>CM065117.1:58804814-60169814 GCA_033026305.1 Cirrhinus molitorella
ATGGCGGCGTGCATCCACTCATTCAGATTTGCTGAGGAGCCGAGCCGCAACCCGGCTTCAGCGCAGTCCAGGATTGTGGCAAGAGGACGTAACGTCTCCGTTCCCTCCTTCGGGGAACGAGGGTTACCTTCGTAACCGAGACGTTCCCCTTCAGTCGTTCTCTACGACGTTACGTCAATGACGTAATATTGGGGACCTCTGGAAAACGCCACAACCCTGAACTGCGTTACGCAGCCGAGACCCAATGCCGGCAGGCAAGCGTGTCGGAACAAAGGGCTCAATGCGTAACCGTCCCAACGCCCTGTAGACCACGTGGTGGCCCACCAGGGGTGCCAAGTTTTGAAGCAGCCGTTGGGGGGCGGAGCACAATGACGGTTAAGTCATGTGGAAGCTTTTAGAAGTAAGTCTAACTAGACTGGGGAAACACGGAAGGTTCCGTGGAGATACTGAGACATGATGCCACAACCGGAGGGGGGTGAAGGAGGCCCCGCTCCGGAGCACAGTATGGACTACTCCGTCTAGTCCAGTACTGCGGGGCAAGGAGGACCCAGAGTTCAACCATGGGAACAACTGGGAGAATAGCGCACGGATCCGAGAGGAGTGGCGCAGCAAGCCGACACCTGAGCCGTCCTCCCGCAATTTACCTGATGTTACCCAACACACGGGAGGACACTGGCTCAACGCGGAGGTTGTAGAACCGCGCAAAGGTATTGGGTGTCGCCCAGCCCGCAGCTCTACAGATGTCTGCTAGAGAGGCGCCGTGCGCCAGCGCATAGGAGGAGGCCACACTCCGGGTGGAGTGGGCTCTCACTCCCAGGGGGCACGGCTCACCTTGGGCTTCGTACGCCAAGGTGATGGCATCAGCTACCCAGTGGGCCAACCTCTGTTTGGAGACAGCATTCCCCTTCTGCTGTCCCCCGAAGCAGACAAAGAGCTGCTCGGAGCGTCTGAAGCTCCGGGTGCGGTCCACGTAGACGTGCAGGGCACGGACGGGACACAGCAACTCCAAGGCCGGGTCTGCCTCCTCCTGGGGCAGAGCTTGCAGGTTCACCACCTGATCTCGAAAGGGAGTGGTGGGAACCTTGGGCACGTAGCCAGGCCGGGGTCTCAGGATAACGTGAGAGTTACCTGGCCCGAACTCTAAGCACTCTTCGCTGACCGAAAATGCGTGTAGGTCCCCTACCCTCTTGATGGAGGCCAGCGCAGCCAGGAGCGAAGTCTTGAGCGTCAAGAACTTCAGCTCAACTGAACCGAGCGGCTCGAAGGGAGCTCCCCGAAGGCCCTGGAGGACCACGGAGAGATCCCAAGAGGGTACGAGGTGCGATCTAGGAGGGTTAATCCTTCTCGCACCTCTCAGGAACCTGACGATCAGGTGATGCTTCCCTAGGGATGAACCATCCACTGCATCGTGATATGCCGCAATCGCTGCGACATACACTTTCAAAGTGGAGGGGGACAGTCTCCGCTCCAACTTCTCTTGCAGGAAGGAAAGCACCACTCCGACCGAGCATTTCCGTGGGTCCTCTCGGCGAGAGGAACACCAGTCAACGAACAGACCCCACCTCAGGGCGTAGGCCTGCCTCGTAGAGGGGGCTCTAGCCTGAGTGATAGTGTCTATCACGGCCTGGGGAAGGCCAGTGAGGTCCTCCGTGTCCCGTCCAGAAGCCACACGTGTAGGTTCCATAGATCGGGACGCGGGTGCCAAATCGTGCCGTCCCCCTGAGAAAGAAGGTCCTTCCTCAGGGGAATCTTCCAGGGAGGGACTGTCGCGAGGAGCATGAGGTCGGCAAACCAGGTCCGGGTGGGCCAAAACGGCGCAACCAACAGGACCTGCTCCTCGTCCTCCCTGATCTTGCACAGGGTCTGTGCAAGGAGGCTCACTGGGGGAAAGGCGTACTTGCGGAGGCCCCGAGGCCAGCTGTGTGCCAGAGCGTCCCTGCCGAGGGGGGCCTGAGTCAGGGAGAAAAAGAGCTGGCAGTGGGAGGACTCTGGGGAAGCAAACAGGTCCACCTGAGCTTCCCCGAATCGACTCCAAATTAGCTGAACCGTCTGGGGGTGGAGTCGCCATTCTCCAGGAAGGGTGAGCTGTCGTGAGAGCACGTCGGCTGCACGATTCAGCTCTCCTGGAACGTGAACGGCCCGCAGCGATTTGAGCCGCGTCTGACTCCAGAGGAGGAGATGGCGGGCGAGTTGCGACAGACGACGGGAGCGCAGACCACCCTGATGGTTGATGTACGCTACGGTCGCTGTGTTGTCCGTACGGACAAGCACGTGCTTGTGGCGCAGCAGCGGAAGAAACCGCCGGAGCGCCAGAAACACGGCCAGCAACTCGAGGCAATTGATATGCCACTGCAGTCGAGGTCCTGTCCAGGAGCCCGAGGCTGACTGCCCGTTGCACACAGCACCCCAGCCCGTCGTGGAGGCATCCGTGTTGACCACAACATGCCTGGACACCTGTCCTAGGGGCACTCCTGCCCGGAGGAAAACAGGGTCCGACCACGGGCTGAACAGGCGGCGACATTCCGGAGTAACGCCCACCCGGAATGTGCCGCGGTGCCATGACCATCTCGGGACTCGGTCGTGTAGCCAGCGCTGAAGCGGTCTCATATGAAGCAGCCCGAGCGGCGTAACTGCGGCTGCGGCTGTCATATGCCCCAGGAGCCTCTGAAAATCTTTGAGAGGGACCGCTGTCTTGTGCCTGAAAGCCTTCAGGGAGTTCAGCACTGACTGGACGCGCTCGTTGGTGAGGCGTGCTGTCATGGTGACCGAGTCCAGCTCCATACCGAGAAAAGAGATGCTCTGCACAGGGGAGAGCTTGCTCTTCTCCCAGTTGACCCGAAGCCCCAAGTGGCTGAGGTGCTGCAGCACCAGGTCCCTGTGTTCGCACAACACATCTCGCGAGTGAGCTAGAATCAGCCAGTCGTCGAGATAGTTGAGGATTCTGATGCCCTTCCGCCAAAGGGGGGACAGGGCACCCTCCGCGACTTTGGTAAAGACGCGGGGAGACAGGAACAGGCCAAATGGGAGGACTTTGTACTGATATGCCCGACCCTCGAAAGCAAACCGAAGAAACGGTCTGTGTCGAGGCAGAATCGAGACATGAAAGTACGCGTCCTTCAGGTCGATGGCTGCAAACCAATCCTGGTGTCGTACGCAAGACAGTATGCGTTTCGAGGTAAGCATCTTGAACGGTAGCCTGTGAAGGGACCGGTTCAACACTCGAAGATCCAGGATCGGTCGTAACCCACCCCCTTTCTTGGGCACGATGAAATAGGGACTGTAGAACCCTGATTTCATCTCGGCTGGAGGGACAGGCTCGATTGCGTCCTTCGCCAGGAGAACCGCAATCTCCGCCCGTAGAACAGAGGCATCTGTGTCCGAACGAACAGACGTGAAATGGACGCCTCTGAACTTGGGCGGTCGCCTCACGAACTGAATCGCGTAGCCGAGTCGTACCGTCCTGATCAACCACGGGGACGGACTGGGAAGCGCTAACCAGGCTCCCAGTCGACGTGCCAGTGGGATCAACGGAGCAGTAACTGACGTGCCGGGGGTGGGGCAGCCGGGGGGGGGAAGGGGAAGGGGGCTCATCCCAGAAAGCGGGGCGTTCTGGAGAAGAGCTGAGCTGCACGGGGCAGCGCTTACCTTCCCTCATCTCCGGGCAGCCCGTGTCAGGGCCGCTTCGCAGACTTGCGGGTGGTTTTAGCGGGCCGCTGAGTCTCGGGCTGCGCCGCCTTCCTGCGACTGGCTCTACGCCCGGGCTGAGAGGTCTTGGGCTCAGCTGGTGGAGCAGGGGGCGGAGCAGGAGCCGCAGCCGCAGGGGGGCGCCCTCGGCGACGAGCAGCCTGAGGCCTGGCACCCGACGGCTTGGTGGCACTGCGCCGGGGCAGGATGTGGCTTATGGCCTCAGACTGCTTCTGGACCGCTGAGAACTGCTGGGCGAAGTCCTCAACGGTGTCGCCGAAGAGGCCGGCCTGGGAGACGGGTGCGTCGAGAAAGCGAGCTTTGTCGACGTCAGCCATCTGCGCCAGGTTCAGCCAGAGATGGCGCTCCTGGACTACCATTGTAGACATCACCTGACCGAGGGCCCGCGCCGTTACCTTCGTCGCCCGGAGGGCGAAGTCAGTAGCCGAGCGCAGTTCCTGCATCATCCTTCGGTCAGAACTACCCTCGTGCAGTTCTTTTAGTGCTTTGGCCTGATAGACCTGCAGGGTGGCCATCGCATGCAGGGCTGAGGCAGCCTGGCCCGCCGCATTATAAGCCCTCGCAGCAAGCGCTGACGAGAGCTTACAAGCTTTGGACGGGAGACGCGGACGGTCCCGCCAGGTGGCGGCGTTTTGCGGGCACAGGTGCACCGCAACCGCACGCTCCACCTGAGGGACATCCACGTACCCCCTGGCTGCCCCGCCATCGAGGGTAGTGAGAAGGGAGGAGCCCTGACGTGTACGAGCCGAATAGGGGGCTTTCCACGTCTTGGTGAGCTCCTCATGCACCTCGGGAAAGAAAGGCACTGGGGCGGAGCGAGGTGTGGCGACGTCGCTACTCGCGCCCAGATACCAATCGTCGAGCCGCGAGCGTTCGGGAGAAGGCGCTTTAGACACCTCCAACCCGATACTCGCGGCTGCCCGACGGAGCATGGCCGCCAGTTCTGCGTCCGCCTCCGACTGAGCAGCCGCCGCAGCGGGGGGCTGCCCAGTAGAAGCTTCCGCATCAGCAGGCGTAAGCCCCTCCTCTGATGCAGTGATGGACATCCTGTCATCCTCTGGAGCGCCAAAGGTAACACTAGGTCCAGCTGGTGGACGAGTGCTGAGCTTTGGCAACTCCACGGGGCCACGCTTTGAGGGACCGGACTTCCGCGGGGGCTGACCCGACGGAACGTTCGGCACTGTCACCCTCAGATCACCTTCACCTCTAACCAATGCAGCCGAGGAGCCGGCACGGCCCGCCGAACTGGAAGGGGTAGAGGATGAAGGGCGCCATCTCGCGAACGAGAGGCGCGATCGTAGCGTGGCCATGGACATGCGCTCGCAATGAGTGCACGATCCATCCACAAACGCCGCCTCAGCGTGTTCTCGGCCCAGGCACGAGAGGCAGCGCTCGTGGCCGTCATTAGACGACAAAAAACCACCACATCCAGCAGCACACGGTCGGACAGACATCCCGGAAGACGCTATCGACGACCGTGTAAGAAAATTGCTCTTTTAGATCGGCGTGCCCCAGGGAAGGCAACAGCCAGTAGATCGCTGGTTGGCACAGATGCCGGCAGCGCCGGTAACACGATCGAGCAGGTCTATGCAGGAACAGGAGCAGGAACAGGAAACGTTTCTTCTCCGTCTTCAGTTTTCTCACTCTCAGGAACAGCTCACAGGCGAGGCTCCGAAGCAGAAATCTGAATGAGTGGATGCACGCCGCCATCTTATATACCCGTATGTCCGGGGGAGTGGCGCGGCATGCAAATTCCACTCGCCAATGTTCATTGGCTTTTTCTCTTTAGCTCAGAGGTGATAGGGTCTCGTTGCCGATCCCCAATATTACGTCATTGACGTAACGTCGTAGAGAACGACTGAAGGGGAACAACTAATATGTAGCATGGAACACAGCATACCTCTTTCGTTTGGGAGAAAGACGGAAAACACAGCTAAAAAAGCAATACGACAGGTATGGCTATACCTGGGCTGAACCACTTTGTGTAAAAAAAAAAAAGGAGTGGGCAGGGGACCATCACCTCCTTACTGTCATAATCGAGTCATAGGCGGGTGGATCCAAGTGCAAAACTTTATTAAACAAACTCATGGTCGACAGGCGTGGTCAAAACAGCAGACGGGTACAACACAGGTAATCCAGTAGAGCAAACGATAGTCCAGGCAGATAGTCGAGGCGGGCAGCGATCAATGGGATAGTCCAGAAACAAGCGAGGGTCAAAAGGCGGGCGGAGAACAATCACAGGAGCCAGGGAACAAGGGGGGTCAACACGGGAAAAACAAACACGGAATAAACGCTCAGAAATGACAGTAAACTGATCAAGACTTCGCAAGGAAATGGTGAATGAACCGGGCTATTTAAGCATTGTGAGCAAGATGGCCGACTGGGGTGAGAGGTGAAAGGAAACAGGAAGTTCATGAGAATGGGGTTATGGGTAGTGAAGTGAAAAATGGTCCACGGTGAAATGGAGGCTCCCTCTGATGGTGAAGGGAGGGAGCCACAACGGCACAGTTCATGACACTTACAGACCCCTTTTCAATGTATATTTTAGAAAAACTGGTTTAAACAATTATAGAACAGCATTAAACGCTTATGAACAGGAAAATCTAGTGAAACTAAACAATTGTATTCTTGTTACACAAGCACCAAACACTGATGATAAGCTTAAACTTCACAAAAGTTATAAACTGGTTTTTAAAATCTGATTGGTTAATCACAATGATGTTCCAGGGTCAACAAAGATGTTGATCCAGGAATATGTTGCACTTGGTAAAATCAGGTTCTATTTACTTTATATTTAATACTTGTGTTATTATTCATTTTTTGATTATTTCTATTGTTCTGTGAACTCTGGACCCAAAGTGGCAGAAGGCAGACCAGGCCTCAAAGAAACTGGGTTAATTGTGGTTGTGTTTCGATATTGATTTAAGTTAGTCTCATCTGCAGTAATTGCCTACTGTTAATTAAGTTGTTTATTTTTGTTTTCTTTGTAGGTTTAGTTTTGGTTTCTTAAGCCAGCGGTGGTCACTGAGTGGATGGCGGTGGTGAAGTGGCTGGGATCATGTGGTGGTTTGATCACTTTATCTGTGTTTATTCCTGTAGGTTTACAGTGTAAACTGTGAGAACACTTCTGCTCTTGTGCCATTTCTGTCTTCACTTTCTAGGTCACCTGTGGCCATCTATGGTTGGTTTTCTTTCTTATTTATTTATTTATTTATTTATTTATTTACTTACAAGTGGGTATTTGCATCAAAGATTGGTGACATGATGCTTTAATATTTATTTGACTGAATAAAAATGTTTCTGTTGATCAAAGCAACCTCATGGCCCCTGTCGCCTGATCACTATTGGCCTACCAAGGTAATCTCATCACATATCTATATTTAAAATATCTATCTAGATCACTCTATCTATGTCAGTGGTTCTCGATCCTGGTCCTGGGGGACCCCTGCATTGCACATTTTGCATGTCTCCCTTATTTAACACACCTGATTGAGATCATTAGCTCATTAGTTTAGTTCATGGATCTCTCTCCTAATGAGCTGATGATCTCAGTCAGGTGTGTTAAATAAGGGAGACATGCAAAATGTGCAATGCAGGGGTCCCTCAGGACCAGGACTGAGAACCACTGATCTATATCACTGAGGTGCTCTGCAAGGATGCTCTATCTGAGAATCAAATGACGGAGGGTGCTTTAGCCTTAATGCACATCTATTTTGACATATGGTATTTTGTCCAGTCCATCGTTATGATTATCACTATGTCAATCTTTGCAATTTTGAAAGGGAATCCCCCATTTGTCACTCCCGAAACATTGCAGTGTGCTTGCCGCATTGTTTCTTTTAGCAGCAAGAAAAACAAAACTTTTATTAGAATTCTAAATGGACTAAAGAAAGCGTGCAAAGAGCGCTCCCTAAAGCTGGCAATCGTTTCAGTTTTTTGCGATCTCAGAAAATGTTGTTACTAGCAAATCAAGGAGTCTCATACCTGTCAACCCTCCTGTTTTTCCCGGGATGCTATCGTATTTTATCATTCAATCATGCTATCATCCTGTTTAAATATGTTCCCGTATTTTTAATATTTTTGTTAAAAAAAACAACAAAAAAAAACATTTATGAACAAACCTCATTATATGAATAATCACAACATATTTCAAGATAGAATATTGTTTAATTGATTAAATATCAGCACTGCAAGTTTTAAGGTAAGGTGCTCTGCTTTGTTTTCTGCAGTCAGAGGAAACTGCTATATTCATGGTGAAAAGCTCCACCTGCTGGCAGAGAATTAAAGGCCAAAAACTAAAAAAAAAATAAAAATAATAATAATAAATAATAATAATAATAATAATAATAATTAATTAATAAATAGAAATTTCTACGCAGAAAACACCAAGTTGTAAATCGTCGCTGTCGGGCGGAAACCTCCTATGTCCAAATTTTGTAAATTTCATATTTTTTCACAAATCGATGCTATTGGTCAGTGCCCACGTGGATCTGTAATTTTTACAAATTATTAACCAATCTAAAGTGTTGAAAATAGCTTGAGAGCAAATCTCTTAACTCATTTGAACACTTCAACTGTCTGAGAAGAGCTCGTATCTCCACCTTTTCTTCACTCCGCTGGAGCGTCGGGGCATATGTCCCCTTCCATCTTCTTGTCACAAAGCACCGGCAAAAATAATTAGCATTGAATGTGTCGGTGGAAACAGTAAGGAGATATTTGAATGATCCATTAATAAACTATTGTATTCTGAGATAATGTCGCAAAGACCCTGACTCGCAATCTCTTCTTTGGACGCAACTTTTGAAGGAAAGCATCTTTCCGGATTACATAATGAAAGCGTTTTTTTCTGATTTGTTTTATTTCGTTAAGTAATAATTTAAAGCTTTCTATTTATTTATTTATTTATTTGTCATGTTTGTGAGGCATGTAGTCTATTCGCTGAAAAATGTGATCGCGCTGACTCCTCATGTCCTGCAAAGCGATTTCAGCTTCTCCTCTTCAAAAACAATATTCACATAATAGCGCACATTTATCTAGGTTTAATGTTTAAACTAAAATTGTTCTATAGCTACTTTAACTGTTTTAGATCTATAGATTTTATTTTATGCAAGTCGTAATGATTTAAAAGGCAAAAGTCTTCCGCTGGCCGCTGTTCGTAAAAAAAAAAAACAAACAAACAAACTGATATTTAACGAACAAAAAAATGCTCCAAAAGTTTTTCTAAATTAACTTAATAAGAAAACGAAACGAAATATAACCACTTTGGCATTACATACAAAACGTAACTATGTCAATAGCTGAAACAGTAGTATAAGCTGTTCTGGAAGAATTAAGGGGAAAAAAAGACGGACTCCGTTTTTTTGTATTGCATCATAGCTCTTAAACCTTTAAAATAGAGTTTAGGAAGATGTATGTAACCACAGTCGTTAGCTTTGGTTAACTATTGAAGCCTTTTCTCTTGTCAAAAGGCTCAACGCGACCGCAGACTTTGTTTGCCTGCAGATTCATTTCCGCCTATTAGACAGCCCAGTCAGTTTATCGTTTTATTTTGGTATTGCATCACTCATAGCTCTAACCTTTAAAATAGAGTTTAGGAAAATGTATGTAACCACAGTCGTTAGCTTTGGTTAACTATTGAAGCCTTTTCTCTTGTCAAAAGGCTCAACGCGACCGCAGACTTTGTTTGCCTGCAGATTAATTTCCGCCTATTAGACAGCCCAGTCAGTTTATCGTTTTATTTTGGTATTGCATCACTCATAGCTCTAACCTTTAAAATAGAGTTTAGGAAAATGTATGTAACCACAGTCGTTAGCTTTGGTTAACTATTGAAGCCTTTTCTCTTGTCAAAAGGCTCAACGCGACCGCAGACTTTGATGAACTGCTGGCAGCAGCGAAGTCTGTGTCTGTGTCATTCTTATCAATGACGGCGTAATCTCGTATCTCCCTGCTCCGAAGTCATAAAACCTCGTATCTCCGATAAAACATGATTTTGGGGAAATGTTGTCTTAATGTTGGTACACAACAGTGTATGATAGCAATATATGGTATAATACCAACTTTAACGATAAAATATTTAATAACTCAAAAAATATGCAGTTTTTTTCATTTCCTGAAAAATTACGGTTTTGGAGATACGAGGATTCCGCCCGACAGCGACGAAATGTGAATTGGTGGATCCACAAGAAGATAATTAATTATAAAAGTATAAAGATATAGCTACACTAAGATATATGTTACTAAATGAATGTAATTGTTTGATAATAGTTGTTTAAATGAATATAAATAATGATAATAATAATAATATAATAACAGGTATGAGAAATCTCTCTCTACACTGCACAATAAATCTCCTATTTACATTGCGTCTACACTTTATTATAATGAGAGGATTATTTTGCAGAACTCAGAGTCAGGACTGAACAAAAAGTCTGGTGTTTTAATTGTTGAGTGGATTCTGACTGATTTACACAAACACAGATCTGCACTGGAGTCTACATACATATATACAGGTCCTTCTCAAAAAATTAGCATATTGTGATAAAGTTCATTATTTTCTGTAATGTACTGATAAACATTAGACTTTCATATATTTTAGATTCATTACACACAACTGAAGTAGTTCAAGCCTTTTATTGTTTTAATATTGATGATTTTGGCATACAGCTCATGAAAACCCAAAATTCCTATCTCAAAAAATTAGCATATTTCATCCGACCAATAAAAGAAAAGTGTTTTTAATACAAAAAAAGTCAACCTTCAAATAATTATGTTCAGTTACGCACTCAATACTTGGTCGGGAATCCTTTTGCAGAAATGACTGCTTCAATGCGGCGTGGCATGGAGGCAATCAGCCTGTGGCACTGCTGAGGTGTTATGGAGGCCCAGGATGCTTCGATAGCGGCCTTAAGCTCATCCAGAGTGTTGGGTCTTGCGTCTCTCAACTTTCTCTTCACAATATCCCACAGATTCTCTATGGGGTTCAGGTCAGGAGAGTTGGCAGGCCAATTGAGCACAGTAATACCATGGTCAGTAAACCATTTACCAGTGGTTTTGGCACTGTGAGCAGGTGCCAGGTCGTGCTGAAAAATGAAATCTTCATCTCCATAAAGCTTTTCAGCAGATGGAAGCATGAAGTGCTCCAAAATCTCCTGATAGCTAGCTGCATTGACCCTGCCCTTGATAAAACACAGTGGACCAACACCAGCAGCTGACATGGCACCCCAGACCATCACTGACTGTGGGTACTTGACACTGGACTTCAGGCATTTTGGCATTTCCCTCTCCCCAGTCTTCCTCCAGACTCTGGCACCTTGATTTCCGAAGGACATGCAACATTTGCTTTCATCCGAAAAAAGTACTTTGGACCACTGAGCAACAGTCCAGTGCTGCTTCTCTGTAGCCCAGGTCAGGCGCTTCTGCCGCTGTTCCTGGTTCAAAAGTGGCTTGACCTGGGGAATGCGGCACCTGTAGCCCATTTCCTGCACACGCCTGTACACGGTGGCTTTGGATGTTTCTACTCCAGACTCAGTCCACTGCTTCCGCAGGTCCCCCTCTCGTTGTGCAGCGTTTTCTGCCACACTTTTTCCTTCCCACAGACTTCCCACTGAGGTGCCTTGATACAGCACTCTGGGAACAGCCTATTCGTTCAGAAATTTCTTTCTGTGTCTTACCCTCTTGCTTGAGGGTGTCAATGATGGCCTTCTGGACAGCAGTCAGGTCGGCAGTCTTACCCATGATTGCGGTTTTGAGTAATGAACCAGGCTGGGAGTTTTTAAAAGCCTCAGGAATCTTTTGCAGGTGTTTAGAGTTAATTAGTTGATTCAGATGATTAGGTTAATAGCTCATTTAGAGAACCTTTTCATGATATGCTAATTTTTTGAGATAGGAATTTTGGGTTTTCATGAGCTGTATGCCAAAATCATCAATATTAAAACAAAAAAAGGCTTGAACTACTTCAGTTGTGTGTAATGAATCTAAAATATATGAAAGTCTAATGTTTATCAGTACATTACAGAAAATAATGAACTTTATCACAATATGCTAATTTTTTGAGAAGGACCTGTACATCTTCCTTAAATCATCCTAGCAACATTGTTTTAAGGGTTTGAAAACCACTGCCCTATCATACATTAACATTACTGTTTAATCTTCAAAATTAATGTGTAGTGTTTAATTTCCAGTAGATTTTTAGCAGCAGGAATGTTCTACTAAACTATAGCCCTTTCTAACGTTATCATCATAAATTAAACTGAGAAATGTACTTCTTTAAAGTGAATTTTACACAAAACCTTGCTATTTTTATTAAGCCCAGTTATATACAAACATTACTAAATTAGCCTAAATTAAAAATAACATAAATACCCAAATTCTTCACAAATATAACATAAAAATGTTATGTGACAAAAAAAAAAAAAAAAAAAAAAAAAAACAATCTTTAGACATTGTTATGATGCTATTTTAAACTTTTAAACTAGGATTTCTAGACTAGGACAACAGAAAGTTTGTTCACAAATGTTTACCTCATCTAGATCTTTTTATATGATCGGAATTTATTAGATCACACTACCTCTGTCTTTTTTTCTGTTGTTTTTGTTCTTCTCTTCTTTTTTTCCTTCCCTTCAGTTTCTCTTATTGCTGTAACGTTTGACATTCATTAGACATTCGGTTTCATACCAATTAAACTCAGTGCACCTGTTATGTTTTGAGCCCAAAATAACTCAGATAGACACAAATATATGATCTTTATGTTGTATAAGGCTTCATTTCAAGGGGGAAATAATTAATGAATAAATTAACCATATGAATTAAACAATTTAACTACATGACATTAAACTATAAAACAATCATAAAAAAACATCTCTGTTATTGCACAAGGCTCCGTTTTTGGAATTAGCCTTTTATGTGTGTTGCAGTAATTTTACACAATGTTTAATATAAACATTTATTCTGGTATTATAGCACTGCCTGTGTCTGTTTGTCTCCTTAAGAAGAATTGCTCTATGTTCTCCCAACTGTATGTCGCTTTGGACAAAAGCGTCTGCCAAATGCCTAAATGTAAATGTAAATGTAAATATATGCAATGATATAAATCCATTAAACAACACCATTTGATCTAAAGATAACAAACCAACCATGAAATATTAAGAATAGTATTCTCTATAAATGCACAAGGCTTTTTTTCTGATCATGCCTTTATTATTTTCAGTATATATGGTACTGAAACCATATTTTTGATATGTTGTAATGGAGGGTCCAATCGTGTGTATTATAGGGAATAATATTCTGAATATTGTTCAGTAAGTTTGACAATTTTATCTCAAATGGTGGCAGAGTTTATTGAATTTAAGTGAGTTCAGAATAATAAAACATCAAAAATATAGATTAAGTACCATACATAAAAATAATAAAGGCATAATCAGAAAAAAAAACAAAAAAAAAAAAACAAGCTTTGTGCATTATAGGGAATAATATTCTGAATATGTTAGTTATTTCATTTGGTTTGATACCTTTAAATCAAACAGTGTTGTTGTTTAATAGATTTATATCATTGAATACATTAAAAGTTGTCTAAAATTATTACAAAACACATAAAAGGCTAAATCCAAGTCTTGTGCAATAACAGAGATGTTTTTATGAACTTTTTAGTATTGTTTTTATAGTATAATGTCATGTACATGTTACATTTAAGTTTAATTAATTCATATGGCTATTTTTTTTTTTTTCTAGAAATTACATTCCAGTAAAATACATGTTTAGTGCTGATAATGTTTGTTAACGTTTTGCTTTATTTACTAATATTTTTATATTACCCCTGAATGTAATAATAAAATGTGATTTCTCTCTCTCTCTCTCTCTCTCTCTCTCTCATGCAAGTCTGACCTGGTCTGACTTCTTTTCCGAAAAATATGTCACACTTCAAATAAAAGATACCGTTTGCATAAAAAAAAAAAAATAATAATAATAAAATAAAAAAGATGTTCAAAAATCATTACATTTTTAGCTTAAAGTAACATCAAGTTTTACATTAAGTTTAGCTTAAATCACTGTTAATAACCTCTGCAGTAAAATCATATTTCAAATTTGATTATCACATTGCATATTTTCAATTTGTTCATTATTTACAGCAGCTGTTTTTGGTCTGATAAACTTGACTGTAGATCATTAGTTTGCAGCAGTGCTTTGAGTTTCTCTTCTGTCAGACTGAAAGAAGCTTTAGTATCCTCTGTTTGTTCTGCTTCAATGATACTAACAGTCCTTAATGTTACTGACATTATGAGGATCTAAAATGATTGATGGGATTGTTTTCTCACCTGAAATCTTGACAGTATATGTGACTGAGGTCTTGACTTGATCTCCTTGAGTAACTTCACATCTCCACTCTCTGTTGTCATCTTCATTCAGGAGTGTTGTAGTCAGAGTGAAGATACAGTGTCCTGGAGCTGATATCTGATATCTGGAGTCTGATATCTTCAGTTTATCACCAGCCTGATTGACCCACAACAGATCAATTCCCTCAGAACTGATCCATTCCTCACAAGAGACTCCAGTATATGATGAATATAACTGACAGGAGAGAGTCACAGAGCTGCCTGCACTGATCTCAGTCTGTGAGGATGATGAAGAGACTGAAACACAAAATAACACACAAATCACACATTTTTCAATCATCAGGAGAGTTTAAAAAAATAATTTTAAATTGACCACATAATCATAAAATTACCATGAAGAACATGCAGATAAACACGTGCATCATTTGCTTGTCTTTGATTTCCTTTCCATTGTTGGCAGGTGTAATATCCATAATCTTCTTTTGTGACGTTCTTGATGTTCAGAGAGCAGTCAGACCCCAGACTCAGTCTCTTATATCTCTCCGTGTTATTATTATTTATCCCTGATTTAAACAGTTCAACTGATGATGAATGTCTGTTGTTATAGTTCCATGTAGTTGATTTGCAGTCAGGAAGAGCATTATTGCAGGGCAGATGGACATTTTCACCAGAACTGATGAACACATGAACATCATTCACTCCACTGGTACCTGAAACACAAGAACATTTGAGTGATTATTGAAATGAACACTTTCTCAGACTAATTCCACTAAATGTCTTGTAGAGAAAGTATAGAGTTCTTTACCTGTGAGAAGTGAAGAGAGAAAGATCAGTCCCAGCAGACACAAATGACACTCATCAGCCATTTTCTCTTTCTGTCAGTCTTCCTCTTCATTATATGCTCACAACTCTTTCTTTAAATACTATCAGCTCTTCCTGTGTTTAACTTCCTCTGATCTGAATGACTGAGTGTTTAAATGCTGCTACCCAATCTATAGGTCGTTCTTTACATTACTGTTAGTTTCACTTTTCTCTTTTAACAGTTTTCTGCATGTTGTTAAATTCTAGAAACACATTCATTAAAATATTAGCAATAAAAACTGATTCGTTACTGAAAATGTATTCACAATCAATGACTTCCTTTCTTGAGTCATACTAATAACAATAATAGCAATAAACCAAAAAAATATTTGAAATCCTAGTTTTTCAGCTCCTCCGATGTCATTGGTCACATAGATTTTTAGCAAAACCATTTAACACATGAACAAATTTAATGTCATGTTGCCAAAATGATTTTTATCTCTGAAGTATAAATTAAGTTGTGCATAAACCTACACCTTTACAGCAATGTGTATATATATATATATTTTTTTTTTTTTTTTTTTTTCCTACTCTAAACTAAAATGTTCATTTTTTGTCTGTTTGTGTTGTGGTTTGTGTCTAGTGTTTTTAGAAGCTGGCTGTGAGAACTGTGAGTTAGTTTGACCACTGCTTTAACCCACACAGATCTGAGATAAACCCAGTTTGGACTGATAGCTGTGAATTTTCACACATTCAGATCACAGTTTCTATTCTTTTTTTAACTGGTTTTCTACAACTGAAACTCAAATTTCCCTTCCTTTAGCTGCAATCCATTTACAAGCTCACTGTTCATTTCATTGGTGCAGTTTATCTAAAGTCTTTATTTCAGTGTTTTCATATAAAGCAGGGTTTCTTATCCAAACACTTGGCTTTGATTTTCAGGTAAACTCAAAGACCTTGATTAGTGTTTAATTAGAGTTGAAAAGTGTCTCTCTGGAGGAACCTGATGTGGCACATATATATTTCTGCACATTTCCAATGACCAGTGTTTCCCAAACCAGTTCCTGGAGTCTCCTCAACAATGTTTCTATCACTGGAGTCTCTATTGATGAACTGATGACTGAATCAGGTGTGTTTGATTAGAGAGAGATACAATGGCCATCTTATGTGATCTTGCATCTATCCAGCATTGGTCAAACACTTTGGAGAGTTGAGCTAAAACACATCAAGATCTGACACAGAAAGGGCCAGATGTAGGAGCATTCATGATAAAATCACACAATGTTTTTTGGTGGAGATGTGGATGAGCTGCAGGCCTTATGTCTGTTTCTTTAAAAGGTCAACTGTCAGCGCTGACTCTGACAACACTGAGACAAGTGTGAACACAAGATGCACGAATGAGGAACTTGTAAGTTTCACATGTTCAAGGCTGTAAATGTGTCTCATCATGTAATGGAGAGCATCAGAAGGTAGAGGACTTTCATGAACACTTTTTAATTTCTCTGACTGACAGCATTGAGTGCAGCTGGATGAGGACAGAGTTATTTCTGCTGCAGCTGCTCTAAATCTAAGACCAGCTCATCCTATATGAGGATCACAAACTTCTCATAACACTCAACCAGACCCACGTTCTTCAAGTAATTTCACGTTTAAGTTTAAGTGTCAGGACAGAATCTGTGCCAAGTGTTCACTGCTGTCTCCACACTTCCATCAGCGAACATATATATGAATCATTAATTTGCTGCATTTCTGCAAATGATTATGATAATAGTGATTATGGGATCATTTTATTCCATATGAATCATTCTCATGTATTTCCTCTTTTTCTCTCAGTGAGCTGCTGTATAACTCCTTTCAGTTATCAATGAAATAAGTTCAGACTGTTCCAGACATTCATCTGAATTCAACCTTCACAAGTCATTTTTTTTCCTGATTATTTACTTGTATTATGGTCAGTAATTTTAAATATTACATTTCAATTAAATTCACAACCAAGTGTCTGAGGGCTGCTTGGGGTAAAATGATTAGTAATGAGATCATGACTGAAGGGGAATCTGCTTTAAAGGGCCCAAAGAAATGAATCAACAAAAACAAACTTCTGGGAGAACATTTTGAAGAGTGTGTTTGTGTGTCAGTATCACAGTCACAGTGTTACTAGCCTCATCTTCAGACAGCATTAACACACACACTGTTGGATATATATAGTGGCTGGAGATGACATCAGTTCAATCTGATTGGCTGCTCACTAAATGCAGCTTCTATTGGTCTGTTTGTGTCTGAATGGGCGGGACTTGGCCTGAATTAGATCAGACAGCATCAGAGTCAGACTTTGCCTGTATAGTGTTTACCATATTCACTGTAACAAATAAATAAATAAATAATCATACAAAAACAGTCAAATGACAAATGACAGCTATGGCTAAACGAACAAGCTGTTTTTATTGTAGGTGTTTTATTCAATATTTACATATACACACACACACATTAGTGAAAAGACTAAAAAAAAAACTTTTAGATATCAATCCACATGTGTGATGGACATTGGTTATGATCATCTTTAGTGTCTCCTCTGAAGGCATCTTAAGTAAATCAGATTCATATTTAACGAGGCATATGCAAAACATGTGAAACAGAGTCAACGAGACCTGTTTAGCAGAAAACTGAAGTCTGTTGTGTATAACCCCTATTGAAATAAAGTGCAAAAAACGATTTTACAAAAGCTTTCATTAAATGTTTTAGATTGTTTCAATTATGATATTTTACTTAAATTTAACATTTTTTGTTTGGCAGCTGTAGCTGCCAGGCATTTGACCACTTTTTACAGGACTTTTTTTTTTTTTTTACCCGTATTTAAAGGTTTTTTTCTTGATTACTACAATGAAAGCACTAAATCTTCTACAGGATAACACTGTTATTTTACTAATCATTACAATAAAAACCCTTCCAGAAAGTCTCAAAGCATGCTCAAGATTTTATCAGTTTTATTTGGAAAACAATAAAGTCTGTACAAATGCCATATATATATATATATATATATATATACACATTTCAAGATTTTTTTTTTTTAAGAAATACAGCACAATTACATTTAAATACTGTACTGATGAAGAACATCGAACAGTTTCATCAAAATGTAGAATTAAATATATTCTAATTAAAAGACAACTTCACTTCCAGAATAAATATTTCCTGATAATTTACTCACCCTCATGTAATCCAAGATGTTCATGTCTTTCTTTCTTCAGTCGAAAAGAAATTAAGGTTTTTGAGGAAAACATTCCAGGATTTTTCTCCATATGGTGGACTTCAATGGGAGCCAATGGCTTGAAGGGCCCAAATTTCAGTTTCAATGCCGCTGGGAACTTGTAAAACCCTTTGAAAGTGGCCATATGGAGAAAAATCCTGGAATGTTTTCCTCAAAAACCTTAATTTCTTTTCGACTTGTAGTGTTTTCATGTTGGTTTAGTCCTGTGTATTTGGTTTAGTCCTGTCTGTATTTGGTTTACACACAACCCGGAACCCAGCCTATCATCATTCTTAGTGGAGCAGCCCGAGCCCACCGCAGACAGCGATCGTCCCGGAGCCAGAGCCCAAGGTGTCTGACCAGGTGCGTGAGCCGGCAACACAGCTCCAGACGGGAGAAGTTTCAGTGGAGCGTGAGGGAGCTATGGAGAGCCCCGCCCACTGCACCGCCGATGAGGGTGAGCTAACGCAAGATTCTGGGGGCGCTGTGGATTATTTAGAACCAGTGATGGATTATTTTGAACCTGCTATGGACTGTGTTATAAAGGATTATTCTGAACCAGAAATGGACTGTTGTAAACCTGTTTTAGACATTTCTGAAACCATTTTCCCACCCACCCTCCCTCTCTTTCCCATTGTGAGAGTTCAGGTTCCAGCCACACCTCCGCTGTCAGCTGCCAGCCCCTCAGCTCACCCTTATCTCACCATTGGTGCAGTGGATTCGCCGAGGGTCAGCCAGCTTCCATCGGCGTTGTGGCTGGAGGATCCTTCAGCTCCACCTCCAGCCTCTGAGTCCTTGATTCCGCCTCGGCCCTCCGACCCTGCGGCTGCACTGTGGCACCTAGCTTCCTCGTCTCCACCGTCGATCGTCGATCCACTAGCTCCACCGGGCTCCCTCGTCCCTACGGCTCCGCTTCGGTCAGTCGTCACCCTGCCATCGCCTCTGGACTCCACTCCTCCAGATGCGCCTCGTCGCTCCGTCCCTCCGTCCCTCCGTCTTGGCTGGACTCCTCCTTCCCTCCAGCTCCTTCCGCCTCAGTCGCCGGTGCCACCTGTTCCGCCTTGGCCCTTCGGATCCTTGGTGTCACCCCGGATCATCGGCTCTCCGTCTCCGCCTCAGGCTCTACCTCCACCTGCTCCGCCACCGTCGGTCGGCCCCATGGGGTCGTCAGCCCTTCCTCCACCATGGCTCCTCCCTCCATTGGCTCCGCCGTGGGCCACCGTCACGGCTGGGATCTGGGTTTCTCCTGGTTCCTCCTGCTTCAGCTCCCTCCTGTCTTCTCCCTGGCTCCTCCCTCCGGCTGATCCACCCTGGACCCTCCTGTCGTCTCCCTGGCTCCTCCCTCCATCATTTCCTCCCTGGACTCCCTTTGTTCTCCTCCTCCCGGATGTCCGTCCCCCTCCTGAGCCCCCACCCAAGCACCCCCATGTTTCTGTTTTCGGCGCGAGGTCACGCCTTCCGGGAGGGAGGGAGTTATGTCAGGTTTCGGGACTCTTTTGTAGTGTTTTCATGTTGGTTTAGTCCTGTCTGTATTTGGTTTAGTCCAGTCTGTATTTGGTTTAGTCCTGTCCTTATTTGGTCATGTTCCTGTTTCCACCCCTCATTATCTCATTATCAGTTAAGTGCCTTCACCTGTCTGCCTCATTATCCACCCTATATAAGTTTCCTTTGATCATTGTTAGATGTTCCGTTCTCGTCTTTGTGTGCGTGTCTCCATTGCCTGTCTCCTTTGTGGATTTATTATGGATTTAGTTATTAAAAGACTTGTTTTGTATCTGAGCTTGACCTCATACTCCTCGTTTGTCCTCCCGCACGACACTGCGTGACAAGAAGAAGATTCCAACCCTTATCATCTATATTTATTACTAATATTTTGTTCTCCATTCTCTCTTTGCATTCTTTCAGCACACACTGCAACAATGTATTTTTAAATTTGACCGGGAAAACAACAAAAATAATAATAATAATAATAATAATAATAAGAGGAGTAACAAGGACGGGACGTGGACAGGAGGATCCAAGTGCTAGCTTTATTAACAGAAATAATCGTGGTCAATAAGCAGGGGTCAGGCAGGAACAAACATGGACAACGTAGGACAAAACAAAGAAGCGTCAGTATCCGAGTGTGAAGGTCTGGGGCCTGCAGCGAGCAGCGTAATCCAAGGGCAGGCAAGGGGTCGATAGACAGGCAGAGAACAGTCTCAGGAAACCAGGAACAAAGGGGCTCGGCAACGGGAGGGCAACCAGGAAACAACGCTCAGAATTGACAGTAACACTATACAAAACTTCGTGAGGAAACAGTGGAAGAACGGTCTATTTATACAGAGAGTCGGTGAACTAAGATGGCCGACTAAGGTGAAGGGTGACAACAGAGGGGTTATGGGAAATGAACTATTAACTATGAGTTAATAGTTCATAATACATTGAAGGCTCCCTCTAAAGGCTGACGGAGGGAGCCATAGCAGCACAGTTCGTGACAAGAAGAAGAAGAAGAAGAACGACAACAACAATTACTTGTATTACGTGAAAGATTACAAATGTGTCTATTTATTTTTATTTGTGGGCTGTTACATTTAATTAATTGGTCAAATGGTAATTTCACATTATGCTTAATACAACCAGTGTTATGTTAATCTGTGCTGTTTACTGTTCACCCATTATTTCCATCTGATTTTAGGGTTAAATATTTATATTGAACTCTTTGACAGGAGTTTAAAGAGCATGTAGAAATGTGTTTACTGTGAGAAGTGAAGAGAGAAAGATCAGTCCCAGCAGAAACAAATGACACTTACCAGCCATTTTCTCTTTCTGTCAGTTTTCCAGATCCTCAGCAGCTTCTACAGTAGAGATCTTTAGACGGATACAGAATTCAGCCTGCTATAAGAAAGAAGAGGAAATACCAACAGAATGTGTTCCCATCAGTCTTCTCTGGGTTTAGAGGTGATCTTGGCTCTGTTGTGGGTTAAACCAGTGTGGCCAAACTAACTGAGTTCCCACAGCTCAAACACATTGCTCAATTTAAACTAACATTGTCTTAGTATCACCAAAACTGTCTCTCAAGGGCACAAGAAAGAAAGCAGATGCTGTGTGACAAATTATGGAGAGTTATTATTATATTATATTATATTATATGTCTGAATCTGCTCATAGGTTCAAGCAGATCACTTCAAACTGCCATGAATTTTGAGAACAGTAAAGAAGGAGGTAAATGCAAAAATGACTGCTGTAAATGTCAGTATCATTGTCATACAATAATCAACAGTCCAAAACCCAAGCAAATTACTGTGGAGGAGAAGATGTCTTAGACAATCACCAATCACACACACACACACACACACACACACACACACACACACACACAGATAGTAAGATCAAAGACTCATACAGTAGACCAGTTAGTCGAGCTAAAATCTCACATTTTTAACAACAGAAAATTCTAAATTGTGACAAATTAGTAAAGCCTAAAGATAACTCCAAATTAAATAACTTCTGAAATCAAATTCTTAGGAAGAAGTTATTCAAGCTTGTTTCAAAAATAGCCATCTAGTGGTTACACTATGAATTAAACACAGTAACCTGGAAATTAGGCCCCCTTTCAAGGCCCCTTGATTTTCTCTAAATGCCCCCATATTGAGAAAAGCTACTACAATACATACTTCATTATTGTAAAATAGAATAAAATGTATTTTTCTAATGTTTGTATATTTGATTTACATGACAAATGGTGTATAATTAAAAATAAACAAAGCAAACAATTTAGAAGATAAGACTCTTCATATTTCCCATTTTTTGCCATGATTTTATTTCCTTCACCACAGCAACACAATTCATGATATCCAAAATCTGCCAGTAATTTAGTATCATCAATATGTTGACATACTTGTGAATCGCCCAAATCACAGAGGAGGAGTGTATCAAAATGCAGAAAAATCCACATTTAAAGTAAAATAGTCGACTTGCTGTTGGTCAGAGATAATGACTGCAAACTAGAAACGTGTCTGTCTATATGAGATCAATATATGTACTGAGTTTGATGACTGTAAATAAAACTTACAGCAGCCATATCTGTCCAACTTTGCATGTATATATACTAAGATTTAACAGTTTATTTCTTAAGCTCAAGACACTTAGGCTCTATGTTATGTAATTTATAGGCCTACTTTATTACTCTACACAAAAATGGCGGCCACAAACACAGAAAACAGAATCACAAAGCTGAGCTATAAACCACTGTCTAATCAGCACCATGGACAGCAGCAGAGATTTGCACACAGCACATATTTGTGGATTCACAGTTATGAGACATGGTCAAGGCTGCAAATATATGTTTAACATATTTGATGTTTTGGGAGTACAGCTCAGAGAGAAGAGAGAAGAAAGCCTCCAATGAGCACATGAACTGAACGAGCTTAAAGAAGAAACACTGATGAGCAGAGACACACACACACTTCTTGAGGAAACATCAGCAGTATTGCATTATGAGATGCAAAAGATATAATTGTGTTTATCTCAATTTGCATTGCATAAGTTAATGTCTACAAAAACACAAAAATAGGCACAATAGGAATAGAAATGGAAGTCTCTTCTGGCCATTCTCAAAAAAAAAAAAAAAAAAGTGTAGCCAGTGCTCCCTAAAACCTAGTAAGCTCCCTAAGGCCTAGTAACAATCTGTCTTCAAAATATCATCCTTTGTGTTCATCAGAACAAAGAGATTTAAACAGGTTTGGAACAACTTGAGGGTGAGCAACTGAAATCACTTTTGGGTGAACTATCCCTTTAAAAAAATGCTATCAACATGATGAATTTAATCACTGCTTGTATATAACAAAAGTCATTAAATTATTATTTGTATAAACCGATTCAATGGGCAATAAACAGACAATAAAAATTGTTGATATAGCAACCAACTTTAATCAATGAGCTTAAAGAAAACAGCAGGAAACGATCGAGACAAATCGCTATACGCGCAATTGAATTTCATGAGTGCACCGTTAATGCTTTAATATGAAACACCAGCCTTCCATCACACTAGAATAGGAAGTGTTTATATATCATTGTAGAATCTGTTTACATTTAATTTAATATGATAAATTATAAAAAAAAAACACACACACACACACACAAATACAGTAATCAGAGTCTAATAAACATCATGTCTGAATGTAATGAAGATAATAACTTAATTGATTTTTTATTTATTTTTTTTAACAGCACTTTGCTTTAGAATATTTGACATAAAAGTTCTGTTTGTTCACATACAAATATCTAACTCTTCCAAACAGCAAAGCTGTGAATATCAGCATCTGGAGAAAATGTCTCATTTGCTGCTGATATGATGAGCTCAAGCAGTGATCTGTATCATTAATGTTTATTTGTGGAGCTCTTGTTCTTGTTCACAGAGGAGTAAAGCTCAACTCGTGGATCATTTTCTGTTCCTCTGATGGCAGCGTAAGTCACTGAATCATTATGATCCTGAAACAACAGCACAGAATTATTATTATTATTATTATTATTATTATTATTATTATTATTATTATTATTATTAGCGCATGAGCTTCATTTATCTGAGACTGAAATGTAGAGCTCCATTTGAGCAGCATATAGATGAGAGAAGCTGCTGTGATTTTCTCTGAATAGGATGGACAGCAGTCACTAATGAAGAACAAGGGAATGAGCTTCTATCTACTCACAGTGAGTGATTTTACTGGCTTTTTACCGGAAGAAGAGACTTCAGAATAAGTCACATCATCTGTCTGCTCCTAAACATCAATGAAATCAAGTTTAATCCACAGATCAGACATATCTCTCACTGTAATATGTTCAATAACACAACAGTTTTCAGTAAATCACATTCTAGAACAGACAGTGAACTGAATGCTGAATGCTTTAGTTGACTCACATTGTCTCTTGCAGCAGCAGGAATGGACATGTTGATTGTTTCATACGTCCCTTTATCTTCATTCTCATCTTTGACCTTCAGACAACAAACCGTTAAAACTGTAAAAATAACACTTGAGCTTTAAAGACTGAAATCAGATCTAAATCACTGGCATTACTGAACTCACCGATGATCCATCAGTCCCTCTTTTATTACCTGAAAAAACATGCCACATGTAAACATGAGTATTTATGATAAAACACACTTTCAAAACATTGGATGCTAATAATGCTAATGACATTCAGATTTCAAAACCAAAATTCAAACAAATTATAGAAACAAATGTTGTTTGAGTTGATAACTCTCTGAAATTGATACATACAATCTAAACCTAATGTGCTTGTTTGCTCTTCATTAAAGAGAGATCTGAATCGGTTTCTAATTTTTAGAAAAGAGAACATCTGGAAACTCACCAGCTCTTTTTCTCCAGATCAGCCAGAAAACAAGAAGAAGGAAAACAGCAAATGCAGCGACAGAAACAGAAATCGCTAGAGGAGAAGTCGTCACTAAAGAAGAGATGGTCACAGTCAGGGTTTGATGACTATTAGAGTCAAAATGAAAGCATCACCACCAGTAACAAAATCTTGCCCTTGGCAAGATTTTACCTGGTGTCCCTTTCCTCACAGCCCTTTGCAACAATAATAATTGTGTTCAAAACATTCACAAAGAAACTGCAGAGCTAGATATTTTAAAAGTGCATCTGAAGAGAGAAATGTGTGACTATAATTTGTTAACATGTGAATGTATTAACCCTTTTGCGTCCACCTTTTTTTGAATGGTTTCATGCATATAGTTGTCCTATAGTTAGTCCTATGTGAACATGTTCTGCATTTATTTTTCCCATTTTTTTTTTTCCTTGAAAATTGTGTTTGTGCAGCATCTATAGTTGCCAGTGGGGAAATATGTTGTATGTACCCCTTCAATGTCAAATTTGAACAGGAGGAGAGCATGTGCAGCATGGTCTCATTGTTTATACGTAGGTATTTTTACGTAACGTTTAGAGACCCAAAATGTACATTTTTGTACGTTTTTGCGTCGATAAAAACGTACAAAAATGTACTAACCCTAACCCTAATTTAGACGTATTTCAACGTTTAAAACGTACAAACAGCTACATATTTTTGGCAAAAAAAACGCTAAATACTTACGTATCTTTTATTTTATTAAGATATTCGTATCAATGACTTTTTATCATTTTATTAATAAGCGATTTAGATTTTAAGCCCCCTTAACCTACCCATTTTATAGCAGTATAAAAGGATATAAAACGTAACTGACCAAAATATGCAAGGAAATTACAATTTTAGTAACAATATACCATAAAAAAATATTTTTATAGTCACTGATCCCACTCCTACCTCTAAATCTAACGTTAACCATAACTCTCTCTGAACAGTAATAAAGAAAAACATGAGAGACAGAAATGTGCAATTACAATAATTTATTTATTGCAAAACTGTCAACAACCGTACCAAAAGTTATCCAAATGACGAAGCGTTTGCTGCGTCAGTCCTCTGGTGGATTACAGTAGGCTTGTTTGAGGTGAAGAGCAGAATTTAAACTGTTAATCGCTAAAATGTTATCCAGATTATTATCCTTACCGCTCCGTGAAGGCGCCCGCGCATCATTCAAACAAAGCTCACCAGAAGCATGGCATGTCGTAATATGTGACGAAGGCAGGCGAGAGGCAATGAGCGTTTGATTTTCCTGCCGTAAAACCTTTTTCTGTTTCTAAATGCGGCAATATTTGAATTTTAAAATGCACTTAAGCACGGGCTTATTTCAAATGTGTACCTTTGAGGATACGTGATGAAAAAGAACCGTGGTGTTACATAAGTACTAAAATGTATAATAATATTAAAAAATATTATTAATTATTTTTACCATGTTTTTTGCTACAAATATTATGGTTAAAATAATGTTCCTGTAGTATTAACCATAAGAAAAAGCAGCCGAAAGAGAGAGAGTGCTAACTATGGTAAATGAGTTGTTAATGCAGTTTTACTATAAATACTGTGGCATAACAACCAATTTGAATTTTTAACAACCAGTTTAAATAAATTTGCTTGCACAAGCTAGCCTAATTAAAATAAATATTTAACCTATACTGTTCAAAAGTTTGAGGTCATTACGATTTTGTAGTGTTTTTAACCATGCTATCCAAAGTTGCACTTATTTGAACAAAAATACAGTAAAACAGCAATATTGGTAAATATATAAAATAATTAAAATAACTATTTTATATTTAAATATATTTTGGAAAATGTCATTTAAAAAGAATCTGTGATCAAAGCTAAATTTTCAGCATCATTAATCCAGTCTTCACGTTTCAAATGATCAGAAATCATTTTAATATCATTTGCTACTCAAGAAGAATAATTTCTGATTATTATCAATGTTGAAAACAGTTGTGCTGCTTCTGTCAACCTATTTGAACAAGCACTGTGAGCAAATGCTATCTGTGATTGATTGGTTACGTCTTTCAGCATTTGCGTGTTCTGATGAGCAGGGGAGACAGAGGCCCCATCTACACTAGTACGTATTCGGGTCGTTTTCGTTGCGGATGTTCGGTGGAAAATGGCTCCAGAGACGGAACGATTTGATGCCGCCAGCTCCCATGAGTTTATCTGAGTACGGATCTGATCCGTCACTGTGTGGACGCCTGAAAACGCAAGTCCATGGGATACGCTGATGTAGGAGCTCTAGTTGCCGTCCTTATTGGACCACGTCACTCTGACTTGCACCTTTCTGATTCGCTGGGTTTGTGACATCATTCATGTGACGCTTTTGCGGGAAACCGCAAATAAAAAAACTGACAAATGCATCCACACTTATGAATGTTATATTGTTTTATTATTAATTTATGATATTTACGCGCTCCTGTGTGGTGCATGCAAATCATTCACTGTCATCATCAGTCATGTGACTAGCGTTTCAGCGGACACAGAAACGTGTATGAACGCACATCGTTTCCGATACGGTGATCGGGTGATTTGTTTTAGTGTAAACGGGGCCAGAGAGATCCTACACAATAATTCGCTAATAGTCTATAAGTCCTCTTAGACTCTGTTATTTTATGGACAGAATGTCTTGCTAGCCTAAATAAATAAAATAATAGTTAAAATGCATTTTAGAATCGATATTTTTATGTTAGGATCGACCGTTTCGATACAACGTCAGAATCGAAAGTATCGATACTTCAGGATCGATCCGCCCATCCCTATTTCAGTTGCTATTTGGACTCGCTGCTCAGGATGGAGATGAAAATCGCCGGACAAAGGCTTGTATTTGGGTCTGTTCCTCGCAGTCGTATGGATTCTGAAGATTTGGATTACAGCGCACAAATAAAATTGTTTCATTTTATAATTATTTTGCGTGTTCGGTGTGTATTTTATGGTTCTATTGTTAGTCACAGCATGTAGGAGAAGACGCCTTTTGTGTCCTGCCACGGAAAAACTTTACATTCATGAATCGTTAAAATGTTGCAGAAATGTTATTTATTTTAAGGGTTTAAAGTGTAGTCTTGTTTAACATTGTGTAGACCTATTATTGGAAACGAGCTGGCAGTGGAAATCATAGAACAGTATGAAATGTAGTAATTTCATATTAAGTAAACGATTAAACGATTTAATAATGCAACTGAAAACATACGGCCATTGGTATGACAACTAAAACACGAATAATAATGAAATTAGTGGTGCGATTTCAGTATTCATAAAGATTCTAGCTGTCGTCAAAACGTCAGTTTTGTACGTTAAAATGATAAAAATTTGTAAGTATTTGTACGTTTAGATGCTGTAAATACGTCAGTATTGTACGTTTTAGCGTCTTGAAAAACTTAAGTACATGTACATTTTGTAGAACAACATTTTACGTAAAATATACACAAATTATCATGAGATCACCTTGGCATGTAGCATCTCATCAAAATACCTGCTGATAACACCCTGCTGGTTCCACCTGGACCCCTCTAAAACCAGCCTGCTGACTAGATAAGACCAGGCTGGAGGAACAGCTAAAACCAGCCTAAGCTGGTTGGCTGGTTTAAACTAGAAGTAGCTAGTTTTAGCTGGTTTCCCAGCCTGGCTAGACTATAATCAGGCTGGTTTTAGCTCAGTCTCCCAGTCTCCCAGCCTGACCAGCTAAGAAAGTGACAAAATGCCCAAAACCTCTCTAAAACCAGCTTGCTGACCAGATAAGACCAGACAACCAGTTTAGGCTGGTTTCAGCTGTTTATTTTTTTTATTTTTTTTTTTTTACCAGCAGGGAAGATCAATCTTTATTCATAAACAGATGTATTATGTATAAAAGACAAAGAACATTTGATGTGAACCCAAAAAAGCTGCATCTAGCTTATAATGTCTTGAATATGAAAACGACAGACAACAAATCCATTTGTCTTAAAGTGGTGGAATATAGTGCAGTACAAAGTGCAGCCATTAAGTTGCCCCAACAAGGCATTGTGTATCAAAAAGTTAAATTAAAATAAATAAAAATAAATATATATGTACATTTTCTTTTCTGAAGAAAATGTAGGTGGTGCTTACTGTGACAAAACTCAGCACTAGGCACAAATAATAGCCCTAATAATTTTAGCATCATGTTAACAACATGTTAATTGTGTTAGCATTAGAACTGTAATCTGGCCTTAAAAGTTAAGCCCGACAGAATTTGGCCCGAACCCGACAAGTGCATTTTGATTGACAGCTTTTTAAAAGCCTGAACCCGTTTACATCCCAACATTATTTAAATGTGTGCACGCACACAGCTTTTGTCAAGAATGAATCATTTATACATGCTTTAACATCATTTATTCATGAGTAACATAGGCTATAGGCCACTTAGAAGTTGGGGGGGGGGGGATGAGTCCTCTGTATCATTGTAACATCTAACATCTAGCACTCTAAATAGGCCTATAGGCCTATGCATACGCTTACACAATAAAATACACAATAAAAATGAGTCTTTCTAAACAAATTAAATTAAGATAAATTCTAAATTAAAATGGGTATTTGGCAATAACGAAAATTAAGATAAAGGCTCCGCGGGATTTGCTTTGCCACTTCTCTTCACAATCCGGCCTCAACGCGACGGTGAATAGCAGCTGAAATTGAATAAAAGAATAACGGCAACTTTAGCCTATATACTCTGTCTATATTATGCATTTAAAACTCAATTAATATTTAGTTATACTTTGAAAAACCCTTTCTCGTCAAGTTTAGGCTACATGTTTTTGTGGAGGAAAATTATTTAATCTACTGTAGATAACATCAGCGCAGTGTGTGGTCACTGATGGTGCATCCAGAAACCAAAACGTAATCGGCAGAGGCAAGCCTCCGTTTCACCTCCTCACCTTTATTTTCACATCTTTGTCGTGCTAATCAAAACGCATCACATGACTGCTCATTTACCGCACAAGCCCGAGCCCGTGTAAAATGACAGAAATTAATCCCGTCCCAACTTGGCAAAGATCTTCAGCTCTAGTTAGCCTTATGCTAACAACATGTTAAAACAAGTTAAATGTTAAAACAAAATTAGCATAATTAGCATTTTGCTAGCATGATGTTAACATGTTTTAAACAAGCTGTTAATGTTAATGATTAGCATAATGCTAGCAACATACTAACATGTTGTTAACATGAAATTAGCATGATTACCATGTTGCTAGCATGATGCTAACATGCTTTTAACAAGAAGGTAACATGAGTAGCATAATGCTAGCAACAGTATACCCCATTTCCCCATGATATATGTTATATGTACTTACAAGGCATTTGCCCACCGGCAACTATAGTTGCTGCTTGTACTTTTGACTAAGTATACAAAAAACTATAGATCTCTTGTAAGATTTGTTTTGTTTGGATGATTTTAGAGACCTTCATGATTATGTAGATATGTCAACAAAAAAATACTTGAAAATTAACTTTCTTTGGGAGGACCGCCTCATGTGACAGGAAGTCAGTCAGTACCTCTATTTTTTTTTTCTTAAAATCTTTTATTTGGTTGTTTACTTGCATGTCATCGAAAAATAAAACATGGATCACATCTAGAAAAATACTTACAAACAGATGACATACTTTTAATAAAGTTAGAAAAAATGCATTACAAATGTAAAAAACTAATTCCTATTTAATTCACTTTAAGGAAGCAAATGTCAACTCGTCATGAGAAGGCAAATTTTTTATCTGATTTGTTGATTATTGATTAGAAGGTGCTTCTAAAATATTGACTGTGCCCCTAATTTTATTTAAGTTTTTAATGAAAATTAAGCATAGAGCCCTACTGGATTTATTGCATTTTAATGTAATTATAACCTAAAGATGCTATGTGAAAGTTTAAAACAGAAAATAGTTGTTTTAATCTGGCCACTTTCTTGGTCAAGAAAACATTTTACTCAAATTAATCAAAATGGATTTATAGCGTTTTTGAAAAGAGCTCTTCAAATTCAGAATATTATTCCCTATAATGCACAAGGCTTGTTTTTTTTTTTATTATTATATCTTTATTATTTTTATATATGGTACTGAAACCATATTTTTGATATGTTGTAATGGAGGGTCCAGCCTTGTGCATTATAGGGAATGATATTCTGAAAATACAGAGTTTAATGCATTTAAGTGGGTTTAGTATAATAAAACATCAAAAATATGTATTCAGTACCATAACCAAATGGTGTTGTCGTTTAATGGATTTCTATCATTGCATACATTTAAAGTTGTTTAAAATGATTACAAAACGTCTCGGTTACGAAGCTAACCCTCGTTCCCCTAAGGAGGGAACGGAGACGTTACGTCAATGACGTAATAATGGGGATCGGCTACGAGACCCTATCACCTCTGAGCTTAAGAGAAAAAGCCAATGAGAATTGGCAAGTGGAATCTGCATGTCGCGCCACTCCCCCGGACATACGGGTATATAAGATGGCGGCGTGCATCCACTCATTCAGATTTGCTGAGGAGCCGACCCGCAACGCAGCTTCAGCGCAGTCCAGGATTGTGGCACGAGGATGTAACATCTCCGTTCCCTCCTTCGGGGAACGAGGGTTACCTTCGTAACCGAGACGTTCCCCCTCAGTCGTTCTCTATGGCGTTACGTCAATGACGTAATAATGGGGACCTCTGGAAAACGCCACAATCTTGAACTGCGTTACGCAGCCGAGACCCAATGCTGGCTGGCAAGCGTATCGGAACAAGGGGCTCAATGCGTAACCGTCCCAACGCCCTGTAGACCACGTGGTGGCCCACCAGGGGTGCCAGATTCGGAAGCAGCCGTTGGGGGGCGGAGCACAATGGCGGTTAAATCATGTAGGAAGTTTTAAACTAAGTCTAGTTAGACTGGGGAAACACGGAAGGTTCCGTGGAGATACTGAGATATTATGCCACAACCGGAGGGGGGTGAAGGAGGCCCCACTCCGGAGCACAGTATGGACTACTCCACTTAGTCCAGACTGCGGGGCATGGAGGACCCAGAGTTCAACCGTGGGAACAACTGGGAAAATAGCGCACGGATCCATGAGGAATGGCGCAGCAAGCCGACACCTGAGCCGTCCTCCCGCAAATTACCTGATGTTACCCAACACATGGGAGGACACTGGCTCAACACGGAGATTGTAGAACCGCGCAAAGGTATTCGCCATCCCCCTGAGAAAGAAGGTCCTTCCTCAGGGGAATCTTCCAGGGAGGGACTGTTGCGAGGAGCATGAGGTTGGCAAACCAGGTCCGGGTGGGCCAAAACGGCGCAACCAACAGGACATGCTCCTTGTCCTCCCTGATCTTGCACAGGGTCTGTGCAAGGAGGCTCACTGGGGGAAAGGCATACTTGAGAAGACCCCGAGGCCAGCTGTGTGCCAGTGCATCCCTGCCGAGGGGGGCCTGGGTCAGGGAGAAAAAGAGCTGGCAGTGGGAGGACTCTTGGGAAGCGAACAGGTCTACCTGAGCTTCCCCGAATTGACTCCAAATGAGCTGAACCATCTGGGGGTGGAGTCGCCATTCTCCAGGGAGGGTTAGCTGTCGTGAGAGCACGCCGGCTGCACGATTCAGCTCTCCTGGAACATGAACGGCGCGCAGCGATTTGAGCCGCGTCTGACTCCAGAGGAGGAGATGGCAGGCGAGTTGCGGCAGACGATGGGAACGTAGACCACCCTGATGGTTGATGTATGCTACGGTCGCTGTATTGTCCGTGCGGACAAGCACATGTTTGTGGCGCAGCAACGGAAGGAACCGCCGGAGCGCCAGGAACACGGCAAGCAACTCGAGGCAATTGATATGCCACTGCAGTCGAGGTCCTGTCCAGGAGCCCGAGGCTGTCTGCTTGTTGCACACAGCACCCCAGCCCATCATGGAGGCATCCGTGTTGACCACAACATGCCTCAACACCTGTCCTAGGGGCACTCCGGCCCGCAGGAAAGCAAGGTCTGACCACGGGCTGAACAGGCGGCGACTTTCCGGAGTAACGCCCACCCGGAATGTGCCACGGTGCCATGTCCATCTCGGGACTCGGTCATGTAGCCAGCGCTGAAGCGGTTTCATATGAAGCAGCCCGAGCGGCATAACTGCGGCTGTCATATGCCCCAGGAGCCTCTGAAAAGTTTTGAGAGGGACCGCTGTCTTGTGTCTGAAAAACTTCAGACAGTTCAGCACCGACTGGACGCGCTCGTTGGTGAGGCGTGCTGTCATGGTGACCGAGTCCAGCTCCATCCCGAGAAAAGAGATGCTCTGCACAGGGGAGAGCTTGCTCTTTTCCCAGTTGACCCAAAGCCCCAAGTGGCTGAGGTGCTGTAGCACCAGGTCCCTGTGTTCACACAACAGATCTCACGAGTGAGCCAGAATGAGCCAGTCGTCGAGATAGTTGAGGATTTGGATGCCCTTCCGCCAGAGGGGAGACAGGGCACCCTCCGCAACCTTGGTGAAGACGCGGGAAGACAGGGACAGGCCAAAGGGGAGGACTTTGTACTGATATGCCTGACCCTCGAACGCAAACCGAAGAAACGGTCTGTGTTGAGGAAGAATCGAGACATGAAGTACGCGTCCTTCAGGTCAGTGGCTGCAAACCAATCCTGGTGTTGTACGCAAGACAGTATGCGTTTCGAGGTAAGCATCTTGAACGATGGCCTGTGAAGGGACCGTTTCAGCACTTAAAGATCCAGGATCAGTCGTAACCCACCTGCTTTCTTGGACATGATGAAATAAGGACTGTAAAATCCTGATTTCATCTCGGCTGGAGGGACAGGCTCGATTGCATCCTTCACCAGGAGAACCGCAATCTCCGCCCGTAGAACAGAGGCATCCGTGTCCGAGCGGACAGGTGTGAAACGGACGCCTCTGAACTTGGGCGGTCGCCTCACAAACTGAATCGAGTAGCCGAGTCGTACTGTCCTGATCAACCAAGGGGACTGGCTGGGAAGCGCTAGCCAGGCTCCCAGCCTGCGTGCCAATGGGATCAGCGGAACAGTAACTGACATGCCGGAGGTGGGGCAGCCGGAGGGGGAAAGGGGTAGGGGACTCAACCTCAGAAAGCGGAGCGTTCTGGAGAAGAGTTGGGCTGCACGGGGCTGCACTTACCTTCCCTGGTTCCCGCGCTGGCGAATTCAGGCTCAGGCAGGGCGTCGCTCAGGAACAAAACTCAGGGCACTAGGCCAAGAAATGAAGGAAATTGCTCTTTTTGCGAAAAAGTGGGTACCACAGCAGTGGGCAGCAGTGATGATACCTGGCCCCGGCCCTCCCCCGGGGCTGGGGGGACTGATGTAGGTGTCCCCCGAAGAGCAAACGTCTCCATCTCCGGGCAGCCGCGCGAGACTTAGCCTCAGCCGGTGGTGCAGGGGGCAGAGCAGAAGCCATAGCCACAGGGGGGCGCCCTCGGCGACAAGCAGCCGGAGGCCTGGCACCCGACGGCTTGTTGGAACCACGCCGGAGCAAGATGAGGCTAATGGCCTCCGAATGCTTTTGTACTGCCGAGAACTGCTGGGCAAAGTCCTCGACAGTGTCGCCGAAGAGGCCGGCCTGGGAGACGGGTGCATCGAGAAAGCGAGCTTTGTCAACGTCAGCCATCTGTGCCAGGTTCAGCCAGAGATGGCGCTCCTGGACTACCATAGTAGACATCACCTGACCGAGGGCCCGCGCCGTTACCTTCGTCGCCCAGAGGGCGAGGTCAGTAGCTGAGTGCAGTTCCTGCATCAACCTGTGGTCAGAACTACCCTTGTGCAGTTATTTGAGTGCTTTAGCCTGATAGACTTGCAGGGTGGCCATCGCATGCAAGACGGAGGCTGCCTGGCCCGCGGCGTTGTAAGCCTTCGCAGCGAGAGCTGACGAAAGCTTACAGGCTTTGGATGGGAGACGTGGACGATCCTGCCAGGTGGCTGCGTTTTGCAGGCACAAGTGCTCCGCAACCGCACGCTCCACCTGGCCTCATACTCACCATACTTGGCCTCACGTCTCGTCACTTTCACTATCCTGTCCAACGGAGATCAGCCAACGTACACTAACAACTCACGATGCCCTCCAACGAATCAGCCTAATGCGTCTTCTGCTCCAACGCAGACTAATGCGATAAACTTTTAACAGATCTGTCGCCCAGCTTCACGCACGAGCACAACAAAACTTGTTGCGTCACTATTAATAAGGGGCTCGTTATAACAAACAAAGGCTTAAGCCCCGTTCACACCGCCAGCGACTTTTTCGCTGCTTGTCGCTTGTGCTGGCAATTGAGGTCGCTAGTGGGCGTTCCCACTACTGGTTGCCTAGTTACCCCCGTAGTAAACAAACGAATTGGCTTTCTTGCCGTTAAAATCAAACACTTTGGAGGGAAAGGCTTAATATAAATGGAATCTGTACATAAAGTGTTTATTTGAACAATGAACGAGGAACAACGCCTGCTTTTTGCCATTGCGGCTGTATATCTTTAGCGAAAGCGCAAACGCCGGTCTGTGTGGGTTCACGAAACCATTCAGGCTCGGAGTCAGCACGGCGAGTACAGCAGATGAATCACGTGCTCTCCACTGACTTCACTCCCATTGGTTGTCGCTCGCGAAATTCGCTGCTTATTTGCATAAAGTTGAAGAATTCTGAACTTTTGTCGCTTGACTCACATCGCTTGACACGCCCACATTCCGTCGCCAACGGTCACTGTCGCTCGTGTCGCCGGAAGTCGCCAGCTCTTCATTGAAAATGAATGGGATTATGTCGCTCTGTCACTGTGTGTCACTGGCGGTGTGAACGGGGCTTTAGAGCAACGTCTCGCGGCTCTAAGGCACGTCAACAATCTAAATGTAACTCTTTATGGTGATAGAGAGTTCAGAAAGTCAGAAATCTTTTTCAGCTCACCGCGGCTCTTCTCCATTTCTGTCTCCCTCTGTGCATTCGTAACACACACGTCGGATCATTTAATGGCGACGCCTGTGTCAAATTTCTAAATAAAAGTCCGCTCATAATAAAATTGGTAGATCCCCTACACATAAAAGGCTAATTCCATAAACAGAGCCTTGTGTAATAACAATGATGGTTTTTTTCTGAACTGTTCAGTATAGGTTTTATAGTATAATGTCATGCAGTTAAATTCATATTTTTTTCTTCAAATGAAGCCTTGTGCAACATAAAGGGCATATATTTCAAACATAACAGGTGCAAATAGTTTAACTGGTTAGTTAATTAGCAAGTTTTTGTACCATTTAAGAACCATTGAAGTGAGGGGTAATAAAATACATGTTTAGTGCTGATAATGTTTTATGTTTCTTTATTTACTAATATTTTACATTATTTCTGAATGCAATAATAAAATGTGATTTATAGACAGATGTGACTCTATGACATTATGAGGATCTAAAATGATTGATGAGATTGTTTTCTCACCTGAAATCTTGACAGTATATGTGACTGAGGTCTTGACTTGATCTCCTTGAGTAACTTCACATCTCCACTCTCTGTTGTCATCTTCATTCAGGAGTGTTGTATTCAGAGTGATGATACAGTGTCCTGGAGCTGATATCTGATATCTGGAGTCTGATATCTTCAGTTTATCACCAGCCTGATTCACCCAGAACAGATTCATTTCCTCAGAATGACTCGAAGCATAACAAGAGACTCCAGTATATGAATATAACTGACAGGAGAGAGACACAGAGTTGCCTGCACTGATCTCAGTCTGTGAGGATGATGAAGAGACTGAAACACAAAATAACACACAAATCACACACTTTTCAATCATCATGAGAGTTTAAGAGAAGAATCAGTTTAAATTAACCACACAATCATAAAATTACCATGAAGAACATGCAGATAAACACGTGCATCAGTTCCTTGTTGTTGTCCATTCACATATTGTCTGCAGCTGTAAGATCCATAATCTTCTTTTGTGATGTTCTTGATGTTCAGAGAGCAGTCAGACCCCAGACTCAGTCTCTCTGTGTCTTTCTTCATTATCCCGTTACCAATCAGTTCAACTGTTCCTGAATGTCTGTCATTATAGTTCCATGTAGTTGATTTGCAGTCAGGAAGAGCATTATTACAGGGCAGACGGACATTTTCACCAGAACTGATGAACACATGAGGATCATTCACTCCACTGATACCTGAAACACAAGAACATTTAAATGATCATTATTTATAGTGAGAAAGAAAGTGAGAGAGATGTTCAAATCACTAACACACTCTCAATATGAAAGTGATTCAGCATCAGATGTTTGAATGTGAAACTGTCTAGTTTTAGTTCATTCTGGAGTAATTCAGTATGTTCTGTAAATATGTAAATATAGATTTCTTTACCTGTGAGAAGTGAAGAGAGAAAGATCAGTCCCAGCAGACACAAATGACACTCATCAGCCATTTTCTCTTTCTGTCAGTCTTCCTCTTCATTATATGCTCACAACTCTTTCTTTAAATACTATCAGCTCTTCCTGTGTTTAACTTCCTCTAATCTGATTGGCTGAGTGTTTAAATGCTGCTATTTAGTGACACAATGCCAGTCATAATGGAGAAGTAGAAGAACTGAGATCAGTTCAGTCAGTTTTAACCTGCAGTCATTCTGTAAACTCCTCAATCAGTTAAATCTTCCCTCGAGAGCTGAGCTCTGACTGTTACTGGTGTTGAGATGAACTCAGTTTCTTCTATATTTCCTATGAACTGTTTAACCATAACCATAACCACTAACCTACATAAACACTTTGACACAACAGTGTCACTATCAATGACTTCCTTCCTTGAGTCATACTAATGACAATAATAAAAATAATGGCATAGTATTTGAAACCCAACTTTTTCAAACTCCTCCAAAGGCACTGGTCAGAAAAAAAAAAAAACACATAAACAAATTCAATGGAATGATGCCAAAATAATTTTATCTCTGCAGTTGAAACCACACTTTTGTCCATCCCAATATTCACACTTGTGTTCATGAGCACTTGAGAGCATGTGTATGTGACAGGAAGTACAACTTTTCTGTTTAAGTTGATTTAAATAGAAATGATATATTATTGGGTAGCAAAAGAGAAATTGTTGAAAATTTGATTGGTGCAAAGATGTAAAAGGTATAACGTGAATAAAATGCATGCATTTCTTACAATCACTAAATTAAAAGCACCATAATTACTAAACACAGTTTGAAAGTTCCTCATTTGTCTGTTTGTGTTGTGGTTTGTGTGCTAGTGTTTTCAGAAGCTGGCTGTTGATCACACTGCTTTAACAAAAACACTGATCTGAGATCAGCTCTAAACCCAGTTTGGACTGCTAGCTGTGAATTTCCACACATTCAGTTCCTCTCCTTTTTCTCAACTTTATTCAACTTTTTCTTTTTTGTAAATGGTAGCTGCAATCCATTTACAAGCTCACTGTTTGTTTCATTGGTGTAGTTTATCTTAAGTCTTTATTTCAGTGTTTTCACGCAAAGCAGGGTTTCTTATCCAAACACCTGGCTTTGATTTTCAGGTAAACTCAAAGATCTTGAATAGTTAATTCAGGTGTGTTTAATTAGAGCTGTCTCTCTGGAGGAACCTGATGTGGCACATACATTTCTGCACATTTCCAATGACCAGTGTTTCCCAAACCAGTTCCTGGAGTCTCCTCAACAATGTTTCTACCACTGGAGTCCCTATTGATGATGTCATAAATCGGACCATTCCCATTCTCCACATTCACTCTCACTACACAGACTGTCACAGATTATGGACTACACTTCCCATCAGCCAATCAGGCTCTGTATAAATAACACTCTTCTTCCACTATTCCCCTGCAGAGTATTGTTCTAGCCCGTCTGTTTACTACAAAGCGTTTTCCCTGTCTGTTATTCCCATTGCCTGCCTGGACTGTTCTTCGTTCTGTGATTATTCTCTGGTTTCCCTGTTTGGATTGTTTATTGGACTCTTTATTGGTCTGCTTGCCGCCAGCCCCGACCTATCTACCTGTTTACCGACTATGATTCTGGATTATCTATTTTGTGTTTGACGCTGTTGATCGACCCTGCCTGTTCAACTCTGTGTTTATAAATAAAAGCTGCAAATGGATCCGTACGCCTCTCGCCTCTGTTTCAGTGCCCCTGTGACAGATGAACTGATGACTGCATCAGGTGTGTTTGATTAGAGAGAGATACAATGGCCATCTTATGTGATGTTGCATCTATCCAGCATTGGTCAAATTCTTTGGAGAGTTGAGCTAAAACACATCAAGATCTGCCACAGAAAGGGCCAGATGTAGGAGCATTCATGATAAAATGATAAAAAGTCCTTGCAGGCCTTGCATCTCTTGAGAGACACTGCAACTTTCAATGCTGACTCTGACAACACAAGATACACAAATGAGGAACTTGAAAGTTTCACACGTTCAAGGCTGTAAATGTGTCTCATGCATGTAATGGAGACCAACAGAAGGTAGAGGCATTTCATGAACACTTTTTAATTTCTCTGACTGACAACATTGAGTGCAGCTGGATGAGGACAGAATAATTTATTTTGCATTAAGTTTTACAGTGATTGTTTTGCAGAGCAGAGATCATCTCTAAAACCAAGTTTAAACTGATAGCTGTATGCCATTAAATTCATTTTAGTTAAGTCAAAGTCAAAGTCAAAGTCTGCTTTATTGTCAATTCTGCTATATATACAGTACATACATACAGAGAATTGAAATTGCGTTACTCTCAAACCCTAGATACATACAGGTAACATTAACAATAACAAGAAGTAAAATACAATTACGTACAAAAATAAATAATATATAAAAATACACATTTCCAGTAAGAGTCAAGTAACAAAATAAAGTGGCATTAATTATAAAGATGTATGAAAGATAAAGTGACTTATGAAGATAAAGATAAAGTGACAATGGCAGATAACAGTGCAATCCAGACAAATAGTGCAATTAATGTGTAGTGCAAGAGCTTAATAGTCTGTGTATGTAGAGACCAGTGCTCAGAGAGTCAGACGTGTTATGAGGTAGATGGATGAGGTAGTGAATCGTGGGGGGGTGTGGGGTGGGTGGGTGGGGGGGGGGGGGGGTGATGTGATGTCTCAGAGGTCAGGTACATGGGGCAGAAAGAGGAGAGAGGGGGGCGGGGGGCGGGGGGCGCGGGGGCGGGGGGGCAGAGTCGGAGGGAGTTCAGCGTCCTGACAGCCTGATGGATGAAGCTGTCTTTCAATCTGCTGGTCCTGGCCTGAAGACTGCGCAGTCTCCTCCCTGATGGCAGCAGACTGAAGAGGCTGTGTGACGGGTGGGTGGGGTCACCAGCAATGCTGAGGGCTTTTCGGGTGAGACGGGTGTTGTAAATGTCCTGGAGGGAGGGGAGAGAGACACCAACGATCTTCTCAGCTGCTCTCACTATGCGCTGAAGTTTCATCCGGCAGGATGCACTGCAGGTGCCATACCACACAGTGATGCAGCTGGTCAGGATGCTCTCGATGGTGCCTCTGTAGAAGGTGCACATGATGGGGGCTGGGGCTCTGGCTCTTCTCAGTTTGCGAAGAAAGTAGAGTCGCTGCTGTGCTTTCATGGTCAGTGCTGTGGTGTTGGCTGTCCAGGAGAGGTCTTCTGTGATGTGCACACCCAGGAACTTAGTGCTACTCACTCTTTCCACGGTCGCACCGTTGATGGTCAGAGCAGCATGCTGAGTGTGCACTCTCCTGAAGTCAACAACAATCTCCTTCGTCTTCTCTACATTCAGAGAGAGATTGTTGTCACCGCACCATCCGGCCAGGCGGCTCACTTCACTTCTGTAGTTTGTCTCATCACGGTTGCTAATGAGACCAACCACAGTCGTGTCATCCGCAAACTTGATGAAGAGGTTGCTGTTGTGTGTCGGTGTGCAGTCATGGGTCAGCAGAGTGAAGAGGAGGGGGCTTAGCACACATCCTTGAGGGGCCCCAGTGTTCAGAATGATGGTGCTGGATGTGTTGCTGCCGACCCGTACTGCCTGAGGTCTCCCGGTCAGGAAGTCCAACAGCCAGTTGCACAGCGATGTGTTGAGTCCCAGCTGAGACAGTTTATGAGTGAGCTGTTGAGGGATGATCGTGTTGAATGCTGAACTAAAGTCTATGAACAGCATTCTGACATAAGAGTCTTTTTTGTCCAGATGTGTGAGTGCAGAGTGGAGGGCAGTGGAGACGGCGTCATCGGTCGAGCGGTTTGACCGATATGCAAACTGGTAGGGGTCCAGGGAGGGGGGGAGGACAGACTTGATGTGCTGCATGACTAGTCGCTCGAAGCACTTCATGAGGATGGGAGTAAGTGCGACTGGGCGATAGTCGTTGAAGCAGGATGGAGATGATTTCTTCGGGACTGGGATGATTGTGGTAGCTTTGAAGCATGTGGGAACAACAGTCTGACTCAGGGAGATGTTGAAGATGTCTGTGAAGACATCAGTGAGTTCTGCTGCACAGTTTCTCAGAACACGTCCAGGGATGTTGTCAGGACCAGGAGCTTTGCGTGCGTTGATCCTGCTGAAGGATCTTCTCACGCTGTCTGTGGACAGAGTCAGCATCTGGTCGTCAGGAGGAGGTGGAGTCTTCTGTGCAGTGGTGCTGTTGTGTGCCTCAAAGCGAGCAAAGAAAGCGTTCAGCTCGTTCAGCATTGGGGTGGTGTTGTCACAGGTCCGCGGCGGGGGCTTGTAGTCCGTGATGGTCTGAATCCCCTGCCACAGGCTCCTGGTGTCTCTGCTGTCACTGAAACGATGGGCTATCCTCCTGGAGTACTGTCTCTTAGCCTTTCTGATGCCGCGTGACAGGTTGGCTCTAGCTTTCCTCAGACCCGCCTCGTCTCCAGCTCTGAAGGCAGCGTTGCGAGTCTTTAGAAGTCTGTAGACTTCCCCTGTCAGCCACGGTTTTTGGTTGGGCCGGACGGTGATGGTTTTTCTGACTGTTACATCCTCAATGCACTTGGTGATGTAGGCAGTGACAGTCTCTGAGTACTCCTGGAGGTCTGTGGTGTTGTGGTATGTAGCAGCCTGTTTGAACATGTCCCAGTCAGTGGTGTCAAAGCAGTCTTGAAGTGCCTCTGACGACCCTTCTGGCCACACTTGAATTTGTTTTTGAACCGGTTTGGTGACTTTAACGAGCGGTCTGTATGCTGGCATTAGCATAACAGTGATGTGGTCTGAAGCACCAAGGTGGGGGAGGGGTAGGGCTTTGTAAGCTCCTCTCTGTGTGGTGTAAACAAAGTCCAGTGTGTTGTTTCCACGTGTTGGAAAGTCTATGTGTTGTTGTATTTTAGGAAACACACTTTTTAAATCTGCATGATTGAAATCCCCAGCCAAGATGAGAAAAGCATCTGGGTGGGCTGTCTGCTGCTCACTGATGTGCTGGTAAAGTTCATTCAGTGCCTCACTCCTGTTGTTGTTATTGGAGCTGGGAGGGATGTATACTGCAGCAAGTATTATGGCTGTATATTCCCGCGGTAGATAGAACGGCCGGCACTTAATAATCATAAACTCCACCAGGGGTGAGCAGTGTTTGCAGACCACAACAGTATCGCGGCACCACGCATCATTGGTGTAAACACAAAGTCCGCCGCCGCGGGTCTTACCTCCCTCGACGAGCACTCTGTCCGCTCGATAGCATGTTAGCTGGTCGAGCTGAATGGCGCAGTCCGGAACGCTGTTGTTGAGCCATGTTTCCGTAAACACAAAAACACAACAGTCTCTTACAGTCCTCTGAGTTGAGCGCAGAAGTCGGAGATCATCCAGTTTATTATCCAACGAGCGTACATTAGCCAGAACAATGGTTGGAATAGCTGGCTTGTGTGGGTTAGCCACTAGCCTAGCCCGGATACCTCCGCGCTTCCCCCTCTTTTGTTTCCTCTCACACCGCTTGTGGCGCACTGTGGGTGAGGTGCAGTAGTGGGGGTCGGTGATGGAGTAGGCCTCCGGAGAAGACAATGGTCCCGCAGCTCTTGTACGAGCGTTGAGTTTGGATTTAAAACTGTGGTCTTTCCGACATCTAGCAGAAACTCACGACTGTAGGTGCGTTTGAAGACAGATGGACGCGACAAATACGTACAAAAACACTGTGACTTACAAGATAAAAAACACGAAAACACCGATCTGTCGGGAGAGAGAGAAGCCGCTGCGTGTGCACGCGCCGCCAATTGAACAATTGAATAAAACTGTTAATAAACTGATTTTAACCATCATTATAATTAAATTACCATCCAGCTGAATTCAATTAGATTTAAAATTCTGGAAAACTAAACTAATTTACAGTATGCAAGTCTTTTTTTTTTTTTTTTTTTTATTCTGTTCACTAGTTTTATATAGGCTATTAGATTTATATTCATTCACAACTAAATATCTGAGGGCTGTTTAGGGCTTAAAGCAGTAAAATGATTAGTAATGAGATCATGACTAAAGGGGAATCTGCTTTCAAGGGCCCAAAGAAATGAATCAACAAAAACCAACTTCTGGAAGAATATTTTCAAGAGTGTGTTTGTGTGTCAGTATCACAGTGACAGTGTTACTAGTCTCATCTTCAGACAGCATTAACACACACACTGTTGGATATATATAGTGGCTGGAGATGACATCAGTTCAATCTGATTGGCTGCTCACTAAATGCAGCTTCTATTGGTCTGTTTGTGTCTGAATGGGCGGGACTTGACCTGAATTAGAAGAGCATCTGACTTCATGGTAGTGTTATATTGTATTAAAGGGATAGTTCACCCACAAATGAAAAAAAAAAAAAAAAGTATGTTTATCTGCTTACCCCCAGGGCATACTAGATGACTTTGCAGTCATGGTCAAAAGTTTTGGCAGTAACATAAATTTTGTGTTTTGCAAAGTTTACTGCTTCAGCATTGTAGATTATTTTCCACATGTTTCTGTGGTATACTGAAAAACAATGATAATCATATTATAAGTGTTAAAAGATTTTATTGGCAAAAAAAAAAAAAAAAAGAATTAGTCAAAACACAAAATTTATAATAACCTTTGGCCATGACTATAGATGACTTTGTTTCTTCAGTAGTGTAATGGACAGACAGCGGAGTGGAGATCCAAATGCAGCTTTATTCATAATACTCAAAGTCAAACAGGAACAGCGTAGGTATAACAGAGAATGGTCAATATCTGAGCACAGGTCAGGGTAGGCAGCTAGCTAACAAGGGTAATCCAAAAGACAAGCAAGGGGTCAATAGGCAGTCAGATCAGGATCAGGAACGATGAACAAAACAAGGTCAGAAAGTCCAGAGTTTCAGTGATGGCTCCCTCTAGTGGAGAAAGAAGGGAGCTGTAGTGGCCTGATTCGTAACAAGTAGAACACAAACTAAGATTTTTAATTCAAACTTACTTCCCACAGCTCTGAAAACACTGTGGAAAATGCATTGCTCAATTTAAACTAGACAAAAGATTCTCCAAAGAGTATCACCAAAAAATACAGACAAAAATACAGGGAAAATGCAGTCTTTAATATATTGCTTTAAACAGGATTTAGAACATTTTTCAAAATGTCACTAGAAGCTGATTGGATGGATTTATTGTTAGAAGAAACACCATCAACTCTTTTGCTCTCCACATCAGGGCTGTCCAAACTTGGTCCTGGAGGGCCGGTGTCCTGCAGAGTTTAGCTCCAACTTGCCTCAACACCTGTCTGGAAGTTTCAAGTATGCCTAATAGGAGCTTGATTAGCTGGTTCAGGTGTGTCTAATTGGGGTTGCAACTAAACTCTGCAGGACACCGGCCCTCCAGGACCGAGTTTGGGCAGCCCTGCTCCACATCAACATCGCAGCAGTGTGTTCCTGAGTTAAAACCCTCTGAACTCTGGTTTATCAGGAAGAGGTTGTTTGTTCTCACTCTGTCTCACACTGGTCAGATCATCAGAGGATGTACTTTCTGTGGAAGCTGAAGAAGTTCAACCTACCAAAGCATGTTACAGTACATGTTATATGCTCATTCATGTTATACTGCCCTCTTGTGTGTCTATTGTGTCTGTGCATGTGTATGCTGTGTTACAGGTGGATGTGTTCCTGAGCTGATTCATTGGAGATTGCCATTGGTCCATTTCCTCACCTGGCCCAGTTATAAGCCACGCCCCAAACTCTCAAAGCAGGGTCCATCTTTTGGTCGTGCTAGTTGCCAAATTCATTCTCCTTGTTGCTTTGCATGTGATCGTTAGTTTGTTGTCTTTGTGTTAATATATTTGTCAATTTGTTTGTTACTGGTGATTCTAATTTGTCTGTTATAAACCATTTTATATTGCACATATTTTGTAAATAACTTACGGTATTAGGGTTTTTTTTTTTTTTTTGTACATCTTTTCACTTTATGTTTAAAGGAGTCAGGTAAGTTTTGATTTTTTCTTTATCTACAGGGAAAGAAGAGGTTTATTATTTTGGCTTTGTCTACCTCTGAAGATTTATCCATCTTGTTAATAAAAAAAAAAAAAAAAAAACTTGATTTGCATCTCTCTGGTAGGTATTCTCCTTCCTCCTCACCAGGATTATTTTCTTGGGCATGGAGTTAATCAGAGCTTCACAGGTTGCCACTGGAGTCCTCTTCCACTCCTCCATGACGACATCACAGAGCTGGTGGATGTTAGAGACCTTGCGCTCCTCCATCTTCCATTTGAGCTCAATAGGTGCTTCCAGATGCTCAATAGGGTTTAGGTCTGGAGACATACTTGGCCAGTCCTTCACCTTTACCCTCAGCTTATTTAGCAAGGCAGTGGTTGTCCTGGAGGTGTGTTTGGGGTTATTATCATGTTGGAATACTGCCCTGCGGCCCAGTTTCTAAAGGGAGGGGATCATGCTCTGCTTCAGTATGTCACAGTACATGTTGGCATTCATGGTTCCCTCAATGAACTGTAGCTCCCCAGTGCAGGAGCACTCATGCAGCCCCAGACCATGACACTCCCACCACCATGCTTGACTGTAGACAAGACACGCTTGTCTTTGTACTTCTCACCTGGTTGCTGTCACATGCGCTTGACACCATCTGAACCAAATATCTGAACACCTCTGGTCTGCTTTAAATGCAGACCTTGAGCCAAAAACTCATCACCAAACACCACTTTGGTTGGGCTTAAGCCCCTGATGTATTGTCAAAAGCCCCTGATCTTTTGGAATATGTTGCATTTCACAAATAAAATAGGTTGTACAACATTTATCTTATCCTAAAACACACTTTTTGAGATGTTAACATGTACAGGTTGCATATCAGTGAAAACTGTAATAGCAGTCAATATTTTTATTAGTAAGGGAAAAGTGTTTTTTGGAGCAATTGTTTTAATTAAAGTTAAACCTAAGTCACAAAAAGTGATGTATGTGTTTATTTGGAGTGGATATTAGTGGCCGTGGTTGGAGAGTACAAGTCTACCTCACCTGCTTTCTGAGCTTTTCTCATTATTATTATTCGTGAGAAAGAACTCTTACTATCCAATCACAGTGAGGTTGTCTTACAGCGGAGAATTTAAATCTCATGAATGAGCTTCGCACTGTCACTTCTCCGTAAACATGACCGTTTGCAATATTAAATCTTTTTTTGTTGTTGTTGTCATGAATTTGTGTTATGTGGGTTGTTTTGCATTCTGTATTCACAGATATTCACTTAGGCCTATTTTAACAAGTTCTAGCTGGTCTTTCAGATTATTTTAGTTTCAAATATGCTCTAAAAGCAGCTATGAGAAGCTACTAATCTTGCTTTTCTTTGTTTATTTTCAGCAGGATTACAGTATATTCATTGTGTAATCCACATTTTCCTTCTAGATTCAGATCAGGTGTAAATTAAAACTACAGAGGACATGGAAAAATGTATGTGTCTTGCAACAGGGGCATCGCTAGACCCTTTTTACTGGGACACAAGCCCCATAAAGGCTTGCTGTGGCCCATAAAGTATTATTTTATCTGATAATTAGACCCCCTTTCAGTTAGTAAGGATTTAACATTATGTCAGCAGGGTACGTTTCATCTTTATTAGGTACGTAGAAATGTTATAGCCAGCCATAGCCAGAAACCAGCACCACCTGCAACACCCTCCATGAAACGTCTATTGTAATATTGTGGGAGGCAGCAGAATATGGAGGCAGAGGGATGCAACTGAAGTCTCTTTATTTTACAGATGCCATACTCTGCAACATGAACTGGGCCTGGCTAGGACAACAACACTCTGCTCTTCTGAACTCTGAGTTATAAGCTGTCTTTAACAAAATAACTCCCTCTAGCGGACACACTACCTAAAGACACGATACTTGCTACTTCACTTCAGCCTATGATTACTTTGTTCAGTTCTAGTTGAGTGAGCAATGACGTGTCTGTCTGCCGCTACTCTCTTTAGCGAAGTGCATTGTGCTTCATATATTAAAATAGATCGATATATTACAATTGAGTTGCATGTGTACACCACTAGGGGGCATTACTGCTTTAATATGAAACACTTGCCATCCAAGTCTTAATCATAAACAAAAACAAATCTCACATGATATTATGACATTTTGATGACATTTTCATGTTATTTATTGTCACGTAGGAAAAATGAAATAACTGACAATTTTTGACATACAGAATGTTTGATTAAAATATAATTTGAACAGACACTTAAGTAATTCTCAGACTACAGAAACAGACTATATACATGTTGAAAGCAAGATTTTACGGCAGTTTGCTTTAAAATAATTGACATACAAGTTCTGTTTGTTCACATACAAATATCTAACTCTTCCAAACAGCAAAGCTGTGAATATCAGCATCTGGAGAAAACGTCCCATTTGCTGCTGATATGATGAGCTCAAGCAGTGATCTGTATCATTAATGTTTATTTGTGGAGCTCTTGTTTAGTAAAGCTCAAATCGTGGATCATTTTCTGTTCATCTGATGGCAGCGTATGTCACTGAATCATTATGTTCCTGAAACAACAGCACAGATTCTTGAACAATTTAATTATTGATGAGTGAGCTTAATTTATCTGAGACTGAGATGCAGAGCTCCATTTGAGCAGCATATAGATGAGAGAAGCTGCTGTGATTTTCTCTGAATAGGATGGACAGCAGTCACTAATAAAGAACAAGGGAATGAGCTTCTATCTACTCACAGTGAGTGATTTTACTGGCTTTTTACCAGAAGAAGAGACTTCAGAATAAGTCACATCATCTGTCTGCTCCTAAACATCAATGAAATCAAGTTTAATCCACAGATCAGACATATCTCTCACTGTAATATGTTCAATAACACAACAGTTTTCAGTAAATCACATTCTAGAGCAGACAGTGAACTGAATGCTGAATGCTTTAGTTGACTCACATTGTCTCTTGCAGCATCAGGAATGGACATGTTGATTGTTTCATACGTCCCTTTATCTTCATTCTCATCTTTGACCTTCAGACAACAAATAATTTAAACTGCTAAAATAACACTTGAGCTTTAAAGACTGAAATCAGATCTAAATCACTGGCATTACTGAACTCACAGAAGATCCATCAGTACCTCTTTTATTACCTGAGGAAAAAAAAAAAAAAAAACAAACAAACAAACTAACATGTCTCATGTAAATATGAGTATTTATGATAAAACACACATGCAGAACTCTATATTCAAAACCATTCAAATGAATGATAGAAACGAATGTTGTTTGATTTGTTGACTCTCTGAGATTGACATTAAATGAATAAACTTGTTTGACAATCTCACAGTCACATAATCCACATTACATCATACATACAATCTAAACTTGATGTGATTGTTTGCTCGTCATTTAAAGTGGGATCTGAAATGTTTGTAATTGTTAGAAATTTTGAAAACTCACCAGCTCTTTTTCTCCAGATCAGACAGAGAACAGCAAGAAGGAAAACAGCAAATGCAGCGGCAGAAACAGAAATCACTGTCACTTGATAACCTCCTCGTTCTGTGTTGTGTCGTATCATGTGTCGACAATAGCCAGAGATATTGTCAAAAGCAAACGCATTTTTCAATTTATGTTATTTTTGTTGGTTATATTATAGTTAGTTGCAGTCTGTGGCATAGATGTTTTTAAAAAGTAAAAAAAGAAGGTTTATTATTTTTTTTACAATGAATTATAGGCCTATAATTAAAATGATTAACACTCCAGTCATAGGCTAAATGAAATGTAAGATTTTCAAAAACAACTTTAACATGAAATACATTTCTTCTGAAGTTTATACGGGCCACAAGAGAAATATGAAGGGAATAACACAGATAACACACGTACACTGGAGATCAAAATTAGAGAACAATTTATAAACAATTGAACAATTCTGAAATAATGTCATGTTCCTGCTCAACAGTTGAAGGAGTTTTTGTCCTGTCTATACCATGCTACCAGAACACCTTTTCCACAAAATAATGAAGGCATTTAAAAAAAAAAAACATTATTTTGCAGAAAACACACTGATCAAAATTAGAGAACAACAATGACTGTAGCATGGAAAAAGATTACAACTAAATTTTCTGAAGGTTACAACAGTCAGCAATTAGTAGGAAGTGTACAGGCCTCTGCTCTGAATGACTTCAGCACATCTGCGGATGTCCACAGGACAGCACTAGTCTCTCACACTGCTCTGGTGTGATTTTGGTCCACTCTTCTTCCAGTCTCCTCCACAGTTCGGTGACTGTAGTGGGTTTCTTGGCCATAACTTTGTTGCCAAGGATTTTCCAGAGGTTATCTATTGGGTTGAGATCAGGACTCTGGGCAGGCCATGTCATTATTTCAATGTTTTCAGTTTCAAGGAACTGCTTTACCCATTTTGCTGTGTGACATGGAGCGTTGTCCTGCATGAACACTGCGGCTGATTGGGTGATGAACGCAGGGAAGGAACCATATGTTGTTGAAGAAGGTTCTGATAAACATTTGCATTCACTCTGCCATGTAGCTGTACAGTCGTGGCCAAAAGTTTTGAGAATTACATAAATATTGGAAATTGGAAAAGTTGCTGCTTAAGTTTTTATAATAGCAATTTGCATATACTCCAGAATGTTATGAAGAGCGATCAGATGAATAGCACAGTCCTTCTTTGCCATGAAAATTAACTTAATCCCGAAAAAAACTTTCCACTGCATTTCATTGCCGTCATTAAAGGACCTGCTGAGATCATTTCAGTAATCATCTTGTTAACTCAGGTGAGAATGTTGATGAGCACAAGGCTGGAGATCATTATGTCAGGCTGATTGGGTTAGAATGGCAGACTTGACATGTTAAAAGGAGGGTGATGCTTGAAATCATTGTTCTTCCATTGTTAACCATGGTGACCTGCAAAGAAATGCGTGCAGCCATCATTGCGTTGCATAAAAATGGCTTCACAGGCAAGGATATTGTGGCTACTAAGATTGCACCTAAATCAACAATTTATAGGATCATCAAGAACTTCAAGGAAAGAGGTTCAGTTCTTGTTAAGAAGGCTTCAGGGCATCCGAGAAAGTCCAGCAAGCGCCAGGATCGTCTCCTAAAGAGGATTCAGCTGCGGGATCGGAGTGCCACCAGTGCAGAGCTTGCTCAGGAATGGCAGCAGGCAGGTGTGAGCGTATCTGCACGCACAGTGAGGCCAAGACTTTTGGAAGATGGCCTGGTGTCAAGAAGGGCAGCAAAGAAGCCACTTCTCTCCAAAAAAAACATCAGGGACAGATTGATCTTCTGCAAAAAGTATGGCGAATGGACTGCTGAGGACTGGGGCAAAGTCATATTCTCCGATGAAGCCTCTTTCCGATTGGGGCATCTGGAAAAAGGCTTGTCCGGAGAAGAAAAGGTGAGCGCTACCATCAGTCCTGTGTCATGCCAACAGTAAAGCATCCTGAGACCATTCATGTGTGGGGTTGCTTCTCATCCAAGGGAGTGGGCTCACTCACAATTTTGCCCAAAAACACAGCCATGAATAAAGAATGGTACCAAAACACCCTCCAACAGCAACTTCTTCCAACAATCCAACAACAGTTTGGTGAAGAACAATGCATTTTCCAGCACGATGGAGCACCGTGCCATAAGGCAAAAGTGATAACTAAGTGGCTCGGGGACCAAAACGTTGAAATTTTGGGTCCATGGCCTGGAAACTCCCCAGATCATAATCCCATTGAGAACTTGTGGTCAATCCTCAAGAGGTGGGTGGACAAACAAAAACCCACTAATTCTGACAAACTCCAAGAAGTGATTATGAAAGAATGGGTTGCTATCAGTCAGGATTTGGCCCAGAAGTTGATTGAGAGCATGCCCAGTCGAATTGCAGAGGTCCTGAAAAAGAAGGGCCAACACTGCAAAAACTGACTCTTTGCATAAATGTCATGTAATTGTCGATAAAAGCCTTTGAAACATATGAAGTACTTGTAATTATATTTCAGTACATCACAGAAACAACTGAAACAAAGATCTAAAAGCAGTTTAGCAGCAAACTTTGTGAAAACTAATATTTGTGTCATTCTCAAAAATTTTGGCCACAACTGTATAAGAGGCCCAACTCCTGCTGCAGAAAACATGCCCCAAACCATGACACTTCCTCCTCCACTTTTCACTGACTGCTTTACACACTTTGGGTTCAGTCTTTCTCCAGTTTGTCGCCGGACATAATGTTTCCCATCGGACCCAAATAAATTAAACTTGCTTTCATCACTGAAGTGAACTTTGGACCAGTTCTCTGTCCACACAACATGCTCCTCAGCAAAGCTTAGTCTAGCCTTTTGATTCTTTCTGCTAATGAGAGGTTTGCTCACTGCAGAGTGGGCTTTCAGTCCAAATGCTCTTAAATGTGGAGACACTGTATGACGAGACAGATCCTTACCCTGTTCAGCGCTGAACTGGTGAGCAATTCCAGCTGCAGTGTGGAAACGATTGCCCATTGAGATCCTCCGCAGTATCCTGTCCTCTCTTGTATTTGTCTTCTGTGGACGACCAGCCTTCTTGGGGGACTTGAATGAGTTTGTGATGTTGTAAAGATTCAATATTCTTGAAATCACAGATTTGGAACGACCAACTTGTCTTGCTATGGCTGATATGGTCATCCCTTTGGCCTTCATCTGGACAACCTGCTGCCGGAGGCTTTCAGTCACTTTAGAGCGGCCAACCATCTTGCAGAGTCAGTGAAACTGGAAGTTAGGCTGCCAGTTAAATAGGGGTTGACAGATAATCAAGGAAATTAGCACCAGGTGCCAGATTAACACCAATAACTGGGAGGTATCTGAAAGTGTTCTCTAATTTTGATCAGTGTGTTTCCTGCAAAATAATGTTTTTTGTTGAAATGCATTAGTTATTTTGTGGAAAAGGTGTTCTGGTAGCATGGTATAGACAGGACAAAAACTCCAACTGTTGAGCAGTGAAGATGACATTATTTCAGGATTGTTTAATTGTTTATAAATTGTTCTCTAATTTTGATCTCCAGTGTACATCTGCAATACGTCTGTTCAAAATCTCTTGATCTGGAAAGCCTCTGCTCTGGACAAACATCTGGAGACATCTGTAAGATTTTAGATTTTTTCAGTTTTACATACATTCTAAATCATAAATGTCTTAAATACATCTAGTGGACACGTATTGCAGATGTAAATGCAGAATCAGACATCTCTGAGATGTACGTGTTTTATCAGGGAATTTAAGATGTAAGCTATATACTGTTATCAGCATGCTGAAGTAGATTTGTATGTAGTCTTCTCTGAGAGAATATGCGTCATTAATGCAGCGTTAGAAACAGAGCTGGACTGGTAATCGGGCATAATTCACAAGACAGGCAGTTATTAATCCAACTGAGGGGTGAACAGAGTCCGAATGACAAGACAAGAGAGTAATCCAAGGCAGACAGGAGATCAGGAGACAGATAAATAGGCAAGGAGAGTCTATAACCTAACTATGAAAACTAGGACAGTCTCTGTAATGTAGCTATCAGCTATCACAGTGATAAACGCTAAACAATACTTGGCTATCTATCTGGTTATCTGCAGCTGTGTGAGTGCAATCAGTGCAATGGATGATGGGAGATGCAGTCTGTGGTGACATGTGGAAGTCTGTAATGTAACAGTTGATATACTGAGAGGGTGACATCTGGTGGAGAGCGGACAGAAGGCAACGGACTGGATTCGTGATATGGCTGATGCATCTCCCTCTCTCACGCGCACACACACACACACACACACACACACACACTCTGTGTGTGTTTATCTCAACGATGCAAGTTCTGCTTCAATGATACCAACAGTCATCAATGTTACTGACACTATATTGTTTTCTCACCTGCAATCTTGACAGTATATGTGACTGAGGTCTTGACTTGATCTCCTTGAGTAACTTCACATCTCCACTCTCTGTTGTCATCTTCATTCAGGAGTGTTGTAGTCAGAGTGATGATACAGTGTCTTGGAGCTGATGTCTGATATCTGGAGTCTAATATCTTCAGTTTATCACCAGTCTGATTCACCCAGAACAAATTAATTCTCTGATGACGTATCCAATCATCACAAGAGACTCCATATGATGAATACAACTGACAGGAGAGAGACACAGAGCTGCCTGCACTGATCTCAGTCTGTGAGGATGATGAAGAGACTGAAACACAAAATAACACACAAATCACACACTTTTCAATCATCAAGACTTTCAATAAAGACATTGCCCTTTTTAAATTGACCGCATAATCATAGAATTACCATGAAGAACATGCAGATAAACATGTGCATCTGCTCTTTGTTGTTGTCTATTCACATATTGTCTGCAGGTGTATAATCCATAATCTTCTTTTGTGATGTTCTTGATGTTCAGAGAGCAGTGAGACCCCAGACTCAGTCTCTCATGACTCTCTGTGTTTTTCTTCTTTATCCCTAAAGCAATCAGTTCAACTGTTGCTGAAAGTCTGTTATAGTTCCATGTAGTTGATCTGCAGTCATGAAGAGCATTATTACAGGGCAGATGGACATTTTCACCAGAACTGATGAACACATGATCATCATCCACTCCACTGATACCTGAAACACAAGAACATTTGAGTGATTATTGAAATGAACACTTTCTCAGACTAATTCCACTAAATATCTCGTAGAGAAAACACAGATTTATTTACCTGTGAGAAGTGAAGAGAGAAAGACCAGTCCCAGCAGACACAAATGACACTCATCAGCCATTTTCTCTCTCTGTCAGTATATGCCCACAACTCTTTCTTAAAGCAATATCCACCCTTCCTGTGTTTGTTCACTTCCTCTAATCTGACTTACTGAGTGTTCAAATGCTGTTATTTAGTGACAAAATTCCAGTCATAATGGAGAAGTAAAAGAACTGAGATCAGTTCAGTCAGTTTTAACCTGCAGTCATTCTGTAAACGCCTCAATCAGTTAAAGTTTTATGTTTTTTTTTCTCTCTCATTTCAATTTGAATGTTCATCTTGTGTCTCTTTGTATTGTAATTTGTGTACTAGTGTGCAAGATGCACAAACAAGTAACTTGAAAGTTTCTACACATTCAAGGTTGTAAATGTGTCTCATCCATGTAATGAGACCATCAGAAAGCAGAGACATTTCATGAACACTTTTTAATTTCTCTGACTGACAACATTGAGTGCAGGCTAGTTTTAGCATGGCCTGAGAAAACATGAAGCTAACAAGACAATTAACTCACACACAGCTTGACACAAACATAAAACCTCTGCAAACAAGCCTGAGCTTTCCCTTTTCAGGCCCACTTAGGGCTAGTCTAAGGGCTCCCATTAGGCTGCCAGCACAGGGCCTCTGAGTTTTTGCTCATTGGCAAAACGCTGGTCCCTTAGCGCTGGCCCACCCCCCACTTAGTCCCCAGGAAGCCCACACCAGGCCCACATTAATCAAAGGGATTTCAAATGAATGGATTTATTAAATACAAAATAGAAAACTTTCAATTCAGGCTAATAATGTAAATACAAAATAAAATAAAGTAAACAAAGCAATGTAAGATTGTAGGATATTTATCATGTGAATTTGATGTGTGTAAAAGTCTTATCTGTAGTGCATCAATGTCTAAACACTGTCCATAGCTAAAGTTGGCTGATAGCAAATTAATAATCAAACCTCTTGTAATGAAAACACGCCACAGCTCTCAAACACCAAACTCTTCCTAACCAGGAACAGTCAAAAAAAGTCCAGACTATGCCATGTCGAAAATAACTTTAAATCCATATCCAAACTGGACCACTCCCTCTACCCACATGGCTTTACTTAAGGAAACCTAAAACACCCAACACACTGTTCACAACATTCTGATTAACAGGCTCATGTTACATCTCAAATATAGCTCCTAAGATTCATTTATCTTCAACTTTGATTAAACTCACCCATTAAACTGTGATTTTCGATTGATCATGAAGACATTGATTAGCAAGCTCAGGTGTGTTTGATTAAGGTTAGAAGTAAACTCTATGGGAAAGTGGATCTTGTGAGCCAGATTTGAGGATCAATGGCTTATATGAAACAACAGGTTCTGGAAAGGACTCTTTTGCTTTGAGTTGTTCCAGTTCAATTGAGTGGCTAAAGAGTGTCCAGTCAATGCTGTATGTATTCTTCTAGTTACAGGGCTGCCTACACAAAACCTGCATGGCCCCCAAAAGATACAAAAGTTGTTCTTGGCCAAATGGGCTGGCCCATGCTGGGACATCATGGGATTAATGCGGACAGTCCACTAGCCTGCAGTGAGCCCAAAGCTGTGGGCCTCTCCTATGAAAACAGATCTGACAATTTGTAAGAAACATCTCTGCAAAGGCGAAAAAATAAACACAACTGCAGAGCTTGTATTAAAAACATTAGTAGCAATTGCCCACAATACTGTGTGTGTGTGTATATATATATATATATATATATATATATATATATATACACACACACACACACACACACACACACACACAAGAATGTACAAGACTCACCAAAGCAGCTTCGTCGCACCGAACAGAGTGAGGATTTTTCTACAAACTATCTGTCCATTACTGTATTTAATATTATATTTAATATCAGTTAATATACCAAACACAAGACAATGACTTTTACTACTACATGCATATATCCATAAAGTCCATATGAATGAAAATAATTCTCACCTGATATTTTATATTATAATAATAGGATGTTAAATATTAATAAATGAAGCTTCATACACAAACCCTTGTGGCAGTAGGTCTTAGTGTCAGATGTCAATGCATTCAAGAATAAAACAGTATTTGCAAATGTGACTCTGAGATCAGAACATGAATGTCAGACTGCAGACCAACTCATTCACAGACTTGACGTGAGACCAACTCTAGTAAAACCTTTCTATGTATGCATACAGTATTTATATTGAACTCTTTAACAGGAGTTTAAAGAGCATGTGGAAATGTGTTTACCTGTGAGAAGTTAAGAGAGAATGATTCGTCCCAGCAGACACAAATGACACTCATCAGCCATTGTCTCTTTCTGTCAGTCTTTCCAGATCCCCAGCAGCTTCCACAGTAGTGATCTTGAGACAGATACAGAATTTGACCTGCTATAAGAAAAAAGAGAAAAAGCCAACAGAATGTGTTCCCATCGGTCTTCTCTAGGTTAAGAGGTGATATTGGCTCTATTGTGGGTTAAACCCACAGCTCTGAAAACACTGAGGAAAACACATTGCTCAATTTAAACGACAAAAGATTGTCTATAACCATGAGTATCACCAAAATGCACAGACACAGTCTTTAATATCTACAACAGGGTTTAGAATATTTTTCAAAATGTCAGTGGAAGCTGATTGGATGGATTTATAGTTAGTCAAGTGAAGTCAGCTTTATTTACATAACGGTTTTTACAATACAGATTGTGTCAAAGCAACTTTACAGTATCACATAGGAAGGTAATATATCAATAATGCAAAAAAAAAAAAAAAAAAAAAAAGAAACCGTAAACAATTTAAGTTAGAGGAAATTAATCAATAATTCCAAATTAATAACAAATTAATTGTCCCCAAACATAGGCGACAGTGGCAAGGAACCAAAACTCTGTGACACAGATGGAGAAAAAAAAAACCTTGGGAGAAACCAGGCTCAGTTGGGAGGTCAGTTCTCCTCTGACCAACAAACAAGCAGTTTATACTCCCATAGAGACCTGTAGAGGTGGTCTATATGTACTGACCCACCATCTGGATACAAACTGGATCAGGGAACTGCAGTGACCGTCTGATCAGGATACAGACTGGATCTGACCTCGGAATATTAGCATAGATGCCATTCTTCTTATGATGCAGAGAGTGCATCAGGTGTTATGGGAAGTGTTCTCGGTTCCGGTTGGTCTAATTAATGCAGCCTAACAATCCATTAACGCAGAGGTCTCAAACTCAATTCTTGGAGGACCGCAGCTCTGCAGAGTTTAGCTCCAACCAGCTCCAACTCACACCTGCTTGGAAGTTTCTAGTAATCTTGCAGACCTTGATTAGCTGGATCAGGTGTGTTTGATTAGGGTTGGAGCTAAACTGTGCAGAGCTGTGGCCCTCCAGGAATTGAGTTTTCAAGTTTTCAATATTAGAAATGTTTAAATGTGTTAAGTGTAGGCCAGGTTAAAGAGATGGGTCTTTAGTCTAGATTTAATCTGACTGAGTGTGTCTGCCTCCCGAACGGAGTTAGGTAGATTGTTCCGTAGTTTTGGCGCTAAGTAAGAAAATGATCTACCGCCCACAGTTGATTTTGATATTCTGGGTATTATCAGATTGCCAGAGTTTTGAGCACACAGCGGACGTGAGGGACTATAATGTGATAAGAGCTCTAAAACCCTCTAAACTCTGGTTTATCAGGAAGAGGTTGTTTGATCTCCCTCCGTCTTACACTGCTCAGATCATCAGACAGGCTAAGATCTAGATTTGCAGTGTTTGGATCAGAGGATGTACTTTCTGTGGAAGCAGTAGTAGTTCAACCCACCAAAGAAAATGATGGTGCACTTCTACACCTCCATCACCGAACCTTTTAAGAAACACATAATCAAAATAAAACTGACAATATTCCCCAAGTTCAAATTTTGTAATTAATTTAATAACTTTTCTGTTTCACTGTCCCCAAACTGGCTCTCGAAGGCATAAGAAAGAACATGAGCTATAAACGCTGCTCACAGGTTCAAGCAGACAACTTCAATCTGCCATAAATTATGGGAACAGCAAAGAAGGATGTGAATGCAAAAAAGATTGGTGTAAATGCCAGTGTCATTGTCATACAATAACCAACAGTCCAAAACCCAAGCAAATGACTGTGGAGGAGAAGATGTCTGAGACGATCACCAATCACACACACACACACACACACACACACTGTAAAAAAAATAAATAGTTGAGAAAACTTAAAAAAGTAGGGCAACTTGATGCATTAAGGCTTTTGAGTTTTCTCAGCAGTAGGTTTTTTTAGTTTTTCTTAGTAAAGTCAAGTCAAGTCAAGTCAGCTTTATTTATATAGCACTTTTTACAATACAAATTGTGTCAAAGCAACTTTACAGTATCAAATGGGAAAGTAATATATCAATAATTCAAAAGAAACTTTAAACAATTTTAGTTTGAGGAAATTAATCAATAGTTCCAAATTAATGAATTGTTTGTCCCCAATTTAGTTGTTGTCCCCAACTGAGCAAGCCATAGGCGACAGTGGCAAGGAACCAAAACTCCATCTGTGACACTGATGGAGAAAAAAAACTTGGGAGAAACCAGGCTCAGTCGGGGGGTCAGTTCTCCTCTGACCAATAAACAAGTAGTTTATACTCCCATACAGACCTGTAGAGGTGGTCTATATGTACTGACCCACCATCTGGATACAAACTGGATCAAGGAAAACTGCAGTGGCCAACTGTTCAGGATTCATACTGGATCTGACCTCAGAATAAGCAGGAGACAGACAATATTAGCATAGATTCCATTTTTCTTGCATCAGGTGTTATGGGAAGTGTTCCCGGTTCCGGTTGACCTAATTAATGCAGCCTAACAATCCTTTAACGGATTTGAATATTAGAAATATTTAAATGTGTTAAGTGTAGGCCAGGTTAAAGAGATGGGTCTTTAGTCTAGATTTAAACTGACTGAGTGTGTCTGCCTCCTGAACAGAATTAGGTAGATTGTTCCATAGTTTCGGTGCCAAGTAAGAAAATGATCTACCGCCCGCAGTAGATTTTGATATTTTGGGTATTATCAGATTGCCAGAGTTTTGAGAACGCAGCGGGCGTGAGGGACTATAATGTGATAAGAGCTCCCTCAAGTACTGAGGAGCTAAACCATTGAGGGCTTTATAAGTAATTAGCAAGATTTTAAAATCAATACGATGTTTAATGGGAAGTAAAGATACTTTGTTTAGCCAACATAAATTTGTTTGTTCATGCAATGATGATTGTCTTGTTTTGCTAATAGAAAAAGTCTTGTTACAGCAACTGGAACAACAATTACTGTCATTGGGGTAATTTATTTTTTTATGTATCAGTATTTGTGTGTGTGTGTGTGTGTGTGTGTGTGTGTATGTGTATGTGTGTGTCAATTTGTTTATTTACAAATAACAAACAGTGAATTGTTATAAAATCCTTCATAGATAACTTAGTCTAATATGCAGACAACATTGTCTTTGTTTGTAAAACATCTTACAAGGCTAAGATATCCAGCAAACAGAAGTAAGTGGTTGAACATACTCTAGGCCTCAAAACTAAACACACAGACCTCAAGAACGGTTTCAATTAACAAATGTTAAAAAGATGCGTGACTTTAGATCACAGTACAACAAATAACTAACAATAATGACAAAATGACAACAAAAAGTTTAAATTAAGTCAGTAAACAGCAAAACAATAATCCTATAACAGTAACTGCTTAATTTATTCATGCTGCAATGCATGCTGGGAAACCACAAAGCCTTAACACTTCAACAATACGAAATTCTTTGTTCAGACAACTGTGTTTGACTAGTTAGAACAACATTTGGGGCAATTGTGTTGGTCTGACAGGGGGTTTTATGTTGTTTCAAGAAAAGAGCATTTTTTTAGTATTTGACACACAAAATGTTTTGTAAAGTGGAAAACATGCATTTGCATTTTTTACAGTGCACACACAGAGAGAGAGAGAGAGAGAGAGAGAGAGAGAGAGAGAGAGAGAGAGAGATTTGATTTTAAAATACAAACTTTATTCCATCATAACAACAATAACATAAACATTAAAGCCAGTCTAAATCCACACAAACTCAAAAACGAACTCCTCCTCTCACAGTACAAAAAATAGAATTATAGCACCACTGTAATTTAAAAGCCTCTAAATCATTCATTGCTTTATAATACTTAAACTCTACAACAATTCTTGACTTAACAAAAGCTTTAAACAAAGGCATAATATCTTGACCACATCTATTTTCTATTCTGTTCTTCCTTGTTTTATAAATTACTAATTTTGCCTGTCCAAAAATAAAATTGATTAACTGCCATTTAATCTTTTGTTTTTGGTTATACCCTGCCCCCAAAATAAAACCATTTGGTGTAAACTTTTCTCCACATTTAAGACACAAAAAATCCAACAAATTAAAGAGTGTTTAGAGCCTTGCACATTCTAGAAAACAATGATAAATAGTTTCTATAAATCCACCAAACACACACTTGTCATCTACATTTTGACTGATGACTGAAACAAAAGCATTAACAGCCACTGCCCATGTAGTATTCACCATTGTAAGTCACCAGATTGTTTTATCAGTGGTGGTTTGTACATTACACTCCACACTGTCTTTACCTCCTCTTTCAGCCCAAGCTTATCCCTCCACACTGTATCCGCCCTCCCATTTAGTGTTCCTTTATTAAAAACTTTCACAAAACATTTATACATCACTTTCCCTCCTACTTCATTCAGTTCTAAATTCTGTAGACCACTGAGATCCAACAGTGGACCTGACAAGTCGTTTAAGTCCGGTGTAGTCCCAAGTTTTGGAAAAGGATCTTTCGTATCCAGAGTCACACTTCCACTTTTAAAATCCTTTATTGAACACAATTCCTCCTCTGTCAGTCTTTTCTTCCAAAGCTCCACTACAGTTTGTGTATGGCGAGTTGACCTCTGATGCAACAAAGTAGCCACAGCATTTATGTTACTCAAATCAGGTCCAGCCACATCAACTATGTGCCTCAGTGTCAAGTATTTAGTAGCACACAGCATCTGCGCAAGTCCTGGAACATTCCCACCTGCAACATCCAAGCGAGCTCCTTTAATAAGCGGTTCCTGTAAAAGCCAGTACAAAGAATTGGTCGCCTCCAGTCTGCACACCTTCAAAAGTCCCCACACCTTGAAAAGACCACAGTAAAACGTAGGCACTCCAGCAAAACGTAACTGTTTAGCATCCAAAAGAAACAGTGCATAAAACCAGCCCAAGTCCATCTACTGTGTGTAAAATTATCTTTGCCATCTTCCTCCACACGAGATCCACAGGACCAGATAATAGTTTCTGAATAAACTGCAGACGAAAAGTTGCATGTCTGCTTGGTAAATGCACCAGACCTTGCCCCCCCTCTTCTTTCAGAAGAAAAAGCACACCCTGAGGGACCCAGTGCAAATTATCCCAAAAAAAAATTAACTAAGATTGTCTGTAATCGGGACAGGAAACCAGTAGGTGGATCCAAGCAAGATAGTTTGCGCCACAGTGTAGAAGCAACTAAATTATTGACTATTAAAACTCTCCCTCTAAAAGACAGCTGTGTGTCAATCCATTTCCACTTTTTCAAAAACCCCTTCCCAGTTGTTTTGTTGGGTATTTAAATCCCCAAGATATACACCCAAATACTTAAAACCTTCCTTCTTCCAAATCAACCCGCCAGGTAATTGAGGTAGGCCCCCCTCCCATTTTCCAACAGCCAGTGCTTCGCTTTTTTCCCAGTTAACTTTTGCTGCTGAAATTACTCCAAAATCATTAACAACAGAAACTAGCACATTAATGTCTTGTTGCCCACTTACCATAACAATTACATCATCAGCATAAGCTGAAAGTTGATGCTTTACATCATGATACAATGTTAAACCTTTAATCTTGTTTCTTATTTTATTCAACATTGGCTCAATGGCTAAAGAGTAGAGCATTCCAGACAATGCACAGCCTTGTCTGATCCCCCTACTAATTTTAAAAGGAACACTCAAACCACCATTGGTCTTCAGTAAACTTTCAGTGTCCTGATACAACACTCTTATCATACTGATAAAACCAGAACTAAAACCAAAAGCATCAAGGGTGTCCCAAAGATACTGATGCTCGACTCTATCAAATGCTTTTTCTTGATCAATAGAGATAAAGCCCAAATTTACCCCTAAAAGACTCGAAACACTTAAAACATCTCTTATGAGACAGATATTGTCAATGATTGACCTGTCCGGCACACAGTATGCCTGGTCAAAATGAATAACCTGCCCCATCACTTTTCTCAGTCTATTAGCCAGAGCTTTAGAGAGGACTTTGAGATCAGAACATAGCAGACTCCCAGGTCGCCAGTTCTTGATCTCCTGCAAATCACCTTTTTTAGGTAACAATGTGATCACTGCTCTTCTACAGCTCAAAGGCAAAGAGCCCTCAGACAAACTTTCATTTAAGACTGCCAGCAGATCCTCACCCAGCACAGCCCAAAATTCTTTATAAAACTCAGCCGGGAGACCATCTATTCCAGGAGATTTACCTCTCTCCATGCCATTTAGAGCATTCAGAAGCTCCTCCTCAGAAAGAGGTCTCTCCAGCTCTGCCTTTGAGTCCTCCAAGACATTTGGCAGGCCTTCATAGAAGTCAGCAGATAACTCCCGGTCCATCCTGTATTCGCTACTGTTCAATTTGCCATAAAACTGTACAGCACGTTTTCTAATATCACATGTCTGAGTTAACTCCTGCCCATTTTCAGAGCGTATGCAGTGAATATAACGACTCTGACCATTCCTTTTTTTTTAAAGACTAAAGAAAAACTTAGATGGGGCATCCATTTGTGTTAAATTCTGATAACGAGATCGGACCAGAGCACCCTGTGCTTTAATGCCGAGCAAATCTGCAAGAAGAGATATCTTAGATTTAAGAGCATCGATATGTCTTCCCTCCCCAGTAACCTCTGCTAACCCTTGAGCCTCCCTTATTTCAAGTTCAAGTCTCTTCATTGATCTAGTGATGTCTCGAGAAACACTGAAAGTATACTGTTGACAAAGAGCTTTCACCTCAACCTTTCCATAATCCTACCACTTACGTAACTTTTTAAAACACTGTTTCTTCATTTTAAAAATTATTCCAGAAAAACAAAAAAAACACTTCTAAAATTCATATCACTTAACAAAGAGGTGTTAAAGTGCCAGTAAGCACTCTTTGACTTCACATTTCCGATAAACAGATTGCATGTAACTAAATAATGATCAGAAAACCCAGCTGGTGTAATAAAACAACTTTTCACAACATTAAAATGATGCTTAAAACAATAAAACCTATCCAATCTGGCCAAGGAAAGGAAATTATCTCTGTTATGTACCCATGTGTAATGTCTTACATCATTATTTTGATGTCTCCATATGTCACATAAGCTATGTGTCTCAGCTAATTCATGTAAGGCACAACTTGAAGGAACATGAGGTTCCATATGGTTTCTATCTAATCTATAATTCTCTGTACAATTAAAATCCCCGCCCAAAAATTGCCATTCGTAGGAGCATAAACATTAATAAACACAGCACTAAATTTTTCAAACTGAGCCCTGATAAACATCAATCTTCCAGATATTGTATGCTTAACGTCACATGAAATAGGTGAAAAATTCTTGGCAAACAGAACAGCCACCCCTCCTTTAGCAGAGCTCATGAGCAAACAAGACTTCACCCTCCCATTCTTTTTTCAATCAGTTTCATTAATACAGTCACTGTGTGTTTCTTGAACGAACATTACGTCGATATTCTTTTGTTTGATTAACTCAAACAGTAATGCTCTTTTACACATATCTCGGGCCCCATTCAGATTAAGAGAGCTCACCCTCATCACACTCATTAAAATAAATAAAATGAGGGGACAAATTAAGTAATTAAGTGGTTTCAAAGCCATCTTCAGTTTGTAATTCTAGTTTCAGTTTAGAGACAAGCTTCTTTAATCTGTATATTTCCTGTACTGTAAACTGCTCCTCACCTTCACCTCTCATTAGACCGGTCACTGAATCAATAAACATTTTACGGTCAGCAAAAAAATCTTCAAACTGAACATTTTTCACATTTTTTGTTTTCTGCAAAAATGACTTTATTTTGTCGAAGTTATAGTCGCTCCGTCGACTTCATCCAATCTTAATATCTACCACCTCACTGTCAGACTCATCCAGTGTACTGCCTTCTGTGACAAAATGTCTCTCCGACTCAGTCTTTGTTAATCGACTCATTTTGGCAATCTCTGTACTCTTCCTAGCTCTTTTCCTCTTTGTTTTAGGTACTTTAAAAAAGTTTTCATCCCCAGCAAAATCTGTCACCATCCCCTCCGCCTCTACAATAGATTCAGCAATCATATTAGCAGTTTCATTTTCACCACTCTCCAACCTCCCCCCTACACCATCAGAAGACACTGTACTGGTTTCTTTCTCCCCACCCTCTGCCTCCACAACAACATCAGTAGACACTACATCAGTTTCCACATTCCTATCTTCTGTCATTCCCCCAACAGCATTACTGTCATCATCTCCGACAGCAGAGTCCTCAGCCTCTGAGCTACTATTCTCATGGTTTAATTCTCTGCTTGGGCCTGGCTCAGAGTCCATCACATGCCCTCTCTCAGGGCACGCACGCCTGACATGGCCCTCGAGCCCACAGCCAAAGCACCTCATAGTACCAGACGTTGCAAACACAACATAATCAAACCCGTCAACTCTGAATTTAAAGGGTACATTCAATTCATCCAAGTCACTTTTTAAGATCATATGTACTTGCCGTCTAAAACAAACAACATGTTTAAGCAAGGGCGATTCACACCCCAGCGGAATTCTTTTCATCCGAGAAACAATTTTTCCATGCCTAGACAGTTCATTAATCAGAAGCTCATCTTTAATGAAAGGTGGTACATTCGACAAAGTTATCCTTTTTGCCGGCTGAACCAGCGGAATAACCGGGGTAAACGCATTGTTAATTGTTGCTCTGCTCTGAACCACATTGTTTACCTTCTCAATGCTATCAAGAAAGATAACAACAGCACTGTTCATTCGTGAGGCAGACATAATACTGTCAAAACCAACAGCCTTGCCAACTGCCAAGCTACAATCTTCCACGGAACAGTTCACTGCAGGCGCGAGTTTTATCCCATGCCTGCGTGAAAGCTGCTCAAACTTTGTTTGGCGTGGACTAGCCATTGCTGACCAGCAACAAGCTGGCTGACAGCGTCCCACAACCTCAAGATCACTTCTTAGTCTTTCTTAACCCCTTTCCCAAACTATATTAAAACCAATTTTCAAAACCAGACACAATGAAAGAAAAAAGAAAAGATAGAGCAAACTCACTCATACCGCAGCACTCTCACTCACTCCCAGCATGCACTCAGAGAGAGAGAGAGAGAGAGAGAGAGAGAAAGAGAAAGATCAAAGACTCAGACAGTTGATCAGATAGTTTAGCAAAAATCTCACAGAAAAGTCTCAACTGTGACAAAAAGAAGTCATTAATAAAGCCTACAAATAACACCAAATGAAATAACTTCTGAAACCAATTGTGTTCTTAAGAAGTAGTTATGGAAGCTTGTTTTAAAAAACAGCCATCTAGTGGTTACACTATGTATTAAACACTGCGCTGTACAGTATAACTTGGAAATGTAGTCAAATTTGGAAAAAAAAATGGTTTATAATTTAGAAGACATAGTGCAAAGTGACAAAATCTCCTCAAAATGCAAAGACAGACAGACAGAAAGAAAGAAAGAAAGAAAGAAAGAAAGAAAAGAAAAGAAAAGAAAAGATATCTGAAATCTGCCAGCAATTTAATATCCTTAATACGTTGACATTGTGTTGACATACTTGGTGTGAATCACCCAAAAATGACCAAATAAGGAAAACAGGAACTAAGGCTGGGGCAAAAACAGGAAACAGAAGTCCATAACCCTGATAAATAAGAAAATAGGAAGACAGAATGAGAAAAATGGGGGAAAGGAGAAAAAAAAAAATCTTTAAGCGATTGTTTCGGTTTTAATACTGATATTTGTTCAGAAAGAGGTACAGTGTAAAGGTGATTCAGGCTGCAGGTGAACATAAATGATGATATTTTGAAGAATGTAGGAAACAGTACAGTTCTGGGGCACCATTGACATTATAGTATTTGTTTACTACTATGGAATCACTGCTTGGATATGCAAGATTCAGTATGCAATAAATGGGCAATAAAAGTTGTTGATAAATCAATGATTTGGAGAAGACAAAACCAACATGAAACAGACAAATCTTTCTACCCACAGTTGTGGTCTTGGACACTTGAGAGCAACAGGAAGTTTCCTGTGTGTGCAACAGGATGTAAGTGCGCAAGACTGTCCAAGGTCTTAAAAACACCAAAGTGCAGTGCCCTTAACGCACACTAAATCCACACTATCTCCAGAGCGGTATTCAAGGCTTGGTGTATCCCATCATGCTCATGTTCTGGAAACAACTCGAGAGACTTTTCGCAGAGATCTCACGAGAGGTCACAGAAACCTTTCCACTGTAACTGAAATACTAATATGATACTTAGATATTAAATCTAAAGTTTTTACAAGGCTATAAGTGTGTCCCATCAGGTAATGAAAAGTTCAGCTCACATTTGAGGTCTTCATCCTCACTTCAACACTTGGGCCAAAAACAGGAAATGCGTTCATATAAGTAGTCAAGTGCAAAGTCTGCAAGTATTTGGACACGGCTTTTGTTTCAGAACAGAACCAATCCAAAAACCTCACATATAGACTACGACCCTGGAAATAGGTGACATCTTTATTCATATCAAATGATCATCACTGTAATGTGAATAAAAATATGATGCACAGTGTTCACACATCATGGTAATTGAACATTTATAATTGCATCTGACAAAAAAGCACTGAATTACAGTAATCAGTCTAAAAAACATTGTGACTGAATATAATGAAATGTGTGCTAAAAGATCATGCTAATGAAATGTTTGGAGCTACTACTAATAAGCTGCAAGAAAATCTTCCAAATAATAGGAGGAAAATAACATTTAAGGAAGTGGCAGTGACTATAATTACAATAAGTAAATATTGTCCTAATAAATATTGTCACATAAATAATTGATATTACATTTTTTGACATATAAAATATTTTAAGAAAATGTCATTTGAAAAAACACACTGAAGTAATTCTCAGACTGCTGTCTACCTGATGTCTTTTTCTACAAGAAACAGGCGATAACTGAAAGCAAAAGTAATTTCTACTGCAACTGGTTAAAAAAAAAAAGGAAACATTTTTTTTACAGCACTTTGCTTTAAAATATTTGACATAAAAGTTCTGTTTGTTCACATACAAATTATTCCAAAAAAGCGAAGATGTGAATATCAGCATCTGGAGAAAACGTCCCATTTGCTGCTGATATGATGAGCTCAAGCAGTGATCTGTATCATTAATGTTTATTTACTTGTTCTTGTTCACAGAGGCGTAAAGCTCATTCGGTTGCTCATTTTGTGTTCCTCTGATGGCAGCGTAAGTCACTGAATCATTATGATCCTGAAACAACAGCACAGAATTTCTCCATCAGTGCCATTATTATTATCATTATTATTATTATTATTATTATTAGCGATGAGCTTGATTTATCTGAGACTGAGATGCAGAGCTCCATTTGAGCAGCATATAGATGAGAGAAGCTGCTGTGATTTTCTCTGAATAGGATGGACAGCAGTCACTAATGAAGAACAAGGGAATGAGCTTCTATCTACTCACAGTGAGTGATTTTACTGGCTTTTTACCAGAAGAAGAGACTTCAGAATAAGTCACATCATCTGTCTGCTCCTAAACATCAATGAAATCAAGTTTAATCCACAGATCAGACATATCTCTCACTGTAATATGTTCAATAACACAACAGTTTTCAGTAAATCACGTTCTAGAACAGACAGTGAACTGAATGCTGAATGCTTTAGTTGACTCACATTGTCTCTTGCAGCAGCAGTAATGGACATGTTGATTGTTTCATACGTCCCTTTATCTTCATTCTCATCTTTGACCTTCAGACAACAAACCGTTAAAACTGAGAAAACAACACTTGAGCTTTAAAGACTGAAATCAGATCTAAATCACTGGCATTACTGAACTCACCAATGATCCATCAGTATCTTTTTTATTACCTAAAAAAAAACATGCTTCATGTACATATAAGTATTAAAACACACTTTCAAAACACTGGATGATAACAATGCTAATGACATACAGATTTCAAGCTCAGTGTGCTTGTTTGCTCTTTATTAAAGAGAGATCTGGACTGTTTTTATTTTTTAAATTTTTAGAAAAGAGGACATCTGAAAACTCACCAGCTCTTTTTCTCCAGATCAGACAGAAAACAACAAGAAGGAAAACAGCAAATGCAGCGACAGAAACAGAAATCAGAGTCACTGAAGAAGAGATGGTCACAGTCAGGGATTGATGAATATTAGAGTCAAAATGAAAGCATCAGTAACATCATCATGACTTAATCAGTAGCACATTGATGTGTAGAAATACCTGCTGGCTGTGTATTTCTGTGATCCTGAGAGTTTGTGATGTGGACTGGAATCACTGCTGTCGTTGAATCAGCTTGAGCTGTAAAACATGAATATTAGTTCAGATTAATCATACTGCAGAATTTTACAATCATATTTTATTTAGTTAACAAACAAGATAACTCTAGCATTATGCAAAGCACTGATGTGAGAAACAGTGATGATGTACCTTTATGTTCTGATGATTTTGTAGTTGAGGGATCCTTAGACTTTCTGGTGTGGACTGGAGTCACTGCTGTCATTGTTTTATCTTTATCTGTAAAACATGGATTAGTTCAGATGTATCATAATGTAGAACAGGGGTTTTCAAAGTGTCTGAGAAATAATTTGCTATACTGAATTTACTGAAGTCATTTTTTTGAATAATCTGAAATTATCTGAAAATGCTACGATTTATATTCCAAAGGAGCTCCTATAAATGCACTTATAACGTCAAATAAGCAAACTCATTTGGTTTGTTTTCTTTATTTTACAAAAGTAGGATGTTCTGCTATTTTTGAAGGTACACCTATCAAAAATAAAAAAGACCCTTTGCTGATTTGAATGTTGTTTTGATCGCAGCATCTTCATCATCATCACAGACAATAGCGAGTATATTGGACTGCTGTCCCTTTAAAACTGGATGCACAAGTGTTCAGTGGTGTAGCGGTATTGTGTTTATGTCGTATCATGTGTCGACAATAACCAGAGATATTGTCAAAAAGCATTAAATACTGGCATTATTAAGAGTATTCTACTTTTTTTTAATTATTGCGTAGGAAACTTATTCCTTGTCGAAGCAAAGACCAGGAGACGTTGGGATATCTTTCAAGCAGAAGTTACACTTGTTTGTGTGTTGCTGCAGCCATCCAAGTCTAAGGCAACCGATACATTGTATTTTATAGGCATTCAGTGGGCAGTCCTTAAAAGTGTTGACCTTAAAGAAGTGCCCACTTCTAAAGACAATACAGGAAATCAACCCCCGACTGTGGGTTTCAGCAAACTTACTTCCCAAAGTTAAGAGTACCCAAATGGTTTAAGCTGCACCTGGCCACAAGAACTAAAAAGGTGTAAAATTTGCATCCAGTAGAAAGATCAGAGACCAGCAGAAAAGCCCCCTCACTAGATACTATATTGAATCTAATCAGTAAACAGATGCCACTATGCTCCTCCAAAACACTTTGGGATGTTTTGGAGGAGCGAGTCAGGAAACGTTTTCCTACAGCAGAATCACATAGTGACCTGGCCACTGTTCTAGAAAAGGAATGGCTCAAAATCCCTCTGGCTACTGTGCATGACATGAATTTGTCAAACCCAAAACCAAATGATGCTGTATTGGCCACAAAAGGAGCCCCAACACTGTACTAATTGTGGTCTAAAACCAGGGTTTCAGTTTCATTGTCCAACCCCTGTAGATTCAGTTAATGCACAGTTAGAAAAATTTTTACTTTCACTTTTGGTTTGAACAGCAGCTACGCTAATTATGTTCCTATTTGTTCTCTGTTTCTGCCATGGGATTGACATCCCGTGGTAACTAGGAATTACATAAGCTACAGTCTGGATCAGGGGCACCGAAGAAGAGATGATGATGCCAACCCCAGAGGACTTTAGATGATATCAGCCCTGAAACACCATACATCATTACCGAATTTTACTACAGTGATTTGATTGCAACATATAATCATTAATGTTAACATTATACAAATTGTACAAACTCTAATTTAACAAACGTTATTGTACAAACTTTAATTATTGTACAAACTTTAATTTAACAAACCTTAATTATTGTAGAAACTTTAATTTAACAAACTTTAATTATTATACAAACTTTAATTTGCTGTTAAGCTGCTTTGAAACGGTTTGTTTCGTGAAAAGCGCTATACAAATAAACTTGACTTGACTTGACTTGACATTCTGTATAATGAACTGACTGAGGTTAAAATGTTCATGGGAAACTCTTGTGCCTCTTGAGTCTGCCGTGAGGCGGCTGCCACTTACTTTCATTTTGCTGATGATGTGTATTTTGTTATTAAAGTTACGTTTGCCGCTTCCTGCATCCTTCTTCCCTGAGTCTTCAACTTTGTTACATACATATATACACCTTCCTTAAATCATCCTGGCCACCCAAGCATCGTGACCCTCAGGTTTGAAAACCACTGCTCTATCATTCAGTAACATTACTGTTTAATCTTCAAAATACATGTGAAGTGTTCAGTTTCCAGTAGATGGCAGCACTGTTCTACTAAACTAAAGCCCTTTCTAACATTACCTTTGTCTTTTTTACATTTTTGTTGTTCTTTTTTTTTTCCTTCCCTTCAGTTTCTCTTACTGCTGCAAAGTTGACATTCATTAGACATTCGGTTTCATACCAGTTAAACTCTTTGCGCCTGTTATGTTTTGAGCCCAAACTAACTCAGACAGACAGAAATATATGATCTTTATGTTGCACAAGGCTTCATTTTAAAAGGAACATATATTAATAAATAAAATAAATTAATATTGGATAAATGAACCATATGAATTAATTAAACAAGTTAACTACATGAAATTATACTATAAAACCAATGATAAAAACATCCCTGTTATTGCACAAGATTATGTTTTCTCATTATGCTTTTTTTAATATTATATTATTTTTATATACGCTACAGAAGCCATATTTTTGATATGTTGTAACAGAGAGTCCAGCCTTGTGCATTATAGGGAATAATATGAATAATATTTTGAATAGTTTACAGCTGATTTCATAACTTTATCTCAAACAATGTCAGAGATTATTTGACATTAAGTGGGTTCAGTATAATAAAACATAAAAAAATATGGATTCAGTACTACATATATAATAATAATAATAATAATAATAATAATAATGATAATAATAATAATAATAAAAGCCTTGTGCATTATAGGGAATAATATTATGAATATTTTAGTTGTTTTAGTTATGAATACCATTGACGTGAGTGCCAGTAAAATACATGTTTAGTGCTGGTAATATTTGTTAACGTTTCACTTTTTTTTTAGTAATATTTATATTATTTCTGAATGTAATAATAAAATGAGATTTATACACAGATGCAACTCTCTCACACTCACAGCAACATTAAGATATAACTGTTATAACCCCTCCAGTAGAATCATGTTTTAACTTTGATTGCCACATTGCATAATAAAAACTTTTAATGTCTTCATTATTTACAGCAGCTCTTTTTGGACTGATAAACTTGACTGTAGATCATTAGTTTGCAGCAGTGCTTTGAGTTTCTCTTCTGTCAGACTGAAAGAAGCTTTAGTGTCCTCTGTTTGTTCTGCTTCAATGATACTAACAGTCCTTAATGTTACTGACATTATGAGGATCTAAAATGATTGATGAGGTGGTTTTCTCACCTGAAATCTTGACAGTATATGTGGCTGAGGTCTTGACTTGACCTCCTTGAGTAACTTCACATCTCCACTCTCTGTTGTCATCTTCATTCAGGAGTGTTGTAGTGATGATACAGTGTCCTGGAGCTGATATCTGATATCTGGAGTCTGATATCTTCAGTTTATCACCAGCCTGATTCACCCACAACAGATTAATTCTCTCCGAACGATCCGAATCATGACAATAGACTCCATATGATGAATATAACTGACAGGAGAGAGACACAGAGCTGCCTGCACTGATCTCAGTCTGTGAGGATGATGAAGAGACTGAAACAAAAATAACACACAAATCACACACTTTTCAATCATCATGAGAGTTTAAATCAAGAATTAGTCTGTTTTTTAATTGACCACATAATCGTAATATTACCATGAAGAACATGCAGATAAACACGTGCATCATCTCCTTGTTGTTGGTCTCTATTCACACCTGTCCATTGTTGGCAGGTGTAAGATCCATAATCTTCTTTTATGATGTTCTTGATGTTCAGAGAGCAGTCAGACCCCAGACTGAGTCTCTCATGACTCCCTGTGTTTTTCTTCTTTATCCCTAAACCAATCAGTTCAACTGTTGCTGAATGTCTGAATCTGTTATTATAGTTCCATGTAGTTGAGTTGCAGTCAGGAAGAGCATTATTACAGGGCAGACGGACATTTTCTCCAGAACTGATGAACACATGATCATCATTCACTCCATTGATACCTGAAACACAAGAACATTTGAGTGATTACTGAAATGAACACTTTCTCAGACTAATTCAACTAAATGTCTTGTAGAGAAAACACAGATTTCTTTACCTGTGAGAAGTGAAGAGAGAAAGATCAGTCCCAGCAGACACAAATGACACTCATCAGCCATTTTCTCTTTCTGTCAGTCTTCCTCTTCATTATATGCTCACAACTCTTTCATTCTCACCAGCTCTTCCTGTGTTTAACTTCCTCTGATCTGATTGGCTGAGTGTTCAAATGCTGCTATTTAGTGACACAATGCCAGTCATAATGGAGAAGTAAAAGAGCTGAGATCAGTTCAGTCAGTTTTAACCTGCAGTCATTCTGTAAACGTTCTCTGTTCATGAGCACTTGAGAGCATGTGTATGTGACAGGAAGTAAAATTTTGCTGTTTAAGTTGATTTAAATAGAAACTATATATTATCAAGTAGCAAAACAGAAATTGTTGAAAATTTGATTGGTGCAAAGATGTAGATGTAAAATGTGTATAAAATGCATGTATTTCTTACAATCACTAAATTAGAAGCAGTTATATAACAGACATTCAGATGTTTATCTGTAAGTGTAAAATACCTAAAATCAAAATGTGGAAATTAAGTTGTGTATAAACAGCAATGTAAGATTTTTCTCTTCCTCCTCTCAAATTGAATGTTCATCTTTTGTCTGTTTGTGTTGTGGTTTGTGTGTCTAGTGTTTTCAGAAGCTGGCTGTGAGAGCTCAGTTTGACCACTGTTTTAACCCACACAGATCTGAGATAAACCCAGTTTGGACTGATAGCTGTGAATTTTCACACATTCAGATCACAGTTTCTGTTCTTTTTTTAACTGTTTTTTTCCAAATGAAACTCAGCTTTTTCCTCTGTGTAAATGTTGCAATCCGTTCACAAGCTCACTGTTCATTTCATTGGTGCAGTTTATCTGAGGTCTTTATTTCAGTGTTTTCACATAAAGCAGGGTTTCTTAACCAAACAGCTGGCTTTGATTTTCAGGGAAACTCAAAGACCTTGATTAGTTGATTCAAGTGTGTTTAATTAGAGTTGAAAAGTGTCTCTATGGAGGAACCTGATGTGGCACATATATATTTCTGCACATTTCCAATGACCAGTGTTTCCTTAACCAGTTCCTGGAGTCTCCTCAACAATGTTTCTACCACTGGAGTCTCTATTGATGAACTTGTGGCACTGAGGTGTTGATGTTGACTACACCAGCTGGGAAGTTTCACCCAGGAAGTTTGTTATTAGGTCACAGGTTCACTCTCTCATACAAGAGTAGGCAGGAGATGTAAGTGTCGTGCAACAATACAAAATGTATTAATAAATTCAGAAAGACAAGCAAGTTACTTAAAATACTCTCAATAACCCAATGCCACCACCGGCAGCTCTCTTTGATGATGCGTCACTAATAAGTCAAAATACACAGAACAATTTACATAAAGAAATCACACAAAAGGATAATGTAAAACTAGGAAGAAGCTAGTTTAACCAACCCATATAAACAAAACACAATACATCAGGTTGAGGTTACCCACAGGAGTGATCACAAGTGTTATCCAAAAGCACTTCTGCACACACACACCACAGCACACTCAGATAACACACCTAACCCATCAAACAGTGTCCCATGGCAAACATTGAAGCAACACCACCACCACAAAAGATTGTTCACCTGTGGGACCCTAGCTCTGGAAAGAAAATAAAAAATGAATAAATAGATCTTAAAGTAAAGTCACAATGCAATAAAGTCAGTTCATCATAAAACAAACAATGCTGGGTGAAAAAACAAAAATAAATAAATCAATAAATCAACAGTACACAAATGTTCAAAAGGAAAAAACAAAACAAAACAAAACAAAAACAAACTCAAATTCAAACTATAGGGGAACGGAGGTTGCACAGAGCAACCGTGTCGTCTGTACGCTGGTTCCGAGGCAGATCAAGAAAACAATCCCAAAGATAATGAACTAACAAAAACTCAATGAAGTCAGACAGCAGCCCCAATTCCTGTTTATTCATCGTGAGAGAATATAAAGTCCTTGCCATGCAGCGGCAGAAACTGATAGAGCTGCATCGATAATCGACCGGAGCAAAAAGGAAAAATCCAAACAGGAATAGTATGCTCTATAATCCGCTCACGGTCCAGGATATACAGCCTTCATATAACCCACTGCTGTAAGGAGGACAGTCATCAACTCCACTACTGAAGCAACCGACGGAAACATAGACGAAAAGACAGGCTAAAGCCACCATCAAAGTGGACGGGGGAGGATCACCAGCCACAACCAACCAGCTCTCAAATAGAAAGCACTCACTGCTGATTGGTGATCGCAAATGCAGTTATAAACTGATGACTGAATCAGGTGTGATTGATTAGAGAGAAATACAATGGCCATCTTATGTGATCTTGCATCTGTCCAGCATTGGTCAAACGCTTTAGAGAATTGAGCTGAGACAAATCAAGATCTGCCACAGAAAGGGCCAGAGGTAGGGGCATTCATGATAAAATCACACAATGTTTTGTTTTTGTTTTTGTTTTTTGAGATGTGAATGACCCTTCAGGCCTTGCATCTCTTCAAAAGGAGGGACGCTGCAACTGTCAGCGCTGACTCTGACAAAACTGTGGCAAGTGTCATCACAAGATACACGAATGAGGAACTTGAAAGTTTCCCACGTTCAAGGCTGTAAATGTGTCTCATCATGTAATGGAGACCAACAGAAGGTAGAGGCATTTCATGAACACTTTTTAATTTCTCTGACTGACAGCATTGAGTGCAGCTGGATGAGGACAGAGTAATATCTGCTGCAGCTGCTCTAAATCTAAGACCAGCTCATCCTATATGAGTATCACAAACTTCTCAATACTCAAGACTCTCACAACCAGACCCACATTCTTTAAAGAATTTAAGAAGTTTAAGTGTAATACTTCCATGAGTGAACATATATGGATCATTTATTTGCTGCATTTCTGCAAGTGATTATGATAATAGTGATTATGTTATCATCATATTCATATGAAGTTTTACAGCGATGTTTTGCATCTATTCCAGAGTCAAGACCTTCTTACAATCTTGAGATGGTTGACAGCCGTTCTTCACTTTCATCACTAAAATAGTGTATTATTTATAGCAGTTGTAGTGTTTCAGAGTGTGATCTCACTGCTGACGTGTGGAAACTTGCTATTGCTGAGTGTGAGAGCTCAGTTTAACCGCAGTAGAGCAGAGATCATCTCTAAAAAAAGTTTAAACTGATGGCATTATGCCATTAAATTCCTTTCAGATACAAATGGAATAAGACTGTTAATATACTGACTCAGCTGAATTAAATTGTACATAGGCTATTAGATTTATATTCATTCACAACCAAATATATGAGGGCTGCTTATGGCTTAAAGCAGTAAAACGATTAATAATTATATCATGACTGAAATCTGCTTTAATCAACAAAAACAAATTTGTGGAAGAATATTTTGAAGAGTCTGTTTGTGTATCAGTATCACAGTCACAGTGTTACTAGTCTCATCTTCAGACCAGGGCCGGCCCAGGCTCTGTTGGTGCCCTAGGCGAGATTTTAGCTTTCTGCCCCCCAACAAAATTCAGAAAATGCAGATTTTTCCAAATTTGGCAAAATGGCAAAATTTTATTTTATTCTAACATTATTTTAATCACTACAGTGCAGGATGTAAATACTAATTTTATATTAGTATTAACAACAAATGCAAATGTAAAATATAAATGTAAAATGTAAAGTCAGGGGAATGAATTTCGAGGGGAAACGGCGTTTCACGCAACTGATCGGAGACTTCACTTCAGCCAATAGAAATGCTTCTCTATTGGTGAGCCTCGGGTTGTGAAAACAGACTGCAGTTTTGTCATTCATTGTAACAAAAAAAAAGTATAGAGACAATGTAAATAATAGATTCAGTAGCCTCATTAATTAAAATGGAAGTTTGTGAGATCACAAAGACGACTTGTATTATTATGTATTGTATGTATGTATGAGATGTATTATTAGTATTATTAATTTTAGTTTTTATACAAAAGTTAACATAAGGACTTACTTATTTCAGGAACGTTTCTGTTTCATTTTTGAATGAATCTTCGTTTTTGAACAGCCGTTTGAATGAATCGATTAGGCAAGGCAAGGCAAGGCAAGTTTATTTATATAGCACATTTCATACACAATGGTAATTCAAAACGCTAATAAGAGGAGTTAAAGAATCATAAAGTTATAATCAACAATAAAAACATTTAAAATTATTAAAAAAAAAGATTTAAAATAAATTAAAACAGGGATAAAAATGAAATAAAATACATAAAATGATCATACATAAAATACAGTGCAATCAGTGCAAACGATTCAAGACAATGATTTGCTGTCACTGGCCTTTTTTTTATAAAAGTGTATAATTCTAAATATATTGTTTTAAAAATGTTTTTAAATGTGAATCTAAAATTAAATCAAAATGTTTAACAATAACTGATCATTCGCATTTTTTTTTATAAATTATTTTTAATTTCACTAATTAATCTTTTTTTATTGTTTTATTTTAAACACAAGGGGTCATTAATGATGTTTACATTAGGCCTATAGTATATGCAAATTCACACACATAGTTTCTTTAATTTGGCCAGAATTGCAGGTGTCTGTCTTAATATCCAATAATAGCAAAGATAAAAAAAAAAATCAAATAAGCTTAAGGTATTATAGATTTTAAAGAGATTTTTAATTACATACCATCTGAAAGGTCATTACCTTTTATTATTAAAATAATAAAAGGTAAGACTTGATTCAATTCGAGCACTGACTACGGTGATCGATCAGTATTAAAATGGTTTACTGTCAGTAATTATTTTTTCTTATGGGTGTAAAAGCGAATGATGCTCACAAGAGGGCGCTTTTCCGCGAGAAAAAAAAAAAAAAAAAAAAAAACAAACTTTTGTGTGTAGACAGGTGGATCAGAGGTAAAAAAATAAAAATACAAAAAAAAATCTGTCAGGAGTACAACAACGTTGTCAAACACACTACTAGAAACAAAGAATAGACATATAAGACCAGATGCTAGACACTGGGAAACACAGGGCTTAAATATATTACAAACAAGGGATTAAACCCTAAGACATGGAAAACAAGTCCATGATCCTGACATTACTTCTCCCTCTCGGAAGGTGCATCCTGCATCATAACATCAACCGGGGGAGCAGACAGTCCAGTGCCCTGTTGGATAAAGCACCTTAAATGTAATTTTTCCTTAAGATCGCCCTTAAATTTCCTTTACGCTTATATTTATGCAACACGGGTGTTGCATAAAATATCTCTTAAATATTATTTAAGTTTTTCTTTAAGTCATATGTCATAAACCCTTAGAATTTCTCTTAAGTATCACTTAAAATCCTAAAAAAAAAGTGTTGCATAAAGTCCCTTAGCTGTCATTTCCCTAAGTATAACAAAAGGTATGGAAAATGTCCCCTTAATGTTACACAGCAAGCAGTTTCAATCCAAAAGGATTCTACCAGACACGATCAGCCACTTTATATGTTAAACTGATTTTACATACATAGCTCAACATATTTTATTCCTACAATTTTGCTATATATTACCTGGAGATGACTTGAAAAACACACATAAAACATATATTGTCACAATCATGTGTTTATTGTGATTTGATTTCAGCTTAGCTGCAGTAATTCATACTGTATTATGCTATTATTCATACTATCAGGGCCGGAGTGGGACTCCTTTTCAGCCCTGGAGTTTCAAGCCTTAGACCGGCCCACTTTAGTTCACGACTGACTATATTAAAATAACGTCATTTCCAACAGTGGTGTAGTGGTGCCTGGAGAAGTGGGTATACGTTTCCTCCTCCTCCTCCGAATTTAATATTGAGAACGAAAAACGTTAATTTGTTCTGATCTAGCATTAGATATTGCTAAGCAAATCATTTAGCTCAAAAAAAATCTCTACAATATGAAGCTAATAACGCAGTGTTTCCATACCTATTTTTATGCACATTACAAAGCATTTTAGAAAAAAACGAAATGCCCTTGTTATGTATCGAACAAGAAAAAGTTCGATACATAAACATGAACAGTGGTTTGCAGACATCGTTGTTTTGCACTGCTCCTAACTAGCTTAACGTTAATTTACCGGCCGTTTCATCGTCTTCATGTGTTGTTGTCAGTGCTTGAAGTGAGGGGGAAAAGTACTGGTACTCTCTTGTGCACTGTTGACATATGCAAATCACCACATTTCTACAATCAAAAAGTCAGTATTCAGAGATGTTGCTGGTACAACATATTATTTATTAAACAACTTCAAAACAAACTGATTTGACAACAGTGTGTGTGTGTGTGTGTGTGTGTGTGTGTGTGTGTGTGTGAGAGAGAGAGAGAGAGAGAGGATGGAAGTCCGTAGACATCAGGTCTGCAATGATGCTCCTGACCTATCTATCCCTAGGGACACACACACAGAGACAGGGGTGCCAAGAAAGAAAATTCGTGGGTAAAAGTGGCATTGGATTCAGTAATTGATTATCCTACAGAAACAGTAGATAAGTTGCATTATCTGCTTTAATATTTAATGATATGATAAATTCAGCAGGCACTAGAAATTACTGGTAAGACATAAACATTGTAATTCATGATAAGTAGGTGTTCATACTAACAGAAATTGCATCATCATGTTGTGGGGTTGAACTGCATGGCCACAGGTAGCTGTTTCATCAACACATCTCCTTGGCTTAGTGAGGCAGTGGTTATAAGAGGCAGAGGGAGAATATTACTTTACAGTCTAGGAATGAATTTTGTAAAAATATCACATTAAATGGTAAATTATCAATTATCGATAATCAACTGCACTGACACATACTCATTACCAAGAGACAGAGGATAAAACAAAAGGTAGCATAAACAACCACTGAAGTGTATTCTGAAATAAAAAAAAAAGTATATAAATGTATATAAAAAGGTATATATAATTCTGTTCTAAATTTTATGAAAATCAAAAGATGTTTACCTTATGAAAAAAGGCTCCAGAAAGTCTTGGGGTCAGCCAGTGCTGAACGGTGTGGGGCTTCGCATGCTGTTTCATCTGCAGAGCTCCGTCCCATAGGCTAACATAGTACTAACTGTTTAATTAGAAAAGAGAACTTCCGATATACGGCTTATTATTCGCGTGATTTGTCGAGATGAGAGATGATTTGTTAAACAGGTAATTCACGTAGTGCCCCCTCCCTGTAGTGTGATGTAATTACTATTAAGAGTGGCAATGGTACCGGCAACATGTGAGAAGTGACGGTACGCAAGAAAAAGTGAAGGTACGCTAAAGACGAAAATATAGAAGTGTCGGTACTACGTACCGGCCCACTTCAAGCACTGGTTGTTGTTCTTTTTATTATCCATTTTTCATCTATCGCGACGCGTATCTCTTAACAACTGATTTTGCTGTTGAGCATAAAACTCCAGTCAAGGTGCCGCTGTCGGGGGAGTCGAATGATAATTACGTCATCATTAACCTGCAGGCTGCATTCTGCTCATGGGGCTGCGAGAAAATAAATAAAAAGAGTGGAGCTACGGTAAAATAATGAATAAAAAGAGTGAGGCTATGGTAAAAAATAAGTAAATATATAAAATAAAATAAATAAAACGTGCGACTGGGACACTGGCCCTCGCAGCCAAAAAAAAACGGACCGGCCCACCGGGAATTCTCTCGGTCCTCCCGATTAGCCAATCCGGGCCTGGTTGGAGAAGACAAAACCAGCAGGAAACGGTCCAGACAAATCTTTCTCATGATTTACAATGTGTTTTTACAATTGAATTGCATGAGTGCACCATGTTGATTGTTTCATACGTCCCTTTATCTTCATTCTCATCTCTGACCTTCAGACAACAAACAGTTAAAACTGCTAAAATAACACTTTTTTGAGCTTTAAAGACAGTAATCAAATTGAAATCTCTGGTATTACTGAACTCACCACTGATTCACAAGTTCCTCTTTTATTATCTGTGAAAATAAATAAATAAATACAAATAATGTGCCTCATATAGTATGATTATTTATTTATTAAACACTTGCAAAACACGGAATGCTAACAATGTTAATGGCATTCTGATTTCAAAACCATGAAAATGAATGATAGAAACAATTGTTGTTTGACTTGATAACTGTCTGAGATTGACATTACATGAATAAACTTGTTTAAGAATCTCATAGTCACATAATCCACATTTATATGATACATACAATCTAAACCCAATGTGCTTGTTTGCTCTTCATTAAAGTGAGATCTACGCTGTTTTTAATTTTTAGAAAGAAGGACATCTGAAAACTCACCAGCTCTTTTTCTCCAGATCAGCCAGAGAGCAACAAGAAGGAAAACAGCAAATGCAGCGGCAGAAACAGAAATCACTGTGATGACTGTCATTTTATCTTGAGCTGTAAAACAAGGATTAGTTCAGATGTATCATACTGTAGAACAGGGGGTTTTAAAGTGTCTGAGAAATAATTTGCTATGCTGTATTTTCCAGGCTACAAGTCATGTTTTTTTTTTATTTTTTTTTTTTTTATTTTTTTAAATCATCTGAAACTGCTACGACATATATTTGCGGCAAGCACTTTTAGTTTGTTTTCTTTATTTTACAAAAGTAGGATCTGCTGTTTTTTTTTTTTTGTTTGTTTGTTTTTTTTTGAAGGTACACCAAAAAAAAAAAAAAAAAAATTTAGTTGCCATTTTGTTTTATTCTCATTTTAGTCATTGGAATTGTTTTGTCTAGTTTTAGTAGATCTACAGTAGATTTAGACCCACTAGTCCTGTAGGCTAATTATGTATTCTTTATAAAACACTTGTTTACCACTTTCTTCATGTTTTCAAACAGACATATTTATTTTTAAAAATAAATGTAGATTATTCAATATTAGTTCAGTCAAGATTCAGTGAGTGATTTTCTGTTTTTCTTTTGTTGCTTGATTAACATCAATGCCACAGACGATAGAAATTAAATTAGGTTGCTGTCCTTTTAAAACCAAGCACACAAATGTACAGTGGCGTAGCAGATGGACATGCAATGACCGCAATAATCTCCTCGATCTGAGTTGTGTCGTATCATGTGCTGATGATAGCCAGCCAGAGATACGGTCAAAATCATCAAATGTTGGCAATATTAAGAGGATTTAGCATTACTACCCATGTGCAAAACAGGACCCAAACACACAGCTAATGAGAACACTCACGCTGCATCTCACACAAATCATGACAAACAAAAAAACACACAGTCAGTGAAAGACGCAAGCTGCGTGCCACACAACACAAGACAAAACAAAAGCAAGCAGACAGCAAATAAGTCATCTCAGGAAGGGGTTTGTTCATTTCGTGTTGACGCATGTGCAGCATCCTATAGTTTCTTCTTAGGAAACAGAAATGATTAGTTCACCTCTGGAGTCTTCAAGTCCAAATCGTTTGTTCTTCTGTCACGTGATGTGACAGCAGCAAGTGGATAAAGAAATGAGTTAATAATTCCCAACCTTCCTTACAAACACATTTACAGTGATGCATTTCTTGCCTCAAACTGTAGCATTTTATTTCTCACAGCTTATACATTTGTGAATTTCTATAATTGAATGTGATAAATAGGCTTTAAAACGTGTCTGTATGATGAGGAAAATCACTTTTTAAAAGAAAAGATCCCTACATAATAACAGTATACAGTTAATATATGTCATGTTTGTATTCATAATATACTCAACAGAACGAATGAACAAACCCAAAGACTCGAGAGATTAACTAATTAATACTGTTTTTGGGACTTAATACCATTATAGCCTGTGGAACTGGGAATGAACGACTCAAACCCGAAGACTTAAGAGATAAATAAATCAATTCTGTTTCAGAGACTTTATACTGTTTTAATTATATTCTGCTGAAATTAATGAAATTACTTAAAAAAGGTTATTTCATTTTGATGAACGAGATCTAAAGATCCAAGTCAGTAAAATGATCTGAACTTCCTATCACTAATGTCATGTACACTCGAAGCCACGCACTCACAAATAAACATGACAAGAAGGGAGCGTCAGGGCTGTGTCACGAAACCACAAATAAACCAGACCAAAGTGACAGAACCCTGACACAATCTAACTCAGATAAACAGAAATATATGCCCTTTATGATGCACAAGGCTTAAAAAATATATATATTGATAAATTAAAAAATGTAACTGCATGGCATTATACTAGAAAAACAATACCAAAACGTTCAGAAAACATCCCTGTTTTTGCACAAGGCTCCGTTTTAGGAATTAGACCTTTATGTGTCTTGCAATAATTTTACACAACTTTTAATAATAATAATAACCAGATTCTGAAGAGTGTAGTGTGCGAGCTGGGGAGTAAGTATGAATGAGATCAGAGATATATGTTATATATATATAATATATGCACATATAAGGGGGCAAGACCATGAAGCGCTTTAAAAGTGATGAGTAGAATCTTGTACTGAATACAAAAACGAATGGGTAGCCAATGAAGTCATGTGTAGGATAGGAGTAATGCGAGATGATTTCTTAGTAGGTGAAAACCCTAGCTGCAGAGTTCTGGATATATTGGAGCTTATTTAATGTAGTGTTAGGTAAACCATAGAAAAGAGAATTACAGTAGTCAAGATGTGAAGTGATGAAAGCATGAACTAGTGTCTCAGCATCACTGAAATTTAAGGAGGGTCGTAGACAAGCAATGTTACGGAGATGTAAAAAGGCAGATTTAGTGAATGAAGAGATGTGAGGTAGAAAGGAGAGAGAGGAATCAAAGGTTATACCAAGATTTTTAACGGTGGTAGAAGGCTGAACCAAGGTCCCGGGAATGTTAACACTGTCCGTATAAAGAAGAGCAACATTTTTTGGTGAACCAACAAGAAGGAAATCTGTTTTATCAGTGTTGAGTTTGAGAAAGTTATTGGTCATCCAGGCATTTAAATCATTAGTACAAGCTGATATGGAGTTGATGGGAAAAGGAGAGTTGTGTTGAGAGCTGATATAGGGCTGGGTGTCATCTGCATAGCAGTGAAAGTTGAAGCCATGATGACGGATAATTTTACCTAATGGCAGCATATAGATGAAAAGAGTAAAGGCCTAAGAACGGATCCCTGAGGAACACCATGAAAGACGGGAGTAGTAGAAGACTAAGCCTGGCGAATAGTAACATAGTGCTGATGGTCAGACAGGTAAGAAGTAAACCAGAATAGAGCAGTTCCAGAAATACCAAGAGCGGCGAGCCGTGAAATGAGGATACTGTGAGATATAGTATCAAAAGCAGAGGAAAGACCTAACAAAATTAGGATGATAATGGAGTCAGTGGCCATAAGGAGGTCATTGACAACTTTAAGAAGTGCTGTCTCTGTGCTTTGAAAAGTACGAAACCTGACTGGAAACATTCATAGAGGTTGTGAGATGACAAGTGTGACTGAAGTTGAACAGCAACAACCTTTTCACGTAGCTTTGAAAGAAGTGGTAGATTTGAGATCGGTCTGTAATTCGTCATGTCAGAAGGGTCAAGCCCAGGTTTTTGAGTAGAAAAAAAGTTTTTGAGTAGAAAAGTAGGAGCAGGATCAAGATACCAATAAGATGGATTCGATTTTATGAGTAGCTCAGAGATGAAAGCAGGAGTTGGACGGGCAAAATCAGTAAAAGTACCAGATGCATTATCGGAAAAAGATTATAAATGTGATTTATTTTATCTTGGAAAGAGTGTAGGAATGACTCACAAAGATCTGTTGAGGTACTCATGACCGGTGAAGGAGGGTTGGTGAGTTTGGTGACTACAGAAAACAGTGTTTTAGGACGAGAAGATGCATTGGTGATGAGGGCAGAATAATAACTGGAACATGCTGTATTTAGTGCAGATTCATACTTCTGAATGTGGCCATTGTAAGCAATGAGATGGACATTCAAGCCAGATTTCTTGTAGAGACGCTCAAGGCGACAACCAGCAGTTTTCAGCTTGCGAAGTGCAGGAGTAAACCAGGGAGATTTACTGTGTAGAAGGTACAAGTCTGTTTTTATTGGGGGGCATGTATAATAATGTATGCAGTGTGTCACGAACCATGCCGCTGTGGCTCCCTTCACCACCAGAGGGAGCCATCACCAAAACTCTGAACTTTATCACAGACTCCATTACTCATAACCCCTTTCATGGCTGTCTTCCTGCACAGGTGTCGGCCATTTCACCTCATCACACTTGGACTATAAATAGACCGACTTTGCAGACTGTTATTCTTGGACGTGTCAGCGGAATTGACTTTGGCAGGTAAAGATTATAGGCCTACTATTTTTATCAGCACTGATCAATGAAGTGCTTCTCTTGCGGGGTCTACGGACATACCGAATTGAAATGTACTAATAATAAGAGTGAACAAAATGAGACTGAGCCTGAAACACCTTCTGTGCAAGTGGCTCCTGTCCTGGTAAAGGGTAACCAGGATGGTAGTAATAAAACTGATCAGCGAGATGAAATTGATTCATTTTCAAAAGATGATGAAAATCTGAAAGAGGACGCAGTGGTCAGTCTCAAGCACCATTTGACCTGTTACAGGTTGATGTGGATCAGCTTTCTGAGAGAGGTGAGGCTCAGTCTATGGACAAAAGTTCTGACAGTGAGGAATCTGATATTGTGGATTATTTCATTGATGTCAGTTCTCAAGGAGAAAATGCAGCTCGCAAATGCAGCTTATTATACAGTACAACAAATTCACGATTTTCTCAATGATACTTTTAACCAGCGTAGCCATTAAAAAAAGACTAATCTCATGTCATAAAAAATTAATAAGGTCTTGGATGTTTAAGGCAATGTATTATCTTTATCTCATTCTTTTATTTTTCATCATGACAACCTTAAACATTGGGACCTGTAATGTTAATGGTTGTCGGTGCACAAAGAAGAGAGTTGCTTTGTTTGATTATCTGTGGTTAAAACAGGCAGATGTAACTTTGTTGCAAGAAACGCATACACATCAGCAAAATCAAACACAGTGGATTAGTGATTGGAAAGGCAGTGTCTTATTAAGTCATGGCACAAATCTTAGTGCTGGCATTGCTATCTTTTTTTCTTCAAGGGTTGGTATGCAACCAGATGTGGTTGAAATAATACCTGATGCTGAGAGCTGATATTGTTTCTGGTGATACTCATTTTTCTTTTGTTAATGTGTATGCACCGAATGCTGGTCAAGAACACATTTCTTTTTTAAAAACACTAATGCTTTGCTACAGTGTCCTCGGGGAAATATTGTTGTACTTGGTGGTGATTTTAATTGCACTGTTAATTCATATTTAGATAGGAATCATGATGAACCTCACCATTCTTCTGCTGAGAGTTTAAAGACATTAATTAATGAACATGATTTAGTTGATGTGTGGAGGGAGGCTTTTCCTGGAGTCAGACAGTACACATGATTAAAACTAACTCTAATAATATGTCAGGGGCTAGGCTATGTTGATTCTAAGATTTTATCTAAATCTCTGACTAAAGAAATATATGGCATCAGTCATTCATATGGACCAAACACATTGTGTTCCCAAAAGGACAATATTTGACATCTGTTCTTGATGATAGATATGATTACTGTAACAAAAATGCACAATTTGGACACTGGGTTTCTTTCGTTGAACCAAGAAGAAGTGTTTGACAGGGTTGATCACCAGTATTTATTCAAAACTCTGAAAGCTTTTGGTTTTGGTCCTTATTTTTTTTATCTCTCACTGAAATGTTATATAATGACATTTACAGTATGTTGAAAATTAATGGCTCCTTAACTAGGCCCTTCTCTGAAACCAGGGAAATAAGGCAAGGGTGTCCGCTTTCTGGTCTCCTGTATGCAATTTCTATTGAACCTTTATTCATTTCACTCAGGAGAGTGGGTTTAATATTCCTAGTGACCCCAGTGTGGTTTCAGTCAAACTTACAATGTATGCTGATGATGTAACAGTAGCAATAAAGGACTCAGAAAATGTTACAAGATTGATTTTAGCTTTAAATACATATCAGCAAGCTTCATCTGTACGCAGGGGCGTAGAATTAGGGGGGGACGGACGGGACGTGTCCCTCCCAATTTCCAGCTACTGCCAAACTGTCCCTAGCAATAATTTTGCTCAAAAAAATAAATATATGTAGGCCTATATGTTTTTGTAATTTCGGATGCATCTGAAATCAATGAGTTTACCTAAGAAGTTAAATAGGCTATGTTAGAAAACTGCACGCTTTCAAGGACGCGCATTTAATACATGGGCAGAATGTAGTCATGCACCAGACGAGAAGCAGCGCCGCGTTTAACTCACAGGTATTTCACCCAATTTAAGACAGCACAGCAGCCCAAAAAAACAAACAAAAAAACAGTTAACATAAAAGTAGTTTTAATTTGTTAATAACAAGAGCAAACGGAAAGAGAATGTGCAATCTATGGCTATTATTAGCTCCCTAAGCATTCTGACAGAAAATGGTTGAACGGAAAGATACACCATCTTCCAGCATTTGAAAAAGTCATTATGAACATTAACAATAATGTACAAATCAAGCTGAAATAAGAGCGTGCAGCTTATCTGTAAATCAGATGTGCGTGAAAGCGGTGTTTGTTAGCTACTACAGCAACAGCAGAGTAAAATCGATTACTATTAATATAAAGTGATTCGTGATTAAAGACACGAATCAAATGTACCCAGCGCTCTGCATGTTGTTAGTTCACAAAATCAAAATTGTGTAATTTTTGTCTGTTAAACATACTAATTAAAAAAACACAGACACAAAAAACTGTTAAAAAGTTAAGGGGGGGGGGGGGTTGTTCACTTGGGTTTATGTCCTCACCAATGTCAAAAACAAACATACGCCCTTGTCTGTACGTATTAATTGGGAGAAATGTGCATCCTTGCTTTTGGGTGACTGGCAGGGTGCAGGACCCTCCTAAGCTGCCCCAACAATGTAGATGGGCCAGGGATAGATTTAGAATCCTTGGTTTATATTTTGGGACTAAAAGTTATACTGAAAAGAACTGGGAAGGGCTAGCTGACAAAGTGATTCTTATAATTCAGAAGTGGCATTGGATTCTGCCACATCTTTTAGGGGGAGATGCTTGGTTATTAACAATTTAGCAGCTTCAATGTTATGGCACAAATTTACTGTAATAGATCCTCCTAAAGAATTACCTTTAGGAGTTCAAAAAGCATTTGTAAACTTTTTTTTTTGGGATGGCTGCCATTGGCTTCCTCCAGGTGTCCTTTATCTTCCTGTGGCAGGGGAAGGCCAAGGACTAATACATGTGGAATCTAAAGACCAGGCAATGAGGGTACAATCATTACAGAAACTTTTGTACAGTTCAGATCTTGTGCCTTGGGTTGTGTTTGGTTTATATATAATCAATAATTTTGGAGGATTTGGGCTTGATAAACAGTTGTTCCTAATGCAGAAGAACATGGTGGAGAAAGTGCTCTCTTTACCCTTCAGTTTTTATTTAGGATTGTTTAAATCTTGTTTATCTCCTCAAAAATGCAAGTTTGTCCTGGTCTGACTTATTTTCCTGAAAACAATAGATACCATTTGGTACCAAAATAAATAAATAAATAAATAAATAAATATGTTCAACAATCACAGCTACATTAAGTTTAGCTTGAATCACTGTTATAACACCTGCTGTAGAATCATATTTTAGCTTTGATCATCACATTGCATAATAAGTAATTTCAATTTAAATTTCTTCATTATTTACAACAGCTTTTATTTGGCCTGATAAACTTGACTGTAGATCATTAGTTTGCAGCAGTGCTTTGAGTTTCTCTTCTGTCAGACTGAATGAGTATTTTAAGCTTTAGGATCCTCTGTTTGTTCTGCTTCAATGATACTAACAGTCCTTAATGTTACTGACATTATGAGGATCTAAAATGATTGATGAAATTGTTTTCTCACCTGAAATCTTGACAGTATATGTGACTGAGGTCTTGACTTGATCTCCTTGAGTAACTTCACATCTCCACTCTCTGTTGTCATCTTCATTCAGGAGTGTTGTAGTCAGAGTGATGATACAGTGTCCTGGAGCTGATATCTGATATCTGGAGTCTGATATCTTCAGTTTATCACCAGCCTGATTCACCCACAACAGATCAATTCCCTGAGAACGACCAGAATAATCACAAGAGACTCCAGTATATGAATATGAATACAACTGACAGGAGAGAGACACAGAGCTGCCTGCACTGATCTTAGTTTGTGAGGATGATGAAGAGACTGAAACACAAAATAACACACAAATCATACACTTTTCAATCATTATGAGAGTTTAAATCAAGACTTAGTCTGTTTTTTAATTGACCACATAATCGTAATATTACCATAAAGAACATGCAGATAAACACGTGCATCAGGTCCTTGTGGTTGTCCATTCACATATCGTCTGCAGGTGTAATATCCATAATCTTCTTTTGTGATGTTCTTGATGTTCAGAGAGCAGTCAGACCCCAGACTCAGTCTCTCATAATTTGCTGTGTCTTTCTTCGTTATGCCATCACCAATCAGTTCAACTGTTACTAAATTATTGTGATTATAGATCCATGTAGTTGATGATTTGCAGTCATGCCGAGCATTATTACAGGGCAGACGGACATTTTCTCCAGAACTGATGAACACATGAGTCTCCTCCACTCCACTGCTACCTGAAACACAAGAACATTTACATATAAATATATAGCTCTCAATAATAAATGATTCATCTTTAAAGAGAGCTAACACATTCTTAATATGAAAATAATTCAGCATCAGATGTTTGAGTGTAAAACTGTCTAGTTTAATTTTGTTCAGGAATAATCCAGTATGTTCTGTTTGTAACACAAGAATAAACTGATCATGTTCAAACAAAGTCTAATTCCACAGAATGTCTGCTATAGAAAACACAGATTTGTTTACCTGTGAGAAGTGAAGAGAGAAAGATCAGTCCCAGCAGACACAAATGACACTCATCAGCCATTTTCTCTTTCTGTCAGTCTTCCTCTTCATTATATGCTCACAACTCTTTCTTTCTCATCAGCTCTTCCTGTGTTTGTTCACTTCCTCTAATCTGACTGACTGAGTCTTTAAATGCTGCTATTTAGTGACACAATGCCAGTCATAATGGAGAAGTAGAAGAGCTGAGATCAGTTTTAATCTGCAGTCATTCTGTAAACATCTCAATCAGTTAAATCTTCCCTCGAGAGCTGAGCTCTGTTTGTTACTGGTGTTAAGATGAACTCAGTTTCTTCAATATTTCATATGAACTGCTTAACCATAACCATAACCACTAACCTGAGAAACACTGCGACACAACAGCAGCTGAGAAACATGTTCTTCAGTGTAAGAACTGCATATTATTGATCAAACCACATTTGCTCTGCAATCTATTGTTTAATTCTAGAAACACATTCATTAAAATATTAGTATATATATATATATATATATATATATATATATAATGTATGTATATGTATATGTATATGTATGTGTGTGTATATATATATATATATATATATATATATGTATATATACACACTTTTTCAAACTCACATTAACAAATGTAATGGCATGATGTATAATGTATAAATGTAAAAAGTGTATATAATGCATGTATTTCTTACAATCACTAAATTAGAAGCACCATAATTACTAAACACAGTTATATAACAGACATTCAAACATTTATCTGTAAGTGCAAAATACTTAAAATCAAAATGTGTAAATTAAGATGTGTATAAATGTACTTTTTTCCTCCTCTTAACTCTCACAAGTTTCCTACACCCCATGAGGCCTTGTGTCAAAGGTGGGAGCATCATCTGATTCAAAGTAAACAAGCAGGACGTGACATTCATTCAACAGCTGACAGGAGTGACGGGCAAATGAAGCCTTGTGAAGCACAAAGACTTTGCTCTGACCGTTTCAGGAAAAGATTTAAAACATTGAGAGTGTCGAACACAGCACTATCTGGTGGTTTGCCTAAAAAAAAAAACAACCTGTAAAACTCCATCAGAAGAGTGTCATTAAATGCCAGTACAAATATCAATATGATGTAATGAGGAATAATGCACACATAAATGAATTGCGTATGTCAAATATTTAATTTTCCTGAAATAATTTGTATTCTTCATATTACTTGTATGACTGGGTATTTAAAAATGTAATTATTAAATTTATTTGCAAAAAATAAAATCTGGGGGATCAAACACTCGCAAAGACACGCAAAGTGAATTGCGCACATTACTGGACAGAAAGTGAGACTTCCTTTGTAATTGGTAAAGTGATTGTTATGTTAACAACACAAGCCTCGAATCGAGGCGTCATCTGGCATGCCCTTTAACACAAGCTCTGATGCCACTGGTTCAAATGTCATGTCACTGGATGACAGTCATTCAAGATTTAGCACAGCACATGTTTAGAACAGCACATGTTGTCCCTAAGCACCGTAATGACACCGCTCATAAAAAGTTGCAACTTTACAAAGTAAACAATGGCCCGAGAAACACTTAGCCTCTTCGCTAACTATCACACAATATACCATTGGTGTACTACATCTGTCGCCTCACCGGAACTTTCGTATCCACATTCGTTTTTACAGTAGCACCCCCCGGAAACTTGTGGAGATGAGGATGACAAACTTCTCACGATACTCAAGACTCTCACAACCAGGCCCATGTTCTTTAAGTAATTCCACAAGTTTAAGTGTCATACTTCCATGAGTGAATATATACTGGTAATTTATTTGCTGCATTTCTGCAAGTGATTATGATAATGGTGATTATGTTCTCATTATATTCCATATGAAGTTTTACAGCGATGTTTTGCATCTATTCCAAGGTCAAGACCTTCTTTCAATCTTGAGATGGTTGACAGCCGTTCTACGCTTTCATCACTAAAATAGTGTATTATTTAAAGCAGTTGTAGTGTTTCAGAGTGTGATCTCACTGTTGACGTGTGGAAACATTTCTGAGTGTGGGAACTCAGTTTGACTGCAGTAGAGCAGAGATCATCTCTAAAACCAAGTTTAAACTGATGATGCTGTGAATATGAATCATTCTCATGCAATTCCTCTTTTTCTCTCAGTGAGCTGCTGTATGCCATTAAATTCCTTTCAGTTAACAACGGAATGAGACCGTTAATAAACTGATTTTAACCCTAATTATAATTAAATTCCCATTCAGCTGCATTCAATTTGATTTAAATTTCTGTAAAACTAAATTAATCTACAGCATGTGAGCAGATCACTTTAACTTTCACAAGTCCTTTCAAATCTTTGTTTATTCTGCACTCTTAAAAAAGGATGTGTTAAAAACAACAAAACCTGTGTTGTTTCTCAACACACCTCTGTGTCTAGTTAAGGACAACACATTTTGTTATTTTTAAATCAACCATGTGTTATTCCTGCTAATTTTCTACACACTGTGTTATAGTTACACAATTTGTGTCAATTATGTACACAAAATGACAAAAAATGAATTAAAATAGTCAACACAAAAAAAAGTGTTAAAAATTAACACATCCTTTTTGAGAGCGTGTTCGTGAGTTTTATATAGGCTATTGTAACACAGGGTTTGGGTTTTGTTTTGGGGTTTGTTTCTTGTTCGCTTTTTCATGTCTCTTATTTTGAAGTATTGTTATGGTTCCTGTCTTGTCTTGCTTCCCTTGGTTCCTCATGTTCTCCTGCCTGTCCATGTGTCAGATTCTCATTGGTTGCAAATGTGTTGTTCCTTGGTTCTCATTGGTTTACTCATGTCATGTGACCCCCTTTGTTTGCTATAAGTTTCCCTCTTGTTCCCATTGTTCCTGGTTGTGTATTGATGTTGTAACCCGCTGTTTGGGGAGTCTGATCTGTTCATGCCTGTTTCAAGTCAAGTCTGTTTCGTAGTCAAGCCTGGTCAAGTCACATCAAATCTGTTTATGTCAAGTCTATGTTTTTGGATTATTGTTTCGATGTTTGGATTACATCACGTTTGTCAATAAACTGCACATGGGTTCATCAAATCAACTTGCCTCAGTGGACTGAACAGTTACAGCTATCAGATTTATTTTCATTCACAACCAAATATCTGAGGGCTGTTTAGGGCTTAAAGCAGTAAAATGATCAGTAATGTGGAAGAAAAAAATAATTTAGCCTGATTCTATACTTATGGAACATTGTGTAGTGTATATTTTATTTAGACGTGATGAGACAGATGACATGAGATATGGCTTTGGGGCCTAAATATGAGGGTAGGAAGATTTCAGAAGTATGATATAGTAGAATGCGTTTCTGACTTTCCTTTCTTGTGTGGAAAAGTACCAGCTTACCAGCTGGTAGGAGATGTAACCTTGAGGGCCAGGGAAGAGATATAAGGTGACTGCCCTCCTTCCTTTGTCCTACACTCTGCAGCAACTTGTGTTCTGTATGACTGTCTGACCTTTCTTGCAAGAAAAAGACACTAAGAGTGAATTTGTCTCTTATGCGGTGAGAGTCTTTGTTAAGAATATTTTTGCCACGAAAATTTGGTGCCAAGAAGTGGGATTCCTTTGATGTGCCTTTTGATCATTGATCATTCTGGACTTAGAAGTCACAGCCCTACCCCAAATAGATTAAGGCAGTGGTCTCAAACTCAATTCCTGGAGGGCCGCAGCTCTGCACAGTTTAGTTCCAATCAGCTCCAACTCACACCTGCTTGGAAGTTTCCAGTTACCCTGAAGAGCTTGATTAGCTGGATCAGGTGTGTTTGATTAGGGTTGGAGCTAAACTGTGCAGAGCTGTGGCCCTCCAGGAATTGAGTTTGAGAACAAATACAGGTCCTTCTCAAAAAATTAGCATATTGTGATAAAGTTCATTATTTTCTGTAATGTACTGATAAACATTAGACTTTCATATATTTTAGATTCATTACACACAACTCGAAGTAGTTCAAGCCTTTTATTGTTTTAATATTGATGATTCCTATCTCAAAAAATTAGCATATCATGAAAAGGTTCTCTAAACGAGCTATTAACCTAATCATCTGAATCAACTAATTAACTCTAAACACCTGCAAAAGATTCCTGAGGCTTTTAAAAACTCCCAGCCTGGTTCATTACTCAAAACCGCAATCATGGGTAAGACTCCCGACCTGACTGCTGTCCAGAAGGCCATCATTGACACCCTCAAGCAAGAGGTCTGTGGGAAGGAAAAAGTGTGGCAGAAAACGCTGCACAACGAGAAGAGGTGACCGGACCCTGAGGAAGATTGTGGAGAAGGACCGATTCCAGACCTTGGGGGACCTGCGGAAGCAGTGGACTGAGTCTGGAGTAGAAACATCCAGAGCCACCGTGTACAGGCGTGTGCAGGAAATGGGCTACAGGTGCCGCATTCCCCAGGTCAAGCCACTTTTGAACCAGAAACAGCGGCAGAAGCGCCTGACCTGGGCTACAGAGAAGCAGCACTGGACTGTTGCTCAGTGGTCCAAAGTACTTTTTTCGGATGAAAGCAAATTTTGCATGTCATTCGGAAATCAAGGTGCCAGAGTCTGGAGGAAGACTGGGGAGAGGGAAATGCCAAAATGCCTGAAGTCCAGTGTCAAGTACCCACAGTCAGTGATGGTCTGGGGTGCCATGTCAGCTGCTGGTGTTGGTCCACTGTGTTTTATCAAGGGCAGGGTCAATGCAGCTAGCTATCAGGAGATTTTGGAGCACTTCATGCTTCCATCTGCTGAAAAGCTTTATGGAGATGAAGATTTCATTTTTCAGCACGACCTGGCACCTGCTCACAGTGCCAAAACCACTGGTAAATGGTTTACTGACCATGGTATTACTGTGCTCAATTGGCCTGCCAACTCTCCTGACCTGAACCCCATAGAGAATCTGTGGGATATTGTGAAGAGAAAGTTGAGAGACGCAAGACCCAACACTCTGGATGAGCTTAAGGCCGCTATCGAAGGATCCTGGGCCTCCATAACACCTCAGCAGTGCCACAGGCTGATTGCCTCCATGCCAAGCAGTCATTTCTGCAAAAGGATTCCCGACCAAGTATTGAGTGCATAACTGAACATAATTATTTGAAGGTTGACTTTTTTTGTATTAAAAACACTTTTCTTTTATTGGTCGGATGAAATATGCTAATTTTTTGAGATAGGAATTTTGGGTTTTCATGAGCTGTATGCCAAAATCATCAATATTAAAACAATAAAAGGCTTGAACTACTTCGAGTTGTGTGTAATGAATCTAAAATATATGAAAGTCTAATGTTTATCAGTACATTACAGAAAATAATGAACTTTATCACAATATGCAAATTTTTTGAGAAGGACCTGTAGATAAAGGGATGAGGGACCGGCCACCAGGGCCCAGAGGGAACACCACTGGAATCAGCAAACGAAACCAGGTGACATCAGAAGCTCTCCGGTAAGAGACAAATCAAAACATTTTTATCAGAAAAGACAAAAAATAATAATAATAATAATAATAATTATTAGATACACAAATAATAATAATTTGGGGTTTTGAAATTAGATTTTTTTTGAACAAATAGAATTGGGTTTGATAAGGGGGAGACAAACCATAGTGACTGGTCCAAATCTGGGGGCAGTGCGACCCGGTGAGTCGCACGGTGTGAGGTTTCAATAAATTGAAATCACACCATGCACACTGTGATTGTGAGATCACTATGGGGAAATTTCAAAGCAAGCTTGCCAAATATGATACGCCGGCATTTTGTCAAATGAAAAAAAAAAATTATATGGCCAGAAATGCATGCAAGATATAGAAAAGTTGATAAAATACCACAATTTTCCAGAAGAAGGAACATTAAGTGTCACAAGATTAAATGTGGTAAATATGGTAAATGTGGTCACATAGAGCTACTAAACCGTGATGTCATTGTCTTTTTTCATGTATCACTGTCGTATCATCACTATCCTGTGGCTGAGCTGCAAGCCCTGAAAGTGGACCCTGATCTCAACTGCTCTGCACCAATCACAACCAAAGAGGAAAGAAATAATTCCTGAAACCCCCAATGAAGAGGCAGAGGAGGAGAGGGCTCGTATAATTCCTCCATTAAAGAAAAGAAAGAGAAGAACCACTGTGAAAGAAGAAAACATGAGTGTAATAGCTCCGACGAGTGAAGTTTCAGGACCCAACGGGTCATTGATGGTTTTCAGGCCATGGACAGTGAATGCAACTAATGTGACATACCGCACAGCTATCACAGCTGGCTGGAGCTATAAAACCGGCATTCCCAGGACGTGTGGAAACGACAAAGTTTGGCAATTACTGCCAGTGCAGTGAAGAGTCTGTTCATGACTATTATCAAAGACTCTACGAGATTTTCAACAAACAGAGGAAATCAACCTGACAACTGGATGAGTCATCTGCAGAGCTGTTTTTTGAAAATTTCACAAGCAGTGAAATCCAGCTACATTGAAAGGAAGAATGGACAGCTGTCTGCCATTTTTTTTTGCATGCAGAGGAACAACAAACAGCAAAAAAGGAAAGAACCAAAGCCAAGACTGACAAAGCACTACAACTGGCCTTAGTGCAAGCTGCATCTAGGCCCGAGGGTTATTCTGCTGCCCAATCCCAAGAGACAAGAGGGGGAAGAGGAAGATGACAGGGTGGAAGACAGACACCCAGAGCAACGGAGCTGCAGGGTCTGTGGGGCTGATGATCATGTGACCAGAAAGTGCACCAAATGCAAACTGTGTAAGAAAGATGGTCATTGGTCCCAGGAAAGTCCTTGAAAACTAAGAAAAGCTTGCAATTCTTTGTGTGTTTCTGATTTGATTCCTGATAAATGTTTAACAATGAGTGAATTTGAATTATTTTTTTTTAATATACCAAGATACCTCATGCTGACAGAGGGAACATTAGTTCTGTTTTGGGGCAACAAGATTTTCTTTACAACAGTGTGACTTGCCATGTCAACCATCATGGACAAATGAAATAAATGAGTGAACTTATATAGGAGGGCACAGCATTTTTTGAAAGATTCACGGTACCCTTAAGTGGTGAAAGAGAGGGGGGTCAGAAGTTAAAACATGCATTTCAATAGTAATCAGCATGCCCTGAATTTAACGCTCGTAGCAGACTCCTCAAATGTCAGCCAAACTTCAGTGGGCATACAAATGCCATGTCTTGCCATGTAATAATTTTCCAGTGCGTACTCAATTTTTTTTTTCTGTAAGAAAGAAAAGAGACAAAGGTCAACACACAGAGTGGCACTTTGTCCAAGACTACAAGCAGTAAATGCAGCTGTCAGACAAAGGGCTCCATCAGTATCAAATCCATATACAAATTTGTCACAAATTCCACAAGATGCAACTTTCTACTCAGTGGCAGAATTGGCTAATGCATGCCGGGAACCTTTGACCCTGACAGCTGGAACTGCTTTACTGTCATACTATTAAAAGCTACGGTTTGTAAAACAACAGGTTACATTTCTGGGTCATGTCATAATACTCAACAGCAAATCCCTGTCTGAAAAAAGGGTGAGCTATAAAAGAGGTACCAAAACCAATAAAGAAACAAATGTTGTCATTTTTGAGAATGTGTTCTTCATTTTGTAGAACATTTATTCTTAATTATGTCATTCTTGAACAGCCTCTGTGAGCCCTAAGGATTGGAGGAGGTTGAAGTTTTTCAAAATTACAATATTGAGTCAACCGAGAAGGCGGGGGAGACATTTTATGAACATGAAATTTCAGCTGTCTCTGGCGCAAACTTTGGGTCTGCTGGTACCAACTAAACCCTTTGTTCAGATGGCAGATGAGAAAAATGGGTTTATGACTTCTGTTTTGTTGCAGCATCATGGAGACAGACTGCAGTCTGTGGCCTATTTTTCAAGCAAGCTAGATCCATTAGCAGCAGACCTCTCGCTGTCTGATGGCAGTGGCATCTGCTGATAAGGTTGTTATGGCGTCTAGAGGATTCGTAGGGTACTGTGACCTGAGATTGATGGGCGCACGCAGTGTCCATGATTCTGCAACAATAAAAAAAACATCGCATTTATAGACTGCTCGGTGGTTATGATACCACACAGTCTTGCTAGATATGACGAAAATTACTGTTAAACGATACACAACCTTGAATCCTGCCACCCTCCTTCTGATGGAGGAGGATGGGGAAGAAAACCACTGTTGTTTAATTGCGCTCGATCAAGTGTGTATGCCACATCCAGATCTTTCGGACACACAACTTGAAAATTGCAAAAATGTCATCTTTGTGGATGGTTCAGCATTTAGAGATCCACAAACAGGCCAAAACAAAGCTGACTATGCTGCAACAACTAAATTCAAAGTTGTGGCTTCTGGCACGTTGCCATCAAATTATTAAGCACAAGCAGCGAAGCTTGTGGCTTTAACAGAAGCGTGCAAACTCATGACATGTAAATTTACACAGACTAGCATTATGCATTTGGAGTTTTGCATTATTTTGGAGCACCGTGGAATTTTTTTTTCAGATGGGTGCCCAATATTACATGCTCCACTTGTGACAGCTTTATTGGAAGTTTTTTTTTTTTTTTTTTTTTTTTTTTGCTGTCTGATAAAGCCATTTGTAAATGCATAGCACACACAAATAACAAAGATTTCATATTCACAGATAATGCCAGAGCAGACTACATGGACGAAGGAAACAGAATGTACCTTGTTATTTGAAAATAACTCTGATGTTTGTCTTTCATACTTTTGTTTTAGGGACAGAGAAGAACAAGTGAAAACAGTCTGGCTGCAAGCTGGACAATGGTGTTTGGATGAGCTGTGATGCAAGCCTTGTTTACCCCGACACTTCTTTCCTCATTTCAAGACGATGCAAGGGAACGCATCAAAAGGGGAAGAGGTTTACAAATGAAAGAGCTGTGGTTTACAAGATGTGTCATTTGCAGCACACACAATGTGGCAAAAGGGATAAAGATGTCCCAAGCTCAAAAGGAACTCAGCTGCAGTAGCAATTGCTCTGTTGAATGAAATATTCCCAAGATGGAGAATTCCACGAAAAATCTGTTTAGACAATGGCACACATTTAGTTAATGAGGCAATAAAACAAGTGGGTCAATTTTTGAGCCCAAACCTGAGCTCATTCAAAATTATTTTTTTGTAGACCACCATTTATGGGAATGGAAGGGGGCAAACAACAGCTGCCATCAACAGAATTGTGTGAACATGATATGTTGAGTTACTGCAAAGAAATGCCTTCTCTGCTGTCTAGCGGCTGAAATCCCCTTGTACGACATCAAACCGGGTGATTTGGTGATACGAGATGTGAGGAGAGAGAGCCGGAACGCAAAAAGGTGGTTGGGATGGCTCCGGTTGCTTCTAACCACCCACACAGCTGTGAAGGTAGCTGAAAGGGTTAAGATGACTGCTTATACTGATAATATGTGTGAAAATTTTAATACACATTATTCTTTGCTTGCATATATTAGGGTTTAATGTAGAAGAGGATTAAAAGTGTTTAACATGGTAATTCATTTTTAATGATTAGTTATCGATGAATGATAAAAGGGGGAAATTGTGTAAGAAAAATTAATTCTATGCTCATGGAACATTGCGTAGTGTATATTTTATTTAGAATTATTGTGAGGATGACATGAGATATGACTTTGGGGCCTAAATATATGGATAGGACAATTTCAGAAGTATGATATAGTGTTTCTGACTGTCTTTTCTAGTGTGGAAAAGTACCAGCTTACCAGCGGTTAGGAGATGTAACCTTGAGGGCCAGAGAAGAGATATAAGGTGACTGCCCTCCTTCCTTTGTCCTACACTCTGCAGCAACTTGTGTTCTATATGACTGTCTGACCTTTCTTGCAAGAAATAAACCTTTTAAAAGACACTAAGAGTGAATTTGTCTCTTATGCGGTGAGAGTCATAGTTAATAATATTTTTGCCATGACAGTAATTAGATCATGACTGAAGGGGAATCTGCTTTAAATGAATCAACAAAAACAAACTTGTGGAATAATACTTTGAAGAGTCTGTTTGTGTGTCAGTATCACAGTCACAGTGTTACTAGTCTCATTTTCAGACAGCATTAACACACGCACACACTGTTGGATATATATTGTGGCTATTGTATATATATATATTGTTCTCACTCCATCTCACACTGGTCAAATCATCAGACATAAGACCTGTATTTGCAGTTTTGGATCAGAGGGTGTACTTTCTATGGAAGCTGAAGAAGTGCAACCTACCAGAGTTAATAATGGTGCACTTCTACACCTCCATCATCGAGTCCATGGCGTCCATGGTCCATGGGGTGGGTGCACTGGAGGCCGGCAACTGAGGGAGACATGTAAGGCCTCCAGGGCAGACCTGGGAGCTCGGGGAGCCATGGCGGAGCAGACAGTTCAGGTAGCCATGGTGGAGCAGGCCGTTCGGGGAGCCATGGCAGAGCAGACAGTTTGGGGGCCATGGCGGAGCAGGGAGTTCGGGGGGCCATGGCAGGACAGACAGTTCAGGAAGCTATGGAAGAGTGGGCTGTGAAAGGGCAGCTCAGGACACTGGAGGGCACTCTGGAGGAGCGGACACTGGAGGACACTCTGGAGGAGCGGACACTGGAGGACACTCTGGAGGAGCGGACACTGGAGGACACTCTGGAGGAGCGGACACTGGAGGGCACTCTGGAGGAGCGGACACTGGAGAGCACTCTGGAGGAGCGGACACTGGAGGGCACTCTGGAGGAGCGGACACTGGAGGGCACTCTGGAGGAGCGGACACTGGAGAGCACTCTGGAGGAGTGGACACTGGAGAGCACTCTGGAGGAGCGGACACTGGAGGGCACTCTGGAGGAGCGGACACTGGAGAGCACTCTGGAGGAGTGGACACTGGAGAGCACTCTGGAGGAGCGGACACTGGAGGGCACTCTGGAGGAGCGGACACTGGAGGGCACTCTGGAGGAGCGGACACTGGAGAGCACTCTGGAGGAGTGGACACTGGAGGGCACTCTGGAGGAGCGGATTTATACAGGTTTGGAACAACTTGAGGGTGAGTAAATGAAATATATTTTTGGGTGAACTATCCCTTTCTTGGTACAAACAGATTCAGTATGCAATAAATGGACAATAAAAGTTAGTGATAAAATGAGTACCAACTTTAATCAATGAGTTGGAGAAGACAAAACCAACAGAAAACGATCGAGACTAATTTTTCTCGTGATTTACAATATGTGTTTGTACAATTGAATTGCATGAGTGCACCAGTAGGGGGCGTTAATGCTTTAATAAGAAACACCTGCCATCCATCAGACTAGAACAAAAACATCTCTTTATCATGAACAGAACCAATCCAAAAATCACACATATGACCCTGGTGGGGAAATAAAGTGACATCTTCATTCATATCAAATGTGATCATCAGTATAATGTGAATACAAATATGATGTAGTTTATATATCATGGTAATTGAACATTTAATTGAATCTGAACATACACTAAAGTAATTCTCAGACTGCTGTCTACATGGCATCTTTTCCTAAAAGAAACAGACAATATACTGAAAGCAAAAGTAATTTCTACTGTAATTGGTTAAAAAAAAAAAATAATAATAATAATAATAAAAATTTCCTACGTTTTTTTGACATAAATGTTATGTTTGTTCACAAACAAATATTGAATTCTTCAAAACAGCAAAGATTATCAGCATCTGGAGAAAACGTCCCATTTGCTGCTGATATGATGAGCTTGAGCAGTGATCTGTGTAACGAAGCGTCAGAGGCGTTTGGATCCATAAGCAGCTTTATTAAAGAATGGTCAGACAAACAGGGGTCAGTAGCCAGCATCAACAGTGTAGGAGACAAGACAGTACCGTAAAGAGAGACAAGCAGAGTTCGGGGCAGGCTGATAACAATCACAATCCAGAGAGCAGTCCAATTCGGGGGGCACAGAGAGGAATCACAGATCGAGGAACAGTCCAGGTCACAACAGGTAATCAGGTAACAGGAAAAATGCTCAGAAATGACAGCCGGGGCAAGATCAAGACTTCACGAAGGTCTGAGCGTGAGCATGGCTTTTATGGAGGACGTGTAATGAGGAGTGATTGATTGCAGGTGTGTGTGGGTGTGGTCAGCCCCAGGTAAGAGGGAGTATGGGAGATTGAGTCTGAATAATGTCAAAACTCCGGTGAAGGTTCCCTCTGGTGGTGCAGAGGAGAACGAGCGGAAGCTTCCGTTGTAACAGAGCCCTCCCCCGCGAGCGGCTCCTGATGCGAGGAGGCACACGGCGCCGGGGTCTTCCACGAGGACGAGGGGCCGGTTTTTCCCAGATGCGCTCTGTGGAACTCGTCAGTGAGAGTGGGGTCCAGGATATCACCTGCATTAACCCAGGAACGTTCCTCCGGACCGTACCCCTCCCAGTCTACCAGATACTGTAGCGTGCCGGTCCCAGGTCTCCTCGCTACGTTGTAGCCAGGCTCTCACTGATGGGAGATCGGAAGGTTCACCTGACCAGGGGAACAAGGGTGGTTGATATCCGAGTATACACTTGAAGGGTGTGAGGCCGGTGGCGGGTTTGACTAGGGAGTTTTGAGCGTATTCAGCCCACATCAGGAACCGACACCAATCTGCTTGGTGTTGCTGGCAGTAAGATCGGAGGAACCGTATGATCTCTTGATTGAGGCGTTCTGATTGACCGTTGGACTGAGGATGATAGCCTGAAGTAAGACTGATATTGACTTTGAGTAAATTGAAGAACGAAGTCCAGACTCTAGAGGTAAATTGGGGTCCTCGATCTGAAACTATATCATCGGGTAAGCCGTAGAAACGGAAGACATGATTGCATAGCAATTCGGCAGCTTCAAATGCAGTGGGGAGTTTGGGAAGTGGTAATAGATGGCAGGCTTTGGAGAAACGGTCGACTATGGTGAAGATGGTGGTGTTACCTTGGGAGTTAGGAAGATCGGTGATGAAGTCAATTGCGATGTGTGACCAAGGACGTTGAGGAGTAGGTAGGGGTTGCAGTAGGCCGGCGGGGAGATGCCTGGGAGATTTTGAAGTTTGGCAGGTAGGGCAATTGTGAATAAAGTGGATAGTGTCTGCGGTGAGTGTGGGCCACCAAAACCGGTTCTTCAGCAGATGAATGGTGGCGGTTATACCGGGGTGCCCTGAGCTGGGAGTTTCATGGACCTGTGACAATACTCTGCTTCTGAGGGGTTCTGGAACGAATAGTGAATCAGGAGGACAGTCGGTGGGTGGTGGATTGTGTTGGTTAAACTGTGAAATCTCGGTGATAATGTCCCAAAGGACCGGAGCTATCAGGAGATTGTTGGGTAGGATATTTTCGTGGGCCTCAGGTTTGTATGACGATTCGTCCTGGCGAGATAGAGCATCAGCCTTTGCGTTCTTAGTTCCTGGACGATATGAGACTGTAAACTGAAAGCGAGTGAAGAAGAGTGCCCACCTAGCTTGTCTCGGGTTCAAACGTTTGGCAGAGCGGAGATATTCCAGATTTTTGTGGTCAGTTAGGATGGTGAATGGATGGGTAGCTCCCTCTAACCAGTGCCGCCATTCCTCCAGAGCTAATTTCATGGCTAAGAGTTCTTGATTTCCTACATCATAATTCTGTTCTGCAGCAGTGAGTTTTCGAGAGAAGAATGCACAGGGGTACAATTTGGCTGGAGTACCGTGACGTTGAGAGAGAATTGCGCCCACTCCTGTACTGGAGGCATCCACCTCAACAATGAAGGGCCGGTTGGGGTCTGGATGGTGGAGAATAGGTGCAGTGGTAAACCGCCGCTTTAAATCCTCAAATGCTCTCCTGGCCTCTGGGGTCCAAACTAGCCGGCTTGAATGTTGCTTCGTCAGAGAAGTTAAAGGGGCTGCTACCGTGCTGAAGTTCCGAATGAAGCGTCTGTAGAAGTTGGCGAACCCCAAAAAGCGCTGCAGTTCCTTGAGGGTTTGAGGTTGCAGCCACTTCAGCACAGCTTCAACTTTTTTTTCTTCCATAGCCACCCCCTCCTGACTAATGACGTACCCCAGGAAAGACGTGCTGGTGCAGTGGAATTCACACTTCTCGAGCTTGGCGTAGAGTTGGTTCTGGATGAGTCGACGTAGAACAGCTCGCACATGTTGAGTGTGTTCTTGCAGGGAGTTTGAATATATCAAAATGTCGTCAATGTAAACAATGACCCATCTGTCGAGCATATCGCGGAAGATGTCATTCATGAAGGACTGAAAGACAGACGGGCAGTTCGCTAGGCCGAAGGGCATTACCAAGTATTCATAGTGCCCACTAGTGGTGGAAAAGGCAGTTTTCCATTCGTCCCCCTCTCGAATGTGGATAAGGTTGTAAGCACAGCAGAGATCTAACTTCGTGAAGTACTTGGCTTGTCTGAGCTGTTCAAGAGCCGCTGGGATAAGAGGAAGGGGGTACTTAAATTTCACTGTCACGTCGTTGAGACCACGATAATCGATGCATGGACGAAGACCGCCATCCTTCTTCTTGACGAAGAAAAAACCCGCTGAAGCTGGTGAGGTTGATGGTCGGATAAATCCTTTGGCCAATTCCTCTTGTATGTAGGTCTTCATCGCTTCAGATTCGGGTTGAGACAAAGGGAAGATTCTACCCTTGGGAGGAAAGGCGCCAGGCAAGAGGTCAATGGGACAGTCAACGGAGCGATGACTGTGCCAGTTTCAGCGTTTCATCCTTATATTCTGCTGGTAACTCTGAGGCATCGGAGTCTGACTGTGACAGTAAAGGATCGGAGAACGGGGGTCGAATAACAGTGTTGAGACAGTTCTGCTGACAAGCCGCGCTCCACTGTGTGATTTGTCCCTCCTTCCAGGAGATATGCGGTTCGTGTGTTCGCAGCCAGGGAAGGCCCAGAATGATTGCGTGATGGGGAGAATGGATGATGTAGAACTGAATACGTTCGGTGTGAAGAGCCCCGATGTGCATGGTGATCACTTCCGTTGTGCGATGAATAGTCCCCTCGCCAAGAGGCCGGCCGTCTAGCGCCTCCACTGCCAGGGAGAGATCACACGGGGTGAGAACAATACCATGTTGCTGAGCAAACTCAAGTGACATGAAATTCCCGGCTGCTCCAGAGTCTATTAGAGCTGTAGTAGAAATTGGCTTGTCTTGTATGGTTATTTGAACGGGTAATTTGATAACTGAGTCAGCACGGGAGGAAAGAGAGTTTAAACTCACCGCACGCGGGCCGCTGGGTGGCCGCACCGGACAGGTGGCTATCAAATGGCTGGCTCCCCCACAGTAGAGACAGAGATGGTTCTGTAAGCGGCGGTTGCGTTCCTCAGCGGTGAGGTGAGTGGCTCCGAGTTGCATGGGTTCTGCTGCTGCGCCCTCCTGTGGCGTGGTGCGTGGCAGCGATCGGATCGGGCGGCGAGAACGAATTAGATTATCCACCTGTATGGCCAGTTCGATGAATTCAGCGAGGGTCTTTCCCTCATCCCGACAGGCGAGTTCTGATTGCAATTCTTGACATAGGCCCGGAGAAACAGGAGTTTCAGCGTGTCTTCCACCCATGAAGTTTGCGCGGCCAGGGTTCGGAAGGACAACGCGTAATCAGCTGCTGGTTTATTTCTCTGCGTGAGCGTTAGCAGTTGTTCACCCGCTCTCTTTCCCTCGGCGGGATGATCGAATACTTCCCGGAACTGTTGGAGGAAGCCTTCGAAAGCCGGGAAAGCAGGTCTGTCAGATCGCCAGATGGCTGTAGCCCAATCCAAAGCCCTTCCGGTGAGTAGCGAACACACAAATGCTATACGGCTGGGATCTGTAGGATACAAAGCAGGTTGTTGTGAGACAAAGAGGGAACATTGAAGCAAAAATCCCTTACACTTTGCAGCATCTCCATTAAACTTCTCCGGGAAAGCTAGGCGTGGGCTGACAGTGGGCGGTGGTTCAGGGGCGGCGTGGGCTGATAAAGGTGGCGTTGCAGCAGCAGGTTGGGGTACCGACAGCTGAAGAGACTGAAGGGCTCTAAACAAGATCCTCCGTTAGCGTGGTTAAGCGGTTCAGCTGATGTTGTTGCATGGCTATCTGCGAGGCTTGAGCAGAGAGCTCGGAGGACAGCTGCAAGACGGCTGCTGGATCGCTTTGTGGCGAAGTCTTCTGTAACGAAGCGTCAGAGGCGTTTGGATCCATAAGCAGCTTTATTAAAGAATTGTCAGACAAACAGGGGTCAGTAGCCAGCATCAACAGTGTAGGAGACAAGACAGTACCGTAAAGAGAGACAAGCAGAGTTCGGGGCAGGCTGATAACAATCACAATCCAGAGAGCAGTCCAATTCGGGGGGCACAGAGAGGAATCACAGATCGAGGAACAGTCCAGGTCACAACAGGTAATCAGGTAACAGGAAAAACGCTCAGAAATGACAGCCGGGGCAAGATCAAGACTTCGCGAAGGTCTGAGCGTGAGCATGGCTTTTATGGAGGACGTGTAATGAGGAGTGATTGATTGCAGGTGTGTGTGGGTGTGGTCAGCCCCAGGTAAGAGGGAGTATGGGAGATTGAGTCCGAATAATGTCAAAACTCCGGTGAAGGTTCCCTCTGGTGGTGCAGAGGAGAACGAGCGGAAGCTTCCGTTGTAAGAATCTGTATCATTAATGTTTATTTGTGGAGCTCTTGTTTTTGTTCACAGAGGAGTAAAGCTCAACTCATGGATCATTTTCTGTTCATCTGATGGCAGCGTAAGTCACTGAATCATTATGATCCTGAAAGAATAGCACATAATTTCTTCATCAATGCCATTATTATTATTATTATCATTATTATTATTGTTATTATTATTAGTGCATGAGCTTAATTAATTTATCTGAGACTGAGGTGCAGAGCTATATTTCAGCAGCATATAGATGAGAGAAGCTGCTGTGATTTTCTCTGAATAGGATGGACAGCAGTCACTAATGAAGAACAAGGGAATGAGCTTCTATCTACTCACAGTGAGTGATTTTACTGGCTTTTTACCGGAAGAAGAGACTTCAGAATAAGTCACATCATCTGTCTGCTCCTAAACATCAATGAAATCAAGTTTAATCCACAGATCAGACATATCTCTCACTGTAATATGTTCAATAACACAACAGTTTTCAGTAAATCACATTCTAGAGCAGACAGTGAACTGAATGCTGAATGCTTTAGTTGACTCACATTGTCTCTTGCAGCAGCAGGAATGGACATGTTGATTGTTTCATACATGCCTTTATCATAATTTTCATTTTTGACCTTCAGACAACAAACCATTAAAACTGCTAAAATAACACTTTATTGAGCTTTAAAGACAGTAATCAAATTGAAATCTCTGGTATTACTGAACTTACCACCGATTCATAAGTCCCTCTTTTATTATCTGTGAAAATAAATAAATAAATAAATAAATAAATACAAATAATGTGCCTCATATAATATGATTATTTATTAATGAAACCCATGCAAAACACTAAATGCTAACAATGTTAGTTATCAAGTCAAACAACAATTGTTTCTATCATTCATTTGAATGGTTTTGAAATCAGAATGCCATTGTCTGAGATTGACATTACATGAATAAACTTGTTTAAGAATCTCATAGTCACATAATCCACATTATATGATACATACAATCTAAACCCAATGTGCTTGTTTGCTTTTCATTAAAGTGAGATCTACGCTGTTTTTTAATTTTTAGAAAGAAGGACATCTGGAAACTCACCAGCTCTTTTTCTGCAGATCAGCCAGAGAGCAACAAGAAGGAAAACAGCAAAAACAGCGACAGAAACAGAAATTGCTGTGATGACTGTCATTTTATCTTGAGCTGTAAAACAAGGATTAGTTCAGATGTATCATACTGTAGAACAAGGGGTTTCAAAGTGTCTGAGAAATAATTTGCTATACTGTATTTTCCAGGCTACAAGTCATGTTTTTTTTTTTTTTTTTATCATCTGAAAGTGCTATGATTTATAACATCAAATAAGCAAAAGCAGACACTTTTAATGATACACTTATTCTAGATATGTCCTAGATATATTTCTCATGTTTGTGTGAAATAGGCAGTATTCACTGAGTTTTGGTTTATTTTTTTGTGAAGCACTTGTTTGCGGCAAGCACCTTTAGTTTGTTTTCTTTATTTTACAAAAGTAGGATGTTCTGCTGTTATTTTTGAAGGTACACCTATAAAAAAATTATCTTTGTCGTTTTGGATGTTGTTTTGATATCGCAGCCTCTTCATCTTTAAACCAGTGACATTTTTACAGCAATTTCTGATTTTGTCATAGTCATTTAGTTGCCATATAGTTTTATTCTTATTTTAGTAATCTGAATTGTTTTAGTTTTTGTCTAGTTTCAGTAGATCTACAGTAGATTTAGTCTGCTAAAATCCTGGTTGTTCAAAAACCCATTAGTTATATAGGCTAATTATGCATTCTTTATAAAAACTTGTTTACCACTTTCTTCATTTTTTTCAAACAGACATATTTATTTTTTTTAAATAAATGTAGATTAATCTAGATCAGTCAAGATTCAGTGAGTGATTTTCTGTTTTTCTTTTGTTGCTTGATTAACATCAATGCCACAGATGATATAAATTAAATTAGACTGCTGTCCCTTTAAAACCAAACACACAAATGCAATGTACAGTGGCATAGCAGATGGACACACAATAACCGCGATAACTACCTCGACCGGAGTTGCGTCGTATCATGTGTCTATGATAGCCAGCCAGAGATGTTGTCAAAATCATCATATGTTGGCAATATTAAGAGGATTTAGCATTACAACCCAATGTGCAAAACAGGACCCAGACACGCAGCTAATGAGAACACTCAAGCTGCATGTTCACACAAAACATGACAAACAAGAAAACACACAGTCAGTGAAAGACACAAGCTGTGTGCCACACAACACAAGACAAAACAAAAGCAAGCAGACAGTCTTAAAAACAAGCTGCATGAAACAAAAACAAAAAAAAAGCATGTGGCCAAGCAGACCGCGTGCCAAACAAAACACACAGAAGACACGCCAAACGAATTTGAGACAGCAAGACAGAACATGGAGCACAAGTGTCCGAACCCTGACACAAAACCAAAACTTGAACAAAAAATGAATGCCAAACGATTTGTTCATTTTTTAACTAATTTTTAATGTGAGTCAGGATGAACAAGTCATCTCAGGAAGAGATTTGTTCATTTCGTGTTGACCGCGCATGCACAGAATCCTGTAGTTTCTTCTTAGGAAACAGAAATGATTAGTTCACCTCTCGAGTTTTCGGGTTCGAGTTTGAGTCGTTTACTCATTCTGTGTACCGGAAGGAGAAATTATTAGTTCACCTCTGGAGTCTTCAGGTCTGAATCATTCGTTCTTTTGTCACGTGACAGCAGCAAGTGGATAGAGAAATGAGTTAATAATTCCCAACCTTCCTTACAAACACATTTACAGTGATGCATTTCTTGCCTCAAATTGTAGCATGTTATTTCTCACAATTTATACATTTGTGAATTTCTATAATTGAATGTGGTAAATGGGCTTTAAAATGTGTCTGTATGATGAGAAAAATCTTTAAAACTTTTAAAAAGAAAATATGCCTATAACAGTATACAGTTAATAATATGTCACGTTTGTATTCGTTGTAAGATACTTGAAAGAACGAACAAACCTGAAGACTCGTGAGATGAACTAATCGATTCTGTTTCTGTTTTGTATTTCAACTTAGAATGTCAATCAGTCATAGCACAAGTGAAAGTCAACAAGACTCTTCTTTTTCAGTGCACCTCACACATAAGTAGATGTTGACTTGTGCAGTCATCACTGGAGCGTCGCTGCCTTTCAGTATAGCAATGCTGATAGACATTGACATATTTTCGTGACCTTTGGTTGTTTTATGGATCACATCTTTCAATCTGACCAACAATAATGTACCCAAATGCCTGAGTTTCACTACAACCAACCCTTCATTACAGCCCTCACCCTCATTGCTTCTATCTTCCTTTGGTCGTCAACAACTTATTTTATTACTACATACTGATTTTCTGATGCCCTCCTATTATTATCATCATTACCTTCTGAAATAAGTACAGATTTGTCTCTTTATCTTAAAAAAAGAACCCAAAACACATTTATAAAGGCTATTATACTGCGTCCCAATGCTTGTCAATAGTACCATCTACACCAAATATGCACTCCATAATAGGACTTTGTCAGTTATGCATAACACTCAGATTTTTTGATCTCAGAGTTATTGTTTTTATAAAAGTGCATTCAAAATGATAAAACACTTTAGAAAACATATTTTGGATGTACAATTATATTTTTTATAACATTATATAAAATGAGCTCACTATGGAGCCTTGAGAGCGTGTGACCTAACGTGCTAACGCCTCATTTACGGCATTGTTACCAAAAATGTGAAGCACATAGCAAATAAATTTGTATGTTACTGGTTGAAAGGGAAGCCATTTGACATCACTAAATTAAATTAAAATAACATTTTGTTGATACTGTAATTAGTATTGTATTTTAAATGCAATTTTATTTTCTATAGATATCCTATAGAGGGTTAATACAGTTTTTGGAACTGTAAAACGTTATAGCCTATGAAACTGGGAATGAACGACTCGAACCCGAAGACTTAAGAGATAAAACAAATCAATTCTGTTTCCGAGACTTCATACCTTTGAAGCCTATGGAACTGGGAACGAACGACTCAAACCCGAAGACTCGAAAGATGAACTAATCAATACTGTTCCGGTACAGACTGCATTGAGACTGCTTAGCTTCAGTTTACGGTGATGTGATGTGACAAATGAACAAACAATAGAGGTCAGCTCTGCAGGTGACAGAAACTAACAGACTGCATAACCTGAAACGATTAATTAATCGCTTCTGCTTCTCACATTTTTTGGCCTTGGTTGCATTATTGTTTTATGTCACATAGATGTGTTGTGGGATTTGTCTATTAACATTACATTTTTACATTTACATAACATTTTAATTATATTCTGCTGAAATGAATGAAATGACTTGAAAAGATTAATTTTGATGAACAAGATTTAAAGACCCGAGTCAGTAAAATGATCTGAACTTCCCTAATGCCGAGTACACTCAAAGCCACACACTCACAAGTAAACATGACAAGAAAGGAGTGTCAGGGCTCTGTCACGAAACCACAAATAAACCAGACCGAAGTGACAGAACCCTGACACAATCTAACTCAGATAAACAGAAATATATGGCCTTTATGATGCACAAGGCTTAATTATAATAATTAATACATATAAATGTATTAACCCACATAGCAAATGGTCTTGGCCCAAATGTGGCCTCAAGCTGGCACTGCTGGCCTCCTGTCGGCAATAGCATGTGTGGCAATGATGGCACAGTGTGGCACATTGTCATATAATATGTATTTGGTTTACCATGGGGCACATCATTGTATTAATATGCTGTCATGCTCAAGCATTAAATAAAATGATCATAAAAGTATTTTTATTTTTATTAAAATCGTAGGTATCCATGTGATGCCTAGAAGAGATCAGATGTGCTAAAACATTAGCCGCATTTAAATCCAGACTAAAAACTCATCTGTTTAGTTGTGCATTTACTGAATGAGCACTGTGCTACGTCCGAACTGATTGCACTGTATTTTATGTCCAATCATTTTGATTTTACATCATTCTTTTTTTTAAATAATTTTAAATGTTTTACTGTTGTGCTTATTACATTTTTATGATTATTTTAACTCATCTTATGTTCTTATGATTTTATTATTTATTTTTTATGTAAAGCACTTTGAATTCCCATTGTGTATGAAATATGCTATATAAATAAACTTGCCTTGCCTTGCCTTGATGCGAAACAGATGTGTGAGAAACAGATCAAAATTCAAATCATTCATTGGCGATATGCATCTCCTTCATCTGTAGATATAGACACAATTAAAAAGTTGGCCATTAAGAAGATTTACGGCAGTGATGCCAAACACTCATAGGCCATTTCTCAATATGCATTCTTGTCTGTACTTGTGTTCTTGTGGACTTGTAAACGTTCACATCTAGCCAAGTACAGTTCAAATCCCCGGATGTGTTCTTGCTCCGCCCCTTTTATCAAGGATGCATCAAAAGGTGACTTTTGCAAACTTGAGGCAGCAAGGTATCCCAGAATGCATTCCGTATCAACCAGCGAGCGTTAACGGTGGATGAGAAAACGGGCGTCATTTTCAAAATATTGCTGTCATTTTGTCATGAAATGTAGTTTTAAGCGTATTTCAGGTGAGAATGTAGTTGTTTAAAACTCAAATCCACGGTTTATTTATAAAGACAGCGCCTATTTGAAAATTTGCTTCGTCGATTTCGGAGATGTAAGTTCCAGACAATCACTGAGTGCTTCATTTTGGGCAAATCTAGGTAGTTTTTTTGTTCTTGTTAATATATTATTTGTTCCAGGTCATATCGTTTTGGCTGACGACAAAGTTATGTTTCATAAATTATTTATTTATCAATCGTAATACAGCGCTGACTTTGTAGCATGCATTTGACTGAACTGTTTGCTTTTATCATTATTTCCTATGACATACATATCTTATAGTTTATACACATTTATAAACTATTATTGTTCATTAAAACTGTCATTTAACAAAAAGGCAGAGTTGTTTGTCATATTTAATTTTACCTTTACCATACATAAGTGAAGATGATCAGAGCACATGCCTAAACCACGTATGCTATGTTTTATATTTTTTTAAATGAAAACGAAAAGAGGGTTGTGGTTTATATTTTGAAGAAAACAAAAAAAGGCAGTGGTGATAAAAAGAAATTATATCAAACACCACTGCCTCTTTTCCCCAAATCTGATTTGGGGATTCTGGTTTACTTAAGGCTGAGAATTGGTACCAAAAATAAAATCTGTTTTGGCCCAGCTCAGGGCGAGTTAAGGGTGATTAACTGGCTGAGATTTGGTCTGGTTATGGCCCGAATGTGGCACTTGTCTTTAATCCAGTTCTGGGCCACTTTAGGACCATCATTCTTTGCAGTACTTGGGCCGAGAGAAAACCGATTGTGTGGCCTGGAGCTGGGAATTAATTAAACAATGTAACTGCATGACATTATGCTAGAAAACCAATACCAAAACATTCAGAAAACATACCGATTATTGCACAAGGCTCCATTTTAGGAATTAGAATTGTATGTGTCTTGCAATACTTTTACACAACTTTTAATGTATTCAGTGATGTATATTCCTAATAATTCAACACCATTTGATCTAAAGGTATCAAACCAACTATAAAATATTCAGAATAATACAAAAATGTATTTTTACCTTTGCAGCTCATCAACCCAGTGACAGAGTTGTTTTTCTGAGATTATACGTTTATATTCAGCTCTTTAATTGTAATGTCAAAGCAAATAAAAATATAGATTGCCATTAATGTGAAAGTGTTGGACCTAAACATGGGAGCGTGATACAAATGCTCATTTTAGAAGAAAATCGTGACAAGATTTTATAATAATAACAAATAATAATAAATAAATAATAATCTGGTAAACTAGCCCTGTGTATCATAAGTAATGATATTTTCCATAATTTACAGTTGGTATGATAACTTTATCTCAAACGGTGGCAGAGTTTATTGAATTTAAGTGGGCTCAGTATAATAAAACATCAAAAATGTGGATTCAGTACCATATATAAAAATAATAAAGATAATAATAATAATAATAATAATAATAATAATAATAATAATAATAAAAACAAGTCATATGCATTATAGGCAATAATATTCTGAATATTTTAGTTATTTTAGTTGGTTTGTTATCTTTAGATCAAATGGTGTTGTCATTTAATGGATGTATATCATTGCATACATTAAAAGTTGTGTAAAATTATTACAAAACACATAAAAGGCTAATTAAAAAAATGGAGCCTTGTGGAATAACAGAGATCTCAAAACATAACAGGCACAAAGAGTTTAATTGCTATGAAACCGAATGTCTAATGAATGTTAAACATTTCACAGCACTTTAAGTTTGAATATCATTGAAGTGAGGGCCAGTAAAATACGTTTAGTGCTGATAATGTTTGTTAACATTTAACTTTATTACTAATATTTTTATATTATTTCTGAATGTAATAATAAAATGGGATTTATACGCCAGTGCAAATTCTCTCTCTCTCTCTCTCTCTCTCTCTCTCTCTCTGTGTCTCGGTGTGTGATTCTCTCAACAATGCAAATTTGACCTTTTTTGACATATTTACCAAAAAATACAACACACTGCAAATACAAAAGATATGCACCAATAAATAAATAAATAAACAATGCTCAACACTCACAGCTACATTAAGCTTAGCTTATTAGCAGTAGACTCATATTTAAATGTTGATCGCCACATTGCATAATAAGAACTTTCATTTTAAATTCCAATGTCTTCATTATTTACAGCAGCTCTTTTTGGACTGTTAAACTTGACTGTAGATCATTAGTTTGCAGCAGTGCTTTGAGTTTTTTTTTTTTTTTTGGCTTTTGTACCTTAGTCTGTTCTGCTTCAATGATACTCCTTACTGTTACTGTCATTATAAGGGTCTAAAACTGGACATGAGATTGTTTTCTCACCTGAAATCTTGACAGTATATGTGACTGAGGTCTTGACTTGATCTCCTTGAGTAACTTCACATCTCCACTCTCTGTTGTCATCTTCATTCAGGAGTGTTGTAGTGATGATACAGTGTCCTGGAGCTGATATCTGATATCTGGAGTCTGATATCTTCAGTTTATCACCAGCCTGATTCACCCACAACAGATCAATTCCCTGAGAACGGATCCAATCCTCACAAGAGACTCCAGCAGATGAATATGAATATAACTGACAGTAGAGAGTCACAGAGCTGCCTGCACTGATCTCAGTCTGTGAGGATGATGAAGAGACTGAAACACAAAATAACACACAAATCACACACTTTTCAATCATCATGAGAGTTTAAGAGAAAAATTTAAAATTGACCACATAATCTTAAAATTACCATGAAGAACTTGCAGAAAAACCCATGCATCAGGTCCTTGTTGTTGTCCATTCACATATTGTCTGCAGGTGTAATATCCATAATCTTCTTTTGTTACGTTCCTGATGTTCAGAGAGCAGTCAGACCCCAGACTCAGTCTCTCTCTGTCTTTCTTCGTTATCCCGTCACCAATCAGTTCAACTGTTCCTGAATGTCTGTCATTATAGTTCCATGTAGTTGATTTGCAGTCTGGAAGAGCATTATTACAGGGCAGACGGATATTTTCACCAGAACTGATGAACACATGAGTCTTATTCACTCCACTGATACCTGAAACACAAGAACATTTAAATGATTATTATTTCTACATTATAATCATGATATATAGCAAGAAAGAAAGTGAGAGAGCTGTTCGAATCACTAACACACTCTTACTATGAAAGTGATTCAGTATCAGATGTTTGAGTGTAAAACTATCTAGTTTCAGTTCATTCTGGAGTAATGCTCTGTTTGTAACACAAGAATAAACTGATCATGTTCAAATGAACAGTTTTTAGACTAATTCCACTAAATGTCTTATATAGAAAACACAGATTTGTTTACCTGTGAGAAGTGAAGAGAGAAAGATCAGTCCCAGCAGACACAAATGACACTCATCAGCCATTTTCTCTTTCTGTCAGTCTTCCTCTTCATTATATGCTCACAACTCTTTCTTTAAATACTATCAGCTCTTCCTGTGTTTAACTTCCTCTGATCTGACTGACTGAGTGTTTAAATGCTGCAATTTAGTGACAAAATGTCATAATGGAGAAGTAAAATAACTCCCTCGAGAGCTGAGCTCTGACCGTTACTGGTGTTGTGATGAACTCAGTTTCTTCTATATTTCATATGAACTGCTAAACCATAACCACTAATGTTCATCTTTTGTCTGTTTGTGTTGTGGTTTGTGTGTGGTATTTTCAGAAGCTGGCTGTGAGAACTCAGTTAGTTTGACCACTGCTTTAACCCACACAGATCTGAGATCATCTCTAAACCCAGTTTGGACTGATAGCTGTGAATTTTCACACATTCAGATCACAGTTTCTATTCTTTTTAACTGGTTTTCTACAAACTGAAACTTGTTTGTTAGATGAACTGCATCAACGAAACTACCTAAAGTCTTTATTTCAGTGTTTTCACATAAAACAGAATTCCCCATTCAAACACTGGCTTTGATTTTCAGGTAAACTCAAAATCCTTGATTAGTTGTTTCAGGTGTATTTAATTAGAGTTATAAAGTGTCTCTCTTGAGGAACCTGATGTGGCACATATATTTCTGCACATATTCAGTGAATGCAAGATGCACGAATGAGGAACTTGAAAGTTTCCACACATTCAAGGCTGTACATGTGTCTCATCCATGTAATATGTCAAATAGTTAATTTTCCTGAAATAATTTGTATTCTGTTTGTCTTATGTATGAATGGGTATTTGTTCTTATTAAAAAAGTCCCAATGAAAATGTATTCGCAAAGCGCATTGCGCACGTGACTGGACAGAAAGTGAGGCTTCGTTTGTAATTGGTAAAGTGATTTTTATGTTAACAACACAAGCCTCGAATCAAGGCTTCATCTATTCCAATATACCATTGGAAAACATTGCAAATGATTATGATAATAGTGATTATGTTATCATCATATTCATATGAAGTTTTACAGTGATGTTTTGCATCTATTCCACCTTCTTACAATCTTGAGATGGTTGACAGCCGTTCTACGCTTTCATCACTAAAATAGTGTATTAATTTTAGCAGTTGTAGTGTTTCAGAGTGTGATCTCACTGCTGACGTGTGGAAACAATTGTGAGTGTGGGAACTCAGTTTGACCGCAGTAGAGCAGAGATCATCTCGAAAACCAAGTTTAAACTGATGATGCTATGAAAATGAATCATTCTCATATATTTCCTCTTTTTCTCTCAGTGAGCTGCTGTATGCCTATGTTGTTTCTTAACACACCTCTGTGTCTAGTTAAGGACAACAAATGTTGTGTTATTTTTAACTCAACCATGTGTTATTCCGGTTAATTTTCTACACACTGTGTTATAGTTACACAATGTTTGTCAATTATGTACACAAAATGACACAAAACGTGTTAAAATAGTCAACACACACACAAAAAAAACACATCCTTTTTGAGAGTATATTCATTAGTTGTATATAGGCTATTAGATTTATATTAATTCACAACCAAATATCTGAGGGCTGCTTGGGGTTTAAAACGATAAAATATTTAGTAATGAGATCATGACTGAAGGGGAATCTGCTTTCAAGGGCCCAAAGAAATGAATCAACAAAAACAAACTTCTGGAAGAATATTTTCAAGAGTGTGTTTGTGTGTCAGTATCACAGTCACAGTGTTACTAGTCTCATCTTCAGACAGCATTAACACACACACTGTTGGATATATATAGTGGCTGGAGATGACATCAGTTCAATCTGATTGGCTTCTCACTAAATGCAACTTTTCATTGGTCTGTTTTTGTCTGAATAGGTGGGACTTGGCCTGAATTAGATCAGACAGCATCAGACTTTGTCTTTATAGTGTTTACTATAGTGCTATTTTTTACATTTTTACATTTAAGATATTTTTTTGGCAAATATTAGTTACAAACCCAATAAATTTGCTCTTTCAACCCAGAAAAGATGAAGTGTGTGGAAGTCATTAGTTTATCAAAATGGATTTCTGAACTAACCACAATAAACTTATATAAATTATTATGAACATTACTTAATAATTTCATTATTTGTTCATCTTCGTTGCTTTGGGTCACAGTTGATCACATCCTCACATTAGCAGCTCATGAAGGGGAATCACCAAATGTGTGTCACAAACTTAGACTGAGGTCAGCCAGATGCAGAACCCAAGAGCAGTTTAATATCTTCAAAGTGAAACTAACAGAAAATAAGCAAAGGCTTAGCATGGCCTGAGAAAACATGAAGCTAACAAGACAATAGACTCACCAGTAGCAGCTTGACACAGACATAATACACAACAAAGAAGCAAATACTAAACTATAGGGAACACATAGAAAGGAACCAATGACAGGACAGAAATAATGAACAGGAACCAATGAACAAACAGAACTGAAACCACATGACAGGACAATGAACCAATGAGAACATGACATGGACTAAAGGAAGACAGAGCAGGAACATATGAGGGCAAAGGAGAAACGTGGCTACAGCAAATTACAAAATAAAAGACATGACCCAAACACAACTGACAATTTGTAATAAAAATCTCAGCAAAGGTGAAATATTTTTTTCTTAAGAATATTAGTTTTATTAAGAATATTAGTAGCAGTCAGCCACATGTCACTTGACTTGACTTCTTTTAAGAAGGCAATAGCTCACCTAAAGCACATATAATAGGGGTGACCATATTTTAGTTTTCAAAAAAGAGGACATAGGACATAATTTCCATACCAAAACTACATATTTTACAGTCACCGTTATGCATATTGAACACAGCTAAAAAGCTTCCACAGTGGCCATTCTTCACAAAACTAATATATACCACAGTTTTATCACAGGTAGAATGTAAATGTTTCAATACAAGAATTTTAGTCAAATGGAATGTATGCAATATTACTCCTAACCCACGGGAGAAAATCCACCCACCGCAAGTTTAAAATCAGCCCAATTCCGTGGAAAAAATGTGGATTTGGCAACCCTAGCCTACATTCAACAACACAAGCTGCATCCAAAGCGATTTAAATACTCCGCATATTGATAGCAACTCTGTGATGCACGAAAAGTATATTCAATACTGTTTGCGGGAGCGGGATTAAGAAAACAATCCCGCGCAAGGCTTTAATACAAAAACACACACAATGAATGACGACTGTAGAAAGCAAAAGCCGAATCACGGACATTTTGGGATTTATGAATCCCAGATACATTTTTTTAAGTCCAAAAAGAGGACATGTCAGTGGAAAAGAGGATGTATGGTCACCCTAGACCGGTGTTGGGGGTAACACATTACAAGTAACGCAAGTTACGTAATAATATTACTTTTTTTCAAGTAACTAGTAAAGTAACGCATTACTTTTTAATTTCCAAGAATATATCGGAGTTACTTTTTCAAAAAAGTAACGCCAGTTACTTTTTGTTTCCTTTATGTATTTAATCCCATATTATTAACCAATGACTGCTGCTGACCTTTGTTGATCCAATTCAACCGTACACTGCAAAAATACTTTACTTACTTACATTTTTTGTCTTGTTTCCAGACAAAATATCTAACAATTCTTAAATCAAGAAGGATTTTCTAGTAAGTACATAATTATTTTCTTGTTTTTAGAAAAAAAAAAAAAAAAAAAAAACAAGTCAAAATTAAGTGAGTTTTTGCTTAGAACAAGCAACATAATCTCCCAGTGGGGTAAGCAATTTTTATTTTATTTTATTTTTTTTAATTTTGACTTGTTTTCAGAAAACAAAACAAAAAAAACACAAAAAAAACAAGACAATCATTTTTTAGAAAAAAAAAATGATTGATTTAAGAATTTGTAGATAATTTGGCTAGAAACAAGACAAAAAAAAATCTAAGAAAAACATTTTTGCAGTGTACCAATAAGCAAAACTTACTTTATATTAACTAACATTTGTGCTTTTTTTTCCTCATTACTGAAGAGTGTTGAACTTTCTTTTCCTACAGTTCTACTGTACAGACATCAATTTAATTTTCCTTTAGCCTTAGGTTTATTCACTTCATTTCATTTTGGTGTGAAATTCTTTGGTGTGAGATTCTTACATTTCCTAAGAATCAAACTTTTTTATATGAAAAAAAAAAAAAAAAAAAAAAGCCCAGCCCAGATTTAAAAAGTAATGGAAAAGTAATGTAACACATTGCTTTCCAAAAAAACCAAACCAAAACAAAACAAACAAAAAAAACTAAGTAACGTAATTAGTTACTCTTTTAGGGAGTAACGCAATATTGTAATGCATTACTTTTAAAAGTAACTTTCCTCAACACTGCCCTAGACATATAATAAAAAATAAAATAAATATTTAAATATAATATAATAATAAATAAATTATATAATAAATATATATAATATAAGTAAATATATTTGATTCATTGAATAAACGTCCAGCTTTTTCTGTTCCACTGTCTTTAAACTGGCTCTCAAGAGCGCAAGAAAAAAGTAGATCCTGTGTGACAAATTATGCTGGATGATTATTGCATTACGTAATTAATTACGTGAAACATGAGCTACTGAAATGAATGGAAAAACCTTCATCATGATGATTGCATCGGCTATTTGGCATTATGTCATACAGTGTGCTACTGTTTCTCACAATGTTTGTTACAGATGTGAACAGATGTGTTGCAGCCACTCCCTCACTAAAAGCTTCATACATTTATCGATCTGGTGTGGTCTGTAATTCATGGAAGTGGTTACTTTACTTTAACTCATCAAAATTTAAAAGGATAGTTCACCCAAAAAATGAAAATTCTGTCATTTATTACTCACCCTCATTTTGTTCCAAACCTGACCTACATTTGTCTTCAGAACACAAATTAAGATATTTTTGAAGTGAGGGAACTACCACGGTCAAGGTCCAGAATTAATTAATGATATCCAGGAGATAAACTCTTTGATTTCTGAACTATTTGTAAACGATCAATGGATGAGTAGTTGACTCCATAATAGAGTGAGTTACAGTAATCTAGGCTTGATGAAATAAAGGCATGAATTATGGTTTCAGAGAGAGTAGGGGTTTAACGTTTGCAAGGCATCTTAATGGAAAAAGCATGATTTAACCTCAGTATGAATTTGTTTATCAAACATGAGTCCTGAGTCAAACAAAAGCCTAGGATGTTAGCACATGGTTAGCGGATGCAAGTGCAAGCTTTTATTCAAAGACATGGTCATAACAGGCCAGGTACAGTTCAGGCAAGACATGAGAGTAATCCATAAACAGGTGAGGGTCAATATCAGCAGTGAACGTTATCCAAGGGGTGAGGCAAATGGGTAATCCCAACAGTGAGGCGAGAGTTCAAAAACGAGGGGCAAACAGAGTCTGAAACAGCAAGACAAGAGAGTAATCCAAGGTAGTGATGGCCGCTTTCAAAGCACTGCTTCGTAAAGCTTTGAAACTTTTGAGAATCAGTTGTTTCGAAACAGCGGTTCGGAGCACGTATCAAACTGCCAAAGTCATGTGATTTCAGTAAACGAGGCTTCGTTACGTAATAGCTGTTTCGAAACATTTCGAAATGTCTATGCTTTGCAGTTGGGGGGGAGGTCTGTGTAAAACCATGAATCATTTGAGTTCACTGAGATCGCCCCCCAGTGGTGAACCATTGAACCAATGTCTATGTTTTTTATTACCTGATCTCAGATCAGATGAATCAACTTGTAGACATTTTTAACAACACATTTGTGTAATTAAAAGAATGATAAGTAGTTAATAGTCCCTACTGGTCTTTATGTAGAAACTGTGTATAAAACAAACAAAGCAAGCATTGCTAATTAATATTAAAAAATATATATATATATATATATATAATTCATATATATTTTGCAGAAACTTACTATTTAATGGTATTTTATTATTTGCATTGCGTTGAATTCAATAAAACATTTGCAATGGGTTTTAAAACTGTTTTTATGCATGTTTTAGCCTGAGTTTTTGTTGCATTTACACTTTTGACCAGCAGGCATAACTGGCGTGTGGTGTTTCGATATTTAAAAAAAGATGCAACCCAAAGGGAACATGTATAAAGAAAAGCAGATTAGGAGCAAGAATGGATCCCTGTGGAACACCACAAGAAAGATGCGCTCCAGCTGAAGAATACTGTTCAAAACAAACAGAAAACATTCTCTTGGTTAAATAAGACTGGAACCATTTCAGAATGGTGCCCTGAACAGATAAATTAGAATGTTATGATCAACCATATATCACATGCCCCTATGTCACCCTTTAAAGCATAGTTATTTAAGCATATAAAAGATGTCAGAATAACATCATAATCCTGCAAGAAAAAAAATAATGTTATTACTTTTATTTAAGACCACAGAGAGACTGATGCTTCTGCAACCAAGTGTGTGTGTGTTTGTGTGTGTGTGAGAGAGAGAGAGATGCATGGAGAGACACGCCTTGCTGCACATGAGACCACATCCTGATTCATACAATATACAAGATTTGCTGTAGGATTTGAGAATATTCTGAATCTGCTCACAGGTTCAAGCGGATCACTTCAACCTGCCATGGATTTTGAGAACAGCAAAGAAGGATGTGAATGCAAAAAAGATTGCAGTAACTGCCAATGTCATTGTCATATAATAACCAACAGTCCAAAACCTAAGCAAATGACTGTGGAGGAGATGTCGTCTGAAACGCCTGAAATGCCTTTGAAAGACAGCGGCCCCTGTCATTGTGGCTACTGTGACTTCAGCTTTTGTGATTGTGGCCCCAGTGATTCTGGGCCCGATGATTGTGCCATTGGTGATTGTGGCTCCTGTGATTGTGGCTCCTGTGATTGTGGCTCCTGTGATTGCGGCTCCTGTGATTGTCAGTGTATGTGCTTGTAGGATGATGTTCTGACAGGTGAGAAACATGTTTTATAATCACTGTCTCTTTAAAACATATTGACATTTTATAATGTATCTCCAGATTGTAAAGATTTATTGAACTGTAAATCACAAAACTGAAATCAAAACGTTTCAAACACGTGTTTGACTAAAGTGGTCTGGTCACAATAATTAAAATATGTGACCACTTTCATTTTCCATTAGGGTTTCATTTGTTAGGATTAGTTATCTACATCAACTGATATTAATTAATGCTATTTGCAAAAACTCAGCTGAAGTTTGTGGCTGCTCTTTGTATCTTTGTGCTTCAGACTGTTTGCATGTGTGGGACAAATTTGATGCATGTTTAATATTTAGATGAATATTTCTTACATTTAAACTGAAAATGTAATTTGTTCAAATTGAGAGCTGTTCCTTTAAGAATAGCAACACCTGAGCGAGGGGTTGGTTTGCAGATAGAAGAGAGTCTTACACATCCATGATGTTCAAGATGATATTTTTTGTTTGTTTTGACTTGTTTAAGAAACAACAAACAAATCAGCTAATTAAAAACAATCTTTTAGGGGTATTAAGAGGTGTTTTATTCCATAAAAATAAGTCAAAATTGCTAACCTCAGTGTAAAATATATTAAAATGTATTACAGACTGACAGACCAAATGAAGATTCAAATAGTAACCCAACATGTTCAACTGATGCAAATAAGCAGAAGGACTTGATCATTTCCTAAGCAGCACATGTGCTACTTTTCCAATGATCACTACAGAGACAACCTCATTTTTTTTTTTTGATTGGCCATACAATTTGCAGTTTAATTATTCTATGGTCCCACAGCAGTTTTTCACTTTCTATTAAACTAACAATCTCTATCTGCTTTCTTTCTATAGTCTCTCATCCAGCTGTAATTATTAAACAAATATTAAGAGAGGAAGGGGAGTGTTTTCTTGATTCAACAATTAGCTAAAATTGGGACTGGACTTGGCATAAGTGAAGGGCTACTGCATTAACCACTTAGAGTTCATAGATCATTGGTGATGCTGTTAATGAAGAGAAAGAGGGAGAAAGAAAGAGAGTTTGAGCTCTGCTTCTGAAACAAAGCAGATAAGTTTGTATGTTACTGAGCTCTCATAAGGAGGCCACAAAGATGTGGATGAAATAGCTATGCTGCTGTTCATTCCATCTTGGTTAATAGCTATTTTTTTAGGGATAGATCTAAAATAATAACTCAAGAAATGTTAAACTAATAATATTGCAATTGCTGTCATTATTAGGGATTGCTAAATGCTAATATTGTTGGCCATGGATGCAAGACTCTGCAGAGATTTCCAGTCATTTAATAGAGCAGCTCACGAGCAACACACACACAAAGATTATGACGAAATCTTTAATTAACAGATGAATGCTAAACAGTGCAGACCATTTGATAAATATTGAGGAGGATTTGTTTGTTTTAATTTGTGTCTAAATGGAAGATATATTGAGAGCCTTGTGAGAACAGTTGGGGACAATGGCTAACTAACTAACTAACTGGAACTAACTAACTGGAAATAATTACAGCTGTGGTGTTTAATGTTTTTGTGATGTTCTGTTGTGTTGTCTTTCCTCAGATCAGTGATGTAGCAGCCAAACAGATGATCAATGTGTCTGTGAGACGATCTGGAGTTGATGTTGGATGCATTTATTCTTCCAGAAGTAATCAAGGGCTGTGTTTCAGTTTTTTTTTTCTTTTTTTTTTTTTTTTTCATGCCCTTCACTTGCAAATTTCCCTCAGTCTCATTTACTTGGATGAACGTCATTGATTATGTTACATGAGTGCCCACTTCTGGTGGAACCCTCAAAGTCTTTGAATAATGTGAAGGCCCTGTATGTCTATGACTGTTCAAATATATTTTATTTTCTTCATTTTATTCTTTGTTCCCCTTTGTTTATAATGTCTGTTGTATTGGTTTGTATTTGTCATTTAAAGCATACTACTACTACTACTAATAATAATAATAATAATAAACCTTCTGCTGGAACTGGTGGGCTGATTTGGAACACCCTAAGTCCTTGATCACTCAGAATCCACTATGGAGTTGGTTTATTGTTTACATTTCCCCCTTACAAATTTGTGTGGTGTAGCATTCTATATGTATATTGGTGTGCTTGGGCTGTTATAAATGTAAAAAAAAAAAAAAAAAAAAAAAGGTTTAAATTAGAGAGTTTTTTCCCCAAGATGTATCTTGTAAAAAGGCTTTTTAAAACCAAATCTTGTGTTTTATTAAGAAAAAAAAGTGTTACATTATTTTCATATAGCAAATTTTCCCTTTATTTATTTATTTATTTATTGTTTGTTTGTTTGTTTGGAAAGTATGGTAAATACTGTAGTACTGGTAAATATCCATCCCATAGTAGCCTACTAACATTTCATTAACCGTAGAAGTGAAATTTTATTGTAGTCTCCAAATCTGGGTACTGTCTTACATTTTAAAATCACTTCTTTTGTTTTCAATCATGTTGTTCTGGGTCAGTCATGGGTGTATTATTGGCATGTCAAATTCTAAACCCTGAATACAAGACAAACGCATTTTTTCAGATGTATGTCCAAGGAAAAAAAAAAAAATATATATATATATATATATATATATATACACGGGTCAATACGGTAATAAAAAATTCAGAAGATTATCTTAAAATATATGATGAAGTATCAGTTCTTAACACTGGAAAATACCACTGAAGACTAGAGACACTGCTACTGAAATGAAAAAGACTGTATGGACGAGCACCTCAGTGTTTAGCAGCTCGGGTACACGTCTGCTCCAACAGCAGATAGCGCTCCAGACTGAGTTCCTCTGGCAGCGCTGGAGTCATCAGCAGATCCTGGGAGCGTCTGTGAGTTCCTCTGATGCTGTGGGGCAGACCTGTGTAATATTATCTACTGAACTGTGTTTACTCACATATTTACTGGAATAAGTCTAATCACTGACAGACTCTACATAACCATGACAGCCATAGGCAAGGCTAAGACATCGCACACACATGCTGAGATAAATCCCTAGCGTTTAGCTGTGGAGGAGTAGTCTTTTACACTGCTCTAGAAAAACAGTGACTGGCGATGTTTAGCTGCGGTAATGGATAGTGTGACCAATATTGATCTATATAGACAGAAAACAGGAAGAGTGCACTCTGGGAAAGGATGATAAGGAAATTATGTCCCTGCTGAAAAAAAACCCTGCTGGTTTTAGCTGGTCATAGCTGGTCAGTAGGCTGGTTTTAGAGGGGTTTTGGCCACTTTCCCAGGCTGATCAGGCTGGTTTTAGCTGGTTTTCCTAGCCTGACCAGCTAAAAACCAGCTACTTCCAGCTAAAACCAGCAGGGATATGAAGAGAGAACACAGAAAGAAGTATCAGATATGGGAGATGCTACTGTAGGGTTGAAAATAAACAAAGACTTTTGCTTTATTGCCCTAAACCTATATCCTCTGTAACAAAAATACTGTATGTTTAACTGTATGTTTTATCATTTATCATTTAACCATAATGAAATACTCTTACTAAACCATTTCAATTATAAATGATATGCTACCCAGTCTTGATTCAAAATTATACTGTATTGCAATAGGTAGCACTTCAATGTTAGTCGCACAATAGCAGCTTTTGTTGTTTGATTATCATTAACGCTGACATTTAATTCTCACGAGGTCACAAAAATGAGATGAGATTTGTACTAATTTTTCTCAATGTCCAAATGCATCACCGTATATGTCCTGTAGGTGCATTTTGAATTGTTTTAACTTATCTTGGAGTAAATGTCATTTCAGGTCTACTTCTGAGTATATTATCATATGCAGTAAAAGACAACACAACTCAAGCACTGTGAAAGGTTTTGCCACAAACTCAACTGGCTTCTCTCTTGTATGATTTCATGTCTCTTCAGACCTTAAAACTGTACATCAATTATGAACAAATTATGAAGCAGTCTTTAGTAAGTAGTTTACTGCTCACCGCATGTTTTCATTCCACTAAAACACAGCTTTAAAGCCCTCCTTTGATGTCTTTCGCTATTTAAATAAATAGCCAGATTGCAAACAGTTTCAATCACCCATGCAATCTTGTTCCTAAATGGCAGGATTCAGCTATGTCTATTAAAGAGTCACAATGTGAAATTCAAATCTGCGTTCAAGCTGCCCAGAGAGAACATTCAAATAATCACAGAAGTACTGGAATAAAGGTTTATAGTTCAGATAGAAACACTGTTGTCTACAGTAGCAAACAAAATAGAATAATGCTTCAAATAAGAAGACTGTATCAATTACAACGTAACGCCAGCAGATGGAGACAAGTAACAGATGAAAAAGAGATTCGTTCAAAAAATGTTGATTCATTCAGGAATTAAAGTGTGAGCCATGAAATGATTTAATGAGCCAACTCTTTAATTAATTTGTTCAACTTTTTTTTTTTTTAATAATTCGTTGAATATTGAATTATTATTATTATTATTATTATTATTATTATTATTATTATTATTATTATTATTATTATTATTTATATAAATAGTAATTATTAAAATAGTGATTTTAGTGGAAACTTTAGTAAATTACATGTTATTTTGTTTAGTTGTCTGTTTTTGTTTTTTTTTGTTTTGTTTTGTTTTGTTTTTTTTACTCAGAATCATGCTAGAAGAATAGTGATATCTATATTAAAAATAAAATTGTTATTCTCCATTTATCAAGAATCACACAGCTCTAGTTGGTCATTTATCCACATGTAATGGAAACAAATAAATTAATTTAATTTAACATAAAACATCAAAGATCTGGTCAGTGTTCAGCATCCAGAACATAATTTATTTAGTTTATTAAGTATTCTACAAATACATTTACATATTTAAATGCTATTAATAATACAAATACCCTACAATTGCACTTTTGGTATACTAAACTGGTATATCTAAAGTGTGCTAAATCAGAAAAACTCATTTTGTGCTTAATGTACTTTAATTTAATGTAAATAATTGTGTGGAAGTAGTGCTGAAGTCCAACTAAAGATATAGCTACTACTGTACTGATTGTGCTAAAGTTAAACTATTGCAAGTATACTTCAGGTACATTTTAAATACCTTGCATTTAAAGACCAATATTATACAGAGACCATACAATCTTTATTAATAGTGATATTAAAACGCATGTTATCCATACGATTAAGAAATAATAATAACTATTAACAAAATATCAGTAAGTGATATGTCAATAAATAGGTTATTGGATTCGAATTTTACTTAGTATGATTTTATACATATACATATAATAGTTTTTATTATTATTATTATTATTATTATTTTGTTTTGTTTTGTTTTTATACATTTTGGAAGATTTTTTTTTTTTTTTTTATGGGACTAAGCTGCTTATCTCTCCCAACCTTAGCAGCGCCCCTGTTTCAGATTGCCTCAAGTCAAAATTATCTGTTTTTTAGTCTTTTTACTGGCATGCTGTTGTTTTAATCGCATCTTCTGAGGCATCTTAAAAGCAACATCGTCTAAATCCATCTGATCCTGCCCTATGCTGAGAAACGTTTGCTCCGCAGTCACCGCTATCTCGCGATTCGTTCACTAGAGCCTGCACTGGCTGCTCATCTACCGGGGAAGACGCGTCTCTTCCCGCCTCAACCTCAGCGTTCTCTCTCATCAATCGTGTCAGTGGGCATTACATCCATAGTTATATCAGCTACTGCCTTTGGTACCGATTTGTGGAGGCAGACTTGTGCTAGGCGTGTCAACAGCAGCAGGCAAAGCAACAATAACATTCTGCACCTCATCATCACGCGCAGCATTATTTTTCTCACCCTCAGCTGGTAAACGACTTTTATCCTTCTGATTTAATCTGCCTGGACAAGCGCGGATCGAATTGTCCGTTTCTTCACGAGCAAAACATTTCATATTGTTCGTTGTGACAAAAATAACAGTTAAATTCGTCCTGACGGAGAGAGAGAGGTAGAGAGAAAGAGAGATGCATGGGGAGACACGCCTTGCTGCACATGCACATGTCCTGAGAGAACACATCCCGATTCACACAATATACGAGATTTGCTGTATTTGAGAATATTCTGAATCTGCTCACAGGTTCAAGCGGATCACTTCAACCAGCTATGGATTTTGAGAACAACAAAGAATGTAAATGCAAAAAAGACTGCAGTGACTGCCAGTGTCATTGTCATACAATAACTACCAGTCCAAAACCTAAGCAAATGGCTGTGGAGGAGAAGATGTCCAAGACGCCTGAAGTGCCTTCAAAAGAGTGTGGTCCCTGTCATTGCGGCTACTGTATTTTCGGCTCCTGCGATTCTAGGCCCAATGATTCTGGCCCCGGTGATTGTGGCCCCGGTGATTGTGGCCCCAGTGATTGTGGCTCCTGTGATTGCGGCTCCTGTGATTGTGGTTCCTGTGATTGCGGCTCCTGTGATTGTCAGTGTATGTGCTTGTAGGATGATGTTCTGACAGGTGAGAAACATGTTTTATAATCAATGTCTCTTTAAAACATTTTGACATTTTATAACGTATCTCCAGATTGTGAATTTTTATCAAACTGTAATTAAAAAAAATAAATAAATAAAATCAAAATGTGTCAAACACATGTTTGACTAAAGTGGTCTGGTCACAATAATTAAAATACGCTGCTAAAATAGGATAACACTTTCTAGTAGGGTTTCATTTGTTATGATTAGTTGTCTACATTAACTGATCATTAACAATGATTGCAGGAGCCTATTTGTGGCTGCTCTTTGTATCTGTTTCAGACTGTTTGCATGTGTGGGACAAATTTGATGCATGTTCAATATTTAGATGAATGTTTCTTACATTTACATTGAAAGATGTAATTTGTTCAAACTGAGAGCTGTTCCTTTAAGAATATGAGTCACGCCGTTTCACACATCCGTGATGTTTAAGATTATATTTTTGTTTCCATTTATTTATTTTTTACTTAAACAAACAAATCAGCTAATTAAACAAACAATTTTTTAAAGGTATATAGAGTTGTTTTTTTTTTCATAAAAAACAAGACAAAATTGCCTTTTTTTTTCAACTTCAGCGTAAAATGTATTAAAATGTATCGAATGAGAAGACAGATTCAAACAGCAACCCAACATGTTCAACTGATGCAATTAAGCAGGACTCGATCATTTCCTAAGCAGCAAACGTGCTACATTTCCAATGATCAGAAGACCTAATTTTGATTTATTTATTTATTTTTTGATTGGCAATAAAATTAGCATTTTAATTATTCTATGGCCCCACAGCAGTTCTTCGCTTTCTATTAAACTAACACTCTCTATTTGCTTTCTTTCTATAGTCTTTCGTCCAGGCATAATTATTAAAAAAATAAGGAGGTGTTTGTTTGATTCAACAATTAACTCAAATTGGGACTGGACTTGGCATAAGTGAAGGGCTACTGCATTAACCAACTAGGGTTAAACACATAATTAGATCATTGATGATGCTGTTAATGAAGAGAGAGAGAACACTCAGCATACCCGGGAAAAAAGTCACTGCTCGTCATTGTTAGATGTAACATACAATGTACAAAACTGATAAGAAAAAAACTAAGAAAAAACAGTTATCAAATAGAAAAGAAAAAAGAAAAGAAAAAAAAAATTAATGTGGGAAATTCTGGGAATTTCAGTTTACGGTTACTGACTGCAAATTTTGTGTTCTTTTTCACTTCTGAAAATGGTATACTACCATAAAATTACATGCAATGTCCAATACAGTTTTTCAGCATGTATATAGCAGAGGAACTCACAGTTAACCATTTTACAGGTTCTTACTGTAGCATTATTTACAGTCTTTTACCGTTAAATTCACTGTCATTCATTACAGTGCAGATCATTTGATAGATATTAAAGAGGATTTTTATTTTGTTTGTTTTAATTTGTGTCTAAAATATTAAAGACATATTGAGAGCCTTGTGAGAACAGTTGGGGACAATGGCTAACTAAAGTGGAAATAATTACAGCTGTGGTGTTTGTTGTTTTTGTGATGTTCTGTTGTGTTGTCGCTCTCTTGTTGCTCTGATTGCTTCTATTGTAAGTCGCTTTGGATAAAAGCGTCTGCTAAATGACTAAATGTAAATGTAAATGTAAATGTTGTCTTTCCTCAGATCAGTGATGGCCAATGTAGCAGCCAAACAGATGATCAATGTGTCTGTGAGACGATCTGGAGCTGATGTCGGATGCATGTATTCTTCCAGAAGTAATCAAGGGCTATGTTCATTTTTATTATGCCCTTCACTCGCAAACTTCCCTCAGTCTCATTTACTTGAATAAACATTATTGATTAAGTTGTATGATTTCCCACTTCTGGGAAACCCTTAAAGTCTCTGAGTAATGTGAAGGCCCAGTATGTCTATGATTGTAAAAATAATATTTTAGTTTCTTTTCTTTTTAAACGCTAAATTAAACATTAAATTAAACACTATCCCCGAAGTGGAGCACACTCAAAAATGGCAGCAGGGGTTCCCCCGATAGGAAGCGCTTAGGGAAGTATGCTAGTGTGTGTCTAAAAGTGGAACGTGTAAGTGTGCAATGTGTAAAAAGTAACAATTACTGTAATGTAGAGGGATGGAGAATGTTTAAATTAAAGGATAAAGAAAAAGAAAGAGTTATTGTTGATCATGTATCGTATTGACCCGAATATAAGCTAACCCTGGTTATAAGACAACCCCCCTTTTTCAAGATGTACCTTTTGTAAAAAGTCTTTTTGAAAACCAAATCTTGTGTTTTATGAAGAAAAAAAAAAGTCTTATTTTCATATAGCATATTTTTCTTATTTTAGGTTTTGAAAGTATGGCAAATACTAGTAAAATGCACCAACAATCTCATAAAAAATAAATGATATTACAATTAGATTATCCATCTCCAACATTTCATTAACAGTAGAAGTGAAATGTCATTGTAGTCTTCCAATCTGGGTGCTGTCTTACATTTTAAAATCACTTACAGAGGAAGTTCCATCAGACTAATTTGGTTCCATTGTTCTGCTGTAAGCTTTTCTTTTTATTTTGTTTTCAATCTTGTTGTTCTAACATTACGACAAACATTACATTATGCATTTCTTGGCACACTCATTTTACGCGGATTTGGTGCCACCTATAGTTGTGGGTGTATTATTGGCATGTCAAATTCTAGACCCTGAATATATCACTGTAAAAAAATGACAGTGAATTTAACAGTAAAAAACTGCAAAAATGCTACAGTAAAAACCTGTTAAATGGTTAACAGTAAAAGACTGTAAAATTTACAGTTAATAACCATAAATTGACATTCCCAGAATTCCCTGCGTTACATTTTTTTTTTAAATGATGTTTTTTGTTGAAATAACTCTTTCTTAGTTTTTTCTTAGCAGGTTTGTACATTAGGGTTGTATGTGACATCTAATGTTGTTAAATGAACGTTTAATGCATTATTTCATTATTTCATGTGTGTTAACATGATGGTGTTTAGTGTTTGTGTGAATGACACTGTGCACCTTATATATATATGTTAATATTTAAAAAGCTGCTTGTGATGGGCTTTAGTTTATCATGTGGCTTTCTCATCACCACCTGGTTTTGGTGGTTATCAGTGTATTACAAAGGTATAAAACAGATTTCAGTACTTCAATAGCTTGGTACATTACAATTATATCAGTTAATGAAATTACGTTATTTACTTGTAAATTTGACTGAAAACTATAAACTGTAAAACGTTGCTACCATATTTTTACCGGTAAAATTCTGGCAACCACAGCTGCCGGTATTCTACCGTAAATTTTGCTGATTTTTTTTTTTTACAGTGTAGGACAAACATTTTTTTTCTAATGTATGTCCAAAAAAAAAAATTGTCTTATATTTGGGTCAATACGGTAATACTGTTTTTAAAAATACAGCAGATTTATCTTAAAATATATGATGAAGTATCAATTTTTAATGCTGAAAAATGCCACTGAAGACTAGAGACTCTGCTACTGAAATTAAAAAGACTGGATGGGCGAGCACCTCAGGGTTTAGCAGCTCGGGTTAGACTCAACTGCAGGTTTAAAAACCCACCGTCTGCTCCAACAGCAGATACCGCTCCAGACGTCCTCCAGAGTTCCTCTGGCAGCGCTGGAGTCATCAGCAGATCCTGGGAACGTCTGTGAGTTCCTCTGATGCTGTGGGGCAGACCTGTGTAATATTATCTACTGAACTGTGTTTACTCACATATTTACTGGAATAAGTCTAATCACTGATAGACTCTACATAACCATGACACGCATGCTGAGTTAAATCCCTAGCGTTTAGCTATGCAGGAGTAGTCTTTTACACTGCTCTAGAGAAACTGTGAACAGTGATGTTTAGCTGCGGTAATGGATAGTGTGACCAATATTGATCCTTATAGACAGAAAACTGGAAGAGTGCACTTATGGAATTGCACTCTGGGAAAAAATGATAAGGAAATGATGTGGTTATGAAGACAGAATACAGAAAGAAGTGTCAGAGATGGGAGATGCTACTGTAGGGTTGAAAATAAACAAAGACTTTTGCTTTATTGTCCTAAACCTATATCCTCTGTAACAAAAAATACTATCCCTCTCTCTCTTTCTCTCTCTCTCTCTCAGGTAACGTTTTACATACATGCTGGGTACATTTAACTGTGTGTTTTATCATGTAACCATAATGAAATACTCCTATTAAACCATTTCAATTATAAATGATATGCTAACTAGTCTTGATTCAATATTATATTGCATTGCAATAGGTAGCATGTCAATGTTAGTCGCACAACAGCAACTTTTGTTGTTTGATTATCATTAACACTGACATTTAATTCTCACGAGGTCACAAGAACGAAATGAGGTCAAGAGTTTTGGACATTTTTCTCAGTGACCAAATACATGACCGTATATGGCCTGCAGCTGCATTTTGAATTGTTTTAACTTATCTTGAAATAAATGTCATTTCAGTTCTACTTCTGATTATATTATTATATGCAGTAAAAGACAACACAACTCCAGCACTGTGAAAGGTTTTGCCACAAACTCAACTGACTGGCTTCTCTCCTGTATGATTTTATGTCTCTTCAGACCTTAAACAAGACCTGTACATCAATTATGTAATTATAGAATGTTTGACCTCCTAACTGAAGCTCTTTTTGTTAATTAAACATATAAATACAGTATAAATAACACAACATAAACAACACAGTTCTTTCTTAGTCGTATTAAGTGCTAAAAACAAGTGAGGCCATAATTAAAGTAGGCTACTCTCTCAATATTCACAAATAGAGACCACATTTTTCAAGCATGATACAGAGCTATAGACAACTGCACAACATATTAGCATACATACTAATAACAGCCTGGATATGTTATGTAGCCTAATTTAGCGCGCATTTGGGGAGTCGCTCTTTAAACGTGGGGTATTAAAATTGTTTTGAATGTGCGTGAACGTTTTACTTTCGATTTCATTTTGCTAAGTGTGCATTCTACAATACAAAACATTAATTTAACAAACAAATTTGAAAGTGGGGCTGACACAAATGGATTTTGAAAAGTGGAGGGGACATGTCCCACCCTGTCCCCAGTGGAAATTATGCCCCTCCATATGCTCATTAAAAAGTGACCGTTAACAAAACTGTTTAAATATGGCAGTCTGGACAGAGATAGATTGAGATGTTCTGTAGGCAGCTCTGTTGTCTCCACCAGTAAAGTCTAAGTCTGGCATCTGGAACTCTGCATTTTGACTGAATCTTCAAAGAGAGAGACAGCAATGACTGCACTGTCCTGATCGGTCCACTAGAGGAAGTGTTTGGAGTTAAAAGGCAGAGCAGAGATGAGTGGAGTGAGGAGAACTGGAGCAAGAGTCTCTTCTGCTGATTTTGTTAGTGTTTGTGATTAACTTGTTGTTGTTGTAATATAATAAAAAAAAGATATTTATTCCTCTTGTTAGAGGATCTGTTTAGCTCATATGTGTTTACTACTTTAATACTATTATAAGTTCATTCTTATTTAGTTTCTTTTCTGTTGGGAGCTGTAGGGACGCCACCGCCAGTTGTTTTGCTTTTTCTTCTGTTTATGGTTAGACAGGGAGAAAGCGTTTTCTCTTTACTTTTTTCTTTGTTAGTTGATGAATGTTTTTGTAGTTTATGTAGATTGAGAGTAATCTACATAAAGAGTAAAAGTGTTGGAGTTAATGGGATCATTAAGTGATTACTTAAATGCTGATTGATCATTAGTGATGAGCACCTGCTGTTAACAAGCAGAATCACTGAAGAAAAGTGAAACACAGGAACCACAACTGATTTCTAGCCACAGCCCAGATGAAATCAACTGAAATAAAGATCTCAGCAGAGGATGATTAAACTACTTCAAAAACAGCTTTACCAGCTTCATGCATCACTAACCAGACTTTATTTCTGCAAGACGTCTAAAGAAGCTCTTATTGAGAATTACAAAGCGTTAGATGTTGATGTTTTATATGAAAATGTGTTTTATATGAAATCACTATGCAAATAGGCAAATATGTCCAGGATTCGAACTTTAGATCAAGCTGTTTTATGATGTAGATGTCACTAGCAACATCACCTGATGTCATTTGATTTTAGCTTGCAATAAATGAATGTGTTTTTCAAACATACATTATAGCAGCCAGAGAAACAAACAGAAAGTGTTAAGGGTCAAGAGTCCAACTAAAAGAAACATTAACCATCATAGCCGCACCTTTAAATGAAACATTTTTAATAAAACATCAGCACATAATCCTCTGTAATTTTCACTGAGAACATTTGTAGATGTCTGCCAAAAAGGCAATCTTGTTAATAATGAGTGAAACTGGCGATGGTCATTCAAGTATTATAATAGTATAATAGTAATCTCATAGGGAATAATGAAAGCGAGTGTAGCGTGTGATTTGGGACTTTGAACACTGATAATTCAGAGTATATTGCAGTAGACTGCTTTCCCAAAAACAACAAATATTACTCAGAATGCACTCTTCTCAAAGATATATATTATGGTGCTAATGGAAAACAGTATGTTACTGTTAGAATCTGGCTTGTACCACAAAGTTTTACAGTGTTCACCTTTTTTGCACATTTGAATTATTAACTATTTAACTTCATATTTTAGTATATTATGACAAGTTTTATTTTTGCTTCAGTTTGTCCACGCAAAAATCCGTTGATCTTTAACACCTTTAAGATGACTTTATAGAGGTTTTATCAGTCTGTTGATGTGACTTTGACTGTAATAAATCTGTGCAGTATCAGGAAATCATTAGCTCAAGCAGGTCAACAGTCAGTGTTTGATCATGTTTTTTTCATGTTGAGCACCAATCAGATCCCTCCTCTCACAGTAACAGAAAGAACAGCATTTAGTGCATTAAGTGAAAGTAAATCTAAACTCAGAAGCTGCTGTTCGCTATGTTTTGTCTTTTGACCAAATCTTTGCCATGTTTCATTTAAAGAGTGTAATTTCTTAACATTTTGCGCTGGATTTTTTATTTTTTTTTTTAAATGTTATCCTTGTGATCTGTCTGGAGTCACTTTCACTAAAGATATCATCTTCAACCTTCAATTAAAGATCAACCTTCAACTCCTGCAGGTAAAGAAACACCTCACAGACTCAAAGATTGTATTTGTTATGGCCAAATTGATTTATTTATTTTTTATTTATTTATTTTTATTTTATTTATTTATTTATTTATTTATTTTTACGTTTATGTAAAGTATAGTTTAAGTATTTAATACATTAATTCCTGTGGTGGGGGAAAAAAGAGAAAAGACTTATTCAGTTATTTTCCATGCAATTTAAAGCTATTTAATTCAGTTTTAAACATTATTGGCATGCAAAACAGACATCTTTACTCATACTGCAGTCATTATTGTGGGTTGTATTTGTTTTTATTCTTAGTATACTTAACTGAAAATATGATTAATGTTTTTTTAAAGGTCTTTTGAAGTTGACTTTATTTATGGTTTAGTAAATTAAATTAAACTGTGACTAACAGATTTTTTTTTAAAAAAGGGAAAATTCTAGCTAATTTGGCTTCAGTTTATCTTAAAATTAAATTGTGTTACACTGACATTAATTAACATTTCAGTTTATGTCTAAATAAAACACATTTGTTAATTATGGTATGGTCTTTTTGATAAATACTCTGTTTCTACTTTATATGAAAGTTATAATGGTTTGCTGGCCATTCACTCCAACCACCTACAAACCCAAGACTCAAACCCATGACTTTTGGTTTACAAGTCTGACTCTCTAACCATTAGTCCACGACTGCCCCCAAGAGAAAAACAAAAAGAGAAACAGATCAGTTTATGACATTTTATTGAGAGTCATAAAATATTTACTGATTCTTTTATAACTTTATAACAAGTCAAAAGGTTGCAGTGTTACTGAACTGTAAACAATGCTGTTGTGTTTGAAAAATCACTGTAATAAATCAGTGATGTGATAAGTTGAAAATAAACTTGAAAAAGAAAATATAATATCTTTTGTACAAGAGCTGTGCTTTGAGACACATTTGGCCATCTAAACTCAACATAAAAACCTCAACAATATATTCAGATAAACAGATCAACCATGAATATTAGAACTGCAAAAAATCACAAAAAACAGCAGCAATAATAAAAGCAATTAGTACGACTTAAACAAAACAGACATTCAGAACATTCTGGGAGTTTTGAAATGTAGTGGCACCCAGCATGTATCGAGACATGAAGCTTTTTGTTGATTGTAACCATTGCTGAGATTCATATGATGAATGTTGATGTCTGATTGAGTTATATTCTGTCTATAAACGTTTTAATGATGCCTCACACCTGTAATCAGTAAGTTAGACCACATGATGATGATGATGATGATGATGATGATGATAAGCAATATGTAGCTAACAACATCTGATTTCAACTCAGTTTAGGTTCAAATGGTCACAGAAAATATGCATATAAACACACTGTTAATGCAGCCAAAGAAACTCAAATATAAGTCAAGGGCCCAACTAAATTAATCACTGATCACAATGATGGTGATAATAGAATTGTGTTTTTTGATAAAACATCTGAAAGGTCAGTCTGAGGTGTATTTCCCAAAATCAACTACTTGCATCAAGTCAAGTGCGTATTCTGCCACAATAACATTAAGCTTAATGCTGCTGTTGGATAATGGTCAGTTATTTATGTCAAGATTATGAGAAAGAAAAAAAAAAAAAAAGGTAACACTTTCTATGAATTTATATAATACATTATAAGAGTATTCTTAAGGCATTATAATGAATGCATAATGCATTATAAATACATTATAATATGTTATATCATTTTATGAATATTCATAAGAATAGTTGTAATGTATTCTAATATTTACTTACTGGTTATAGCTTTAAAGAGTATGATGACTTATAACACACAATGAACATCCTCTTAAGTTACAATGGATTATATTTCTCATAGTTATATGTAATGATTAATCCGAACGATGACTTGACATAAAACAGACTTGACTTGGCTTGGAACAGACTAGACTATGGAACAGGCATAGCATGAGCAAACTTAACTGAACAGACTCACCAACAGCGGGTTACAACATCAGTATGCAACAAGGAACAATTGGAACATGAGGGCTACTTAACAATGAGGGTAACATGACACAAACCAACCAATGAGATACACTGAACATGCATAGCAACCAATGAGAAAACAGAACAGAGAACACCATGTCAAAACATGAACCAATCAGAACATGACACATAGACAAGCAGGATAACATGAGGAACAGGGAAGCTATTCTTTTTCCCCTTCTCAAACAGCCATAAGATCAGATATCAGATCACATGAATGTGAAATATGACACATTTGCTTTGAACTATTTTTATTGTATTATCAGTTTGAATATTTTGATGGTGCCCTTTAGATCAGGGGTTTTCAACCTGTGGGGCGCGCCCCCCTAGGGGGGCGCCATCACCTGTTAAGGGGGGCGCGAGGCGTTCACCAGCTATCAATGTTTTAGGCATCCACTAGGGGGCAGTCTGATTGCTAGAGAAAACATGTTCCATCTTTATAAAAATTCATTCACCTTCACATTTGTAGACATGTAAAATACTTACATTTTCTTGTGAGATTACTTTGAGACTTTTATTTGGATATTGAGTGAATAAAGTAAAATTTAAATATTAAAAACATTAATACTTCTTTAATGGATGAATTTGGGGATTTTTTTTATATAATTTTTATTTTTAAGGTTTGTATATTTGCATTTGTTATGAATCATATTCAAAATTTTCATTGCTCATGTAGCATTATGTAGTGAGGATATGAAGATATGCAGCTGCTTATTTTTATATGGGCAAAGAGGCTTGCGGGTGGGCGGGGGGAGGGGGGGCGCGAATGAAATTAGACAAACTTGGGGGGGCGCATGTCCTAAAAGGTTGAAAACCCCTGCTTTAGATAGCTGTTGATAAGTAACTCTGCAACTACATGTCAACTAGCAGTCATTGGAGTATTAGTAGCATGTCTGTTAAATATATGCTCACACTTCATTTTGATGGTTCCCCAACAGACAAACTAGCTATAAGTAATTTTGCCTGTCAACATTCTACCTACTCTAACCTTAACCTAAGCTTTACTAACTCTAGTTAAAGTTAGTTGACATGTAGTTGCAAATTTTCTTATAGTCATATAAACATATCTTTTTTTTTTTCAGTTAAAATGATTAACTAGCTCACATCAAAAATAATATTAGCCTCACAGTGAGCACTCAAATAACACTCCACACCTAACGACTTACAAAATGTAGTAAGATACTGTGCAGATCTTAAATAAACAATGTCAAGATATATAGTCCACTATAAATGTAAAAAAGTAGATTTAATATGGTGTTCATTGTGTTATTAATAACCAGAATTTTAAAAGTTAACCACAAATACATAAGCGTTATAATATTTATAATTGTTGTTATGATTACTTATAAGATTATATAATATAGTATAAGGGGTTTTATAATACATTCATTATAATGCCTTAATAATACCCTTGTAATGTATTATAAGTACAAGCTTCATAGAAATTGTTACCGAAAAAAAATATATATTGCATAAACTCGTAGACTTCAGTACTTGTTGAAATTAGTCACAAACTCTGTTTATTAGTTAGGAATAATGTTTATTAGTTATTAAGTGACACTTAGATATCTGAGTTGATTCAACTTAAAAAGCTATGGCAGCCAAGTAACAAACACAGTTTAACAAACTGTTTTGTTGTTGTTTTTGTTGTTTAGTCAACTCGAATATCTAAGTTGTCACGTAGTACAACTTTACATGTCAACTTGAATAAACTTGACTGAACTTAAAATTTGAAGGCAGCAGGGTAACAAATTATTTTAAGTTGACTCAGTATTTTTTTACAGTTCATTTTTTTATTCAAATGAACCTTTTAAGTAGACTACTCTGCTGTTCTAACTCCATTACATTCTGTATAATTATAACAGCAAAGGCCACAATAAATTCTCAAAGTTTATTTTATTTTTTATTTTTTTTATTTTTCTGTTAGTGAACATCCTTCACCTCCCACACTGCTGAGTGATGTTTAAATATTACATATTTCATCATCACCATGGACCAATAGGAGCTATTTCAAACTTCAAACAAGTTTAATTAATTAACTCATTCATTCATTCATTCATTAAGTAACCCAGTCCGTATTTTGTTCTTTACTTACACTGACCTGACCTGTTTCTGATCTTATTCAATACATTAATTTCAGAGATGTCAGGAATCAGCTCCAGTCCAGATGATCCAGTGATCCAGATTCTTCTGATGGGCAGATATGGTTCTGGGAAAAGCTCATCTGGAAACACCATAGTGGGAGAAAAGAAGTTTCAGATTAGAGAGCATGAAACTAAAGTTTGTGAGGGTCAAACACAGATCAGTGGGAAGCAGGTGAAACTGTTTATTTCTCCAGATCCACTGGATTCAGATCTGAATGAAGAGCAGCTGGAGAATATGAAAGACAAGCTGGTCTCTCGATGTTCATCAGGTCTCAGTGCAGTTCTGCTAACCGTGCCTCTATTGGAACCTGTGCAAAATGAGGAAGAGATGCTGGATTATATTAAGTGTTTATTTGATCCTGAAGTTCAGAAATACATGATGATTCTGTTCACACGTGGAGATGAACTGGAGGAGCTGGATCAGACCATTGATGAATATCTACAGAAGAAATGTAATGCAGATGTCCAGCAACTAGTGACTGAATGTGGAGGAATGTTTCACATTTTCAACAATAAGAGTAAATCAGAGAAACAGAAACAAGAACTACTGCTGAAGATTGAAGCAATGATGAAGAAGAATGGGGGGAAATTTACCAGTAAACAAATGAAGAGAAATGAAAGCAAAAGAGGTCATCCTATCACATGTAAGTTGTTATATGTATGTTATGATATTATTGATGACTTTAACACAAATATAAGGTAATTTGTTCACATCACTAATGCACCTTGCTAGTTTGTGGCACTAGGCATGCAGGGAGAACCTGCAGAGTGTGTTTTAATTCTGATTTGATCTGTAGTTTCAGGAGAGTCTCCAGCAAAAATTCCTAACAGGACAGATCTCAGACTGGTTCTGCTGGGAAAAACTGGATCAGGGAAAAGTGCCACTGGAAACACCATCATTGGCAGAAATGTGTTTGAATCTTCAGCCAGTTCAAAGTCTAAGACAAAACAGTGTCAGTCAGAAACTATAGTGAGGTTTGATAAAGAGATCACAGTGATCGACACTCCTGGACTTTATGATGCTGAACTCAGTAAAGAGCAGGTTCAAAGTGAAATAGTGAAATGTATAACATATGCCTCTCCAGGACCACATGCCTTTATTATTGTCATTAGAGTGGGTCGGTTCACTGAGGAGGACAAAAATACAGTGCAACATCTCAAAGAAGTGTTTGGAGAACAGATATTAAAATACACCATGATCCTTTTCACTTACAAAGACCAGTTAAAAGAGGAAAAAAAAACAATTGAGCAATATCTTAATAATGCTGATCCAGATCTCAAAAAGCTTGTAGAGAGTTGTGGAAACCGATTCTTCTGTATGGGCAACAAATCTGCCAGTTTCCCACAGTTCAAAAATCTGATCAGTGAAATAGATAGGATGGTGACAGAAAATGGAGGGACACACTTCACCAATGACATGTTTGAGAGAACAGAGAAACACATTCAAGAGATTCAGAAACAGAAACTGGATGAGAAAGTGAAGCAGCACAAATGGCTCAATGAAACAGAATGGAATAAAATTTACTGGACTTTAGTAGACAAGTCACGATGGGAAGCTGAGCAATCATTATCTGTTTTTTTCAATACAATTATGCTTATGAATCCCGAGTTATGCATATCAGAAGTAGTCCAACTCCCAGGGAAGGCCCTAACATTGACCAGTGAGGAGGGAGCAAGCGCCACAGAGGGAGCTGAGAGCAGAGGAGTTGATCATTTTATCCCAGGTGAAAAACAAGTACTCTTAAGTATATTAAAAATGTACTTAAAATTCAAATACATATATTTAAAGAATAATTGTGTGCTCCTATCATGCTTCCTTTAAGAGCAATTAAAAATTTATTGAACTGCATTTTACTATATTTTTAAAAATATACTAGAAGTACTTTAGTAATAAATATTTGCTTAGTTATGCTTTTAAGAAATATGTTAAAATGCAAGCATACTTTTTGTGACATTTTAGTGTATTTGCAGAAAACATACTTTTAAAACATATTACTCTTACATAAAATATATTTTATGTTCACTTTGTAAGAATGTGGTAAAAAAAAAAACACATCTTTTAGTGGGTTTAAAATATATGTATCTTATTTATAAACTGTGTAGACCTACTGCTACTATCCTACTATTTTAAATATTTGTGTAAAAAAGTGTTTCAGCCTGCTTTTTAAATGAAAGATGTCTTGAAAAACATAACATTGTAATATATTTTATTAAAAAATACTAATTAACTCACACATGAACACATTCTAGCTATAAAATATGCAAATACATTCTTACATTGTGGCAACTTATAATGGATTATAAATATAATTTTGTCAACTATGTCTTAGTAATAAGCATACTTAAAATCAATGTGTTGTTTGGTACAGTTACTTGTCTGTACTTGTAAAAGAATACTTAACTTACTTTTAAATACATAACAATTCATTAATTATAAAAGGCTACTTTTTGACTTTACTTTCCAAAAGCATTGTCAACATTATATAATTTTAAGTGCATAATATTTTTTTCTTTTTTTTAAAGATATGTTTAAAATCCCTATTTATTTATTTATTTATTTATTTATTTATTTATTTATATGTTTATACCTTAATTCAAACAAGCTCAACCTACCATGTGATGCACAAAAACAAACCTCATTGTGTGCGAGGCCATACATTTGTCCCTTTTAGGACTTCCACACTTTTGGAAATTGGCCACAGCCTATGTTTTTTTAGTTAGGAATAGTCAATACCCCCTTTCAGTATATAAATGTCCCCTTATGAGTACACTACTCTGCTTTTCTAACTCCATAGAATTATAATGGCCCAAAGACCATGATATACTCACAGCAAAGTCTTTTTTTCTCTTCTTTTTATTCATTTTTCTTGTTTTCCACTTAAGGGTAAAGTACAGTTGGAGATACCTTTACAGTGCTATACTGTTAGTGAACATCCATCATGAGTTCATTAAGATAGATGAATGTTGCTTTCATCCCTTTAACCCATGATTCTGATCTTATTCCATACTTTCATTTCAGAGATGCCAGCGATCGGCTCCAGTCCAGATGATCCAGTGATTCAGATTCTTCTGATGGGCAGATATGGTTCTGGGAAAAGCTCATCTGGAAACACCATAGTGGGAGGAGAAAAGAAGTTTCAAGTTAGAGAGCATGAGACTGAATTGTGTAAGGGTCAAACACAGATCAGTGGGAAGCAGGTGAAACTGTTTATTTCTCCAGATCCACTGGATCCAGATCTGAATGAAGAGCAGTTGGATAATATGAAAGACAAGCTGGTCTCTCAATGTTCATCAGGTCTCAGTGCAGTTCTGCTCACTGTTTCTCTACTGGAACCTGTGCAAAAAGAGGAAGAGATCCTGGATTATATTAAGTGTTTATTTGGTCCTGAAGTTCAGAAATACATGATGATTCTGTTCACACGTGGAGATGAACTGGAGGAGCTGGATCAGACCATTGATGAATATCTACAGAAGAAATGTAATGCAGATGTCCAGCAACTGGTGACTGAATGTGGAGGAAGGTTTCACATTTTCAATAACAAGAGTAAATCAGGGAAACAGAAACAAGAACTACTGCTGAAGATTGAAGCAATAATGAAGAAGAATGGGGGGAAATTTACCATGAAACAAATGAGGAGAAATGAAAACAAAAGAGGTCCTCCTGTCACATGTAAGTTGTATATGTATGTATATTATGCTATTATTAATGACTTTAATACAAACATATGGTAATTTGTTCACATTACTAGTGTACATCACTATTTTGTTGCACTAGGTATTAGTTTTGTGTAAATAACCTGTAAAGTGTGTTTGTGTGTGATTTCTGATTTGATCTGTAGTTTCAGGAGAGTCTCCAGCAAAAATTCCTAACAGGACAGATCTCAGACTGGTTCTGCTGGGAAAAACTGGATCAGGGAAAAGTGCCACTGGAAACACCATCATCGGCAGAAATGTGTTCACATTTTCACCTGGTTCAAAATCTCAGACCAAACAGTGTCAGTCAGAAACTAGAGTGAGGTTTGGTAAAGAGATCACAGTGATCGACACTCCTGGACTTTATGATGCTGAACTCAGTAAAGAGCAGGTTCAAAGTGAAATAGTGAAATGTGTAACATACGCTTCTCCAGGACCACATGCCTTTATTATCGTCATTAGAGTTGGTCGATTCACTGAGGAGGAGAAAAATACAGTGCAACATCTCAAAGAAGTGTTTGGAGAACAGATACTAAAATACACCATGATCATCTTCACTCATAAAGATCAGTTAGAAAAGAAAAGGCAAACCATTAAGCAATATATTCAGTATGGTGACCCAGATCTTAAAAAACTAGTAGACAGTTGTGGAAAGAGATTCTTCTGTTTAGACAATGAGTCTGCCAGTTTCCCACAGTTCAAAGACTTGATCAGTAAAATAGAGATGATGATGGCAGAAAATGGAGGGACACACTTCACCAATGAGCTGTTTGAGAGAATGGAGAAACGCATTCAAAAGATTCAGAAACAGAAACTGGATGAGAAAATTAAGCAGCACAAAAAGCAGAACAAACAAGTCACTCAATTAGAATGGCAGGAAATATATTGGAGTTTAGTTAAGGAGTCACGACAGGAAGCTGAGCTAATATTGACCAGTGAGGAGGGAGTGAGAGCCACAAAGGAGGCTGAGAGCAGAGGAGGCCGTGGTTTTAGGGCAGTTATACATGCATTCAGAAAGATGTGTGCAATTCAGTGAAAAAAAAAAAAAAAATTCAATTAAATTTCACACACACAGTATGCTAGGGAACCAATAGGGTTTACACACAACAGGCGTATTCTGTTAAACTCCTTCCGGTTCACATGTTTTGTATTGTTAAATATGAGGCTGTGTTACTTAAGATGCCTGTAAAATAGGTACCAAAGATTATCATAAATAATGTCCATCACATATGTGGATTGATATCTAAACTTTTTTTTGTATTCTTTTTACAGACATTTAGATATTAAAAAAATGATAAAAACGTAGGCTACTACAGAAAGAAGTATAGCGTAGATGTAGGGTTAAAAAAATACCTTGCTTTCCAGCCCCAAACTCTGTAACCAAAGGGCCATCTGGAATTCCAGAAGACACAGTGCTGACAGTGATCAAAGCCTGTAGGTGAAGATATATGTATATGGAGGGTGTGATCTGACACATATTTAGTTCTGTGTGGAGAGCTGTAATCTGCTGATTGGTCAGTTTAAATTTCTCACATTTGGGTTTTAGTCACATGGCCTAGCAAGTGATAAAAGAAGACTGTTACTTATTTTTGTCCTTTTTTGTACTTTTTTGTCCCTCTCTCAGGTAATATTATACATACATGCATAACATTATACATGATTAACTGTCTTATACATTTTGTAACCAATTCAAGTGTAACCATAATGAAATACTGTTAAACCATTAAACCATTTCAATTATAATTTATGTGCTAACTATTCTTGATTCAACATTATCTCTGAGGTGTTACCTATTGCGGTACAATTTAGTCACACAATAGCAATGCTCTCCCACATATTTTGGTATTCTAACTGTGTTTATTTCCATCGTTGGTATATGTGGCAGTGGGTGGTAATAGACAAGAAATGTACAGTTATATACAATCATGCTGATAATCATTTGACAATCGTACAGCCTGAATCACTGTAGGGAAATAGAAGTTATATTTTGAAATACAGACAAGTGGTTTTCTACAATCAAAACAAGTGTTATAAAAACTAGTAAATAATTTTAGAAAGTACTGGGAATAAAATATATCAAAGAATGATCAATAACCTCATTAAACAATGACCAATCATGAAACTGTATAAAAATGGCAGTCTGGACAGATTGAGATGTTCTGCAGCTATAGCTCTGCATTTTGGCTGAATCTTCAAAGAGAGACAGCAATGACTGCACTGTCCTGATCGGTCCACTAGAGGAATAGTTTAGAGTTAACTGCAGAGCTGAGATGTGTGGAGTGTAGAGAACTGAAACAAGAGTCCCTCCTGCTGACTACGTTGTTGTTTGCGGTTAGATTGTTGTAGTAATATGTTGCAGAAAACATGTTTAGTCCTCTTGTAAGGATCTGTTTAGCCCAAACATGTCTAAGTCCATTCTTATTTAGTGTATTTGTTTAACTTTTTTTCTTAGCTTTTTTCTTACCAGTTTTGTATACACATCCTGATTTTGCTGAGTTTGATTTGTTCCTGGGTCAACATATGTTGTTGACCTTGGAAAAACATTTTAATCCAGACATTTTGACATTTGAGTAATCCCTAAAATCAGAGGAAATTATAGTTGAATGACACTGATGTACAAGATCCAAACACTGATTATGATCCTAAATTTCACAAAAACTATAAACTTTTTTTTTTTTTTTTCAAATCTGATGGGTTAATCACAATGTTGTTCCAGGATCAACAAAGAGATGTTGATGCAGGAACATGTTGCACTTGGTAAAATCAGGTTCTGCAGTTTTGTACATTAGGGTTTAATCATACATCTGATGTTGTTAAATGAATGTTTATTGCATTATTTCAGTTTCATGTGTGTTAGAAAGTTAAAATTTCTCAGGAATAGTGTATAAACCTTTTTTTTTACCTTGTCAAAATCAAAGTTATTTATTTATTTGTATTTATTTATTTTGAAAAATATTACTTATATTACTTATATAGATTAAAATATACTTACCATACTTACCATTTTTATCATTATAGGGTGGTTGTGTACACACACTGCCAACGCACATTTATGTTCAAACAACATGCAAAGGTGAGTTTTGCATCTTTTAAAAGGTTTCACTTTTGACAATGTCAGCTGTGTGTACAACACCTGCAAAATGCAAACTTTTATTGGTAATATTTTAGAATAGGTTAGTAATAGTAAACGTTAGTAAGGTAGGTGTTAAGTTTAGGTATTGGGTAGGATTAGGGAAGTAGAATAAGGTCATGCAGAACAGTGTTGGGGAAAGTTACTTTTTTTAAAAGTAATGCATTACAATATCGCGTTACACCCTAACAAGTAACTAATTGCATTACTTAGTTACTTTTTATGGAAATTAATGCATTACATTACTTTTGTGTTACTTTTTATATCTGGGCAGGGTTGCTTGTTTGTTTTTAATAAAAAAAAAAAAAAAAAAAACAGAAATTTTTAGCAAATGTAAAAGCCCTTTCACACCAAAATGAAATGAGGTGAATAAGCCTAAGGCTGAAGGAAAATTAAATTGACGTCAGTACAGTAGAACTGTAGGAAAAGAAAGTTCAACACTCTTCAGCAATGAGAGAAAAAAAAACACAAATGTTAGTTAATCTAAAGTAAATTTTGCTTAGTTTTTATTTTCTATTAGTACACTAATTTTATTAGTACACTGCAAAAAATATTTTTCTTACTTAGAATGTTGTGTCTTGTTTCCAGCCAAAATATCAAAACAATTCTTAAATTAAGAAGGATTTTCTAGACAAGTGTAACATACTGGGGGGAAACGTGTGGATCCATATGCAAAACTTTATTAGCAAAACTCATGGTCGACAGGCGGGATAATCAACAGCAGACAGGTGCAAAACAGGTAATCCAATAGCAGTAATAGTGTCCAGGCGGGAAGGTCGGGGCGGGCAGCTAGCGGAAAACGTAGTCCAGGAACGAAGCGAGGGGTCGAAAGGGCCGGCGGAGAACGATCAGGAACCAGGAAACAACGGAGTCGGGAACGGGGAAAACAAACACGGAAAGACGCTCAGAAATGACCAGGGGTTAGCTAAATCAAGACTTCGCGAATGGCAGTGCATGTGAATGGCTTTTATGCTGTGGGGGATGAGGTGTAATGACTGTCAGGTGTGTGCGAGTGAAGGCAAGATGGCCGACAGGGGTGAGAGGTGAGAGGACACAGGAAGTTCATGACAATGGGATGATGGGAAATGTAGTGAGTTAATTGTCCATGATGAGATGAAGGCTCCCTCTAGAGGAGGAAAGAGGGAGCTAAGACAGCACAGTTCGTGACAGAGCCCCCCCCCTAGGAGCGGATTCCAGACGCTAAAGACAGTCCAATAGTACCAAAGGGTGGGGGGGATGGGACAGAGTGCAAAGAGGTGGACCAGGTCCATGCGGGCTGACTGAGTTCGGAGGGGCAGAGAGTTCAGGAGCTGTCGGAATGGCAGCAGAGCAACAGAACTGCCAAAAATGTTCAGGGGACCACCAAGACAGAGCAGACAGCCTCCAGGGCGGAGCCGGAGGAGCAGACAGCCTCCAGGGCGGAGCAGATGCCCTCCAGGGTGGAGCCGGCGGAGCAGATGCCCTCCAGGGCAGAGCAGACAGCCTCCAGGGCAGATCAGATGAATCAGACGCCCTCCAGGGCGGATCGGGCGGAGCAGGCACCTTCCAGGGTAGAGCAGACGAGTCAGACGCCCACCAAGGCGGATCAGACGAGTCAGACACCCTCCAGGGCGGATCAGGCGAGTCGGACGCCCTCCAGGGCGGATCATACGAATCAGACGCCCTCCAGGGCGGATCGGGCAGGACTAGAACCCTCCAGGGAGGCACGGAAGCCCCCCAGGGCGGAGCAGACAGGACACGAACCCTCCAGGGCGGAACGGGATCCCCCCAGGGCGGAGCAGACAGGACAGGAACCCTCCAGGGCGGCACGGAAGCCCCCCAGGGCGGAGCAGACAGGACAGGAACCCTCCAGGGAGGAACGGGATCCTCCCGGGGCAGAACAGGCAGGCCTGGAACACAGAACATAGACAAACAAACACACAGAGAGATAGAGGGCTCGGAGCCCAAGTTCTTGGCCTGGTCAAGCTGGGCCCCCAGCTTATAGAAGACCTCAGTGGCCGAATCAGAACTGGGTGAGGGCTCACCAGAGGGATGTGGGTTGCTGGGCGCTACCACCGTGCAGGGAGCAGGTGCGACCCTCCCCACAGCTTGAGGATCTGTGACCTCAGCCACCTCCTCGGGGAAGGTCACCCTCAGAGGTTCTGCGGAGTGAGCCGCCACCTCTGAGGACTCGGTGGTGGTATACGCGGCCCAGACAACCCCAAGAGCAGTACTCAGGAGGAGCATGGCCTCAGTGAAGGTTAGTTCCGGAGCAGCGGCAGTGGCTTGGCTTGGTTCAGGGGTGATATTGGTAAACTTTAGAGCAGCTGTGGGGGTGTGGTTAGGTGCAGGATGGACAGCTGCATCGAGGCTGGAGACTGGAGTGACAGCTGTGACATAACTTGACACGGGAGCAACAGCTGCTACAAGGCTTGACTTGGAAGATGCTGCGGCATCGAGGATAGACTCTGGAGGAGCTGCAGCATTGAAGCTTGACTTGGGAGGAGCAGCTGCAACAGGGCTTGACTCGGGAGGAGCAGCTGCAACAGGGCTTGACTCGGGAGGAGCAGCTGCAACAGGGCTTGACTCGGGAGGAGCTGCGGTAACGACTCTTGACTCGGAGGGAGGAGCAGCTGTGACGGAGACGCTTGACTCCGGAGGCGGAGCGGCTGCGACGGAGACGCTTGACTCCGGAGGCGGAGCGGCTGCGGCGGCGGCGGCGCTTGACTCTGGAGGCGGAGCGGCTGCGCTTGACTCCGGAGGCGGAGCGGCTGCGGCGGCGGCGGCGCTTGACTCTGGAGGCGGAGCGGCTGCGCTTGACTCTGGAGGCGGAGCGGCTGCGGCGGCGCTTGACTCTGGAGGCGGAGCGGCTGCGAAGACAGGGCTTGACTGTGGAGGCTGAGCGGCTGCGAAGACAGGGCTTGACTGTGGAGGCTGAGCGGCTGCGAAGACAGGGGTTGACACAGGATGCGGGACAGCTGCAGCTTGCAGCTTGCGGAGTGAAGCGAGGATGTCCTCCAGCCGGTCGAGTGTCGCTGTGATATGGCTTGGCTCAGGAAGTGCGGCCATGACGGGTGCTGACTCTGGAAGGGCGGCCATGACGGGTGCTGACTCTGGAAGGGCGGCCATGATGGGTGCTGACTCTGGAAGGGCGGCCATGACGGGTGCTGACTCTGGAAGGGCGGCCATGTTGTGATCAGGCACATGCGCGGCCTCCATCTCACAAGCAGTGTCCAAGTCACAACAATGTACCGAGGCCGCCATGACTGCGATGTCACATTCCTCCTTCACGAGACCCACAGAAAATGGCGGGCCCCCACACCACAAAGCATAATCCAAGAAATCAGACAGACATGAACGTGGACCCTCATACCGAAGCCTGGACTTGAGTGGTTCATCAAGGCCGAAACAGAATAAGTCCATAAAATAGTTCTCATCATAAAATGATATTTTATACATGAGACCACAGAAACATTGAACATAATCCTCAATGGACATACCATTTTGCTTGAGGTGAAGTAGTCGGTCGAGAGGGTCCATGGCTGAGCTGAGAGGTGTGGTAAAGTTGCTGGATCCGGGTTTGGCGAAGTCTTCTGTAACATACTGGGGGGAAACGTGTGGATCCATATGCAAAACTTTATTAGCAAAACTCATGGTCGACAGGCGGGATAATCAACAGCAGACAGGTGCAAAACAGGTAATCCAATAGCAGTAATAGTGTCCAGGCGGGAAGGTCGGGGCGGGCAGCTAGCGGAAAACGTAGTCCAGGAACGAAGCGAGGGGTCGAAAGGGCCGGCGGAGAACGATCAGGAACCAGGAAACAACGGAGTCGGGAACGGGGAAAACAAACACGGAAAGACGCTCAGAAATGACCAGGGGTTAGCTAAATCAAGACTTCGCGAATGGCAGTGCATGTGAATGGCTTTTATGCTGTGGGGGATGAGGTGTAATGACTGTCAGGTGTGTGCGAGTGAAGGCAAGATGGCCGACAGGGGTGAGAGGTGAGAGGACACAGGAAGTTCATGACAATGGGATGATGGGAAATGTAGTGAGTTAATTGTCCATGATGAGATGAAGGCTCCCTCTAGAGGAGGAAAGAGGGAGCTAAGACAGCACAGTTCGTGACAACAAGTAAAAAAAAAAATGTTTTTTTTTTGTTTGTTTTTTTTTTATTTTTTTTTAATTAAGTGTGTTTTTGCTGGAAACAAGCAAAATAATCTGCCAATGGGGTAAGCAAAATAATCTTGTTTTCTGTTTAAAATATCTTTTTTTTTTTTTTTTTTTTTTGCTTTCCCCATTGGCAACAGAAAATAATTATTTACTTGTCTAGATCCTTCTTGATTTAAGATTTTTTTTTTATATTTTATCTGGAAACAAGACAAAAAATCTAAGTAAATAAAGTATTTTTGCAGTGCAAGGTTGAATTGGATCAACAAAGGCCAGCAGCAGTCATTGGTTAATAAAATGGGATTAAATACATAAAGGAAACAAAAAGTCGAGATAGTTTTTTGAAAAAGAAACTCAGATATTTTCTTGTAAATTAAAAAGTAATGTGTTACTTTACTAGTTACTTGAAAAAAGTAATATTATTACGTAACTTGCATCACTTGTAATGCGTTACTCCCAACACTGATGCAGAATAAGGCATTATTATGTGCTTAACTAGCACTAATAAATGGCTAAAATTTTAGCAATATGCATGCTAATAAGCACAGTTAGTAATAATAAGTGTTACCTATTCTACAGTGTTACTGTTTTGTTTATTTAATTGATTTAATTATTATTATTATTATTATTTATTTATTTATTTATTTTTTAATATGCAAACTTTATACAAACCCATTTGCAAACTTCGTGGAGTCTCAAATCACAGTCAGTTGTTCATCACAAAAAGTGAAAGTAAAAATTGATCAAGCTTTTGGGATCTGATGCATTAATTCCCCCAGAGATGAAAGCTAAATTTACCTCAACATATGGTGATAATGGCTATATCAGCTTATTTCAGTTTATTACCTCAATATCCCTCTTCTAGCCTGATAGTTAAGACAAAAAGTAGAAAAATCTATATTTCTTTGGAAACAATTTTTTTTTTTTTTTTTTCATATCAGTGTTTAAACTTGATAATAACAGGAGAGATATAAAGGGTTTTCATGTTATGTCCTCAATCTGGAAGTTGGCCATTGTGGCCGTACTGAGCGTAAACAATGCTTTGGATGAATAATCACAAGTCACAAGCTGTTCAACTCAACTCCCAGTTCAATAGATTTCTAAAGTCAATCTGAACATCTGAATCTATGTATGACTGTCAGGATTGTGATCTTCAACTCTTCTGAACTTTCTGATTCCTCTTGATTCTGTGATCAGCAGAGAGTCACAGTGAGAAGATTTGCTGCCATTCTGATGTGCTTATTTAATCTCTGAGATGACAGGATGGTTCTGTTTTTGTTACTGTGTATCTGTGTGCCTGCAAAAGCCAGACTGAATCTGATATGCAAGCACTTAAAGGCTGTCAAGACTAAGAACAACTAGTGACTAAAGCATCTGAAAATGCTCTTACATTACAGTATAGAATAGACATTACACATTGTTTCACTAATGTGTGAGAATGAATGGTAACACTTTACTTGAAGGGGTGTGCATAAGACTGACACGACACCTTCATAATCATGACACGACACGTCATGAATATGAAGGGATTTTTATGCATGTTTATGACAACTGTTATTAAGTGTCTTTAACTATATAATTTTTAATGCAAAGGTGACATTGTTTGAGATGTCTTTCTTATGACAACTTGACATAAACCAATACATCATAAACTGTCAGTGTCTTTGTCATGGCAACTTGACATTACCAAGACAACACAACCTGTCATAAACATGACATAGCAGATTAATTATCAAACTTTAGAAACTACTTACCTCAATGGGTTAACATTACATTAAACTGTCATGTGGTTGGTTTTGACATTTGACATTATAATTGTTAATACTCTGTCAAATAGTTTTTTAACTCTGTGATGAATATTTTTCTTGACCTCAACCACAGTGGTACCAATTGAATTTGTCATTAAAATGTCATTAAGTGTTAATACTCTGTCAAATTATTTTATAACAGCATCATGGACATTTTTCTTTTCATATATATAAGGTCCAGCCTGGTCTCATTGTTTATACGTAACATTAGACGTTAATACGTAATGTTTACAAGCACAAAACATACATTTTTGTAAGTTTTTAAAACATTCTAGTAACAATATAGCATTAAAAATATTTTTACAGTTGCTAATCCCACCAAACCATAACTATTTCTGTACAGTATAAAGAAAAACATGACAAAACCTGTAAAACCTGTCGTTTGAAGTGGTCGTATGGATTCTGAAGATTTGGTTTGCAGCGCACAGGGTTTTAACTTGGTTTAACGTTATTTTATGTTTCTATTGTTATTCACAGCAATGTTGGGGAAAACGCCTTTTGTGGCCCATGGCAAACAAAGTAAATATTACATGAATGGTTAAACTATGGATTGAATAAATGTTATTTATTTTAAGGGGGTAAAGTGATGTTTTGCTTACGTAGGCCTATTCTTGGAAATGAGCTGGCAGCAGAAATTACACAGAACAATGAAATGTTATCAGTATTGATATGACAACAATAATAATAAAATTAATGCAGTGATTTTAATATTCATAAAGATGACCGTCAATAGGTCAGTACTGTAATTTAAATCAAAGTCAAAGTCAAAGTCTGCTTTATTGTCAATTCTGCTATATATACAGTACATACATACAGAGAATTGAAATTGTGTTACTCTCAAACCCTAGATACATACAGGTAACATTAACAATAACATAAGAAGTAAAATACAATTACGTATAAATAAAAATACTAATTTTTCAGTAAGAGTGAAGTAAAAAAAATAAAAATAAAGTGGCATTAATTATAGAGATAAAGTGACTTATGAAGATAAAGTGACAATGGCAGATAACAGTGCAAACCAGACAAATAGTCAGTGCAATTATGGTGTAGTGCAAGAGCTTAATAGTCTGTGTATGTAGGACCAGTGCTCAGAGAGTCAGACATGTATGAGGTAGATGGATGAGGTAGTGAACCGTGGGGGGGTGATGTCTCAGAGGTCAGGTACATGGGGCAGAAAGCGGGGAGAGGGGGCAGAGTCGGAGGGAGTTCAGCGTCCTGACAGCCTGGTGGATGAAGCTGTCTTTCAATCTGCTGGTCCTGGCCTGAAGACTGCGCAGTCTCCTCCCTGATGGCAGCAGACTGAAGAGGCTGTGTGACGGGTGGGTGGGGTCACCACCAATGCTGAGGGCTTTGCGGGTCAGACGGGTGTCGTAGATGTCCTGGAGGGAGGGAAGAGGGACACCGACGATCTTCTCAGCTGCTCTCACTATGCGCTGAAGTGTCAAACGGCAGGATGCGTTGCAGGTGCCATATCACACAGTGATGCAGCTGGTCAGGATGCTCTCGATGGTGCCTCTGTAGAAGGTGCACATGATGAGGGCTGGGGCTCTGGCTCTTCTCAGTTTGCGAAGAAAGTAGAGTCGCTGCTGTGCTTTTTTGGTCAGTGCTGTGGTGTTGGCAGTCCAGGAGAGGTCTTCTGTGATGTGCACACCCAGGAACTTAGTGCTACTCACTCTTTCCACGGTTGCCCCGTTGATGGTCAGAGGAGCATGCTGAGAGTGCACTCTCCTGAAGTCAACAACAATCTCCTTTGTCTTCTCTACATTCAGAGAGAGATTGTTGTCACCACACCATCTGGCCAGGCGGCTCACTTCACTCCTCTAGTTTGTCTCATCACGGTTGCTAATGAGACCAACCACAGTCGTGTCATCCGCAAACTTGATGAAGAGGTTGCTGTTGTGTGTCGGTGTGCAGTCATGGGTCAGCAGAGTGAAGAGGAGGGGGCTAAGCACACATCCTTGAGGGGCCCCAGTGTTCAGAATGATGGTGCTGGATGTGTTGCTGCCGACCCGGTCAAGAAAAATATTAATGATGGAGTTATAAAACTGTTTGACAGAGTATTAACATATAATGACATTTTAATGACAAATTCAATTTGTTCCACTGTAGTTGAGGTCAAGAAAAATATTCATGACATTATTATTGTCATGAGGGAGTCATAGGCGGGTGGATCCAAGTGCAAAACTTTATTAAACAAACTCATGGTCGACAGGCGTGGTCAAAACAGCAGACGGGTACAACACAGGTGATCCAGTAGAGCAAACGATAGTCCAGGCAGATAGTCGGGGCGGGCAGCGATCAATGGGATAGTCCAGAAACGAGCAAGGGTCAAAGAGGCGGGCGGAGAACAATCACAGGAGCCAGGGAACAAGGGGGGTCGACACGGGAAAAACAAACACGGAAAACGCTCAGAAATGACAGTGAACTGATCAAGACTTCGCAAAGAAATGGTGAATGAACCGGGCTATTTATGCATTGAAAAGCAAGATGGCCGACAGGGGTGAGAGGTGAAAGGAAACAGGAAGTTCATGAGAATGGGGTTATGGGTAGTGTAGTGAAAATGGTCCATGGTGAAATGGAGGCTCCCTCTGATGGTGAAGGGAGGGAGCCACAACGGCACAGTTCATGACAGTTATAAAGTAATTCCACAAAATAGTAACATTTAATGACATTTTAATGACAAATTCAATCTGTACCACTGAAAAAAAGTGGTCAGAAAAATATTTGTGACACAATTATAGTAGGCTCATGACAGCGAATGTCAAAACCAACCACATGACACATTGGGTAACACTTTACTTGAAGGGGTGTGCATAAGACTGACATGACACCTTCATAATCATGACATGACACGTCATGAATATGAAGGTGTCATGTCAGTCTTATGCACACCCCTTCAAGTAAAGTGTTACCCAATTCTCTCTCTAGATAGCAGAATTAAACTAATCTGTTCTCAAAATCATTCACATTATATACTAACAGCTAACATATGTTTTTACTTTCACAAAAAGTAGTCTCTTGCAACAGTTTCAGTTTTGACAATGCTGGCCAATGAACCAAGGTTTTCATATTTGAATTTGTCCCTGTGTATTTAAATTATATTTACATATATTCAAATATGAAAACAAAAAACAAAAAAAAGATCATTTAGAGTAATGCTTTCACTTTACCTGTGCTAAGATGACAACAACCTCTGAAACATATCAGCCAAAAAAAATAAGTTGTTGTAATTTTATACAACTAAAGTACAGTTTTAAGTAGCTTGTACAGTTCTAAATAAAGCAGCAATACATAATGGAATACATTCATTCACTCAAATCAAATTAACAAGTCACATTTAGTTCCATCAGTCAGAATGAAAAACTCTCTCTGTTCCAGTGTTACTGTGCATGAAGATGAAATGCTGTGCTTTTGGCTAAAGAAAAGATCATTGTGCGCATCTTTGTGTTTGGGAACGACTAGATGCTTCTCATACATTATCTTCTCTGATGCCAATTAAAAAGGATTCATATTTGAGATAGATTTTTAAAAGATTTGACCAGTATAATTGGCCTATTCACTGCTGTTGGTTCTGTTATTACAATGACCCTCTGTTACCTAATATATACAGTTGAAGTCAAAAGTTTACATACACCTTGCAGATGTTAATTGTTTTACCAAAATAAGGAGGATCATACAAATGTTATTTTTTATTTAGTAGTGAACTGAATAAGATATTTCACTTAGTAGACATTTACATGTCCACAAGAGAAAATAATAGTTGAATGTATATCTATATGAAGAGTTCATATGCAAAACCAGCTAAAAGCCATCTCGGTCAAAAATGAGATGATGATACTGAGTGAATGCTCTTGACACACATTATACATCCATCAAATACTTATACTTCAAGCTCACTAAAATCGGGCTGTTATTACAAGTTATTACATTGTAATAACAGCTTATAACTTAATAACAGTTATTACTGTTATTACAAGTTATTACATTGTAATAACAGCCCAATCAGAAGTACCACATAGAAACCTATACATTGGAGCCTGATAAAAAATGCATTTTTTTAAAGAAAGATGTCAGATGGATTTAGAGGCTTTTGCATCTGAACTCTTCATATATATACAAATACAAATAAAAAGTTACTGCAACTAAAATTTACAATCACAGTTCATAGTTTAGATTAAATGTCCATGTCTTTGATGGCTGTATTTGGCAGGAACTTCATCTCTTCAATCACACCAGTAAAAGAGTGCATGTATGTATTCATTTCATTAAACATGTATGAATTCAGTTATGAGGAATGATGGACTGGAGATGTTTGTTTGTGTGTGTGTGTGTGTGTGTGTGTGTAATACCTAGATTTATTTTTAAAAGTAGAGACTATTCTGTATGTTGATGTATTGCATGTTCAGATATTTATACAACACAATATTATGAGAGCCACTTAAAATTTTGTAAAAAAAAATAAATAAAAAAAATTACCAAAATCACTGGTGGGGAGTAGTTAAAGAATTGTGAACCTGGTCTTCTTCATTGTGTGCTCTCTGCAACCGAGTGTGACAGTCCTACCCACATTCACAAAAACACATATGAAAATTTCAGAATAAGCATTTGAATAAGCTTTTTTTTTTTTTTTTTTTTTTTTTGCTGGAAAAAAAATGCGTCAGAAATGTTAAGGTGGAGACAGAAAACTCTTAATAAATGCGACGGTTCTTGCTTTCCATCTCATCGGAAACCTGACAATAGAGAAACAGCAGTCAGATCACAGAGCAGAACAGAAGGATGAAGTTCAACAGTGCTTTGAGTGTTTCTGGAATCACACTTCTCTATATTGCAGGTAAGAGCTTACAAAACATCTATTGCATGAGAAAATTATATATTAATTTAATAATATTTGCTTCTGTTGTTTATTACCTGATAAGAACCTTTGTAAACATGCTAAAAACATGATATTTATAGATTTGATGACTTTAATAACATTCTATGATGTGGAAAATAGTGATACTAATAGAATGATAAGAATAAAATGATTCATCAATTCATCCATGCATTCTCCAAATCCATAACCTAGTAATTATTCTGCAGCAGAAACAGTTCAGTGTGAACACACAATGTAAGCCTGCTGCTAATTCACATGTGCACTGCATGAGAAACTAACTGGATTTAGTTTAGTTACTTTATGTCATGATAATGCCGATGCAAACACAGATGATTGTCCACATACTTTGTCTTTGTCTGTCCACACAGGTTGCCTCTGTCAGTTAGATGGTAAGTTTTCATAATCACAGAATTTGAATCTTCTGTGTCTGTGAGGCACTTTAAGGGAAATCTCATTTCTTGCTTTTTCTCATCAGTATGTGGTCGAGCTCGCCTCAAGAGCAAGGTTTTTGGAGGGGAGAATGCAAGGACAAAGAATTGGCCATGGCAGGTCAGCATTCATTACAACTATACCCATCACTGCGGCGGAACTCTCATCACTAAAGACTGGGTTTTATCTGCAGCTCACTGCTTTCAGGAGTATGACGTTTAAGGTTTAAATAAATATTAAGATACATTTATAGACTGATAATAGTGGGATCAAAGCAGATTTTTTTATTTCCATTTGCAGTCACGATGAGTCTGACACTGTGATGTACTTTGGTCGTCTAAGACAATTTGGCTCAAACCCTTATGAGACAAACAGGACAGCAAGACGAATTATCAAGCATCCAAAATATGACCGTTTTAATGGTGACAACGACATAGCACTGGTCCAGCTCTCCTCCTCTGTGACTTTCACTGAGCGTATTAAGCCAGTCTGTCTGGCAGCGGCTGGTAGTGTGTTTGCTGCGGGGACACAGAGCTGGGTCACGGGATGGGGCTCACTACAATCTGAAGGTGAGTGAACATTCAATTGCTGGTTAAATTAATAAAAACAGTAGTGCAAACCTCAACATTTTACCTGTTTTTGAAAGCCATAAAAATCTGTCCTCTGATCTGTGTCACAGCCAAGCCATTTGATTTACTGCAGGAGATGATGGTACCAGTTGTGAACAACAGTGACTGTGATAATGTTTATGGAGGGAACATCACAAACAATATGATCTGTGCTGGATTGTTAAATCAGGTAGAAAAAGGTGTATGTACGGTAAGACATTATTCATCATCATTCATTTTAACTGTATTTTGTTTAAAACAAGACAACATATATTTAGTCATTTTGCTTATCTAGTAAATAATTGAAGAATTCTTAGATATTTTGACTAGAAACAAGGCAAAAATACAAGGGAAAAAAAATAAGATTAGTTTTTTTTTGTTTTTTGTTTTTTGGCAGTGTGACACCCTACCCTGTTATTATAGCATCAAACAACTAAATAAAACCAAATTCATTAGAAAAGCAAACACTTACCCATAAATCAGCATGATAAAATTCTAAAATGACAGAAACAATAGAGTATTTGTTTATGTATTTATTTATTTATATTTCGCCTCACATCCCATTGGTTTACATATAGGACATAGAGCTTTACTGCAGCAGCCACCAGGGGGCGATCAAAATGATTTGGTTTCAGTTTTCAGGATGTGTTTGGCACACTTGATTTCACTCAAATTTGAATATTTTTCAACTGTCAGTGGCAAGAAAAATGCTTAGTGCTCCCACTGCAAACAATAGAAAAATATATGCTGTCCTCAAAAAAGAAATAAATACACACACATATATATATATATATATATATATATATATATATTTAGATATAAAAAAATCCTCTGGTCAGAACTGTCCATCTGCACTGCAGCCATCTACTCTCACCTAAATTTCAGGAGGGTGCCTCTCAAAGGAGCCTATTGTGTTGATGGGCACATGGCCGGCATACATTTACCATTGGACTACATTATTGCATACTTCTGTCTGTAACAGTTGTTTAATGTATATTGTCAGAGATGTAAATGCTGAATGTTTATCACTGCAGGGAGACTCTGGAGGTCCAGTGGTCAGTAGGAAAGGTTTCCTGTGGATTCAGTCTGGCATTTTGAGTTTTGGTAAAGAATGTGTCAACCCCAAATATCCCACTGTGTCCACAAGAGTCTCTCAGTACCAGAACTGGATCAAGTCTTATTTGGGCAGCAACCGACCTGGATTTGTTGCATTCAACATTAATTAATCAACATCCAACTCCAACTACAGAATGGTATCCAAACTCCTCTTCACCTTCTCTCTTGCTTTCTAAAGTTTGTTTAAACAGTAATCCTCGGGGTTCTTTGATGAAGAAGATAGTTCTGCTGTATGATCTCATAAATAGATGAATATGGCTGTTATGCTGTTGTATTTGTCATTTATTTTTTTATCTTTTGAAAATGTAATATTCTTGAACAGCTCTCTTATTGACATTGTAAGAGCACAATCTAATAAAGTTAATTATTATACTGACCTCTGAGATTTTTATTTTTTTTTTTTTTATTTATTTTTTTTTTTTTGGACCATACCAATTATTTTTATGTCTATGCATCTGACAACCAATATGCATATTTGAGGGTCTGAAGCTCTGCTATGTGATCTGGGAAGCTGGTTGTTTAAAATGTACTGATTGGGTTCTTTTTTATATTTCTAGATCTGAAACCATTCAACTGTGCACACTTGCAAGATTGTTTATGATCTATAAATTTCTGAATCAGATGTTCTTCAAACGCAAGAGCAACCATACATTTGTGTTGTGTTCTACTCTCTTTTTTTAAATTCTTCATTTATTCTTCATTCATTTATAATCATTTATCATTTAATCATTTTATTATTCCATTTAATCATTTATATTAGTCATTATAGTAATTTATATATCGTCGCTGTCGGGCGGAATCCTCGTATCTCCAAAACCGTCATTTTTCAGGAAATGAAAAAAACTGCATATTTTTTGAGTTATTCAATATTTTATCGTTAAAGTTGGTATTATACCATATATTGCTATCATACACTGTTGTGTACCAACATTAAGACAACATTTCCCCAAAATCATGTTTTATCGGAGATACGAGGTTTTATGACTTGGGAGCAGGGAGATACGAGATTACGCCGTCATTGATAAGAATGGTACAGACACAGACTTCGCTGCTGCCAGCAGTGTTCATCAAAGTCTGCGGTCGCATTGAGCCTTTTGACAAGAGAAAAAGCTTCAATAGTTAACCAAAGCTAACGACTGTGGTTACATACACTGTAAAAAAAAAAATCGTAAAATAATGGTCAAATGACTGGCAGCTACGGCTGCCAAACAAAAACCATAAAATTACAGCAAAACATCCTAATTAAAATAAAGTGCAAAAACTATAATTTTACAGAAATGTTCATTAAAGGTTTTACAGGGGAAAAAAATTATTTTACAATTTCCCCTCTTGTTTCAATTACATTCTTTTACTTTAATTTTACGGTTTTTGTTTGGCAGCCATAGCTGCCAGTCATTTGACTGTTTTTTAACAGGACAATTTTTACAGTGTAAAACCCTTATTTTACAGTTTTTTCCTTGTTTCATTTACATTCTTTTACTTTAATTTTACGGTTTTTGTTTGGCAGCCATAGCTGCCAGTCATTTGACCGTTTTTTTACAAGACTTTTTTACAGTGTAAAACCCTTATTTTACAGATTTTCCTTGTTTCATTTCTATTCTTTTACTTTAATTTTACGGTTTTTGTTTGGCAGCCATAGCTGCCAGTCATTTGACCGTTTTTTTACAAGACTTTTTTACAGTGTAAAACCCTTATTTTACAGATTTTCCTTGTTTCATTTCTATTCTTTTACTTTAATTTTACGGTTTTTGTTTGGCAGCCATAGCTGCCAGTCATTTGACCGTTTTTTTACAAGACTTTTTTATAGTGTAAAACCCTTATTTTGCAGATTTTCCTTGTTTCAATTACATTCTTTTACTTTAATATTACGTTTTTTGTTTGGCAGCCATAGCTGCTAGTCATTTGACCGTTTTTTTACAGGACCTTTTTTACATGGTTAAACCTTTATTTTACAGATTTTCCATAGGTTATTATGATCAAATACCTTCAATTAAGTAATACACACCAATATTTCTACAAAGAAAACAATGTTATTTAACAGATTTCCTCTAAATCATTACGATCTAATACCTTCAATAAAATTAATACATACACAAGTTTGTAATTTAACAGTTTTATTTTGTAAGATAAAATTCTGAACAATAAAATCATCTTGCAACTTTAATAGACAGCATTTGTATAGTATTTAAAACATGTTGAAGTATAAGTTAAATGGAGTGATTCAGTTACAATCTTAAATGAAATAGAACTAGAAATAGGATAGATTTACAGTAATTAAAAGAAGAACAGTTTCATGAAATTCTTATTAGGATACAGTAACCCATTCCAAACCAAAAAACAATCAGAAAACTGAAGCAATTACAGTATTTTCACGGTTTCCACATGTTCCTGACCTCTGCGTACTCCATGTCATGATAATAAACATTTCACTTGTCTTTTAATTGAACATTCTAAATATACAAGTGAATAAATATAAATAAAATCAAAGCATACATTAATAGGTCCATTATTCCTACCAGACAGATATACAGCACATTAAGAAGAATCCTCCAAACAGACAGTAATCATCTTGATCCTTGGTGTATCTGTGAAGAAAAAAACAACAATATTCAGAAAATTTTTCAATTTTTAATTTCTTAACTTTTCCTTTAAACATGTTCTAATGGGAAAATGCAAACATCACCAAAAGAGAAACATAGACTAACAGTAATGGACACTCTTTTCAAGATCACTGCGCACTGTTAAAAACAACAACAACAACAATATTATTATTATTATTATTTGTACCCCAAAATAATGAATTTATTCCTAGAAAAAATGAGCACATCTATTTCATTTTGAGCGCACAGACATGTGAACGACCCCTGAAGGGTATCTGCAATTTAGTGCTATCTGGTATCCTGTCTAGTTTTAGGACTCCTGCCACTGTTCACATCTGTTCAAAATCCCGACATTTAAAACACAAACAAACTGCTGGCTCTCACTACTTGACACTACGTTGAGTGTTAAATGAAGAAGAGAACCACGTTCTGTATATCTTCGTACTGCATCCCTGAACATTCCTGCAAACTTGGACTAAAAGATAAATGTGTAGAATATGAGCAAACACCTTGTCTCCAAACACCTTGTTGAGCTGCAGGTTTAACAACACAGATGTTATGTTTTGATGAGCCGGAGGTTTAAAGGGTTAGTTCACCCAAAAATGGATTTGGAACAACATCAGGGTGAGTCATTAATGACATAATTTTCATTTTTGGGTGAATTAACCCTTTAAGTTTAGCAGTGGCTGCACTTAATTTAATTAGGAATAATTAAATTATTAATTTGAATTATTTCGCCTGAAATGTTTACTGCTCCAAAATGTTCTATATGTTTCTTAAAAATAAGATAAACTGTGTTTAATAGAAGAAATGTTGTTGTTTTTTTACCCAGAAATTTAAAAATAACACATTTTAGAGTTGTAATCTAAACATTGTGATAGCATGAAATTTTTATCTAAGGTTATCATACTGTCAAAATCTCATACCGGCCCATGCCTAAGGGTGAGTAAATCATGTTGTATAAAGCTGAAATAAAGTTTCATACATCTATAGTATGAAGAAGAGAATATATTGTATTTGTTTTGGATGCATGCCATTAAAACGGACAAAAAGCAAGTTTTGTTATAGATTGCAGATGACACTTACTAGTGATGGGCTTGTTTCTTTGTTGCTGCTTGTTCTGCCTCCAAAACAAGTTTATGGTTCCAATGGTAGATCTATATAGAAAAAAGGTGAAGAGTTTTATCATTAACAGTTTTTATCTATGAAGACAAGTATAATATATATATATATATATATATATATATATATATATATTTTTTTTTTTTTTTCTCTCGAATTCACATTGCTGGACATGACAATAGCTCTGTCTTTAAGTTAACAGTATTTTATGAGGTCCATTATAATTAATCCATTTAATGTGCATAAAACAGTTACTAAACATGTACTATAAAGCCATGGTTAATTTAACATTGGACTCTGGGAACAGGTCCTTAAAAGCATACTCAAAAATGAGAATTCTCTTATCATTTACCCACTGTAATGTTGTTCCAAACCTGTATGGCTTTCTTTCTTTCTTTTGTGTAACCTTTAATCTTTGTTTAATTCGCCAGCAGCATCTATGGCCATACAGCCATAACGTTAGAGGTTTGAAAATACATTAATTTTGAGAAGACAACATTAATTTTGTGGTGAGCTATAGCCTATATGCAGGGTGCGATTTGTGAAAAAAGCAGAGGGGGGGATGCTTTTGAAAACTAACGTTAGTGTAATCTGTTAACATTGCACATACATCTTTTTAGACAAGTACCAGATAATGAGTGTCATGTCATGAAATGTGATCACAATTTCATAAAAACATTAGTTAGTCATATTAATTGTAACGATTTCTTTTCAAACAACGAATAAATTATATAAAGCGAGCAAAGATCAACCACTGCGTCGCAAAATCATTCACTGTTTCGAAGCGCTCCAATCAGATCGCGAATCATTTGATTCAGAACCGGACTTTAAAGCGCGTATTGCGAATCATTTGACACAAAAAGGGACTTTTGATTCATTTGATTCAGAACCGGACTTTAAAGCGCGTATCGCGAATAATTTGACTCAAAAAGGGACTTCAAAGCGCGTATGGCGAATCATGTGATTCAGGACCGGACTTTAAAGCGCGTATCGCGAATCATTTGACTCAAAAATGGACTTCAAAACCCGTATGGCGAATCATGTGATTCAGAACCGGACTTTAAAGCGCGTATCGCGAATCATTTGATTCAGAACCGGATTTAGGAGCGGGTTCGCGGGATGTTTTTATCCCCACCGGGGATAATAATAATTCAGCAGAGGCAGGGATGCATAGACAAGAGGGGGGGAAATCCCCACCATCCCCCCCAGCAAATCGCACCCTGCCTATATGTAAACTTAAGAAAAAATGTAAAATAGTCTGTTTGATCTAAAGTAATTGTTTGCATGTTATCTCTCTTGTATTTCTATTTTATTTATCTTTTTGCACATAAAGGTAATTCCTATTGAAAACAAATTTAATTAACATGCAGACAAACGTCCAGTAATATGGCTGCTAGTGTGCATACATTAACTGTCTTAATGTTACCATGGCAATACTCACCGCCTGATGGTGTGGCTGGATATTTTTCATTACCCAAATTTCTGGATCATGAGGGAAACAAACACACACGACATAATTCATATTAGTTACTTACTTTATATTACTTTACAGAGACATTAGAAAAAGAGTTTATAAAGTTTTACTCACCAGCCCCACATAAAATACTCTCATTATAACCGGTCCGGTAAATTAGTCCCACGTTAAGGTGTCCAATGAATTCGGTTTGACTTGCTCTGCTTAACCAGTGACAAAGTAGTTCTCAGTTTATTCATTCAAAGTTCCAGTTATTTTATTCGTAAAACTAACTTAGCAGACACATGCTAGCAGCACTTCGTAACATTAGCTGGCAGTAAACTGAAATATACTAATATCGCTATTGTGCTAATTCGATAAGATTCTCATTTTACACACTGCTAAATACTGACATAGCAGAAACATTTGAAAATTTCTTACCTTCTGTAGTTTGCAACATGTTCGCTGACTGTTGTGATTCTTGTCCATGTATGAAACACCTAACTGTATCAAAGCACTACTGCAGTCTGCAAATGCCAAGGAGGCCAACGGACATATATTCAAACTTTACCCGAAGGCGCGCAAAGCTGTCATTGGCCAGATCCATGATGACGGTCGGAATAACCTATCATGCTGAATGATGCACTGAGACGCAGCCAGTAGTGTGATAGCATTCCAATAATAGGGAAATACAACAACAATAAAACAAAAAAAAAAGAAAAAATCCTGTTTATTTTATTTACACACACACACACACACACACTGTATAAGCTATAAGTGTTGCGCTGATCCCAGTTCAACTGCCTTCTGTTATTCAGAAAAAGAACTCCTGCACATTATTTGGTTTTCTAGCATCTTCTACCTTTATCAAAAGTCACTATATGATTTTGTGATCCATCATTTTGCACGGAGGATAGCTGAGAGACTCATGAAACTATTGCACAAGTTTCAAATTGGTTCCTGGATCAGCATTATTTTGAAAAAATATAGACTTGACTTAATCCCTACCCCTAAACCTAAATTTTCCTAATTTTCTGATTTTCCTAAAATCAGAGGGAAATGATAACTGATTAAGTGTGTAAAATCAATCAGGGATTACTGATAGGTAAGGTTAGGTTTAGGTGTAAGGATGTGGTCAAGACTACATTTTTAGATTAAAGTGTTGTTCCAGGTCAACAAAATATGCTGACCCAGGAACACATCAAACTCACAAAAAATCTGGATGTGCACTCAGGACCAATGTAGGACTCACAAACAACAACCTCAAAACAGGAAAACAGTTGTGGATCATCCAGAAAATGTATTAAAAATATTAGGATTCAATGGTATGAAAACTTTTGTATGGGGTAATTTTTTATAAATTCAGGTTTATTATTTTGTTTTGTGCAGTATCTTTTACTGTGAAATGGCTTATTCAGGACATTACTAAATAAAAACAACATGCAATTTTAATGAGCTCTCTCATTTTATTAAAATTGTTAATATATTAGTCATGTAAGTTTCCTGAGCCAAACATGGAGAAATTTTTAATTGGTACCTATCCAAATTTGTTATCCAGACATAGTTTAATTGTAAAAACACATTTAAAACAAGGCTTAGTTTAAAATGATCAGAAAACTGTTAAGTTGTTAGTATAGTCATAAACCTTATATTGATTAGGTACACAAGTAGTTGCAAGTTATTAGTATAATTTTACCTAAATTTGAAAAATTTAAAATAACAGGAAATGTGCTGTATAAAACAGAAATTTTCCTGTATAAAAGACAAAAAAATGTAATTTTATTCCCCTTAAATTTCCTTAATTTGTAATTCCTAAAATAAATGTCATGTTGTTAATTTACAGATATTGTTTGTAATTTTTCTAAATTTTGAGTGTAATTTAAAATGACAAGAAATGGACTGTATAAATGATATAGTAATTTACCTGTATAAAAAACCAAAAAAAAATTGAATTTGTCTTTATTGATATAATTCCTAAAATAACGGTCAAGTTGTTAATTTACAGATATTGTTTGTAATTTTGCAAAATTTTGAACGTAATTTAAAATTAAAAGAAAAGTACCGTATAAATAATACAGTTATTTACCTGTATAAAAAAACAAAAAAAAATTGTAATTTGTCTTTACTGATATAATTCCTAAAATAAAGGTCAAGTTGTTAATTTACAGATATTGTTTGTAATTTTGCAAAATTTTGAATGTAATTTAAAATTAAAAGAAAAGTACCGTCTAAATAATACAGTTATTTACCTGTATAAAAAAACAAAAAAAAATTGTAATTTGTCTTTACTGATATAATTCCTAAAATAAAGGTCAAGTTGTTAATTTACAGATATTGTTTGTAATTTTGCAAAATTTTGAATGTAATTTAAAATTACAAGAAAAGTACCGTATAAATAATACAGTTATTTCCTTGTATAAAAAAACAAAAAAAAAATGTAATTTGTCTTTACTGATATAATTCCTAAAAAAAAGGTCAAGTTGTTAATTTACAGACATTGTTTGTAATTTTGCTAAATTTTGAACGTAATTTAAAATTACAAGAAAAGTACAGTATAAATAATACAGTTATTTCCTTGTATAAAAAAACAAAAAAAAATTTAATTTGTCTTTACTGATATAATTCCTAAAATAATGGTCAAGTTGTTAATTTACAGACATTGTTTGTAATTTTGCTAAATTTTGAACGTAATTTAAAATTACAAGAAAAGTACAGTATAAATAATACAGTTATTTCCTTGTATAAAAAAACAAAAAAAAATTTAATTTGTCTTTACTGATATAATTCCTAAAATAATGGTCAAGTTGTTAATTTACAGACATTGTTTGTAATTTTGCAAAATTTTGAACGTAATTTAAAATTACAAGAAAATACTGTATAAATAATACAGTAATTTGCCTGTATTAAAAACAAAAAATACTCTAATTTGTTTTTATTGATATAATGCGTGAAATAATGTTCCATTTGTTAATTTACAGATATTGTTTGTAATTTTACAGAGTTTTGAATATAATCTGAAATAAAAGAAAACTACTGTAAAAAATTTAGAGTTATTTTCTGTAAAATTACGAGGTTTTTTTACAGTGTACATCTTCCTAAACTCTATTTTAAAGGTTTAAGAGCTATGATGCAATACAAAAAAACCGAGTCCGTCTTTTTTCCCCTTAATTCTTCCAGAACAGCTTATACTACTGTTTCAGCTATTAACATAGTTACGTTTTGTATGTAATGCCAAAGTGGTTATATTTCGTTTCGTTTTCTTATTAAGTTAATTTAGAAAAACTTTTGGAGCATTTTTTTGTTCGTTAAATATCAGTTTGTTTGTCTTTTTTTTTTTTTTTTTTTACTAACAGCGGCCAGCGGAAGACTTTATGAGAGACTTTATGACTTTTAAATCATTACGACTTGCATAAAATAAAATCTATAGATCTAAAACAGTTAAAGTAGCTATAGAACAATTTTAGTTTAAACATTAAACCTAGATAAATGTGCGCTATTATGTGAATATTGTTTTTGAAGAGGAGAAGCTGAAATCGCTTTGCAGGACACGAGGAGTCAGCGCGATCACATTTTTCAGCGAATAGGCTGATGCCTCACAAACATGATAAATAAATAAATAAATAAATAAATAAATAAATAAATAAATAAATAAATAAATAAATAGAAAGCTTTAAATTATTACTTAACGAAATAAAACAAATCAGAAAAAAACGCTTTCATTATGTAATCCGGAAAGATGCTTTCCTTCAAAAGTTGCGTCGAAAGAAGAGATTGCGAGTCAGGGTCTTTGCGACATTATCTCAGAATACACTAGTTTATTAATGGATCATTCAAATATCTCCTTACTGTTTCCACCGACACATTCAATGCTAATTATTTTTGCCGGTGCTTTGTGACAAGAAGATGGAAGGGGACATATGCCCCGACGTTTCAGCGGAGTGAAGAAAAGGTGGAGATACGAGCTCTTCTCAGACAGTTGAAGTGTTCAAATGAGTTAAGAGATTTGCTCTCAAGCTATTTTCAACACTTTAGATTAGTTAATAATTTGTAAAAATTACAGATCCACGTGGGCACTGACCAATAGCATCGATTTGTGAAAAAATATGAAATTTACAAAATTTGGAGATACGAGGTTTCCGCCCGACAGCGACGATATCCATTTCATTGATTCATTAATTGATTAGTCATTTATTTTATGTTATATTATTGTTGTTTTTTATATATTTCTCCATTGTTGTTTAGTCTTATGACTGTGTGGTTTTAAGAGCTGTTTGTCTTCATGAATAAGAGATATGTTTATGAACCTCAAGGTTTATGGGATGTTGTTGTGAAAGTGACGAGACGTGAGGCCAAGTATGGTGACCCATACTAGGAATTTGTGCTCTGCATTTAACCCATCCAAGTGCGCACACACACAGTAGTGAACACACACACACAGTGAACATACCCCCGGAGCAGTGGGCAGCCATTGCATTGCTGCGGCGCCCGGGGAGCAGTTGGGGGTTCGGTGCCTTGCTCAAGGGTCTCACCTCAGTCGTGGTATTGACGATGGAGAGAGTGCTGGATATTCACTCCCCCCACCATCAATCCCTGCGGGACCTGGGACTCGAACTTGCAACCTCTTGGAAGCAGTTTGGTGTAACAATAGTTGGATTTGTGTTCTTCAGACGAAGTTGAGACATACACAACTAAGACTATTCAATAAACTCTGCTCCTTTTACCATCATTACTTCATCTCCTGCTTCTGCTCTTTCACTGTTTTTTCCTCAGTCAACTTTGTGGCTGACAGAAGACTGTTAATAGTGTTTGACAAGACTTCCTGGGTTTAGGTATTATATATATATATATATATATATATATATACACCGGGGGAAATAAGTATTTGACACATCAGCATTTTTATCAGTAAGGGGATTTCTAAGTGGGCTATTGGTACACATTTTCCACCAGATGTAGCCATCAAGCCAAATATTGAATTAATAAAAAGAAATCAGAACATTTAAGTATACAAGTTGAGTCATAATAAATAAAGTGAAATGACACAGGGAATAAGTATATTTAGTCTATTATATTTATATATATTTAAGTATATTTATTACTATTATTTCTTTTTTTTTTTTTTATTCCTGGGCACAAGAGGGCTTTGGCCTTTTTGACATAGTGGTAATTTATTAGTGAACATCTTTCAGGTAACATCTATCAGGTATGCAGAGCTGTGCAGATTTACTTGCAAATTATAATTCACTACTGATTCCAGATTACATGCCAAAAATTGTAGTCAGTAACGTAATCCGTTACATTACACATTTTAGGTAATATAATCAGATTACTTTTGGATTACTTTTAGATTACTTTCAATTTATCTCATTTATCATATTGATTTAAATAGGATTATCATGTACCATAATGATGTAAAAAAATGCAAAGAGAAAAAAAATAAATACATCAAGGTTTTTGTTTTTTTTGTAAATCCAGTGGTCAAAAAGATGTTTCGCCAACTGACTAATGGCTAGTCTAGGTGTGAAAATGTGCAAAGAGCAGGGGGCCCCCAGGACCAGGATTGAGAACCATTGATATATTCTACTAAATATTTAAAGCAATACCTCAGAAGTAACTGTAATTAATTTACAGAACAAAGAAGTGACTCTTACTTTATTTTTTCAAGGGTAAGTAAGCAATATATAGTAATGAATTACTTAGTAATGCATTACACCCAACACTGAAAATTACTCTAACTACAGGATAGAGAGGCCAAATGGCAGTACATGTGCATCTCAATCAATTAGAATGTCGTGGAAAAGTTTAGTAATTCAGCTCAAATTGTGAAATTTGTGTATTAGATAAATTCAATGCACGCAAACTGAAGTAGTTTAAGTCTTTGGTTCTTTTAATTGTGATGATTTTGGCTCACATTTAACAAAAACCCAACAATTCACAATCTCAACAAATTAGAATATGGTGACATGCCAGTCAGCTAATCAACACCTGCAATGGTTTCCTGAGCCTTCAAAATGGTCCTCAGATTGGTTCACAAGGCTACACAATTGCATGTAATTTGTCAAACTGCTGATCTGACAGTTGTCCAGAGGACAATCATTGACACCCTTCACAAGGAGGGTAAGCCACAAACATTCATTGCCAAAGAAGCTGGGTGTTTACAGAGTGCTGTATCCAAGCATGTTAACAGAAAGTTGAGTAGAAGGGGAAAGTGTGTAAGAAAAAGATGCACAACCAACCGAGAGAACCGTAGCCCTGAGAGGCTTGTCAAGCAATATCGATTCAAGAATTTGGATGAACTTCACAACGAATGGACTGAGGCTGGGGTCAAAGCATCAAGAGCTACCACACAAAGACATGTCAAAGAATTTGGCCACAGTTGTCATATTCCTCTTGTTAAGCCACTCCTGAACCACAGACAACGTCAGAGGTGTCTTACCTGGGCTAGGGAGAAGAACTGGACTGCTGCCCAGTGGTCCAAAGTCCTCTTTTCATATGAGAGCAAGTTTTGTGTTTCATTTGGAAACCAAGGTCCTAGAGTCTGGAGGAAGGGTGGAAAAGCTCATGTTGCTTGAAGTCCAGTGTTAAGTTTCCACAGTCTGTAATGATTTGGGGTACAATGTCTTCTGCTGGTGTTTTTTGAAAACCAAAGTCACTGCACCTGTTTACCAAGACATTTCCTTCTGCTGACCAGCTTTTTAAAGATGCTGATTTCATTTTCCAGCAGAATTTGGCCCCTTCCTACACTGACAAAAGCACCAAAAGTTGGTTAAATGACCATGGTGTTAGTGTGCTTGACTGGCCAGCAAACTCACCAGACCTGACCCCATAGAGAATCTATGAGGAAAATAAGAAACAAAAGACCAAAAATACAGATGAGCTGAAGGCCACTGTCAAAGAAACCTGGGCTTCCATACCACCTCAGCAGTGCCACAGACTGATCACCTCCATGCCACGCCGAATTGAGGCAGTAATTAAAGCAAAAGGAGCCCCTACCAAGTATTGAGTACATATACAGTAAACAAACATACTTTCCAGGCGGCTAACAATTCACTAAAAATGTTTTTTATGTGATTTTTTCAGTGACTTTTTACATTACAGTGATAGTCTGATGACAAGATGAATATACATAGCTCTACAAAAATGTTGTTTGAAACAGATAACTTCAATATTAAACAGAAAATGAGTTACATATTAACAGCAAAACAAACTCTACTAAGTTCACCAAATACGGGAATGTCAATGTCCTTGAAAGAAGGGAGCTTTAAAGGGTTTGTTTACCTTTAGGTGTTTTTCCACAAATCTTTATTTTGGTTTCCTTTGACCATTAGACCCATGCATTCCTACTGAAAGCTCTAATAACTATTTTTAATAATCTGTTTTAGCTTCACATATTAAACTTTGACTTCTTTTTTTTTTCCTTTTTTGGCACAAACACAAATTATTCTGACCTCACAATGCTCAGCTGTGATGTTCCAGTGGAGGCACAAGGCAGAGTCTGGGTCCATGAGGGCAAAGGGACAGTTTTTTTTTTTTTTTTTGCAAATAAATTTGATTACAGAAATCCCATGAGCTTTACTTGAGTTGACTTGAGTTGAAAACATTAGCAGAAGCTTTTGTCTCTTAACTTAACAAGGACACACAGAGACTCCAGGTAAAACATCAATGTAATACAATATGAACAGGTAAAGTTCATGTAAATGTGATGTTCAGAATTTAGATGTGATCACAGGTGATTTATAGTATTTTCAGTACTTTTCAGTTCTGTACTACAGTTTTTACATCTGCATTTGTTTGATTGAAACTTTTGACCCAGAAGTGGTTCACTTCAAACTCCAAAAAAAACAAAACATAAGTTGTCATGAAAAATAGTTTGACGATTAGCATATGCTCTGTTTCTGAATTAACTCTTTTCCTCTCAAAAACAGTTAATTCAGTGCACTGAGGCTCTTCCCCATTGACTTTTTAAAATAGGTCTCTCCGTTAACTTTTCTAAGATGGTATCACTTTTGGTGTACCTGAAGCAGCCAAACCACATCCACCTATGTTTGTTTCTGTGTCTGGCATATCTTGCTGTGGTAAATGCAGAGGTGAGTGCACTCACTTAGAGTAAATGTGGATGTGTTTCAAGAGATTAGATATTTAAAAAAAACAAAACAAAAAAAAATTCTATAAAATTGAATGAGCCATTTCTTCATAAACAGGGAATGTTAAAACCTAAAGACGATGAAATTGGGATTTTAACTGAAGAAACCATAAGAGCACCCAATAGAACTGTGAAGACTCAAGGTAAGATGTGAGTAATGTTACAACATGTGAATGTGTAATGCATTACAATATTGCGTTACTCCCTAAAAAGTAACTAACAAGCTTGTTCAAGCTCATTTCTAGCATGGATTAGCATATTTTAATGTTGCTAATGATTTTTGTGCTTATTCATGCTAACAAATCAGACTCAAGTATTCCACAGAGCAATGTAATAAAATATGTTAGCAACATGTTAATTCATGCTAGTAATGTGCTAAAACAGGCTAGTAACATACTAATTAATGCTAATAATATAATTTCAAGCTAAAGTGTTAAAAGATATTAGAAACATGATAAATTTTGCTAGCAACATTTAAAAATCATTAGCAGCATTAAAATATAACATGCTAGAAATGAGTTTGAGCAACCTAGCATTAAAATATGTTCGTAACATGCTAGAAATGAGCTAGCAATGTGCTTATTCATGCTAACAATGTGTTAAATCATGCTAACGGTGTACTAATTGATGCTAGCAACATGCTAAAATGCTTAAAAATACTAGCAACATGTTAAATAATGTTAGCAATGTGCTGTTCAGGGTTTCTCACGCCAACTTTGACAAACTTTTTTTTTTTTTAATCTGCTTTGAAAGTGATCTTTTCTCTGTTATTTTCAATAGCCCTGCCATCAGACACAATAGAAGTGGCTGCTTTAGGAACACCTCCGTTTCCTGGTATGCTGTATGACTGCCGCAAGGATTGCTTCCTTCCAGGTGCTGCTCCACCCTAAACAAAACATGCTGAATTGTGTTAAAATACTAAAACACCTGCATGTTAGCCCATAGTTAAACCATCTAACTGCCACTTCTTCATATATAGAGTAACTCTTAGAGCTACTTCTGATTTCAGGTGTTACTCTGTGGGATAATAAATCGCTGAGTGAAGATCTGGACAGTCGTCCAAAGCCCCAGACTTATTTAAAGTTCAGTAGCGCTGACTCTCTCTCAAGCAAACTCAGTCTCCTGAATGCAAGTGCTTCTCTGAAGGCTAGTTTCTTGGGGGGGCTTGTGGAGGTGGGAGGATCTGCCAAATACCTGCATGACACCAAATCCTCAAACCGTCAGTCCAGAATTACAATGTATTACGGAGAAACCACAAGATATGAACAGCTCACTATGAGACATCTGGACCAGATCACTTACCCTGAGGTGTTTGACCAGAAAACAGCAACTCGTGTGGTCACAGGGGTACTCTATGGAGCTCAGGCGTTCATGGTGTTTGACAGGACACTGACAGAAGAAGAAAACAAACAGAAGTTTAAGGAAGAACTGAATGCCATGGTTGAAAAGATCCCTGAGTTATCCACTGATGGAAATCCAGCTTTACAAATGACCAATGCTGAAAAGAAAATGGTTGAGAATATCACCTGCACATTTCACGGTGATGTCCGCCTTCAGCAGAACCCCACCACATACATGGAGGCCCTGAATGTGTACAAGCAGCTCCCAGCTCTGCTGAAGGACAATCCACAGAATGAAGTCCCAATAAAAGTCTGGCTGTATCCTCTTCATCTCCTAAATGAAACAGCAGCTCGGGTGGAGAGAGAAATCAGCACAAATGTGACTGTCGCAATTGAAGATATATAATGGAGAAGCTGGGAGAGGCAGAAATTAGATACAAAGACCTGTCAGGAAATGCACTGGTTAATAGTTTCAGTGACATCAAAGAGAGGCTGAGCTCTTTTCACCACTCATTTAGCATTTACAAGGCAATGCTACTGGAAGCAGTCGGCAGGGTCTTGCCTGCTGTTCGAGGAGGAAAGCTGGAGGAGGAGTCTCTGGAAGACATCCTGAAGATCCACCGGAGCTCCCCATTCAACGCTGACACACTGAACCAGTGGTTAAATGATGCCAAGTCTGAACTTGACTTGTTGAGTTTTTTCACCAAGCCACTAGAAGGGATTCAAATTGTAGACTCAAGGCGTCTCATTGTTAATCCAGATTTCCCTATAGTGTTTTGCTTGACCTTCACGTCTCTGAAGTATGAAGATCTGTATCTTTCAGCCTTGAAGGAGTTCCTGAAAACCGAAAGGTTTAAAGGGATAGATGGGGAACAAAACATGGTTTCTGTGGTATCTGTCGAAAAGTGGTTTGCCGATGAAGATATCGTGGAAAGGATGAGATTTAACAACGACGTCTTCAAATCTTTTGTAAGCCCGCAACAGGGACAGACATTCCTGTTAATTATTTCTGACATCTCAGATCCCTCCAATCCAGGCTCCACCATCTATATGTATGAATTTGGGGAACTGAGTGATAAAGAGGTTCAGAAACCTTTCAGACTTTTTTCACGATGGATGAAGTGAACCAGGATACACTGTTAAAAATAAACAATGATCCAATTAAGTGATTGATAAATAACTATTAAGATTCTATCTTTAAGCATCTCACTTTCCTCAGTAAACTAAAGTCAAGTCTGACTGCTTGTCAAAGTCAACCCAGAGTCAATCTCTGTACCAAAATCCCACTTAAATTCCTCTCTTTTAAGAAACAAGGGCTTGAAAGGTGTGTGTGCTTTGCGAGCACCTTGGTTTTGTTAATATTTGCTAATATTAAGCTCCAAGGCACTGTCCTCCATCCAGAGGTGTTTCCCAAAATCTCTGTAAGCCAGCTATGGTCGCAAGTCCCACTGAACTCTATTGGTAATGAAAGAAATTGAGAGCATAGTTGGTTTTGGGAAATTAGAAAATTAACATAGTTAAACTAATGTCCAGGGTTCAGTTATCATGCTCACATCCACAGCACCATGCCATCTGCAATAATTAAAGGAATAATAAAATAATATTTTTTTTATTCCAACCAAGAGTTGAAATGTGTCTTCATTGTGGATCAGTGAAGTTATATGGTTCATATGGATACATGCAAATATAATTCTGTCCACACTGAAAATGAACAACTGCATTTCTCTACTGACCTTTTACTGGCCATATAACAACATAATATCTGTACAATGTTCAAGGAAATTTTACTTAAATTTAAACTACTGAAAAGTTCAATGACTCCACCTACAGATGAATGAAAGAACTGCAGTGAAGGCGGAGCAAATAAGGAAAGTTTAACTCAACAGCTGCTTTTATCTGTTTTCTCCTGCTAAAATATCCGACATGTATTATTTAAAAAGTCTAACAAAATGTGGAAAAAAAAAACACATCAAGACCAGAAGAATAACGATAAATACGGATTCAGTACTGTATATAAAACAAAAAATAAATATTCTGAAAAAAAAAAAAAAAAAAAAACTGGTATAGGGAATAATATTTGTACAGACTTTAATGAATTTACATGGGTACAGTATATTAAACATATCAAACATATGTTTTCAGTACTGAATATAAAAAGCAAAAAAAGGAATAATCTGAAAAAAAAAAAAATAAGCCTTGTGGATTAAAGGGAATGATATTTGGATATTTTTACAGTTGGTTTGATATCTTTATCTCAAACAGTGTCTGAGTTCAATAAATTTACATGGGTACAGTATATTAAACATAACAAAAATACAGTTTCACCTGAAAAAACAAAGCCGTGTGCATGACAGAATAATATTTAGATTTTTTTTCATGCACCTCTCAAATTGAGATTTTGGGCTTTTTGGTTTTTCATAGTGTTTTTTTTTTTTTTTTTTTTCTCAGACTAGTGGAAAGAAAATACATTGTTAACTGTTTCTTTTATAGCACTTTATCTACAGCATGTCTCAATAGATTTCAATTATGTATTTTAAAGGCCATTTTCTTAAAATCTCTCAGTTTCTCAGTTTTTTTTCCCCTCCTACACTGAGCCATAAATTCCCACTTCAGTAGCACTTACATACACCAAACTTTACATTTTTCTTCCTGTCTATATCCTGAAGGTTTTTACATAGGGATTTGTTTATATATAATTTGGTTGATTATATACAATCATCAACCCCCCAAAATGGAAAAAAAATATTAGCTTATAAAGACCTAGTTCTGTGTTTTTTAGCCTGTTCGCTGTACACCTTGTCACATATCAGCTTTTAGACATTAATAATTTTCCCCGTATTATTTCCCCTCCTCTCTACTCCAGAGAGGAGGGTGGCGCTAAAACACAGAAGCTTGTTCATCAAACTCCTTTAAACCTCAGTGGAAGAAAATTAACGTCACTGTGGTTTGTTTGTTGTGACACCAGTTTAATACAAACTTAGAAACGTACTGTAAATAGAAAAATACAGTTTTTGAAACTGGTCAGTATAAATACCTGAATATCCTCATCCTCACAGTCGTGACTAAGTTTTGAAGCAAGCAGGAATATCTGGAGGAGTATCAGCTGAACTGATGGACATTAAAGAGGAGATTGAGGAGAACACAACTGAATCAGAAACCTGGACAATAAAACAGGAGGAGCCAGAATACTCAATAACTAAACATGAAGAACCAGAAAACATAAAAGAGGAGGAACAAGGAGGTTGGTGTTTATTCTTTTGATGGTTTGTGGTACATAGACTTACAAAGCATTACAAACCTCTGGGTCCTGGAGTAGTTTTGACATTTGTGCTTTCAGTATCTTAAAAACATAGTAATGGTTAAAGTTTGATTACAATAATACATTTAACAAATCACTAAAATAAGGCCTTAAAAACACATACAGAGCATTTGTTTATAAGACTTTTGATGACTAGATGTGCTAGACTAGAGTTTAACATCAAAAAACATCATAAAACTCATTAACATCAAATAATGTCTGTTGTTTAAGTTCACATTTTTTAAGACATAACTTTAGACCAGTGGTCTTCACTGTTTTTTTTTTTTTTTTTTTCCACAAGAGCTGCACTTATAGAAAGTCTTAAAGGTTACATCCTATGTCATAATTAGCATGCCAGTCTGTCATCAGTGAACATACAATATTCAATGCAATAGACTACAAGCTGGTTATTTTAAAAGTTATTTGAAGTTATTTACTTAAAGTTATTTGCTTCTACATATAACATTTGACATTTACATATTTACATATATTATGTCACAATTCTGAATTTTGTTCTCTGTTGTATTTCAGACTTTATAACTCAATTTAACAGAACAATATGAAGTTTGTCAGTTCTGAGTGTTCTTAGCCAGAATTGTGGGATATAAAGTCAATTTTAAGTTTATTGTGGAATTTAAACTCGATATAAAAATGATTTTAAGCCGAGGAGAAAAGAGAAAATTACACTTTGATTTTTCTCATCAAAATTGTGAGATATAATCTCAGAACTGTGGGAATAAATTAAAAAATAATATAAGATCAAATTTACCTTTATTATTATTATTATTATTTTATTCCATGGCTCCCATAGAATAATTCTAGTTATAAAGGTTAAAACAATGTTGTTGTTTTTTTACCAAAAAACAGTAGTGTTTCATTGGACTCGGACTCAGGGACTCAGACTGGAGTCCGACTTGGCCCATTTTGGACTCTGACTAATAATTAATTTGATTTCTAAATCACACCAGGTCCCCAGATAATACTAATCCTGTGTGAATAGGGCTTAAGTGTATTCACATGATTACTTAAATGCTTCCCCTAAATTCTTTATATGCTGAGTCAGGAGACAAATTACTCTTCTGCCTTTATGGAGTCAGAGAGTAATGATGCTAGGGCATGACATATAGCATATGTAGAAATTTACCCTAGTGAAATGTAATTATTTAAAATACATTTCAAAATAAGTATAGTTAAAATCTATTAACATATTTACTAATACATCCTTTGAGACTTTGATATAAAAATTCTAATTAAATTGTATTTGAATTTCTTAATATTAAGCCTAAGATTTGTTTTAATGTGACTATTGCTGAAAATTGTATTATCTTTGAATACAAAGGTCTTTAAATGCAAGATATTTAACATGTACCTGAAAAATACTTGCAATATTTCCACTTTAGCACATCAATAGTTCCACTTTAGCACATATTTGCATGATGTGAGCTTCTTTATCTTATTTTTATAAAATAAAATGCTGCCGCATTTAAACTATTACTTTCTATCGGCGAATGATTATTTTAATGATTTAGTAACAAACTTAATTTTCATGAATGTTTTTAGAAAATCTCTGTATGGATCACATCATCATATTATTTACTGTCACGCAAGCCACAAATTAATAAATGAATAACTCTGCTTTAGACATTTATTTTGCTAGCTATTCGAGTAAATGAATACATTAATTAATACACCTAACCATCACCCTGAATTGTTACACAGCTGCAGTTTGCATTTGTGGATCCTCAGATCCTTCATGTTGTTGATCAAACATTTAATAGATCTCCCTGATAGCACACGTACATCTCAGAGATGTCTGTTTGACGTATGCATTTACATCTGCAAGACATAGTTTGCTCATTTGCAATACGTCTATTGGATGTTTCCTATCAGATGTCAAATAGATGTTTTTAAGATGTATCTGATTTGAGACGTCTCCGGTTACTATGGTAACCTCGGTAACCTGAGAGACAGGAACGAGACATGGCGTGGAAACGCCTTGGGGACTCCCTTCCTACCTGAAATCCTATTGCACAATGCCAGTGAAGTTGCAACTCTCGCTGGCCAAGACGGTGGGCCTCGTTGCTATATAATGTGCTGTATTGGCAGCGTATGCTCAGAATCTTCCGAATGAATTAACAAAGCAGAGACCTGAGCTGCGAGCACGGCAGCCCATGCCATGTCTCGTTCCCGTCTCTAAGGGAACCGAGGTTACCATAGTAACCAGAGACGTTCTCTTTCAAGGAGGCAGAGGTGCACAGCAATAGACTCCTCAACGGGCGGAATGCGCGCGTATTCATGGGCTTCCCCCCCGTTGACTTTTTTGAAGATTTCTGGCCCGCTGGTGTGGGTGCGAGCCAATTGGGGTGCAGCCCACGTCTCAACAACCTCGTTGTGCAGGTCGGGGAGAAAAGGGGCTCATTTCCTCGGAGCGGCCTGAGTCCAGGAACCACGAATCCACCGTACTCTTAGCCGGTTCGTCGGGAGATTCCCACTCCAGACCGGGGTCCTTCACGGCCCTAGTGAGAATCCGGATGAGCTTGTCGTGGCACGTGGCGTCACATTCAGGAGCAACAGTGTTTTTGGACTAATTTTCCTACACACCTTTTTCTGTTGTGCTGAGTTTGTGTTGTGTTAGCAGTATACCTCATTCATGGAAAATTTAGGGATGTATAATTGATAAAATTACATCAAAATGATAAACTTGTAATGCAATTGTCTACTTTTCAGGGCTTTATGTCCTTTCACTTTACTGTGTTTTTTAATAACTTACAGACAAATGTCTTTTTTTTTTTTACTTTTGTTTCAGAGTTCATTGAAGATCATGAGCAGAAAGAAGAATTGAATGAAGTTGTCAAAAGAGGGAAAAAGCCCAAACAGAAAGATTTAAAGAAAAAAAGAGGCAAGAAATATTTGACCTCCACTCAGCATAGAAAAAGTCTCACAGTCAAATATAATCTTGAGCTTCGTATGAACATTCATACTGGAGAGAAACGGTTCACTTGTGAACAATGCGGAAAGAGTTTCACACTCGCATCAACCCTCAAGAAGCACATGAACATTCACACTGGAGAAAAAGTGTACAGATGTGGTCTGTGTGGGAAGAGTTGCACACAAAAAGGAAACCTTTTAATACATATGAGAGTTCATACGGGAGAGAAGCCGTTCACTTGTGATCAATGCGGGAAGAGTTTTACAAATTCGGCAAACCTTAAGGATCACATGAGCATCCACACTGGAAGAAAGCGGCACACGTGTGAGCATTGCGGCAGAAAATTTCTATGGCTTTCAGTCCTAAAGAACCACCTAAAAGTTCATACAAAGGAGAAGCTACATCCATGTCATTTCTGTGGAGATAGTTTTTCATGTAAACATAGTTTGAATTTGCAGCAGAAAATACTTTCTGGCATGAGAGAGCACATGTGCTTTGAGTGTGACAAGACTTTTACCTCAGATAAAAATTTAAAACGCCACCAGATGATTCACAGTGGAGATAAACCGTACAAGTGTTCACACTGTGACAAGAAATTCAGTCTGTCATCACATCTGAAAACACATGAGATGATCCACACTGGAGATAAACCGTACAAGTGTTCACAGTGTGACAAGAGCTTCAGTCGGTCAGGAAACCTGAAAAGTCACGAGATTATTCACACTGGAGAGAAGCCTTTCCAGTGTTCACACTGTGACATGAGATTCATTCAGTCAGCACATCTGAAAACACATGAGAGAATTCACACCGGAGAGAAACCGTACAAGTGTTCACACTGTGACATGAGATTCAGTCGGTCAGGAAACCTGAGAAGTCATGAGATTATTCACACTGGGGAGAAATCTTACCAGTGTTCACAATGTGATATGAGATTCAGCCAGTCAGCACATCTGAAATCACATGAGATGATCCACACTGGAGAGAAACCGTACAAGTGTTCACACTGTGACAAGAGATTCAGTCGCTCAGGAAACCTGAAATGTCATGAGAGGATTCACACTGGACCACAAAACCAGTTATAAGGCTCAATTTTTCTACATTGAGATGTATATCGTCTGAAAGCTGAATAAATAAGCTTTGCATTGATACTATGCGACAATATTTGGCAGAGATACAGCCATTTGAAAATCTGTAATCTGAGGGTGAAAAAAATATAAATAATGAGAAAGGTGACTTTAAAGTTCTTAGCAATGCATATTACTAATCAAAAATGTATGGTAGGAAATTTACTAAATATCTTCATGGAGCATCTTGATCTTTACTTGATATCTTAATACTTTTTGTTATAACGAACTCAACAACTTAAAAAAAAATATGAGTGACAGGTCTAATTCATCTGTAAATATTTTGATGTTGATGAAATTTGCGATTGTGATTGGAATATAACCAATACATTTTGCTTTGACTTAAGTTTTTTTGTCATTTTTACTCTACTAACATGACCCACATTTTAATCCTTAAATATATTATTTATATATTATTTATTTATGTTATCAGTTTCTTTAGTTTGTGCAAAATTGTTCATCCACACACAAAACTTGTTCTTGTTGACTTTCTCTCGTTTCATCCGTGAGGCTTATAAATAAAAAAAAAAAAAAACATCAACAAAACGCAGTTTTTAATGTTTTTTTCAAAACATATTTCCATCCATTATAATCTCATACTATGATGTACGCAAAGTTATGTTTTCTGTTTTTTTTTTTTGTTTTTTTTTTTTCTCTCATTATGATTGTTCATTGTTAAAGATACTACCATCTCTTTTCTTTTAAGGCACTGCTGGAAAATAATGGTGGCCACACAAAATATTGACACTTTGTGCACAAAACATGCACTTTTATGTCAAATAAATGAGGATATTACAGTGCCTTGAATTCATTAAGTAATGTTTTATTTTTTTTTTTTTTTCTAATCTGTAACTCTGGAAATGCATTAAAAAAAAAATCTATACCATTTTTACTTACACCAATTAATTTTTAATCCCTGATTTTAGACATGCATGAGATAATATATTATTGCTTGACTAAACATTTAAAAATAATGTTTTTATAATTAAGGGAATTAAACATAGGCCTATTTGAAACATGTTATTTTGTAATTGTGTTCAGGTTTTCTGACCCTGCTCCAGCACACACAACTCCAGCAACTCCAGCCTTTAACCAGAAACCCCAAAATTAAGCCATACCCCAGCTTAGTCTTATCAAATTATGTGTATAAATACGTCCCGAGAAAATGTAATTCTGAAAATGATTTTTAACTGTCATACACTGTAGTCATACTACTTTTTTTTTTTTTTTTTTTTTTAGAACAAAAGTATTAGAAGAGTTAATATGCAAAAGCCTCTACGTGCCGTCTGAAATGTTCTTCAATGTGTTTTTTTCAGTCTCCTATATTTATACTTAGTTATTGATTTTCAGCCCGCCTCTCGTGGATGATTGACGGCAGAGGGAACCAATCAGCACGTCTCTTGTGAAAGCGAAAGTAAAAACGGAGAGCGGTATGAAACGAATAGCAAACAACACATCCAAACATCACACAGGAACGCAACAGTCACATGTATTATCATATCAGCTGTTTGCTTACAGATAAATGTTCAGTTTTGGACCTAAAAGGAGCTTTAATTTTACAAATGAGCAGAGAGAGACCGTTTATTGGCTGATAGGATCCACACACAGAGGCTGGGAAAATGTGTTTCATTTTAACTTACAACATGAAGTGTATTAAACATTTTATTACATCAAGGTTTCCCAAACTAGGGTTCAAACAGGAACTGCAGAGGGCTTGTGGGTTTAAAGCTAACAATTAATTAAAAAAATTAAAAATAATAATAATAAAATGAAAATAAATCATTTTAAAACAGTCCTTTTCAAAGAAAGTCTCTTTACTTGGCCATATTTGCAACGCCTCCGACAGCTCATACAAGACCAAGTCCTATCTTAATGAATGGGGGAATCCTGAAATCTCAAAAACTGCTTGCTGAATTTACAATTAAATTGCATAATATCAAATCAGCAACAAAAATCTTAAATGAATTGCCACATGAATGTTGTTTCTTATGTTCAAATAGTGTTTAAAAGGAATATTTTTTCAGGCTAGACCAGAAAATGTGCATTGTCTGGTCTAGCCTCAGGTTTCTATGGGAAATTTGTCTCTTTCATTTAGAAGGTGGGACTATTCCTCCATATTGCGAATTGCAGTTTCTCCCATTCATAAGTATAGGAGTGAACCATCATTGTGTTTTATTAGTCTTTGTTTTAAAATAACAATTAAAATACAACACTTACTAAAAAAGATGAATTTATTTTTCATTTACCCGCATGCCATGTGACCATTAATCAACATCAAAGAAACTGTGAACATGCAAATATGAAACTTAATTATTGAAATATTTAATTTAAAATCTCAGGGGTACTTAAAGTAAATATATGTGGTGAATAAGGTTTAAATGACAGAACGTTTGGGGATGCCTGCACTCCATGTAAATAAAAAATAACATTGTTTTTAATGAGTATGAAAGACAAAAGCCTTCCCAAAACACAAAAATGCATGGTTAAAAAAAAAAATAAAAAAATACTGAGTGATAATTCAAATAAAATGAATGTGTTCATCAGTAGCTGATGCAATGTTAAAATGTGTGAATGTCCACAAATGTATTTAATTGGTAGGCTATTTTAGAAAGGAAAATTTAAAAGATGAAAAAGATCATTTAGTGAATTATGAATAATGTACTGGTATTATGTGAATAATATGTAATCATGTAATCCATAAAAAAGTAACTGTAGTCTGATTACGAGTACTTTAAAATGTAATCTACTCTAATTACGAGTGCTTCATTTTTGAATCTGATTACGTAATCCAGATTACATCTAATCACATACTACCCAGCTCTGTCCACACAGACACATCTTCTGCTCTCAGCAAATCACTTCCAACAGCAGCTGCAGTTTGACCAAGAGACACTCTCATGATGCATCTAACATTTCAAAATCCTTACAAAGTTTCACACATTAAAATGAATACTTCTTATTATTCATATGCTGAAAAGTTATATTAATGCGTATGCGAGAAAGAAAAATAAAGAAAACATTTAAGTCGTTCTTTACTGCAACAAGTGCATTTAAACAAGAATTGTCTGGGCAAATAAAAATCATTCCTTAGTTCATCTTTTCCCACATACTTCGCTCTGTTTTTCAATCAACAATTTTCAGGCCAACAATTTACGAGTCTGGCCAGAGGGATAATGGGAAGGGAGAAAGTTAATCTGAGACCAGTCAAAATGAATTCACACAACACAAAGTTTTATTATTATTATTATTATTATTATTAAACTTTCAAATAACAAAACAGGCATTGTCATATTCCAGTGTTAAACACATTTAACACTACATACAAGTAGCATATAATAAACTAAATAATATTAAAAAATAAAACAAATAATAATAATAATAAAACAAATAATACTATAACACAAATTAAATTACATTTTGGGGGGCGGGTGTCAATCCATATATGTTGACAAAAGTTCAGAGAATTTTAAGGCACTTTTTGTTTCCAAATGTTTTATGGATTCATATAAAATCTGAAAATCATCCTTAAATGCTGTGAAACAGGGAGAAACTTTAACAAATCTGCATTTGTGTATATAAAACACTGCTACAATCAACATATTATTACACAAAAATTATATTTCTTTGTTTTGCATAAAGATACCAAATGTAACAATGTGATAGTCAAAGGCAGGTATTACATTTTTAGTCTTCAACCACTCATGCAATCTGTCCCAAAAGGATTTAACAATAGAACAACTGTAGAAAAGATGTTCCTGAGATTCGATATCTTTCAAATTAAAAAAAAAAAATCTCACCTGTAGTAACCCAGATAGCACATGTACGTCTGCAAGATGTCTGTTAAAGATCTCTTGATCTGGGAAGCATTTGTTGTGTACAAACATCTGGCAGACATCTGTAAGATGGCAGTTTTACATACGTTCCAAATCATAAACGTCTTAAAGACATCTAATAGACGTCTATTTGACATCTGGTAGGAAACATACAATAGACGTATTGCAGATGAGCAAACTACGTCTTGCAGATGTAAATGCAGATGTCAAATAGACGTCTCCGAGATGTACGTGTGCTATCAGGGAAGTAATTCTTGTCAATAGAAACCTACCAAAGCTTGTGTGATTTAAAATTATTTTTTTGTGTGTTATTACATAATCAAATATATGCAGGCTTGGTGAGCAGAAGATAATTCTTAAAAATAAATAAATAAATAAATAAATAAAAATCTTACTGTTCAAAAACTTTTGACTGGTAGCATATAGTAGGGTGACCATATTTTAGTTTTCAAAAATTAGGACGTTTGGAGGACATATTGTACAGTCACTGTTATGCAGATTGATCATAAACAGCCAAAAAGCTTGGCCATCCTTCACAAAACTAATACCTACCACATTTTTATTACAAGTAGAATGTAAAATGTTTCAATTCAAGCATTTCAGTCAAACTGAATTTATGCAATATTTCAAACATTTAACCCAAATTTAACCCAATTTTTTTTTGTTATAGGTAACAAATTATTTTAATTTGACTTAACAAATTTTTTTTTTTTTTTTACAGTGTAATTATCACAAATTAATCAAATGCATAATTATAAAATATATTTATACACTGTAAAAAGACAAACAAACAATGTGTTGTCAACTTAAAATAATTTGTTACCCTGCTGTCTTAAAATTTGAACTCAGATATGTTAATTCAAGTTGAAATGTTAAGTTGTTAAGTGACAGCTTAGATATTCAAGTTGACTAAAATTAAAAGTTTGTTAAACTTAACAGCTGTGTTTGTTACTTGGCTGCCTTAAAATTGTAAGTTGAATCAACTCAAATATCTAAGTGGTCACTTAGTAAAACATTACATTTCTAGTTGACTAGACTTTTTTCTAGTTGGCTGAACTTAAAATTTTAAGACGGCCAGGTAACAAATTATATTAAGTTGAGTCAACAAGTTTTTCACTGCTGTGACAAGATCTCCAAATAAAGTTATGATGTATTAGAGTTATATGATGATATGGAATTGACAAAACAATACAAACTTGATTTATTTTTATTGTATTTATTTTTTTGTAACTAACCAAGTAACAAAATTTACTACTTCCACTTCCACAAATCAACGCTTTAACTGCAGAAATAAAATAATTATATATATATATATAGATTTTTTTTTTCCCCACTGAAAAGAAAAAAAAAAAAAAAAAAAATAGTATACATGCCAGTCCAGTATGTGGCGCTGTAATTCTGCCATAAAGTTACACTAAAAGTCCAGGAGAAGATGGCGTGGGGCATGTGCATAAAACTTATGCGCAGTATACAAACAACACAACAACAAGAAAAGCTAGTAAAGTTAGTGAAGCTAATGGGCTCAGTACAAGCATGTATCTGACTAGGGTTTAAGATGTGGGCTGATGACATCATGATTTCACAAAATATATAGATTTGCTGTGCACATGAAAATGTAAATGTGTCGTTTTCAGATTAATCCTCACTGGAACATGGTTTCAGAAAAATAGCGATTTTAGGCTCCCAAAACGCTGGATCTGTCTGGACGAAACGGCAACATGCCACATTTTTTTTTTTCACGTACACAGTAAAATGTGTCTCCATGTGTATGGGGCCTGTGATTGTTTTTTTTGTATGACTGTGTAGAGCAGATGAAATGCATGCACTGCAGTAATACGGTTATTATACAGAGTAGATCCTCTCGTGTCTTCTCAGATTTGATGAAGATCTGAATCTCTTGTCACAGTGTGAACACTCATAAGGTTTCTCCCCAGTGTGAATCCTCTCATGTGTTTTCAGGCCTCCTGACTGACTGAATCTCTTGCCGCAGTTTGAACACTTAAAAGGTTTCAATCCAAAATGGATTTTCTCATGTGTTTTCAGTTTTCTTGCCTTATGGAATCCCTCTTCACAGTGTGAACACTTAAAAGGCTTCTCTCCAGTGTGGATAATCTCATGTGTTTTCAGATGTGCTAACCGTTTGTAACTCTTGTCACAGTGTGAACACTTGTAAGGCTTCTCTCCAGTGTGGATCCTCTCATGTGTTTTTAGGGCTGCTGAATCACTGAATCTCTTCTTGCAGTGTTGACACTCAAAAGGTTTCTCTCCAGTGTGGATCCTCTCATGTGTTTTCAAATGTGCTGACCGGCTGAATCTCTTGTTACAGTGTAAACACTTGTACGTGTTTTCTTCAGTGTGGATCTTCTCATGTCTATTTAGGCCTCCTGAGTGACTGAATCTCTTGTTGCATTGTGAACAGTTATAGGGTTTCTCTCCAGTGTGGATGTTCATGTGATCCTTAAGGTTTGCTGATTCTGTAAAACTCTTTCCGCATTGATCACAAGTGAATGGTTTCTCTCCTGTATGAATTATCATGTGACGCTTAAGGCTTGTTTTGCGTGTGAAACTCTTTCCACACTGAGTGCAGGTGAAAGATTTATGAGCTTTTCCTTTCTTTAAATTTTTCTGTTCGGTTTGAGAGCAACTCAAAGGTTTTTCTCCAGTTCTGACATGATTTTTCTCCTCCACTTCACTTGATTCTTCATTCTTCTCTTCTTTAATCATCTCTGAAATAAAAGGAAAAATAGTGAAATGAGATGTAAAAGTGCAGGGCTCCAGACTAACATTTGAGAGCAGTGTCACTATACGCATGGTGGCGCCAGAAGCAGATTTGGCAGCGCTGGTGTGTGGGGTATCAAACATAAAGCTAATTTAATCATAAAATTACTACAGTTTTACATTAATAAGTGCAGTTACTAAAATTATCACATATATGTTTCTTGGTAATACACATTGGACAGTAAAGCACTGAGATTGAGTTGGGAAGCATGCAAAAATATTTTACTTTGCAAAATCAGATTTTCATGTACAAAATTAATATATTCTACTCTTATTTAAAGTACTATTATTCTTCTACAGTATTATAATGAACTGACCAACAACTTCAGTGATTATAATTAATGTGCAATTTAGATGCAAAGTAAAGAAAATTTGGTTTGCAAAGTTGTATCTGAACCATAAGACTTCTAGAACAATGGCCTTTGAACAGATATATGCATGTGTGTGTGTGTGTGTGTGTGTGTATGTATGTATATATATATACTATTTCTACCACAACACCATGTAGTTAGCATTACTGCCTTTTCTGTACCAGTTATGTTTGATCTGTCCATAACAGTCTTCAAATTGTGCAGAATTTGAATGCTTTGTAAGCCTAACATACCATAAAAACTCATTAAAGATGAATGCAGAATAAACACCAACCTCTTTGTTCCTCTTGTTTTATTTTGCAGTTTTCTGGTTCCTCGTGTTTTATTCTGCAGTTTTCTGGTTCTTCTTGTTTTATTCTGCAGTTGTTTGGTTCCTCGTGTTTTATTTTCCAGGTTTCTGGTTCATTCATGTCCTCCTCTCTCTCTTCTTTAACAAACATCATCTTCACAGCAGCAGATCTCAGTTCAGCTGATACTCCTCCAGATATTCCTGCTTGCTTCAAATCTTAGTCACGACTGTGAAGATGAGAATATTAGTTGTTTACTGACCTGATTCAAAAACTGTATTTTTCGATTTACAAAAACAACATTTCTAACCTTTTGTACTTGCATCATGATAAAACAACAGAGAGGGCGGTGAAACTAAACTTTTTCCTCTGAGGTTTAATGGCGTTTGGCAAACAAACGCATGTGTTTTAGCGCCACCCGCTGGACTGGAGTGAAGTTGATGAGACGATCTCTAAACTGACGAGACAGACAGTGATTGACCTCATTCTTTTGTATCTATACCTAAAGAGACATTTGCATAGATGGGCGAACATAAACACCTGTATGTTGTAAACGTGTCCAATTACATTTGCATTAAGCACCCAGTTTGCACTTGTCTATAATTTAAATGAATAGCTTACGTTTACAAAATGAGCCCACAATAGCAGAAATAAGCCTTTATAATCAAAGTCCATGTCTATTACATCTGTAAATGAAATGAAAATGTTACATTAAATACGAAATAAAATAAGAGACTGTCGTCTAATTTAGTTTAAAATTAGATCATCTGTGATTCTACTTGAGTAAATCGACTCAATCTCTCTCAATTCATCTGTTTTCATATTTAACCCTTCATGATCATTATAAATAATGCTTTATTGCTTCTTTCTTTCATTTCAGTCTCATTACACTCATGAGATCATGTTCAGAGGTGAGAGAAACAGCAAAACACATGTGTGTCCTGATTGAGATCAAACTCTGTGTCGAAGTGAATCTTCTGTGAATCTTCAAGTGAATCATGATGATTGTGAATGTGTTTTTCAGTAAATAATTAAAACTACAGCGACTCCAAATTTAGGTGAGTTTCAGCTGATAAATGTCTGATTATTCACTAATAAAATCTGATTCACACTCAATCCATTTTCAATATTTTCCCTCATATTTATCATCACTGTGTGTTTAAAGATGATCTGAATGAAGTGACTCTCAATCTGTTCTTTATTGTTTGTTTTGTGTGTTCAGTCTTACTTTATATTATATTAATCAGTCATGCTATAAAATACTGCAAAATAGAAATAAACAAAAATAATAATGTCTTGTGAGGATCACATTAAGATTATAAAACTTAAAACCCTGTGGTTTTGCTTTCTAATATTGTTATTGATCAGCTGACTGTATATTTTATCATCTCTTGTATAGATCAGTGGCTGTGGATTTTGGCTGTTATTTTAATCGTCCTCCTTATCATCATCATCATCATCATCTTGATCTGTTTCTTGTGGCAGAAAAAGAAACTCAGGTGAAACCTGAAAGTTTAATTTGTCAGAAAGATACTAGTCACTAAATTATAGAAACAAAGACTAACATTATAAGTGAAAATATTGTTTATCATTTGATCTCTTTAACACAGTTACGCTTCTGATATAAAGTCATATTTATGATGTAATCAGTGACGTAATCTGTACAATCTCTCTCAAAAAAGAGAAAATACTTTGATATAGTAGTATTTTAATAATCAGTTTCAATCTGTTGTCAGATGCTTTCCGAACGTCTTTCAGCACAACGCTTCAGAAAATGAGGAAAAGTGAGTGAATCAAAGCTAGAGAAAGAAAGAAAGACTTGAGTTTGACATTTCATTAGATACTCTTGTGAATCTTCATCTGTTGAATCTGAATCTGATTCTCTCAGGGATCCTGAAACTGGTGTCTAAATGCAGCTCGGATCTGATGAATCTGATTCACTGAACCAAAACTCTCTCAGTCATCTACAATGATGCAAGTTTGAATAACTATGAAATATAATGGTATGATCAGATGGACATGGAGCGGTTTAACAGCTCAGATTCAGATTTTCAGTCTTCAGTTTAGTCTAAAAATAAGTCCTACTTTTTACTAAGAATATTTTGACACTTAAGTCAAAGTTTAAGACTGTTTTTAAGAGCATTTCTGAGAAGTTTTATGCATACAGGCCCAGATCTGAAAGTGCTGGATCTGAAGATGATATACTTAGGGCTCATCCACACAAAGCCAGAGCTTTTCTTGTCTAATCTTTTATTTTTTGTTCTATCGTAAGCATGGCGTTGTCTCAAGAAATATCTGCATACACGAGAAACCACTGAAACAGACTCAAAACTATATAGTATACATGCCAGTCCTGTAATTCTACCACAAAGTTACACTAAAAGCCCAGGAGAAGATGACTTGGGAAAAGCAAGAAAAAACTAAAAGTAAGTGCTGAATATTTTATTAGTGATTATTTCACCAAATATATGGATTGGCTAAACACACGAAAATGTAAAGGTGTCGTTCTCAGACTAATCCTCACTGGAACCCGGTTTGAGGAAAAACTGAAATTTCAGGATCCCAAAATGCTGGATCCGTCTGGACGAAACTGCAACACAATTTTGTTACTGGGCCTTCCTGTGATTGTTTTTTGTATGACTGTATAGAGCAGATGAATTAGTGAAACGCTTCCCACATGCAGTGCAGTAAAACGGTTATTATACAGAGTGGACCCTCTTGTGTCTTTTCAGATTTGATGAATGACTGAATCTCTTGTCACAGTGTAGACACGCATAAGGTTTCTCTCCAGTGTGGATCCTCTCGTGTCTTTTCAGATATGCTAATCGACTGAATCTCTTGTCACAGTGTGAACACTTGTACAATATTTTTCCAGTGGGGATCTTCCCATTCAGCTTTGTACAGGTCTTTTCACACTCAAAGCACATGTACATTCTCACAGCTGGATGCACTTTCTGACATACTCTCAAATTTGGTAGATGCAAAAAAGTATTACCACACAAATAGCATAAATGTGGCTTCTCCTTTGAATGAACTTTCAAGTGTCTCTTCAAAACCGAAGCCCATAGAAACATTTTCCCGCACTGATCGCATGTGTGCTGTTTCTCTCCAGTGTGGATGTTCATGTGACCCTTAAGGTTTGCCGACTGTGTAAAACTCTTTCCACATTGATCACAAGTGAATGGTTTCTCTCCCGTATGAATTCTCATGTGACGGTTAATGCTTGTTTTGCCGGTGAAACTCTTTCCACACTGAGTGCAGGTGAAGGCTCTTCTTTTCTTTAAATCTTTCTGTATAGTTTGAGAGCAGCTCAAAGGTTTTTCTCCACTTTTGACATGATTTTTCTCCTCAATTCCACTTGATTCTTCAATCTTCTCTTCTTTAATCCTCTCTGAAATAAAAGTAAAAACAGTGGAATGTGATGTAAGTGCAGAGAAGTGTCACTATATGAAGAGCTCTTTTCCAAAACATGATTAAACGCCATAAAAAAAAAAAAATGTATCTGTATATTGTATCTGGTCAGTATTAAAAAGTCCATTATTAATTTTACACAAAATGCAATATCCGCAGTGTTATTCTGCCATGTTTTCTCCCTTTGTTTTTCAAAACTATTGCATGATTTTGCTCCATTTCTTTGTGAAAAAATAGTTTGAAACATCGCTGTGCATCTCCATTCAAACACAGCGGTATTTTTTTTTTTATGAATGAACGTGCGTTTTTACACTAATCAAGTCAATTTTCCATTCATAAAGAAAGTCACTTTGATGAATCAGCCGTTTGAACGAATCAAATGAATATGATTCAGTAATTAAATAATTGACTTGACGCCACCTACTGGCTTGTAGTTTAATTTTTAAAGTATATTTTCAGTGATTTAAATCATTTAATATTTCTATATTAAAAATGTAATATTTAAAATATTAAACTTAACATGAATTTATGAATTTGATTGCGCAACAATTTTGACTGTGCCCCTAATTAATTATTATTATTATTATTATTATTACGTTTTTAACAAAAAGTAAGCATAGAGTCCTGCTGGACTTATTGTATTTTTGGGAAAAAATATTCAGTTTTTATAATAAATCTTGATGAAAATCAAAATCTGGATTTGAATTTTTAATGTAATTATAACCTAAAGATGCTATGTGAAAGTTTGAAAATATTGGTTTTCATCTAGCCACTTTCTTAAAGAAAACACCTTTTTTACTCAAATTAATCAAAATGGATTTGTAGCGTTTTGGAAAAGAGCTCTTCATATGGATGGTGGCGCCAGAAGCAGTGTGTGTTTTGGTGTGAGGTGTTTGTGCTGATTTACTCTTTAGGTTTTCACCAAATAGAGTGTTGTGCATTATGGCCAAAAGCCACCACTCTGGTCTTGTCTGATCATTGTTCTATAAGTCTTATGGTTTGTTCAGATGAAACTTTGCAAACCTAAACTGTGCTGTTTTTTTTTTTTTTTTTTCTTAAGATAGTAAAGCCTTTCTTCTGGAAAGCCTTCCAAACATACCATTACTGTCAGAATTTGAATGCTTTGTAAGCCTAAGACCATAAAAAGTCATTAAAGATGAATGAAGAATAAACACCAACCTCCTTGTTCCTCATGATTTATTCTCCAGGGTTCTGGCTCCTCTTGTTTTATTCTGCAGTTTTCTAGTTCCTCGTGTTTTATTATCCAGGTTTCTGGTTCAGTCGTGTCCTCCTCTCTCTCCTTTTTAACAAACACCATCTTCACAGCGGCAGATCTCAGTTCAGCTGGTACTCCTCCAGATATTCCTGGTTGCTTCAACAGTCACGACTGTGAGGATGAGAATATTACAGTTATGTATTGACATGATTCAAAAACTATGTTTTTCGATTTACAAAAACAACATTTCTAACAGTTTGTATTTGCATCGTGATAAAACAACAGAGAGCGCGGTGAAACTAAACATCTTCCTCTGAGGTTTAATGGTGTTTTAGCGCCACCCGCTGGACTGGAGTGTGAAGCTGCGAGAGGAGGGAAATAATACGGGGGAAATTACTACGTGTATAAGGTGTGCTGTTTTGTTTTTCTTTACAAAAAGCCGATCTGCCACAAAGAATGACGGCCCTGTGTGGCCCTAATCTGAATTAAAGACCAGGTCCACGCATGGGTAACTGGGCCAAGTCTTAGCCGTTGAATAACTTATACTAGAACAGGATTTATTATTGGATATAGCCTCACGATTTGCTTTAAGTTGTTTTTGATGAGACAATCACTGAACTGACGTGACAGACAGCGATTAACCTCATTCTTTTGTATCTACACCTGAAGAGACATCTGTGTAGATGCGTGTAACATTTGCAATAAACACCCAATTTGCACTTGTCTATAATTTTAAATGAATGGCTTACGCTCCATGTTTATTAAAACTGTCAATGAAATGAAAATGTTACATTAAATAAGAAATAAAATAATATGAGACTGCCGATCAATTTTGTTTAATATCAGATCATCTGTGATTCTGCTGATGGAGTAAATCGACTCAATCTCTCTCAATATTCATCTGTTTTTTTTATATTTAACCCTTCATGAACATTATAAATAATGCTTTAATGCTTCTTACTGTCATTTCAGTCATGAGATCATGTTCAGAGGGGAGAGAAACAGTAAAATGCATCAGTGTGTGCTGATTGAGATCAAACTCTGTGTCAAAGTGAATCATGATGAATGTGAATGTGTTTTTCAGTGAGGAATGAAACTGCTCCGAAGTCAGTTTCAGATAAACGTCTAATTATTCACTAAAAAAATCTGATTCACAATCCACTTTCAATATTTTCTCTCATATTGGCTGATTTTTATCATTTTTGTCTAAATGCAGCTCGGATCTGATGAATATGACTCACTGAATCAGTCAGTGTTGAGGAGCTCATAATGACTGTGAAACTCCCTTGGTCACACAGTGATGCAAGTTTGAGTAAGTTGTCTTCAATTTGGTCTCAAAGAATCAGAAGAATCCTGCTGATCATGTGTTCAGATCAGTAAAACATTTGAACCCTCCATAAGTCTTCATAATTCACACTGTTTAAAAAAAAAAAAATGAGTAATGGTTTCGCTATGAAGGAATTTTGCTTTTAATTCAGCCAGACAAGGCAGTATTTTGATTCTGTATTCTGTGTAAATAAAATACAGTTGCTGAAAATATGTGCAAAAGATGTGGTTTTTAAACCATTATTATTCTTAAATATCATTAAATGGTGTAAGGTTGAAAGGTTGAGTAGGATGTTTAATGTGTTTTCTGCTTGATATCAGATGCTGTTTCTCAGATCTTCTTATCTAAAACCAAGTGATCTGCCTGTATAGTCAGCATTGCAGAAAGGAGCTTTCTATTTAAGAAGTGAATAGATCTAGTGATTCATGGGAGGTAAATATATAAAAATATGTGATCAGTGTAATTAAAAAGAGTTAAATTAAGCTATTAGGTACTTTTTATTGATATGACTTTTTTATTCCAAAAGCATCAATACACATTACAAAATAGACAGAGTAACAATGTGCTAGTAACTGTAATTACACTGTCTGATGATAATAATAATAATGGAACTATGTATTTCTGTATTTAAATGCACATTTTCCCATAGATATGTGCAACATTTAGTGCAAAATGAAAATTCAATTATAGAATTTACATTTGCCATTTTCAGCGCTATGTAAATCAAGAACGTATATTAATGCTTTCGAAGTTGCAAACTTAAAATGAAAATGTATTATCCAAATTGATTAGATGTTTTACATGTACAAGCAAAAACTGTAGCAAAATTATCATTTAAATGGCGTTTTTCCTAAATGCATTTAGGACACGTGGAATTGCATTTTCATCATAATACCGCATGATAAGTGTAGCAACATTCTGTGAGAATTCCAGAATGCGTTCTGAGCCAAAGGTGATTTAAATGTATTTTATTTATTTTTCTTAAATGCATTCACAATGCATTTTCATTAAAGGGGGGATACAATGGTGTTTGGTGTATTCAGAGTTGTTTACAGTGTTAAAGAGTTGGATTCTCATGCTAAACATGGCCAAAGTTTCGGCTGAATTTTTTTTTTTTTTTGGATCGTGGCTGTAACGACGTTAACATGAAGTTAAAACAGTGTTGTAGGATGAATTTGAAGTTGGGGAAGAAAATGAGATGGGAGTTTTTCGACATACCCTAACTGTCTTGACCCGGATCACAGAGACCAGACAAGATGGACATTTGCGGTTATAAAGTATAATAGTGGAAAATAATGGATCATTTAAGACCCTCTGGGGCACAATTCATATCCATTATATGAAGAATGTTTTCCTCAAAAAACATAATTTCTTTATGACTGAAGAAGGACAGACATGATCATGATGAATGATGTTCGAACATCTTGGATGACAAGGGGGTGAGTACATTATCTGTAAAGTGAAAGTGAACTAATCCTTTAAGTATGAATGCAACCTGTTATCATGTGACCTATGGCCTTTATAACAAGAAAAAAATATGCGTGACAGGTTTAATTCATCTATCTGTAAATATTTTTTTATTTAATTAAATTTGCTATTTTTTTTATTTATTTATTAAGTTGTTGTTGTTGTTGTTGTTGTTTTTTCTCTCTACTAATATGTCCCACATTTTAATCCTTAAAATTATTATGTCATTAATATGTCATTCATTTCTTTGTTTTGTGCAAAATTGTTAATCCACACGCAAAACTGGCTTAAATCTCTGCTTTCCTTTTTCTTGTTGAATTTCTCTCTGATTTCATCCCTGAGGCTTATTAATAAATAATAATAATAATAAAAAAAAACATCAACGAACACAGTTTTTAATGTTTTTTCAAAGATATTTCATCCATTTCTGTGCATATAATGATGTAAGAAAAAAAATTATAGTTATGTTTTCTGTCATCTTTCCCTGAGTTGATAGGTCAAGGTCAAACTTTATGAAGATCCAATTTGGACAATTTGGATGCAGCTAGAATCAGAAAACATGTTTCACAAATCAAACTGAGAACAAACACAGATTTTCTCAGGGACCATTCACAAGCCTAACTGCACAAGGGACAAACAAATATTTCTCTTTTTATTTTCATCTTTGGTAGTCTGTATCAGGAACCTGAGGGGAGCATAGAGAACTCTGGAATCAGAAAGTGGTCACTGTCTGAGAGCACAGATAGAGCCAGACTCAAAACATTCCAAATACAAAATACAGACCCAAGCTTTAAGAATATGCTGTGGAGCTTTTAGAACTTCACCAAAATCTGCTCTGCAAGTAGAAATGGGTGAAATGCCACTAAAGGAAAGACGCAAGCAACTAAAAATGGTTTATGCAATCCACTGAAGTGCTATTAATATTGCAATCTGTTCAGTAGTGAATATACAAATAAAATCAGATATGACTTATATATAACAGTGTGAATTTTCCCCGTATTATTTCCCCTCCTCTCGACTCCAGTCCAGCGGGTGGCGCTAAAACACAGACGCTTGTTCATCAAACTCCTTTAAACCTCAGAGGAAGAAGATCAGCGTCACCGTGATCTGTTTTTTTTTGGTTGTGATGCTGGTTTAATGCAAACTGTTAGAAATGTACTTATTGTAAATAAAACAAAAAACAAACAAACAAACAAAAAAAAAAACAGTTTTTGAATCAGGCCAATAAATACTTGTAATATTCTCATCCTCACAGTTTTTAACAAGTTTTGAAGCAAGCAGGAATATCTGGAGGAGTATCAGCTGAACTGTGAAGATGAGGTTTGTTAAAGAGGAAAATGAAGAGAACACGAGTGAACCAGAAACCTCGAGAACAAAACACAAGGAAACACAAACCTGGAGAATAAAACAGGAGGAAAAACAAACATGTGGAATAAAACAGGAGGAAACACAAACATGTGGAATAAAACACGAGGAAACGCAAACATGTGGAATAAAACACGAGGAAACACAAACCTGGGGAATAAAACAGGAGGAAACAGAAACCTGTGGAATAAAACACGAGGAAACAGAAACCTGTGGAATAAAACAGGAGGAAACAGAAACCATAAAAGAGGAGGAACAAAGAGGTTGGTGTTTATTCTTCTGATTGTTTGTGGTACAGTCTTACAAAGCATTAACCCTCTGGGCCCTGGAGTAGTTTTGACATTTGTGCTTTCAGTGTCTTAAAAACATAGTAATGGCTAAAGTCTGATTACACTGTAATCAGCACAAGCTGGACTACAATATTACATTAGCAGCATGAATACAATAATACATTTAGCAAATCACTAAAATAAGGCCGTAAAACACATACAGAGCATTTGTTTACAAGAGTTTAGAGGACTGGATGTGCTAGTTTTAAAGTCCATTAACACCAAATAATGTCTGTTGTTGAAGTTCACTTTTTTAAAGACATAACTTTAGACCAGTGGTCCTCACTGTTTTTTCCACAAGAGCCGCACTAATAGAAGAAAGTCAACAGGAGAGCCATTTTTACCTCAAAGTATCAAAGGTTACATCCTACGTCATAAATAGTATGCCAATCTGTCATCAGTGAACATACAATATGCAATGCAATAGACTACAAGTTGTTTATTTAACAGATATTTATATTAAGTTATTTGCTTTTACATATAACATTTTACATTTACATATTTTGTCACAGTTCTGACTTTTGTTCTCACAAATGCAAGTTTATATGTTGTATTTCAGACTTTATAACTCAATTTAACGGAACAATATAAAGTTTGTCAGTTCTGAAGGGGAAAAAGACAAAATTGTGGGATATAAAGTCGATTTTAAGTTTATTGTGGAATTTAAACTCAATATAAAAATGATTTTAAGCCGAGGAGAAAAGAGAAAATTACATGTTGATTTTTCTTATCAAAATTGTGTGATATAATCTCGGAAATGTGGAAATAAATAAAAAAAAAAATTGAAATATAAGCTCAAATTTACCTTTTTTTAAAATTATTATTATTATTTTATTCCATGGCTTCCATAGACTTCTACTTGAAAACTGTCAGATAGGCTCTGCCCACAAAATCTTTCAATCAAGTTTCTAGTTATAAAGGATAAAACAATGTTAAGGTAGCAGATGCTTTGTACACAGCAGATGCTTTCCAGATCAAGAGATCTTTAACAGACGTCTTGCAGATGTACGTGTGCTATCTGGGCTCCCTATAGAAACATGAGATTTGTGCCTATAATATCTTAAAACTAATAATTTATGTCTGCTAAAGGTCAGTGGAGCGAATTGTTGCTTGTGTTTATTTAAGAAATTTAAATATTTAGCAAGTACTGATAGTGTGCAGGATTGCATCCTTTTATATTTTGGATTTAACAGTGTTTTTGGACTAATTTTCCTACACACCTTTTTCCGTTGTGTTGAGTTTGTGTTGTTTAAAAACTAATCATTTTAAAAGCAGTGTACCTCATTCATGGAAAATTTAGGGATGTATAATTGATAAAATTACATCAAAATGATAAACTTGTAATGCAATTGTCTACTTTCCGCTGTTATATCAGGGCTTTATGTCCTTTCACTTTCCTGTGTTTTTTAATAACTTACAGACAGATATATTTATTTATTTATTTTTTTACAGAGTTGATTGAAGATGAGGAGAAAGAAGAATTGAATGAAGTTGAGGAGAACAATCATGTCAAAAGAGGGAAAAAGCCCAAACAGATACATTTAAAGAAAAAAAGAGACAAGAAATGTTTGACCTCCACTCAGCGTAGAAAAAGTCTCACAGGCAAATATAATCTTGAGCTTCGTATGAACATTCATACTGGAGAGAAACGGTTCACTTGTGAACAATGCGGAAAGAGTTTCACACTCGCATCAACCCTTAAGAAGCACATGAACATTCACACTGGAGAAAAAGTGTACAGATGTGGTCTGTGTGGGAAGAGTTGCACACAAAAAGGAAACCTTTTAATACATATGAGAGTTCATACGGGAGAGAAGCCATTCACTTGTGATCAATGCGGGAAGAGTTTTACAAATTCGGCAAACCTTAAGGATCACATGAGCATCCACACTGGAAGAAAGCGGCACACGTGTGAGCATTGCGGCAGAAAATTTCTATGGCTTTCAGTCCTGAAGAACCACCTGAAAGTTCATACAAAGGAGAAGCTACATCCATGTCATTTCTGTGGAGATAGTTTTTCATGTAAACATAGTTTGAATTTGCAGCAGAAAATACTTTCTGGCATGAGAGAGCACATGTGCTTTGAGTGTGACAAGACTTTTACCTCAGATAAAAATTTAAAACGCCACCAGATGATTCACAGTGGAGATAAACCTTACAAATGTTCACAGTGTGACAAGAGCTTCAGTCGGTCAGGAAACCTGAAAAGTCACGAGATTATTCACACTGGAGAGAAGCCTTACAAGTGTTTACACTGTGACATGAGATTCATTCAGTCAGCACATCTGAAAACACATGAGAGAATTCACACCGGAGAGAAACCGTACAAGTGTTCACACTGTGACATGAGATTCAGTCGGTCAGGAAACCTGAGAAGTCATGAGATTATTCACACTGGAGAGAAATCTTACCAGTGTTCACAATGTGACATGAGATTCAGCCAGTCAGCACACCTGAAATCACATGAGATGATCCACACTGGAGAGAAACCGTACAAGTGTTCACACTGCAACAAGAGATTCAGTCGCTCAGGAAACCTGAAATGTCATGAGAAGATTCACACTGGACCACAAAACCAGTCATAAGGCTGAATAAATAAGCTTTGCATTGATACTGTACGACAATATTTGGCAGAGATACAGCCGTTTGAAAATCTGTAATCTGAGGGTGAAAAAAAATATAAATAATGAGAAAGGTGACTTTTAAGTTCTTAGCAATTCATATTACTAATCAAAAATGTTTGGTAGGAAATTTACTAAATATCTTCATGGAGCATCTTTATTTGATCTTTACTTGATATCTTAATACTTTTTGGCATAAAAGGAAAATCAGTCTTTTTGACCCATACAATGTATTTTTAGCTATTGCTACAAATATTTTGTGCTACGTATGACTGGTTTTGTGCGCCAGGGTCACATAAATGTTCAAATGGCACACTCAGTAAGTAGGTAATTAATTTCAATAAGTACTTACTTAATGAGTGCTAAAAATAGTACATTCTCTACAGTCTAATCTCATTGAGTATGAATGCGACCTGCCACGTTGACATTATCGTGTGACCTATGGCGTTATAACAAACTCAACAACTTAAAAAAAAAAAAATATATATATATATATATATATATATATATATATATATGAGTGTCAGGTTTAATTCATCTGTCTGTAAATATTTTTAATTTAATGAAATTTGTTAATGTTGTGGTCCTGTTGAAGAAACAGCTGCGCTTTTATTGTGATTATATTATACAACCAATATAATTTTGGTTTGACTTAAGTTTTTGTAGATTTAACTCTACTAATATGACAGTTGAATCCTTAAAGATATTATTTTTATTGCATAAACCCACAATTGTTACACAGTTAAAAAAAGCAAAAAACAAAACAAAACAAAAAAATAATAATACAATAAAAAATAGCAGCTGTGGTTGCCATTATTTTACCATAATAAATACAGTAGCAACATTTTAAGTTTTACAGTTTTCACTTAAATTTACAAATAAATATCGTAATTCCATTAACTTTACCAACCTATTGAAGTACTGAAATCTGTTTTGTACCTTTGTAATATACTGATAACCTCCAAAAGCAGATGGCGATAAGAAAGTCACATGATGAACCAAAGCCCATCACAGGCAGCTTTTAAAGAGATATAAAGATATCATATATATATATATATATAGAAGGTGCACAGTGTCATGGTAACACACATGAAACTGAAATAAAGCAATAAAATTCATACAACCTGAATGTACAAAACCGCTAATAAAAAAAAAAGTAAGGGAATTCTGGGAGTGTCAGTTTGCGGTTATTCACTGTAATTTTTGCCGGTCTTTTAGCGTTAATCATTTATCAGGTTTTTAATGTCGAATTTTTACAGTTGTTTTTAGTTTACAGTGTATCTCTTGAATATGTTATGAATATCTTTATTTTATGTGCACAGTTGTTGATCCACACACAAAACTGGCTTAAATCTCTGTTTTCTTTTTTCTTCTTGAATTTCTCTCGTTTCATCCCTGAGGATTATAAATAAATAAATAATAAACAACAACAACCGCAGTTTTTGATGTTTTTTCAAAGATATTGCATCTGTGTATATAATCTCATGATGTAGATATACAATCTCAATTTGGAGACCGAACAAACCGGGACAAATTTCATAACATTTTTCAGGGACCTTTCACAAGCCTAGTTGCACAAGGGACAAACAAATATTTGTATTGCTATTTTCATCTTTGGTAGTCTGTATCAGGAACCTGAGGGGAGCATAGAGAACTCTAGATACTGACAATGGTCACTGTCTGAGAGCACAGATGGAGCCAGACTCAATTTCTGTTAAACAAGACTGACAAATTAATTTGTTCTTTACAAATGATCTTTCCACTGACTGTAACTATTTTATTTAATGCATTTTTATGTTTCACACTGAGATCACCAAACCAGCTGATAGAGAAGGACAACACCAACTCAGTATAAGACTTATAAAACAATTTCATCAATGTTGAATAACAGATTGGAAATTAAAATAATAGCAGATCTGTCTCATTTTAAATGAATACTAATAATCACTTCAGCCAGAAATCTACTTTTACTATGGTAAAATAAATGTTCATTGATATCCACAGAACTACCAACTAGTAAATCCCATACATTTGGTTATCACTTTCCTCACTTTCAACTTTCTAACATTTCAACATCTTTGCAAAGTTGCACATATTACTACTTAGTATTCATATGCTAAAAATGTAGCATTAATGCATAAGAAAGAAAGATCACATTTAAGTCTTGTTACTGCTGTTTTTTCATGCACCACTCAAGTTTGAGATTTTGGGCTTTTCAGTTTTTCCTAAAGTGTTTACTGTTAAGTGTTTATTTTATAGCACTTCATCTATTTGTGTCTATAGATTTCAATTACAGTATATATTTTTGAAGGCTATTTTCTCAAAATTCGTTTTTTCTGATACACTGATAAATCTACATTTCAGTAGCATTTACACACCAAACTTTACATGTTTATTCCTGTCTATATCCTGAAGGTTTTTACAGAGGGATTTGTTCATATATAATTTGCTTGATTATATGCAGCATTTTATTCCCTCCAAAAAAAATAAAAAATGTATTGTTTTATGCCTGTTCCAAGTACTTTCTGAATTTTGGAGTGACAAAACGAGATCCCCAAATTCCCTCTGTAAAAACATTTGACTCTAATATGCCAAATAAATAAACATAAAATAAATAACAATAACATAAATGAATATAAAAACTGACTTCATCCAGTGTTTAGATATTTGTACTAGAAATGTATGCAAATTAGTGCATATTTCATTAAATAATGCCTCATTTGCATAAATTTGCATTTGAACCTGCAGTGTCTCGCCTTAAACAAGAATTGTCTGTAATAATCATTCCTCGGTTCATCTTTTCCCACGAACTTTGTTGTCTTTCAATCAACAATTGTCTCTGAGGGACAACCCGTGGGATTTGCAAGTAGAAATCTCCCAAATGGCCTCAAGCTAGTAATTAAACTTCTAGAAGTTTTCTAAAACATCATTGACGGAGTGATCCTGAGAGCGCTGTACGAGCTTGCGGCGCCATCTGCAGCTCAGTTAAAAGTGTTCAAATGCTTCAGAGCACCAAATATGAGTAGAATCAGCGCTGAAACATGTCACTTGAACCGGTAACTTTTTATTAATGCCGGTGAGAATTTGCTTCGTCCTGTCATAAAAATCGCAATGGTTGTGATGTAATTATATAACATGTCTGCTGCTGTTGAGGCAACATTATTGTTTTTAGTTTCTATTCACTCTGCACTGTGCTTGATTTTGGCCACTTAAATTTGCCTTTGGGAACGCAGCATTCGTCATTGGAAACCTTCATAAATCTGTTGTTTACAAAGAGTTGTTTTAGTGTCACATAATCCTTCAGAAATCATTTGAATGTGCTGATTTCCTCAAGAAACATTTCTCATTATTATTAATGTTAATATCGTTAATAGTATTGTGTGGAAACAATGATACCACTCAAACATTTGCATAAGATTTAAAGAGAGAGAGAGAGAGATTAATATCTGTATTCATAATTCATGAAAGTGATAAAAGGTGAGTGCATTTTTTTCTCTTTAATAAATGCATTAACACATTTATTTAAAATGTTTGATAAATGCAAATAAATGTTGTCTAAAAAATCCTGAAAAATAAAGTGTACCACCATTTCCACACTAAATATGATGCAGAAAAATTGTTTTCAACATTGATAATAATCAGAAATGTTTCTTGAGAGTCAAATAAATTGTAATGATTTCTAAAAGACACTGAAAACTGGAGTAACGATGAAGAAAATTCTGTAAGTAAATCGACTCAATCTCTCTCAACATACATCTGTTTTCATATTTAACCCTTCATGTACATTATAAATAATGCTTTATTGCTTCTTTCTTTCATTTCAGTTGTGAGATCAAGTTCAGAGGTGAGAGAAACAGCAAAACACATGAGTGTGTCCTGATTGAGATCAACCTCTGATTGAGATCGAATCTTCTGTGAATCTCGAAGTGACTCATGATGGTTGTGAATGTGTTTTTCAGTGAGGAATGGAAATGCAGTGAGTTTCAGCTGATAAACATCTAATTATTCACTAATAAAATCTGATTCACACTCAGTCCATTTTCAATGTTTTCTCTCGTATTGGCTCATATTTATCATCACTGTGTGTTTTTAAAGATGATCTGAATGAAGTGACTCTCCAGCACTCGGGTAAAACACTAGATTTTAACCAGTTATTTCAATCTGTTATTCTTTATTGTTTGTTTTGTGTGTTTAGTCTTACTTTATTTTATAATAAGCAGTCATGCTACAAATACTGTGAAAACTCTGGTTTTGCTTTCTAATATTGTTATTGTTCAGCTGATTGTATATTTTATCATCTCTTGTATAGATCAGTGGCTGTGGTTTTTGGTTGTTATTTTAATCGTCCTCCTTATCATCATCATCATCATCATCTTGCTCTGTTTCTTGTTGCTAAAAAAGAAACTTAGGTGAGACCTGAGTGTTTAATTTGTCAGAAAGACTCTAGTCACTGAATTATAGAAACAAAGACTAACATTATAAGTGAAAATATTGTTTATCATTTGATCTCTTTAACAGACCATTAAACTTCTGATATAAAGTTATGACTTTATATTTATCAGTGACCTAAGCTGTAAAATCTCTCTCAATAAAGAGAAAATAATAATAATCAGTTTCAATCTGTTGTCAGGTGAAATGTGAGTGAATCAAAGCTAGAGAAAGAATGACTTGAACTGAGTTTGACATTTCATTAGATACTCTTGTGAATCTTCATCTGCTGAATCTTAATCTGATTCTCTCAGGGATCTTGAAACTAGTGTCTAAATGCAGCTCGGACCTGATGAATCTGATTCACTGAATCAGTCTTTGTTGAGAAGCTCATAATGAACATTGGTCATTTACAGTGATACAAGTTTGGGTAACTATGAAATATAATGGGATGATCCTGACATATACTATACATGGAGCCATGGAGCTCAGATTTAGATTTTCAGTCATCAGTTTGGTCAAAAAAGTCCTACTTTTTACAAATAATTTTTTGACACTTAAGTCAATGTTTAAGACTGTTCTTAAGAGAATTTCTGAGAAGTTTTATACATACGGGCCCAGATCTGAAAGTACAGGATCTGAAGATTATCTACTTCGGGTTCATCCACACAAAGCAAGAGCTTTCCAAACTTTTATTTTATTATTCTTCCGTAAGCATGGCATTGTCTCAAGAAATATCGGCATAGACAAGAAACCATTGATACCGACTCAAAATCATGTAGCATGCCAGTTCAGTATGTGGCGCTGTAATTCTGCCATAAATTTACACTAAAAGTCCAGGAGAAGAACCTTGCACGCAGTACAAACCCAACACAACAACAAGAAAATAGTTTCAGAAAAATAGCGATTTCAGGCTCCAAAATGATGGATTTTTTATGTACACAGTTAAATGTGTCTCCATGTGTATGAGGCCTGTGATTGCTTTTTGAATGACGTATGTGTAGAGCAGATGAAACATGCAGTGATACGGTTATTACACAGAGTGGATCCTCTCATGTCATTTCAGATTTGATGCATGACTGTGTGAACACTCATGAGGTTTCTCTCGAGTGTGGATCCTCTCATGTGTTTTCAAATTAGTTGACCGGTTGAATCTCTTGTCACAGTGTGAACACTTGTACTTTTTCTCTCCAGTGTGGATCCTCTCATGTCTTTTTAGGCTTCCTGAATCAAAGAATCTCTTGTCACAGTGTGAACACTTATAAGGTTTCACTCCAGTGTGGATCCCCTCATGTATTTTCAGGCCTCCTAAATCACCGAATCTCTTGTCGCAGAGTGAACACTCATAAGGTTTCTCTCCAGTGTGGATCCTCTCATGTCTTTTCATATGTGTTGCCAGTCTGAATCTCTTGTCACAGTGTGAACACTTGTACTTTTTATCTCCAGTGTGAATCTTCTCATGATTTTTCAGGTTTCTTGAATCAACAAATCTCTTGTTGCAGTGTGAACACTTATAAGGTTTCTCTCCAGTGTGGGTCCTCTCATGTATTTTTAGGTCTCTTGAATTATTGAATCCCTTGTTGCAGTGCAAACAGATATAGGGCTTCTCTCCAGTGTGGATCCTCTCATGTGTTTTTAGGGCTGCTGAATCACTGAATCTCTTCTTACAGTGTTGACACTCAAAAGGTTTTTCTCCAGTGTGGATCCTCTCATGTGTTTTCAAATGTGCTGACCGGCTGAATCGCTTGTCGCAGTGTGAACACTTGTACATGTTTTCTTCATTGTGGATTCTCTCATGTCTATTTAGGCCTCCTGAGTGACTGAATCTCTTGTCGCAGTGTGAACAGTTATAGGGTTTCTCTCCAGTGTGGATGTTCATGTGATCCTTAAGGTTTGCTGATTGTGTAAAACTCTTTCCACATTGATCACAAGTGAATGGTTTCTCTCCTGTATGAATTCTAATGTGATGCTTAAGGCTTGTTTTGCGTGTGAAACTCTTTCCACACTGAGTGCAGGTGAAAGATTTATTAGCTTTTCTGTTCTTCAAATCTTTCTGTTTGGTTTGAGAGCAACTCAAAGGTTTTTCTCCACCTTGACTTGATTCTTCATGCATCTCTTCTTTAATCATCTCTGAAATAAAAGTAGAAATACACTAAGTTCTACAGATGGTGGCGCCAGAAGCAGATTTAGTTGTATCTGAACAAACTGTAAGACTTCTAGAACAATGGCCTTTGAGCAGACAAGACCAAAGTGGTGGCTTTTGGCCATAATGCACAACATTTGGTGAAAACCTAAAGAGTAAATCAGCACAAACCCCTCATACTAAAACACACACATGCTGGTGGAGACCTGATCATTTAGGGTTTGTTTTGTAGCCACAGATCCTGGGCAGCTCACAGTCATAGAGTCAGCCATGAACCATGAATGTATATCAAAGTGTTCTAGAGTCAAATGTTAGGCTTTGTAATCTTAACATACATTAAAAGGTCATTGAAGATGAATGAAGAATAAACACCAACCTCCTTGTTCCTCTTGCTTTATTCTGCAGTTTTCTGGCTCCTCATGTTTTGTTATCCAGTTTTCTGGCTCCTCTTGTTTTATTTTGCAGTTTTCTGGCTGCTCTTGTTTTATTTTCCAGGTTTCTGGTTCATCCATGTCTTCCTCTCTCTCCTCTTTAACAAACATCATCTTCACAGCAGCAGATCTCAGTTCAGCTGATACTCCTCCAGATATTCCTCCTCGCTTCAAATCTTAGTCACAACTGTGAGGATGAGAATATTACAGGTATTTATTGACCTGATTCAAAAACTGTATTTTTCGATTTACAGAAACAACCGTTTGCATTTGCATCACGATAAAACAACAGAGAGCGCGGTGAAACTAAACATCTTCCTCTGAGGTTTAATGGAGTTTGGCAAACAACCGCATGTGTTTTAGCGCCACCCGGTGGACTGGAGTATAAAGCGGCAAGAGGAGGAAAATATACGGGGAAATTAGTTCGTGTTTAAGGTATGCTGATTTATTTTGTTTTTCTTTACAAAAAACGATATGCCCCAAAGAATGCCGACCTTGTGGCCCCAATCTGAATTACAGACAAGGTCCACACATGTGCCATAACTGGGCCAAGTCTAGCCATTTAATAACTTATAATATAACAGGTACTGGTACAGATTCCTAGCCATAAGCAAATCACATCAACACCAACCTTTAACCATAAAACCCAAAACTGACACATACCCCAGCATAATGTTGCCCAAATCATGTCTACAAATTTGCTAATTTCTGAAAATGACTTTATTTAACAGTCATGCAAAAATACACAATTGTTTATATTAGAACAACAGTATTAACATTTGAGCACATTAAACTTAACGTAGCCTAGTTGACTTGAACTGATTTGTTAAATTAAAACTTTTCAGACAGCCTCTTCAATGAAGAATAAAAACCAACCTGTTTGTTCTTCAGTATCTTCAGTGTGTTTGATACAAAGTCTCTCTGTCCTCTTTAATAAACTCAGCTCTTCCAGCCGATTTCAGCTCTTCCTGATGCTGTGATGCTCGTCTTCACTTGTGAACTGATGGGGATATTCAAGCATTTATTGCTGAATGTGTGATTGTTGTGGGAGGAGCTTCACTGATCATCACTTTATGTGAAGAAAAGCAGATTTTACAAAAATAACTACATTAGAGAACACAAAACCTGTCTAAATATAGTTCGATTCTCTATTGCTCTGATTGTAGTTATTAAAGTAATGAACATGTTATAGATTTATATCTGCAGAAACCGAAAGTGATCATAAAATACTTAAACAGAAAGAGTACCACAAAGTAGAGGTTCCTTCATATTTATTTAAACTTGCATGTGGCATTTATTTGAACTTTCCCATGTTTCCCATAATTGCAATGAACAATGTTTGTTTTTAATACACTTCACCAAACCCACACTACAAAAAAAAATCTAATATTAATTTAAAAGCCAGTAATCCTTGCCTAGTAGACTATAATTACGACATTAGAATAAGATATGGATATAATAATGTATATTTTGAGTGTCAACTTCTCATATGATTCCCGATGGTTTTAGATGACAAATTACTCCTAGTTTTAATAGCTACAATTATAATTCAAGATATGAAATAACACCATTTGCTTGAAGTTGTTTTTTGTTGATGAGACAATCACTATACTGACGAGGCATACAGTGATTAACCCCATTCTTTTGTATCTATACCTAAAGAGACATTTGCATAGATGGGCGAACATAATCACCTGTATGTTGTAAACGTGTCCAATCACATTTGCATTAAGCACCCAGTATGCACTTGTCTATAAATTAATAGCTTGCGTTTACAAAATGAGCCTGAAATAGCAGAAACAAGCCTTTGTAATCAAAGCAAAGTCCATGCTTATTAAAACTGTTAATGAAATGAAAATGTTACATTAAATAAGAAATAATTTAGTTTAATATGCCTACTTTTGTTATTATATCCAAATAGTTTACTTTAATGTCACAAATAATAATCTCCAGGTTTACTGGAGTTTACATGACTCTTTGATTCTTTAGTGTGTGTTTGTATGACGTTTCAGATGCGTCCGAAATTACAAAAACATATGCATATATTTATTTGTTTGAGCAAAATTATTGCTAGGGACAGTTTGGCAGAATCATCCGTCTTTTCCACTGTCTGCAGCTGCAGTTATACAGTCTCACCGCCAGAGGACAGTGTACTGTTTAGATCAAAGACAACACTTGATTTACTTTTTTAACGTGTGATTGAAAACGCGCAATTATAAATTTGACATTTAGATTTTGTATGAATGGCAATTTTTAATTGCTTTATGCTGTTTTCAGGTTTAATGCAAATTATAATGAGGTGAGGGCTGTCATAAACATAAAATACATTTTTGTGCACCTGTCAAACATATACAAACTTGATATATAATATTAAGTTCAGACAAAGTCACAACAGCTTCTCGTATTCAAAGACAGATTATCCTTCATTACACTTTTCCAATGGAACTGTAGATTTAACTTTTATTTGCGGCTGACAGGAAGAGGTTTTTGTCTACCTGTCTTTTTTTTATTATTATGAATGCTTGAACAGCAGGTAAATAACAAAAGTGCCAAGGGTATAGACAAAAATATGAAATGTATATATAAACTATACATACTATATATTATATACTATAATAATATACACAACCAACAAATAAATTACATACAATAAAATAAAATGCTTACATAAATAAAACTATAAATAAAAGGCCTTGCTAAATAAATTTTCTGAAAACAAGTTCAAATTAAGTGTGTTTTTGCTTGAAACAAGCTAAATAATCTGTCAATGGGGTAAGCAAAATACTACTGTTTTCTGTTTGAAATAAGATTTTTTGCTTAACCCATTGGCAGATTATTTAGCTTGTTCTAAGCAAAAACTCACTTAATTTTGACTTGTTTTTCTGAAAACAAGAACATATTTTTTACTTGTTTAGAAAATCCTTCTTGAATCGTTAGATATTCTGGCTGAAAACAAGACAAAAATATAAGTAAGAAAAGTATTTTTGCAGTGTATGATTGAACTGGATCAACAAAGGTCAGCAGCAAAGTCACTGGTTAATAAAATGGGATTAAATACATAAAGAAAACAAAAAGCAACTGGCATTACTTTTTTGAAAAAGTAACTTGAAATTTTCTTTTGGGAATGAAAAAGTAATGCGTTACTTTAGTTACTTGAAAAATATAATATTATTACGTAACTTCCATTACTTGTAATGCGTTACCCCCAACACTGTGTATCAAACTTTTCTTAAACTTCTTTTAGTCATTCAAATATTTCAGTTCAGTCTGTTTTATATAATTCAGTGGCTGGCTTATATCATATATAAAAATGCTATCAGTGTGTGTTTATTCAGTGAAAATCAAACAGCACATTTGCATAAGATCTTCATGGTCTACTAGATTCCCAGTTCAACCTACTGCAGTTAAACAGGCAGAACAGTGATGGAGCTTCACTTAGTCTGGATGAATGAACAGAGACCATGTTACTATCTGAAACTACACTACAATCTCTTACAGGACAATGAACAGACACACATCAGGAGACAGAGAAGATGATCAGCTGAAGACTGAAGAAAGAGACAAGGAGATAGCAGATTATCAACATGTCAACCACCGATACCACAGGTGAAAATCACACAGTCCACAGTCAAAGCATAGTTTAACATGATTCTTCTAGAACATTTTCAATCCATTCTGTCAGAATTAAAATTTATTGAAGTACTTTATATATTCAGGTGAGAATATTTAGTGAAAATCTTTATTTCCTCAACAAACTCCAAACATGTTTATTCTGACATGACTTCCGTCTCAGATTTGCACTTACCCTATTTTGCTGTTTTAATTATTGTTCAAAGATGTTTTAGGTGATGAAAGTCAAATCTAATGTATTTTTTTTTTGTTTCATACAGTCATTACTTCCCACAATCCTCCTCGCAAGAGAAAAAAGAGCAGAAGCCCACCTCCTCTCAGTAAGTCTTTAAATAGATTAACATATATTTAAAGTGATTATAAATTTGTGGAAATTGTGAGCACTTTATTAACCCTCAAAACTTAAATCAACCTAAATTCAACCTCAAATATCTCTGGTGCACATTTTTATTTAGCTCTCCTGATGATCTTCTGCAGATGTTTGAGGACATTGAGAAGATGAATGATGGACGACACCTGGATTGTGCTTCAATGGAGAAACAGGACACAGAAAGACGTGAGTGTGATGATATTGGATGTTATTAGACGAACACAAATGTTTTAATCTTCTTCTTCTATCATTTTCAGAGGGTGTGACACTGAATCTGGTTGTGTGCAGGAGTGACTGCACATTAATCCTCCATATCAGAGCAGATCCTGCAGAAGTCAGAGAGAAGATCAGACCTAGAGCTTCATGGTCGTCAGATCAGTCTGGTGGAGCTTCCAGCTCTGATTCGTCTCTCAGAGGAGGAAGTGATGCATCAGATTCTCCACTGTGTGTCTCTCTGTCATCCTGGAGTTCATGCTTTCCTCATTATTCCTGATGCTCCACTCAATAATGAAGACAAAGCAGAAATGGAGGAGATCCAGAGGATCTTCAGCTCAAGAATCAACAAACACATCATGATCCTCATAAAGCAGGATTTAGAGCATCAGACAGCAGAACTCAATGAAGAAACACAGTTTGTCATTGAGAGATTTGGAGGACGACATCATTTCTTTGGTCCCAATTCACAAGTCTCCACGTTGATGGAGAACAGAGCAAATGCTGGAGGAAAACAGAGGAGCGTTTTTCTCCACAGAGACATTTCTGCAGGCACAGATGAAAAAACTGCTGCAATTTGAAGAGTTGAAGAAGAAAATTAATTCACTGGGATCTTGAAACTAGTGTCTAAATGCAGCTTGGATCTGATGAATCTGATTCACTGAATCAGTCTCTGTTTAGAAGCTCATAATGAACATTGGTCATCTATAGTGATACAAGTTTGGGTAACTATGAAATATAACAGGATGATCCTAAACAACAGCTGGACATGGAGCCATTTAACAGCTCAGATTCAGATTTTCAGTTTTCAATTTGGTCAAAAATAATAATTTTTTGACACTTAAGTCAAAGTTGAAGACTGTTCTTAAGAGCATTTCTGAGGGTCCAGATCTGAAAGAGCAGGATCTGAAGATGATTAGGGCTCATCCACACAATGACTAAGTTTACATGCGCACGATTAATGCGATTATTTCCAATAATCAGAGTAAGGACTTAATTGCATTATGGTTTTTACATGTCAAGAGCAAACTCTTCACTCCCGTTTACATGCAATTTCCATTAATCTGATTATTCACTAAGAATTGTGGTTACTTACCTTTATTCACATAAACAAATAATAAACAAATGATGGATTCAGAAAGAGTAGGATTGTCTCTGGACGCCATTTTAACGAATTTACGTCTCATACAAAACGCTTTAGTATGGTTGTACTGCATGCTTCTTCGGTGCAATAGAAATGAGACGGCAATTCACCACAGAAATGTGGCAATGCCACTTCAGCTGGGTTTGCCTATGCTGCCGTCGCTTTCTACGCACCGTCTCTGGATGAGGGTGAGGAGCAGAGACTGGTGGCAGCGAGTTGTTCTAACGGAGTTCAGCGATTCTGAGTGGAGGGAAAATTTCAGGATGTCACAGGTCTCATTCATGTAGCTGTGTGAACGTGTTCGTCTCCCAATGAGTCCGCAAGAATTTTCAGTTTGTGCACCTATACTGCTAGAGATAGCTGGGCAGCTGCGCGGATTATAGGGTGATTGCCAATCAGTTCGGAGTACACACAAGCACGGTCAAAAGATATTTGTATTTATTCTGTAAATCAATGGTACCCAAGGCACGTGATTTAATAAAGGTACCAACAGAAGACCAAGCGCGTGTCAAGTCAAGTCAAGTCAGCTTTATTTATATAGCGCTTTTTACAATACAAATTGTGTCAAAGCAACTTTACAGAATCAAATGGGAAAGTAATATATCAATAATTCAAAAGAATGTCCCCAATTTAGTTGTTGTCCCCAACTGAGCAAGCCATAGGCGACAGTGGCAAGGAACCAAAACTCCATCTGTGACACTGATGGAGAAAAAAAAACCTTGGGAGAAACCAGGCTTGTCATAGCGAACCGCTTGGAAAGCACGTTCCACATCCCTCAAGTCATCGGATGTGTAGATGGCACACACATCCCTGTACTTCCACCCTCAGATGGGTACAGGGATCTCGTTAACCGTAAAGGCTGGCCATCATACATCCTCCAAGCAGTTGTGGACGACAAGTGTTGGTAAATTGACGTAGACTATAATATGTGATCTTGGACCACAAAACCAGTCAACATGAAATTTAGATTTATACATAATCTGAAAGCTGATAATAAATAAACTTTCCATTGATGTATGGTTTGCTAGGATAGGGCAATATTTAGCCAAGATACAACTATTTGAAAATCTGGAATCTGAGGTTGCATAAAAGTAAAAAATTCCAAATTACTTTCTTAGCAGTGCATGTCATTCGTGTACGTAACAAGCACATGCGCACTTTGGTCAGAGCGGCAATGCTGCGATTAATGTGTTTACATGTTTACGGTTGTTACATAGAGTGAATCCTCTCATGTCTTTTCAGATTTGATGAATGACTGAATCTCATGTCACTTATAAGGTTTCTCTCCGATGTGGATCCTCTCATGTTTTTTTAGGACTCCTGAATCACTGAATCCCTTGTTGCAGTGTGGACACTCATAAGGTTTCTCTCCAGTGTGGATCCTCTCATGTGTTTTCAAATGTGATGATCGACTGAATCTCTTGTCACAGTGTAAACACTCATGAGGTTTCTCTCCAGTGTGGATCATATTGTGTTTTTTCATGTCCTGACTGACTGAATCTCTTGTTACATTGTGAACAGTTATAGGGTTTCTCTCCAGTGTGGATGTTCATGTGATCCTTAAGGTTTCCTGATTCTGTAAAACTCTTTCCACATTGATCACAAGTGAATGGTTTCTCTCCTGTATGAATTCTCATGTGACGCTTAATACTTTCTTTGTGTGCGAAATTCTTTCCACACTGAGTGCTTGGTAATACACAGTAAAGTGCTGGAATGGAAATGTTACATTAAATAAGAAATAAGACTGTCGTTCAATTTAGTTTAATATGCGATAAGTTGATTAACGATGACAAATGAACAAGTAGGACAGGGGAACAGACTGCAACATTAATTCTGTAGAAGTGCTTGAATTCCACCTGAAAACATATGCTGACTGTCTACACGACAATTCATTTTGCAGTCTGTTCCCCTGTCCTACTTGTTTGTTCGTGATCGTCAAATGACTTATCGCGTCTTAATTTTAAGATGGCGGTGACCGGAAAATTCCCTGAAGGTACTGTCTGTATAAACTGTCTTTTTAATAAACTACCTGTGCAGTTCTCAGTGTATCGTTTTAAATATCAGGGCCTTAGAAGTCCAACAATTAAGAGTGGAGTTACTTTGAACGTTGTTAATGGTGTAAAAATAGTGATTTAGGTTATGCTATGCCCCTAGCACTAACATTGTAAGCCTACTGGAAGCACAGGCAAATAATGGTGTAATTCTGAAAGCTTTGGGTTAATGGAGGTGGGAATTGGACAAATGATTGTACTCAGTAACATGTTTTAATACACCCCAGGTCCATTTCACACCGAACTTCTCCTTTAATGTTTATCTCAGAATTTTGAATCTTTTTTTTTTTTTAGAATTCTGAGTTTATATCTCAATTTTTTTTCCTCAGAATTCAACTTTGTTTAACATTTTCCCTCAGAATTCCAAGTCCATATCTCAATTTTTTTACCTTTTTCCTTAGAATTCCATATTTTCATTTTTTAAAGATTATCTTTAAACTTCTGCAAGTTTATGAAAAACAGTCTTGATGTTTTTTCTCAGAATTGCATTACCTTTTCCCTCAAAAAGTTAATATAAGAATAGAAAGAATATAGAACATATAGAAAACAGAAAGAGAGGTTTATATATAACTATAAACTCACAATTGCAAGTTCGCATCTCACAATTCTGACTTTGCAAATAAAATTAGTATAAAATAAAGTCTGAATTTTGAGACAAACTCAAAATTAAAATCGTAAGATTAAAAAGTAAATTAAAGTACAAAAGATTGTTTTTAATAAACACAAATGTTAATAATAACTAAACATTAATTCTGTTAAGCTGCTTTAAATTTAATTGAATTGTGAACTTCAAAAGGAGCTGTGAGCATCCTTGACAGTTTTTTTTTTTTTCAAAATAGTAATTATTATTATTATTATTAATAATAACTTATTAATAAATAATTTATGTATTAATAATTTAATTTATAATTTAGTAATATTCCCTGACACAGTTAGGGAAGCCCAAAACTACAATATATCCTTCCCAATCGCTTCGCATATGTCGAACAAACAAAACCCCCCAAACACCAGCAGACCTCATATCTTTATGGAGTCCATTAGAAATGCAGCAGGTGTTTGTCACTAATGAGAGACTGCTGTCGCTCCTCCTCTTGCCTAAAACTAAGGGCTTATAGTTTCATACCGAAGCTATTCCTGCTTGTGCCTTCATGACTAAAATCATTTAAAAAACTTAAGGTTTCATTGTAGCTGCGAGCATGAATGATCATCACTTCCATATGAATGAAAGCTTTATTTCTAACACGATCAGTGTCAAAGTGGATTGTAGCAGGGATTCACAGAGAAATCAATGTATGAGAAACTCTGCATAAACAGGGCACTTGAAGACATTTGGCCAGATTCCAAACCAAGCTCTGGACAACCTAATTTCAGCGGATGATCGTCATGGAGCTATTTCCTGTTTATACTGAAACTGGAAACTTGCCATGATTGTTCTCAGCCAGAACTGTATATGGCTCCACAGAGTTTCAGCATTATGCTAATATTTAAGAGTTTAAGAGTGTTTCTCACAAAGGGAACTTGCATTCTGCAGATATTCCTTTGAACTTTTCTTCTGACTTTGGCCACTTCATTGTTCTAACTTTGGTTTCAACTTATTTCCTATTACAATATTTATTTACATTTTACAATTAGTTATTTAGCAGATGCTTTTATCCAAAGACAACAATGGAAACAGTTTTTATATTTACTTTTTATTATTATTATTTTATTGCATTAATAATTTTACATTTTTATTTATATGTGACCCTGGTCCACGAAACCAGTCATAACTGTCAATTTTTCAAAAATTTTATCATCTGAAAATATCATCTGAAAGTTGAATAAATAAGCTTCCCATTGATGTGTGGTTTGTTAGGATCGGACAATATTTGGCTGAGATACAACTATTTGAAATCTGGAATCTGAGGGTAATATTGAGAAAATCTTTAAAGTTGTCCAAATGAAGTTCTTAGCAATGCATATTACTTAGGTTTTGATACCTTTACAGTACAAAATTTACAATTATTCATTTATTTATTTATTTATTATTATTATTATTTTTTTTTTTTGATAATTTTGACCCATACAATGTATTTGTGGCTATTGCTACAAATATACCCCAGACTTAAGAATGGTTTTGTGCTCCAGGATCACATATTTGTTATTCTTTCTAAAATTGATCAAATAAAATAGACAATACTGCCCGGATCTCACTGCATCAGAAAGAAATACTTAAAATTCAATATTAAGTGAAATATTTAAAGCCACGGAGAATAACTTGATTCTTTGTGCAAAGATGTGAGCCAATAATTTTGCATCATTATTAATTAAATTTATAGGCCTCCAGTTGTCAAGAAGCAGACAATCCTTATTGGGTTTAAGTAGCAGTGTAATTATGTCCTGACACATAGATGACTTCCTTATAAACCAATAAAAAAATTCAGAAATGTAGTCTAGGAATATCTTATAAAATTCACCTGTAAAGCCATAATTTCCTGGAGATGATCTTTTAATTTACTAATGTTCTTTTTTAACTTCTTCTAAAGATATATCTTGATTACATTCTTTTTTCTGTGTTTTATCAATACTAATATCAATGTGCAACATTTTATTTATTTATTTTAACATGCAAAAGAAAATTTGAACTTTGGCTGCTATTATGTTCAGAGTTTTTTTTTTTTTTTTTTTTTTTGTATTCTTCCACAAAATCAGAGACAGTTTTAGCATCTTCAGAATTCTACTCATTCATTTAAATTGTACATATTTTGTTAACACTAACATTTCGATTTTCTAAATTATTAAAGTATTTGATATTCCTTTCACTGTGTTTCATCCATTTTCATCTAGAACGAATGAAGGCTAATTTTAATAGATATTATCCAATTCAGATTGTAACTTAATTACCGTATTGATATCAGCTTGCGATTGCTCATCCTTTTCATAAATAGATTGTGTCTTCATCTTTTTTCTTTGGATAATTCTTTGCCCATTTTACCATATTACAGATTGGCAAAAAAAAAAAAAAAAAAAAAAAAAAAATATATATATATATATATATATATATATAAATAAATAAACATTTGCCTTAGGCAGAGCAAACCTTTACAATGCAATTATAGAACAAGCAAACATGTTTATAACTCTCAAAACTTTAGATTTGAAATAGTACATCACTAGACGTAGTTTAAAATAAAGCTGAATTCATGAAAAACACACAAATTAACCATTATTCTTCTCATTAACGACTCGTCAGGACTATTTCATCATTACATTCTTATTTCTTTACCCTCAATAAAGCATTTGTGCCTTTCGTGCCTCTTTAATTCGTGGCCACATTTTTATTCAGACAACTCGCAAGAAACTCGGAATTCCTAAAAATAAAGAGGTTAGAAGAGACAGAGACAACTCTTTGTGTTTTCTTGTCAGGTCTTCGCTGATTTCTAACTTCTTTATTTTTAGGAATTCTGCGTTCTTTGCGCAACTCTTTCTTTGGTCATCTGTAAATCTTGTAATCACTGGTGGAGTTTCTCCGTCCTCTCTCCGCCTGATCCTGTGGCTTATTACGTCAGTTTGGGAGGGCATGAACTTCGCTGAAGAGAAACTCTGATGATTCCTTTGAGGCTTCTTTGGTCAGTGGTCTTTTGCCTGACATCGTCGATTTTTTCTGCAATTGCGTTAGAATTATCAGTCTGATTAAACTCTCGGCGAGAGGTCAAGAGTCCGAAATCTTCATTTAAAACAAAAACAAAAGGAATTATTTCCACGTGTTTGCACTGATGTGTTGTAACATTTAAGGGTAAAAAAAATATTATATTATTTAGTGAACGGTCCCGGACGCCATCTTGACCGCTCCCCGATGAAATAAACACAAAACATGAGGAACCTGCAGGTATCACATTTTCTTATAACTGCTCTATATCGTCGCTGTCGGGCGGAAACCTCGTATCTCCAAATTTTGTAAATTTCATATTTTTTCACAAATCGATGCCATTGGTCAGTGCCCACGTGGATCTGTAATTTTTACAAATTATTAACCAATCTAAAGTGTTGAAAATAGCTTGAGAGCAAATCTCTTAACTCATTTGAACACTTCAACTGTCTGAGAAGAGCTCGTATCTCCACCTTTTCTTCACTCCGCTGGAGCGTCGGGGCATATGTCTCCTTCCATCTTCTTGTCACAAAGCACCGGCAAAAATAATTAGCATTGAATGTGTCGGTGGAAACAGTAAGGAGATATTTGAATGATCCATTAATAAACTAGTGTATTCTGAGATAATGTCGCAAAGACCCTGACTCGCAATCTGTTCTTTGGACGCAACTTTTGAAGGAAAGCATCTTTCCGGATTACATAATGAAAGCGTTTTTTTCTGATTTGTTTTATTTCGTTAAGTAATAATTTAAAGCTTTCTATTTATTTATTTATTTATTTGTCATGTTTGTGAGGCATGTAGCCTATTCGCTGAAAAATGTGATCGCGCTGACTCCTCATGTCCTGCAAAGCGATTTCAACTTCTCCTCTTCAAAAACAATATTCACATAATAGCGCACATTTATCTAGGTTTAATGTTTAAACTAAAATTGTTCTATAGCTACTTTAACTGTTTTAGATCTATAGATTTTATTTTATGCAAGTCGTAATGATTTAAAAGGCAAAAGTCTTCCGCTGGCCGCTGTTCGTAAAAACAAACAAACAAACAAACAAACTGATATTTAACGAACAAAAAAATGCTCCAAAAGTTTTTCTAAATTAACTTAATAAGAAAACGAAACGAAATATAACCACTTTGGCATTACATACAAAACGTAACTATGTTAATAGCTGAAACAGTAGTATAAGCTGTTCTGGAAGAATTAAGGGGAAAAAAGACGGACTCGGTTTTTTTGTATTGCATCATAGCTCTTAAACCTTTAAAATAGAGTTTAGGAAGATGTATGTAACCACAGTCGTTAGCTTTGGTTAACTATTGAAGCCTTTTCTCTTGTCAAAAGGCTCAACGCGACCGCAGACTTTGATGAACACTGCTGGCAGCAGCGAAGTCTGTGTCTGTACCATTCTTATCAATGACGGCGTAATCTCGTATCTCCCTGCTCCCAAGTCATAAAACCTCGTATCTCCGATAAAACATGATTTTGGGGAAATGTTGTCTTAATGTTGGTACACAACAGTGTATGATAGCAATATATGGTATAATACCAACTTTAACGATAAAATATTGAATAACTCAAAAAATATGCAGTTTTTTTCATTTCCTGAAAAATGACGGTTTTGGAGATACGAGGATTCCGCCCGACAGCGACGATATGTAATATAAAATCTAAATAACAGATAGACTAAACATGAGTTTATTTTAATCATCAGTGTCATTAATACGTGTATAAGCTGCATGAACTTCAGTGACTTTCACTTTCATTTCAATCACAGAACCTTATGAGAAACAAATCTGTGAGTAAAAGACTATTGCTGATGATTATGGTCTTCTAGGTTTATCACCTAGAGATTGCAGCCCAAGAGTTCAACACACTTCTCTTAAACGTATTTCAATCATTTAAATAATTCAGTTCAATCTGTTTTATGTAATTCAGTGGCTGGTTTATTTCTGTCATATATTAGAATGTTATCAGTGTGTGTTTAAGTGGGAATCAAACCTGTGATTCACAGCAGCTTTGCAGGAAATCTTCATGATCTACTAGTTGAGATTCAAACCACTGTAGTTAAAGAGAAAACTGAACAAAATTTACAAGCAGAATTGATGGTGCTTCGTATTGTGTGGACAGATGAACAGAGACTGTATGAAAATCACTTAATTCTCTTACAGTATGATGCAGAGGCAGATGTCACGAGTCAGAGAAGATGATCAGATGAAGACTGAAGAAAGAGACGAGTAGAGAAATGAATATCAACATGTCAAACACTGAAACCAAAGGTAAAAAGACTCAATAATATTTTAATTCTGTTCATTGATTTAAATTCTTGAAGAACTTTCATTCACATGAAGATATAATCAGTGTTCAGTGGAAATTTCTAAACAAAATCTCACTTTCACTTTGATTAACGTTGTTTGTAAGAATCATTCAACAAAGCTGATATCTGTTCCCACTAAACATTGGACATCGGATAGACGTGCAGATCATGTTTATATTGGGTCCGTCGGTCCATGACCAATTCTGGACATCTATTCGACGTCCAAACTGGGTCTACTATTTGGACGTCCAACCATGACCCAACTTGGACGTCACTTTAACGTTCAACATTTGATCTGGGTTTTTTTGGACGTCATTTGGACGTCTATGGCAGTTGCAGTAAATGTGTTTTACAAAATAGAGCCTATCAACATGATTATACATATGAATACAGATTATTTATAAACAAACAAGATTTATTATCTGTATGACTATTTATTTATTTGGTAGACCATATGTCAAAAATGACATGGAAAAGACGTCACTACAACGTCACATTGCGCAGTGGGTTGGTTTGTGTTATGGTGATGAAAGAGTCATCATATATAATGTATGACATCTGTTTCGAACAGTGACTGTCATCCACAATCCTCTTCGCAAGAGAAGATCGAGCTTAACTCTACCTCCTATGTGTAAGTCTCTACCTACATCAATAAAATTATGTGTGGAAAATATTGGCACAAGTTATTAAATTCATCCCCTGCTGATGGATTCTGATCATTTTGATCTGTGATGATGGATTAAGATCAAGATCTTGTCATCATATCATGTCACATATAACAAGGGTTAAGTACTAGTACTTATTTATTGGCTTCTAGTGTTTCCCTTCCGAGGGAACTCGAACTGCGTCCTCTAGAGGTCGTTTTGGGGAACGACTCCTTTGTGTCTGAAGATTATATGCAAAAACTACAACAGTACCAGCTGGCGGCAGCCTATCTTCAGTCAAACTGTGTTGCTTTTAAAAGTGTTGATTCGGTTGTTGCATATAGATGGATTTCTTTTTTTCGGCATTATCATCACTAACAAGTTATTCACTGACAAATAAATTCAATTATAACTCAATCTTGACATTTTACTGGGGCACAGCAGAGTTTTACTGGGGCACGTGCCCCAGTAAATAGGGTCTAGCGACGTCCCTGGTATTAATGCATGTCCATACCACTTCAGGTATTTGACACTGTGGGCATTTGGAATCCCCCTTAAAGCTGGATCTCACCCTGATGCCCCCTGCTGGTGCCATCTAGTGCTGGTCAATTAGGGTTGGTCCTCCTCTCTGCGGAGAGTTGAGCACCTGCCCTATAGCTCCTAGTTGTTCCACATAACCTCATCGGATATCGACTGCTTGCTGTTGTCCGATTACTCTCTCCGCCCCTTTGTATGGTACGGTGGTGAGCTTACTCTATTGTGGGTATTAAAGGCCCTTGGCCTTCTAGAGTCTTTAGACTAGCAGCTTGGGTCATCAGATCTGTTTTCCTGCCCTTGTATGCTCCTCTTACATCAGACGAGCAAAAAGTTAGGTAGTTGTAGCATGCTGTCTTTTACAAGGCTGTGGAGGTCCTCCTTCCCATTGAAGGAGCAACCAGCAACCAATCACTAAGTGGTGCGAGTTTTGAGTCTCTCAGCATCCTCATAAAAGAAGCCGGCAGCTTGCTGCTGCCTGATGGGTTATCCCTCCACCACACAAGCCGGTGCAAAGGTTGCTTTGCCCCTTCGCTGGGTTTTTCAGCAGCTTAGGTCGTTAGACTTCTTTCTTGCCCCTATTATGTCTCTCAAGTCTTGGAGAGGCTTGGCCTAAGGCAGGGTTGCTTGAGAACACTATTTCTGGGTGAAAAGGGCAGATCATCCTCTGTTGAATGATCGGACATCTACCCCGCGGCTGCTGCATACTTGCCCCGGCTATTATATTGAGTGTTGATAACAACCTCTTCTGATTGTTCTCTCCTGCTGAGACAGGGTCATTTGAGCATGCCTGCCTGGGCAGAGTGGATAGATCCTCCTCTTCATTGATGGTTATCTACCCCATGGCTGCTGAATGCTCGCCATTCTTTGAGCAGAGCTTTGTCACAATCTCATTGGATAAGTCGGCCGCTTGCTGCCACCCAATGTGTTTCGCCTCCCGCTACACTGATTTGTGCGGAGGCTGCTGACCTTTCAGGTTTTGAACCCTTGGTCTCCTGTAGCCCCTAAAATGGCAGCCCAGGCCATTAGGCTACCCTTTGCAGGTCTCAGAGTAGAGCCTCTGCTCTGTATGGCTCTAGATATTTCACGTTGCAGCCCTGGTGAAATATCACTAAATCAGTATATTTTTCTCCCCTCACGAGGTGAGGGTCCTCTGTGAGCATGCTGTCCCCTGTCGAGCAATTGTACTTCCTCCTATCTGGAGATGGAACCAGACTGCTCCAGGGTATTCCACCAAGAACTGTTAGTTTGAGCTTTTCAGTGCTCCCCTTATTAAAAAGTTGATTTTGAGCATGATTCTGCTCCCTGAGAGATAGAACCTCCCTCTGATTGGGTTTGAGTTCTCTGCTCCCAGAGCCTCCTTTCATGAGCGGTATTTGGTGTCCTGGCCTTCCAGGCACATTCTCAAATCCACAAGGTGGTAAGAACGCACACTAATTTCTGTGTTCTTTCTAAAAAGCTGTATGGTGGGGATTACGCGTTCAGCTCCATACCCCTTCTTGCGATGTTGGGCCGAGGTTTCTTGGGCTACACTCAACTTTTGTATCTTATTCAGTACTTCTAATTGAGGTGCCAATGACCTGCCTTGCCAGCTCTTGAGCAAGGTCACACAGGACTTGGTAACCCATTGGTGACTCTGTTCTAGACAGATGGCTATATCCCTGAAGGAATCCCCTTCTCTGATTCAAGATCTGAGCTCTGCCCCAGGGTCAGGCTTCTGTCAGCCCTGCCCTTACAGGTAAGTTCTTGCTATAGGCAGCTCAGGCCTTGGCTCGAGGGATGGAGTCACTGACAGCCATGGACATCATTGGGGCAGCTCCCTCACTGCATGTAGAGCTGGTACTTTGTGCTTGCCTTTATTATGTAGCTTGCACTCCCCTTGGCATGGCAGCATGGGTATAACCATTTCCCAAAGTGGCCTCTAGAGGACACAGTTCGAGTTCCTTCAGAAGAGAACGTCTCCTAGGTTACATATGTAACCATGGTTCCCTGAGAAGTGAATGAGACACTGTGTCCTCTAGACTTATTGCCATGCTTCATGCATGTGCTTCAGAAAAAGAAGCGGATGATGTGTTCGACCGGCGCCCTTTTATACTGTGCGACCTCACAGTGTAAAAGGGCGCCGGTCGAACACATCATCCGCTAATATGACGTGTCGGTACAACTCGTCATAGGCTGCCGCCGGCCGGTACTGTTGTAGTTTTTGTATATAATCTTCATACACGGGTCATGAATGAGTCGTTCCCCAAAGTGACCTCTAGAGGACGCAGTGTCTCATTCCCTTCTCAGGGAACCATGGTTACATATGTAACCTAGGAGATGTTATTCTTTAGGTACAGTGTCTTTTGTAAAATTACTAATACTTTTTCATTAGATACTAGTTCTTATTTATTAGATTCTAGTATTTAACCTAATAGTGACTAGTATTTAATTATACTCTTCTTGTTACGAAAACATAAAACTAGTTCTTATTTTTTAGTTACTACTATCTTTTTAGACCAGAGATACCCTGAACTTAATAGATAGTGACATGGAAATACAGGTATATGCCAAAAACGAATGATTATCGAGGGAAAGTCCATTTATTTCAATATTTTGTTTCAAAAAGTGAAACTTGTATGTTATACTAGTTCACTACACACACAAAGTGAAATATTTCAAGCTCTTATTTGTTTCAATTTTGATGATTATGGATTAAAGACAAAAGACTGAAAAGTGTGTTAATGTACTGTATTATGTCCTCAGTACTTTGTTGGGCCTGCTTTTGCACTAATTACAGCACCAAGGCGCCATCACAGTTGAGGTGTTGCGATAGCCCAAGTTGCTTTGATATTGGCCTTCCGCTTGTCTGCATTTTGGGGTCTCTGTTCCCTCATCTTCCTCTTGACAATACCCTATAGATTTTCAATGGGGTTTAAGTCAGGTGAGTTTGCTGGCCAATCAAGTACAGTTATTCCATGGCTATTAAACCAGGTACTGGTAGTTTTGGCTTTGTGGACAGGTGCCAAATCCTACTGGAAAATAAAATCATCATCTCCATCTCTCCCTGTCACTTGTGCACCTTTTCCGGACCCTTTTTCCACTTCCTCTTAACGCTCTGTTAATATACTTCGATACTACGCTCTGTGAGCATTCAGCTTCTTTTGCAATTGCCAACTGACTTTTCCTCCTTATGGAGGGTGTCAATGATGGTCTTCTGCACCACCGTCAAGTCAGCAGTCTGCCCCATGACTGTGAAGCCTACTAAGCCCGACTGAGACAATTTCAAGGCTGAGGAAATGTTTGCAGGTGTTTTGTGTTAATTAGCTGACTAGATTGGGACACAGGGAGCCTACAATGTTGAACTTTGTCATGATATACTAATTTTGTGAAATACTGGATTTGTTTTTGTTTTTTTTATCTTTAATCCATAATCATTCAAATTGAAACAAATAAAGGCTTGAAATATTTCACTTTGTGTGTAGTGAACTAATGTAACATACAAGTTTCACTTTTTGAAACAAATTATTGAAATAAATGGACTTTTCCTTGATTTTCTATTTTTTGGCACATACCTCTAGATACTAGCATGGCTTATAGATTAAATGCTAAAACGGCTTGCCATACACTGAAAGTCTGATTTGACTCTTTGCAGTGAGGATTGTTCTTCTGGGTTCGAGCATGTCTGAAAATAGTCTTGTGGGAAACTTCATATTAGGACGAGCAGTGTTTGACAGTGAAGCTCCTCCAGATGTTGTAGAGAGAGTCACAGGAAGACTGAAGGACAGACACGTGATCATCATCAACAGTCCTCAGCTGCTCCAGACCAACATCTCAGATCATCAGATCACACAGACAGTGAGAGAGTGTGTCCATCTGTCTGATCCAGGACCTCATGTGATTGTTCTGCTCCTCAAACATGAGCCGTGTTCAGCAGAAGATCAAGAGTGTGTAGAGAAGGTGCTGCACTCTTTCTCTGAGAGCGTTTATCAACACACAATGGTGATCAGCACACAAGAGCCCACTGAAACCAATGACATCCTGCAGAACATCATTCAGAAATGTGCAAACAGACATTTCTGTCTTCAGAGGAGCAGCTCTGATGATCTTCTGCTGATGTTTGAGGACATTGAGAAGATGAATGATGGACGACACCTGGATTGTGCTTCAATGGAGAAACAGGACACAGAAAGACGTGAGTGTTTGACATTTAATAGTTTTTAATGATAAAGGAACATTTTTTTTTTTTCATCTTCTTCTATCAGTTTCAGAGGGTGTGAAGCTGAATCTAGTTGTGTGCGGGAGTGATGAGACATTAAAATCCTCCATATCAGAGCTGATCCTGCAGCAGACAGACATAAGATCAGATGTAGAGCTTCATGGTCGTCAGATCAGTCTGGTGGAGCTTCCAGCTCTGATTCGTCTCTCAGAGGAGGAAGTGATGCGTCAGACTCTCCGCTTTGTGTCTCTCTGTCATCCTGGAGTTCATGCTTTCATCATGATTATTTCTGACGCTCCACTCAATAATGAAGACAAAGCAGAAATGGAGGAAATCGAGAGGATCTTCAGCTCAAGAATCAACAAACACATCATGATCCTCATAAAGCAGGATTCAGAGCATCAGACAGCAGAACTCAATGAAGAAACACAGTCTGTCATTGAGAGATTTGGAGGACGACATCATTTCTTTGGTCCTAAAACACAAGTGTCCACATTGATGGAGAACATCGAGCAGATGCTGGAAGAAAACGGAGGAGAGGTTTTCTCCACAGAGACATTTCTGGAGGCACAGATGAAAAAACTGATGAAATATGAAGAGATGAAGAAGAAAACTGACTCACTAAAGACACATTTACTGTCACAAGGTATTTAGCACAAAATCAGTTTGGGTCTTAAAATATGGCTAGAATATTTTAAATTTTAATTCTAAACATGACATTTAACACTAATGCATTCCTCTTTTACAGGTTCATCAGAGAGTGAAGATGAGCTGAGGATTGTTCTGCTGGGAAAAACTGGAGTTGGGAAAAGTTCAACTGGAAATACAATCTTAGGAAGAGAAGCGTTTACAGCAGAAGAATCTTTTGAATCAGTGACTAAAGAGAGTCAGAGACAAACATCTGAAATCAACGGTCGGCACGTTACTGTGATCGACACTCCAGGACTGTTTGATACTGAACTCACTAATGAGGAGATCCAGAGAGAAATCAAACACTGCATCTCTTTGATCCTGCCTGGACCACATGTGTTTCTCTTACTGATTCCACTTGGACGATTCACTCAAGAGGAGGAAACATCGGTTAAAATCATCCAAGAGACGTTTGGTGAAAACTCATTAATGTTCACCATGGTGCTCTTCACCAGAGGAGACTTTCTGAAGAAGAAAACCATTGATCAGTGTTTGGGAAAACCTGGATCTGTGATCAGAAACCTGATTGAAGTGTGTGGAAATAGATTCCATGCATTAAATAATAATGAGACTGAAGATCGAACACAGGTGACTGATCTACTGGAGAAGATAGACAACATGCTGAAAGCAAACGGAGGGAGTTTCTACTCATGTAAGATGTTCAGACAGATGGAGAGAGAAAAACAAGAACAACAGATAAAGATCCTGATGGACAGAGTCAGAGAAGAAGAGATTAAAAAATTAGAAGAAGAGAAAGCAAGAATGAAGACGATGATGGACAAAGAGAGAAAGAGAAGAGAAGAGGAATGTAGAGAGAGAGAAGAACAATATAAAAGAGAAATGAAGGAACAGGAGGAGCAGATGAGAGATGAGATGAAACGAGAACGAGAGATGTTTAAAGATGAAATGAGGCAAGAAAAAGAGACTGTGAATAAAGAAAAAGAAAATCTACATATAGAAATAGACAGACTGATGAAGAGAATAGAGAATGAAATACAACATCATGACAATGAGAGAAAGAGAAAAGAAGAAGAGTTCAATGAGAGAGAAAAGCAATATAAAACACAAATGAAAGAGAAAGAAGAGAGCGAGGAGAAGATGCATGAGGAGATGAAGAGAGAACGAGAGAAATGGGAGAAAGAGAAACAAGAGGAAAAGAAAAGAAGAGTAGAAGAGGATGAGAAAAGAAGAGAGAAAGAACAGAGAGACTGTGACAAATTTAATCAGAGAATAAAAGAAGATAGAGAGATATTGGAAAGAGAGAAAAACGATCTTCAATCTAAACATGAAGAAGAAATTAACAAGATGAAGGTCCTAATGGAGGAAATGAACAGAGAAAGAGAAGAAGAGATGAAGAAACATGAAGAAGAGAAAGAGAGAATGAAGACGATGATGGAGGACAAAGAAGAAGAAGAACGACAGTATCAGGACAAAGAGAGAAAGAGAAGAGAAGAGGAACTCAGAGAAAGAGAAGAACGATATAAAAGAGAAATGATGGAACAGGAAGAGCAGATAAGAAATGAGATGAAAAGTGTAAAAGAGGAGTTTAAAAATGAAATAAAGGACATGAGGAAAGAAATAGAGACTGTAAAGAAAGAAAAAGAAAATCTACCAATAGAAATAGACAGACTGATGAACACAACAGAGAATGAAAGACAACATCATGACAATAAGAGAAAAAGAAGTGAAGAAGACTTTAATGAGAGAGAAATGTCAAGTGAAAACACAAGCAGCAAAACCATGAAAAAAGACCACAGCAATGGAAAGGACTTAAATGTTGCACATAATATAAAGAAGAACTGCAGCAAAAAAATAGAAGGTGGAGACAATGAAAACCTGCCCAAGTTTAAACTCAACCTGAATAAAACATGGCAGAACAGTGATGGGTTCTGCAGAAGAAGCACATTTGGGAAATACATCACAAAAGAAAACAAGACTATTATGATGATCGGAGCCACAGGTGCAGGAAAAACCACTCTCATTAACAGCATGATCAACTACATTCTGGGAGTGCAATGGGAAGATGACTTCCGGTTCGTGCTAATAGATGAAGGGAAGCAGAAATCTCAGGCTGATAGTCAGACATCAGAGATCACAGCATATAAAATTAATCACATGGATGGTTTCCGGATCCCATATTCTCTGACTATTGTGGACACACCAGGCTTTGGAGACACCAGAGGAATTTTACAAGACCAGAAAATCACAAAACAGATTCAAGAGTTCTTTTCAGCTCGTCGAGGGATCAACCGCATTGATGCTGTATGTTTTGTAGTACAGGCTTCACTTGCCCGTCTAACACACACACAGAGATATGTCTTTGACTCCATTCTCTCCATATTTGGGAAGGACATTGCTCAAAACATCATTGTGCTGGTCACCTTTGCAGATGGGAAAGCACCTCCTGTTCTTGAGGCCATCAAAGTCTCTGAGGTGCCCTGTTCAACCGATGAGTCTGGAGAGCCTCTTCACTTCAAGTTCAACAACTCTGCTGTGTTTGCTACCAATAATAAATCTGCAGATGATGAGGAGTCTGAGTCTGACTGTGAAAACTTTGACCAGATGTTCTGGAAGTTGGGTTTTTCCAGTATGAAGAAGTTCTTCATATCCCTTAACAAGATGAAAACCCAGAGCTTGTCTCTCACACAGGAGGTCTTACAAGAGCGGCAGCAGCTAGAAGTGCATGTGCAGGGTCTCCAGCCTCAAATCAATGCTGGTCTGACAAAACTGGATGAAATCAAGAAGACAAGAGCTGCTTTGGAGCAGCACAAGGCTGAAATGGATGCAAACAAGGATTTTGAATATGAAATAGAAGTAACTGTCCCAAAACAGATTGTAAACAACACTGGCTACTACTTAACCAACTGCCAGAAATGTCACTTCACATGTCATGATACATGTGTTTATGCAAATGACTCTGATAAAAAAAAGTGCTCGGCTATGAAAGATGGAGAGTGTACAGTCTGTCCTGGAAAGTGTGCCTGGAATGTGCACTTTCATCAGAAATACAAATGGGATTATGTCAAAGAAAAGAAAAAGGAAACGTATCAGGAATTAAAAAAACGTTTTGAGGATGCGCATGGACAGGTCATGTCAAATGAAAAGATCTTTGAAGAGCTTGCAAAGGAGTTTCATGTTGTCCAGGGAATTGTGGCCAAACTAATAGAAGGATCTAAAAAGTCTTTGGAGCGGCTGCAGGAAATTGCTCTCAAACCCAATCCTCTGTCCACTCCTGACTACATTGATCTGATGATTGAATCTGAGAAACAAGAGGCTAAGCCTGGATTTCAAGATCGCATTCAGTCTTTAATGGAAGTCAGGAAGAAGGCAGAGATCATCAGCAAGGTTTCCACAGGAGACGTGCTTCCAGATGAGTGGAATTACAACTTGAAACAAGAAGAAAAGCATCCTATGATCCAAGAGTCCTGTTCTATAATGTAAAGAATTTTTTTAGAGAAAAAAATAACAGGAAATGAATTATAACCCAAAGCAATACAATAAAAATGTATTTCTATAGCAGCACATTTAAAACAACTGCATTTGTTCAAAGTGCTTTCCAGCATCATTAATACAACAAAAGTATTACACACAGTCACAAAATAAATAAATGTAATCCTGTTCACTCTAATCAATTCTAAAAGCTAAACTAAAAATAAGTTATTTCTAGATTTCAATCTAGATTAAAGAAACGTTCATCATTTATGTAATGCTCCCCATTGCTAGTCCAGAAAAACACAGATTTTTTTTTGTGATTGTTGCAGGCAAAAATCCTTGATTTTGCGGCACGTTTTCTTAGAAAATGCGATGAAATATGCGGGATAGTTTTGCAATTTTATGGAACTTGCAAAACCTGCGGTTTGATGAAAAATAGAAAAAAAAAGGTGATTCCCCCAACACCCTGTTCTCACTAGGCTACTACCCTAATGTAAAGAGTCATTTCTTATTACTTCCTATGATAAGCAAGCATACTAAATCACAGAATATTTAAGTTTCCATTCTGTTTTATTTCAGACCTTAATTAACACATGGCTCAAACTTCCAAAACATTGAGTCAAACAAGTTCTGTAGCTTTACAAAAGGAATATTCAACAACAACAATATTTTACATACTACTAATATACTTACAACTGTAAGGTTTTGGTACTGTTCTGTGACAAAAAAGTGCAATCTTACAACTGTAAAGTTGCATCAACTTCTGAATGAAACTACAACAGTCCACTGTGAAAATGAAAATTATAACTGCGTAGCCTCTAACACTGGCCTATCATTCGCCATCCTCATCCTACATCCCCTCTCCCTCAACATCCATCTCCTCCCCCTCCACCATCTCCTCCCTCTCAAATGCTCCACTGCGGACTCGTTGGTTGTGGTAAAAGAAGACTAAGGCTTTGAGGTTTTGGTTGGTAGTTAATCTTCTTCGGTTAGACAACACCAGTTTGTAGATGCTGTTGCTGCGTTCAGCATCAGCTGAGTTTGAGACAGCATCTTTGTACCGTTTGGCCAAAGAACTCAGCACAGGAAGTCTCTCCTGTAGGCCATCCCAAAACATATCCAAATCCACCACGCCAGATGGTGCAGCTCTGAGTGCTGCTGGACCAAGAGTCTTGAAGTAAGAATCAAATTCATCACCCGGCACTTCAGTGAAACCTGGAATGGCCTTGTAGCTTGCTACGGAGTCATCTAGGAATGCGATGTGGCGAGGGTCAAGCACCCTGACCTCCTGGAGAAACTCAATGGCCGGCTGCCCATGTGACATGTACTTGGTGAGCTTTTCTTCAGCGTTTTCATATGCTTGACCAACTGTGCAGAGGATCTGTGTTTTCGTGGTGTGTAGTAAGTCAAACCCTTCAAAGTATTCGGCACACGCCTCATACTGCAGCTCTTTGTTGGCAGCAAAGACCACCTGCAGATCCTCCAGATAAGTAAAGATCTTTGTGGTCACAGGACGCCTGCTCTGAAAGACATTGAGTAGACTTTGAGTAGGAAGTGTTTGCACTTGTCAGCCATGATGTTAATCTGGACATTCAGGGACTGAGCTAGGTCTGGGTCTTGAAGCATCTCATGGAGTCTCTCCACAGAATGTGAAGCACTTCTGCTACACGCCTATAAATAAAAAACACAGATAGAAAGAAAGGAATTAGGTCAAACATACAATATTTATTTTCAATGCAATTACATTTTTTGCTTTGATCTTACTAAACGATTAATGTTTGTATGTGCAAAGGGGGTTAACTGATGAAGAAAAGGAAGTGTTAATTGTATTGAGGAATTATGTGAAGGAAGTTTTTACCTCGATTTCCATCTCTATGAACTCCTTGTACAGTCCAAAGTGCTCTGCGTGGTACTGCACTGCAGAGAACCAGGAGTTCCAGCGTGTTGCACAGGGGTTTGGAGGCATGACTGCCTTTTTTCTTGGCAGCTTGTTTGTCATGAAGCAGAGGTACCTTCTCTTGGGTGATCAAGCATTGAAGAACATCTGGGAGAAACTTAGCATAAAGATGTTCAACTGAACAAAAGGTTTGTGGAAGGCATTGCCAATGAGATGCATTATGTGTGCCATGCATGTGATGTGTAGTGAGTTGGGGAACAACGATTGCAGAGCTTCTGTGAATGCCTTCTTCATGTAGGCTGCATTATCAGTGTCGAACACAATCACATCCTCGTTGTTAATGCTGTATTCTTGAAGGCACCTTACAACAGCCACGGATGCAGTGGAATGATTGCACTGCTCAAGGAAAACAGTATCTGCAAGGTAGGCCAAGATCCTCCCAGAATGATCCTTCTGAAGTGGTGCAAGGAGGATATTCAGGACACATCTTCCCTCGACATCTGGAGTCTCATTGAATATCGCAGCAAGAGGTTTTCCTGCAAGAAGTGTCTTCAACTCCTCTTTTTCCCTCTCATATACTGCTCCCAAGTACATATCTTGAAGCTGGTGAAACCCTGGAATGGCGCCGCCATTGATGACATTCTCATTCAGAAATTTCCTCAGTGCAGGGTGGTCACTCTTAGACAGTGGGATGTTGATTGCAGTGCAGGTGGCAACCCAGGTTTCACAAATCTACAAACAGAAAGATACTTTTGTATGATTAGGCTGTATTGTGTACACACACACACACACACACACACACACACACAAAGTCCAGTGTAACCTACAAAAAACTGCAGTATAACTGAATCATCTACAGTAAGCCTTTCACAGAACAGTAGTGTTTCTGCAAATAAAACGCAATTATTTCATGGCAAAATCAATCATCTTGCATGGGAAATTACACTACTGTTACTGTTAGGCTATCTAACCCTAACGTTAACTTACATCCACACACAACATACTTGGAAATCTCATTAACACTCACACACACACCTCTCTCTGTTTCATTCTGTTTTCAATTTAACTATCAACCTTTTCATAATTTTACAAGCTTTAATCTTGTAAGCTACTGACCTTGATTCTTTCAGCCCTAGCAACTGTTTTGGAAGTTGAAGCTTTCGCTTTGCTTCCGCTGCTGCTTTAACCATCCTCAAATGTTTGGCGGTGGCAAAGTGGTTTTCCAGCGTCGACTTCCGTCTGTGGTCCAACACACAGTTGCACGGAGTGCAAAATAATTTTCCCCCACTGTCATGTAACACACCGGGAAACTGCTTCACGCAGTCTTTTGCGCTTATTTTTGTTGGCAAATGAGAAGGATTTGTGTGCTTCATCATGGTTTCACCGCGGGGTTTGCAGATGATGTTCACGTCGCGTAATTACGTCACTTCATAAGGTTCCCATGGCAATAGGGGGAAAATAATGGCACTTTACTTGTGTGAAGTAAACACAACATTTTTCAACTTTCTGCTAAGATACATGTGACTTTTTGCAACGAAAATACAGGGATTATGAAAAAGCCCCGCATATTTTGCTTGCTGAAATTGGCAATGTATGCGGCGAAAGTGCGGTGTATTTGAAAAAATGCGACCCCCGCGTAAATATGCAGACTTTGGCTGATTATGCATTAAATCAAGCGATTGCATAATCGCGTTTTTCTGGAGTAACTGGCTAGTGTTTTTAGATCAGTGTGTTATGAATGAAAATTGTGTTTTCTGATTTGATGCCAGTGTTATGGTGAAACTTATTTTGAGATCTACAGTCAGGTTCATAAATATTAGGACCGTCACAATTCTAAAGTTTTTGGCTCTATACACCACCACAATGGATTTCAAGAACAAGATGTGCTTTAACTGCAGACTGTCAGCTTTAATTTGAGGGTATTTACATCCAAATCAGGTGAACGGTGTAGGAATTACAACAGTTTGCATATGTGCCTCCCACTTGTTAAGGGACCAAAAGTAATGGAACAACTGGCTTCTCAGCTGTTCCATGGCCAGGTGTGTGTTATTCCCTCATTATCCCAATTACAATGAGCAGATAAAAGGTCCAGAGTTAATTTCAAGTGTGCTATTTGCATTTGGAATCTGTTGCTGTCAACTCTCAAGATGAGATCCAAAGAGCTGTCACTATCAGTGAAGCAAGCCATCATTAGGTTGAAAAAACAAAACAAACCCATCAGAGAGATAGCAAAAACTGTTTGGAATATTCTTAAAAGAAGGAACGCACCGGTGAGCTCAGCAACACCAAAAGACCCGGAAGACCACGGAAAACAACTGTGGTGGATGACCGAAGAATTCTTTCCCTGGTGAAGAAAACACCCTTCACAACAGTTGGCCAGATCAAGAACACTCTCCAGGAGGTAGGTGTATGTGTGTCAAAGTCAACAATCAAGAGAAGACTTCACCAGAGTGAATACAGAGGGTTCACCACAAGATGTAAACCATTGGAGAGCCTCAAAAACAGGAAGGCCAGATTCTGACATCTAAAAAAGCCTTCACAGTTCTGGAACAACATCCTATGGACAGATGAGACCAAGATCAACTTGTACCAGAGTGATGGGAAGAGAAGAGTATGGAGAAGGAAAGGAACTGCATACCACCTCATCAGTGAAGCATGGTGCTGCTAGTGTCATGGCGTGGGCATGTATGGCTGCCAGTGGAACTGGTTCTCTTGTATTTATTGATGATGTGACTGCTGACAAAAGCAGCAGGATGAATTCTGAAGTGTTTCAGACAATATTATCTGCTCATATTCAGCCAAATGCTTCAGAACTCATTGAACAGCGCTTCACAGTGCAGATGGACGATGACCCAAAGCATACTGCAAAAGCAACCAAAGAGTTTTTGAAGGGAAAGAAGTGGACTGTTATGCAATGGCCAAGTCAATCACCTGACCTGAATCCGATTGAACATGCATTTCACTTGCAGAAGACAAAACTGAAGGGAAAATGCCCCAAGAACAAGCTGGAACTGAAGACAGTTGCAGTAGAGGCCTAGCAGAGCATCACCAGGGATGAAACCCAGCGTCTGCTGATGTCAATGGGTTCCAGACCTCAGGATGTAATTGACTGCAAAGGATTTGCAACCAAGTATTAAAAAGTGAAAGTTTGATGTATGATTATTCATTCTGTCCCATTACTTTTGGTCCCTTAACAAGTGGGAGGCACATATGCAAACTGTTGTAATTCCTACACCGTTCACCTGATTTGGATGTAAATACCCTCAAATTAAAGCTGACAGTCTGCAGTTAAAGCACATCTTGTTTCATTTGAAATCCATTGTGGTGGTGTATAGAGCCAAAAATGTTACAATTGTGTCGATGTCCCAATATTTATGGACCTGCCTGTATATGAAGTGTTTTGTTAGTCTGGGTTTTGGAGGTGAGATAAACTGTTTGGCCCAGAAACATGTTTGGTGATGCAGTCTGAACGGTTCTGAAAATGTGACTTTAAGACTGAACAATGATTGTTAGCAATTGGAAAAAAACAAACAAACCTGTAATTATATTCCAAAAATATTTAGCTTTTGTAGTCTTCACAATAGACTGAATATTTGTCAAAGCTTCTCTTAAACGTTCAAATGATACTTGCTGCCGAGCCTCCATGTTTGCTTAGCCCTTCTGCAAATTTGTCTAGGAATATCCACTATTCATCCATGGCTCTGATTCCCTGTATTTAAAGGGTGCAGTCTCATCTATCGGGGAAAACTATAAATCATTACATATCTGTCACAAAGGAGTCATAGGCGGGTGGATCCAAGTGCAAAGCTTTATTGTGAATACTCATAGTGGTCCAGGCAAGGTCGAAACACAGTTTACAGGAGTGGTGCAGATAATCCAAAAACGTGGTCAATCTGAGCAAAGAGGTCAAGGGGCAACTAGCAAACGTTCGTAATCCAGAAAACAGGCGAGGGTCAAAGACGGGCAGAAAACGATCACAGGAACCAGGGAACTAGGGAGTCGGCAACGGAGAAAACAACCAGGGGAAAAACGCTCAGGATTGGCCAGGGAATCTAACTCAAAACTTCGCGAGGAAATGGTGGGAGAACCGGTCTATATATACTGAGAGTGGGTGAACTAAGATGGCCGACTAAGGTGAAGGGTGACAGGTGACAACAGAGGGGTGATGGGAAATGTAGTGAGTAAATAGTCCATGATACATTGAAGGCTCCCTCTAAAGGCAGATGAAGGGAGCCATAGCAGCACAGTTCGTGACAGAGCCCCCCCCTTAGGAGCGGCTTCCAGACGCTCCACACAGTCCAATAACACCAAGGGGAGGGGGGGAGGGACCGAGTACAGAAGGGAGAACCGGGTCCATGCGGGCTGATTGAGTTAGGCAGGGCAAATGATCCAGGAGCTGCCGGAACGGCCGCAGAGCAACAGAGCTGCCAAAGACGCTTAGAAGACCACCAAGATAGAGCAGACAGCCTCCAGGGCGGAGCAGACAGCCTCCAGGGCAGAGCCAGGGAAGCAGACGAATCAGACACCCTCCAGGGCGGATCAGGCGAGTCGGACGCCCTCCAGGGCGGATCAGGCGAGTCGGGCGCCCTCCAGGGCGGATCAGGCGAATCGGGCGCCCTCCAGGGCGGATCAGGCGAATCGGGCGCCCTCCAGGGCGGATCAGGCGAGTCGGGCGCCCACCAGGGCGGATCAGGCGAGTCAAACGCCCTCCAGGGCGGATCCTTCGAATCAGACACCCTCCAGGGCGGATCAGGCAGGACTAGAACCCTCCAGGGCGGCACGAAAGCCCCCCAGGGTGGAGCAGACAGGACCGGAACCCTCCAGGGCAGAACGCGATTCCCCGAGGGCGGAGCAGGCGGGACAGGAACCTTCCAGGGCGGAACGGGATCCCCCCAGGGCAGAGCAGACGGGTCTGTAACATAGAACATAGACAGACACACACACAGAGAGAGAGAATCAGATGTCCTCCAAGGCGGATCAGACAGGGCAGGAGCCCTCCAGGGCGGAACGGAGTCCCCCCAGGGCGGAGCAGACAGGACAGGGGCCCACCAGGGCAGCGCAGAAGCCCCCCAGGGCGGAGCAGACAGGTCTGTAACATAGAGCATGGACGGACATACACACACAGAGAGAGAAAGCTCGGAGCCCAAGCTCCTGGCCAGGTTGGGCTGGATACCCAGCATATAGGGGGCCTCAGCGGCTGAATTGGGACTAGGCAAAAGCTTAGAGTGGCATGGATTGCTGGGCGCTACCGCCGTGCAGGGAGCAGGTGCGACCTCCCCCTCGGCTTGAGGATCCGTGGCCTCGGCCACCTCCTTGGAGGAGGCCGCCCTCAGAGGTTCTGCGGGGTGAGCCGCCACCTCTGAGGACTCAGTGGTGGTATACGCGGCCCAGACAACCCAAAGAGCAGTTCTCAGGAGGAGCTCGGCCTCAGCGTAGGCCAGCACAGGAGTGGTGCCAATGATGGGGCTGGGCTCAGGAACAATTGCTGTGACTTGGCTAGAAGCTGGAGCAGTGGCTGTGGCTAGGCTGGGTGTGTGTGCAGCTGTATTGTGACAGGGTTCAGAAGCAGCGGCAACAAGGCTTGACGCTGGAGGAGAGGCAGCAACGATGCTTGACGCTGTAGGCGGAGCAGCTGCGGTGAAGACGCTTGACTCTGGCAGCTGAGCAGCTGTGGCGAAGATGCTTGACTCTGGCGGCTGAGCAGCTGCGACGGCGACATTTGACTCTAGAGGCGGAGCAGCTGCGACAACATGACTTGGCTCAGAGGGAGGAGCAGCTGTGATGACGACGCTTGGCTCAGAGGGAGGAGCAGCTGCGGCGACAACGCTTGGCTCGGGAGGCTGAGCAGATGCGAAGACGCTTGACTCGGGAGGCGGAGCAGCTGCGAAGACTCTTGACACTGGGGGCTGAGCAGCTGCGAAGACTCTTGACACTGGGGGCTGAGCAGCTGCGAAGACACTTGACTGCGGAGACAGAGTAGCTACGAAGACACTTGACTGAGAAGGCTGAGCAGCTGCGAAGACACTTGACTGTGGAGGCTGAACCGCTGCGATGATGACGCTTGACTCTGGAGGCGGAGCAGCTGCGAAGACGCTTGACACTGGGGGCTGAGCAGCTGCGAAGACACTTGACTGTGGAGGCGGAGCAGCTGCGACGGGGCTTGACTCTGGAGGCGGTGCAGCTGCGACGGGGCTTGACTCTGGAGGCGGTGCAGCTGCGACGGGGCTTGACTCTGGAGGCAGAGCAGCTGTGACGGGGCTTGACTCAGGAGGCGGAGCAGCTGCGACGACGACGCTTGACTCTGGAGGCGGAGCAGCTGCGACGACGACGCTTGACTCTGGAGGCGGAGCAGCTGCGACGAAGACACTTGACTCAGGAAGCGGAGCAGCAGCGACGACTTGGCTTGACACTGGAGGCGGAGCAGCCGCGACGACGATGATGCTTGACTCACAGGGAGGAGCTGCGGCGAAGAGGCTTGGCTCAGAGGGGGGAGCTGCGGTGACAAAGTGACTTGGCTCAGAGGGAGGAGCAGCTGCGGCGAAGACGCTAGACACTGGAGGCGGAGCAGCAGCAGCGACGACGGGCTCTGGAGGCGGAGCAGCTGCGGCGACGACTTGGCTTGACGCTGGAGGCGGGGCAGCCACGACGACTTGGCTTGACGTTGGAGGCGGGGCAGCCGCGACGACTTGGCTTGACGCTGGAGGAACAGCAGTGACTTGGCTTGGCTTTGAGAGGACTGCTGTGACTTTACTGGGCGCTGGGGAAGTGGCTCGGCTTGACACTTGACTTGGCTTTGAAACGATAACCGGGACTGGACGAGACACTGGAGCGGCGGCCATCTTGACGTGTTTGGGAGACTGGGCTGAGTGGAAAATAGAGAGCGCTGACTTGACCGATATCACTGGGGAATCTTCCAGACAGGATATGAGTCGAATGTAGCTTGTTTGGTTGAGGTAGAGTGCTGGGAGGTCCGCCATTTTGTGAACGCGCGCCGGCGCCGCCGCCATTTTGACATCGCGCGCCAGCGCGGCCGCCATTTTGACATCGCGCACCGGCGCGGCCGCCATTTTGACATCGCGCACCGGCGCGGCCGCCATTTTGACATCGCGCACCGGCGCGGCCGCCATTTTGACATCGCGATTCGGCGCGGCCGCCATTACTGTGGGTTCGCGGTCCTCCCTCGCGAAATCCTCAGAATCAAATAAGTCCCCATACTGTAATGCATAATCCAGAGGGTCAGAAAAACAGGTGCGTGGCAAGATGTAATCATACGCTGCCTCACTGTAGTCGCATTCCCCTTCTGCGATAGCCACAGGAATGGTAGATGAACCCCCGCACCACAAAGCATAATCCACATAGTCAGAAAAACAGGTGCGGGGGCACTCAAATCGCAGCCTTGATTTGAGAGGCTCATCAAGAGCCAAACAGAAAATGTCCATAAAATAATTTTCATCATAGAAAGGCTGTTGATTCATGAGGTGACGAAATGCATCTACAAAATCCACTAAGGGCATACCGTGCTGTTTGAGTTGGAGTAGTTGATCAAATGGATCCATGGTTGAGCGGAGGGGAGGAATAAAGCTGCTGGATCCAGGAGTGGCGAAGTTTTCTGTCACAAAGGAGTCATAGGCGGGTGGATCCAAGTGCAAAGCTTTATTGTGAATACTCATAGTGGTCCAGGCAAGGTCGAAACACAGTTTACAGGAGTGGTGCAGATAATCCAAAAACGTGGTCAATCTGAGCAAAGAGGTCAAGGGGCAACTAGCAAACGTTCGTAATCCAGAAAACAGGCGAGGGTCAAAGACGGGCAGAAAACGATCACAGGAACCAGGGAACTAGGGAGTCGGCAACGGAGAAAACAACCAGGGGAAAAACGCTCAGGATTGGCCAGGGAATCTAACTCAAAACTTCGCGAGGAAATGGTGGGAGAACCGGTCTATATATACTGAGAGTGGGTGAACTAAGATGGCCGACTAAGGTGAAGGGTGACAGGTGACAACAGAGGGGTGATGGGAAATGTAGTGAGTAAATAGTCCATGATACATTGAAGGCTCCCTCTAAAGGCAGATGAAGGGAGCCATAGCAGCACAGTTCGTGACAATAACATTTACATTTAGTTATTTAGCAGATGCTTTTATCCAAAGCGACTTACAAATGATGACAATGGAAGTCATCAAAAAGAGCAATGCTATGTATGTGCTATTACAAGATTATCTTAATTCATTATACATAGCAAGTTTTTTTAATTATATAGTAAACATACTTTTTTTAGGAAAAGAAAAAAATTAGAAAAGAAAGAATAAAGAATAGAAATAGAATAGAGAGTGCTAGAGTTAGAGAGTCAGATAAAGATGGAAAAGATGTTGATTCTTGAAGATGGCTAAGAATTTGGCTTGGATTGAATTACACCAGTATAATTTTAAATTATTTTGAAGCAATTTATATTGTATAAAGCAATATATAAATTTGGCTGAACAATTCGAAAATACATAACATTATAAAATACACTGACTTATCACTGATACACTGATTAAACTGAGAAGTTCAACGAGTGATGTTTTGCTGAAATTACCTGTTAAGTGGCCAGTCAATATTTCATCCGTCTGCGTTGGATGCAGGCTTTCAAATAGCTCCGTGCGAGGAGTCAGTTAATATATATGTGTGTGTATTGGCACGATTGTTCAATTAATTAGCCAATTTCATTCATCATTATAAGTACTAGGCTGAACTGCAAATAGGTAGCCTAATTCTACTACACGCAGTGGCTATCCATCATTACATTTTTATATTTATGTAGCCTACACAATAATATTGTACACTGTAATCCTTTTGTTTTTAATATTTGGTATGTTTGTGTGATGCGCATCGCTGTGTGTAATAAGCAAAGTGAACGCGCATTTTGGACCTGCCCAGAGGCGCATTATCTACCAATGTGCTCTTTAAATAACAAAAAAAAAAAAAAAAAAAAAACGCCATTGACTTTAGACTTTAGACCAGGTTTGAGTTGGTCTATGGCGCAGTCTATTTTCAGTTCCTCAAAATAGCAACGCGCCAACAATGCGCCTGAACACACCTCTGTTTTAGACCAGCACGCCCATGGGCGCACAAATGAGCGCAAATGCATTTTCTAATTAAACGACGCGCTGCTGGACGGGAAAATGCGAACTCGCGTCAGACTTAAACTAGCAAACACACTTGCGCTGTGTCTTGCGCCACATTGCGCCGGGTGTATGGTAGGGCCCTTAATGTTTTATTTCTCAGAGTTTTGAATCCTTTTTTTAGAATTCTGAGTTTATAGCTCAATTTTGTTTCCTCAGAATTCAACTTTTTTTTACCTTTTCCCTCACAACCCTTTTATCTCACAATTTTTACTTTTTTCCTTAGAATTTCCAGTTTTATCTCACAATTTTTACTTTTTAAAGATTATTTTTAAACTTCTGCAAGTTTATGCAACAGTCCTGATGTTTTTCTCAGAGTTTAATTACTTTTTCCCTCAAAAAGTTAATATAAGAATAGAAATAATATAGAACATATAGAATACAGAAAGAGAGGTTTATTTATAACTATAAACTCACAATTGCAAGTTCGCATCTCACAATTCTGACTTTGCAAGTAAAATTAGTATAAAAGTCTGAACTGTAAGACAAACTCAAAATTAAAATTGTAAGATTAAAAAGTAAATTAAAGTAAAATGTAAGATTGTTTTTAATAAACACAAGTGTTAATAATAACTAAACATTAATTCTGTTAAGCTGCTTTGAATTTAATTGAATTTTGAACTTCAAAAGGAGCTGTGACCATCCTTGACAGTTTTTGTCAAATTCTATTTTTGTTTTTTTGACACAGTGTGGATTGCTGACGAAATGAGTGTGTGAACTGCAAACACTAAATGTTTTTATTTTATATTAATTTAGAAAATATACATCATATATTGTTTCACAGAGCAGACATTTTCACAAATGATGATGATGATTATTATTATTATTAAATGGGCTTAAATGGTACATCGCCACAAAACACTTACAAGCTACAGCCAACACAAGCTACTCTTGAATGAAAAATTAACATTTCTTAATACGGGCACAATGAAAACTACTATGATGCTTAGTCTACAATATATTTAAGCTTTATACATGTCTTTGTAAACATATCTTACATTTTAAATTTTCACCAGACTGAGAAACTTCAAGTAATAAAACAATCCTACCAAATAAACACTTACAAATGTGATGGAATGTGTGTTTTGTTTTTTTTTTCTACACAAACAATCTTCATTCATTAAATACATCACAACAAAACAGACCACTCAGTTTTCTTTGGAATTGTGGGTAAATCAAGTCAGCTTTGTTTCTAGTGCCTTATACAGTACAGATCAATTCAAAGCAGTTCCACAGTAATAACCAGGAAAATAACTCACTGTTACAAAGGTTTTCAGTTAAAAAAACAAATCATATGCATATTTTCTGTCCCCACCACTTTTGGCCATAATCAATATTGCCAGAGCTGCTAGATTACTTTTTACAAATTGTAATCAGTTACTGATTCCAAATTACATGACAAAAAAATGTAGTCAGTAACATGATCAGTTACATTACAAATTTTAGGTGCAGATTATAATCAGATTATTTTGGATTATAGATCCATTTTTAGATTAATTCTGACTCAATGTGTTCATCACATTGATTTTAATTAGATTATCAATGATGTAAACAATGCAAAGAGTAAGAAAATATGTTGCATTCATTGTAATTAACAACATGAAATGCATTAAACACTGTATTCAAGCAGGGGGTTTGTGAGTTTAATAAAAAGCTAACAAGTAATTAAATCATAACAATTAAAATAAATCATTTTAAAACAAAGATTGTTCACACTGCTGGCATGACCAGCGACAATTAAAATAAAACACTTACTAAAGAAGATTAAACATTTGCATTTACCTGCATGCCATGTGACCATTAGGGTTGCAAAAAGGTGGAAAATTTCCAGAAAATTTCAGAAATTTCTTCAGATTTTCCACCCCTTTGCAACCTTTAACCAAAATCAGAGAAACTGTGACCATGCAAATGTGATAATTGTTAATTGATACCAGAAATATATAAAAATAAAATTATTTGGTAATAATTTTGTGTTATTTTCCATTAAAATGGCAAAAAAATGTATAAAAATAAAATTTTAATTTATTAGTCTGATTATGAATATTTTAAAATGTAACTTTCTCTGATTACAAGATACTACCCAGCTCTGAGTGTTGCCCGTGATTTTTCTGTGGAATTGGGCTGCTTTCATACAGTTGCCGCGGGATGTTGAAGCAACCAACTTAATATTTAGCCCCTGGAATGCTAATTTTACCAGAGGAAACCCACCACAAAATGTGTATTTTACCGGGGGACCCCTTCGAAACGTGATTGGGCTACTTTTGGACTAGTTTTGAGTAGCAATTGGGTGGGCTTTATTGTGAAAACCTGGCAACCCTGGTCGGGATCGATATTGTCCCCATCACTTTTTTGAAACATCCCACAGCACAGTAGGCCTATAGGCAGGCTGTGAATATTTGTGGCAGTTAATGTGGATTTTAGTAGACTGCGACAAATAAAAAAAGTTCAACTCTGCATAATAAGGGCACTTAAAGACATTTGGCCAGATTCCAAACCAAGCTCTGGACAACCTCATTTCAGAGGATGATCGTCATGGTGTTATTTCCTATTTTGTGCTGAAACTGGAAACATGCCATGATTGTGCTCAGCCAGAACTTTCTGCAGTCTGTATATGGCTCCACAGTGTTTCAGCTTTCTAAACATACATTAAGGAGTGTTTCTCACAGAGGCGGTTCATATCAAAATTGGAACAGAACTTGCATTCCGCAGATGTCTTAATTCTTTTGAGCTTGTTTTCTGACTTTCACCACTTCATTGATCTAACTTTGGTTTCAACTTATTTCCTATTACAGTATTTATTTGCATTTTACATTTATTCGTTTAGCAGATGCTTTTATCCAAAGCGACTTACAAATGAGGACAATGGAAGCCGTTTTTATGTTTACTTTATTATTTTACTTTTACTATTAATAATTATTCTTTCTAATATTGATCAAATAAAAGAGACAATAATCTTCTGCCTGGATCTCACTCCATCAAAAAGAAATAACTAAAATTCAGTATTAAGTGAAATACTTAAAACCATGTAGAATGTAATTTTATTTCTGAACGATATCTGACCCACATAAATAATCAGTGCAGTTCTATAATCTCACGGCCAGATGTATGCTGTTTAGATCAGAGACCACACCAGATTTACATTTGTGCTGATTTTACTTACATTTATAAAAAACAAACGGGTGATATAAAATAAAAATATTTGTATGATAATTTATTGTGCATTATGCTGTTTTCAGATTTAATGCAAATTATTTCTTGAGAATTATGATGAGGTGAAGACACCCACACACACAGATTTCTACCTGCTCTCATGAAAGCAACAAGGAGATGAACTTTTTTTTTATTGCAAATGCTGAACAATTAACATTCAAAGAATATCAAAATATTCACATTTTAGAAATTAAAAAGAAAGAAAGATAGATAGATAGATAGATAGATAGATATAGAAAAGGAAGCTGTTGGATATCCCCGTTTAATGCGTTGAGAAACATTAAATTGATGACTTGTTCCTCATGGAAGTTTAACTGAGCTGTTACAGTTGTTATATAAAGTTTGTATTACCTTTTTAAAGTATTGACAAAACCAAAAAGAAAAAAAATAAAATAAAATAATAATCATAATAATAATAATAAAAATAATAATTATATATATATATATATATATATATATATATATATATATATAATTACTTACATCTAAAATTAATCTGATATTACTGCTTATATGGCATCCTATAAAGCCTGATTGACTATTAACTATGACTGTATCTATAACTTTATTCTATGTGCAAAGATATGAGCCAAACATTATTAATTAAAGTTATAGGCCTCTAGTTGTCAAGAAGCAGACAATCCTTATTAGGTTTAGGTAGCAGTGTAATTATGTCCTGACACATAGATGACTTCCTTAAAAACCAATAACAAAAATTCAGAAATGTAGTCTTGGAATATTTTATAAAATTCACCTGTTAAGCCATTTCCTGGGGATAATCTTTTAACTAACTAATGTTCTTTTTAAGTTTTTCTAAATATATATTTTGATCACATTCTTCTTTCTGGGTTTTATCAATACAATGAGCAACATTTTTACATGAGAAAGAACATTTGATTTGCTATTATGTTCAGAGTAGAGTTTTTATAGAATTCTTCCACAAAATCAAAGATTGTTTTAGTATCTTCAGAAATCTGCTCTTTAATTTCAATTGTATATATATATATACTGTTAACACTAACATTTATTTTTTAGATTATGAAAGTATTTGGTATTCCTTTCACCTATTCTTCTATCCATTTTCATCTAGAATGCATGAATGCTCCCCGTGCCGAATTTTGAAAGATATTATGCAATTCAGATTGTAACTTAATTAACATATCAGCTTGTGATTGCTCATCTTCTTCATAAATATAAATTATTTCCTTATATATTCTGTCTTGTCTCAATCATCTTTCCTCAGATAATCCATTGCCCCTTTTAATGGCCATATTACAGATTTTAAATTTTGTATAATCCTAGTGTTTGCCATATATTTGATCTTTTTTTTGGCTTTTGCCAAGTTTTCAGTAATAATTTTATGGCTTTTTCTTTGAATAATTTATCACTCAAAAGTGCATTGTTTAATTTCCAATATTTTAGCTTATATTGAATTGATAAATTCATTATACATACTACTAAAATTATCATACTATGATTAGAAAAAAAAAACAAAAAAAAAAACGGAGGGTTTTATTTTTTGACTGTTCCACTCTAATTAATCATTTGAAATAAACCTGAAGTCTATCCTGGATCTCTTTGATAAATCTTTGTTATTCCAAGTGAACTGGATTTGATGTGGGTTTTTAAGTTTCCACACATCACAACAATTCAATTTAAACGCAAACAGAGATTATTAAATTCCCCACAAGTGCCTTTTAAGGATCTTTGAGGATGACAGTGTTTAATAGGGTCAGTAATGCAGTTCCACTCAACCTAAATATTAATTTAGCATTAACCAAAAAATTCAATAAAGTGTTTATTTTTTCTTCAAAGTTGAAAGAAAATCAAATCTTTGGCTGTTATTATGATGATATATTACTCAAAATAAAAATATTCTCCATAAATTCAACAGCTAAATGCATCCATCTTCCGGAGTCATTAGTTACATTTGTTTTAGATTTTTTTTTTTTTCATACTGAAAGGAGCCCTTTAACATGGCAACACCAGCTGATTTAGTGTTTCCATATGACATTTGTATATTGTCTCCCCAGTTTTTTCCAGTAATTAAAGTCTGAAACTCTGAAAGTCTGAAGCATGTGTTTCTTGTAAAAAAAAAAATCTGCCTTGAAAGACTTACCAAACAAAAATACAGCTTTCCTCTTAATATGTTCTTATACCTCTCACATTAAGTGAATATAAGGAATAAGGAATGCAAAGTGCAAAGTTTTAGGTAGAGCAAACCTTTTGAAAACAATCATAGAACAAGCATGTGTTTATAACTCTAACCTTTTCGAATTTAATCTTTAAATTTGAGCTAGTGGTTTAAAATAAAACTGAATTTATGAAATGCGCACAAATTCACCATTATACTTCTCCTTAACGACTTGTCAGGACTATTTCACCATTACATTCTTATTTACATTACATTCTTTTTCCCTTGCATTCGTGCCTCATAAATTCGTGTCTCTGGTCAGGTCTTCGCTAATTTCTAACGTCTTTATTTTTAGGAATTCCGAGTTCTTTGCGCAACTCTTTCTTTGGTCATCTGTAAATCTTGTAATCATGGTGGAGTTTCTCCGTCCTCTCTCCGCCTGATCCTGTGGCTTATTACGTCAATTTGGGAGGGCATGAACTTCGCTGAAGAGAAACTCTGATGATTTATTCAAGGCTTCGATGGTGTCTGCGTTTTTCTTTATCAGGTTTGTAAGATTGTCCGCATTCTCTTTTATCTTTTCAGCAACTAGTCTCACGATGTTTTCTTGCAATTCGGAGAGTGTAAGTTCAGTTTTTCCGTTCTTGGACCGGGGTCAGAAGGAGCAGCAGCTCCTCCGTCGGAATTATTGTAGGAATGCATATCACCTGCTTTGGCGACTTCCATAAAACCTCCGTTTTCTGTGGTCAGTGGTCTTTTGCCTGACATCGTCGATTTTTTTTTTCTGCAATTGTGTTTTATTATCAGTCTGATTAAACTCTCGGCAAGAGATCACGCCAAAAAAGTCCGAAATCTTTATTAAAACCAGCAACAAAAGGGATATTTACACTTGATAGCACTGGTGTGTTATAACATTTAAGGTTAAACAATCATTTAGTATTTGTTAACCTTGAAAATCGTGAACGGTCCCGGACGCCATCTTGACCGCTCCCCGATGAAATAAACACAAAACAGGAGGAAACCTGCAGGTATCAAATTTTCTTATAAATGCTTTATATGTAATATAAAATCTAAATAGCAGATAGACTAAACATGAGTTTATTTTAATCATTGATAAGTGTATGAGCTGCAGGAACATTAGTGAGTTTCATTTTCATTTCGGAAATAAATCTGTGAGTAAAAGACTGTGTTCAGTGTTGAGATGAATGAATATTTGCTGATGTGAAGTGTGTTTAGTTTATGGTCCTAAACATGCTGGAAACGTGAGTTTATCATGTAGAGATTGAAGCCCTAGATCATGTTTTTCAACACACTTCTCTTAAACTTATTCAATTATTCAAATAATTTAGTTCAATCTGTTTCATGTAATTCTGTGGCTGGTTTCCTGGTTGCAGGAAAATCTTCGTGATCTACTAGTTGAGATGCAACCTACTGCAGTTAAACAGAAAACTGAACAACAAACTACAAGCAGAACACTGATTGAGCTTCACATAATCTGGATAAATGAACAGTCTATCTGAAAATCATTCAAATATCTGTCAATTTGTTGCAATGTCAGTTGTGGAAAATTAACCTTATTTTAAATTGTTTCCAGTGAAACTATAAAAATATAGGTGCTGCCCAGCTCACATTATAAATCAAACAGAAGCAGCAAAAATAATTACATCTGGTATTCCTTCACAAAATACATTTTTGTTTGAACACTTCTCTATCATAGAGTAACGCTACTGTTTAATCTTCAGAGTAAAAGTGTTCAATTTCCAGTAAGTCAAGTTTATTTGTATAGCGCTTTTCACAAAACATATCATTTCAAAGCAGCTTTACAGCAAATTAAAGTGTATACAGTAATTAAAATAGATGGCAGCAATGTTCTACTAAACTATAGCCCTTTCTAACGTCATCACCACGAATTGTAAATTTTACATCAAATGTTGCTATTTGTAATAAGCCTAGTTACATGCAAACTGCAAACTTCATTACTAAATTAAAAATACTATAAATACCCAAATGCTACACAACTATAGCATGAAAATATTATTAAAAGGTGACACGAAGATTATCAGGTCTCTGGAAATCCAGATGTGTATGTGTTCTTACCCCATTTTAAGCTTTTAAACGACTGTTACGCACTTATGGGATGGTAAAAGGATGATGGCGCAACATTTAAAATGAGCTGTGCTGGTTGCGTTGTGCAGTCAGGAACGAACAAAGAGTACCACATTCAATTTGACAAATGTTTATTTTCATCAACCCCAGGTATACTAGAATTAGACAAGAGCCAAAAGTTAAAGTAGTGAAGTAAACAGAAAAAGGAGTGCGTTGCCAAACAAAAGAAATATTCAAAACAAAACCCCCATAACTTAACCCCTTCCTCTAAACTATCTATCAAAGAAAAATGTGAAAACAAAACCGTGATCTTTGTGCACCTCTTGTTCCTATACCAGTGATGGGGGAACCTTTTGAGCATGTAATTATTGACTGTGTGGGCCCTTTGCCTAAATCTAGAGCTGGTAATCAGTTCTTGCTCACTGTAATGTGTGCAGCGACGTGATTTCCAGAGGCAATTCCGCTGAGGAGGATTACGGCACCGGTCATTAGTAAAGCACTTGTAAAGTTATTTTCAGTGTTTGGATTACCGAGAATTGTACAATCTGATCAAGGTACCAATTTTTTGTCTAAGCTTTTTTCACAGGTGTTAAAAACTTTACACATCACTCACAGAGCTTCAAGTGCATTGAGCACTTTCATCAGGCGCTTAAAGCTATGTTGCGCCGATACTGTCTGGATACGGGCAAGGATTGGGATGAGGGCGTACCTTTACTCGTTTGCGATCAGAGAAGTGGCGCAAGAGAGTTTAGGATTTAACCCAGCCGACCTTGTCTTTGGACATACGGTGAGAGGTCCTTTAAAGATGCTTCGTGAGGATATGCTATCCTCTGAGACTTCTGCTAAGACTAATATTCTGGATTATGTGAGTAAATTTCGTGAGCGTTTGCACCACACTTGTTTGTTCACAAAAGAGTCATTGTTAAAGGCTCAGATGGCTATGAAAAAACAATTTGACAAAGACTTTATTAAGAAACTGAGTGAAACTGACTTTGATTCATACTCCCGATCGCAGAAAGAAGTCCCGTGTGTGTCATATTAATATGATTAAAGAGTATCATGTTAGAGAGTTTTTATCAGACGATTCTGTGGAGGCAGAAGTTGCTGCGGATACCTCTGCCGCTGCGCTCGTGTGCGAAGTGACTGATGTCACTGGCGCACTTGACAGTGAGAACAGGATGATAGTCTGTCACACATTTCAGCAGTGCGCTCGTTTAAAGAATTCTGAGATGCTGGCCGAATTGAATTCTCATTTGTCTCATTTATCAGATGTGCAGAGAAGTGACGTTGAGTCGTTGATTGCACACATGACATTGATGTAGGTAAGACCTTCCCTATTAAGCAGCATGTGTACAGGGTGAATGCTGTCAATCGTTCAGTAAAGAAAGCTGAAGTTGACTATTTGTGTGAAAACGGCTTAGCGAAGCAAAGCTTTAGTCCATGGAGTTCCCCCTGTTTACTCATGACTAAGAGCGATGGGTCTGCGAGATTTTGCACCGACTACAGGAAAGTGAATGCTGTTACTGTTCCTGATTGTTTTCCATTACCACGCCTGGAAGACTGTGTGGATAATCTAGGGTCCGCAAAATATGTGTCCAAGTTGGATTTGTTGAAGGGATATTGGCAGGTGCCTTTAACACCTCGCGCCTCTGATATCTCTGCTTTTGTGACTCCGGATGATTTCATGCAATATTGCGTTATGGCGTTTGGCATGCGGAACGCGCCAGTGACATTCCAGCGGCTTATTAATATTTTGCTCACGGGTGTCCGGAACTGTAATGCATATTTAGATGACCTCGTGATTTATTCGGGTAATTGGTCTGAGCATATGTCCACATTAAGAGAAGTGTTTGAACGTCTTGCGAATGCCTCGCTGACATTAAATCTTGCGAAGTGCGAGTTTGGCCAAGCCTAAATAAACTACTCTACATACAACAAGAAATACAGGGTTGGCGAGCACACTCAATAACTAACATACAGAAAAAAACTACCTGTGAAATACGCACCATGAAACGTTTCACATAGGCCTAAGCCATCAAAAGGCTCTAACATGAACCATCACGCTACACAAACATATCTGGCTGGGGTCATCCGAGGAGAGTGCTCGAATGAAAGTGTTTCGATGCCAAGCCGCTCACTGCCATCTGACTTCATCAGACTCCTTTTAAACAGCTGAAGCCTCCTGATTAGCGGCGCATCACCCAACGATGTACGTGGTGACGTCATGGTCAGCTGTCCGTGCGACCTGCCAACTCAAGCCACACAAAAAAAACAAAAAAAACAATCAACAAGATATCAAATACTCCAGGAACGTAACAAGACCAACATAAAGTTTGTTCTCTACTATATAATCATCATTCATTACATCACATTACCTCTGTCTTTGTCCCGTTTTTCCTTCTTCTTTTCTTTCTTTCTTTCTTCGCGAAGTCTTAATACGCCCCGGCTATTATTTCTGAGCATTCTCCCTAGTCTTGGTTTTCTTGTTTTCTGATCGTTTTCCGCCCACCTATCGACCCCTGCTTTGTCTATTGGATTATCCCTTCTGATCGCTGCCTGCCCATGGACCCGTTCGCTTGGACATTTACTATTCTTTGGGATTTAATGTTTTGCTCCCGTACGCTCCTGTTGACCCATCGCCAGTCTGACCATGAGTATGTTTTTAAATAAAGGTCTGCATTTGGAGCCACACAGCTCTCGTCTCGTCTCTGGGGCTATTGTTACAGTCGGGAGAGTAATAAAAGAGTTATGTTTGTGTGGGACAATCACTTTTTTGTATTAATTATTGGTAATAAAATAATTGTAAAAAAAAGCGCTCCTTAGGCTGAGTTTTCCGGTGAGTGCGAGTCCTGTTTTTCTTCTCTATTATTTGCTTTTTTGGTGTCATGAATGGATGAAGTCTGAGGGCTGCAGGAATTTGAGGTAAATGTCAGATTTTCGTATAAATATCGCTGTAGTAATTATAAAACGATCATTGTGTCTAATGTTCCTCTGTTTATAAAAGATGAGTTGAATACGGAGTTGCTCAGGGCAAATAGTTTCACAAATGAAGAAAGTCCCGTTCGGCTGTAAATCTCAGACACTGCCTTGTTTTCATCGGATACAGAGTGTTTGCTGAATAATGTTAAAATAAAGAACAGCAGACTCAAGCATATGAGGAAAACTTAATTTCATTAAGATCTGTGTTTTTGTATGTTAGTGTGATTGTTTCGTATGTTACAGCCGTCAAGTGAGTCGTCATCCGTGAACACCCAGCCGCTGCCCGAACTTTGGTGCTCGTCTCTTTCTTGATTTAAGGTACGGATACATGGACCGGAAAAAAAAATGTAGAAACCACAGTATTTAAATTGGTTATTTTGTCAAACCTATTAAAAATTACGTTTACATTAAATGCAGTTGTATTACATTTGAAGATATTTTACAGAGGGTTTTTTGGAGAAAAAATAAAAATAAATAAATAAATAAATATATAAAAATAAAAATAAAACCACCCAAAAAGCCAACCATAAGCACCGATGTATGTTTTTGTCGATGGGTGCTCAACCCATCGGCCTATATATATATATATATATATATATATATATATATATAGGCCAGACAATTTGATCGTGTCATGGCAGGTGTGGCAAAAAAAATTCATTTTAGGCCCTGGATAAATAGACAGTGAGGGTGGTTTAGCCCAGGGGTTCTCAAACTTTTCAGCCCACGACCCCCAAAATAGCAGTGCCAGTACCTCGGGACCCCCACTTTCCTAAAGTATACGAAAGTTTTGCAAAACGGTGCACAAGCATAATGACAACACAAAGCAACACAACAGTCTTATAACCATAATATTATTTTATAGTTATTTACTCATTATTTACATTTGAACATTAATCTTACCTAATGAGCTGGGTGGGCAACATGCTGGATTTTTATTTTTAATTCACCTTATATTTTTTATTTATTGGTAAAATATGCTATTTCTATTGCTTTCAAAATTATTTGATTTCTGGAAATCATCTTGCGACCCCTCCTCCTGGTTTTGCGACCCCCTGGGAGGTCCCGACCCCTACTTTGGGAACCCCTGGTTTAGCCTTCGGTGAAGTTGCTGATAATGACATCTAGTGTTAGGCTGTGTATTGCCTCATGTTGACAGCATAAATACAAATATAAACAATCACATATGAGTAGAACAAACAACCTATGTGTTTGCATGCTGCAGCTACAGAATTAATTCAGACATTAATGAAGCCATATTCACAAAATAAGACAAAATCAGTGCAATACTTTATCTTAAAAACACCCTTTAGACAAACTTTGTTTGCTAGTCTCATTAATGCAGGGTCTGCTACAAGTAAAAAAAAATATAATAAATAAAAAACAGACCCTTCTCATATTTTTTTTTAATTTTATTTCAGGTTCACATTTACTGTAACCTCGCTAACCAGTTTTTCTCATCTGATTGTCTTTAGCATGGATTCAGTGGGAGTGAATCTGATACAGACAGCTGCTCTTGGGAGACCCTTCCAACTCGGCATGCTATATGACTGCAGAAAAGACGAGTTAATAGCAGGTACCAACACAGCCTTTACACACTGATACATAAAGGAAATAATAACACTAACATTGATTTAATACAGGTGCATAATATTATTTTTAAAAGTCCAAACTAATAACCCCATAAAAGACACTTTGAAGTGGAGAAGGAATATGTCAAAACTGTGTGAGCATGAAAAAGTCACTGTGACGAAAAATATTCCCACCTAGTGGTGAACATGAGCAACGTGAATAACAGATTTTTATGTATACAGCTGTTAAGTTAAAACACTTTTTTTCCCCACAGGAATCAGATTTTGGAATAAAGAACAGCTGGAGCAGAAGATTTGCTCTCGTCCCCAGATTAATACAGATTTCAATGTCACAGCTTCAGACTCCATTGAAGACAAATCTAAATTACTAAATATTAAAGGTAAACTGAACCTGAGTGTCTTAGGTGGACTTGTCCAGGTTAGCGGAGCAGCAAAGTATCTCAAAGACACCAAGACGTCTTTCATACAGCAGAGACTGACACTTCATTATCATTCAACCTGTGAGTTTAAAGAACTGACTGTGAATCAGTTGCCTTCTGCAAATATTCCTGAAGATGTTCATGACACAGCCACACATATAGTAACAGGAATACTGTATGGAGCAGATGCCTGCTTTGTGTTTGACAGACACGTTTCTTCAGATGAGGACAAAACCACAGTAAAAGGAGAAGCAAAAGTGGCTCTAGAGAAACTGATGGGTATTTCATTAGATGCAAATGCTGACCTAAACATGAATGACAATGAGAAAACTGCAGTCAAAAACTTCACTTGTACATTTTATGGTGACTTCCAGTTGCCGTCGAACCCGACCACTTTTGAAGATGCGATGAAGGTTTTTGCTGGTCTTCCAAAACTGCTGAAAGAAAACAAAGAGCTGGCGGTTCCTCTGAGTGTTTGGCTTTATCCTCTGGACAAACTTCACTCAAGAGCTTCAACACTTCACAAAGAAATCAGCATGGATCTAATCCAAGAAACTGAATCAGTGCTTGAGAGTTTATATACAGCTGAGATGAAATGCAGTGATCTTCTGGAAGACTCTCCTGCTGTGGCTTTTGCTGCATTTCATGATAAAATTCTGCAAATGAAGCAAAACTGCTACAAGTACAAGCTGAGACTCATGAAGAAACTCGGCTCTTTGCTGCCAAACATCTGCGCAGAAGTGATAAATGAAACTGCACTGAATGCTTTTCTACAAGAACATGAAGAATCTCCATTCAGTAGATGTGATCTTGCAGAATGGCTGAAAGAGAGAGAACGAGAGTCTGAGATCATTAAAAACCTCCTCAAACGACTAAATCTTTATGGTGCAGAGGTAGAAGTCAACATAGATGCCATATTAATGGATCTGGAAGATGGAAATCTGGTCAGTTACACATTCACATCTCTGGACTGCTCAGATGGGCTTCTTTTTCAACAAACCACCTTTCTGAATCCCTTAAAACAAGGAGAAACTGACAAGAAAAGCTTTGATTACAAGAACAAGTCTTGGCTCAGTTCAGAGACCCAAAAGACCATGAGGAGAAACTTGGAGATATTTAAGAATCTGATTGATTCAAAAGACCAACCGAAACCAGCCAAGTTTATTGTGTCCTCAAAGGAAATGAAGAATCATCCTGGTTCCTGCATTCTCCTGTATGAACATGGATGTGATGATGCTGTTTGCTTTAGTCCTCCGTCCAAACCAGTCTGTCCAGTCACTGAAGAGGTCAAAAGTCAGAGTGTGGTTCTGAAGGTGGATCCTCCATCATGTCCTGCTACAGTGGAGCTCAGATTACTGTATAAACCAAAGCAGGACACAGTCTGGACATCTGAACCTGTGCTGAAAGATCAACACACAGTTACTCTGACTGATCTGAGAGAAGAAACTGAGTATGAGATCAAATATGCAGTGATGGGGAAACTCAACTACACCAGAGAGAGTGACGTGATCACAGTCAAGACAGTGGTATTTATTAAATCATTGGGAACATATGCAGCTTTATTACAGAGTGTCATGAGTACTTTATACATAACTTCTCTTATTGTTAGTTTCAGGACAGTTTTTGATCAGTGTCACTTTTGTTTTTCAGAGAAATAAGAGAAGCAGTGAAGGTGAGTGAAGGTGTTTTTTTTTATATATATATATATTTATTTTTTGCTTTTCTGATATTTTATCACATTTTAATGACACACGTCTACTCCTGCTAAATGTCATAAATATATTCAGTAGACAGGAAGAGTTAATGTGTTATATTTATGGTCACTTCTGGTTTGGATGTAGCACTTGACTCTGGCTAATTGAAATGGAATTGTAAACAGAATTGGCTTCTTTTAATAGGATACAGGGTAATCTGGATATGAGTCTTAGGAAGTCTACATTGGCAGCTATATATTTTTTGAAACATGCTTTTAAATGGCAGCATAAAAAACTGAAGTGCACTCTAATGATAGCTCTTATGATCATGGCCATAGCCAAAGACTTGTGTATGGTAACCCCTGCAAATACAACTCATTATATATACTACACACTTTAACAGAGGCAGGCATGTAGATGTTTTTGAAAGATGTTTTCTCTGATCATGTTTAAGTCATACCCTATTTATTGCATCAAAAATTGTTAATACTTTACTATAGTTATAGGAGTGCATATGATGCATATTACTGTTATAGTTCTTATTAATAACCATTGGTATATAGCTGATAACTTTGTCTAGTGCTCTTATGAATGTATAGCAAGATTTGTGAAAATGTAACTATTATATGAATGAAATAGCATAGACTTCTTCATGGCTTGTGTTTGCATATTTCATTCATTCTGTAACCTACTTGCTCTACAGATCAGTGCGCTAGTTTTAAATGACACTGTTTTTTGACAACTTTGATAGCATTTCTGACTGATATTATTTATTTGTGTGTTTGTTTGTTTTGTGTTTCTCTTACCGATTGTCGTATCCTCTCAGCAGCAATAACCTGTCCATACTGTTAGTTTAAGTGCTGGTGATGCAGTGTTGCCAGATATTGCTTTTAAAACAAACTAAAATAAATCAACAAAAAATAAAACAAAATAAATACGATAAAAATATCGCTGACCCAGCTTCCTACTTTATTGACTTTCTAGTGTCAAATTAAGTGGAAAAGACAAGTGGACTTTGTTTTCCTTTTGCATTGTTAATTATCCTTGTTTGGTCTGAGTATTTAAGTTCCTGTATGTTCACTTTGGCTGCGTTTACACTTGGCATTAACATGCAATTATCTGTGTGACATTGACCTGCGAATGCAGACACAGTGGCTGGATTGCATTTACATTACACTGAGATGTCTAGACCAGGACACGCGGTTACACTTGTCTTTTCAGTGTGTATGTAGACAACATCCGGATACAGGTCACATGTTAATGCCAAGTGTAAACCCAGCTTTTGAGTTTGTCTGGTGTTATGCCTACATATTCTCTTGTTGAATTAGACACTTACTGTGTAGGTACAGCATTTAGGTTCAAACTTCTGAACAGTTTTAAAGTATTTAAACGTGTCTTTGAAAATTTTTACTGTGACATTTGAATTGCTGCTTGTGCAAAACCTGGGTCAGGATGATTTTACCAAGGAGGACACCTTTCTGGAACTTATTTGAACATTTAGAGAATACCTTTTTTAAAATTCTCTTTACAACGTGTTGAGTATGTTGTTGATGATTAACTCACTTACAGCTAAGTGTGGCCGAGATAATATATTTTTATGCTTTATGTGGTTCATAATTAGCTAAATTGTGGCTGTGTAGTTGCCTGCTTGTGGATCACTGCCAAAATGCCACCATTCTATGCAGCATGTGGGACACATGAGCAATGTGGGGAAGACCAGGGTTAGAATAAAAACATTAGAGCTAGTTTTGCTTTACTTGGTTGGCTTACACAATATTGGTTGCATAATACTTAGGCTTACTTTAGGCCCAAGTCTGGCAAACAGGACTGCCCAAATGCCATTATTCCACGCAGTATGTGGGCCAGAGAAAGATGTTGTTTCTGGGCCCAATCTGGGCCAAAATTAAAATAAATGTGGCCCAGATTTGGACTGGTTCTGCTTTGTTTTATTTATTTGTTTATTGTTATGACTGACATTTGGCCTTCCTATGGCTTGCTTGTGGCCCAATTTTGGCAAGCAGGTGCAGAACGCCCAAGTGCCATCATTCTTCACAGTATGTGGACCGGAGCAAAGTGTTGGATCTGGGCCAGAATTAAAATCAATGTGATGCAGCCTCTGTGTTGCCAGATCCAGCTGTTGTAAGTGTTTTTGGACTTGTCTTTTCTACTTAATTTGACACTTTATAAAGTTCAGCAGGTGGGAAGTTTCAGTTTAGCATCAGCAAAATCTTTATCTTATTTGCAAAGATTTTAAATAATTTTGGTTTATTTATTTTATTTTATTTGTTTTTATAGCAATATATGGCAACACTACAAAAAACACTAGCTGTGAAAAAAATCTATGCTATTTAATTTAGTAGTAGTACATTTTCAAAGTCATGCTAAAAGCATTCATAAGAATACTAGACAAAGTTATCATCTATATAGCAATGAATATTACTTTAATAGTAATGTTTTGTTGCATGATTAACTGCTAAAATGATCCACCCCTGTAGTAAAATATTAAGTTTTGATGCAATACATATGGTATAATTTAACAGAAAATATCTTTCAACAAACATGTACATGTTTGTATCTTTTAAAGTGTTTAGTGTATATAATAAAATGAGTTGTATTTGTAGGCGTTATTATAGCAAAATTCTAAACTCAACCCCAGACTTCACTAATTTTCTACCTGGTCTCATGACAAAAACATACCAGGGGGCACTTTTCGCAAGACACGAAATATATCTCAATAAGTACATATCACTGCAGTTTCCAAAAAAATATGAACACTAGAGGCAGTGAAACTGACACCTTTTATTTCTTTTCACACATAGTATGATTTACAGAGAGTTTGATAAAGCATAATTTTCACACAATTACTTGAAGAATATTATATTATGACTTAAAAACAATTTTAATATGCTTGAAGATCTGAAAACTGATGCTTTTGAATGTTAGCATGAGATATATAGCTTCATATATATGGCTTTTCAAACAGGATAGGTTTGTTTGGTAGCTCACGCAATACGGAAATGCACTTGAGAGGTGAAGAGCTTTGGTTTAAATCCCGAGTGACTACAGTTCAACAAAAGAGATCAAAACTACACACAACATCTAGGTTACGTAGGTAACCCACATTCTCTGAAGGAGGGAATAGAGACATTACTTATGGAAACACCCATGGAAAAGGCCGCAATGTCGAGCTGCGTTATACGGAGGCCAAATGCTGGCAGGCAAGTGTGTCAGAACAAATGGGCTCAACACGTAACCTGCCCGACGCCCTGGAGGGACCATAAGGGAGGACCCTACAGGGTTGCTAGGAGCAGTCATCGGGGGTTGGAGACAATGACAAAATTGTTAGTCATGTGGAAAGAAGAAAAACATGTATCTATTCTGGCTATAGATATATGAGGGAAAAACAATCATAATTGTGAAAAATACTGAGACACAACCGGCGGGCGAAGGAACTCCGGCCCGGAGCACAGCCATGAACTACTCCATCCTAGTCCAGACTGCGGGGCAGGGAGGACCCAGAGTTACATGAAGGAACTACAGGGAAAAATGCGCACGGATCCGAAGGGAATGGCACAGCAAGCCGACGCCGAGCCAGTCTTCCCACCAGAAACCTGGGCCCATATTCATGAAAATTCTTAGTGCAAAAAGTTGCTCCTAGTGACAAAATTCTAAGAAAATTCTTATATATATATATATATATATATATATATATATATATATATATATTGTGTGTGTGTGTGTGTGTGTGTGTGTGTGTGTTCATTAAAACAGAAAAAAATTCCTATAATTTCAAAGTGAAGGCTTATAATAGACCCTACACTTAAAAGTGCTTTTTTATTTCCTGTTTGGACAACCAACCAGTCACAGTCTTCAAAAGGCTGTGTCATAGCTAGCAACCAGGTCAGCCCAGCCTCCTCACTAGTTTTTGTTTTTGTTAGTTTTTGCAAGCACCACACCAACCGAACATCTCTGTGGGTCCTCACTGCGAGAGTAGTGAGAGTATTCCCAGTAAATGAATAGACCCCACCTCAGAGCGTAGGCCTGCCTTGTAGAGGGGGCTCTAGCCTGAGTGATAGCATCTACCACGGCCTAGGATAGGCCGGTGAGGTCTACCGTGTCCCGTCCAGAAGCCACACATGAAGGTTGGGTGCCATATCGTGCCCATCCCCTGAGAAAGAAGGTCCTTCCCTCAAGGGGATCTTCTAGGGAGGGGCTGCCACGAGGAGCATGAGGTCGGCAAGCCAGGTCTGTATGGGCCAATGTGGCGCAACCAACAGAACCTGCTCCTCGTTCTCCCTGATCTTGCACAGGGTCTGTCCAATGAGGCTCACTGGGGGAAAGGCATACTTAAGGGGCCCCCGAGGCCAGCTGTGTGCCTGAGCATTCCAACCGAGAGGAGCCTTGGTGAGGGAGTAGAAAAGAGGGCAGTGGGCGGATTCCTGGGAGGCAAACAGATCTATCTGAGCCTCCCCGAATTGACTCCATATCAGCTGGAACACCTGGGGGTGGAGTCGCCATTCTCCAGGAAGGTTGAGCTGTCAAGAGAGCGCATTGGCTGTCTGATTGAGCTGTCCTGGAATATGAACTCCGCATAGGGATTTGAGCCATGTCTGACTCCAGAGCAGGAGATGGCGGGTGAGTTGCGACATGCAACGGGAGCGTAGACCACCCTGATGGCTGATGTACGCTACGGTCGCAGTGTTGTCCATGCGGACTAGCACATGCCTGTTCGACCGAGCCCCCACAATATGTATTCAGTTTTGTTGCAATACTCTTCCTGTCAAGTTAGAAATAATTCAATTATTGACAAGTTTATTTTAAATCATTTGACATTTTAATGATGTAATGAAGATGTTCTGTTTTTTTTTTTCCTTTTCCTATAACCAGCAATGGAGAAAGATCAGAAAAAGAAAATTAGACTGTGCCAATCTGCTGATAACAATTATCAAAAAGTGTCAAGAGAAAACACGAGCAGCAAAACTATGAGAAAAGACCACAGCAATGGAAAGGGCTTAAATGTTGCACATAATATAAAGAACAACTGGAGCAAAAAAGAAAAAGGTGGAGACAATGAAAACCTACCCATGTTTAAACTTAATCTGGATGAAACATGGCAGAGCAGAGATGGATTCTGCAGAAGATGCACATTTGGGAAAAACATCACAAAAGGGAACAAGACTATTATGATGATCGGAGCCACAGGTGCAGGAAAAACCACTCTCATTAACAGCATGATCAACTACATTCTGGGAGTGCAATGGGAAGATGACTTCCGGTTTGTGCTGATAGATGAAGGAAAGCAGAAATCTCAGGCTGAAAGTCAGACATCAGAGATCACAGCATATAAAATTAATCACATGAATGGTTTCCAGATCCCATATTCTCTGACTATTGTGGACACACCAGGCTTTGGTGACACCAGAGGAATTTCACATGACCAGAAAATCACAAAACAGATTCAAGAGTTCTTTTCAGCTCGTCGAGGGATTGACTGCATTGATGCTGTGTGTTTTGTAGTACAGGCTTCACTTGCCCGTCTAACACACACACAGAGATACATCTTTGACTCCATTCTCTCCATATTTGGGAAGGACATTGCTCAGAACATCCTTGTGCTGGTCACCTTTGCAGATGGGAAAACACCTCCTGTTCTTGAGGCCATCAAAGTTTCTGAGGTGCCCTGTTCAACCGATGAGTCTGGAGAGCCTCTTCACTTCAAGTTCAACAACTCTTCTGTGTTTGCTACCAATAATAAATCTGCAGATGATGAGGAGTTTGGCTGTGAAAACTTTGACCAGATGTTTTGGAAGTTGGGTTTTTCCAGCATGAAGAAGTTCTTCACATCCCTGAACACGATGAAAACCCAGAGCTTGTCTCTCACACAGGAGGTCTTAAAAGAGCGGCAGCAGCTAGAAGTGCTCGTGCAGGGTCTCCAGCCTCAAATCAATGCTGGTCTGACAAAACTGGATGAAATCAAGAGGACAAGAGCTGCTTTGGAGCAGCACAAGGCTGAAATGGATGCAAACAAGGATTTTGAATATGAAATAGAAGTAACTGTCCCAAAACAGATTGTAAACACCACTGGCTACTACTTAACCAACTGCCAAAAATGTAATTTCACATGTCATGCCGCATGCAGTCGTGGAAATGACTCTGATAAATATAAGTGCACTGTTATGAAAGATGGAAAGTGTAAAGTCTGTCCTGGAAAGTGTGTCTGGAATGTGCACTTTAATCAGAAATACAGATGGGATTATGTCAAAGAAAAGAAAAAGGAAACCTATCAGGAATTAAAAAAACGTTTTGAGGATGCGCATGGACAGGTCATGTCAAATGAAAAGATCTTTGAAGAGCTTGAAAAGGAGTTTCAGGTTGTCCAGGTTATTGTGGCCAAATTAATAAAAAGATCTCAAAAGTCTTTGGAGCGGCTGCAGGAAATTGCCCTCAAACCCAATCCTCTGTCCACTCCTGACTACATTGATCTGATGATTGAATCTGAGAAACAAGAGGCTAAACCTGGATTTCAAGATCGGATCAAGTCTTTAATGGAAGTCAGGAAGAATGCAGAGATCATCAGTAACATTTCCACAGGAGACGTGCTTCCAGATGAGTGGAATGATTACCTGAAACAAGGAAAAAATTCCTGCTCTATAATGTGAAGAATTTAATTCAGGGAAAAAAAAAATAGCAGGACATGAAATATAATACAAAGCAATACAATACAAATATTATTTCTATAGCAGCACATTTAAAACAATTGTATTTGATCAAAGTGCTTTCCAGCATCATTAATACAACAAATATATTACATACAGACACAAATAAATAAATAAATAAAATCCTGATCACTCTAATCAATTCTAAAAGCTAAACTAAAAAAGATGTGATTTCTAGATTTCAATCTAGATTAAAGATTGCATCCACAGGGAAGATTTAAATACTTATGTGACTTAAATCATCCAAACTTCAAAGATAAACATTCATAATTTATGTAATGCTCCCCATTGCTAGTTTTTAGATCAGTGTGTTCTGAATGAAATGTATGTTTTCTGATTGAGAATTGTTGCCAATGTTATGGTGAAACAAGCTTATTTTGAAAAATATATGAAGTTTTTTTTGTTAGTCTGAGCAATTATCTCTACAATCTTTCATTCACATCACACTGTAAAAAGTAATTTTTCAAAGTAGTAAATAGGTCTAAATCAAAAATTACTGGAATATGTTTTACAAGAAAATATTATTTTAGTCGTTTAACTTCAGTAAAAAAAATAAAAATAAATAATAATAATAATAATAATATATATATATATATATATATATATATATATATCACTTAATTTGAGTTTTCTCACAATTTTTACTTTTTAAAGATTATCTTTAAACTTTTGCAAGTTTACGTAACACTGTCTTGATGTTGTCTCAGAGTTTTAAATCATTTTTATAGAATTCTGAGTTTATATCTCAATTTTGTTTCCTCAGAATTCAGCTTTTTTATCTTTTCCCTCAGAATTCCAAGTCGATATCTCAAAATTTTTCTTTTACCTCAGAATTATCTCACAATTTTTACTTTTTTACTTAGAATTCTAAGTTTTAGCTCACAATTTTTACTTTTTTAAGATTATCTTTAAACTGCAAGCTTATGAAACAGTCTTGATGTTTTTCTCAGAATTTTGAATAAATATATATATATATATATATATATATATATATATACACTCACCGGCCACTTTATTAGGTACACCTTACTAGTACCGGGTTGGACCCCCTTTTGCCTTCAGAACTGCCTTAATCCACCGTGGCATAGATTCAACAAGGTACTGGAAACATTCCTCAGAGATTTTGGTCCATATTGACATGATAGCATCACGCAGTTGCTGCAGATTTCTCGGCTGCACATTCATGATGCGAATCTCCCGTTCCACCACATCCCAAAGGTGCTCTATTGGATTGAGATCTGGTGACTGTGGAGGCCATTTGAGTACAGTGAACTCATTGTCATGTTCAAGAAACCTGTCTGAGATGATTTGCGCTTTATGACATGGCACGTTCAGAAGATGGGTACACTGTGGTCATAAAGGGGTGGACATGGTCAGCAACAATACTCAGGTAGGCTGTTGCGTTGACACGATGCTCAATTGTGTACTAATGGGCCCAAAGTGTGCCAAGAAAATATCCCCCACACCATTACACCACTACCACCAGCCTGAACCGTTGATACAAGGCAGGATGGATCCATGCTTTCATGTTGTTGACACCAGATTCTGACCCTACCATCTGAATGTCGCAGCAGAAATCGAGACTCATCAGACCAGGCAACAGTTTTCCAATCTTCTATTGTCTATCTTCTATTTTGGTGAACCTGTGCAAATTGTAGCCTCAGTTTCCTGTTCTTAGCTGACAGGAGTGGCACCCGGTGTGGTCTTCTGCTGCTGTAGTCCATCCGCCTCAAGGTTCGATGTGTTGTGCGTTCAGAGATGCTCTTCTGCATACCTTGGTTGTAACGAGTGGTTATTTGAGTTACTGTTGACTTTCTATCAGCTCGAACCAGTCTGGCCATTCTCCTTTGACCTCTGGCATCAACAAGGCATTTGCGCCCACAGACCTGCCGCTCACTGGATATTTTCTCTTTTTCGGACCATTCTCTGTAAACCCTAGAGATGGTTGTGTGTGAAAATCCCAGTAGATCAGCAGTTTCTGAAATACTGCCCGTCTGGCACCAACAACCATGCCACGTTCAAAGTCACTTAAATCACCTTTCTTCCCCATTCTGATGCTCGGTTTGAACTGCAGCAGATCGTCTTGACCATGTCTACATGCCTAAATGCAATGAGTTGCTGCCATGTGATTGGCTGATTAGAAATTTGCGTTAACGAGCAGTTGGACAGGTGTACCTAATAGTGATGGCTCGATACCATAATTTTGGCTTCGGTACGATACCAGAATGTAATAACTCGGTATCGATACTGTAATGTTAACATACTAAATATGTATTAGTTTATCATTTATAAATAAATATTGACCAAGTGTTATATATTGACTAATATTGACCAAGTGCTGTAATACTGTTAGGTCAGCTTATCTACAGAAGTTTAACAAAGGTTGTTTTACTGTAAAGTTTTATTCTAACAATCAAAATATTCAAAATCACGTTATTATTAGAGTATGCACAGTAGTGTCATGGTATCAAAGTCCCACCCAAATTCACGCAGACCCAATCACAAGATCACAATCATGACACCACACCCCATTTTTATAGAATCTAATAACTACTTAAAAGCAGACTTATTAGAAAAACGAGCACTTGAACATAAATCAGCATTATAAGAACTACGTCAAATGCTGGAAACCATCTTTGGGAAAAAAAATTACTGCAGCCAGCCACCAGGAGATCAAAGAGCCCGCAGCTTCACTTTTTAGGAGGTGTGAGGCACAGCCGATTGGGAGTCAAAATTAATTTCTAGAAATGTAAAGGTTCCAAGTCTCTCTAAATCTCTTCCACACATTCTTTGCTTCATTTGTTCCTGAACTCTTTCCTTATAAATCACTTCACCACTTTTACCATGAAAGGCATAAAAAAAAACAAAGTACATAAAAAAAAAACAACAACACAGAAATGTCATCAGGAAAATAGAGGGGAAAATATTGGTTATTGTCCAGAAGTGTATTTACTTTCTTAGACCGTTAAAAATTAGTAGTTTGAGAAAAAAAAAAAAAAAATAAAACTTGCCAATTAGACAATAATTTAAAAAACAAAACAATATGGACATTTCTGTCCCCCTCACTTCTGAAATGATGGCTACATCCCTGTATAGGGTTGATCACCACTATTTTAACTGTCAGTCATATTGGTTCTCCTGATGTCAAACAGCTCATTTTTATTTTCCCACCTAAAAATGGGCATTTTCAACATTGTATAATAAAGAATTCAGGAGGTACTTTGAGCTACAATTTCACAGATTTGTATTACATCTTGTGAAAAGAGGCATAATAGGAAATAAGAACTTAATGACTAAGAAGACATAACGATTACATGACTAAGACAAAAAAAAAGTTCTTCTCAGCTTCTTCTCCTTCTGTTTGGGCAAACCTGGATCTGTGATGAGAAACCGGATTGAAGTGTGTGGAAACAGATTTCATGTGTTCAATAATAATGAGACTGAAGACTGAACACAGGTGACTGATCTACTGGAGAAGATAGACCACACGCTGAACGCAAACGGAGGGAGTTTCTACTCATGTAAGATGTTCAGACAGATGGAGAGAGAAAAACAAGAACAACAGATGAAGATCCTGATGGACAGAGTCAGAGAAAGAGAAGAACAGATGAAGAAACTAGAAGAAGAGAAAGAGAGAATGAAGATGACCATGGAGGAAGAACGAGAAGATGTAACAAAAAAGAGAAATTAAACAACAGGAACAGCAGAAGAGAGAGACGAGGTGAAAACAATAAAAGAGGAGTTTAAAAATGAACTAAAAGAAATGAGGCATGAAAATAAGACTGTAAAAAAGAAAAAGAAATTCTACAAATAAAAACAGACAGGCTGATGAACAGAATAGAGAAGACAGAATCATGAAACAGACAGAAAGAGAAGAGAAGAAGAATTTAAAGTGAAAATCTAAGAATATCCAACTGATTGGAAGATTTGTTTGTTTCTGGTCTGGGACAATAGTGTCATTATTGTCATGCCCAGTTCTGTAGTCTGAAGCCCGTAGCGGAGAGCATGTGCTGTGTATTTTTCATAAAGTCAGGAATGCATCTCTTACTCTTAGATTAATCTCTGAGCAGTTATTGTTATGTATTTATCTGAATTGGAACTTAATTGTGATTTGGATTCTCAATGTTTAATTGCATAATTGACATGATACATTTTTACCTGAGAATAAAACGGTATATTTGATTTATACTGATCTCTTTTGAAATCATTATTTCTAGTAGATTTAAGTGCAGTCTGGTCTTTAAACAAGTCTGCGTCCAGGATAGATCAGTAGTTTTACTTTTGAAGTAGTTTACTTTTCTGTAGTTTTTCTGTGGCTCCCAGTCATACAATTGTTTGGATGGAGCAAAAACAATGAGGCTTAAAATATACGTACAATTCCACTGAACATAAATGATTTTTTAACTTAATGTTGTTAAACCACGAAGTACGAATTAAAATAACCACAGCATTATCAGAAACCTTTAAATAAGAGCGAGTTTTATCTGTCAATCACATGCATGAAAGTTGCATTCGCTACTACATCATTAAAATCATCATTCACTGATATAAAGTAGGAGTTTAAATGCTGTAGTATTTTATTCATATGAAAATAAGACATAGAAGCTCACATTATGCAAAGGTGTAATAAAATACCTAATTGTAAAACTTTTTTTAAAAATCTTGGCCTACATAGATTAATAAAAAATAAAGAGAAATAAAAAAATCAGATTTTCCCACCACTGTTAGGAGAAGAAGGGCTGCTAACGTAGACAAACTCATTCAATCTCAGTCATGTGTGAAGTAAAATATAGTTTATTATGCAAAGAAAAACTTAATTGAGAAAAGTAATATCCCAAAAAGCAATTATAATACTTCATGGCTTTTACATATTGAAAATAAAATTGTAAAAGCAATTGCACTGTATTTATAAAAAGGTAACATTTAATCAATATTTACAAAAACAATGTAAGTAAAAGTAAGTAAAACATTTAGCTTTATTTACGGCACACATTCGATGTGGCATATTTCGACAATATTCTGCAATTTTACAACATTTATTCCAACGTTTTTCTCCAGGATCTTGTCTTGGTGATAGAAGAGTTGGACCACTGCGCAAAGTCTTCTCCAGTGCATCCCACATGACCGATCCATGTGTGAAAATGAAGCTCCCTGAACCACTCTTTCACAATTTCAGCCAGATGAACTCCTGGCATTGTCATCATGGGATATGCCCATGCCACATCAGGGAAGAAAAAATCCATTGATGGAATAACCTGGTCATTCAGTATATACATGCAGTCATCTGACCTCATTCTTGGGGTAGATAATGTTGCTGAACCTAGACCCAACTGCAGCAACCCCAGATCATAGCACTGCCCCTCAGGCTTGTACAGTACAGGCACTAGGCATGATGGGTGCATCACTTCACATCTGGCAGGGATTGTAATAATAATAATAATAATATGTTTAATTTATATAGCGCCTTTCCCAAGCTCAAGGACGCTGTACAAGGTACACCAAATACTCATAACAAAGAACAATATCAATTGACAATTGACACTGGATATTTACCCAGTTCAGTAATAAAGATAATGCAGTTGCATGTAACATAATTTGTGAAATACAGACATAGAGATAGAAAACAAAAAGGAACAAATACACAATGCAATTTAGTAATAGTGTTGATTAAACAGATAAGTTTTAAGCTTTGATTTGAATTCACTGAGAGAGGTGATTGTTCTGAGAGCCAGGGGAAGTGAATTCCAAAGTTTGGGCGCCATGACAGAAAAAGACCTGCCGCCCATTGAAGATAGGTGGAACCTAGGTACACTAAGAAGTTCAGAATTAGAAGACCTGAGTGAGCGAGAGGGAATATAGAAAGAGAGTAGGTCAGAAAGATAGATGGGAGCAAGTCCTTTAAGTGCCTTAAAGGTAAGCAGAAGGATCTTATATTGTACACGATTAAACAAAATAGGGGTGATGTGTGCAGATTTTTTTGTGGAAGTTAATAATCTAGCAGCAGAATTTTGAATGTACTGCAGACGAGAGATGGAGTCAGCAGGTAAACAGGAAAAAAGAGCATTACAATAGTCAAGGCGGGTGGTAATAAATGCATGCACTAATGGTTCTGCATCTGTTCTACTCAGGAAAGGACGAAGTTGGGCAATTCGCCGTAGCTGAAAAAATGCAGCTTTGGAAAATTTGCTGATGCGGTCATCCAAGACCAGTGACGGGTCTAGCATGATACCTAAGTTTCTAACTGTAGGCGATGGAAAAATAGAAAAAGCATCAAGGTCAAAGCTAGAAACATCAGTTTTATTTTTTATTAGAGATGGGGGACCCGTTATTAAAATTTCTGTTTTACTTAAGTTCAAACTGAGAAAATTAGAATGTAGCCAGTCCTTTAACTCACTGACACAGTGAGATAGGGAAGGCAATGAACTGGTAGAATCTGGTTGACAAGCAGTATATATCTGGATGTCGTCAGCGTAACAGTGATAATTAAAACCATGGCGGCGAATTGTGAATATAATATTGTAGGTGGGGTGAGTGAATAAACATCTCCACCCTCAATAACACAACTGAGGTGAGACCCTTGAGGAAGGCACTGAACCCCAATTGCTCCGGGTGTGTGTTCACTACTGCGTGTCTGTTCACTACACTGTGTGTGTGCTTGGGTGGGTTAAATGCAGAGTACAAATTCTTAATATGGGTCACCGTACTTTGCCACAATACACTTCTCTTCATCTACCTCTCTTTTTACCCTGATCACAGGGTAAACCTGGACTCATTAGACCACATGACCACCTTCCACTGCCACCTTCAATAGCAAACTGAAGCCTTATTTTCTGATTAACCTCACTGTTAAGTGGTCTTTTTAAGGGATCTGGACTAAACCGCTGTGTAGCCTTGAGTTCCATTCACACTGTGCATGTGGAAATGCTCTTACTTTGACTATTAAACATAGCCTTGAGTTCTACTTTTGTTTTCTGATCATGATCATTCAAGATTTTTTTCCTTCTTCTTTCCCACAGATGATCCAATTTTAGTAGTTTCAGCAATCTCCTTAGATGTTTTCTTTGCTTGATGCATGCAAGTAATTTGACCCTTCTGAAACAGATTAAAATTTTTTCCACCACCAAAAGATGTGTCTTCCGACATGGTTCTTTAAGAAATGAGAAGCTACTGCATCAGTTAGGGTTAAATAACTTGTTGCCAGGTGAAACATAAGCATTCACGCAGTGATTATCCAATGGGAGGCTCCTAACTATTTCTTTAGCTAAATCCAGGTGTTTTTTTTTTTTTTTTATTAAAGTACAAAATCTGATTACAACAAAATGGCATTAAGTAGTACACAAAAGTAATCTGGTATGGAAGGCTCAACACAATAGAACCGTACTAAATTCCAGACAAAATAAATAACAAAATATTCAAAGTAACATAATAACGTACAGAAATAAAAAACAAAATCAAAAGGAAATAATAGTAATATAAACAGAAAATTATTGCACCAAATCATATAATATGAACAAATTAAACAGTTTTACTGCCTTTGTATTTTTCATTTTACTAAGGGCATCTGAGAAGGATTTTAGATCATTTTTAAACACTGTAAACAAGGGAGGAGATTTAAAATATCGACATTTATGTATAAAGTATTTTGCTAATAATATAACATTATTAATCAAATCATACAAAATAGAGAACTCTTTGGTTATTCCATACATGACATTTTGTAAGGTTAGAGTGAAACCAACAGCACACACACCCTTCTCTACCATCCAGTCCTGCAATGCTTTCCAAAAAGACTGAGACTTACTACATGTAAAAAATATATGTTCTATATCTTCATCAAAATGTTTACATAAAGAACAGGGCACATTTTCAAAATTAAATTTAGAATGCAGAAATGTATTGGAAGGATATATATCATTTAATATTTTGAACTGCATTTCTTTTACCTTGGGAAAAATAGGAAATTTTAAATAAGCAGTTCTAAAATATTTAACAATATTTTTATCATATGTGTGATCTAATTTATTCCTTAATACTTGACAAGGGTAGCGTGTCTGGATGATATGTTGTCTAATATATTTGTTAGTGCAGAGTTTGTTCTCAATTTCAATATCACCAACATATAACAAAGGAAGGACAGCAGTGAATTTGGAGTAGGAAAGGGAATATCTCATTAACATTTTTATACCTGAAGGTATTGCATTAATAACAGTAAAGAATTGCTTTGGATGACAGGCAAACCCGTGTTTTAAAGTGAATGAATTGTAGTCTAATGTATTACCCCTCTCATCCATCAGATCAAATACTGACCAAATATTTCTATTTACCCAGTCCTCATAAAATAAGGATTTGTTTCCATGTAGAATATATTTGTTATTCCATATAGGAGTATTGTGGGGTGTAAAATTGTGTGTATGTGCCAATTTCCAACATAGTAAGACTTGTTGGTGGAATGCTGATAGTTTCACTGGAAGTTTGGGTACATTAAAGTCACATTTGAGAAGAAAACGGATACCACCCAATTTGTGAAACAAAGCTGAAGGTACAGTATACCAGAAGCTCTCAGTATTACCTAAAAACATTTGAAGCCATTTAAGTTTTAGCAAAATATTCATACTCTCAAATTCAATTACATTCAGACCACCTACTTCGTACATTTTTATAATATCAGATTTTCTAATATAATGAGTTTTGCGCCTCCAAATAAAGTCATACATTTTTTGATTGCTTGTTTTTATAATAACTGAAGAGGGAGCTAAAGCAAAAGCTGGATAAATCAGTCTAGATAAGTATTCAACTTTAGTTAGAAGAATCCTCCCAAAGATGGATATGTCTCTCTGCAACCAGCAATTCAAAATACCATTGGCTTTTTGTATTTTATTTTCAAAATTTTCTTTCATATTAATCTTCAAATCTCTGGAGATAGAAATGCCTAGATATTTCACTGTCTCTTTAACTGGAATGTTGTACAAGGACAACTCTTGAATGGGGTGTAAGGCCAAAAGTTCACACTTATTTAAATTTAATTGAAGGCCTGAAGCTTTACAGAAGGAGTTGATTAGAGAAATAGCCAGAGGGATTTGGTCTTTGTTTTGTAAAAATAAAGTAGTGTCATCTGCTAGCTGGCTAATTGCTAAGGTTTTCCCAAATATATTTAATTTCTGCACAGATAAATCATGTCTAACCAAAGTGGACAACATATCTACAGCTAATATAAATAAAAGAGGGGATAATGGACATCCTTGCCTTATTCCACGGCCAATCTGAAATCTTTGTGTGGTACCAAAAGGGAGGGAAACTGAACTATTCATGTCTCTGTAAATCATTTTTATAACATTGATAAACTGTTCTCCAAAACCGAAAAGTTCTAGGGATTTAAAAAGAAAAGCGTGCTCTATCATATCAAAGGCCTTTTTAAAATCTAAGAATAAAATGAATCCATCATCCTCTATTAAGTGACTGTATTCCACCAAATCCATCACCAACCTTATATTATTATGAATAGATCTTCCTGTAAGAAAGCCTGATTGTGATTCGTTAATTAAATTATTAATGCCCATTTTTAATCTATTAACATATATATGTGTAAAAATTTTATAATCATTATTGAGCAATGTGATTGGACGAAAAGTATCCATATATCTCTTATCTTTATCTGGTTTAGGGATTAATGTAATTAGACCCTGATTCATAGTGGGGCCTAAAGACCCATCTTCAATGGATTCAACAAAAGCATTAAATAGTAATAATCTAATATCATTCCAAAAAAATTTGTAAAAATTAGCTGTAAGGCCATCAGGACCAGGAGATTTGTTTAACTTAAGGCTTTGAACCGCTAAGTCAAGTTCTTCAATAGATAAATCAGAATCACAGCAATTTCTCCAATCATTGTCAATGTGGGGAATAAAACGTGTTATTTTATTAAAGAAATTATTACACTCTATTGGAGAGAAGTTAGAAGAATACAAGTCACTGTAAAATTTATAGGTATTCTTACTTATTAGATTAGGATCCGTACATTCTGCACCATTTATTATTAGTGAAAAGATTGAGCTATTTGATTGTCGTCTTTTTTCTAATCTACAAAAGTAAGAAGTACTTTTTTCAGCCTCTTCTATCCATTTAGCCCTAGAACGTATATACGCACCTTTGGCTTTCTTAATATAAAGATTATCTAGTTCTAATTGCAGAGAGACCATCTTGCTTTTATCAGCATCATTCAATCCACTTTCACTACAGCATTTATTGATTTCAAAGATAATATTATGTTCCTGTTGTCTCCTTACTTTGGCAAGAATTTTACTGTAATTAATAGAAAATTCACGAATTTTAAATTTGAGAAACTCCCATCTGGCTTTATTAGAATTGAAGTTATTACTGTTCTTAATTTCCATAATTAACTCTTTAACTCTGTTACAGAATCTCTCATTATTAAGTAAATCAGAATTTAATTTCCAATAACCCTTAACTCTAGAAGTGTTGTGCTTTGGTTTGAATAATAGTGAAACAGCACAGTGGTCGGTCAAAGGTGCTGCCGAAATAGCGCAGTCTTTCACAAATAACATTAAATTGTCTGAAATAAGCCAATAATCAATTCTTGATTTGCTGGAGGCATTGGGTCTTCTCCAAGAAAACTGCCTGATATTAGGATTGAGATATCTCCAGACATCTATCAATTTAATATTAGTGCAAAAGTGGGAGACCAATGGATTTGGCTGAGAAGTAACGCTTTTGGGAGGATGTCTATCATGGGTCTCATCCGGTACAACATTAAAATCTCCACCTACAACAATATTATCTGTAGGGTATATTCTCTTAAAATCAAAGATTACCGACGATACCTCATTAAGCAAATTTTGATTCAGTTTAGGATTATTGTGTCCATATACATTAACCAAAATGAAAAAAATGTTTTCAATATCTAAAACCACAGCTAACCAGTGTCCATTTAGATCAAATCTAGAAGTGATTACTTTCCCTGGACAGTTTTTAAACAGAATTGCAGTACCTGCCGAATGGGAGGAACCATGACTAAGTAACACCTTATCTCCCCATTGACTAGACCAGAAAGCAGTAGCTGTTGAAATAGAGTGTGTTTCTTGTAGAAAAATACAGTGAGAACCATTACTTTTACAAAATAAGAACATTGCTTTTCTTTTAACCTTATTTTGAATGCCCCTAACATTCAATGACATAAAAGAAAATGGCAACTTACATGGAAACATACTAAAAAAGAAAAGTGCAAAATGAAAAGAAAAGTGCAAAAGCTTGTATGAGAAAGAAAACAGAAATCACCAGGTTGTAGAACCACGAACCTAGAACATACCTCACAACCTAGCATGTCTCCAAAACAGTCATATCTCAAACAATTCTACCCATAATCAGAGCACTTGTATAGTCATGTTGAGTCAATGCGTTTTCCTTCAATGTAACCAAACGGCCCACGGTAGAACGCTTTCTTTCCTGCTTGATGCGCCTGATCGATCAAAGGCCACAGCGCAGCGCGGGCCAGCCGGTCCTCCTTGGTCAGATCCTCCGTGAGTCGAAATCCGCGGTCCCGGCAGACTGATGAATTCTTTGTTGATTTCCAAAATTCATCCCTATATTTCCGCATTGTAAACTGCACTATCAACTGCCTTGATTTCCCTGGCTCCTTCTTGCCGATACGATGTACTGTGTCAACAATGTCCTCTAATTTCTGAACCAAGTGCGGTGCAATTTCAGCGAAAAGACCGATCACTTCCCTGCGGGGATCCTCTTCAGGCTTCTCTTTCATACCGTTGATTCTGAGATCTTCTTTTATATCGCTCAAGTTCAGATGTTCTACTTGCCAGGTCTTTGTGCGATGTAGTTAATCCCCGAAGTGATTTGCTTGTCTCTAGGGACCTTTCTTTGCATTCTTTAATTTCAGCAGCATTGAACTCGATAGCCTTGGACATCTCTGCGATCATGACACTGTTCTTACGCATTTGATTCAACATTTCTTCTAGCTTTTCATCTTGGGAATCAAAGCGAGCCGTCAGTGCAGTTATAGCTTGCAGCAGAGTTGCATTAGTGATATCCTCGTCGTGATGCCTTAATTTTTTTAAGGCGTTTGATTTTGTAGGGGTGAGATGAGACGAATCGCGGCGTTTGTCTGTTTGAGCAGACATTACCTCCATTTCTGGATCATCTGAGACCGAAGCTGGAGTCGAGCCACGGGCCGGAGGGATGATAATCTTTGGGAGGCTAGCTTGCTGTGATGATTTTCTCATTTTGAAGACACAAAACACACCTACAGTGTTTAAGAGTTGTTTTAGGTAGACGTAAATGAGACTTATGTATGTTCCAAAACTACATTTGGAGACAAGTTAAGCAGCTCGGCAAAAATACGTGTGTTCAGCCCGCCATCTTATCCGGAACCTCTAAATCCAGGTGGTTACTTTTTTGGATGAACAGTGCATGATGCAAAATGATATACAAGAATAAAACTTTTTTGACATTGTTCTTTGAGGAGCAACTTTTATTTGAACTAAATCTCACAGTTTGAATTTGCGGTTTCTGAAGATGAAATTTATTCGCTGTGAAAACGGATAATGTTTATTTGTCAGTTCACATGTAAAGGATGGCAAGGAATGATTTATCCTGATGATATTCTTTTGCTTGATTCATTGTTGTCACATTAGTGAGGACGCAGCATCAGATCTGAAGATGATCTACTTGCTGTGAATGTTGTTTTTATGACTGCGTAGAGCAGATGATTGACTGAAACGCTTCCCGCATGCAGTGCAGTGATACGGTTTTTCTCCAGTGTGAACCCTTTCGTGTATTTTCAGGGTTCCTAATATACTAAATCTGTTATCACAGTGTGAACACTTGTACGGTTTTTCTCCAGTGTGGACCCTTTCATGTTTTTTCAGACTTCCTGAATCACTGAATCTCTTGTCACAGTGTGAACACTTATAAGGTTTTTCTCCAGTGTGAATCCTTTCGTGTATTTTCAGGGTTCCTAACCGACTAAATCTGTTATCACAGTGTGAACACGTGTACGGTTTCTCTCCAGTGTGGATCCTTTCATGTTGTTTCAGACTTCCTGAATCACTGAATCTCTTGTCACAGTGTGAACACTTGTAAGGTTTTTCTCCAGTGTGAATCCTCTGGTGCTGTTTTAAATTGCTTGCTGTGGTAAAAGTCTTCTCACACTCAAAGCACATGTGCTCTCTCACACCAGTATGTATTTTCTGATGTCCTCTCAAATGATCTAGACGTGAAAAACTCTTTCCACACAAAGCACATGAATGCGGCTTCTCCTTTTTATGAGCTTTAAGGTGTGTCTTCAGGTTTGAAGCCCATAAGAATGTTTGGTTGCACTGATCACATGCGTACAGCTTCTCTCTAGTGTGGATGTTCATGTGATCCTTAAGTTTTGCTGATTGTGTGAAACTTCTCCCACACTGATCACACGTGAATGGCTTCTCTCCAGTGTGAACTCTCATATGTGCCGTAAGATGACTTTTTTGTGTGCAACTCTTTCCGCACTGACCACATGTGTATGGTTTTTCTCCAGTATGAATCATCTGGTGCTGTTTTAAAGACTTTGCTCTAGTAAAAGTCTTTTCACACTCAAAGCACATGTGCTCTCTCACACCAGTATGTGTTTTCTGATGTCTTTTCAAACATTGTATAAGTGAAAAACTCTTTCCACACAAATGACATGAATGCGGCTTCTCCTTTTTATGAACTGTCAAGTGTGTTCTCAGATTTGAAGCCCACAAAAATGTTTTCTCACACTGATCACATGCATACAGCTTCTCTCTAGTGTGCAGGTTCATGTGAAGCTTAAGGGTTGATAAACGTGAAAAACTCTTCTCACATTGAGCACATGCATACACTTTCTGTCCAGTATGAATGCTCATGTGTTTCTTAAGAGGTGCTGATTGTGAGAAACTCTTCCCACACTGATCACAATTAAATGGTTTCTCTCCTGTATGAACTGTCATGTGTGCTCTAAGGTGTCCTTTTAGTGTGAAATTCTTCCCGCATTGATCACATGCATACGGTTTCTCTCCAGTATGAATGCTCATGTGTTTCTTAAGATGTGCTGATTGTGAGAAACACCTCCCACACTGATCACAATTAAACGGTTTCTCTCCTGTATGAACTCTCATGTGTGCTGCAAGGTGTCCTTTTTGTGTGAAACTCTTCCCGCACTGATCACATGCATACGGTTTCTCTCCAGTGTGGATGTTCATGTGATCCTTAAGGTTTGATGGGTATGGGAAACGTTTTCCACACTGATCACAAGTGAAACGTTTCTCTCCAGTGTGAACTCTCATGTGAAGCTCAAGATGACGTTTGCACTTAAAACTCTTTCCACACTGAGTGCAGGTGATAGATTTCTTGACCCCTCTTTTCTTTAAATCTTTCTGTTCAGGTTTTTCTCTAATTTTGACATGATTTTTCTCCTCAACTTCATTCAGTTTTTCTTTCTCCTCATTATCTTCAATCAACTCTGAAACAAGAGTAAAAGCAGTAAATTTTAATTAAACTCGTGAAAGGACAGAAAAAAATGGATAGCATAAAGTAGAACCTTTCTCTACAAAATTTGTATAAAATTTTAATCGATTATATGTCCCTGAAACTTTCCATGAATGAGGTGTATTGATCTTCAATTCTGTAGTGGACAGCACATTCCAGGGTCCGGTTTATGACAGGGCCCCCTTTCTGACCACAATAATGGACAAAGGTTTGTTACATTTTGATTGGATCTTGTTGGACTAACGTAAGCAAATTGTCCAACATCATCATGCCAGGGCAACCACCAGACCCATCTTAGAGGGCAGAAAGAAGACATTTGGTAAAAGCCTAGGAAGGACAGAACTTCCTATTGGTCAAAACGCAGTTTCTGCCCTCCACCCACCTTAAGACTGATTTCTAAGGTTTGGCCTGTGGCGGTCATAAAAATTCCTTAGGATCTCGAGACGCAGCCACAATGGGTGAAACAAAGAGAGATCATGGAGATCAATCCAAATCTATTCATAACTATGTTTTTAAACCTTGAACTGATGCGAACTCTACAACATACATCTTACACCTATTCAGAGAAATAAGTATACTCTCACAGACAGCGATGTGCAGTGCAACATCTTACAGAAACTCAGCTGTTACTTGACAAATTAATGCATGCATGACAGTTAATTTGTTTCCCATCATGTTTGGACTTAATGCGTTCATAAAATTGTCAAATTTATTCTTGTTGTGGTTTGGAAAGTGAGAAATACACTGGTAAAACTTCAGTGACACCTTTTTTGTGTGTTTGGACTATGCAAATAAATTCCACAAGAGGTAAGAAGGGTGGGCCATCCTATGTCCCCCCACTCTGATGGAACCAGCCAATCAAAACACAGAAATGGTGAAGCGCCAAATTGCAATCTCATCCTCATTAGAAAGGGATAAAAGTACCCTTCTAATAGACACTCCTTGTTCTCAGTCTGAGACCCATAAGGTTAAGACATTAACAGAGCTAACACATCAACCTCCGATCTGAGTCTGCGGCTGGCAAGGGAGAGACAATAACAGATACCGGTTCTGAGTCTGAGCCGCAAGGTTTGGACAATAGCAGAGCAACCCAAATTTCTGAGTCTAAGGCCTGTTACAGGGAAGTTAGCAATAGATACCCTCTCTGAGTCTGAGTCCTGTGAAGGATGAGACATTAACAGATCAACGAGTTCTGAGTCTGAGCCCACAAGGTGAGACAATAGCAGAGCAATCCCCATCCAGAGAGATACTAACAGCAACGCAAGTTCCGAGTCTCTGGCCTGCAAAGGTGAGACACTAACAGCAACAACGTTTCTGAGTCTACTGTCCAGAGAGGCAGTAACAGATACTCCACACTTCGAGTCTCCAGCTTTCAGGCAACAACAGATACAACCACATTCTGAGCCTCCAGTCTGTGAGGAAAGAGATATTCTACATTCAAAGTCTTCATCCAGCGAGACAACAACAGATGCAGCCTGTCCTGAGTCTCCATCCGAGAGAGACAAAGCAGATTGACCAAGTCTTGAGTCTCTAACCCAGAGAGGCAGGAGACATTACCCAGCTGAATCATTTGTATTTTATGCATCTTCTGAGGGGGTCTTTTTTGAGGTCCGAAACTAATTGTGCCCGGTCCGCAATAGACAAAAGCCTTGGCCTGGTGTACCTGCAGGCAGTGACGTGCACAGACCTCTGGAGGGGCAGGGCCAAAATTGCATTAAGAGGGCACAATTGACTCTATGCACAAGCGTAGCGACGCACTTCCACTTTCGCCAGAAGTCGGGATATCAGTTTCCGGTTTACTTCCTGTCTTCATCCGTAAACAAATAAGATGAGTGCTGCTGTACGAAAAAGAAATATAATGTGCGTGACTCATTTAAGCTTCAGAGAACTGAGCTTGAATCTAGGAATCACTGCTGTGTGCCACTTTGCTCGGCTTCAGGTCTGTATAACAGCCATTTAGGCTTCCACTGCTTCCCCAAGAACATCATCCTTCATGCGCAGCGGCTGCACAAAATAAGGACAGCGGGATTTTGGTGACCCCCCACACCGAGGTATGCAGCCGCCATTTTCAAGATAACGAAATCAACACTACTGCTAAGGGTAGACGGGTTTTAACAGCAGGCTCTGTACCATCATTATTCGAGTGGAATAACTACACTACGAAGTCACGGGGCGGTGTTTGGGAATGCCGATCTCGATGACCACCAAGTCCAGAACCTGAACCTGAACCTGGCACAGATAAATGATGCCGACAAAGTCTGCTTTCTTGATGCACCCACCTCCCAGGCCAGCCTCTTCAGCAACACTGTTGAGGACCTTGCCCAGCAGAGTACAAAAGTAGATAGTGGCCATTAAGCACATCTTGCCCTGCAACTTTGATTTAAAGGAGAAGTTTGGTGTGAAATGGACCTGGGGTGTATTAAAACATGTTACCGAGTACAATCTCCGTTAACCCAAAGCTTTCCGAATAACAACATTATTTGCCTGTGCTTCCATTAGACTTACAATGTTAGTGCTAAGGTCATAGTGTAGCCTATGCAGCTAAATCACTATTTTTACACCATTAACAACGTTCAAGGTAACTCCACACTTAATTGGTGGACTTCTGAGGGCCTTGACATTTAAAACGAGACACTGAGAACTTTGAAAGTAGTTTATTAAAAAGACAGTACCTTCAGGGAATTTCCTGTTTGCCGCCATCTTAAAATTAGGACACGATAAGTCGAATAAGTTCATGATCGTCTGTTCTGTTCCCCTGTCCTACTTGTTCGTTCATGATAGTCAATCGACTTATTGCGTCTTGATTTTAAGATGGATTTTAAGATAAAATAGTGATTTAGCTGCTTAGGGTACACTATGCCCTTAGCACTAACATTGTAAGCCTAATGGAAGCACAGGCAAATAATGTTGTAATTCGGAAAGCTTTGGGTTAACGGAGATGGGAATTGGACATATGATTGTACTCTGTAACATGTTTTAACACACCCCAGGTCCATTTCACAACAAAATTCTCCTTTAAGTCAAAAATAAGTTATTGATACTTCGGGGAGATTTAAGACATTAGTATCAAAACTTTGTACATGGCCTTACATTCTGTCATTGTGCTCCCACCAATGGTTGTTTCAGAACCCTGGAACCCCTGGTGGGCCCGTTATCCAGCTCAAAGGCACTGGGAAGGTTATGTATTAAGCTTAATTTGTTCTGACACTTGCCTGTTAGCATTTGCAACCTCAATTATGTAACACAGTTCAGGTACTGACGCTTTCCATATGGACCCCATGATGCCAGTCGCCACAGTATTGAATATGACTGACTTATACGGAAACATCTCGGTTACACTGTAACCCTAGTTCCTTGAAGGATGGAACAAAGATGTTACATCGCTCATGCCATAACCTTGAACTGCTCTAAATGCTGGGTTGCATCTCAGCTCCTCAACACAAACCTGAATGAGTGAATACATGCCACCATCTTATACACAAGAATGCACAGGGGAGTGGCTTGGCATGCACATTTCACACACCAATTCTTATTGGCCTTTTCTTCTAAGCTCAGATGTGATTGGGCTGAAAACCCATGACGTCAGTCAGCGTAATGTCTCCATTCCATCCTTCAGGCTTAGATACTTAACTGAAACGTTTTTAATATATAATTCAGCATTATACCGTTTTTTAATTTAGATTTTTATATTTTTTATTTTCCTTGCTTATGCATTTTCATTGTTGAATCTTATGATTGTGAGGTTTCATTAACTGTTTTGTCTTTATGAATAAGAGATAAGAGTGATTAATATGTAGACTCAAGGTTTATGGGATGCTGTCGTTAATCAGTTTGATAAAACTCTACTTGCTGGATTTGTCCTGGTCCAGGGATCCTCAAATCTGGCTTGCGAAATCCACTTTATCTCCAGCCCTGATCAAACTTGCCTACCTGTGCTTTATAATGATCCTGAATACATTGCTTAGGATGCTCAGGTGTGTTTGATAAGGGTTAGAGCTAAATCCAGCATGAAAGTGGAAGTTTGAGCATTGAAAAATAAGCAACTAAGCCGTTTCATTAAACTCTACTCCTTTTTATTATCATCACTTTCTCTTCTGCTTCTGTTCTTCTCTGGCTTTGTTCAGTCAGTCTTGGTTTATAGACAGGACCATGGACAATTAATTAATGAGGTACATATGTGCTGAAATAGAAAATAGGCACTCTTACTTTTTTTGGGTCACCAAAAAAAACACCAACCTGTTTGTTCTTCAGTATGTTCAGTGTGTTCTGGATCTCTCATCTTCTCTCTGTTCTCTTTAATAAACTCAGTCATTGCAGATTGTTGTGGGAAGAACTTCACTGGACTTGAATTTCTGTGTGGAAAAGAAAATTAAACCATAGTAAAGATTAGATTAGCCATAATAAACAGTAAATAATAAAAAAAAAAAACTTTAATTGTTGTCTCGTGAATCATTATATATTAACTTGCTATACTGGTCTAAAAACCAGTTGAACTTACATTACTGTGTCCAAACGCTGTAAATTAAGCCGCTGACTGTATCAGGAGGCTATAAACATTATTTTTAGACTTAAATGTGTATTTATTCAATATCCGTTCAACTGAATTCTGTTGTTCTGTTACTCCACACGTGCACGCACGCGCACGCAGAAGATCAAGCGTCATCAGTTTGAGCAATTCTGACGCCTCCTGCCGGACACTGGCCGCATTTCTCCCCTCCGTCTCTAACTTTAACTTTTTATTGACACTTTATTATTTCAGCTGCACTGTATTTACACGGAATACAGAAACACGCTCTGAATAGTTTCAGCCTACCTAAATTATTTGCATAAACAGTGAAAGTATGAAGAGATCGTGAAACAGTTTTCTTTAAGTTATGTATTTATTATTGTTTTTACATCACATATAATTCAAAAGCAGCTTTACGGTAACCAGTGGTAATCACCTCTCAGAAATTATGCTTTAGCAAAAGCTCTACATAGAGACCTAACTATTCACTATTTTCAACCCAAAATTAGTAACTCAATGTTTCATATATCTGAAATAATCAAAGTGGTTTTCCTTTTGCCCAATTCTGTTTTTGTATATGATATTTTCTCCATAAAGCTGAACAAAAGAGCAACATTTTGTGGCAAACTCTTTGTCTATTACAATGAAAAATAATTAAACGTTAATGCATTATGCAATAATAGAGAAGGCCTTCAAAGTGAATCCATAACATTTGGACAGAAATGCATTTTAAATAAAAAATAGGCATTTATTTCTGAGTCCCACAGAAAACACATCAGAACAAAACCTAAGAAAGAGTATTTTATCAGGGTACACAAAATGAAGAATTTTAAAATGCATGTCTCGTCTTTTTATTTTTTTTTAAGCAGCAATCACTCAAATTTCAACTGTTATTGTTGTATTTATATTCATCCTGAATAACTATACTCCAACACACATCTCCACAATCCAACATCCAACTCCAGATCAAAAGATTTGTCCTCACCTTCAGATTGAGAGAAAGACAATGTCCTTGTTAAACTCAATCAGATCCAGAACTTGAAGCTTGAATAAAAGTTCAGATAATAGGTTATGAAGAAAGTAATTTACTCAGAGACTATGTTTAGCGAGAAATAAACATCATCCAATGGCTTTAAAGAATTCAATCAACAAAGCAGAGAGAGATCTTCACCATAAGGTTAGGCTTTCCATTTACGATCAGCAGGTTTACAAAAAGTCTCTCCTTAACTTCCTTATCTGCACAAACAGCAGTCTTCTGAGCCTCTCCTCGCCTCCACAGGAAGTCTGTTAGATTGCGCTGGGGGCCCTAAAGCTGCTATAAGGGCATAAACAAAAGTTGAATAAGGTCCACTAGAAAAGGTACCATATAAAGCTTTAATATCAAATGTTTTTAGTCTTAGCTTTCATCCAAAGTGACTTATAGATGAGGAATTCAGGCAGAGGGTTGTAGATAATATCAGTGTGTGTTTGTATCTCTGCCTGCTCTTCAACTACAGAACTGAAGAAGAAAATAAGGCACAAAACAATTAAAAAGCAAAAGAAAAACAGTCAACGGAGAGCAAACTGGACCAAAGATGGACAGTCAGATGGAAAATTCGGAGCATCAGAAAATCCTCTTTAACAAGAGGATATAGCTAAGAGAATAATGAAACTGCTGAAAGAATTGGTTGCTTTGAATAATTTTTATTCTGAGTTAAACTCTTTATAAAATGATTTGGAAGCATTAAGAATACAAACTTTCTCTTTAGCTTGCAAGAAATGTGGGTTTGATCTTATCAGAGACATGTGTTCCTCTTATGTGATGAAATCAACTGTTGAATCTGCTGTGTGCAGGTGCTGTTTACCACAGTTCATATGTAAAAGGTTCATTTTTCTTCCACTTTAGGAGATGCATGTTTGCAACAGAGTTGCAGGAAGTCAAACTTGTATGAACATAAAATTATAGACTATAAAATGGCATGTTTTGAATTTGAATTTTTGCCGAACCTTGGGTGAATATATATAATTTTGCCTGTTAATGCTAACTGCATACATTTTGGCTCAGGTGTATATTTTCTTTATCACCTTTATTTCCACAAACCAAAATGTCCTCATTAAGACTATGATTTTATTTAAATTCTTTTGGGCCAGTTTTGAGTAGCAAGGGAGAGAGTCAGGTTTAAAGAACAGTTTCTTCCCCTAGGCAATCCACCTTATGAACAGCTAAATGTACCCCACCTTGTGCAATAAAAATATGTGCAATAATCTTACCCACTGCGCAATGTGACGTTGTAGTGACGTCTTTTCCATGTCATTTTTGACATATGGTCTACCAAATAAATAAATAGTCATACAGATAATAAATCTTGTTTGTTTATAAATAATCTGTATTCATATGTATAATCATGTTGATAGGCTCTATTTTGTAAAACACATTTACTGCAACTGCCATAGACGTCCAAATGACGTCCAAAAAAACCCAGATCAAATGTTGAACGTCAAAATGACGTCCAAGTTGGGTCATGGTTGGACGTCCAAATAGTAGACCTAGTTTGGACGTCGAATAGATGTCCAGAATTGGTCATGGACCGACGGACCCAATATAAACATGATCTGCACGTCTATCCGACGTCCAATGTTTAGTGGGTATATTTATTTGTTACCACCTCCATCCTAAAACATCCCTGCATCTCTTTCTATTTTATTCCATTCTACCATCTATAGCACAACTGTACATACCACTTATTTATTTCTCTATTTATTTTTAAACAATTGTGTATTTATATTTACGCAGGCCCGGATTGGCTAATCGGGAGGACCGGGAGAATTCCCGGTGGGCCGGTCCGTTTCTTGGCTGCGAGGGCCGGTGTCCCAGTCGCACTTTTTATTTATTTTATTTTATATATTTATTTATTTTTTTACCATAGCCTCACTCTTTTTATTCATTATTTTACCGCAGCTCCACTCTTTTTATTTATTTTCTCGCAGCCCCATGAGCAGAATGCAGCCTGCAGGTTAATGATGACGTAATTATCATTCGAGTCCCCCGACAGCGGCACCTTGCTCAACAGGAAAATCAGTTGTTAAGAGATACGCGTCGCGAGAGATGAAAAAATGGATAATAAAAAGAACAACACCACATGAAGACGATGAAACGGCCGGTAAATTAACCTTAACCTAGTTAGGAGCAGTGCAAAACAACGATGTCTGCAAACCACCGTTCATGTTTATATCGAACTTTTTCTTGTAGCCTACTGTAGCTCTTCAGCAGCAGCAGCCTCTAGTCCAGTTTATTTATGAGCACTAATTCTTACAGAAAATAGATTCTGATACTGTTAAACATTACATTGTGTTAACAGTTCAAATAAATATGAAATAAATAAATATTACCCACTTCTAATACCCTCCGATGCCCATCATTCAGTAGTGTCCTGCCAAAACCATGACTGTCCACCACATCCAGACATAAAATAATAAATGCAAATATTCACTAAAAACACCCAGTAAAGACAGTGATGATGCTGCCAGAAACGTGGCGCCGGCTTGCTTTGAAATGTGTTTGATGATTGAGCCTGATGCGCCCGCGCCCGCTCTGTCTCCCGCTCCCCAGACGCTGCCTGTTCATACGCGAGAGCACGTTAGGGGAGGCGCACGAGTGGAAAAGTACTAATTATTATTTATTACTGATTTGAATCAGTTTGTAATAACGAAAACAATACCTTATAAATAAAAGAAGCAAGTTTTTACGATTAGAAAACCGTAAACTTTTCTGTCAAAGCAGGGCCGTCGCCAGAAAATCTTCAATGGGGGGCATTTCGTTTTCATAGGGGAGCACAATTGTGAGCAGTTATAAAATTGTAGTACATATTTGTATATATAAATGATAAAATAAAACACAAATTATAATGGCATTCGTTATAAACAACATTAGTCTAACCAAAACTAATTTATTTAAGAAACAGACCAATTATAAAATAAAACGCAAATTATAATGGGAAAGAAACGGACAAATTACAAAATAAGACACACACTTTAATGGCTTTCGTTATAAACAACATACAAACGAAAAACGAATTTAACGAATTTAAAGAGAAACTGAAACGCACTGATACGTCTCTCATTCGGCACGAATACAAATATTTCCCACGATCGCTTAGAATTTATTTCCTTATAGTAACAGAAACAACTTAAAATAAATACTATGTCATTTTTGGTCATATAGATAAGAATAAGACATTATTCGGAACTGTAAAATGTTCAGAGCGCGCATATGAAGCGCGGTCGTGTTTTCTTATGTTAAGAGTCTGCTGTTTGAGAACGCAGATCTAGGAGCTAATTATAAAGGAGCACTTCGAGGAGACTTTGAAAATCAAGCATTTTAGAATGTCAAAACTAGCATTTCAGATGCTGTGCAAAGAGATCGTTCGTTAGTTAGTCTGTCCCATCGCAAAGTCACATGTATTTTTAATGCGCATTAAGGTGTTCCCATTGTAGTTCATGCGCACGTTTTCCTACTGGATACGAATTTAAACTAGTTGAGTGCATACATTTTTAGAATTTATGCTCATCTTGCTTTTTTATGCAATATTCCATAATGTGCATAAAAATAGGTATGGAAACACTGCGTTATTAGCTTCATATTGTAGAGATTGTTTTTAGCTAAATGATTTGCTTAGCAATATCTAATGCTAGATCAGAACAAATTAATGTTTTTCGTTCTCAATATTAAATTCGCTCGTGATCATGTGCGCAATGCTTGTGTCAAAGGATCCAGTAAACGAATGAGTTGAAATAGTAAGTTTAAAACCACTTATATATATATATATATATATATATATATATAGTCAGTCCTGAACTAAAGTGCGCCGGTCTAAGGCTTGAAACTCCAGGGCTGAAAAGGAGTCCCACTCCGGCCCTGTATTTACGTATGTGTATTTTTTACGTATGTGTATTTTTTATATATTTTTTTTTTTTGCCTGTGTGATGTTGTTTACTACGGAAGAGGATTAGGGCCACGCAATAAAAAAAATAAAAAATCTTGAGATTAAAGTCATTACATTTCGAGAAAAATGTCGCTCAATTGCGAGAAAAAAAGTCGAGATTAAATGTTGAGATTAAAATCGTTAAATTGCAAGAAAAAAGTCGTTAAATTTCGAGCAAAAAGTTGTTAAATTTCGAGAAAAAAAAATACATTTTGAGAAAAAAAGACGTTAAATTTCAAGAAAAAAATCATTAAATTTCGAGAAAAAGTCGTTAGATTTCGAGAAAAAAATCGTTAGATTTCGAGAAAAAAGTCGTTAAATTTCGAGAAAAAAAAGTCGTTAAATTTCGAGAAAAAAAAGTCGTTAAATTTAATGGGGAAAAAATGTCGTTAGATTTCAAGAAAAAAGTCGTTAAATTTCGAGAAAAAAGTCGTTAAATTTCGAGAGAAAAAAAAAGTTGTTCGATTTCGAGAAAAAAGTCGTTAAATTTCGAGGAAAAAAGTCGGTCAGGACCATGGCGCCAGCTTGCTTTGAAATTGATTATTGCGCCTGATGCACCCACGCCCTCTCTGTCTCCCGCACAACAGATGCTACCCGTTCATAAACGAGAGCTTTTCAGGGAAGGATGGAAAAGAATGGAAAAAGTACTAATAATCTTATACATAATCTTATGTATAACTATTCCCATCAACTATAACTTTTGATTTTGTTGTAAAATGTTCTGCATGCATTTTTGGAAAGATTTTGAAAACAATATGATCTCTCTGTGTAAACATGACACAAATATTTGTGAAAATGATCACACTAGCCAAGTTTCCATCCAGTTTTTGCGATGTTTTTCTTATCAACAAAGTGAATATGCGTTAAACAAACTTTGCGAAATTAGTTGTCTCAAGCCTGTTTCCAGGGCCGGAGTGGGACTCCTTTTCAGCCCTGGAGTTTCAAGCCTTAGACCGGCCCACTTTAGTTCAGGACTGACTATATATATATATATATATATATATATATATATATATATATATATATATATATAAGTGGTTTTAAACTTACTATTTCAACTCATTCGTTTACTGGATCCTTTGACACAAGCATTGCGCACATGATCACGAGCGAATTTAATATTGAGAACGAAAAACATTAATTTGTTCTGATTTAGCATTAGATATTGCTAAGCAAATCATTTAGCTAAAAACAATCTCTACAATATGAAGCTAATAACGCAGTGTTTCCATACCTATTTTTATGCACATTATGGAATATTGCATAAAAAAGCAAGATGAGCATAAATTCTAAAAATGTATGCACTCAACTAGTTTAAATTCGTATCCAGTAGGAAAACGTGCGCATGAACTACAATGGGAACACCTTAATGCGCATTAAAAATACATGTGACTTTGCGATGGGACAGACTAACTAACGAACGATCTCTTTGCACAGCATCTGAAATGCTAGTTTTGACATTCTAAAATGCTTGATTTTCAAAGTCTCCTCGAAGTGCTCCTTTATAATTAGCTCCTAGATCTGCGTTCTCAAACAGCAGACTCTTAACATAAGAAAACACGACCGCGCTTCATATGCGCGCTCTGAACATTTTACAGTTCCGAATAATGTCTTATTCTTATCTATATGACCAAAAATGACATAGTATTTATTTTAAGTTGTTTCTGTTACTATAAGGAAATAAATTCTAAGCGATCGTGGGAAATATTTGTATTCGTGCCGAATGAGAGATGTATCAGTGCGTTTCAGTTTCTCTTTAAATTCGTTAAATTCGTTTTTCGTTTGTATGTTGTTTATAACGAAAGCCATTAAAGTGTGTGTCTTATTTTGTAATTTGTCCGTTTCTTTCCCATTATAATTTGCGTTTTATTTTATAATTGGTCTGTTTCTTAAATAAATTAGTTTTGGTTAGACTAATGTTGTTTATAACGAATGCCATTATAATTTGTGTTTTATTTTATCATTTATATATACAAATATGTACTACAATTTTATAACTGCTCACAATTGTGCTCCCCTATGAAAACGAAATGCCCCCCATTGAAGATTTTCTGGCGACGGCCCTGCTTTGACAGAAAAGTTTACGGTTTTCTAATCGTAAAAACTTGCTTCTTTTATTTATAAGGTATTGTTTTCGTTATTACAAACTGATTCAAATCAGTAATAAATAATAATTAGTACTTTTCCACTCGTGCGCCTCCCCTAACGTGCTCTCGCGTATGAACAGGCAGCGTCTGGGGAGCGGGAGACAGAGCGGGCGCGGGCGCATCAGGCTCAATCATCAAACACATTTCAAAGCAAGCCGGCGCCACGTTTCTGGCAGCATCATCACTGTCTTTACTGGGTGTTTTTAGTGAATATTTGCATTTATTATTTTATGTCTGGATGTGGTGGACAGTCATGGTTTTGGCAGGACACTACTGAATGATGGGCATCGGAGGGTATTAGAAGTGGGTAATATTTATTTATTTCATATTTATTTGAACTGTTAACACAATGTAATGTTTAACAGTATCAGAATCTATTTTCTGTAAGAATTAGTGCTCATAAATAAACTGGACTAGAGGCTGCTGCTGCTGAAGAGCTACAGTAGGCTACAAGAAAAAGTTCGATATAAACATGAACGGTGGTTTGCAGACATCGTTGTTTTGCACTGCTCCTAACTAGGTTAAGGTTAATTTACCGGCCGTTTCATCGTCTTCATGTGGTGTTGTTCTTTTTATTATCCGTTTTTTCATCTCTCGCGACGCGTATCTCTTAACAACTGATTTTCCTGTTGAGCAAGGTGCCGCTGTCGGGTGACTCGAATGATAATTACGTCATCATTAACCTGCAGGCTGCATTCTGCTCATGGGGCTGTGAAAAAATAAATAAAAAGAGTGGAGCTGTGGTAAAATAATGAATAAAAAGAGTGAGGCTATGGTAAAAAAATAAATAAATATATAAAATAAAATAAATAAAAAGTGCGACTGGGACACCGGCCCTCGCAGCCAAGAAACGGACCGGCCCACCGGGAATTCTCCCGGTCCTCCCGATTAGCCAATCCGGGCCTGGGCCTGGCCCTATCCCATCTAAACTACTAAAAGAGGTGCTTCCAGATATCCTAGATCCTCTTCTAAATATTATAAATCCATCACTGTCATTAGGATATGTCCCTAAAACCTTCAAACAGGCTGTTATCAAGCCTCTCATTAAAAAAAAAAAACACAACTCGACCCTAGTCAATTGATTAATTACAGACCGATCTCAAATCTCCCTTTTCTATCAAAACTACTAGAGAAGGTAGTATCCTCACAATTATGTTCCTTTTTAGAGAAAAATAATATCTGTGAGGATTTCCAGTCAGGATTTCGACCTTATCACATACTGAAACCGCTCTCATTAGAGTAACAAATGACCTGCTCTTATCATCCGACCATGGTTGTATCTCTCTTTTAGTGCTACTGGATCTTAGTGCTGCGTTTGTTGCTACTGACCACAACATTCTTTTGAATAGATTCAAAAATTATGTTGGCATTAGCGGTAGTGCATTAGAATGGTTTAAATCGTACTTATCTGACCGCTACCATTTTGTAGCAGTAAATGAAGAGGTATCGTATCGATCGCAAGTGCAGTATGGAGTACCTCAAGACTCAGTACTAGGACCATTACTTTTTACGCTTTACATGTTACCCTTAGGACCCTACCCTAACCTCCAGGATAGATTATTGTAATGCTTTATTGAGTGGTTGTTCTGCACGCTTAATAAACAAACTCCAGCTGGTCCAAAATGCAGCAGCTAGAGTTCTTACTAGAACCAAATAGTATGAGCATATTAGCCCGGTTCTGTCAACATTGCACTGGCTCCCTATTAAACAACATATTGATTTTAAAATCTTGGCAATTACTTATAAAGCCCTCAGTGGTTTAGCTCCTCTGTACTTGAGTGAGCTCTTATCACATTATAGTCCCTCACGCCCGCTGCGTTCTCAAAACTCTGGAAACTTGACAATACCCAGAATTTCAAAATCAACTGCGGGCGGCAGATCATTTTCTTACTTAGAGCCAAAACTTTAGAACAATCTACCTAATTCTGTTCGGGAGACAGACACAATTTTAATCTAGTTTAAATCTAGATTAAAGACCCATTTCTTTAACTTGGCTTACACATAAGCCATTTAAACATTTCCAATATTCAAATCCGTTAAAGGATTGTTAGACTCCATTAATTAGGTCAACCGGAACCAGGAACACTTCCCATAACACCTGATGCACTCGTTGCATCATAAGAAGAATGGCATCTACGCTGATATTAGTCTGTCTCCTGCTTATTCCGAGGTCAGATCCAGTCCTTATCCTGTCCAGATGGTCACTGCAGTTCCCTGATCCAGTTTGTATCCAGATGGTGGGTCAGTACATATAGACCACCTCTACAGGTATAAACTACTGGTCTGTTGGTCAGAGGAGAACTGACCCCCTGACTGAGCCTGGTTTCTCCCAAGGTTTTTTTTTTCTCCATCTGTGTCACAGATGGAGTTTTGGTTCCCTGCCACTGTCGCCTATGGCTTGCTCAGTTGGGGACAAATAAACACATTTATTAATTTGGAATTACTGATTAATTTCCTTTCACTATTTTTTTTATGGTCTCTATTTTGCATTATTGATATTACCTTCCTATTTGATACTGTACAGCTGCTTTGATGCAATCAGTATTGAAAAAAGCGCTATATAAGTAAAGATGACTTGACGATGAACACTATTAACAGTAATGATTTGGGAGCCAAATTCTAAAAATCTCTACCTCCTTTATTGGACTGACTTTTCTTTTATCTGAATTTAATAGGAGAAAATTGTTCACTTCATCTGCCAATAAAAATATGTGAAATAACCTTTATATATATTTTTTTTATATTTATATTTATATTTATATTTATTTCTTGCCACCTTAATTTAATACACACCTGCATCTCTTTCTATTCTATTCTATCATCTATAGCACAACTGTACGTACCACTTATTTCTTAATTTATTTTTCGATATATTTTTTTGTCTATTTATATTTAAATATGTGTATTTATTATTTTCATCTTATTTTTATTTTCATATTGTCCGTGTTGTTGTTGTCTCTGTAAACTGGAAGCTACTGTCACAAAAACAAATTCCTTGTCAGCACAAGCATACTTGGCAATAAAGCTCTTTCTGATTCTGATTATTGTTCAACCAATCCTTTACATTTTTAACACACTCTGTTGGCTTTGATAAATTAGAAGTTTCGTCTTGTCTTGTGTGATACTGAGTATCATCAGCATTACAGTGGAAAATAATCCTGTATTTTCTAATAATATTGTTATTAATAGTTCTGCCCGGACAAAAACATGGAACCATATACGCATCATGTACAAAAGGTAGCGGTGGTCAGTAATAATATGAATATCTTTATCAGTATGATCAATTCCATGTGACATAATACAATTGAGCGTATGATTAAAATGGTGAGTGGTAGCTACGGTTTGCTTGACTTCAAAAGGGATTATTAGGTATATAAACGCAATTCATAATGCATCATTTGTATTATCAACACGAATGTTCAAATCTCCACCAATTATTCATTATTATTCAGACAGTGTAAATATTATTTCCGTCGGGGCAAATGAGGTCTGGTTTTGCGTTGGGTCACGCGAATCACGGCCGCGTGCACAGTCGGGACTTTGGCTCCAGTCCAGAGACACGACGGGGCAGATCATATGCGCTCATTATGATTATGATATGATTATGATCACAGCTGCCAGTTTTCTACAGTATTTTTTATTATTTATTATTATTATTATTATTATTATTATTATTATTACAGAGAAGGTTTGAAAGCTGCACGAATGACTGACTGAGAGCCACAGCGGAGAGAAAAGTTTGTGTTAACTTTTTAATGTAAAGACTTATTCATATGTACCTCACATTAAGCTATCGTATGGCTTCAGAATTCATAATTTGCACAATACTGAATTTGACACGTGATGAGGAGTCGATTCTTCTAAAAACAAAAACTAGAAGTTGTCCTGGCTCGTGCAGCTTTCTTTCCCTCTCTAAAGTTTGCTGAGTTTTGACAGCAAAATCTGCACAACTTTTCAACTGGGATTCCCGGGAGAGAGAGAGAGAGAGAGAGAGAGAGAGAGAGAGAGAGAGAGAGAGAGATTTTTATTAATTTATTTATTTATTTATTTTTTGGCGGGGTTCCCTGGTAAAAGTCACATTACAATTTGTTTCTTACAAATTGTACACTTTATTCCTACTGACAGCATGCAATTATTCAATTTAATTGTCATTTCATCATGATCATATAATGGATTTATCAATATATCTTGGGCCCTCAACACACCTGTGTACAAAATTCAAAACCAGACAATGAACTAGTGAAATGCAATATTTACCCATATAAAACAGTGTGAATATGACGAAATGAGAGATTTTCCCCGTACTATTTCCCCTCCTCTCGACTCCAGTCCAGTGGGTGGCGCTAAAACACAGACGCTTGTTAAACTCCATTAAACCTCAGAGGAAGAAGATTAGCGTCATCGTGCTCTGTTTTGTTTTGTTGTTACAAAAAAAAAAAAAAAAAAAAAACACTGTTAGACATGTACTTTTTGTAAATAGAAAAATACAGTTTTTGAGTCTGGTTTGTAAATACCTGCAATATTCTCATCCTCACAGTCGGGACTAAGTTTTGAAGCAAGCAGGAATATCTGGAAGAGTATCAGCTGAACTGAGATCTGCTGCTGAGAAGATGATGTGTGTTAAAGAGGAGAATGAGGAGGACAGAATTAAACCAGAAACCTTGAGAATAAAACACGAGGAAACACAAACCTGCACAATAAAACACGAGGAACCAGAAACCTGGAAAATAAAAGAAACCTGGACAATAAAACAAGAGGAAGCAGAAACCATACAACACGAGGAACCAGAAACCTGGAAAATTAAAGAAACCTGGACAATAAAACAAGAGGAAGCAGAAACCTGGACAATAAAACACGAGGAACCAGAAACCATAAAACAGGAGGAACAAAGAGGTTGGTGTTTATTCTTCAGATTGTTTACGGTACATAAGCTTACAAAGCATTAACACTCAGAATCATTTACTTCAGATCGGGAGTATGGGTTGTGTCAGTATAAACGATATGTGCATTTGTTGCATTAATGCTTGTGTATATTTACTGAAGAAGGTCATAGCCAGATGATCTTGGCGTCAAAAATCATGCTTATTAATATACCAACAGACATGCTAATCCAGCACAAATTGATGTATGAGAAGTCACCAAACTGAACTCTATTTGAACCTCATAATTAAATACAACATAGGTGGGTATGACGGCATTTTACTGCCATTAATAACCGAGCGCACAACTATGGGAAGCCAAACAACCATAAAGTGGTACGAAACAGCGCGGTGTTAAGTGTTCGTCTGAGATTCTGAATCTCAATGAACCGAGCGGCGAGACGCACACGACAGCGCAGAGAGGACGTGCTTACTAGCGCCACCGAACTGACAGCACGGCGCGAACTAATCTCACTAGCGCTGAGTGGCCGACTAGACAGCCCAGGGAAGACGTGTTGCTAGCGCCACCCAATGGGCAGCGCGGCTCGAACTAATCTCACTAGCGCGCCGTGCTGACCAATTGACCATATGCACGGGTTACTTCCTTGTTTTAGACACGCCAGCTCTGTCATTTCCGGTCAACTGTACTGAGCCGTAATAAGAGTGTCCTTTGCTAGTCACTATATGGAGTCAAGATATATTTTTGATGTTGATATGGACTACATTGGTGAGAGTGATGCAGTCATGTTCACTGTGAAGCTTACACTGACAGGTATCTGAGAGAAAACAGATTTGAACATCAGTAGGAAAAAAGTGTTTTAAAGCTTGTTGTTTTGCAGAACGTCACAATTATGATAAGAATGGGGCCTAAAGTTAGGAAGAACACTTTAAGAATATAATTAGCCTATATTTTATAATGATAAAAACAACCCCTAGCAAAATGCCCCCAGATTACTGTAGTTACCATGTTCTGAACATCACATACTTGTATATAGATGCCTATCTATAGGCTATAGGTGGTTGAATAAAAATATTTGGACTTTATATCTAAAAAATTACCTCAACTTACCAGCAAGCTTGTTTAGCTAGATAGTTAGCACCAGCTAACAATATTTACTTATTTTCCGTATGGTTATGGTTCCGGATGAATAAACATATGTCTACTCATAGTTGATCCAAACGATAAATATTGACAGTATAAAAACAGATGTCACCCAGGGCTAGGCTAAATGTGTAGCATTAAAAAAAAAAAAAAACTGCTAAAGTTGCAGCAGCAGGAAAATATGAACGTGCATGAGCTATTGCTATTTTAATGTTTTGACCAAATAATATAATTTGTGTTTTATTTTATAATTTGTCTGTTTCTTTGCCATTATAATTTGCGTTTTTTATGATTTGTCTGTTTCTTAAATAAATACGTTTTGGTTAGATCATAACAATTCTTTTCATTGATTAACGTTCAAAACTCAGCTATAATTCTTAATTCAAATATATTTGAAATAATAATAATAATAATAATAATAATAATAATAATAATAATAATAAATTAAGTTAATTCTCACCCATCTTGCAGTTCAGAACTTGATTTGAAATTAAGCTGTGCGCGTCCGGTGTGCATATACACCGAGTTGTCGCTGCGCTGCGTTGCGCTTCTGGTCCGGTGTGCGATCCCCTTAAGAGGACCAAAGTTCATGTATACAGTTTCATGAATGACAAACGCCAGTGTAAAAAAATGATGCGAGTAAATCCCTAAATATGCGCCAGTCATGATTGACAGTAATAACCGAATGAAACATCAGACAAGATGTGTATGAGCTGTGTATTTAATGATTCATACTAAATTTAGAGTAACAAAACTACAGCAGTAGTAAGTTTGTTTGTTAAATATAGGCTATTTAATTGCTTTTACGGTTCATGATAAAACTTAAAAGATGTAGTTATTAAATAAAATCTAAAATATTTCAAACTCATGCTGATTATTGTTATACCATTGATATCGAACTTATTTAAATTGTAGTAAACTACATTTATACTATATTTTCTGCACTTTCTGCACATCTAAAATGTGTTATACTAGTAATTTTTATAATAAATCGAAAAAAAGCAAGACTTGAAAAAAACAGGACGTTTAAATGGCAGCTGCAGCCAATAATTTAGCCTATGCTGCCATCTTTTGGTTATTATGGTAATTTCATGTCATTCATGCTATCTTCAAAGGTCGTTGTTTCCGTAAAAATATATATATTTTTTGTCATCTTTATGAATAAAAAGTGAATATTTGAGGTGAATTTTATTGCACAGCTATAGAGTTGAAAAATAATAAAGGCTTTAAAATCTTTAAAAAATGACTGCGCAAGTTATTGATTATTAAGAATTCTATTAAAATGTCATTGAAGAGAAGTATCATTATCTAACGTTATCTCACGTTAGCCTAAACACCTTATTTAGTGGTCAGTATTTAAATGTCCAACTACTTGTCTGGGTACTCTCCTGGGATTACCAGGCTCATATTTTAATTCTATGTTGTTAGTTCGAGCCGTGCTGCCCATTGGGCGGCGCTAGCAACACGTCTTCCCTGCGCTGTCGAGTCGGCCGCGGTTTCGTACCACTTTAGGGTTGTTTGGCTTCCCATACTCAACTAATGCCGGCGCATTAAATCACTTCCGCGAGAAGATAACAGATCTACATGCGAGTAAACAGGAGATCCCCAGCTCATTTTAAACCCTCGCGCGTGCGTGACATCTTGCCAAAATAAATAAAAATCTAAATCCAAGATTTCTATTTTTAATAAATTCTGTTCTTTTCAACTTTTTGTTTAAAAATCCTGGAAGAAAAAAAAAAAAAAAAAAAAAAAAAACAGGTTTCAACAAAATATTAAGCAGCACAACAGTTTCCAACATTGATAATAAATCAACATATTAGAATGGTTTCTGAAGGTAATTGAAATTTCTGAGTAATGATGCTGAAAAATTGGCTTTGGATTACAGGAATAAATTACATTTTAAAATATAATCCCTTAGAAATCTGTTATTTTAAATTGAAATATTTTACAATATTAGTTTTTTTTTTGTTTCTATTTTTGATCAAATACATGCAGCCATGATGAGCATAAGAAACTTCTTTAAAAACCATTAAACCATTAAAAATCATACTGATCCCAAACTTTTGAGCAGCAGTATTACCTTAAATTATATATATATATATATACACTGTAGACTTTTTATTGTATTTTTACGGTAACTTACTGGCAGCACTATTGCCAGTAAGTTACTGTAACTACCCCTTTACAGTAGTTTACCTGTACATGTGTTTTACAGTATGATGCCCTTACTGCAGTTTCATTTTACAGTATGATGTCCTTACCGCAGTTTAATTTTACAGTATTATGCCCTTACCGCAGTTTCATTTTACAGTATGACACCTTTACAGCAACTTAGTTTTACAGTATAATAACACTAAAGTAATTTTACACTTTATTATACAAAATCCTTATTTTGAATATTTTACATAAATACTATTGAATTTAATAAAAGGAAAAGAAGTGACTTGAGTCCATGTAGAGCAGTATATATTTTTTTATCAATTACATTTATTGTCTATAGTTATTTAATCATTGTGATTGCAACATTACAAATAAATGCATCTATCATATAGAACTTAATACATAAATATATATAAATTAAATTATAAACTAAATCTATATCATTTAAATCATGAAACTGTGTTAACAACAAATACACACACACACACACACACACACACACATACACACACATATATGTGGCTGGTAAATCACTGATGGCTGATCTGAAACAAAACAGAAAACAGGGAAAATGTGTGAGAAATTAGTTTATCTCATTATCCTTGTCATGAGCTGATCTCACCCAAATTTGTTCATGGACAGATGAGGCAACAACTTGTATTGCTTCTGTTTAAATATAGATTTTTTGCACATTCTTATCAGGAAACATCATTAATTACCTGAGTGTACATGGAGTAACTTTATGGCCCTTCAGACTTGGACAAAATGGGACATAGGTCCCATTGTGAATACTTTCATTCATTTAAAAAGTATTTTTTGCTTTTAATAACATAATTGTTTTTTTTTTAACATAACTGTACACAGCGGAATTTACAGGCGCAAAGACTCAACGTGTCTCCGGAGAGGAAACGGAGCTGCTCATGCATAAGGTAGCCTAATTCTAATACATGCAATGACTGTCCATTATTACATTTTCATATGTGTGTGGCCTACACAATAATATTCTCTTACACCGTAATCCTTTAGTTTTAATATTTGGCACGTGCGCTGCTGCGCATCCCTGACCCACCCAGAGGCGCAATTTCTACTAACTCGCTCTTTAAATAACAAAACAAAATGAAAAAGTGAAAGTGAAAGTGACGTGACGTGTGGCCAAGTATGGTGACCCATACTCAGAATTTGTGCTCTGCATTTAACCCATCCAAGTGCACACACACAGTAGTGAACACACACACACACCGTGAACATACACCCGGAGCAGTGGGCAGCCATATTGCTATCGCTGCGGCGCCCGGGGAGCAGTTTGGGGGTTCGGTGCCTTGCTCAAGGGTCTCACCTCAGTCGTGGTATTGAGGGTGGAGAGAGCGCTGATTAATCACTCACCCCACCGACAATCCCTGCCGGACCTGGGACTCGAACCTGCAACCTTTTGATTACAAGTCCGACTCCCTAACCATTAGGCCACGGCTGCCCCGTGGCCTAATGGTTAGGCCACAATAATAATAATAAAATAAAAAATATTGTGCCATTTACTTTAGACTAGGTTTGAGTGGGTCTATGGCACAGTCTATATTCAGGCCCTCAAAATAGCAACACGCCAACAATGCCAGTATGCCCACGGGTGCACAAATGGTGCAAATGCATTTGCTAACTATACGACGTGGTGCTGGACTGGAAAATGCGAACTGCGTCAGACTCAAACTAGCAAACACACTTGCGCTATTGCGCCGGGTGATAGGGCCCATAATGTTAATACCCTAATGTTCACTGGAAAATCATAATGAGTAAGTGCACAGTATGGTGTATAGTAGCCTGTTGTACTTTTATTATGCTTATATGGTAATATTATTTGTGGTTAGTAGTGTTAAAATATACTGGGCCCTATCATACACCCGGAGCAATGTGGCGCAAGCATTTTCGTTCGCATTCGCATTTTCTCATCCAGCGCCACGTTGTTTAATTAGCAAATGCATTTGCGCCCATTTGTGCGTGCTGGTCTAAAAAAAAGAGGTGTGTTCTGGCGCGCATGAGCAGATCCGTTTCCTCTCCAAAGACAAGTTCAGTCTTTGCGCCTGAAAATTCTTCCGTGTAAATAGCAATTCCGCCATGGCGCGAGCGCAACGCGCTCTTAAAGGGAATGGGAGATGAGACTCTGATTGGTTTATTGAACAATATGCCCATTTCTTATTAAGAGAGTAGGGACAACCCATTCCAAAATATCAAAAGTGGATTTGGACACGCCTTTACACTTTGCATTTAGATCGTTAAAATAGGGCCCAGTGTCTTTGTTACTGGCATTCTGTTTTCTCGAGTAGGCCTATACTAACTGCGGTCAAGCCAGCCACAGTTCAGAAAGACACGGTCAAGCCAGCCACGATTAAATTTAGTATGCGCTTCTAGTACTATGATTACGGTAGATTCCGGTGGAACACAGAGAGAACGCGCTTTCAGAGAGCTTATCATTTAGACGCTCAGAATTAACAGATTATATTATAACACGACATTTATTGAGATTTCTGCTTTAACATCCGTTATTATATGTTATATATGTTATTTAACACATAATAAATATATATATATATATATATATATATATTATGTGTTAAATATCACCTTATAATTCATAGCAGGATTTATACAAAACGAGAGGGTTTCTTTAGAGGGTTTAAAAATCCCATTTCTAATAAGTAGAAAAAAAAAAAAAAAACAATGGTCATTTCTTATATGGGACATCCCATACTATATACACACCTCATATGAAACCATTTTTCTTCAGTATTTTTGAGATATGAGATATTATTATATTTTAGATGGTATAAAAATCCAATTTCTAATAAGTAGAAAAAAACAATGATCTGTTTGTTTATGGGACACCCCATACTATATGCACAACATATTTTAAGTCCCCATAGCTTAAAATGGCAGATTAAACCCATGTTGAGAATAATAGCATTTAAGATGTTTGCAGAACACAAAATAACACTGTTAGTTAAATAGAATTATCAAAGTAATTTTACTATTTAATCTTAAGTGAGACTAGTAAATATCCTGGAGTATGTTAACTAGAAATTACATTAAACTAACTTAATATTTATTACTTAATTTACTCAGAACATGTTTACTTTCTTTACTTTAAATGGATTATTAAATTAACTTTAGTTTTACCTTTAAGTTTACTTAGTAAAAATAAGGCAATCGGTTTCCAAACTTTTTTTTAAGTAAACTGAACTAGTTAGAATTTACAGTGTATGTTGTGAACATGGAAAATCAGAGATGTGGAATGTTCGGTAATATTTGTGTGAGAGCCAAGTCTTTTATATTTCTGATGACTAGTTTGTTGTGTAACATGCAGGTAATCTAATGTCAAATACTGTATCTGATAGTAGGTCAAAACGTATACTTACAAAGTCAAAGATGCTCAGTGGTGTGGCCCTTAAAAAGCCTTTGGGGTGTAAGCGCCTGTTGACAGACAAGTGGAAAAGAGGACACATCACTGAATTTGTCAGAGATACTGTATATGTCTGTGTGAATCTTTTTCTGGGATGTTTGGTAATATTTTTGTGAGAGCCATGTCTTTTATATAGTTTGTTGTGTAACATGCAAATCAAATGTCAAATACTGTATCTGATAGTAGGTCAAAACATATACTTACAATGCTCAGTGGTTTGGCCCTTAAAAGAGCCTTTGGGGTGTATTGCCTGTTGACACACAAGCGAAAGAGAAAGAATAAACATAATTTTCATCAGTGATTATTGACTAAACACTATTTTGCATGATGAATCACAGATCTAGGGTGACTGCTAAATTGATCACTTACACAATCAGGTGACAATCAATGCTGAAAAAAAGATAAAAGAGAATGTAGCATACAATAGCATATGAGAATTAATTACTATGACAATTTAGATGCATTGGCTTTGATAAGAGCTTCCTTCCATTACCAAATAAGAAGTCATAAAAAAGAATGCATTTTCTTTTTCTAATTAAAAATGTATAATATTTCATTAAAACTGCATTTAAGTGTAATTGTTATAAATAATGTTATCAATGCCGTCTGCTGTTTTTTCCTCTTATTTAGGACTCATTTATTGTCTCCTTTATTACTTTGGTGGGTGTAGTTCTGTATTTTACACATATTTTAAATGATTTGTCAATACTATAATATAAATGTCATAAAGAAACTTGAACGTGAGCGAAAATGGGCGTTATCAGTGGTTATCAGCCGATAGATATGGGCCAGTAGGGGCATACTGTGCCTACTAGTAGGCTCAGAAGGTTGTTATCAACCATTCAGATGGTTAACATCCCTCCTACGATTTGTCTACACCAATGTGACGTTAGTTTTAGGGGCGGGGTAGGGTAGTAGTGATGGGAAGTTCGGATCATTTTACAGACTTGGACTTTTGAGTCTCGTTCAGCAAAATGAACGAATCGTTCAAGGACTACCCATCACTATATACAATATTTCTTGCGCTTTTCACCGCGAATACGATTTGTACATACGTACACATCTAACGCTTCTTTACCGCTCGTAAATACGTACAAAATGGCGTCTTTTCAAATGCGTATCACTGATTAACGATCGGAATGGTTGATAACAACCTTCTGAGCCTACTAGTAGGCCAGCAGGCGCCTACTGGCCCATATCTATCGGCTGATAACCGCGGATAACGCCCATTCAATTGACTGATAACATCCGAAGAAAGAACACCAGCGCTACTTCAAATGAGGTCACACACATTTAACAGCATTTAGCGGTATTCATTTAATTGATGAGTAAAATATACCATAACTAGAACCATTATTTGTGTAAATATTAGTTTCGGTACATCTACTGGATAAGGCAGTCAGTCATATAACATTTTAATAACCAATAATTAGATTTTATTATTCGATTTCTTCATATACTTTGTTTAATTGATATTGGTAATGGTTTACATTTAAAAATGAACTCATAAAATGCATTTGTTAAAAGTACTTACCTCAGGAAAACCTGCCGCTGGCATTTGACCATCCATTCATAAGGGACGTGCGTTATGCGCGCTCTGGACACAAGCCTCGGTTCATATAACCTCCGCCAGGTTGTTTCGCGGGCATTGCACGCGAATAATAGTTTAAATTTCGTGATGTGTAAGCAAAGTATATATATATTTTTAAAATAATTAAAAAAGTACATACATTACCTCTTGTGTATTTATTACAATATAATTACAATAATAATAAAGAGTGCAATTGCGAATTTATTATTATTATTATTAATAATTATTTTGTTAAAATACTATTAGAAAGTGTGTGTGTGTGTGTGTGTATAGCATATATATGTGTGTGTATATATATATATATATATATATAATATATAAAATGAAAAACTATAGAACATTATTATGTCATTTACTTCATGTTACATTGGTAACAATGTGTGTGTATATGTATCACTATTATTTTTATTATTTAATTAAAATACTAATAGAAAATGTGTGTATATCTCATTATTATTATTATTATTATTATGTTAAAATACTAATAGAAAATGTGTGTGTGTGTGTGTGTGCGCGCACGTTTTTGTGACAAATCAGGACATAAATGTATATAATGACACAGGTAATACAGGTATTACAAGTTGAGGTTACTTTTCAGGACATTGGCCCAATAACACAGACGCACGCGCGCGCACACACACACACACACACACACACACACACACACACATACATATATATGATGAAAAACTATAATAATTTTAATAGGCCTAAACAATAAGGCTGTGTGCATATTGTATGTTTAGGCTCAGTAAAATGTCTGCAGCATGGCTTCTTTATTTACAGTAGCACTACTATTTTTGCGTAAACAGTAAAATACCGCAAATTCACATATACAGTAAATTACTGTAAAATTAATACGAATTACCCATAATGCAGTGCATATTACAGTAGTTAACTGTAATTTCTATATATGGTATTTTACTGGGCTTTTTTACAGTAAGTTACTGTAAAATTACGGCAAAGTCTAACAGTGATATATATATATATATATATATATATATATATATATATATATATATATATATATATATATATCAGTGGCGTTCTGTCCAAGCTGCTAATGCTCCGCATACCCAGGCCATCTGAGAGAATGCGATCACGGGTTAATTAATATAAACATGGTTATCAGTTGATTCCTTGTCGTTTGTGATGTAACTTAAAGCGTAATAAAGAGTTGGGAATAAGTACATCAAATTATTTATTTACCAAACAACGGTAATTCTCCATAAATGTTACATGCGGAAGCTTCCGGGCAAGCGGATTCTCCGCAGCTTACTAGCCTCCGCTCTTTTGCTATGACTCCTCAGAATAGAACGCGCGTTCGCTCGTTTCGCTGATATGCGCGTGATTTCATTGGCGAGGTAAGCTGTCCTAGATGCGCTCGCCCAAGCGGAAAAATGCGCTGTTGCTGGCAGATCTCCATTGCCGAAAATCACAACATGCCTAAGTGGTTTAAATAAAAATATAGTATAATATAATATAAAAGTATATAAAAATGTTTTTATTTTATTTATTCTTTTTAATATTAACAAATAGGGGGAAAAGAGGAAATAATAAAATCTGATTTCTTTCTTTATTTTGTTGTTGTTTTGGCAATATTCTAAATATATTATTATTTGCATTTTGCATGGTCGTAGTATCACCTGGGTGGGAGTTATATTCACTGGTGATTAATAATAAAATTTAGTCGAAGAAGAACGGGGGAATAGAACGGGGGAATCCTCCACCACCCCACCCTCTAAATATTACGTATCATTAAGGAATACGTGTAAACGTTGTTTGGCGGTTTTTATTTGGAAAAGCAGTTATGTTTTTCTAGCATGAAAATGACTATAGATAAACCTGAAACGATACAAGAAAGATTGGAGATGAGATTTGTTCACAAATAAGGTAGGAAATGTGCATACTTTTAAATCAACACATGCCACAGTGTTTTCCTCGTTAAGTTTGTCCTAAAAGCAGGTTGGGGGTTGGGAGGGGGGTCTTAGCACTCAGCATACCCGGTAAAAAAAAGTCACCGCTCGCCACTGATTATATATATATATATATATATATATATAATGATAGAGAGAGAGAGAGAGAGAGAGAGAGAGAGAGAGATGGGTAGATTACTTACAAATTGTAATCAGTTACTGATTCCAGATTCTATGGCAAAAATTGTAGTCAGTAGTGTAATCAGTGACGTTACATATTTTAGGTAATCTAATCAGATTACTTTTAGATTACTTTTAACAACTCATTTATCACATTAATTTAAATAGGAATATCATTCATTGTTCACATTCATTGTAATTTTCAACATGAAGTGCATTAAACACAATGTTTCCCAAACTAGGGTTCATAAAAGGAACTGCAGGGGGTTTGTGAGTAAATCATAAACAATTAAAATTAAAATAAATCATTTTAAAATAAAGTCCCTTTCAAAAATATTCTGTACACCCAGCTAGAGGTCGACCGATGTATCGGTTTTACCTATAGTCGGTTATCGGCAAAAATCCGTGCCGATAGTTTCCGACCCAAATGCTTAATGTCATGATTGTTCGCATAAATTTGCTTTAGTTCATACCCAGCTGGTCACTAATTATTATAATAATAATTATTTAATCCTCTGTTGCATTGCGCCAGTAGGCCTACTGTGTTCTTTGAAAAAAATGTAAATGATTGCGCTGGCGCCTCTATGTCCTGCAAAACGGTTTCAGCTTCCCCTCTCCAAAAAGGACATGCGCCTAAGAGCGCACATTTATCTAGGTTTAACGTTTAAACTAACATTGTTCCATAGATACTTTAGATGTTTACTTTAGAGCTACTGTTTTATATCTATAGATTTTATTTTATGCAAGTCTGTTTTGAGAAGGCAAATTGATCAGACTATGAACTGTCTTCCACCGGCCGCTGTTTGTTACTTAAAAAAAAAAAAAAAAAAAAAACCCTTATATTTAACGAACAAAACAATGCTCCAAAAGTTTTTCTAAATTAACTTTATAAAAAATGAAACGAAATATAATCACTTTGCCGTTACATACAAAATGTACATATTTTAATAGCTGAAACAGAAGGCTAGTGTAAGCTATTCTGGGAGAAGGGGAAAAAATACGGACTCAAGAATTGTGATGAGCTGATTCGGATTAGGCTACGTTATGACCTGACTAAGTGAGCCTGACTGCTTCTTCATGTTAGTCTTGTTCCCGAAATACTTAAATTTGACGCGACAGACTTTGCACACAGTATGGCTCTTATCAACTACCCCTTTCTCCTGGTCTTCACAAAAATCCAAAATGTTGCCACACAGTCGATTTAAAATTTGATGGTGCAGGTTGTCCATTATTCAAAGGAAGTGAATTCGACAGCATACATACACTAGCCCCACTCATGCGTAATATTAAAATATTTTTAACGAGTTCAAATAGTCGGCTGTGTTAAGGCGCTAATTTTGACACCACTAGTAAACATATTTACCAAATAAGGTTTAGATGACAAAAAGTTTTGGTAATTAAGAAATAACTTGAATATGTGATTTTTAATGCATTTGAAAGACAAAAGCCTTTCAAAGACATAATACTGTTAAAATGAATGTGTTCACCAGTATTAATGCAATGTTGAAACCCTTCTTAAACCTGAAAAGATTTTTGTAAATCCAGTGGTCAAATGCTATGTCACCACCTGTGTGTTGTGAATGTCCACAAAACTGGACTTTCTGAATGTATATAATTGGTAGGCTGTTTTTAAAATAAAAATTAAAAGCTAAAAAGCAAAAAAAAAAATAGATCATGTACTCCATAAAAAAGTAACTGTAGTCTGATTAAGTAATTTAAAATATAACTCTGATTACAAGTACTTCATTTTTTTTTTACTTTTATTTAGGTTTTTATTTATTGCTAAAATAAGATTTAGTATATTAAAATACACTTACACACACATATATAAGTACCTTTATAAATGTTGTTAAATAATAATAATAAATGTAGGTCAAAAGCCAAAAATAAGTGTTCGCGCAAGCGGAATAGAAGATCGAGCGCGAGAGTCTGGGGAATGATGACGCGCGTGCTGCGAGTCGGGTCTGGGCATGGGAGGGCTGTAGTTGCATACAGAGAAGATGTCACGCACTTGCGGGTTTAAAAATGAGCTCACAAACTCCTGTTTACTCATGTGTAGATCTGTTATCCTCCCGCTGAAGTGATTTACTGCGCACGCCGACTACGGGCCTGTGGATGTAAGGACAGATCAAATTTAAATATCTTTCTACTCTACAGGAAGAACTGGAGTTGGGGTACTCGGACTCCGGTCGCGAGTACAATTTTTTTTAGAAGACTCGGACTTGTCACGCACTCGGTTCAATTTTTACTCAGACTTCGATTCCGACTCGACTTACGGAATCTGAAAATATTGCAGAGACCAGGGGCAGTTGACGGAAGTGTAATTGACTCAGTCATTATTATGAATGTGACATTCAGTATTCGCACGTGTTTTTAAGTCTTGACAGTACGTGAAACCTGGCCAGAATTGGAATACAAAAAATGTTATAGAATAAGGGGAAAAAGCCAGAACTGTGGGATGTGGACTCGATTTTTAAGTTTACTGTGGAATTTAAACTTGATATAAAAATGATTTTAAGATGAAGAGAAAAGAGAAAATTACACGTTGATTTTTCTTATCAAAATTGTGAGATATAATCTCGAAACTGTGAAAATAAAAATAAATAAATAAATATAAACTCAAATGTATTCCATGGCTTCCATAGACGTATGCTTGAAAACTGTCAGATAGGCTCTGCTCACAAAATCTTTTTTAAAAAAAATAAATCTATCAACCCTTACATAACAAACGTTATTAACTTTGCCCATTTTGGTTTTGGACTCATCTCAGACTGACTCAGATTGGTTAACTACTCGGACTCGATTGGTTAACGACTCTGACTCGACTCAGACTCGATTGGTTAACGACTCTGACTCGTCTCGGGCTGAGCCCATTTTGGACTGTGACTCATCTCAGACTCGATTGGTTAAAGACTCGGACTCGACTCGGACTCAGCTCATTTTGGATTCTGACTCGGCTTGGATTCGACCCATTTTGGACTCTGACTTGTCTCAGTCTCAATTGGTTAACGACTCTGAATCGACTCGGACTCTGCCCATTTTGGATTTGGACTCATCTCAAGACCAATCGAGACCGGTGCTGCTTTGTGTACAGCTGTGTAAAGCACCCTCTTGTGGCGATTTAGAATGATTTCGCATTTCCAAGAAATTTTTCTTCTGTTTATGGTCAGATTATTGCAATTATCGACCCATGTTTTTTATGCAGCAAATATATTGAGTTATACATGTGAAAGAAGTTAATGTGCCTTCTAAAAGTCCAAACAATTAATATTTACGTTTTAAATAAACACAATACATCATATACTTAATTTTTATCCCTTTTAATGGTCTAAAGGCTGGGATGACATTGTATAAGATTTTTTGTTTTTGCGAAAACCTGTATGTGAACTGTATATCATGTCATTTTTTGGCTTAATACATTACCATACATTGTCCAACCCCACTCATTGATTTTTATTGGATTTTTAAAAATTCTGCAGATACCCTGTAAATGGTGAAATAAAATTCCTTCCTTGATATTTGTTGATATTTGTGTATTGAAAATATTTTTGATTGACATTTAGACTCATATTTTATTTTGTATTTTTTATTTATTTATTTTTTGTTTAATGGTCTTTTTTATTTGGGCTAGTTAAATACATTTTCAGGCTACCAAAATCTGAAGACTACCTGCCCAACAGAGATTTCAAAATTTTGTGAGCCCTGATACCCCGATAGCACACGTACATCTCAGTGATGTCTGTTTGATGTCTGCATTTGCTTCTGCAAGACGTAGTTTGCTCATCTGCAGTACGTCTATTGGACATTTCCTATCAGATGTCAAATAGACGTCTATTAGATGTCTTTAATGATTTAGAATGTATTGTACACAGTAGATGCTTTCCAGATCAAGAGATCTTAAACAGCTCCCTATAGAAACATGAGATTTGTGCCTATAATATTTTAAAACATTAATAATTTATGTCTGGTAAAGGTCAGTGGAGCGAAATGTTGCTTGTGCTTCTATAATAAATATTAATATTTAGCAAGTAGCTACTGATAGTGTGCAGGATTGCATCCTTTTATATTTTGGATTCAACAGTGTTTTTGGACTAATTTTCCTACACACCAGTGTACCTCATCCGTGGAAAATTTAGGGATGTATAACTGATAACATTACATCAAAATGATAACGAACTTGTAATGCAATTGTCTATATCAAGTTTTTATGTCCTTTCACTCTCCTGTTTTTACTTTTGTTTCAGAGTTGATCGAAGATCATGAGGTGAAAGAAGAATTGAGAGAAGCTGAGGAGAAAAATCATGTCAAAAGAGGAAAAAAACACAAACAGAAAAAAAGAGCCAAGAAATATTTTGCCTGCACTCAGTGTGGAAAGAGTTTCAAATTCAAATATAATCTTGGGCTTCACATGAAAGTTCATACCGGAGAGAAACCGTTCACTTGTGATCAGTGCGGGAAAAGTTTCGCAGTCTCATCAACCCTTAAGAAGCACATGAACATTCACACTGGAGAAAAAAAATACATGTGTGGTGTGTGTGGGAAGAGTTGCACAGAAAAAGCAAACCTTTTAGTACATATGAGAGTTCATACTGGAGAGAAGCCATACACTTGTGATCAATGCGGGAAGAGTTTCGCACACTCATCAAACTTTAAGGAACACATGAGCTTCCACACTGGAGGAAAGAGGTACACTTGTGAACACTGCGGAAAAGCATTTCGGTGGCTTTCAGTCCTGAAGTACCATCGGAAAGTTCATACAAAGGAAAAGCTACATTTGAATTTACATCAGAAAATACTTACTGGCATGAGAAAGCACGTGTGCTTTGAGTGTGAAAAGTCTTTTAAATTTTTATCTGAATTGAAACGGCACCAGAGGATTCACACTGGAGAAAAACCTTACCAGTGTTCACACTGCGACAAGAAATTCATTGCGTCAGGAGATCTGAAATCACATGAGATGATCCACACTAGAGAGAAACCTTATGAGTGTTCACACTGTGACAAGAGATTCAGTCATGCAACAAATCTGAAAACACATGAGAGGACTCACACTGAAGAGAAACCGTACAAGTGTTCTCACTGTGACATGAGATTCAGTCGGTCAGGAAACCTGAAAAGTCATGAGATTATTCACACTGGAGAGGAACCGTACAAGTGTTCACACTGTGACAAGAGATTCAGTCATGCAACACATCTGAAAAGACATGAGAGGATCCACACTGAAGAGAAACCGCACAAGTGTTCACACTGTGACAAGAGATTCAGTCACGCAACACATCTGAAAAGACATGAGAGGACTCACACTGAAGAGAAACCGTACAAGTGTTCACACTGTGACAAGAGATTCAGTCATGCAACACTTCTGAAAAGACATGAGAGGATCCACACTGAAGAGAAACCGTACAAGTGTTCACACTGTGACAAGAAATTCATTGAGTCAGCACATTTGAAATCACATGAGATGATCCACACTGGAGAGAAACCGTACAAGTGTTCACACTGTGACATGAGATTCAGTCGGTCAGGAAACCTGAGAAGTCATGAGATGATTCACACTGGAGAGAAATCTTACCAGTGTTTACACTGTGACAAGAGATTCATTCAGTCAGGAAACCTGAAAATTCATGAGATGATTCACACTGGAGAGAAACCGTACAAGTGTTCACACTGTGACATGAGATTCAGTCGGTCAGGAAACCTGAAAATTCATGAGATGATTCACACTGGAGAGAAACCGTACAAGTGTTCACAATGTGACAAGAGATTCAGCCAGTCCTCACATCTGAAATCACATGAGATGGTCCACACTGGAGAGAAACCGTTTAAGTGTTCACACTGTGACAAGAGATTCAGTCGGTTAGGAAACCTGAAATGTCATGAGAAGATTCACACTGATTCACAAAACCCGTCGTAAGGCTCAATTTTTGTACATTGAGATGTATACATCATCTGAAAGCTGAATAAATAAGCTTTCCTTTGATAATGTACAACTATGTTTGGTCAAGATACAGCCATTTGAAAATCTGGAATCTGAGGTTGAAAAAATATAAATATACTGAGAAAAGTGGCTTTAAAGTTGTCCAAATGAGGTTCTTAGCAATGCATATTACTAATCAAAAATTACGTTTTGAGATATTTATGGTAGGAAATTTACAAAATATCTTCATGGAACATCTTTACTTGATATCCTAATACTTTTGGCATCATTTTGCCCCATACAATGTATATTTGGCTACTGCTACAGATATACTGTGGTATTTATGACTAGTTTTGTGCTTTGGGGTAGGGCTGTGACGATATTTAGATGCGATTATTATGTGTATCTCGTCAGCAATGCCGGTTCTGTGATTAGTCGTAAATCTCATTCACCTGTTCATTCATGCCGCCGCGTTTACTACACAGAGCCGTAGTTCACCGACAAGCTACGCAATATCGCCTTCATTATCGCAGGCGATACATATCGATAATGCACACGATACTGCATGGCGTGTCAGTGAACTAAGGCTCTGTGTAGTAAATGTGGCGGCATGAATGACCAGGTGAATGAGATTTACGACTAATCACAGAACCGGCATTACTGATGAGATACGCATGATAATTCACATCCGAATATAGCACAGTCAATAAGTAGGTAACTGATTTCAATAAGTGAAGAGTTCCGATGCAAAACCCCCTAAAAGCCATCTCGGTTATAAATGAGATAATGATACTGAGTGAACGCTCTAAACACACATTATACATCCATCAAACACTTTTACTTCAGACTTGCTAAAATCCCAGCCTCAGCCCAATTAGAAATCCCACTACTTACATAGAAACCTATTCATCGGAACCTGATAAAAATGCATTTTTTTTGACGAAAGACTTTTTGCATCTGAACTCTTCAAGTACTTACTTAATGAGTGCTAACAAGATTGTAACAATCTCTACAGCCAAAACTCATTAAGTTGAATGAGACCTGCCATGTTGCCGTTATCATGTGACCTATGGTGTAATAACAAGCTCAACAACTTAAAATATGAGGGACAGAATTCATATATCTGCAAATAGTTTTAATTTAATGAAATTTGTTAATTTTGTGGTCTTGTTGAAGAAACAGCTGCCCTTTTTTTGTGATTGTATTATAACCAATACATTTTGGTTTGACTTAAATTGTTGCAGTTTTAACTCTACTAATATGACCCCCAGTTGAATCCTTAAAAATGTTATTTTTATTATGTAAACCCAAACTTGTTACATTGTTAAAAAACTAAAAAAAAAATACAGTAAAAAATTGGCAGCTGTGGGTGGTAGCAACGTTTTAAGTAGAGTTGGAAGGAGTTATTAAAAAAAACCAAACACAAAAACCCCCATCAAATTAAAAAAAAAAAAAAATGAATGCAGGGATTTATGGGAATGTCAATTTTATGGTTATCCACTGTAAATTTTACCAATCTTTTACCGTTAATCATTTAACAGGTTTTTAATGTAGCAATTTTCAATCTTTTGAATATGTTATGAATATTTTTTTATTTTATGTACACAATTGTTCATCCACACACGCAACTTACTTAAATCTTTGTTTTCATTTTTCTTGTTGCATTTCTCTCTGGTTTCATCGGTGAGGCTTATAAATAAAGAATAAACAACAACAAACAGTTTTTAATGTTTTTTCCAAAGATATTTAATCCATTTCTGTGTATATAATCTCATGATGTAGATATATAATCTTAATTTGGATGCAGCTAGAATCAGAAAACATGTTTCACAAATCACGGCGAGACAGAGCAATCACAAATTCCATAACAACATTTCTCAGGGACCATTCGCAAGCCTAATTGCACAAAGGGGACAAACAAATATTTGTATAGTTATTTCATCTTTGGTAGTCTGTATCAGGAACCTGAGGGGAGCATAGAGAACTCTGAATACAGAAAGTGGTCACTGTCTGAGAGCACAGATGGAGCCAGATTCAAAACATGAACCAAACCAACAGCTAATACACCGACTGTCACACAACGAAGGGATGAGACCAGAGACTAAGGTGAGTAGAACAACAGTAGAGAGATTTTAATGACAAACGGATGATTAACAACAGAAGCCAGGAGAATTGATGGAAAAGTAAGCTTATCTGACTGTCCTTGGGTATAACTGAAGATATGAGTCCAGGTGAACAAGCAGAGAATTTAGGAATTAAGAGCCTGAGGCAGCATAGAGAGGTCTGGGGCTAACAGGGGATGTGAATGGTAGACCAGTCAATTGAGGGAGTTGAGTATTTATAGAGTGTGGCTGATTGGTTTCAGGTGGGAGTGATTAGAATTCTGGTGATGCGGATCTGGTAGGCGGTGCTTCAGAGGGAGGTGGTTGTGGTGAATGCCTGACATTACCCCCTCCTCCAAGGGCAGCTCCCGACGCTCTATTGTGACACCGAGGGCGACCGCGAGGGACAGGTTGATCCGGGTGGCTGTGATGGAAATCCAGCAGGAGTGTGGGATCAAGAATGTCCTCTCGCGACACCCAGGATCGTTCTTCTAGTCCGTACCCCTCCCAGTCCACAAAGTATTCCAGGTGGCCCCATCAACACTGAGAGTCCAGGATCTCGTGAAAAAAGTAGATAGAGGGATTGGGCCAGGACTTCTGGAGGAGGGGGTACAGCTTCAGCTTCGGTAGTGTCTGTGGCAGAGGAAGAGAAGGGTTTTAGGAGGAAAACATGAAAAGTAGGGTGAATGCAGTATCTGGGTGGGAGCTGGAGCTGGTAGGTCATATCGTTGATCTGCCTCAGGAGCTTAAAGGGACCAATGTAGCGGGGGCTCAGATTGCGGCAGGGCAGTCATAGTCATATGTCACGGGTGGAAAGCCATACCCTATTCCCTGGTTCGTACAAGGGCACCGTTCTTCGTCTAGCATCCGCGAAGCTTTTGTGATGGCAGACTGCCCGCTGGAGATGATGATGAGCTGAGGCCCACACTCTCTCGCTCTCTCGGAACCAGTGGTCAACAGCTGGAACATTAGAGGGTTCCTCCGTCCAGGGAAACAGCAGAGGCTGGTATCCAAGTACGCACTGAAAGGGTGTTAATCCGGTGGTGTCCTGACAAAGGGAGTTCTGTGCGTACTCGGCCCATGGGAGGAACCTGCTCCAGCTGTGTTGGTCGTCAGAGCAGAATGACTGGAGGTAACGTCCAAGCTCCTGGATCTTTCTCTCAGTCTGGCCATTAATCTGTGCATGATAACCGGAAGAGAGATTAACGGAGATAGCCAGTAGCTTGAAAAATGCTTTCCATACGTGTGAGATGAATTGAGGACCCCGGTCCAACACAACCTCTTCAGGGAGGCCGAAATGATGGAAGACGTGATGAAAAAAGTTTTCAGCTGTTTCCAGAGCTGTAGGTAAACCCTTCAGAGGAACAAACTTGTAGAGTTGGGGTACTCTGACTTGTACTCGGACTTGAGTCCGGTCTCGAGTACAATTTTTAGTGGACTCGGACTTGTCACGGACTCGGATGCATTTTTACTCGGACTTGACTCAGACTCAAGACTTTCGGACTCTGAAAATATTGCTGATTCCAACCGAATCCAGGTACAGTTTTCGGAAATGTAATTGACTCATGCATTATTACAAATGTGACATTATGTATTCGCACGTGTTTTTAAATCTTGCCAGTACTTAAAAGCCATCCAGAACCGGAATGCAAAAAAATGTTATAGAATACTGTCATCAAAGACGCCATTTGAACGGACAGATTAATGGATGAACCTGCTGTGATTACTTTTAAAACATAGATATGATTTAAACAATAGGTCTACATAATTTTCACATATGCAGTTCATAGGGAACATATTATAATAGCCCTGCAGCATGAAATATTATATCCTATAACATTTTGCATTTACCTATTTTATCTCACAGTTCTGTTTTTTTTTTTTCTTTTTTTTTCTCGCAAATGCAAGTTTTCATCCTATTTCAGACTTAATATCTCAATTTAACTGAACAATATAAAGTTTGTCATTTCTGAGTGGAAAAAAAGTCAAAACCTCGCCGTTGCGAGATTTTTTTGGCACACGTCAGCATGACATCAGAGCAAGGCAGACTAACTCGAGGCTCGTTTGAGATGAGCAAAATCTGCGGAGAACCAATCACCGGTGACCAGCGCAAGATGCATGCCGGTTAAAAATGTGTCCGAGTTACGTCCGCCTTGCTCTGATGTCATGCTGACATGTGCCAAAAAAATCTCGCGACGGCGAGGCGGCTGTGTCGGATTGAGCAGTCGAGAGCAGTAGCTCTCCGACGACTGCGCTGACCAAAAGCACGATGGGAAACGACTGGCTGACGACGCAGCTTAACGCTCATTGGTTCAGACAACTGTGATGTTGCAGTTCTTTTCTGTAATGTTTTATTTTTAATCTAACATTATGTGGTTATCTGTTTGAATTATGCACGAATATTACCAAACACTATGGCAATGCGATCTCTGTGTAAAATGTGATTGTTGCATATTTCTATAAAAATCTAAAATACACCTTTGTATTAAAGTAAAAATTTATGATACATATGCCTTTCGTATAGGAAATAAATAGCAAGCACTTTGAGTGTCTTGTTCATCATATTTATCTTCATATAAAAACAACATAATTGAAATTATATCATGTTTATCAGCAACACAGCAGGTGCCTGTGATGACGCGATATCTCCCTTTGATCTCGTTGGTATCTGTTCCGCTTCCAGAGCTCACAACTATCCATCTTGACCGCACTTAGCTATTTCACTCCTCCCCTGACTGCAGCCGCCTACTCTCGCCTACATTTCAGGCAAGGCGAGTCGCATCTCAAACAAGCCTTCGGACACATTTCTAACCGGCATGCATCTTGCGCTGGTCACCGGTGATCGGTTCTGTGCAGATTTTGCTCCTCTCAAACGAGCCTAATTTGATGGTAATATAATTACGGACATGTGACGTCATAGTTACGTTGTCCGTTGGTAAGTAATAAAATGACCAATACATTACGTAACTGTTAAGTCGTGTGTTAGCAGGGTAATTGCTGTCGTGTTTCTGCTGTTTTCCGCATCAGTGTTGTTGAGAATGACAGCCCCATTTCATCTGTCTTAAAACGAGTTTAAATAACCGCAGAAGCAGTGTTTTTTTTTTTTTTTTTAATCGGAGAGCTCTGCTCCAAACGCGAATGCTTCTCACAGTGCTGTTTAGTGGTCGCCTGATCGACCTGCAAGTAAAAGCATTGTTTTGAATCTTCACATAATAAGTAGCGCTGTTCCGCTTTTGGTGCGCTAAAGACAGCAGCGCATGACCCAGCAAGCAATTTTTGGTTTAAAAGACATCTATTAGCCGTTGAAACACAGCCCTGACGTCTAGGCTAAAACATGGCAAAAAAATAGGCTGTCAGTGAAAAGTTAATAGACGTCTAACCATAGCCCAATAATAGACTAGACATCAGTTAGACCACTACTGAACGACTACATGTGTCTAATAGACAGTGAATATGGGTCTAGGCTAAAACAAGACTGAATTTGGGCTGTCAGTGAAAAGTGACAGCCCACGTCTAACCATAGCCCAAGACTAAACTAGTCATCAAATAGACAGCTAATGAACGCCTACATATATACATCTAATAGACAACAAAATGACAATCCATTTGTATAAACAAATATACAGCTTTTATTAAGAAAAATAATTTTAACAACTTTAGACAATACAAATGCATAAAAATTCTAAAGAATTGACTAAATAAAATGTTCTAAATATAATACACTTAAATATAAATATTATGAATTTACCAACTAATGTTAGCAAAAACATAAAAATAAAAAAAAATATATATATTTTTTTTAAATAATTTAAGATGTTTAAAAGAAATAAATCTAATACAAATCAAGAGCATATTATCACACTTAACATTAAAACATTATAAATGACAATGTAAAAAAATAACCCTTTTGTTGGTTTATTTAACAAATAAAACAACCATAGTGAACAGAAATTATTAATTATTGTTTTTATATCTTTTATAAAATGCTTCCCAACTGCATTCCTCAAATCCAACTCTGTTGCTGCCAAGAAGTTGGTCATCACAGCATCTGCCAAATAAGAAGAAAATAGCATAAGAAAAGCTTTTTTGACATAATTTTTGATGCATTTATTAACACTAATTGTGACAGAAAACTAAATTAAATGTTTTACTTTACATGTGGGGAATCTAGAATTTATGAAACTTTCATGTTTTGCAATAAGTTACAATAAAATAATAAACCTTTTCATGATGTTCTAACTTCTTGAGCTGCACCTGTATATTGTGTATCACCATTCAGTGTGTAAAAATGAGAGAAGCTCTCTGGTAAATGATGTGTGTTGTATATACATACCTCTAATGACCTGAGAACAGTGCAGTCTTTTCAAATGCCTCCTTCTGCAGCAGACCACCCTCCTTCAGGTTGAATTGAAAACCCTCAAATATAATACAGATTGAGGTGGTTAATAATTGCAAAGTTTGACATTTCCAAATGACCAGTAAAGGATTTTTAAATTTCTGATTTGCATTGTAGCTTATTAAGTATTGACACCACAATATTTGATTAATGTGGTGCGTTTTGAAGACTTTACCTGTCCAGAATCCTTCTGGTGCTGTCTTTGAGTTTCTCCCTTCAATTCTGCACAACTGTGACACCTGAATAACAAATGTCAGGAAGGTAGTATTATATGCATCAGTGAACAAGTGTCCAAAATTGTCTGGCTCAACTGATTTCATAACAACACAGTGATAAATAACTAAAAAGTAGCCCAGTACACACATTAACCTCCAATATACATGGAATAATAAATTCACCCCTGCAGTTTTTAATTATGTTTTCTGATTGAACTGTTTAGTTTTTAATGCTGCATTGCACATCTTAGCTATCTGCATTATTTTAATACTGCTGCAAACTTTTTAGAATTGATAATTATTTTAAATCATTCATATTTTTAAGTTTTAGTATCAATTTGGCTTCAAACTAAATCTTATTGTACTTATAGAATGAAAGATATTCAGTTAGCTCATGCTCTCTGTATGTAACAAGCCATTGTTCAGTCATAAATTCAATTCAATATAGTTAAAATAAATGATTGACTTTGTCAGAGATGAGAGCTTTTGTGAGGATTTTTTGTTTTTGTTTTTGTTTTTTACCATTGCTGCCTAGATCTCCTCATTTTCTATCCACTTTTCCAGATGTTGAAACTCCTATTCAGTTTCTTCATATTCATTCAGTGTGCTCACTGTATAAATGAATAGATTAATCTTTGTCAACGCTGTGTTTGTTCTATTGTTTGCCCTTTCACCTCTTTTTGCACTGTTTTACAACGATTGAGTTTGTAAACACGGACGAATTATAAACTTTACATTTATTAACTGTTACATTTTGCAATTCTCTGATCACATGAAAACTGAACTGTGGGCCTAGTCAAGGATCACTATCAACTACAATCTTCCTACACATGATAGCAAATAATATAGATAAACAATGAACACATGTCAAAATGAAAACACGGATACTTACAAGACCACGTAGGAATGTCCTTTATCGTTTGTCCCGTTGCTCTCCGACAAGTAAACTTAGTGCTGTCTCGTACAAAAACAAAATTCAAAAAGCTGAAATCGCGAGATCTCGCAGCGGTGATTCCTACTAACTGTCAAGTCTCGCGTTGCCAGCAGTCATGTCTCGGTAGGGCTAAAATTGCCATCTAGCGGTTGGGAATTGTAATTGCATTTTTCTTTGTAAAATGAAAGAGTCAAATAATATCGTTTGTGTATGAATGTTACACTTAACAGCTTGTGGGATGCATGACATAATATTATGAACTGCAAGTAAACTTTTGAAACATTTAAATTAGCATTATTTTGGCATAATTAATAATGCTATATTTAATAATGCTATAAAATATAAAACCATGCTAATTTAAATGTTTCAGAAGTTTACTTGGATTTGATAATAAGCGTAAATTTCATGTAAACGATTGTAAGACTATTTTGGCCGTGCTCATCTCTGGTCTGATATTGGTCTTCCAAACCGTTACAAATAGACCACCGATCGCCTCGATTTCGCCAGGTGGGCTAAAAGCAGACTACATAGAGCCCATCCAATTCAGAGCTAAATCGTGTCTACATATAGACCATGTCATGAAATTACACTTATATCTTTATAGATGTCATTGACACTGCAAACATTACGGTATATCAATCATCTCATGCGCTGTCTGGCCAAAAGCTACAATGAAGCAGATTTGACTATCATTGTGCTACAAATAGCCGGTCTGACTACGAGCTAAATCTCGGCTACGCGCAGGCTATGCACAGAACATGTCAAAGAAATCAAACCAACACACTCTAAATGCTGCTGACTTTGCTTACATGATGGAATATAATACAACTCACAAGTTAGTTTGCCAAAAAACGACATGTATCCAAATTCAAGGTTATTTGGGCTAGAGGGGGGGTTACACATAGCCGGACTATATCGGGTCTATAGGTAACCGAGACGGTGAAATGACGGCTGTTGCTTGCTGGGGAGTTAGCAAATTGCTGTCACCATTGTAGGAATCACAATCTGGGTGGGCCCAGAGAAAATTGTGTTGGCTTTGCCAAAAAAAAAAAAATGCATCTGTTATCAAAACAGGCCAACCCAAGGACACCTGCTTGAATACGCCACCGTTTAATCAGAGCATAAGCGCGGCAGCCAGACCACATTCACGCGCACGTCTGAAAGACGCAACACAACATCATACGATTTTTGTGAATTGCAGAAAAAGAGGCCAGAAAGCACATCATGTTTGTTTCCTTTATTTTATAAAACAACTCTTTGTAACGCTTTGGTGATATTAGTGCACAAATAAGAGTAAGATTACCTGCAAAGCAACTTTAGCTTCCACTCTCCGCAAAACAATCGGGTATGCGCCTAATAGCGCACATTTATGTTTAACGTTTACTAACACCGTTGTATAGCTGCTTAATTGTTTTATATCTATATATTTTATTTTAGGCAATTCGTGATGATTTGAGAAAGTAAATTGATCAAACAGACTATGAAAAGTCTTCCTCTGGCCGCTGTTCGTTACTTAGAAAACAAAAACCTGTATTTAACGAACAAAAATGCTCCAAACGTTTTTCTAAATTAACTTAAAAATATATATATATATATATATGTATATATATATATATATATATATATATATATATATATATACACCACTTTGCCATTACATAGCCTACAAAATGTAACTGTTTTGTACTATAAACTGTTTGGGGAGAAAGTGGAAAAAGACGGACTCAGGTCGGATTCAGAACTCATTTGTTTACTGGATACATAAAAGTTTACAGGTTTAAGAAATTTCTGATCGCAAAAGCCTGCTTCTTTTTACTTGTAAGGTATTGTTTTCGTTATTATAAACTGATTCAAATCAGTAGCATCTGGTGTGCGGGAGACAGAGCGGGCGCATCAGGCGCAATCATCAATTTCAAAGCAAGCTGGCGCCATGGTCCTGACCGATCCACACTGTCTTTACTGGGTGTTTTGCATTTATTCACATATGACTGTATGTGGTGGACTGTCATGATTTTGGCTAATGCAGGACAATACTGAATGAAGCTCGTGAGAGGGGATTCTGAAGTGTGTATAAGTGTAGCCACCTGATAAAAAAAGTGGGTATAGAGTAGACGCTGTACCTGATACCCACTGCTGCCTAATACATTATCATTATTAAACGCTCATTAGGCAGTGGATGCCCACTTTTCCAATGTAATATGTGATGAGAAAAGAAGGAAAACTAAGTTCGGCAAAAGTCTTCTCGTAGTATTTAATAAGTTTATTCTCAACATTTTATTTCGACTTTTTTCTCAATTTAAAGACTTTTTTCTCAAAATTGTACGACTTTTTTCTCGAAATTTAATGACTTTTATCTTGAGATTTTTTTTTTTATTGCTTGGCCCTAATCCTCTTCCGTAGAACTGACCGACAACTTCAGTGATAATAATTAATGTGCAATTCAGATGCAAAGTAAAGAAAAGTTTGGTTTGCAAAGTTGCATATGAACAAGGCATAAGACTTCTAGAACAATGGCCTTTGAACAGATGAGACCAAAGTGGTGGTCAACATTGGGATATTTCTACCATAAACCCATGGTTAGCATTACTGCCTCTTCTGTGCCAGTGTTTGTTTGATCTGTCCATAAGTCTTCAAATTGTGCAGAATTTGAATGTTTTGTAAGCATAACACATCATAAAAAGTCATTAAATTTGAATGAAGAACAAATACCAACCTCCTTGTTCCTCATGTTTTATTTTGCAGTTTTCTGGTTCCTCTTGTTTTATTATCCAGATTTCTCTACAAAGACTGATTCACTGAATCAGTCTTTGTTGAGAAGCTCATAATGAACATTGGTCATCTACAGTGATACAAGTTTGGGTAATGAAATATAATGGGATGATCCTGAACATCAGCTGGACATGGAGCCATTTAACAGCTCAGATTCAGATTTTCAGTCATCAGTTTGGTCAAAAAAGTCCTACTTTTTACAAAGAATTTTTTGACACTTAAGTCAAAGTTTAAGACTGTTCTTAAGAGCATTTCTGAGATGTTTTATAAATACAGGTCCAGATCTGAAAGTCCAGTCAGAAATGCCAGTCCAGTATGTGGCGCTGTAATTCTGCCATAAAGTTACACTAAAAGTCCAGGAGAAGATGACGTGGGGCATGTGCATAAACCTTGCACGCAGTACACAAACCCAACACAATAACAAGAAAACAGTTTTAAAAAAATTGTGATTTCAGGCTCCAAAAATTAGGGCTGCACGATTAATCGAAGTGAAATCGAAATCGGGATTAATCGAAAGCTGCGATTGTCATGCGTGTCTTTTAGAAAAGCACTGTTCTGTGTTTAGTAAATCTTCATCCGAAGGCCAGAGGGCGCTCTCATTCTCACTCGGAAACTCAAAATACGCCAGAAGAAGAGAAATAGAAACTCATCTTTGCTATCGCTGCAGCTGAGTAAACAAGATTTAACTGCTGTCATTGATTCAACGTGACTAATAAACCCACGACTACAACAATATATGGTTTATCTGACTTCTTCTCATTATAATTTTCCTTATAATGCAGTATATAATAATGCAATGCTTTTATCACTGCTTAGAATACTATTTGTGCTTTATTCTGTGTAAATAGCTATACTATCTCAAAGAAAGATATATTTCAAACACTCGACTGATATAAATATTATAATATGAAGTGAGTTGAGTAAAAATGTTATTAAATGTGATATTTTCACATGCTTTCAGGTGTAGCAGCATGTCTACACAGAGCCGTAGTTCACTGAGAAGCTACGCAAACAGCTGTCATTATCGCAAACGATTTCTTTCGATTTCACAATCGCCCGATTAAATCGTTTGCGATAATGAACGCGATTCAGTGTATCTTTTCTGTGGAGTACGGCTTTGTGTAGTACATGCTGCTCCACCTGAACACAGGTGCTGGAGATTTACTGCTGATTACACAACCGGCTTCACTGACACCATGCGCATGACAATCGCCTTCGATTAATCGTGCAGCCCTACCCAAAATGATGTTTTTTTTCTATGTACACAGTTAAAGTTGTCTCCATGTGTATGGAGCCTGTAATTGCTCTTTGCATGACTGTGTAGAGCAGATGAAACACATGCAATGCAGCGATATGGTTATTACACAGAGTGGATCCTCTCATGTCTTTTCAGATATGATGAATGACTGTATCTCTTGTCACAGTGTGAACACACAAGAGTTCTCTCCAATGTGGATCCTATTGTGTATTTTCACCTGTCCTGACTGACTGAATCTCTTGTCACAGTGTGAACACTTATATGGTTTTTCTCCAGTGTGGATCCTCTCATGTATTTTCAAATGTGCTGACCGGCTGAATCTCTTGTCACAGTGTGAACACTTGTACGTTTTTTCTCCAGTGTGGATCCTCTCATGTATTTTCAAATGTGTTGACTGGCTGAATCTCTTGTCACAGTGTGAACACTTGTAAGTTTTTTCTCCAGTGTGGATCTTCTCATGCCTTTTTAGGCCTCCTAAATCACTGAATCTATTTTTGCATTGTGAACAGTTATAGGGTTTCTCTCCAGTGTGGATCCTCTCATGTATTTTCAAATATGCTGATCGACTGAATCTCTTGTCGCAGTGTGAACACTTGTACGTTTTTTCTCCAGTGTGGATCCTCTCATGTATTTTCAAATGTGTTGACCGGCTGAATCTCTTGTTGCAGTGTGAAGACTTGTACGTTTCATCTCCAGTGTGGATCTTCTCATGTCTTTTTAGGCCTCCTGAGTGACTGAATCTCTTGTTGCATTGTGAACAGTTATAGGGTTTCTCTCCTGTGTGGATTTTCATGTGATCCTTAAGGTTTCCTGATTCTGTAAAACACTTTCCACATTGATCACAAGTGAATGGTTTCTCTCCTGTATGAATTCTCATGTGACGCTTAATATTTGTTTTGACTGTGAAACTCTTTCCACACTGAGTGCAGGGGAAGGCTCTTCTTTTATTTAAATTTTCATGTTTGGTTTGAGAGCAGCTCAAAGGTATTTCTCCAGTTTGTACATGATTTTTCTCCTCAACTTGACTTGATTCATCATTCATCTTTTCTTTAATCCTCTCTGAAGTTAAAAAAAAAAAAAAAGTCAAATGTGATGAAAAAGTGCAGGGCTCCAGACTAAAATGGTTAAATAAAGGATCAATAAAAAATATATGGATAAGCACTTTTGCTAGTGCTGGTGTGTATCATATATAAAAGATAATTTATTCATAAAATGACTACAGTTTTACATTAACAAGTGCAGTTAATAAAAACATTACATGTTTGTTTCTTGGTAATACACATTTGACAGTAAAGTGCTGAGATTGAGTTAGGAAGCATGCAACAATATTTTACTTTGCAAAATCAGATTTTCGTTAAGAAAACTATATTTTCTACTCTTATTTATAGTACTATTATTCTTCTATAGTATTATATGAAACTGATCAATAACTTCAGTGATAATAATTAATGTGCAATTCAGATGCAAAGTAAAGAAAAGTTTGGTTTGCAAAGTTGCATATGAACAAGGCATAAGACTTACAGAACAATGGCCTTTGAACAGATGAGACCAAAGCGGTGGTTAACATTGGACTATTTCTACCACAAACCCACGGTTATAGTTAGCATTACTGCCTCTTCTGTGCCAGTGTTTGTTTGATCTGTCCATAAGTCTTCAAATTGTGCAGAATTTGAATGCTTTGTAAGCATAACATATCATGAAAAGTCATTAAAGATGAATAAAGAATAAATACCAACCTCCTTGTTCCTCGTGTTTTATTATGCAGTTTTCTGGTTCCTCATGTTTTATTATGCAGTTGTCTGGCTCCTCTTGTTTTATTATCCAGTTTTCTGGTTCCTCGTAGTTTATTATGCAGTTTTCTGGTTCCTCATGTTTTATTATCCATGTTTCTGGTTCATTCATGTCTTCCTCTCTCTCCTCTTTAACAAACATCATCTTCTCAGCAGCAGATCTCAGTTCAGCTGATACTTCTCCAGATATTCCTGCTTGCTTCAAATCTTAGTCACGACTGTGAGGATGAGAATTTTACAGTTATTTATTGACCTGACGGTATTTTTCGATTTACAGAAACAACATTTCTAACCGTTTGTATTTTCAGCACGATAAAACAACAGAGAGCACGGTGAAACTAACCATCTTCCTCTGCTGTTTAATGGAGTTTGGCAAACAAACATATGTGTTTTAGCGCCACCCGCTGGACTGGAGTGAAGCGGCGAGAGTTGATGAGACGATCTATAAACTTGACGAGACAGACAGCGATTAACCTCACTATTTTGTATCTATACCTAAAGAGACATTTGCATAGATGGGCGAACATAAACACCTGTATGTTGTAAATGTGTCCAACCACATCTGCATTAAGCACCCAGTTTGCACTATATTTTAAATTAATAGCTTACGTTTACAAAATGAGCCTGAAATAGCAGAAACAAGCCTTTGTAATCAAAGCAAAGTCCATGCTTATTAAAACTGTCAATGAAATGAAAATGTTACATTAAATAAGAAATAAATTAATAAGAGACTGTCGTTTAATTGTTTAAAATGAGATAACCTGAGATTCTGCTGATGGAGTAAATCGACTCAATCTCTCTCAGCATTCATCTGTTTTCATATAACTCTTCATGAACATTATAAATAATGCTTTGATGCTTCTTTCTTTCATTTCAGTCTCATTTCAGTTGTGAGATCATGCTCCGAGGTGAGAGAAACACATGAGTGTGTCCTGATTGAGATCAAGCTAGTAAATGTGTTTTTCAGTGAGGAATGAAACTGCTGTGACTCCAAATTCAGGAGTTTCAGCTGATAAACGTCTGGTTATTCACTAATAAAATCTGAGTCACACTCAATCCACTTGCAATATTTTGTCTCATATTGGCTCATATTTATCATCACTGTGTGTTTTTAAAGATGATCTAAAAGAAGTGACTCTCCAGCACTCGGATAAAACACTAGTGTTAGAAAAACACTCTCTGTGTTTATTGTTTCTATATGCCTACTCCCCCCTTAATTTCCTCTTTATTCCCATGCATTTATACCTGTTTTTTCCTATTCAGTCTTCCTCCGGTCCTTGTTTTTCCTCTCATTCTTTTATATTATGTGAGAATCGCTCTTTCCCATGTCCAGTGTATGTATGCTTGAATATATACCATTGTATTTTGTGAGTTCAAATGTTCAGATGAGATCAATGTATTTGTAAGTTGGGGGTAACAGGTGTCGGACTGAACTATGGATATAGTTCAGCATTTGTTTTTGCCAAGTTCGTTCCCAATATGTTCGGATCTTCCTGTACATTGTTCTATTATATATTACATGTTTTTTGGCTACAGTCCTACACATATGTCACCTGTAATATCATTGGTCAAAGGGATAAAACACCCCTAGACTAATGCCTATATAATGCTATTGTATTCTTATACCTTATATTCTTATTGTATAAATTTGAAGTAGGGAAAATACCATCCTCTGTGTATTTTCTTGCTTCCCGGCCGTAACATTTGAAGGGACTGAGAACGTTCGTGGTGGCATCGATATATAGAGGGACAAGAATATTCCTAACAACTAGATTTGATTCATTTAGTTATTTAGCGTAATTTGGGCTTTAACTAGTGCTCAAGTGGTTACTTTGTATAATTTGGGCTAATGTTATGCACTAAAAAGCCATTGGGGGATTCTTATTTGAAATCATAGAAAAACAGCAATGAACAAAGGTAAACAAAGGCCTACCTGAATAACAGTAGCAATACATAATCAAACTGTTATTTGTTTAGTATACCAATCACCCACCAACACTTCAGTATATTGCAAAACATGTTTTATTTAAACATTTGCTTATCTCAGCAAGCAAATTATATCATTATGCAAAGAAAAAAAAGCAAAGAACCTATTTGTATATAATAATAACAATAAAATAATAAAATTCAACAACAACCCTCTAGTGCAGCCACACAAATTTATGCAGTGAAGGACTCACTGATGTTTCACTGAAATTTATGCAGTGAAACATCTCTCCTTTCATTACCCTGAACGTACTGATTGGCAATTTCTTGTCTGTTCAGTCTGTCAAGCCTCCCTTGGTGAATATGAATATGGCACACAGCAATGCCATTGAGTCTTTTTTGTGTCATTGTTGATCGCAACAAACATTTTAATCTGCGTAACCCACTGACCTCTGAGGCCCGATATTGGCAAATTCAGTCTCAACAGAACATCCAAAATGATTCTGGCAAGGTTTTCACCTTTTTTTAGAAGTTGTTTCATACAACCCTATAAAGTCTTCATGCACCAGCAAATCATTGTCAACATAACATAGGCACAGTGCCTCCTGCTCAACACCAGAGATATCCCTTGTCCCACCCATAATAATCGAATGCTGCAACACTGGTAAGGCCCGGATCTCATCTGCAATTGCTCTGATAATTGATGAACTCATCAAATTTATACGCTCATTTTGACAATCCCAAGATGTGTGCACCCCCCTCTTTGCAGATAACCACCTAGTGAATGATTGATCATCTTCTGCTTTGTATTTTAATAGCTGGTCAAGGTTACCTTGATGATGTTCACGCCCCCTAAAGTCCAATCCCTGCCTTGCCAGAAACATCTCACCCCCTATTATTTTTAACAGGCTGGCTCTGTTTTCTGCCTGCTGCCTACTGACTGCACTGTTCAACTGTGTAGTAACTGGCCTGTTTTCATAGTCAGCAGTTGTAACAGTAACTTTGTGACCCTCTGATTTCTCATGCATGGAAAAATTTTCAAGTGCTTTTTTTCCAATTTCTAAATCCAGTACTGACAAAAGCTGGGTCTATACTCTTGGCTTGTGCTGGTTTCCCAGTCCTAAAGTATTTAGAGCAGTGAAAACACAGAACACCATCAGTACCTACACTAATATGCAGCCAGGGATACTTCTCATACCATGATTTTTTTTTATGTAAGTGTCCTGTCTTTCATCACCAGGGTCAGGATGATTTGGCTCCTGCCCTTCTTGTTCTGTCCCTGTTTCTTCTGTCTGTAATCCTACTGTCTCTTCTTCCTCATGCTGTCTTTTTCTACTGTGGCTGCCCTCCACCAGATCCTCACTTAACTGACTGGGGCCTGCCTCACTGTCATCAGAAATTGTCTGCAGGCCAGGAGGACAATGTTAACAAAAGGTTGGCTAAAACTACTAAAGCTGGTCATTATTTCAAATGTATAAGAATACCTCAAAACTATTTCAAGTGTTATTTTGTAGTTTTCCAAAACCTATAATTGAATAGAATAAAAAAGCATAAACATGATTTTGTTAACATGATATATATCCACCATAGAATAAAAAAACATGATTTCCAGCTATAAGAGGATGTCAGAAATGCTATGTAGGCCTTTATGTGTGTTTGCATAAACCCTGCACCACACAAATGTACTTATTATAATTATCTTTGTAGTGGCTTACACGTTAGTAAATATACCTCAATTAACTTTCAATACACTGGGATACTTAGGCCCTGTTTACACTAAAACGAATCACCGTATCACCGTATCGGAAACGATGTGCATTCATACACTTTGTTTCTGTGTCCGCTGAAATGCTAGTCACATAACTGATGATGACGGTGCATGATTTGCATGCACCATGCAGGAGCGCGTAAATATCATAAATTATTAATACAACAGTATAACATTCATTAATGTGGGTGCATTTGTCAGTTTTTTATTTGCGGTTTCCCGCAAAAGTGTCACATGACCGATGTCACGAGCCCAGCGAATCAGAAAGGCGCAAGTCACAGTGACGTGGTCCAATAAGGACGGCAACCATGGACTTGCGTTTTCAGGCATCCACACAGTGACGGATCAGATCTGTATTCAGATGAATTCGTGGGAGCTGGCAGAATCAGATCGTTCTGTCTCCAGAGCCGTTTTCCACCGTATTAGTGTGGATGAACACTGCATCCACAACGAAAACGACCCGAATATGTACTAGTGTGGACGGGGCCTTACATTGTTTGGTTTTTGAAAAAATTAGGTGATTGATTTTTGTTTTGTTTGCTTCATTTTGTGGCAGTTATGCGGTCTAATTTTTCCAGCTCAATCATATAAGACGATGGTATATTATCACTATGGTTACTGCTACAGTTTCCTTCAGGCACGACAGAGGCTGATACCAGCTCTTCATAAGAACCTGAAGTCGGGGAAACATAAATAATGGTGATTGGGAGATTATTACTGTGCGTCAGACTGCGTCTGCCCCGATCCGATTCTTTAGCAGTGGCAACAATATCCTCCTGAGACCCAGCCCATTGACTTGTGTCCTCTGTAGTGGACATTGGGTTTTCATGAATGTTCTTTGTATTTTTTGAGATACTCTGTAAATTCCTGCTGTACTGTACAGAGGACATGCTGGGCTTTCTAATGATATGTCATTTGATTGGCTGGTGTGTTAGGAACTACTTCTTACACTGCATCCAAAATGGCCGGCATACAAAAAAAGAACATTTTACAGAAAGAGGAAATGTATGTAAGTATAGCTTTTTAAATGTTTTTCTACAATGTTTATCCAATATATATTTGTTTATTAAAGTGTCATGAATAATAAATGTAGCTTTCAAAGCAGTTAAATTGTTTGAGTTTTAAAATATTATGCTTTTTATAAATGTCAATTATAGTGGACATCAGGACCATCTTAATGTATTTAATGACTGCATGTTGTCTGAGTTTGGTCTTTTCGAACAAAATGGTCCTGTGGTCCACTACAGTGGACATTCTGTAAACTAAAATGGTCCTGTGGCCCACTACAGTGGACATTCTGTAAAATTAAAATTCAAAAAAAATTTTTTAACCCAAAAGAAGTAGGAAAACACAAAAAAAAAAAAAAAATGATGACACTTTTTTTCCTCGGGTCTCAGGAGGATATGACAGGGGAACGGGCTGCCACTGCTTTGTACATAGTGCATAGCAAAAACCCTCATTAATTCTCTGTTGTGCTGATGTTCGTTTGTCGATTTTTGTAGGGACAGTGAGGGGGACAGATCAGGTTGTGAGGATCACAGCTGAAGAGGTGCATATGTCTTACATCTATATGTGTAATATGGAGGAAAATCCCTCTGCACTGCTGCGCGTCATACAGTATTATAGGAAGCGGGGACGCGACAAACGATATTGCCCATCCTCCTAGAATGTAAAACATTGTGAGGATCACAGTCACAATATCATACGCATTCATATAAGAAGTGGGAGCATGAGAGGCGGTACTAACCATCTTCTAATCTATAGTACACTTTGTAGCGTTGTATCGTACTGATTCCCATTCCATGACAAAAATTGTAGTCAAAAAAAGAAACATAACTGAAATGGTAGAAAGTGCATCAACAAAACAGAGAGTTAGAGAGACACTGCAAAGAAAACGAGAAGGTGAATGAGGCAAATCAGTGATAAACTAAGGTGGCTCACGCCAGGAACACATGGGACCTTGGTTCTTCCTCACGTTGATAACTTCCCTGAGGTCCTATCTCTGCCTCAATCCTCGGAGGTGGGGCTCTAGCAGCTACGCTCGCCTTTTGTTCCTGCCACCAGCTTGGCCCAGCAGCAGGCTCAGGTGCGTGAGCAGAGTGACACTTCCTGCGGCGAGGGATGTAGCGCTCAAACACAGCGGACTTAACTTTCGCCTCCCTGAACTTATGGACTACCATCTCAATGGCAGTCCCGAAAAGCCCTGAAGGCGACACCGGGGCATCGAAGAGAAAGGACCTGTCCCTCTTCTTTATCCCCGACAGGTTAAGCCACAAATTCCTCTCCTTGACAATCAAGGCTGCAAGAGAGCGGCCAATGGCACGAGCCGCTTGCTTGGCCACACGGAGGGCAAGATCGGATGAACGGCAGAGCTCCTCAATCTCAGCTGCATCAGTGTCCCTTAGCAGGTCCACCTGGTATGCCTGTAATACTGAAATAGTATGCCTTGCCCACAAGCTTAGATGTAAATGCAATGCTCAGATACAAGGCTTCGAGGGCAAGGTAGGAGCCTTCCACCAAGATGCCTGGGAAGATGCAAGGTACCCCGCAAGGGATTTCTCCATCTGAGGCATCTTTGTGTACCCGCTGTCTTCCATCCCCTTAACATTGGCATAATTAGTCTTGTTGGGGGGAAAGATACGAGCAGAAAGGGATTCCCCCATGACTTCAACAGCTCACTGTGAAGCTCAGGGAGGAATGGAAGGCTCAGAGGAGCAGAGCGTCTATGACCCGCAAGGAAGTGTTCATCCAGCTGACTCCTGGAAGCACGTTGCTGCTTCTCTATCAACCAGTCCAGGCTTAGCCTGGCGGTGGCACGGGTCATGACGTCCAAAAGGTCCGTATACGCGGGTGATGAGGATATAACATAACACATATAAATATTTCTAATATCCAAATCCGTTAAAGGATTGTTAGGCTGCATTAATTAGGTCAACCGGAACCGGGAACACTTCCCATAACACCTGATTCAAGAAAAATGGAATCTATGCTAATATTGTCTGTCTTCTGCTTATTCCGAGGTCAGATCCAGTATGAATCCTGAAGTGTTGGACACTGCAGTTCCCTGATCCAGTTTGTATCCAGATGGTGGGTCAGTACATATAAACCACCTCTACAGGTCTGTATGGGAGTATAAACTACTTGTTTATTGGTCAGAGGAGAACTGACCCCCCGACTGAGCCTGGTTTCTCCCAAGGTTTTTTTTTTCTTCATCAGTGTCACAGATGGAGTTCTGGTTCCTTGCCACTGTCGCCTATGGCTTGCTCAGTTGGGGACAACAACTAAACTGGGGACAAACAATTTATTAATTTGGAATTATTGATTCATTTCCTCAAACTAAAATTGTTTAAAGTTTTTTTTTGAATTATTGATATATTACTTTCCCATTTGATTTCCCATTTGACTGTAAAGTTGCTTTGACACAATTTGTATTGTAAAAAGTGCTATAGAAATAAAGTTGACTTGACTTGACTTGACGAGGAGGAAGTGGGTTGCAATGTGGCATCCGCCTTGACTCCAGTCATGTCTATCTCCTCGGAGTTAGACCAGCCAAGCTGATGACATGTTCTGCAGGTGCCCTTTTATACTTTAGTTCGCATCATTAGCACGTCATAGATCAATGTCAAATTCATTGTCGTGTTCCACATGCACTTCAGACACAGGTCCGCTGAGAGCGTTCCCCAAAGTGTCCTCTAGGGGACGCAGAGCGATGTTCCCATTCGAAAGGGAACTGTGGTTTTGCTTTCTAATATTGTTATTGATCAGCTGATTGTATATTTTATCATCTCTTGTATAGATCAGTGGCTGTGGATTTTGGTTGTTATTTTAATTGTCATCCTTATCATCATCATCATCATCATCATCTTGATCTGTTTCTTGTTGCAAAAAAGAAACTTAGGTGAGACCTGAGTGTTTAAATTGTCAGACAGTCTCTAGTCACTAAATTATAGAAACAAAATCTAACATTGTAAGTGAAAATATTGTTTATCATTTGATCTCTTTAACAGACCATTAAACTTCTTATATAAAATCATATTTATGACCTAAGCTATAAAATCTTTCTCAATAAAGAGAAAATACTTTGCTGAATATAGTAGTGTTTAATAATCAATTTCAATCTGTTGTTAGATGCTTTTTGAACATCTTTCAGTGCATCGATTCAAAAAACGAGGAAAGGTGAGTGAATCAAAGTTAGAGAAAGAATGACTGTGTATCTTCATCTGCTGAATCTGAATCTGAATCTGATTCTCTCAGGGATCTTGAAACTAGTGTCTAAATGCAGCTCAGGTCTGATTCACTGAATCAGTCCTTGTTGAGAAGCTTATAATGAACATTGGTCATTTACAGTGATACAAGTTTGGGTAACTATGAAATATAATGGGATGATCCTAACATATACTATACATCTGAGCCATGGAGCTCAGATTCTCAGTCACCAGTTTGGTCAGAAAAGTCCTACTTTTTACAAATAATTTTTTGACACTTAAGTCAAAGTTTAAGACTGTTCTTAAGAGCATTTCTGAGATGTTTTATAAATACAGGTCTAGATCTGAAAGAGCAGGATTTGAAGATAATCTACTTAGGGCTCATCCACACAAAGCCAGAGCTTTTCTTGTCCAAACTTTTATTTTATTATTCTTTCGTAAGCATGGTATTGTCTAAAGAAATATCTGCATACACAAAAAACCACCGATACCGACTCAAAATGATGTAGTATACATGCCAGTCCAGTATGTGGCGCTGTAATTCTGCCATAAAGTTACACTAAAATGTTTATGGGGCTGGTGATTTTTTATTTATTTATTTTTTTTTGCATGACTGAAGAGCAGATGAATAATGAAATGCAGTGATACAGTTATTATACAAAGTGGATCCTCTCGTGTCTTTTCAAATGTGATGATCGACTGAATCCCTTGTCACATTGTGAACACATAAGGTTTCTCTCCAATGTGGATCCTCTCATGTATTTTCAAATGTGTTGACTGGCTGAATCTCTTGTCACAGTGTAAACACTTGTATGTTTTTTCTCCAGTGTGGATTCTCTCATGTTTTTTTAGGCCTCCTGAAGCACTGAATCTCTTGTTGCATTGTGAACATTCATAGGGTTTCTCTCCAGTGTGGATCCTTTCATGTATTTTCAAATATGTTGACTGGCTGAATCTCTTGTCGCAGTGTGAACACTTGTATGTTTTTTCTCCAGTGTGGATCTTCTCATGTCTTTTTAGGCCTGCTAAATTACTGAATCCCTTCTCGCAGTGTGAACATTTGTAGGGTTTTTCTCCAGTGTGGATCCTCTCATGTATTTTCAAAGATGTTGACCGCCTGAATCTCTTGTCGCAGTGTGAACACTTGTACGTTTTTTCTCCAGTGTGGATCTTCTCATGTTTTTTTAGGACTTCTGAATCACTGAATCTCTTGTTGCATTGTGAACAGGTATAGGGTTTCTCTCCAGTGTGGACCTTCTCATGTAGTTTCAAATGTGTTGACAGCCTGAATCTCTTGTCACAGTGTGAACACTTGTACGTTTTTTCTCCAGTGTGGATTCTCTCATGTTTTTTTAGGCCTCCTAAAGTACTGAATCTCTTGTTGCAGTGTGAACACTCATAAGGTTTCTCTCCAGTGTGGACCCTCTCATGTATTTTCAAATATGTTGACTGGCTGAATCTCTTGTTGCATTGTGAACAGTTATAGGGTTTCTCTCCTGTGTGGATGTTCATGTGATCCTTAAGGTTTGCTGATCGTGTAAAACTCTTTCCACATTGATCACAAGTGAATGGTTTCTCTCCTGTATGAATTCTCATGTGACGCTTAATACTTGTTTTTCCTGAGAAACTCTTTCCACACTGAGTGCAGGTGAAGGCTCTTCTTTTCTTTAAATCTTTCTGTTTGGTTTGAGAGCAGCTCAAAGGTATTTCTCCAGTTTGTACATGATTTGTCTCCTCAACTTGACTTGATTCATCATTCATCTCTTCTTTAATCCTCTCTGAAGTAAACACAAGTAAAAAAAAGTCAAATGTGATAAAAAAAAAAAGTGCAGGGATTCAGACTAACATTTGAGAGCAGTGCCACTATGACACTTATTATTATTCCACTTAATGCTTTTAAATTATGTCACAGAAACCTTCAGCTATAAGTGTGATTGTATATAGGCTGCTGTTTTTGTTATGTTTTTTTTCCTTTACTATTTTTCCTTTTTATTTTATTTACAGTTTTTAAGTGTTGCCTTTCTTGGCCAGGGAGCATTTGAAAAAGAGACTATAGTCTCAATATGACTTCCCCTGGTTAAATAAAGGATAAATAAAATCATATATAAAGATAATTTAATCACAAAATGACTACAGTTTTACATTAATAAGTGCAGTTACTAAAAACATTACATGTTTGTTTCTTGGTAATACACATTCAAAAGTAAAGTGCTGAGCTTGAGTTAGGAAGCATGCAACAATATTTTACTTTGCAAAATCAGATTTTCATTTAGAAAACTATATTTTCTACTCTTATTTATAGTACTATTATTCTTCTATAGTATTATATGAAACTGACCAACAACTTCAGTGATAATAATTAATGTGCAATTCAGATGCAAAGTAAAGAAGTCTTCTGTAGTTTGGTTTGCAAAGCTGCATATGAACAAGGCATAAGACTTCTAGATCAATGGCCTTTGAACAGATGAGACCAAAGTGGTGGTTAATATTGGACTATTTCTACCACAAACCCATGGTTATAGTTAGCATCACTGCCTCTTCTGTGCCAGTGTTTGTTTGATCTGTCCATAAGTCTTCAAAATGTGCAGAATTTGAATGCTTTCTAAGCATAACATATCATAAAAAGTAATTAAAGATGAATAAAGAATAAATACCAACCTCCTTGTTCCTCGTGTTTTATTATACAGTTGTCTGGTTCCCCGTGTTTTATTATGCAGTTGTCTGGTTCCCTGTGTTTTATTATCCAGGTTTCTGGTTCCTCATGGTTTATTTTGCAGTTTTCTGATTCCTCTTGTTTTATTATGCAGTTGTCTGGTTCCCCGTGTTTTATTATCCAGGTTTCTGGTTCCTCATGGTTTATTTTGCAGTTTTCTGATTCCTCTTGTTTTATTATGCAGTTTTCTGGTTCCTCTTGTTTTATTATGCAGTTTTCTGATTCCTCTTGTTTTATTATGCAGTTTTCTGGTTCCTCGTGTTTTATTGTCCAGGTTTCTGGTTCCTCATGGTTTATTTTGCAGTTTTCTGATTCCTTTTGTTTTATTATGCAGTTTTCTGGTTCCTCGTGTTTTATTATCCAGGTTTCTGAATCCTCTTGGTTTATTCTGCAGTTTTCTGGCTCCTCTTGTTTTATTCTCCAGGTTTCTGGTTCATTCATGTCCTCTTTAACAAACATCATCTTCTCAGCAGCAGATCTCAGTTCAGCTGATCCTCCAGACATCCCTCCTCACTTCAAAACTTAGTCACGACTGTGAGGATGAGAATATTATAGTTATTTATTGACCTGATTCAAAAACTGTATTTTTTTCGATTTACAGAAACAACATTTCTAACAGTTTGTATTTGCATCACGATAAAACAACAGAGAGCGCGTTAAAACTAAACGTCTTCCTCTGAGGTTTAATGGAGTTTGGCAAAAAAACGTGTTTTAGCGCCACCCGCTGGACTGGAGTGAAGCGGCGAAAGGAGAGAAATATACTATAGCTAATATTACTGGGAAAGTCTAGCGAAGTCTAGCCATTTAATAACTTAGAACAGAACAGGAATCATTATTGGTACAGATTCCTAGCCGTACGCAAATCATCAACACCAGCCTTTAACCAGAAACCCCAAAACCGACCCTAATGTTGCCCAAATCATGTGTATATATTTCACAAATTTCTGAAAAATGGCGTTATTTAACATGCATTCACAAGTGTTTATATTAAAACACTTTTATATTTAAAAAAGTAAATAAATGACTCGAAATGTAAAACAAACTTCTTAAATTAAAACTTATCCGACAGCCTCATTAATGAAGAATAAAGACCAACCTGTTTGTTCTTCAGTGTTTCATTCAGCGTCTCTCGTCTTCTCCCTGTACTTTTTAATAAACTTTCAGCTCTTCCTGATGCTGTCTCCACTTATGAACTGATGGGAATATTCCAGCATTTATTGGTGAATTGCTGAATGTGTGATTGGTGTGGGAGGAGCTTTACTGAACATCAATTTCTGTGAAGAAAAGCAGATTTGACAAAAATAACTACATGTAAATTCTACATTAGAGAACACAATACCTATCTAAATATAATTTGATTCTCTAATAACTAATAATCAAAGCAGTAACGTAATGAACATGTTATAGTTTTATATGTGCAGAAATTGACAGAGATCATAACATTTTTAAACAAAAAGTATAACATAAAATAGATTTGTAATGATTTTATGTCATCAATTCCTTCACATTTATTTAAACTTCCCCATGTTTCCCATGATTGTGATAAACAATGTTTGTTTTTAATACACTTCACCAAAACCCACACTATAAAAGAACCAATTCTTAATTAAAAGCCAATAAAGCCTATAATACAAACTATTACTTATGACATTAGAATAAGATATTGATATAATAATGTATACAATTTTGAGCGACAACAACTTCTCATCTAATTCTCGATGGTTTTAGAGGACAATATAAATTAAAAAAGTTAGAATTCAAGATATGACACTATTTTGCTTTAAGTTGTTTTTGTTTCTTGTTGATGAGACAATCACTAAACTGAAGAGACAGACAGTGATTGACCTCATTCTTTTGTATCTATACCTAAAGAGACATTTGCATAGATTGGCGAACATAAACACCTGTATGTTGTAAATGTGTCCAATCACATTTGCATTAAGCACCCACTTTGCACTTGTCTATAATTTAAATGAATTGCTTGCGTAAACACAAGCCATTATAATCAAAGCATTATAAATATTATTAACTGTTAATGAAATGTAACATTAAATAAGAACTAAACTTATAAGAGACTGTCGTTTAAGTTAGTTTATTATGCCTACTTTTGTTATTATATCCATACAAATAATAATAATCTCCACGTTTGCATGAGTATATGATTCTTTAGTGTGTGTTTAGTGTGACGTTTCAGAGCGTCCGAAAAACAAACAAACAAAACATATATTTATTTGTTTAAGCACAATTATTGCTATAGGGATAGTTTGGCAGTAGCTGGACATATTAGTAGGGACACGTAATGTGCGTTTGTGGCTGTGAATCATCCGTCTTTTCCACTGTAATATCTGCAGCTGCAGTTGTACAGTCTCACCGCCAGAGGACAGTGTGCTGTTTAGATCAAAGACAACACTAGATTTACATTATCATCATAAATTTGGCATTTAGATTTTACTTGCATTGAAAAGAAATGGGTTATATACAAATATTTGTGTGTATGATCGTTTCAATTGATTTATGCTGTTCTCAGGTTTGATGCAAATGATTTCTTGAGAATTATAATGAGATGAAGACTTTTTTTGTGTGTGTGTTCAGACAAAGTCACATCAGCTTCTCTTATTCAAAGACAGATTATCCTGCATTGCATTTATTTTAGATTTACCTTTCATTTGCTGCTGTTAATCAGACCGACAGGTGGAGTTTTTTTTTTTTTTTTTTTTTTTATCTGTTGTCCCTGACTACACCCACAGACACAGATCTCTTCCTGCTGTCATGACAGCAACAAGGAATTTACACACTTAAACATGATGAATCCCGCAGGTATCTCAATTTCTTTTAACAGCTCGATATGTTATATGTAATGTACATATATATACACTGAAACATGAATAATTGTAATCATAAATGTCTTTAATAATTGTATGAGCTGCAGGAACATCAGTGAGTTTCACTTTCAGTTCAGGTACAGAACAATATGAGAAACACATGAATGAATATTGTCTGGTGTTAAAATTTAATTTGTTTGGTTTATGGTCTTTGGGTAAACATGCTGGAAACATGAAGCTCCATATCAAGTTGTGTAACCAGTGTTAGAGAAGTTGAAGTAACCAGTGTTAGATTTAAAAGTAATGCATTGCAATATTGCATTACTGCCTTTAAAAATAGTAACTAATTTAATTACTTAGATGCTGTTTATGGAAAGTAATGTGTTACATTACTTTTGCATTACTTTTTAAAACTGGGCAGGGCTTGTTTGTTTTTAAAATAAAAAAAACTTCTTAGCAAATGTAAAAGTCCTTTCACACCAAAATGAAATGAAGTGAATAAGGCTAAGACTGAAAGAAAAGTATATTGATGTCTGTACAGTAGAACTGTAGGAGAAGGAAGTCCAACACTCTTCAGCAATGAGAAAAATGAAGCACAAATGTTAGTTCACCTAAAGTAAGTTTTGCTTATTAGTACACTGCAAGAATATTACTTTCTTACTTAGATTTTTTTTTTGTCTTGTTTCCAGTCAAAACATCTTAAAATTCTTAAATAAAGAAGGATTTTCTAGACAATAAAAATTATTCTTGTTTTTTTTTTTTTATGAAAAAGTAAAAATTAAGTGTGTTTTAGCTTGAAACAAGCAAAATAATATGTCAATAGGGTGAGAAAAAATTTCTGTTTGAAATAAGTTTTTTTTTTTTTGTTAACCCCATTGGCAGATTATTTTGCTTGTTCTAAGCAAAATCTCACTTAATTTTGACTTGTTTTTCTGAAAACAAAGAAATTATTTTTACTTGTTTAGAAAAAAGATTTAAGAAATGTTATATATTTTGGCTAGAAACGACAACAATCTAAGTAAGAAAAGTATTTTTGCAGTGTACAGTTGTATTAGATCAACAAAGGTCAGCGGCAAAGTCACTGGTTAATAAAATGGGATTAAATACATAAAGAAAACAAAAAGTAAGTAGCGTTACTTTTTTGAAAAAGTAACTCAGACATTTTCTTGGGAATGAAAAACCTACTGCAGTTAAACAGACAACTGAACAACGGACTACAGGCAGAACAGTGATGAGGCTTCACTTAGTCCGGATAAATGAACCGAGACCATGTTACTGTCTGAAAATCACTTCAATCTCTTAGATTAGACAGAGAAGATGATCAGATGAAGAAAGAGACAAGGAGAGAGTAGATTATCAACATGTCAAACACCGATACCACAGGTGAAAATCACACAGTCCACAGTCAAAGCATAGTTTAACATGATTCTTCTAGAACATTTTCAATCCATTCTGTCAGAATTAAAATTTATTGAAGTACTTTATATATTCAGATGAAAATATTTAGTGAAAATCTTTATTTCCTCAACAAACTCAAAACATGTTTATTCTGACATGACTTCCGTCTCAGATTTTCACTTACCCTATTTCGCTGTTTTAATTATTTGTTCAAAGATGTTTTAGGTGATGAAAGTCAAATATAATGTTTGTTTTGTTTCATACAGTCATTACTTCCCACAATCCTCCTCGCAAGAGAAAAAAAGAGCAGAAGCCCACCTCTTTTCAGTAAGTCTTTAAATAGCACTTTATTAATCTTCAAAACTTAAATCAACTTAAATTCAACCTCAAATATGTCTGGTGCACATTTTTATTTCTGTGTTCTGTGATCATAACATGTTACATATTGTATGTGTTTCAGTGAGTGATCTGAGGATTGTTCTTCTGGGTTCAAGTGTGTCTGAAAACAGTGATGTGGGAAACTTCATATTAGGACGAGCAGCGTTTGACAGTGAAGCTCCTCCAGATGTTGTAGAGAGAGTCACAGGAAGACTGAAGGACAGACACGTGATCATCATCAACAGTCCTCAGCTGCTCCAGACCAACATCTCAGATCATCAGATCACACAGACAGTGAGAGAGTGTGTCCATCTGTCTGATCCAGGACCTCACGTGATTGTTCTGCTCCTCAAACATGAGCCGTGTTCAGCAGAAGATCAAGAGTGTGTGGAGAAGGTGCTGCACTCTTTCTCTGAGTGCGTTTATCAACACACAATGGTGATCAGCACACAAGAGCCCACTCAAACCAATCACATCCTGCAGAACATCATTCAGAAATGTGCAAACAGACACTTCAGTCTTCAGAGGAGCAGCTCTCCTGATGATCTTCTGCAGATGTTTGAGGACATTGAGAAGATGAATGATGGACGACACCTGGATTGTGCTTCAATGGAGAAACAGGACACAGAAATACATGAGTGTTTGACATTTAATAGTTTTTAATGATAAAGGAACATGTTTTTATCATCTTCTTCTATCAGTTTCAGAGGGTGTGAAGCTGAATCTAGTTGTGTGTGGGAGTGATGAGACATTAAAATCCTCCATATCAGAGCTGATCCTGAAGCAGACAGACATAAGATCAGATGTAGAGCTTCATGGTCGTCAGATCAGTCTGGTGGAGCTTCCAGCTCTGATTGGTCTCTCAGAGGAGGAAGTGATGCGTCAGACTCTCCGCTCTGTGTCTCTCTGTCATCCTGGAGTTCATGTTTTCCTCCTCATCATTCCCGATGCTCCACTCAATAATGAAGACAAAGGAGAAATTGAAGAGCTCCAGAAGATTTTCAATTCAAGAATCAACGAACACATCATGATCCTCATAAAGCAGGATTCAGAGCATCAGACAGCAGAACTCAATGAAGAAACACAGTCTGTCATTGAGAGTTTTGGAGGACGACATAATTTCTTTGGTCCTAAAATACAAGTGTCCACATTGATGGAGAACATCGAGCAGATGCTGAAAGAAAACAGAGGAGAGTTTTTCTCCACAGAGACATTTCTGGAGGCACAGATGAAAAAAACTGATGAAATATGAAGAGATGAGGAAGAAAATTCATTCACTAGAGACACATTTATTGTCACAAGGTAATGAGCAGTTTGAATGATAAAATATGGAGCTATAAATGTGAACAATTTTTCTATTTTAATTCTAGACATGACAGTTGACAAACTCAGATGCATATTCTCTTTTACAGGTTCATCAGAGAGTGAAGATGAGCTGAGGATTGTTCTGCTGGGAAAAACTGGAGTTGGGAAAAGTGCAACAGGAAACACAACATTAGGAAGAGAAGCATTTACAGCAGAAACATCTCATGAGTCTGTTACTAAAGAGAGTCAGAGAAAGACATCTGAAATCAACGGTCGATGCATTACTGTGATCGACACTCCAGGACTGTTTGATACTGAACTCACTAATGAGGAGATCCAGAGAGAAATCATCAACTGCATCTCCATGATCCTGCCTGGACCACATGTGTTCATCATTGTGCTCAATTTAGGACAACGATTCGCTCAAGAAGAAGCAACTTCGGAGAAGATCATCCAAGAGACATTTGGTGAAAACTCATTAATGTACTCCATGGTTCTTTTCACCAGAGGAGACTTTCTGAAGAATAAAACCATTGAACAATATCTGGGAAAACCTGGATCTCCTCTGATGAAGCTGATTGAAGTGTGTGGAAATAGATTCCATGCGTTCAATAATAATGAGACTGAAGACCGAACACAGGTGACTGATCTACTGGAGAAGATAGACAACATGGTGAAAGCAAACGGAGGGAGTTTCTACTCATGCAAGATGTTCAGACGGATGGAGAGAGAAAAACAAGAACAACAGATGAAGATCCTGATGGACAGAGTCAGAGAAAGAGAAGAAGAGATGAAGAAACTAGAAGAAGAGAAAGACAGAATGAAGATGATGATGGAGGAAGAACGACATAATCAGGACAAAGAGAGAAAGAAAAGAGAAGAGGAATGTAGAGAGAGAGAAGAACGATATATGATAGAAATGAAGGAACAAGAGGAGCAGATGCAAAAGATAATGAAAAGAGAAAGAGATTTTTAAAGAGGAAATGAGGCAAGAAAAGGAGACTGTGAAGAAAGAAAAAGAATATCTATGGATAGAAATAGACCGACTGATGAACAGAATGGAGAATGAAAGACAGAATCATGGAACAGAGAGAAAGAAAAAAGAAGAAGAGTTCAATGAGAAAGAAAAGCGATACAAAACACTAATGATAGAGAAAGAAGAAAAAGAGCGAGAAATGCAAAATGAGATGAAGAGAGAACGAGAGGAGAGAGAGAAACAGAAACTAGAGGAAAAGACTAGAAGAGGATGAGAAAAGAAGGGAGAAGGAGCAGAGAGTTTGGGATGAATTTAATCAGAGACTGAAAGTAGAGAGAGAGAAAATGGAAAGAGAGAAAGAAGATATTCAGTCTAAACATGTAGAAGAAATAAACAAGATGAAGATCCTGATGGAGAAACTGAACCGAGAAGGAGAAGAACTGATGAAGAAATATGAAGCAGAGAAATCGAGAATGAAGATAATGATAGAGGAAGAACGACAGAATCAGGACAAAGAGAGAAAGAGGACATTAGAACTCAACATAGAAATAAGAGAACAAGAGAAACATCAGAGAGAGATACAAGATGAGATGAGACGAGAACGAGAGACATTTAGACATGAGATAGAGCAAATGAGAAAAGAAAAAGAAAACATTCAGATCAAATGTGACACAGAAATAGACAGACTGACGCACAGAACAGAAAATGAGAGGAAGAAAAGAGAAGAAGAATCTATAGAAAGAGAAGAACGACGTAAAACACTAATAAAAGAGAAAGACAGAGAAATTTGTGGGATGAAGAGAGAACGAGAGGAAAAGACAAGAGGAGAAAAAGAGAATGAGAAAAGAAGAGAGAGAGAAAAGCAGATTTCTGATGAAAAATTCAGAAACCCCAATGGTGTTTTTCTTCAGGTTTGACTCTGTGTCTTCCTCCAAATCTCAGCTGATAAACAGTCTGATTAATGAGAAACACAACACATTCTTCCACAGAAACTGTCCAAACGGCAGCAGAACCAGAGTCCTGATGGATGGAGTGGTGGAGATCGCCTGGTTCTGCCCATCTGGGAAAAATAAAGATAAATTCACTGACTGTGTTGCATTCTGTAATCTACACGGAGATGCAGGAGACCATGAGAAACAGCTGCAGATCCTCACTCAAATGAGCTCAGTCAATGTTGTTCTTCTGCCACAACTGGACAGGAATGACAGAAATGCAGCAAAGATCCAAATCTTGTCCAAGAATAGAAAGCCACTCATTTGTCTTCTAACTGAGGATGATTCATTTCTCACCCTGATGTACAAAGGGAAATATAAAATTGGTCTGAAAGGCAGAAATCAATCAGATGTATCTGAAGAACTCAGACGAGTGATAAATGACTGTCACTCAGAATCATCTCAAACTTTCAGACTTGAAGATGTGTCTAAACACTCAGACATCAGAGTTGATGAGGAAGATGATGATGACTGCAAGAGAGGAAGAGCAGCAGCACAGCAGATGATGAGTTTACTGGAGAAGAAAGATCTGACAAAAGTAAGATAATCATTTCTACCTCATCAGGGGAAACTGTGGCATCAGTGGAGTCAGAGGAACAAAGAACTGCATCGACCTCAAGCAGATGAAATAGAAATGAACATAAGTAGAAAACATACAGAAATTAAGAAAATACGTGAACAGCAGCACAAATCTGACATCAGTGAGTTTATAAAGTTATTCATTAAAGACATGAACTCATATGCTGCCACAGATAATTTTTTTCTTAAATGGCTCAGAATCTTCCTGGATGAATATATATCAGCTGATATTTCTGCTCTACTCTACAAATATGATGAAAAGTGGTCTACAGTCTTAAAACTGGTATGAAAACATGATAAGTCTGAACAACTCAAAACTCAACAAACTGAATTAATAAGAATATGTGAGGAACTTCAAGCTGCAAACTTTGGTTTGGAGCACATCATGAGAGAGATCGGTCAGATCTATGAATCATGTTCATCTGTGAACAAGAACAAGAAAGACCTGCAGGTTCCCTTCTCTTCTCTCCCGAGTCTCGCAGCAGAGATGATGATCTGTGGATTTCCACTGGAGCTGATGGATGGAGATGCTGCTCATGTTCCTGTGATCTGGATCTCTGCTGTTCTAGATCAACTCATCCAGAAACTGGGAGACCAGAGAGTCTTTGTGCTGTCAGTTTTAGGGAATCGAGGCTCTGGGAAATCCACCATGCTGAATGCCATGTTTGGACTTGAGTTTGCTGTCAGTGCTGGCAGGTGCACCAGAGGAGCTTTCATGCAGCTGATCAGAGTCTCAGACGAGATGAAAACACAGATGAACACTGGTTGTTGATACTGAGGGTCTTCATGCTCCAGAACTGTCTGGAAGATCAACAAGACATCATGATAATGAATTGGCCACGTTTGTTGTTGGTCTTGGAAATCTGACACTGATCAACATCTTTGGTGAAAACCCATCTGAGATGCTGGACGTTCTTCAGATTGTTGTTCAGGCCTTCCTGAGGATGAAGAAGGTCAGACTGAATCCCAGCTGTGTGTTTGTGCATCAGAACGTTTCAGATGTCACAGCTGAAGAGAAAAACATGGAGGGAAGGAGACGACTGCAGGAGAAACTGGATGAGATGACAAAACTCGCTGCTAAAGATGAAGTCTGTGATGCAGAATGTTTCAATGATGTCATTAGATTTGATGTTCAGAAAGATGTAAAGTATTTTGCTCAGCTCTGGGAGGGAAACCCACCGATGGCTCCACCAAACCCAAACTACTGTGAGAACATTCAAGACCTAAAGAGGACTATTATGTTTCATGCCTCAAAATCACATGGAATGACACTGATACACACAAGGGATCATATTAAAGATCTTTGGGAAGCTTTACTGAATGAACGATTTGTCTTCAGCTTTAGAAATTCTCTGGAGATTTCAGCTTACAGGAAACTGGTGACCGAATACAGAAAGTGGTCCTGGAGTCTTCGCAGTGCCATGATGGAGACTGAGAACAAACTACACAACAAAATAGAAAATGAAGCAATTCATGACGTTAATGAAACTGATCTTCAAAGAGAACTGAGGAAATCAAGTGAAGAAGTGAAAAAATCAATGTCAGATTTCTTTGAGAAAGACAGAGATGCAGATATACTGATTCAGTGGAAAACATCATTTGAAATCAAAATCAAAGAGCTTCAGGAAAACATTGTGAGAGAAACAAAGAGGAAATTAAATGAGGTTCTTCAGCAGCGAGACCTGAGGAAAAAGATTGATGCTCTGAGGACACATCATGAAAACACTCTCTATGAAAAGAGCAAAGAACTTGCCTTAAAATTTAGATACAAAACACATTATGAAGAAACACTTAAGAAAGAGTTTGATTTGTTTTGGAAACAGAGTGTGAAGATGATCATTAGAGACAGTCCTCTAATTAAAGACATTGACATAATGAGAGATGTGAGACAGATCCTCAGTGACATCTACGAAAGTGTTCCTGTAGATCACTGGAGGGCGAGCATGGACATTTTCACAATGCCACGGTATTCAGATTATGTAAAACTAAAAAAACCCAGTGGGATTAATAGAGTTTTTACAAATGTGTCTACAAATCAGCTAAAGAGATGATGGGTAATATTCTGTCTCAAGAAGATGAATTGCAAATAAGATCATTTGTCACAGATGTTGTTCAACAGACAGACAGAATGATTCTGTCATTTTATATCTCAATAATGGGCTACAACATCAGCTGCATACAACAACTCATACATTACATCAAAGCAAGATTAATAGAACATGAGGAAGGACGAGTGAAATATGTGTTCAAGAATGAATTCTTTATAGATTTGGTTATTTCCATCTGTAAGAGAGCAAATACGATTATCACTGATCAACACAGACTGTTCAGAGAAGCCAATGATCCTGTAGTATTTGTTGAGAAGAAGAGAGAAGAGTACTATAGTATTTTCCAGAAATACTGTCTTGGAGCAGCATCAGCTGTTATTTTTGGTCAGATCATCTGTCAGAATCTCAAACAGCTCATTGAGGAGAGTGTCTACAAGAAGACTGCCAGACACTTAGCATATGAAATTAGATCAAACTGTGAATCACTGAATGGAAACAGAGCAAATCTGGAGAAACACATCCTGAAGACACTGGCAGAAGAGGAGGATTTTGACAAATACATGAACTACATTCATAAACCCAGATATCACTTCAAGAGTTTCATCAGAGATGAAGTCAGTCAATACATCACTCATAAGTTCAGTGTCAGGGTTTTACCCAAAATGAAGAGGAACACTGCACTCCTGCAGCAGAAGATCATGAAAGCAGCTCATGAATCTACTGAACATGTTCAAGAGAACAGAGGAGATGCTGGTTTGTGGTTTCACACAGCAGCTCTCAGGTGAGCTGATCTTCTCTGAAAAACACCTCAGTGGAGTCAAACATGACGATGTTGATTTCAAACTGCTAGAAGATGTAATAAGACTAGAAATCCCATCTATAATGTCTGACATCAACATGAGATTCAACACAAAGACATTTCCAGTAATAATGAACTATAAGTTTAGGCCAGATGAAATTCTGATTGATCTCTTCTGTCAGTGCTGTTGGGTTCAGTGTCCGTTCTGTAAGGCCACCTGCACAAACACCATAGAAAACCATGATGGAGATCACAGTGTTGCTTTTCATAGATTTAGAGGAATTAATGGGTTATTTTACAGTGGAGCAACAAACTTGTCTATTAGCATCTGCACATCAGCAGTAGCAAGTGATCAATGTTTTTATCCAAATACCTCAGATGATAAAGTCCTCTGGAAAGAATACAGAAGAGCAGGAGGGGTTTATGCAGACTGGAGCATCAGCCCTGATCTCTCTGATCTGCCCTACTGGAAATGGTTTGTGTGCAGATTCCAGAAAGATCTGGAAAAATACTACAATAAAACATTTGAGAGGAGTGGTAGGATACCAGCTGAATGGAGAAAATACACAAAACAAGAAGCAGTTGAGAGTTTGGAGGAATACATCTAATCGAGAAGATTAAGAATGAGACTCATGTGTCTCCTCTCAGGTTCAGATCACAGTCAGAAATGAATTTCTCTGATGTTCACCACTGAGACTCATCTACACCTCAGAAGATCAGAGCTTTATCCAATACAGACAAGGAGTCAAGACAAGATTCAGTCACACAAACTAATATAGTGAAATTATTAAAACATCATATTCATATTCAAGTCATGCATTAATAATACATCTTTAAAAATGATACACACTACAGTTTATTCAATCAAAACTGTTTAATATCTAAGATGAACCAAACAAAGATGAGAATATTAAAGGCTGTTGGTGAAATATGACACATGTAAATATGTGTCAGGGTTATGTCAGTGTTGTTTTCTGTGTGCTCCTTGCATTAGTTCCACCTGTGTTGTATTAATTATCCTTGTTTACTCCTGATTACTTAAGCCCTGTGTTTCCCTGTGTCTGCTTTTGTATGTTCACACCATGTTTTCCTCTGTTGGATTGTCAAGTCAAGTCTATTTATATGGCGCTTTTAACAATACAAGTTATCAAAACAGCTGCACAGTATTAAATAGGACAGTAATGTGTCAATACTGCAAGTCATTGATTAAAATGTATAGCATTCTGAAGAACTCCCCTCATTCCCTTGCTCCAGCGTAATGTGACAATATGTAAATGGTCCCATAGCACTTGTTAAAGCTCAGTGCTGATCATCATTAGCCTTCACATTATTGTATTTATATACGGTGTCTAGTGTGCAGAAGGACTTCAGTCAGTTTATCTGTCAAGCAAAATAAACAAAATTAACAAAGCTTGCTTGTTTCAAATAAAATAGCATTATGGGGTCGAGTTTAATTCGGCTGAAAGAATCTGATGCAGGTGTGAAATGTGTTTATCAAGTATGTGTAAATATAGTTTGATTGTCAACCGTTTTTATGTCTAACAGGTTTATATTGTCAGAGCAATTCGTAATCAGCCAGATCAGTCCTCATCTGGGCCAACTATGACACATACGGCTCACTTCAGACAATGACAGAGGGCATATGGGCCAGATCTGGTTCACACACATCAGGCTGGTTTTAATGTGTGTTGTGGCTTGTTGTTTGTGTGTGGGCCAGATATGGCCCGTATGTAACAAAACAGTTTTAGGTTGAATTTCCACTTTGATGTGTGAGGGTCTGCCAGATCTGATATCCAGTTTTGGAGGGCTCTTATTTTAGTTGATCACTTTGTTTCTGTGTTCTAGTTTCCTGAGTTTCATAAGTTTCTGTTTCATTAGCTGCCCTTATTTTTAATTATGGCCTGTTATTTGCCATGGTTATGGATTACCCATTCAACAATGATCTGCTAGTCCACCAGTGTTTTAAGTCAGCAGCTTGACATGGGTGGCCTTCTTTTGGCATGCCATCAGTGAGCTGACAAAGATAAAAATGCTGCCGGTCTACTAGTGTTTTGGGTGGAACTGGCTGGCCGAACCGTTGGTACACCAGCAGGCCGATAGTGTTTCTATGTTTCTGACTTTATTTTTTTAAATGAATCTGAAAGCACTGAATAATAAAATATTGAGACTAAAAGCAAAGAATAAAAATGTGGCAAGCAAGCATGCTTTTAAATTACGGAGAAAGGTTGAGCGTTCATAAAAGCAACATTCACTTTGTCCCACTATCACTTGCAGGACTGGCATTTTGCACTGGTCATATAACTACAAAATGTGTTTTAAATTTAAATTTGTGATGTAGAAATGTTAAATTATTAATGTAATGTTTTAAGTAATGCTGCATGACTGTGATGTGTTTTAATGTGTGTGCATTGAACATTCTAGTATAACAACAATATAACGGTTATCCACTGGGACGAGTTGATGTGATGAACCCATGTGCAGTTTATTGGTGAAAGTGTAATCCAAATGAAACAATCCAAACGATTATCCAAACAATGACTTGACAAAAATAGATTTGACGTGACTTGAAACAAAGCCTCACCAACAGCGGATTACAACATCAGGGGTGTGTTCCAGAAAGCAGGTTATGTTACATACCCAGGTGTGTTTAAGAGTAAGTTAGTGGATAACCGCAACTTTCGGTTCCAAAAACGGAGGTAATTTTCAGGTTAAGTAAGTAGCCATAGCAACTTGCTCTCTGAAGATAACCTGCTCCGGAGCAGGTTATGTCCCAGGGTTAGTTTGTATCCGAAAGGTAGCACAGATTATACAAGGTTTTTTACTCACTGTGAGAGGGTGATAAGGCCACGCACTGATGTGTTTTCTATCAGAAATAGTTTGTCCAATGAAGCAGCAGTGCTATTTATGAATTCAATGATTATTCCTCATATCACATATTGTATGACTACCTGGACTTAGACATGTAAATCTTTTCTTAAGCCAGTTGAAATTATTTATAAACAAACTATCAAGGTTCTGGATAAACAACCAAACAGTTTTCACCATTGTAGCATATTAAGTAAGTTTTCTATTTCAGGTTTCACATTTATTGTGATCATTTATAGTCATTCTGGTATGGCATTCTGCAATTTTAATTAATTCTCTGTATGGTATTTGTTGTTCTTAATTTGGTGTATTAATATTCTTTGTTCATACTTTTTCTCCTGTACTCAACCTGCCAAAAGTGACTATGGATGAAAATTATCGTGTTGGCTAAATCCGGTGCATTTTACATATTGTATGCATAATTAATGTGCTTTGTCCCTGATTAAATAAATAAATTGAAATGAAAACATCAAAAAAAAAAAAAAAAGTAATATTGTGATATATTAACACATTTTAAAGTAGCTATTTTCTGTGTGGATATCTGTTAAAATGCAATTGACTGCTGTGATCAAATCTGAATTTTCAGCATCATTACTCCAGTCTTCAGTGTCACGGGATCCTTCAGAAATCTTTCTAACACTGGTGATGCATTTTATTTTTCAGGATTCATGAAATTAATAGAAATTATAACAGCATTTGTAAGAAGCAGAAATTTTTACTATCAGTGAACATCTCACTGACTGCAAACATTTGAACACCATAAAAGGTCTGGAGTTTATTTATTTATTAATTCAGCATTGCATCACTGGAATAAATTACATTTGAAAAGATATTCATATAAAAACATTTTAAATTGTAATAAGATTTCACTATATTACTATTTTTACTGTATTTTCCATTGCTGGGGGTCGATGTCAGTCTGCATCTGATCTAGAGTTTGTTGGCCACTCCACATACACAGCAATTAAACTCAAACAAAGGACACTATCTATGCACCACTTTAGATTAGAGGATTCTGGTTTGTTGAGACATATATCCACACATGGACATACAGTTCAAAGCATATCTCTGAAGATTATTTAGAAAACCAACAAGGATAGGGTTGTGTGAAGTGGCCCACCAAAGACGTATATCAGCACATCTAGCAACAGGTTGTCTGAAGATGTCCCATCCATCTAGGGATTTTGTAGAGTTGGGAGAGAAGCCTAGTTTTGTGAACACAGTGACACACATTAAAAAAAAAAAAAAAAAAAAAAAAAACTCCTTCATGGTTGAGTGCTCAGGATCGTATTGTTATCAGGTACTTCCCAAAACATCCAGAGAAAAATCAAGACAATATTTAACTTTATTCTTTGTTATGCAGGGACAGAGATCAAAATAAATGATTATCATGTTTGGATCATGAGTTTATCATGTAGCTGAGCCCTGATGGTCTTTGAGGCATAAGCTGTCAAAGAAGGCATGAAGAGTAAATACGTATTTAGCACATGGAGAATTATCTGGAAAACAAGAAATTGTTTTTTTTTTTCAGACTGAATCTGTACACATCACTGAATATTTGACACATCTCCATTTCATCTGTTTTTTCTTGACTTAATGTCAATTTGTATTACATTACATTACATTTTAGACATTTAGCAGACACTTTTATCCAAAGCAACTTACAAAGGAGAACAATGGAAGCAATAAAAATCAACAAAAGAGCAATAACATGTAAGTGCTATGACACTCATTAAGCCTAACACAGAACACGCAGCAAGGAATTTTTAAAGTGTAAAATAAATAAAAGAAAATAGAAAGGAAAAAAAAAAAACATTTAAATATAAAAATATATATATATATATATATATATATATATATTTAATTCGAGATTACATTTCCAAAATTTACAGATTGCATTGTAAAATTGCAAATGCATATTTCGGAGGATTTTACCTTGACTACACACACCACCGCACAAGTAAAAAAGGCACAGCAGCGGCTGTTTTTCCTGCGAACAATGAAAAAAGTGGGAATGTCAAAAAAAACGTTAATGACCTTTTACAGTTGCTCTATAGAGAGCATTATGACATACTGCATTTCTGTGTGGTATCTGAGCAGCACTATGGCAGACAGGAGGGGGCTACAGCGTGTCGTCTCTAGTGCACAGAGGATCATTGGGGTCCAACTTCCAATACTGGAGGACATCTACAAGACACGGTGTCTCAGAAAGGCAACTAACATCTGTAAGGATGTTACACATCCTGGTCATCATCTTTTTGAAACACTACCATCGGGCTGGCATTATAGAGCCATCTATGCCCGCACGATGAGATTCAAGAACAGTTTCTTTCCAAGAGCTGTGGCCACTCTCAACTGTATTTGATTAACAAGACAAAGAACTGTTGATGCACAGTCGCACTTTATATTTATATTTATATTATCTTGCACTAGGTCTATATTATTGGGATTGTTGCTGTCTGTGGTTGGTGATGTCTGGGCAGAGCTGCTAATGCTATTTTGTTGTTTTTTTGTGCCTTAGGGTGCATGCAATGACAATGACAATACAGATTCAAGATTTAGTTTACAAAACATTTTTGAGACTGAAAAAAAAAACTTCAAGAAACTACATACATAAAAACCTGTGTCAGACCAACAAAAACACCCCAAAGTCTGAGCAAAGAATTTCATATTGTTGAAATGTGACTTTGTGAGTTCCCAGGTTGCATTGCAGCATAAATAAATTATGCAGTTACTGTTATAGGAGTATTGTTTTGCTTTTTGCTGACTTCATTTAATCATTTTGTTGGTGTTTTGTCATTATTGGTAGCTATTTGTTGTACGGTGATGTAAAGAGCTCATCTTTTTAACATTTGTTGATTGCTACCGTTCTTGAGGTTTGTGTGTCTAGTTTTGAGGCCTATGTTGTGTGTTGTTTGTCTAGTTTGGAGTATGTTACATTTTACATTTATTTGATGTATATTTTACTCTTGTAAGATGTTTAACAAACAAAGACATAATGATTCTGTTCACAGATGTAGATGAAATGGATAATCTGGATTAGACCATTAATAACATCTAAAACACAAAGATCATGTGGATCTTCAAGATCTTCTGTTTATTTGGGTTAAAGAAGGGGTGTTAAAACAGGATAGAAAATAGTCTATTACATCTAAATTATGTTGTTTTTTTCATGTAAAAATCTTGAGAACATTATAATGAGACATCAGAGAACAGTACAAAACAATACTGTAAACTGTAAAAAAAAAATAGTTGAGAAAATGTGTAAAAAAGGCAACTTGCAGTAAGAAATTTAAAAACAATATTTTTTTAGTAGTTTTCCTCAGTAAAATTACTTTATTTTGCTAATGTAAATTTGTTAATGCAATACTAATTGTCTTATTTTGCTAATAGAAATTTTTTTAACACAGCAACTGAAAAAATAATTACTGCTGTGAAGGTAATTATTTTTTTTTTTTTTTAGGATCGGTGGCAATCAACAAACGTTAAAAAAAAGATTAGCTTTTTACATCACAGTACAACAAACAACAAAACAACAACAAAAACGTCCAGGTTACGTCTGTAACCATGGTTCCCCTAAGGGAACGAGACGCTGCGTCGAAACGCTTGGGGAACGCCCCCGGCGAGCCACCGTACTGAAGCGTGTGTAGAACCAAACCAATGAGGAAGTGCCACGTCATGAGCGGGATGACGTAGTCGATCAGGAAGCATAAGACACGCCGGCAACACGCTCATTTTAGCTTGATGCGAAGCGAGCGCGTGTAGGGGTGTCAGGAGTATGGCACGTAGACGCAGCGTCTCGTTCCCTTAGGGGAACCATGGTTACAGACGTAACCTGGACGTTCCCCGTCAGTCCACTTCGAGCTGCGTCGAAACGCTTGGGGAACGAGAATACCCACTGCGCCATACGAGTGAGCCCACCCCTACCTGAGTGTGTGTTAGGTCAGGAGGAGAGGACTCGAGAACCTGGAGTAATAGGAAGGTCCAAGTTATAAAAACGAACAAATGTGTGCGGAGAGGACCAGCCCGCCGCATCACAGATGTCGCTCAAGGCCAAACCCAAGAAAAGGGCTTTAGAGGCCGCCATACTCCGGGTCGAATGTGCCCGGACCCCCAGAGGAGACCGGAGGCCCGAGGACTCATAGGCAAGTGAGATGGCCTCGACCACCCACCTGCTTATGGTCTGCTTGGTGGCCGGAGTGCCCTTCTTCGGACCACCAAAGCACACAAAGAGCTGATCTGCATTACGCCACGGGGCAGAGCTGTGGACGTATGTGTCCAGTGCTCGAACTGGACACAACAGATTGAGACGCTCCTGACCCGCCTCCTGAAAGGGGGGAGGGCAAAAGGCCTGAAGCACAATGGGACCTGGCACAGAAGTAGGCACCTTAGGAACATACCCCGGCCTGGGGTAAAGAAACGCCCTGACCATACCGGGAGCGAACTCGAGGCATGACACGGCGAGCGCCTGAAGGTCTCCCACCCGCTTGAGGGAGGAGATGGCGAGGAGGAACACAGTCTTAAGTGTCAGGAACTTGACTGGGACCTCCTCGATAGGTTCGAAGGGAGCTCCGCAGACCACTGCCAGGTCCCACGAGGGCACCTTAGTGCGTTGTGCTGGCCTCAGCCTTAGAGCACCACGGAGGAAGCGGATGACAAGGGGGTGTTTCCCAATAGATAGACCACCCTGAAAGGCGTGGAAAGCACTCAAGGCCGCCACGTACACCTTCAGAGTGGAAGGGGCTAACCCCGCGGCAAATCGGTCCTGCAAAAATTCCAGAACTGTACCAATCGGGCAGTTAACTGGATCTTGCGCCCGCTGACCGCACCAAGAAGTGAAGAGTCTCCACTTCAAGGCATACAGCTTCCTCGTGGAGGGAGCTCTGGATTGGAGGATGGTCTCAACAACCTCAGCTGAGAGACCGGAAGCTATGAGGTGTGCCCCCTCAGAGGCCACGCCCACAGCTTCCACAACTCCGGGCGGGGGTGCACAATGGTGCCCCCTGCCTGAGAGAGGAGGTCCCTCCTGAGCGGAATCTCGAAGGGAGAGCCGTCTAGGAGGGCCACCAGGTCCGAGAACCAAACTCGGGCCGGCCAGAACGGGGCTACCAGGAGTAGACTGACCCCGTCCTGACGTACTCTCTCCAGAACTCCCGGGAGCAGAGCAATCGGGGGAAATGCATACAGCCGCAGCCTCGGCCATGGCTGTACCATAGCATCCAGCCCCAGTGGAGCTGGATGCGTGAGGGAAAACCAAAGTGGGCAGTGCGTCGTGTCCTGAGACGCAAACAGATCCACTTCTGCTAGGCCGAATTCCCTCCATAGGAGCTCCACCGAATGTGGGTGGAGTCTCCATTCCCAGGGCCTCAGCCCCTGTCTCGACAGGATGTCCGCTCCCCGATTGAGATGCCCAGGAATGAAGGTCGCTCTCAGTGAGAGGAACTTCCCCTGGGCCCAGAGGAGGATCTGGTGTGCCAGCCTGTAAAGGGGGCGCGACCTCAGACCCCCCTGCCGGTTGATATAGGAGACCACCGATGTGTTGTCTGTGCGGACAAGCACATGATGTCCCCTGAGGTCTGGGAGGAAATGTTTCAATGCACGAAACACCGCCAACATCTCCAGGCAATTGATGTGCCAAGTGAGATGGCGGTCTTCCCACAGACCATGGGCTGAGCGGCCACTCATGACCGCCCCCCAACCCGTGAGGGAGGCGTCCGTCGTTAGCGTTACGCGACGACAAGGAGCCCCCAACACCGGGCCTTGAGATAGGAACCAAGGTTTCTTCCACATGTCCAGGGCACGTAAGCAACGCCGCGTGACCTTGATCATGCGAAACGGGTTTCCTCTCGGGGAAAACCCTTTGGTCCCGAGCCACCACTGCAGAGGTCTCATGTACAGCAGGCCAAAAGGTATTACGTTGGACGCAGCTGCCATCAGACCCAACAGTCTCTGAAACTGTTTGACAGTGAGTGACTGGCCTTCTTTCACGCTCTTGACTGCTGTGAGGATCGACTCGATACGAGCAGGAGACAGACGTGCCTGCATCGTCGTCGAATCCCACACCACGCCTAGATAAGTGGTCCTCTGAGATGGAGAAAGCACACTTTTCTTGGCGTTTAGTCTTAACCCCAGCACTTTCATGTGGGCGAGGACGGCATCTCGATGCCGAATCGCCTCCTGACGCGACTGAGCCAAAATCAGCCAGTCGTCGATATAATTGAGTATGCGGATGCCCTGGAGTCGAAGAGGAGCCAGGGCAGCATCCACACACTTGGTGAAAGTGCGGGGAGAGAGTGATAGGCCGAAAGGAAGAACCCGATACTGGTAGGCTTCGCCCCCGAAAGCGAACCTCAGGAACCTCCTGTGACGAGGAAGGATGGAGATGTGGAAGTACGCGTCCTTCAGATCGATAGTGACAAACCAGTCCTCGGACCTGATCTGTGTAACGATCTGAGAAATAGTGAGCATCTTGAACCGAAGCCGTTTGATGGCGCGGTTCAAAAGACGCAGATCTATAATGGGACGCAACCCCCCATCCTTCTTCGGAACAATGAAGTAGCGGCTGTAGAACCCAAGTTCCCTCTCGAGAGGGGGAACCACCTCGATGGCTTCCTTCCTCAGGAGAGTAGCTACTTCTTGCTCTAGCACCAGAGCCTGCTGGGGGGCCACCAGAGTGTGGAGGACCCCCGAAAACCGGGGTGGGCGCAACCCAAACTGGATTGCATACCCCTGTTCTATTATCCGCAGAACCCATGATGAGACGTTCGGCAGAAGCTTCCACGCTGCCAGAAAGTCTACTAAGGGAACCAGCCGCTCGAGGCTGGTCTCTGGTGTAATAGGAGTTGGAAGGGCCAACCCCTCGGGGTGGGTCCCTCCTGGGGGAGCGAGCATCCCCGTGCCGTACCGAAACCGGGCGGCAACTGGGTAGCCCGTTCGCCGGAGCTCATTGAGCCCTGAAACACACGAGGTGGCAGGGACTGCAACAACACTCCCCGAGAGCGCTGAGGTAGAAGGGGTACCGTATACTGAGGTAAACGCCCTTCTACCCCAGTGGGGGCTGCTCTCGAGCCCAAAGCGCCAATAGCGTCAGGGCTTTTTTGTCTGGGCCTTCTTAGACTGAAGGACGGTCCTCAGATCCGTCTTCTGACGAGAAGGCCCAGACCCAGAGCGTCGCCCCGCCCCCTGGTCTTTCTTAGGGGGGGCACGGGTAGCGACGCTCTGCCTCTGTTGCTGGCGATATGAGGAGCTGGACGGCCGGGGCTGCTCCCGCTCAGCAGCCCCTGGGACCTGGCGCCGAGGGAGGAAACGCTGGAAAGCCGCCGCTTGCTTTTTCGCCTCCTGAAACCTCTCGACGACAGTATTTACTGCGTCGCCGAAGAGGCCAGAAGGCGAAAGCGGGGCGTCCAGCAGGAAGAACCTGTCCTTATCTTCCATAGTGGACAGGTTCAACCACAGATGTCTCTCCGTGGCCACAAGGGCAGACATAGAGCGGCCGATGGCACGGGCCGTCTCTTTAGTGGCACGGAGAGACAGATCTGTGGCCCGACGCAGTTCAGCAACTGCGTCGGATTCCCTTTCCTCCCCAGCATCCAGGTCCTTAAGCAGGTCAGCCTGATATGCCTGCAACACCGCCATGGTGTGCAAGCAAGCACCAGCCTGACCTGCCGCCGTATAAGCTTTTCCCACCAAGGAAGATGTTTGCTTAAGAGCCTTGGTGGGAAGCTTAGGGGCCTTCAGAGACGATGCCGAAGCAGGGGAGAGATAGCTCGCAAGCGTCTGCTCCACTGCTGGCATCGCCCCATATCCCCTCTCACTCAGCCCCAACACATTAGAATATGTAGATACATCGGGGCTGAAAATGCGAGAGGAATATGGCTTTCCCCACGACCTAGACACCTCGGTGTGAAGGTCGGGGAAAAACGGAAGACCCCTTCGTGAAGGTTGTGAACGCACACGCAGAAAACGTTCGTCCAATTTACTTTTTGGACGAACGTCCTGCTTCTCGGACGGCCATTCCAGATTTAATTTAGAGACCGCCCGAGTCACAACCTCCACGAGCTCCTCATATGCCAGAGACTGTGGTGGCGAGCTCACAGTCTCTTCTGTGTCGACGCTCATCACGTCAACCTCCTCAGAGGAAGACAGATGAAGCGCCGGGTCCTCTCTCGGGGGGGAAGAAACCGCAGCGCGGGCTTCCGAACCCTGAGAGGGGACCGTGGATCTAGCGGTTAAGGACTGAGATAAGGACGAGCCTGTCTCAGATCCTTCCACTAAATCCACCTGCGAGCCCCACGAGAGCAGTCTACGCTGGGCCTCGGCCGCAGCGGGACCGCTGCCCGCGGGAGCTCGCACCTGACCGCCCTCGTCAAAGACGGCCAGGCGGGAGCGGAGCACGCGGAGCGGGAGAAGCTCGCAATCGTGACAGTCAGCCCGCTCGAGGGCTGACTGTGCGTGCTCCGCACCCAAACAAACGACGCACAGATCGTGTGTGTCCTCGCCTGCAATGTAACGAGGGCAGGGAGGAACACAACGTCTGAAACGCTGTTCGCTCGCCACTTTGCTTTTACATTTAGACATGTTTTAATACAGTTTGTTTGGCTGGCTAACAGAGTTGTTTTTAACTGAAGCACACACACAACAGACACGCTCGCTGAAGAGCAAAAGCTAAAATGAGCGTGTTGCCGGCGTGTCTTATGCTTCCTGATCGACTACGTCATCCCGCTCATGACGTGGCACTTCCTCATTGGTTTGGTTCTACACACGCTTCAGTACGGTGGCTCGCCGGGGGCGTTCCCCAAGCGTTTCGACGCAGCTCGAAGTGGACTGACGGGGAAATCGTAATTCTTTGTTCAGACAACTGTGTTTGACTAGTTGGGACAACATTTGGGGTAAATAAGGTTTTTAATGTAGTTTCAAGAAAATTGGATTTTTTAGTATTTAAGAAGAAATGTTTTGTAAACTGTAACTCATGCAGTTGCATTTTTTACAGTGTCTTTTTTCATGCACATGAATTAGGTTTCATGCATCTGAATTTAGTTGAGCACATGCATCATGTCTGAAAGCCTACTTTACATTTGCAGAAATATCATAATACAATTGGACAAATGGTTTAAATACAAAATGATTTTTTAAAGTCTCAGAGACATGCTTCTTGTGTGTGCTTCATACTTTGTTCTGTGTCTGAACATGTTTGTTCCTGTAAGAGCTAACCAGAAGAACAGGTAACAAACCTCAGGCGGAGCCACAAAGCTTTTGTCTTTTGACCAAATCCTCTACTCGATGTGTTTCATTTAAAGAGAGCAGTTTATTAATGATTTGTGCAGTATTTGTTTTCTAAGAAGTGTTATTTTTTATCTGTCTGAAGTTACTTTCACTAAAGATGACGGAGGGATTTTCTTCGCCTACAGGTATGAAATATCTTCACTTAGACACAGACTGTATATGAAGGGATCAGATGCAAAAGCCTCTAAATCCATCTGACATCTTTCTTAAAAAAAAAAAAAATGCATTTTTATTAGGCTCCAATGTATAGGTTTCTATGTAAGTAGCTCATTTTTGACAGGGTTTTTTTTTTTTTTTTTTTATCTGAACTCTTCATATGTTGCTGTTGCGAAATTGATTTTATTACATGATTATCTGAGATGATTTCGTTTTTTGTTTAGTCTAGATTTTTATGGAAACGTTTCTGTTATTGGAGTCATCCAGCCTAACAAACTTTTATGTATTCTTAGTTTTATACAAGAATAACTTTATTTGTCACTCATCATGTACTAATTTTCTTTTTCTAATTTCTTTCATCCTTCTCACATGAGAGCTCCCTCTAGAGGCTTACTAGAACACCACATATCCCTCTCTCTTAAAGGGGTCATTGAATGGGTAGAGAAAATATAATTTTTATGATTATTTGGTGTAATGCAATGTGTTTACCTGGTTTAAATAAAAAAAAATCGCTCTATTTTGCTCATATTTTATATTATTTTATGTCCTCTAAGCCCCGCCTTTCTGAAACGGGTCGATTTTAACACAATTCACAGATGAAAATCATTGAGGTGTGCTCTGATTGGCCAGCTGTATCATGCGTTGTGATTGGCCGATTACTCTAAGTGTGTGTCGGAAATGTTACGCCCCGTACAATATGTGGAATCCCATCCTCCCGAGCAATTGACAGGTGATAATGTCAAATGTACTACCTTATCAATTCAAGCCCGAATCTGATCCAGACCAAGCTGATCAGTCAACTCGCGACTTGATCAAAATGTAGCAGATTGGTAAGGTTTTACTTTACAAATAACTATTACACCGTGTCTACACCTGACACGACATTTGTCGCAATGCAACAGCAAAAGTCTGTGAACATATACAAAGCGACCACTGAAATTTGTGTCAAAACATCATAAACATAATGCAGCAGCAGTTTTATGTCCGACATTTGTTGTGTCGTGCCACGCCGCTCACGTCCGGTGTAGACACGTTGTTACATTTAACAGCTCACTAACGTTATATGTAATCACTTCAATATACTGCATCTATGACACAACTTTCAACACTGTATTTATTTTATCATTAACTGAAGAAATATAATACTTTAAAAGCATACTGTTGTATTCTTACCATTTTTGTTTAGGTGCAAATGTACAAACTGTGTTCCTTTGGGTGGTGTTAGGCAAATCGTCACCACATGCTGACGTAGATACTTGGGGGTGTGTTAGACCCAGTCGTTTTAGGGGGGTGTGGCAGACTCCTAACTTTAATAAAGAATATCTCTTTGAATTTGAGACTTTAGTCTTTGCAACTTTACAGATCTTCTTTATGCACCAAGAGCTTGTAACAGTCCAAGGAGAAAGGAAAACTTGAAAACTCATTCAATGACCCTTTAAGAACAAACATACTATAGGAATATGGTTTCAGTGCAAATTGTTAACAATTGCGATACAAGTTGCTCTGTATTTTTTTCCCTTTGCAAACTTACAGTCCCAACATTATGATGTGCAACAAACCCTTACTGAACAAATATTGTTACAGGAATGCAATTTCCAACCACTCAGTATAAGCATCACATAACAGTATCCAAACACAATATTCCCAGAACAGCATGTTCTTTTCTTATGCTGTGTAGAAACACTGCGTACTAATAATGCATTCAGCACACTTTACATTACATAATCCTGAGTACATGCAGGCACACGCCTGCACGGAAAAGGTTGTGTAACTACTGCTGGTTGATCAGCCACTACAGGATAACAGTTCACTGGACTCATCCGTTGTGCATGGAGCAAGTGCAGGTGCCAGCTGGGATGCATTCCAGCATCGTCCATCTGACAACTTATACGTGTACAGCCCTTTCTTACCCACAACCTTTAGGGGTTTTCCAAATTTAAAATGAGTCTTTGGCACAATTCCGGGTTTCTTTACCCAGACGTCCGAGCCACACTCAAATAAAACATGCTTTGCACTGTGTTTTCTGTCACTGTACTGTTTACTTTTTCCTGTTTCTCCCTCATGTGTGAAGCAAGATGGTGAGGTGTGTGCCGTTTGCCTGCAGGTGGCAAGCAAATACCTGAGGTTTTAAGTTTGGTAAACATGGCTCTCCCATGTTAACTGGTTAACCTGGTGTGCACTGTGTTGTGGCATGCGGCGTTGCACGATATGCCTGCAGAGAGTCTTTGGTGAACTCCTTCCACCTCATCCTTCCAGTGAAGCAGTTTGTAAACTATCCTTTAAGCTGCAATTAAAGTGTTCGACTTCCCCGTTGACTCTTGGGTAATAAAAAGACGATGTCCTGTGTATGATTCCTCTGAGTTGCAAGAACAGCCTGAAGTCACACGAAGTCAACTGTACTCCATTATCAGAAATCAGCTCTTTCGGGTTCCCTTCCCTGCTAAACAGTTTTCTACTTGTTTGTCCATGCCAGGCCACCAGTAGGGCTCTCTCAGCCTTATTTGTGTCCTTACGATGTCTTGATGAGTATCATTTGTGAGCGCAATGAACTTGGGCTGGAGACATTCTGGAACCAGGAGGCGTGTGGTTCCTCGCACCACATAACCATCCTGCAGTGAAAGTTCATGACGCACTTGAAAATATGGCTGTACAGCATGATCCAGTGCCTTAGCACATTTTGGCTTTTTGAAGCGAGCAGTCTGCGTAGCTCAGCTTGGACAGGGCAATAATCACATGCCACTTTGAACTCAGACCTGTTTATTGCAGTGAGGGTAGAAGTGAGTGCGATGACTTCCAAATCACGTTCCAGACTTGGTTCAGTACTAGGAAGTGGTGAGATAAATAGTCTGCAGTCACATTCTCACACCCCGGCTTGTATTGAATATCATAGGTAAATGCCATCAGCCTAGCTGACCATCTTGCTATACGCATACCTGCTCTGCCTTGATCCTTAGATGATAAAAGGGTGGTCAGTGGGCTGTGATCTATCCGCAGTGTGAAGTGTCGTCCCCACAAGTAGGTCCTCCACCTCTCTGTTGCCCAAACACCTGCTAGTGCCTTTTTTTCTACTGTGGAGTACGGCCCATTCTGTTGCGGTAAGGGTGCGTGAGGCAAAAACCACTGCTCTCTCCATGTTGTCTACATGTATTTGGGTAAAAACCCCTCCTATCCCACAGTCTGAGGCATCTGTGGTCACTATTGTAGGTAGTTGTAGATTGAAAAGCGCAAGGGCAGCACTATTCACAATTAGTCCCTTAACAGTCTGAAAGCTCTCCTGAGCCTCAGGTGACCAACTGAATGTAGTAGAGCCTCGTATAAACACATGCAACGGCTCCACCACTGTAGTGCAATTTGGTATGAATTAAGAATACCAAGACGTGAGCCCCAGAAATGAACACAGGCTAAAGGAAAGGAAAGGAAAGGAAAGGACTGTGATGAGTGGCCAAGTACGGTGACCCATACTCGGAATTTGTGCTCTGCATATCACCCATCCAAGTGCACACACACAGTAGTGAACACACACACACACACACCGTGAACATACACCTGGAGCAATGGGCAGCAATATTGCTGTGGGAGCAGTTGGGCGTTCAAGTTGCTCAAGAGTCTCACCTGAGTCGTGGTATTGAGGGTGGAGAGAGCGCTGACCATTCACCCTCCCCACCGACAATCCCTGCCGGACCTGGGAATCGAAATCGCAACCTTTCGGTTACAAGCCCGACTCTCTAACCATTAGGCCACAATAGCCCCCCCCAAAAATAAAGCAGTGGGCAGCCATATCGCTATCGCTGCTGCGCACAGTGAGCAGTTGGGGTTCGGTGCCTTGCTCAAGGGTCTCACCTCAGTCGTGGTATTGAGGGTAGAAGAGTGCTGAACAATTACCCCCCCACCGACAATCTCTGCCAGACCTAGGTCTTGTAACCTTTTGGTTACAAGACCGACTCTCTAACCTGACTAATGACAGCATCAGGAGGTGGTGCATTGAACACCACAGAGACATGGGAAGCATCAGGCTGTATCCCTTCTCAGACAGGATATGACCCAGAAATTACAGTTCTTTTTCTGAAGTGAAACATTGCCATGTTCAGTTTGAGCTGAACCAGCTCAATCCGCTGCAGCACAGCCTGCAGATTTTTATCATGTTCCTTGGAGCTGAGGCCTGTCTGTATGGAACCCTTTTGAAAAGAAATAATCCATTGTGTGTGATAAACGCTGTAAGATTTTGACTGTCCTCATGCAACGCTACCTGGTGATGAGCACTTTGTAGGTCTAATGTAGAAAATACTGTTGCTCCACACAGGTTCACAAACATCTCCTCCATAAGTGGATGAAGAAAACTGCCCACTACCACTTCCTTGTTGGGCTCACGTAAGTTGATGCAGAGCCGAGGTTTCTGCCCAGCACAGCTGATCCTTTTTGTACAATGTGTAAGTCTGTGGTAGTGCAGTAGCCTCCATATGAGATGCTGGCTGGCAAGCATCCTTTCACTTCAATTGCATCATCCCCAAAATTAACTAGACTGAGATTGCAGTAGCTTTAGAGGCTACTGCACTACCACAGACAGTGGTGGTGTGAGGGGTGCATGACTGAAAAATCCAGTGTAAATGGACATCGGCAATATAGACACTGCTGATCCCATGTCAACAATTAACTGAATGTCCTTTTGTAGTCCTATGCTTGCACATATCTGTACTGTACACATTATTTTACCACAGTCACGAGAGTGTTCAATGTTTAACACTTTGTCTTTGCAAATCCTGATTCGTTACAGTTCCTGCAAAGTCAATCCTTAGCAGGGCATCCTGGAAAATTAGCTGTGTGCTGCTCAGATCCACAACAATAACAAGTACGTGCATGAGCCAATTTTGTAAGTCTGTGTGCGGTGTTGACTTTACTTTTATACAGACAGTGGCTGCGTCCGAAACCGCCTACTTCTCTACTATATAGTAGGGGAAAAGCAGTAGGTGAGCGAATAGGTATGTCCGAATCCTTAGGATTCATAAAAGAGTAGGCGAGAATTACCTGGATGACATACTAATTCTCGCGAGATTCGGACGGATGTCTACTTAAAGTGCGTCCGAAACCACCTATGTCTCAACTATATAGTAGGGGAAAAGCAGTAGCCGAGTGAATAAGTATGTCCGAAACCTCAGTATTCATAAAAGAGTAGTCGAGAAGTTCCTGGATGTCCTACTGCTTCAGCCCAGATTCTGAAGTGTTCATCGATGGACACTTTTCAATCCCAGGAGGCCACGGGAGATCAAAACGTCATCATCAAACGTGATTGAGAACCGCGGCGAGGATGTTTACAAATGTAAGTAGCCTATTACAAACCAGAACACATTGTAGTAAACTGATGATTTGCATGAGACATAAGATAGTAACCTTATATATTTGTGATTTCACTGTAAAAATACGTTTTATTATGTATAGCGAACAGAGCTCCAGGTAGCACACGTACGTCTCCAAAGTGGATTTACATAAACCATATATCTTAAAGACGAATACTAAATGTCTGTTTAACAACTGACAGGTAAATGTTTTAAGAGAATTGCAGATGAGCACATCAAAACAGACATCTAAGTGTGTGATGTACGTTATGTGTGCTTATTATGTAGAATTCACGGTTGTCAACACTGCTTTAGTTGAATGTAAGTAATGTAAATAAACACATGTACATAAAGAAACTAAACGAGTTATCTATTTAATTTGTCTATTAGCACTGTTGATAAATTCAGGAGCATTTATGTTGGATTAAAAGCTAATTAACACATCAGCAACTACCTCAACATGTACATGCAGGTATGAGCACATAACTGAATCTTGTCTGGATGTTACAGGGACAGATGAGATACACATGCAGTTATGTGGTAAAGAGAGGCTGATGAAGAAATGCTGCCATCAAAGGCTTTGAATGAGTACACTACGGACATTCTAATTTGTTGTCATTGTTGTCATTTCAAACAGAGCTATTATAACACTTCTGATTCTTGATTTCTGTGCCTTTGCTGCAGATCTTTTGTGGTGGAGAAGAACCTGCAAGGAAAGGTAACAGCAACATTTGTGGGAAAAAAAAGGGGAAACCTGAAACAAAATATAAAGTAAGATTATTTTCTTACTTCTAATGCAGAGATCAAATTCCCTTGTGCTGTTAAAATGCAGCTAATTGTTCTAATTGTTGAATTCTAATTGTGCATATTTGTATGATCTGAAATGTCTGCTGTGAGCAGTGGGAAAGGAGAAATCCACAGCAGCATCCTGGAAATGGACTAGTGCCATGGATGATATCCTCCATCACTCCACATGCTCTTGTTGCCTCATCTGGACCAGATGTTGCTGAGGCCTCTTCATCCTCAGTGACCCCAGAGTCAGTGGGAGCATCTAGAGAAAGACCAAAACACACTGAGGAAGTGATTTTGGTCAAGTTTGTTTTGCTGGTTTCATCAGTCAATGGAGCCTGAGTTTCAGAAGCTAAAAAGCTTCATCAAATAATGTCATGAAACTACTGAAACTCAGGTTCCATTGACTGATTTTGTATGAACAGAAATACAAGATGTAAGATGCTCTTATTACAGGGACCCCAGCAGAGACAGGTGGAGGTTGTCACGGTGGTCAGCTGGAGAATTGGCACAGCTGTGTGAGATGGCAGTGTCAAAGTCAAGTCAAAGTCTGCTTTATTGTCAATTCTGCTATATATACAGTACATACATACAGAGAATTGAAATTGCGTTACTCTCAAACCCTAGATACATACAGGTAACATTAACAATAACAAGAAGTAAAATACAATTACGTACAAAAATAAATAATATATAAAAATACACATTTCCAGTAAGAGTCAAGTAACAAAATAAAGTGGCATTAATTATAAAGATGTATGAAAGATAAAGTGACTTATGAAGATAAAGATAAAGTGACAATGGCAGATAACAGTGCAAACCAGACAAATAGTGCAATTAATGTGTAGTGCAAGAGCTTAATAGTCTGTGTATGTAGAGACCAGTGTTCAGAGAGTCAGACGTGTTATGAGGTAGATGGATGAGGTAGTGAATCGTGGGGGGGTGTGGGGTGGGTGGGGGGGGGGGGGTGATGTGATGTCTCAGAGGTCAGGTACATGGGGCAGAAAGAGGAGAGAGGGGGGCGGGGGGCAGAGTCGGAGGGAGTTCAGCGTCCTGACAGCCTGATGGATGAAGCTGTCTTTCAATCTGCTGGTCCTGGCCTGAAGACTGCGCAGTCTCCTCCCTGATGGCAGCAGACTGAAGAGGCTGTGTGACGGGTGGGTGGGGTCACCAGCAATGCTGAGGGCTTTTCGGGTGAGACGGGTGTCGTAGAGTGTGTGGGTTCACCGCCTGGAAATATATCATTGTCAGAACAATATGTTTGAATAAAGCTTTGTTCAATGTGTCATCATTTATGCTCATGGTTACTTTTATTTATTCTTTTACTAATTTATTCATGTTTCCTGTTATTGTCAGTAAATAAAAAAATAAGTTTCATTAACTTATGCTTTAATTCATTACTTCATTGAAAATTGAGATGTATTCACCTTGACTTTATTTGTCTAGTTTGTGGACGTGTAGCTATGGCATATGGGGAAAAAACATTCTTGTTTTACTAAAAAATATAATTAATTATTGGTCAGAATTGTTTGTAAGTGTTGGACTGGGCTAGCAATGCATTCTGATGTAATCTTAATGCCAAAGTAGTGACACTTAAATTTTTTGAGTGTAAAATCAGCAGTCTTCTCTAAAGGTGAGATCTCTGAGCAGCCGATCGACGTCTCCTGTGTGCAGATATTGCAAACATGGAGGAAAATGTAAGGTAATGTAGGGTTGTCATGTTAAGGATGCTATGAGGTGTTTGTTATCTTATTTTTTTTATTATTATTACTGAAGAACTCAGAATTACATAAAAGCTCAGGGAAAGACAGAAATATCTTCAACAAAGAACAATCATAATGACAAAAAAAGTTTTAAACATAACTATAATAGATTTGCGTACATCATAGTACAAAATCATACAGAATATAACGAAATATTTTTGAATAATCATAATATTCCTAAATTCTTCCTAAAGTCTCAAGGATGAAACTAGACAGAAATTCAACAAGAAAACGAGGAAAACAAAGAAGATTTAAGCCAGTTTTGCGTGTGGATGAACAATTTTGCACATAAAATAAATAAATAATAATAACATATTCAAGAGTTTTCGTAATGAAAAAAAAATGTAAGGATTAAACTGTGGGCCATATTAGTATGAAACCTTAAAACTTAAATCAAAAATCAAAAACTTAAATCAACCCAATATAAGCAAATTGTATCCCCATTAAAATATTTACAGATAGATTAATTAAATCTGTCACTCATATCAGTAGTTGCGCTTGTTATTTCATCATAGGTCACATGATAACGTCAACATGGCGGATCGCATTCATACTCAACGAGATTTGGCTGTTGAGTAGGTACTCTTTTAGCTCTCGTTACTCATTTAGTAGGTGGTTTCAGACGCGGCCAGTACCTTCCTTGAATTTCCCGATAAGTCAATCGACTTATCGCGTCTTAATTTTAAGATGGCGGCAAACGGGAAATTCAAGGAAGGTACTGTCTGTATAAGCTCTCTTTTTAATAAACTACTTGTGCACTTTCAAAGTTCTCAGTGTCTTGTTTTAAATGTCAAGGCCCTCAGAAGTCCACCAATTAAGTGTGGAGTTACTTTGAACGTTGTTAATGGTGTAAAAATAGTGATTTAGCTGCATAGGCTATGCTATGCCCCTAGCACTAACATTGTAAGCCTAATGGAAGCACAGGCAAATAATTTTGTAATTCGGAAAGCTTTGGGTTAACGGAGGTGGGAATTGGACAAATGATTGTACTTGGTGTAAGGAAACAAGGTGTATAAATGTGTATATATTTTTTTGTTATTGACTGTGAATTTATTTCATTGTTGTTTATAATATTATTATTATTATTATTATTATTATTATTTGGGTTTCATTTTGGTGCACCTGTTTATTGCCTGGGTTTGCATAGAATTGAGGACTTCAATTATGACAGAGAATTCATTGAAGGTAGCAGATATATGACGTATAGAGTTGTGAGACGGAAGGAACGCCAGCGCGCGAATTGTGCTGAAGGCACGCCGAATAAGTCACAGGTGTACGGTCTAACTGAAGTCCTAAATTTCGTTCTAGATCCTGGTTTATGGGAAATGAGGTATGCATTTAAATGTATTTGTTTATTATTGATTTAATTGTTTAAGATTTGGTTTACAAGATTTGTTTGTTTGTTTTTATTTTCTCTTTAGTTCTTACGGTGATTTGTGTCTCTATATGATTGATTTCACGGGTTGGCAATAAACAAGCATGAATCATCAGTGGAAGACTTGACCGTTTTTTGACCAGGATGCTACACTTGGTAACATGTTTTAATACACCCCAGGTCCATTTCACACCGAACCTCTCCTTTAAGGTCGAACGGCAATTCCAGCAGCAGCGGCTCTCTGATGCGAGATGAATTAGTCTTTTCTACCAGCTGATCATGTATTCGCAGGTAGAAACCAGTTCACGTAACGCAGAGACAGTCTCACGTTGGCTTCATTGGTATGTATCAGAAGAGCATGCTTTCTAGCATTAGGTAGCTCCTCGCCCAGGGCCTGCAAGAAATGGTCAAACGTTTTGATCCATGCTTTGAACGGAATCAGCGGTTCTCCCGGTGTTTGCTGGAATGGGGCGGGTTGACTTAGAGTCAAAGTCATCATCGTCGCCAACATGTAGAGTGTCTCAAATAAAAAGCAGATACACTCTGTATCTGAAACTGTGCATAATCCTTTATTCATCACTCATGACTCATCACGTACTACTCTTCTTTTTCTAATCTCTCTCATCCCTTCTCACGTATGAGAGCTCCCTCTAGAGGCTTACTAGAGCAACACACACTCACATTATTTAGAGGTGTTTTAAATGTTCAGTAAATAAAATAGTTATTATGAATAATACATTGAGAGAATAAAGAGACCAAAGAGGACTGTTTATTATTATTTTATTATTACTGTTACTTGTGATGGAAAGTTAATTGGTTTAGAAAATGCATGAAATATTCTTGGGTATCTATCTATGGAATTATGGTATGATTGCTTTTTATTTAATGTATGTGGAGCACTGCAATAATAATCTGCATAATAACATTTCACAATAGTGAATTCACACACACACACACACACACACACACATCTGACAAACACATCAAGAACTTACAATTACAACTTAACAATGGAAAAAAGCCTATATTTGTAAATGGACATGAAGATGAACAAATAAATCAAAAATATATAAATTCATTTATGTATTCCAAGATCATAATCCCATTATTTAATCATTTAAATATAATAATTTAAATAATAATCCTATGCACTTAAAAATACAGAATCAATTTGAAATCTCATTGTAAATCACATTGAATCATTTTGAATTAACAAAAATCATTCCTGAATCAAATTCAAAACCTACAAACCACAAATCAAATCAATTTACTGCCTAAAGATACTGCTTAGCAAATAAATATTTTGCTTTGTTTTTGAAACACAAACTGTATTCGATTTAATTCCTCCAATGAGAAGAATAACATATTCATCTGATGTCTTATTTAATATTTATGTCAGTGATCAGCTCCAGTCCAGATGATCCAGTGATCCGGATTCTTCTGATGGGCAGGAGGGGTTCTGGGAAAAGCTCATCTGGAAACACCATACTGAAAGAAAGAAAGTTTACAGACCAAAACCAGAAGAAGAAACATAAAGCTGAAGATGAGTCTGATGTTTGTGAGGGTCAAACACAGATCGGTGAGAAGCAGGTTGCTGTGATTGACTGTCCAGATCTACTGGATCCAGATCTGAAAAAAGAGAAGCTGGAGAAGATGAAAGAGCAGCTGGTCTCTCGATGTTCAGCGGGTCTCAGTGCAGTTCTGCTCACCATTCCTCTAGAGGAACCTGTGCAAAATGAAGAAGAGATCCTGGATTATATTAAGTGTTTATTTGGTCTTGAAGTTCAGAAATACATCATGATTCTGTTCACACACAAAGATGAACTGGATCAGACCATTGATGAATATCTGAAACACAAAGATCATGCCGATCTCCAGCGACTGGTGACTGAATGCGGAGGAAAGTTTCACTGTTTCAATAACAAGAGAAAATCAGATGATCAGATACAAGAACTACTGCAGAAGATTGAAGGGGTGATGATGGAAAGCAGTGGAAACTTTATGATGAAACAAATGAAGAGAAATAACAGCAAAGGCACTCTTGTCGATTGTAAGTTGTCTTGTATATGTTTTCCATTATAAAGTTACTAGTATGTCACACTGAAAAAAATTTTTGCTATTTCTGTTATAGTTTCAAAGAGGAAAGATCAGATCAGGCTGGTTCTGCTGGGAAAAACTGGATCTGGCAAAAGTGCCACTGGAAACACTATCATCGACAGAAACGAGTTTGAATCATTGACTCATTGTCATTCAGGAACAAGTGAGAGAAAAAAAGAGAAATAGTTGTTATGTAAAAATCAGTTACAACTTAGGACCGTTCACAGTTTTCTACATATAAACTAAATATTTACAGAAGTCGTGATCAGGAAGAATGCAACATATATATTTATGCTTAGATTTAGATTTAAGAGAACTTTATGATAATGAATCTCCGTTCCAACATGTCCTCCAATTTATACGCCCGACATAAGTCGTTTTCACAAATCCTCAAAATGCATCTCTATAGATATGTCTCTATTTTTTTGGAATATGCACTATAAATCGTAATTTTGCACTATTTGTGTAAGGGGTAGGTTTAGGGTGGGGTTCGGTGTGGTCATTTATACGAATTACACCTAGTAAAACACGTTTAAATTACCTGAGATCGGTGTAAAAACTCATACGTCATTTCATGACGTCAGGTCCAACACGACACTGTCATTATTTTTACGACCACTAGAGGGTGAGAAAAGTGAAGCTGCTGGCTCTTTGTTTGCCCCCTGGTGGCTGGCTGCAGTATAGGACATAAACCCCACCCTCTCCATGTAATCGCATGGGATGTGAGGCAAACTAAATAATCAAATTACACATTGAATATTTTTTTTTTCTGAACATGGTTTCCAGTATTTGAGGTAGTTCTTATAATGCTCCTTTATGTTCAAGTGATCGTTTTTCAAATACATTTGCTTTTATGTAGTTATTTGATACCGCGGCTCCACCTCACGACACTGCTGCGCAGAATCGGGCTCCAAACGAAACTCTAGTGCGCAGACTCTGTCTCCAAATGAAGTAATTTCCCCCAGTATGGCAGCCACCATATTAAGAAGTTTTGGCTTCACTTTACTACAATGGAATGAATGGGAGACATGGCGTCCATCTTTTTTTACAGTCTATAGGTGGATACAAAAAATTATACAAAATCAATTTTTGAGCAAGTATAACCAGCCAGATTGTGGATTGTAATCCAAAAAGTTTGTGTTTATGAAACATAAGTGACTGAAATTAGATTAAATGTGCATCTGTTTGCAGTTAGCCTGCATAGGATTACACATGTTTTGTATTTTAAAGAAAACCGGTCCTAATAAAGAATTGTTTTGCTTTTTCGGCTAAAAGAATTTCTTTATGTAGCGCCCCCTACCCTCAACCTACAATTGGGCAGAGCACCAGGTTCAACTGTGGCTGTGTTTACACTTGGCATTAACATGCGATCACCATGATCCGATCAAGTAGATCGGATCACCAAGCAATCAGGACACAGCGCATTTACATTTGTTCACATCATGTGGCCTCTGTATCTGGATAACCGATCAGATCTCTCGTTCCCGCGTAATATTTAAATGTTTAGGTGGATAGATTCTGTTATGAAAAGGTAGGAAGAAACCTATGGGTCCGAGATTGTTGCCAGCTGTGGTGGGAAAAATGTGCCTCCTTGAATGAGTGGTTCTGCAACTTTCGGGTGTGCAGGCAACCGTACCACTATATTTGCAAAGTAGCCTACTCTGCGCTCAATTGTACCGCAAAACCATGCGGCTACGTGCAGCAATTCCTGGTTTTGCGTGACGTCGTCCTCTGAATGCAGGCACGATGGCTGGATTGCATTTACATTACACTGAGTTCCGATCACAATGCATCCTTGACTACCTCTGGAGCAGGACACGCTGATTGGATAACATTCCAATCACACGCGCATTTACACTTGTCTTTTCAATGTAGATGTGGACAACATCCAGATACAGGTCACATGTTAATGCCAAGTGTAAACGCAGCCTTAATGTCTCTCGACTTTATTGTCCCTTCTAATACCCTTTATAAATACTGTAACACTAGTTATGTGGATTTACCCTCTTACAAATTTAGATTTTGGACATAACAGTTAATCCAAAAAGAAGTAACCTCAATCAACGAGAAGGTAAGTTTAAGTAAACTAACAATTAGTTTTATTGATACACAGGCAAAACTGGATTAAAGAAGTTGCATGAATGTATGTACCAAAGGAAATTCAATAAAGATAGAAATTAAATGGGAAAACAGGGTCTGCTGTATATTTCTTTCTTCTGAAAAAATCCCTTTTATCTATCTGCTCAGAGCCAAGGTCTCAAGAAACAAAATACCCCACAGATTAGGAATGAAACTCACATTAAGGAGGTCAATAGAACACATACGTTTAGTAGTGAAAGTGAATAAACATGTGTGGGCCCACACACACACACACCAGTCACACACCCTAACCTGTTGCAGGCCTGTAACTTTGTTGGGGAGTGTAGGTGCCTTGAAAACAACAAATGGCCTCTTCACTTACATGAGCCAAACAAAAGCAAACAGATCACCTGAATGCCACTAAAGGCAGCTGAACTTTGCGTCACCTGCGAGTTCCTCACATGAAGCGGCAGATCGTCCTGTAGTCTCCGTCCCTCGGCAAACGGCAGAGCGATCCTCCCTCACCCAGTCTGCAACACTCCCTGTGGAATGCGGAGTCACGTCTGGTCCAGGTTCCGCTCAGTCATGTCCTCAATAAACTCAATGCGGCAACTGTTAGAAAGAAGTCAGGCAGAAGGCTCTCTCTCTTTCAGTCACGATAATAAACGGGGTTTCGTACCGCTGGTAGCAGCGAACACGGAAGAAACAAATGGTAAGTAAACTCTTGTATATAGTATTAAACACAAAACAAACAAACAGAAGTGGTCTCAACACTTATAGTGCCTAAAATGTCTGTTTAACACACTTTGTCAGTGGTATCTTCTGTATTAAGCTCTTGAAGGATCTGAAGATCCTCAAAAAACTGTGTTTTGCTTCACAAGAGCAACCATACTTTTGTGTTGTTTTACTTTCTTTTTATATTCTTCATTTATTCTTCATTCATTCATTTATAATCATTTCTCATTTTTTTTATTATTACATATAATCATCCAATCATTTATTATAATCATTACAGTTATTTATATATCCATTACATTGATTCATTAATTGATTAGTCATTTATATTATGTTATATTAACATTATTGTTTTTTATATATTTTTTTCATTGCTGTTTAGTCTTATGACTGTGTGGTTTTAAGGGCTGTTTGTCTTTATGAATAAGAGATACAAGGGAATGTTTATGAACCTCAAGGTTTATGGGATGTTGTTGTGAAGACGTTTACTATAAAAATATGTGTTGAATTTGTGTTCTTCAGATGAAGTCTGAGCATTGAGACATATGCAACTAAGACTATTCAATAAACTCGGCTCCTTTTTATAATCATTACTTTGTCTCTGTAACATACAGGATGGAGACGGGTGGATCCATTCGCAGAACTTTATTATAAACACTCATGGTGGAACAGGCAGGGTCGAAACACAGCAGACAGGTACAACACAGGTAATCCAGAGGGTAGTCAGTCCGAGCAGAGTGGTCGCAAGGGGCACAAGCAAACAATCGTAAAACAAGCAACAGGCGTGGGTCAAAGGCGGGTGGAGAACAATCACAGGAAACCAGGAAACAAGGGGGTCAGCAACGGGGAAAACAACCAGGAGAAAATGCTCGGAAATGATAGTATAAACTAATCAAAACTTCGCAAAGTGACTATGGAAGAACTGGTCTATTTATATTGTAAATGAAATGAGCAATACGGCCGAGGTGAGAGGTGACAGGAGACACTGAAAGGGGTTATGGGGAATGGAGTCCATGATAGTGTGTCCAAAGTCCAATGAAGTCTCCCTCTAGAGGTGAAAGGAGGGAGCCATAATGGCACAGTTCATGACAGTCTCCTGCTCCTGCTCTTCACTTTCACTGTTTTTTTCCTCAGTCAACTTCTTGATTGACAGAAGACTGTTAATAGTGTTTTGGGTATTTTGGGTACCTGACAAGACCTCCTGTTAATGGGGTTTGGGTATTAGATGACTCTGCTGATGAGTTGTTCTGTTACCAGAATAAGTGATATTTTCTGATGCGATCCGGCGTCCGGGGTTGGATCCTAATTGTCTAGGCATGAGGAGCACAATCTAACATTTTGGCATAGTTGGCAGGATGGAATAACACAGAGCTGTTATCTCCATAAGAGTGGAGTCGGGGTTGCTTCTCGTATGACCAGACGGTGGAATGTCACAGACCACTGGGCTTCTGACTCCGGGCCATGAGTGAGGACGAGGATGACTCTCACAGGTGTCTTCTCCTTTCTTAACTAATCTTAAAAGTAAGTGTGTTCTGTTTGGCATTTCATGGAAATTCAGTACGTACTGTGTTGGTAGCTTAGCTACTGGGTCAGAGATATAATTTCTACAGTTATGGAGTGGTCAGATGTAAAGCTAGATGAAATAATTAACTTTGACACAACATTCGGAAATGCTTTTTAAGATCAGTAAACAGAAGCAGTAACACATGATTAGTTGCTAAATATTCAGTCAGTGCAAAAAGGTGTTATAATTTTAATCTACACAAAAAACTGAAAGGGTTTATAAAAAGTTTTTTATTAAATTCTAAAAAGTTCTCAAAGACATTTGTCTGACTTACAGATGCTTAAATAAGTGCTGTGAAGGTACAGAGAACACAGGCAAAGAAAAACAAGTTTGTTGGTTATTGTGATGAAGGTAGGACTTCTATGTTCTAATTGTTTGGCTCATGATGGTCAAAGTAAGTAGGGAATGAAGTAGTGGAATGGTGGAATATTTTGGAAGGATTTGTCATTCTGTGGGGAAAAGTTTGAACACAAAGCTTGAGGATGTTTGTTTTTAAAAGTGAAAGCACATCATTAACAGTAGGGTAAATAACTTTGAAATTTGTTTAGGATTTAGATTCGATGCAGACACTAATCTGGCTGTTGAATCATTATACTATCTGCAAAGATGTAGCATGAGCAGAGAGTGCTAGCCTCAATGTTGGTGTGAATCTCTATTTGCAGTCTAAATCCTCCAAGAAAACCTGGAGTGACTATATTTATATATTATTTTCAAAGTATTTATATGCTATTGATTTTGGTTATAAATTTCGGGGAATTTAAATCATGCTCCCATATTTTTAATCAGCTTGAAGGGCAACAGCTGAGTGGAAAATAATCTTGTCTCAGACGCTGAGAAAGTGACACATGAAAACTGCGGTTGCCGCCGCATGAACGGCAGAAATCTTCACTGCTCAGGCATGTCCTCTGCGCACTGAAACATCTCACTCACAGCTCACAGATAAGGCCAAGATGCAAATCTGTGGATTTATTTGATCCTAAATTTCAGATAGATAATAGGCTCCGAACCTTGCTTCCTTTTCTATTCACACAGATACACAGAGTGTGTCACATTTTTAATTTGTTCATATTTAAACAACATGGGTGAGGGGATTATTTAGGAAACATGCGGAAGAAGTTAACGGATGCATGATGTCAAAACACATAATTTGGCAATCATTTGGTAACCCTATTTCTATTTCTATCTTGGGGAAAACCTGCACCGTCAGGGCTGTTTTGTGAATTTGTGATTTCATAACTCAGATGTTTTGGTTATAGCTGGCAAATTTTCACTATCAAAAGGCACTGCTGTCTTTATGGCTAAACATTGATTTTGAGGCATCATTCACAGATGGGGATGTCAAACACTACTAATTCTGGCCAGGGAATACACTTTAATGGACAGGTATGTCAAGAAGTCTGTGGACTTCATTGGAATTTCATAGTACCAACAATGACATTCGTCATTTGAAAAGTTAATCACACTCTGAGATCAAACTTGGCGAAATGTGGTACGATGGTCTAACATGGATAGACGTGCTTCTATTATTTTCTGTGCATGACATCAATTATTGGCTCAGTTTTGGCCGAAGGTCAATTGTTGCTATGTGAAAGTGACGTGACGTGTGGCCAAGTATGGTGACCCATACTCGGAATTTGTGCTCTGCATTTAACCCATCCAAGTGCACACACACAGTAGTGAACACACACACACAGTTGGGGGTTCGGTGCCTTGCTCAAGGGTCTCACCTCAGTCGTGGTATTGACGATGGAGAGGGCGCTGGATATTCACTCCCCCCACCGTCAACCCCTGCCGGACCTGGGACTCGAACCTGCAACCTTTTGATTACAAGTCCGACACCCTAACCATTAGGCCATGGCTGCCCCAGATGAGAGATCTTGCTATGGCAGGTGTGCACTTAATTCAGATTTTCTTCTGATACATTGATTCAGGCCTTTAGGATGTGTGGAAACCTCCTCCAGAGGGGGGCGGACTAAAATTGTGCCAAAATAATAGTTTATCATTAGCAACCCCTTCAAAATAAGTAGAATTATTAAGCAAAATTAAGTTAGATGGATACATTTAAGGCATTATAAATTTGCTCATTAATTTTAAATGAGATCTGGCGAAATGCTGTAGGAAGGAGTCGTGAGGAAGAACCTTTTCTTTTAGTGACTTGAGGGCCAACCTTACGATGAATATATGCGGGTGGGGGGCTACAATAATTAGCTTACACCGGACTACAGTCTAGTCGCCAGCTGCTCTCTGTGTTCTTTAGATTATCTATCAGACTCAAAATAATTCCAATGAAGTTTGAACAACATGTTTTTCAAAAGAACAGTCTCTGTTTTCCGTTCTCTTGTTTTTATGTTTTTGCAGATTATGTCTGTTGGCGACCTTCGAGAGATTCGCCGAGAGGTTCAAGCCTTATCAAATTGAACAGTTTGTGTCGACAAGCAATGACTAACAGAATAACTGGAACTTCAGAGAATGTCAGAGAGAGAGAAGAAACTTCGCAATCTTCAGAACAGAACAGCTACAGACAAGCTACAGAGACATTTCAAGTACAAGCTACAGAAGCGCTTCAAGAGCAGACTACTGAGACAACACGTTGGAAACTGGCTACTGAAACAACATTTCATGGATAGAGGCATTCTGGGCTACAAAAGAGCTATCAGTCATTTATATTGAAGCCTCCTCTGACCAGGACTTACGTGTTTTTGTTTTCCAGCCCTTATCCACCCCTATTTTCACCACCTACAAGTCATCCGTACATGGCGTGGGGTTGCGCCTTCCAGGAGAGGGGAGGAATGTCACGCCCCTGTGAACTATTTTGGTTTCTCCCTTGTGTGTACACATATTTTGAATTCCTGTTTGTTAAATGTTATCATGATCACCTGTATGTGTACAGTCAAGTTAATTTCAGTTAAGTGTGTAGTCGCCAGGTATTAAGATTATGTTGTGTGTTCCTGCTTTTCTGCGTTGTGGATGTTCCATGTTGTGGATTATTAAAATACTTTGTATTTAATTCATCTTCGCATTGTGCCTTCTTCACAAGCACCTGTGACAGACATACAGTTTAAAGCATTTCCCTGAAGATTATTTAGATGACAACAGAGATAGTTGTACGCGTGAAGCGGCCCAACAAGGATGTAAATCATCACATCTAGCGTCAGGTCATCTGAAGATGTCCCATCCATCTGTGGATTTTGTAGAGATGGGAGAGAAGCCTAGTTTTGTCAACACAGATACCCACATACAAAATACTCATTCATGGTTGAGTGCTCAGGCTTGTGTTGTTATCAGGTACTTCCCAAAACATCCAAAGAGAAAACAACACAATATTTAACTTTATTCTTTGTTATGCAGAGATACCAAACAAATAAAATGTTCTAACGCTGAGTTTGCCACGTAGCTGAGGGGCCCTGATGGTCTTTTGAGACATAGGCTGTCAAAGAAGGCATGAGGAGTAAATACATATTTAGCCTATGGAAAGAATTATCTGGAAAACAAGAAATAGTTTTTTTCTGACTGCATCTGTACAGTTAACTAAGAAAACAACCCCTAAGTCATTGTGTAATGTATTTGCATATGTTTTGTATGTTTGCTGAAGTAATATGAAAATAATTTACATTCTGGTGATATTAAAAGAAGGTAATGTGACTGACTGACTGAAAGTATGTTTTCTGAAGTTATATTTGTTACAAATGTCTTCATGCTAACAAAATGTGTGTATTGTATGATAATTAAAAAAAAAAAAAACTACTGAATAAGTAAAGGTGCTAATGAGTAATGGCTGAAAGACTGTTAACGTTTGACACATGTCCATTTCTTCTGTTTATTCTGGACTTAATGGCGAATAAATTAGAGATTACATTTCCAAAACATTACAGATTTTATGCACAAGCCTGGTTTCTCCCAAAGTTTTTTTCTCCATTTCTGTCACTGATGGAGTTTTGGTTCCTTGCTGCTGTCACCTATGGCTTACTCAGTTGAGGACACTTCATTTCCATTAATAATCGAACTGAGCTGGATGATAACATCACTAAATTCAATGATTAATTCCTGAAACTGAAAACAATTTTCACTTTTTGCATTATTGACATAATTGATTCTATTGCATTATTGATTCTATTTGATAGGCCTACAGTAAAGTTGCTTTGACACAATCTGTATTATAAAAAGTGCTATATAAATAAAGGTTATTGATAGGTTGATGGATCACAGCAACTGAAACAAGAGTTACTGCCATTGAGGTAATTATTATTATTTATTTATTGTTACCTTTAACTAACTAACTTAACAATAATGACAAAACAACAACAAAAAAGTTTCAATGAAGTCAGCAAAAAAGCAAATCAATACTACTTTAACAGTAATTGCATTATTTATTCATGCTGCCTATGATGCTGCAAGCCTTAACATTTCAGCAACATGAAATTCTTTGTTCAGACAACTGTGTTTGACTATTTGGGACAACATTTGGAGTAATTTTGTTGGTCTGACAAGGGTTTTATACAGTTATAAGAAAATAGCAGTTTGAGACTTAACTCATGCAGTTGCATTTTTACCGTGTGTTCTTTTCCATGCACATGAATTAGGTTTCATACATGTGAATTTAGTTGAGCATATGCATCATGTCTTCTAACTGAACTAAATTCAATTCTCAGACAGAGTAAATGAGGCCAAAAGAGGGTGGTACTCAACATAATGTGATCTGATGCTAATTAGACTGCTGTCTGGATGTGATGGGGGAAAAATCACTCCCTCTCACACTTTGTTTGTGCGTAGGCCCCATCCTAATGATATGAGAATTAATGCTGTAAAATGATATACATTTAGTCATTTAGCAGACGCTTTTATCCAAAGCGACTTTCAGTTGGGAATACATAAAGAGATTTGCTTTAAAGAGGCAAAGAGACACAGACAGTGCTCATAATACCAGGTTTCAAGTGTTGTTTCAAACAAGTACAAGCTAGAAAGGGAGGGAATAAAGTGAGGGTTTTTTATGGTGAAACCAAATAGTGTTGAAAGAGATGAGTTTTCAGCTGTCGCTTGAAGCTTGTCAGGGAATCAGCATTCTGGATTGGAACAGAAAGATCGTTCCACCAGCCAGGAATAGTAAAAGAGAATGTTCTGGATAGTGATTTCGCACCTCTTTGTGATGGTACCACAAGGCGTCGCTCACAAGCAGATCTTAGACTGGAGGGGGAAATTACATTCTGAATACAGAAAATATAAATGAAAACTTTACATTTACATTCAAGAAGTTGACTGAGGAAAAACCAGTGAAAGTGAAGAGCAGAAGCAGGAGACGAAGTAATGATGTTAAAAAGGAGCAGAGTTTATTGAATAGTCTTAGTTGTGTGTCTCAAAACTCAGACTTCATCTGACGAACACAAATCCAACACGTATTGTTATACCAAATGTCTTCACAACAACATCCCATAAACCTTGGTGTTCATAAACATTCCCTTGCATCTCTTATTCATGAAGACAAACAGCCCTTGAAACCACACAGTCATAAGACTAAACAACAATGGAAAAAAAATAAAAAATAATTATATATAAACAGTAATATAGCATAATATAAATGACTAATCAAATAATGAATTAATGTAATGGATATATAAATGACTATAATTATTATAAATTAATTTATGAATAAATGGAATAATTAAATAATAAAAGAATGATTGGTGATTATAAATGAAGAATATAAAATAAAAAGAAAGTAAAACAACACAAATGTGTCGTTGCTCTCGAAGCAAAACACACACAGTTTGCATTTGAGGATCCTCAGATCCAGACCAATGGTTAAGCACAAAGTCTCTGTTGTGTGCAGTACATGTTTCTTGTGTGCACTTCATCCTCAGCTCTGTGTCTGAACATGTTTGTTCCTCTAAGAGCTAACCAGAAGAACAAGCGACAAACTGCAGGCGGAGCCACAAACTGAAAGAACTTTAAAACTAAACGCTGTTTTGTCTTTTGACCAAATCCTCAAATCGACATCTTTCATTTAAAGACCAGTGTGATTTGTGCAGTGTTTGTTTTCTAAGAAGTGCTATTTTTTATCTGTCTGGAGCCACTTTCACTAAAGATGGCAGAGGGATTTACTGTGCCTACAGGTATAAAATATCTTCTCTTAGGCTGTATATGCACCATTCAGATGCAAAAGCATCTACATCCATCTGTTGTCTTTCTTAAAAAAGAAAAGTCTGATTGGACTGGGGGTAGGATTTTACCAAGTTTGAAATAAAAGTATTTGATGGATGTATAGTATATGTGGATACATTAAGTTTCTTTCTTTCTTTCTTTCTTTCTTTCTTTTTTTTTTTTTTTTTTTGCTCTACTTTTATAGGCTTTTATGGAAACTGTTATCTGTTATCGGAGTCATCCAGCCTGACAAACTTTTATGTATTCTTATTTTTATACAAGAATAACAAAATTCCCTTGATGTATATGGATGCCCAGAAAGCTTTCATTAAAAACATGTTTGTTTGGGTTTTGAAATTATATAATTTTTAGTTGATAATGTTTGAATGCCCTGGCTTTTCCTTTGCAAGTTAAGAGTATTTTGGATGTTGATTGTTCTGAAAATGATGCCTGAAAGGTGAATATGAGATGTTGGTGGTTTAATAATGAAATTATATATGAAATATGGTCATGTTAAATATTCCCAACTTAAACATGAATGTCAGCTTCAAATAGTTAGAAATGTAATTATCAGAAAGAAAACATTTTTTTATGTTTAATATAAAAATAAGATAGCAGCACTCACATTATTTAGAGTGTGTTTTAAATAAAATAGTTAGGAATAATGCACTGTGAGAATAAAGAGGACCAAAGAATGCTGCTTTCTATTCAGTGAAGAAAGTTTAGGATTAGTTTGAAAAACACATGATATTCTATGGAAGCATATATGATTGCTGTGTATGTAGAACTCTGCAGTAAAGTTACATATTAACATTTTACAATAGTTAACACTTAAAACAACAACAACAACAACAAAACGCTTTTATTAAATCCTGGTTATTGCACATTTCTATGAAATAAGCATAATATTAAAATAAATAAATGCAGCATCCTTAATAACTAACATGATCTAACAATTGAAAAAGACCTATATTTGTAAATGAACATGAATCAAGATGAACAAATTAATGAAAACTATATTCATTAATTTGTGCATTCCAATTTGCTTTCAAGATTATAATCCCATTATTTAATCATTTAAATATAAAAATGTATATAATAATCATATGCATTAAAAAAAAAAACAGAAACAAATAACAAAATTCATTCCTGAATCAAATTGAAAACCTACAAACCGCAAATCAAATCAATTTACTGCCTAAAGATTTATCTCAGAGAGGTTATTTCTGTAAAGACATAAAATATAGATTTAGAGTTTGTTTTTTAGCCCTCTGTCCTTCATTTAGGAATCACACTTACCTTCTTTATGATCAAAAGTGTCCAAAGCCTTGAAATGTAACATTCTTTTTTTTTTCTTCAGGAAATCTTATTTAGAATTTTGAGTAGATTTTATGATACTATTAAATATTAATACAAGCTATTTGTTTCACAGGAACTAATATTTTGTAGTTCATTATTTCTATAATATTTTTTTTATAAATGCAACATGTCATATTAAAATAGAGTAAAAGCATTTAAAATTCACTTTTTTCTGCACAGTGGCTGATTTGTAGTTCAATTTGTAGATTTGTAAAGATTCTCTCTTTTTTATTTATTTATTTATTATTATTATTATTATTATTTTTTTTTTTCCATTCATTTTCTATATCGGTAATTTTTGACCGAGAAGTAGTCAATTATGACTTTTTAATTATTGAAATCATGTCCATGATTTTTTTTTTTTTTTTTTTTTTTGTGTGTGTTCACATTTCTAATGTGACAAAAGTCACCAAGTGTCATCTCATTCTGATGAATCTACGATTTTTAGTGGTGCGGTAATTTACAGCTTAGCAAATAAATATTTTCAGTTGAAACACAAACGTCACCTGATGTTTAATTTTATATTTGTATTTCATTTCTGCCAGCGATCAGATCCAGTCCAGATGATCCAGTGATCCGTATTCTTATGAAGGGCAGGAGGGGTTCTGGAAAAAACTCATCTGGAAACACAATACTGAAAGAAAGAAAGTTTACAAACCAGAAGAAGAAACATAAAGCTGAAGATGAGTCTGAAGTTTGTGAGGGTCAAACACAGATCAGTGGGAAGCAGGTTGCTGTGATTGACTGTCCAGATCTACTGGATCCAGATCTGAATAAAGAGAAGCTGGAGAAGATGAAAGAGCAGCTGGTCTCTCGATGTTCAGCAGGTCTCAGTGCAGTTCTGCTCACTGTTCCTCTAGAGGAACCTGTGCAAAATGAAGAAGAGATCCTGGATTATATTAAGGGTTTATTTGGTCCTGAAGTTCAGAAATACATCATGATTCTGTTCACACACAAAGATGAACTGGATCAGACCATTGATGAATATCTGAAACACAAAGATCATGCCGATCTCCAGCGACTGGTGACTGAATGCGGAGGAAAGTTTCACAGTTTCAATAACAAGAGAAAATCAGATGATCAGACACAAGAACTACTGCAGAAGATTGAAGAAATCATGATGGAGAACAAAGGGAATTTTATGATGAAACAAATGAAGAGGAATAACAGCAAAAAACAATCTTATCAATGGTAAGTTGTCTTTTATATATTTGCCATTATAAAGTTACTATGTCACACTGAAAAAAAAAAAGATTTGATATTTCTGTTGTAGTTTCGAAGAGGAAAGATCAGATCAGGCTGGGAAAAACTGGATCTGGGAAAAGTGCCACTGGAAACACTATCATCGTCAGAAACAAGTTTGAATTATTGACTCAGTAACATTCAGACACCATTGAGAGAAACAACAGAAATATTTCAATGATGGACACACAAGTGTTCACGAGGTAAAACCAAACGTAGTTGTTATGTAAAAATCATTTACAACTTAGGACCTTTTTGGACCATTTCACAATTTTCTACATATAAGCTAAATATTTAAAACAGCTTATGATCAGGAAGAACACAGCATAATGATTGAATCACATCATTTACCTGACAGACTTGATATGATGATGTCTGACATTTACGCTTGTTTACATTTTAAGAGCGAGAACATTATGATAATACATTTCCGTTTGCATCGACGAGTATTTGCTTTTAAAGTCATTCAGAAATGTTAGTTTGGTCTAATTTAAGACTGTAAAGTAAGACTGATTATCTCTTGGCTAATTTTTCCTTATTTTACCTTTAACACTAATTAGCTGTCAACAGTGTTGGGGAAAGTTACTTTTAAAAGCAATGCGTTACAATATTGTGTTACTACCTAAAAAAAAGTAACTAATTACATTACTACATTAATTAAAAAATAAATAATAAAAAATTGATTCGTAGCAAATGTAAAAGCCCTTTCAAACCCAAAATGAAATGAAGTGAATAAGGCTAAGGCTTAAAGAAAATGTAATTAATGTCTGTAAAATAGAACTCTAGGAAAAGAAAATCCAACTCTCTTTCTTTTCTTACATTGTTTTTTTTTTTTTTTCTTGTTTCCAGCGAAAATATCTAAAAATTCTTAAATCAAGAAGGATTGTAGGAGCCATACTTAAGAGTTTTGTTTATCTTTTCTACATGTCAATTTAAGTATCAGTTTTGTTGTTATATCATTAATGTTTATTCTTTGAGTGTGTGCCCTCTATAGGTGTGAGAGGAAAAAATGTTTAAAAGGAAATGCCACCCCTGACAGGAGGGGGCGCTGGTGCGAGAACAAGCCAGCAAGCAGCCTTTAAGTTGTTTGTTTTTTGTATGACCTTACTTTGATTTAATAAACTTCAGTTATAATTTGGAATATCAGCAAGCCTCTCTGGATCTTTTTCATTCAGCCTTGCAGGCGTCAGACTACAGCATCAGCACCTCCCACAGTGGCGAAGAAACAAGGGACAAAATTAAAGATTTGAAGCTTGTTTTTACCACTACAAGGATGTTCTAGAAGTAAATAATTATTGTCTTGTTTTTTTCTGAAAAAAAAAAAAAATAAATAAATAAATAAATAAATAAAATAAGCCTGTTTTTGCTTGAAACAAGTTTTTTTCTGTTTTTTTTTTTTTTTTTTTTTTGCTTACCCCATTGGCAGAAAACTCACTTAATCTTCTGTTGTGCCATTAACATGTGGGGTTCCCCAGGGCTCGATTTTGGAACCCATTTTGTTTTCCCTCTATTTGTTTCCATTAGGAAAGATTTTTGATGGTATAAACTACCATCTGTATGCTGATGACTCACAAATGTATTTTCCTATAAAATATGGGGAGCAATCCTATCTTGAGTCTCTGTATAATTGCTTGGCTGATGTGAAGTGTTGGTTGGCAAACAACTGTCTCCAACTGAATGAGGCCAAACTCAGAGTTTATAGTTTTTGGTCAGAAAGGATGTAGTATGGTTTTTAATGTTGAACTGCTATTGTTTCCTGTGAAAAAAAAAAAAAAAGTATTAAATCTGGTCATCAGTTAGGATGGATATTGTTAATGAAATATTCTGTAAGATGTATGATATGGAAGTTAAAGGTATTTGTACACAATTCATTTGGGTTTGGGGTGTGGGGGGAAATGAGAAGGTGGGCATTCTGGCTAAACAAACTTTAAGAATAAATCAAGTAAATCTACAGATATACTGGGATGACCATGAAACAGGTAGACACCTGTACAACATACAAAAAAAAAACAATTGATGCTGGAAGAAAGGAGAGTAGGAATCAAAGGGAAGGAAATATCATTACATTACTTAGAACTGGACATACTGGACTAAATAGTACATTACATAAAATTGGTAAGCACCCAACTGGGGAATGTATGCATTGTAATCACCAAGAAACAGTTGAACGTGTACTTCTTCAGTGTATAAAATACAACAGTGAGAGACATCGCCTTATCAGTCAATGAAGAAAGCTAATCAGCATTACTTTTCTTTAGCAGGTTTATTGGGAAAAGCCATTAACAGGGTATATGATTATATTATCACATTTATAAAAGAATGTGGATTAAGTAAGATAATATAGAATATACTATATATGTATTAGTTTATATATATAAAATGGCAATAAAACACCAGAGGAGAAAAAGAAAAATAAGTTGAAGCGCATCCTCTCTTTCAATGATTTGGAGAGGGTTGTTCAGGCCTGTGTGTCTTCTTGTTTAGATTATTGCAACACTTTATACTTGGGTGTGAGTCAGGCCTCGCCTTCTCGCCTGCAGCTGGTCCAGAACTCAGCTGTTACCAAAAAAAAGAGACCACATTACTCCTGTGTTGATTTCATTACATTGGTTACCGATTCAATTTAGAATCCAGTATAAAGTGCTTTTATATGTTTTTAAATTTCTTCATGGCTTGAAACCAGAGTATATTTCTGATTTAATTAGCTTACATCAACCTTTGAGATCTCTTCGCACCAAGGATCAGCTGTGTCTGATGGTTCCTAGAATGCATTTGAAATGTAGGGGAGATAGAGCCTTTTCAGTGGCAGCTCCTAGACTATGAGCTTCCACTGTCTTTTTTCAAAACATCTCCTACTTTAGAGACATTTCAGAGGGCATCAAAAACACATTTATTTTCTTTAGCTTTTAATAATGTGTTGTAAATTGTATGTATTTATTTTTGTTTAGGTGTTTAATGTACAGAGTTTTTTTCTGAAAACAAGAAAATTATTTGTCTAGAAAATCCTTCTGATTTAAGTTACATAATAGAAACAAAAAAAAAAATCTAAGTAAAGCATTTTTTTTTTTTTTTTTTTTTTTTCAGTGTACGGTTGAACTGGATCAACAAAGGTCAGCACCAAAGACATTGGTTAATAAAATGGGATTAAATACATAAAAAGATCATTGTTTTTACATTGGTATGTATTTAGGCTACTATTTAATGAATACCTAGCTTAATCACAGGCTCATATTTTTGGTGGAACTGTTCCTTTAAGAAATACAGCCAATAAGATTGAGGGGGAGGGTTTAACAGCGCTATTCTATTTCTCTATTATTGTGTAATTTATCCTGTTGTTATAAACTAATCTAGTCACACGGTTTTTGAAACTGTAAATTGTCTTGTATATGTTTCTCTTCTCCATAATTCTTGCCATTGTGCCAGTACTGTGGTTTAGTGGCACGTGACTGTCAATTTCAGGAAGTCCAGTTCAATCTCGCAAAAAAGATTTGAAAATTGGCGCTTTCGGAGGCATGACGACAGCTGCGGGAGACTCCTTATTGTCTCTCGAATGCTTCTTCGATGATTGCAATTTTATCAGTTAACTTGCGGTTTAATAGCGCGCCTTAAGGAGAGGCTCGAGATTTTCAGCGAAAGTGTTAAATTGCGCTCCGAACTTCACACAGAATTACACATCATCAGTGATATAACTCATCTGGAAACACTGCAAGGGGTTCGCATACAACTGAAGAAGGATGAAGTTTTGCAATGATTTGGGACTGATGAGAAGCAGGTGCGTCATGGGATTGTACGTGGAGATGATCTGGATGAACCACAGACCGTTGATAAATCTGGGAAACTGCATTTTTCATCGTAAGGTCGAGTTCAAGAACTTCTGCAGAAGCATGGAAAGGAAACAGTGGAAAATGGTGGGAAATTTATCGTGGAACACATGAAAATGAGCGGCAACTGTGTCGATTGTAAGTTAAATTTATGTCAGTTCGGTAAAGTCTAAGTCACTCCGTCTCGGTTTTTTTTTTTTTTTTTTTTCGCCAATGAAATTGTATGAGACCCAGCTATGGAGTTTTTGCCTCTGTAGTGCATATTATATTGTAGTGAACTTCTCACATGTAAAAGTTTTAAGCCTGGATAAGTTCTGTAACGTTACAGAGCACATTCAGACGCCAAATGTTTGGACGTTTGACCATGACCACGCCCTTTTCTTGGTCTTTCTAATTTAATAATAATAATAATAATAATAATAATAATAAATTGTACGTCCTTATGGAAATATGATTTATATTTTGTAATTGTCATTTAAATCTGAATATTTTCAAATTGTTTATCGTAAAGCAACATCTCAGGATAATAGTTTTCAAATTCAAATATGACTTCCTGTTTTGAAACAGGACATCATTTTATACATGTCCACTGTAGAGGACACCAGGAAATTATATATCAATATTCTTATGAAATAATAGATGATATTATGAAAATTTGGCCAATTATTACTCCCATTATTGACATTTTTTTTCAACATGCTGTCCCAACAGCAACACATTAATATGTTTATGGTTATGGATTTTTTACACGCATATTGCGTAAAACAATGCTATATCAATCATTTTGTTATACATTTTATATATAACATCCTTCATCACTTCCATTATAGGCTGTATTATGTGTTCCCCTTAGATGACACTAGCATTATTATAGCATATTTTACAAACAGTTTGTTTACCAGAAAAAAAGTGACTCCTTTTATAAAACGTTTAATAGAATAAATATTTCATTTATTTTCTCGTCTCTGTCTCTCAATCTAAAAGCAACTTCAGATTGTGTCTGTCTTTTCAAAATCATGACATTCATATTATTGCTTTATTTGTTTCTTTTAAATAATATCCCTAAATTCCTTAAGCAAAGCTTGGTATAACAAATCCAGAAACCTCAAAATTGACACATTGTTTAGTCTTTTTGATGTCTATTCATGGAACTTAGCCTATATATATATATATATATATATATATATAAGGCCAACTAAATACCCATATAAATCATATAAAACATGTGTGAAGTCTGCATTAATTATAGCAGTATATGTGTAACGCAGATTGCTTCAAATTAGATTCAGTAATAAAATAAGATGTGTGAAATAGTGTCAAAATACAGTACTTTTGATCGCTAGAGGTCGCTGTCGCTACTATGCTAGAAATCACAAGCCGTTGTGTTGCTTTGCGTGAAGCCATGGTGATATATGGGTATTACAAAATAAAAGAGCTAGTCTAAGACTAACAGGATATATTACATATTAGGGATACTATTAAAACATAATAATAATAATAATAATAATAATAATAATAATAATAATAATAATAATAATATGAACGTCTTTAAAAAAAAAAGACACAATCTCTTAAGTTCTTTTTATATTGAGAGACAGAGACGAGAAAATGAATATGTATTCTATTAAACGTTTTCTAAAAGTCATTTTCTTGGTAAACAAACTGTTTGTAAAATACGCTATAATAATACCAGAATCTAAGGCAGGGGTCTCAAACTCATGTGACTGACATCTCAGGAGGGCCATTTTAACAATCAAGCACAACAAGAAAAGCGCAAAATTTCTGGAATTTACTTTAATTGCTGAGATGTTAGTTCACATTTCTTTTATATTATTATACGAACATATTTGTGTTATACTTAATGTAAACAGCGTCTGTGTTTTATTTATTTATTTGTAACTGTTTATTTAGGCCTACTTTATTTACTTAAAAAAAAATAATAATAGATTTGATTTGTGCCACTTCAGATTCAATTTGACCCACTCCAACATCCCAAAACGCATCTATTTTAACCATTCATTTCGGATGATGACCGGTGTTTAACTGCTAAATTCAAACATGCTTATGCCTCTTGTCTGGCGCCGAGCCAGATAGATGCTCAGTGCTTTTTTTAAAATTATGTTTCAGTAATTTAAATTAATTACTAATAAAAATAAATTTGATAAATATTCACTGATTGTTTGTTAAATGCATAAATGCACTGGTGTGTAAAGAAAGCAGCAATAATCCTTTCAATTAATATCTGATCATGTATTTTATTCATATAATAAAATTGTTTTTTTCTCTCTCGTTTTCCTGGTAGTTCTCATACTGCTCTCAGTTTTAGGCTGTTAACATGTTGCGTGTGGAAAAAGCGCTCTGTGGCTTGCGCTCCCGTGGCGGCTGTCGTTGCTAAGCAACCATGACTTGCGCTTTCTCTGAAGGAGCGGAAGTTTAGGCAAAGGAATAAATTAATTTAATTGAAAATCGTTTGCAGTAGCTCTGCTACTAAATGTATTTAAAATGGTTGTTATGGGAAAGGGTGAAGCGGATTGCTTGGTTGGTTCTTATCACATGACCCGCGGTGAGCTTGCAGCTTTCTGAAAAGTAGAGATGTTTTTATCTCGATGCGGTGCGGAGGCGCCTGGAAAAAATGAGCGCGTCGAGACTATGTCGCTTATATTATGAGCGTACCGAGCGTCTACATTTGAAATAACTAACTTGAGGGCGCAAAAGATGCGACTTGTGAACGATCCTTAATGACGGTCCGGATGGCTATATTTTTGGCATCAGTTGCAGGCCGGAGAGAGGGGGATGGAGGGCCGCCAGTTTGAGATCCCTGATCTAAGGGGAACAACTATAGCCTACTGAAAGCGAGGATAATTTTAAAACTAATATATTTGTCCTTTTGTCTGATTTTTTTGGATGTGAATGTATTAATGTTGTAATTCTGTCCATTTACTTTATTTTAACAATAACTTTTTGTTTATTTTTGTTGTGCTGCTATTTGGAGGACTTGTGCTTTTATTGAGATTTTTATTATCGTTGTTTATTTGGTATTTTAAATGATAATTATAACGAATAATAATTCGTTCATGTTACTTAATCATGCTCACAATGTAATAATTCGTTCCCTAATTTAAGTAAATCGTTTGCGCCATATTCGTTCTCTCCTTTTATTAAATAGCGCGCAGGATATAATAATACGTTCCGTCGTTTTATTAAATCATTTGCTCAATAATCATTCATTTCTTCTCTTTATTAAATAGTGTGCTCGGTATAATATTTGTTCCCCTTGCAAGTAAGTCATGCACGATATCATAATTCGTTCCCTCATTTTAAATGGAAAAATAATCAGTATGCTTTAATTCGTTCCTTTTAAGGAAACTGCGCGACATAATCGGTTCCTCCTCTTACTAAATTTTTCGTACAATATTAAATCGCTTGTTTTAAATAAATAATTTTAATCTAAATTAATTTAACTAATGATTTATTTAACCAAAACGTGGTCGTGTTTAAAAGAGGGACTAATGTCTTAATTCGTGACCATTATTTATGGGTTTAGTTATTAGAATGTAAAATTAGTTTTGTGTCGATGTGATTATTTTCATTTGTACTTTAACATTTAAGACACAATTGGCGCCTGCTTTCTAGTAGGCTGCACATGCACAGTGATGCCTTAATTGTGTATAAAAGATTTGTAAAAAAAAAAAAAAAAAAAAAAAAACGCACATCGGTTTCTGACTTCAGGCGATTTTTGTGTGGTGGCTTGACTTAATTTCACTGAACTGCTGCTGCCTAGAGTTTTAATGCATTACAGAATTAGCTAGGTCTCAAACCTGTCGTGGCAAAAAAAAAAACATTCTTTGCCTCTCACCATTTTTATTGTCTTTTAAAAAGGTTTATTTTTTGCAAGAAAGGTTAGACAGTCATACAGAACACAAGTTGCTGCAGAGTGTAAGACAAAGGAAGGAGGACAGACACTCACCTTATATCTCTTCCCTGGCCCTCAAGGTTACATCTCAGCTGGTAAGCTGGTACTTTTCCACACAAGAAAAGAAAGTCAGAAACACATTCTACTATATCATACTTCTGAAACCTCCTACCCTTATATATTTAGACCACAAAGCCATATCTTGTGCTATCCTCACAGTAGGTCTAAGTAAAATATACACAATGTTCCATAAGCATAGAATTATGCAAAATGATTTTTTCTTCCACTAACCCAAGACTTGTTTTTGCTCAACAGTATCAGAGGCTTTTGAAATCTAAAAACTGTAGCTAAAACTATCGTTAAGCTAGTTTAATAGGGTCAGAATAATCAATTAGATTAAACCGTATTAATAGTAGGCTATTTTTTCTCAGAAACCAAGAGTGGTTTTCAGTTATTGAACCTAATCTTTAAAAAATGGTCAAAACAAGAGCAAATACTTTTCTTCAGTTGCAAATGAACGTAGGCTAAATTTTGGGAAAGCCAACTTTCTCATTGTGTGTTAGCTGAAGTACTACTAAATGTTCTCTCTTTTTTTCCGATTTCTGATGTTAACAATTAACAACAACTTTTAAACAATCTTTCATTTTGGATTGACAGGCACATGTGCTCTCATACATGCACTTCCTCAATTCTCATGCACTCTAGCAGGGGGAGGGGAGACAGAAATGGAAAATTTTCAAACATTTCTCATACCCTCTATGAGGGTAAAGTAAAAAACTAATAAATAAAGTAGTGCTCACTAGTTAATAAACAGGTGTACATTTGATGAGCATTAACTTGAAAATTATTAGAAAATAGCACAAGGGCTGCAGATCATGATGGCAAGATGTTTTAGGTGCAGAATTATGTTTAATGGCAGAGTTGATGTGGTGACCTACTTTAGAAGCTGTTAAACGTTCAGTTGACTACAAAGGCGGAAAAGTGTTTTTGTTTTTTTTTTTGTTTTTTTTATAACTCACCGGAAGTGGTATTTAGTTTTTTGTGTAGCCTGTCTTCTGGGAAGTCCAGACCATTGTTTTTAAAGTAAACTGATCATTGCTGAAGTACTGCATCAACATGAGCTTTACTGTGACTTTAACTTTGATTACTGCAGGGACATTACAGTTAACAAGATCATGCCTTCTTTGAAAAAAATGTTTTTTTTACACACTACTACTTAATCACACACTCTATTCTTAGTACTTAAGATAATCTTGAAAACCACCCCTAATTAATATCATTAGCGCATAAATGAGCATCAGTCAACGAAAACAGATGTTTCAGTGGCAAGAAAAAAGCTTTAGTGAATAGAATTTTAATTGAACTGAATTTAAAATGATTAATTTAAGACAAACCTGGTCGCGTTTAGCAAAAGAGGGACTGGTGTCTTAATAAGTGACCTTTTATTTATTAGAATGTAAAATGAGAGAGATTGTGTCTATATGATCTTAATTTGCACTTTACCATTTTAATGCAAAACTGGCGCCTGTTTTCTGTTTTCAAATACACAATGACGCATTTATGGTGAAACAAACTTGAGGCGATCGTTTTAGATAAAATCTTTGTGTGGTGCCTTGAACTGTTGCTGCCTAGAGTTTTCAGTGCATTACAGAAATGTGACAAAACTCTGTTTATGGTGACATTTGCACATTTATTGCATTGATAACGTGTCTACACGACACACTCAGGAATGAACAATCCCTTGACACGTGGCATTTATAGTAGCCTAAGCACAGTGAACCTATACATGCTTTTACTTTTAATGCGTTTCTACTGTAATTTTCATCAAAATACATTAAAATAGAAATTAGTTATATATAGAAAAAAATCCACTAAAATTTTGCATAAAGCGTTCATAGCACACTTCTAAGTAATGCTATAATAATGTTCATTAAAAAATATGTATGTTTGGTGTACTATATCTGACTACTTGAAAAATATTCGTGCTAATTAAGTGAATTCATATTAAGTGTATTTAAGTACCACAGTTTATGTTTGTTTTATAAAATCATTATATATATATATATTTTTTTTTTCCAAGTGTACCCTTAGTACCCCTGAATACTTTTACATTTTCAACAGTGTCACTGTTGTGATGGGTTCCAGTGAAAAAGACTGGTCCTGTTATATTATTCATATTTTGAATTGATATTTTGGGTGACGTACGAGTTTGGGATTTCCCATTAGGGGGTTGCGTAATGTTTACATCTGTAAGCACCACTTACTATAAATAGACGCACAGCGGCGCAACTTGCTCTCGTCTCATTCTCATCTCATTCAACCAGATCATTTGTGCACGACTGCGCTTTAATAGTGACATTTTCGGTTTATTTCTGTCCTTATTTAATCAAATAGATGTATGCCAAGTTACTTATGCTGCGCGTGTTTAGAATAAAATATAATGTCAATAGGTCATCTTCATTTAAATAATAAAATGTGGACACGAAGTATCTTCATGTATGGGTTTTATCGTAAGATATAATATGTAAAGAAAGTAGTAGACCACGTAGGATGAAATAAAGTGATTTTATTATTATTATTATTATTTATTATTATTATCTTGTTGTTTCAGAACCCCGCTTTTATTAATGGTGACTGGCCTAGCGATACAGTCCTCAAAGTTGATGGATGATGTGTAATAAAAATTGCGTTAAGAGGTATGTACCTGATAATCAAATACCTTTAAAATGTCTGAGAAAGGGGGGTTAAAACCAACCGGTGGCTCACCTTTAAAAGAAAGCAAACTTTTTTTTAATACAACCATCTTCTTAAGTTTTCATGCAAAAAAAAAAAAAAAAAAAAAACTTCACAATTTCTTACTATAATAAATTTTTGTTTCACATAGCATGAATGTTGTTACCATTTTTGTTTCTTATTGTTTGGTGAATTACCCAGTACTTCTTGAATATTGTGTGTTAATATCACTGCGATTTTGTTGTCTTTTAGTTGTCATCCTTCCTGATTCTATGGCAGCTGAAGTCTTCTTTGGGTGTGACTGCGTGGCGGGTGGATGGGATTTTTCTTTGGTTCCTGGTGATTTGTATTTCCTCTTGAGTGAATGCTGTGCTGAGTTGGGGTTTAAATTTCACATTAGTGGTTGTATATTTGTTACACTTATAGTTGTCTCCTGTTGGAACCCAGTGGCTTATCTTTAATTTGTTTTTGTTTTTTTTAGTTTGCTTTTTTTAATGAGGTCAATCTTAGAGTATTTTATGTGAAATGTAGTAGTTTGTGAGTTGGAATAAAACTGCTTGTACAAGCAATAAAGCTTTCGCTGAAACAGTGGCGTTTGTGGCCAATTATTAACTTGCCCTGATTTGCATTTCGATTTAACACAATTGTGTTATTTGGTCCACTGATTTAAGCTGCCAACAATATACGTGAACAGCAAGTCCTGACATAAATCGCTTCTCACTTTTTGGCTCTCCTCTAATTCCACCAATCACAATAGAGTCTGTCGCGACCGCGCTTCACATAAGGGATCGCTCCAGTTCATCGATAGAGATAAATGAATCAGACTGATGCTCAGGTTTCTCAGGTGAGTCGGAGCGCTAAGGGTACGCAGCCAATTATTGGTTTGTAAACATTCGGGATGCGCGCAGTCTGGCTGCAGAAAACCATGTATTTCATTTTTATTTTTACTTTATTTTCGAAATTCCAAGATTATATCTCAAATAAGGAAAACAACTCGGTATAGGGTTTGTTTTTTTGTTTTTTTTTACTCCGTCAGATTGAACAAATTCACTAGTTTTGTTAATTCGACTTCAAAAGTCAGAATTAGGATATATAAATTTGCATTTGCGAGAAAAAAGTCAGAACTGTGAGATAAAATAAATAAATGTTACGTAAAAATGTTAATAGTAATGGGTTAAATAATATTTCATGCTGTAACTGTAGGGCTAATACGTCCCTATGACAGTAGGCTATATGTGAATATTATGTAGACCTATAGTTTAAATCAAATGTATTGTTTAAAAGTAGAAAATCATAGAGGTTTTCATCCATAGTATGTCTGTTTACGTCTGCGTTTAGCTTCAAATGGCGTCTTTGATAATAGTATACTACAAAAATGATTTGCATTCTGATTTTGACATCAAAAGGCACATATATACGTTTTTTTTTTTTTGGTCTTTCTATGGATTTTACCAGTTTACCTCCACTTGTTACCGGTGTTTTTCTGCAACCACTATGCGCGCACAGCTAAAGGTGACGTCACTGTGACGTGTAGGGATATTCAGGTCTATATGCTTTCATGAAACAATGGAAACTTCGTAAGCGTTAAAACGTATTCTACAGTATATTCTAGTATAATAATGTGACTTGATACAGTACATTGCAAGTTGCAAAGACTGAAAAACGCCCCCCGGACCAGTATGATATCTTGATTTACATTTCAGTTACGCAGGTAAAATCATACAGTCCGTTATGTTTGCCTGCTGCGCACTCAATGGCGCGTGCCGGGTATCCTGCTGTGTTGAATTGAGTTTAACTCTGAAACAAGTGAGTATGTCTTAAACAGTCCCTCTACCGCCGGCGCATTGCCAGAGAAACCTAAAGAGCAGGACAATGTGCCTCTGTCCTGACATGACTGAATATAGGTCTTACAAACAGCGTGAGCATCGCTATCTCCGGATGTTCAGGTGTCACGCGCCCGTCCCTAAACACGCCTATCCCTCTGATTCAAATAGCAATTGCACGCGCTACAATTCATCCAGAAGGTTTCAGGAGAAGAATCATTTTGCTGTCTGCCCGCAGGATTCAGTTAAGGTAGGTATGATTTACATTTAAAGATACTTCCATTGAGATCCGTTTATGTGACAGGTTTATAAACTAATTGTCGAAACAAAGCGGATATTCCACAAACCTTACAAAAACTGTATTTGTGACTCTGAGGTTCTCGGTTTGTAGCTCAGCTGTGGTAAAATCATTCATGGTATTTCTTATAGCTAATATGTGCGAGTATTGTAAACTGTCATTGCCCAATCATTCAAATAGCGAGTCGCAGTCTATTTTTGACACTGAGCCCAGAAAAGAACCGAACTATTGGATAGATGCAATACACAATGTTGCACACACACACGATAATGTCATAATCATATTGAGAGCACATAGAATCTCCCGCGCCACATGCTAAAAAAAAGTGAGAAAAAAAATCTATAACGGGGCGGGACAGTTAGAGTGACGGATTGTTCTTCCAATGGTTTGTAATAGTTTCCCCCCTCTATTGCCCATGTACAACGCTTACGTTTGCTGTTATTATTTCAGTAGTGGCAGTAACGCCCTCTGCTGCCTCTTAAGTAAAAACAAAATATTTCGATGTAATTGTCAAATTTTAAAATATACCTTCTTCAGAATTACGGCATATTTGTTTTCGGTACAGGGTTTAATTAAAGTCGTTGTTTGTTGAAAACATCAGTCAGGATTATTTAGTTTTTAAAATCATTTAGAGAGGTTATTTGCAATTTCCCTTCTTTAAAATCTACCCAACAAATGTTAAAATGTAAAATTTAAACTCTTGAGCAATAATAATATAATGCAACAAATAGAATTAATACATTATCTTTTGTTTTTCAGCACTGAAGCATGTATAACATCAGTGTGTCGTGTGCAGAGATTCAGACTGCAGTGGGCTTTGTGTATTTGATTCTGCCTGTTATATTAAATCAAACCAATAATCCTGAATGTGAGCAGAGCTGGTTCTCAGAGGTGAGTGTGTTTGTGTCCTCAAACTACACCATTATTAACACACACACACACACACACACACACACACACACACGATATGATGGTGTTTTATTTGTTCAGGACGGGCTGATAGCAGATCCATCAGATCCTCAAAGACTGTCTAATCCTGCCATTTCTGTCTCATCTGATCGTCTCGTCACGTCTCACTGTGTGAATCTGAATTATGAAATCATCTGTGATTCTGCTGCTGGAGTAAATCAACCCAATCTCTCTCAACGTTCAGGTGTTTTCATATTTAACTCTTCCTGAACATTATAAATAATGCTTTAAAAGTTTCTTTCATTTCAGCATCATTTCAGCTGTGAGATCATGTTCAGAGGTGAGAGAAACAGTAAAACATCAGTGTGTCCTGATTGAGATCAAACTCTGTTAAAGTGAATCTTGAAGTGAATCATGATGATTGTGAATGTGTTTTTCAGTGAGGAATGAAACTGCAGTGACTTCAAACTCAGGTGAGTTCCGGCTGATAAACGTTTGATTATTCAATAATAAAATCCGATTCACACTCAATCCACTTTCAATGTTTTCTCTCATATTGGCTCATATTTATCATCACTGTATGTTTTTAAAGATGATCTGAATGAAGTGACTCTCCAGCACTCGGGTAAAACACTAGATTTTAACAAATTATTTCAATCTGTTATTCTATTGTTTGTTTTCTGTGTTTATTTGTACTTTTATTTTATATTAATCAGTCATGCTATAAATGCCGTGAAATAGAAATAAACAAAAAGAATAATGTCTTATGAAGATCACATTAAGATTATAAAACTTAAAACCCTGTGGTTTTGCTTTCTAATATTGTTCAATTATTGTTATTGATCAATTGATTGTGTATTTACTCATCTCTTGTATAGATCAGTGGCTGTGGATTTGGGCTGTTATTTTAATCGTAATCCTCCTCATCATCATCATCATCATCTTGATCTGTTTCTTGTGGCGAAAAAATAAATTTAGGTGAGACCTGAGTGTTTAATTTGTCAGAAAGACACTAGTCACTAAATTATGATTCATATGATTGTTAGAAACAAACAGCATTAAACATCAAACATTTGACAGACCATTACACTTCTGATATGAAGTAATGTTTAATGATGTAATCAGTGACCTAAGCTGTAAAATCTCTCTCAATAAAGGGAAAATACTTTGAATATAGTAGTATTTAATAATCAGTTTCAGTCTGTTGTCAGATGCTTTCCGAACGTCTTTCAGCGCGTCGATTCAGAAAATGAGGACAGGTGAGTAAATCAAAGCTAGAGAAAGAAATAAAGAAAGAAAGACTTGAACTCAGTTTGACATTTCATCAGATACTCTGGGAATCTTCATCTGCTGAATCTAATTCTCTCAGGGATCCTGAAACTGGTGACTAAATGCAGCTCGGATTTGATGAATCTGATTCACTGAATTGTTCTGTGTTGAGGAGCTCATAATGACCTTTAAACTCCCTCGGTCATTCACAGTGATGGGATGATCCTGATCATCAGCTGGACAATGACCGTTTAACTGCTCAGATTCAGATTTTCAGTCTTCATGCTGGTCTCAAAGAATCAGAAGAATCATACTGATCATGTGTTCAGATTAATGCAACATCTGAACCCTTCTGATGTCTGAAGGCATCTGAAATGCAAACTGTGTGTGTTCTGCTTCAGGAGAGCAACCATACTTTTGTGATGTTTTTAATTTCTTTTTTATATTCTTCCTTTATTCTTCATTCATTTATAATTATTTATGATTTAATCATTTTATTGTTCCTTTTAATCATATAAACATTTATAATAATCATTATAGTCATTTATATATTAATTTCTTCATTGATTCATAAATTGATTAGTCATTAATATTATATTATATTGTTGTTTTTTCTATATTTTTCCATTGTTGTTTAGTCTTATGACTCTGTGGTTTCAAGGGCTGATTGTCTTCATGAATTAGAGATACAAGAGAATGTTTATGAAACCCAACGTTTATGGAATGTTGTTGTGAATCAGTTTGGTATAACAATACAATAGCTGAATTTGTGTTCTTCAGACAAAGTCTGAGCATTGAGCCATACGCAACTCGCAACTATTCAATAAACTCTGCTCCTTTTTACCATCATTACTTTGTCTTCTGCTTCTGCTCTTCACTTTCACTGTTTTTCCTCAGTCAGCTTCTTGGCTGACAGAAGTTAATAGTATTTTGTGTACCAGACAAGACCTCCTGTTAACAGGGTTTGGGTATTAGACAACTCTGTTCTGTTACCAGAAAAACTGATATTTTCTGCTGGGATCTGGCATCTGGGGCTGGATCTTAATTGTCTAGGCATGGGGACAGTGATTTAACAAGTTTTATTGTTTCAGCTCATTCACACAGTTTTAAAGTATTCCTTTAACTGTGGGAATTTAGCTTTTAATTCATCCAGACAAGTTGGCATTTCACTCACTTGTTGATAATCATTCTGAATTCTGTGTAAATATGATGCAGCTGCTAATGTAAAAAAGGTGTGGTTTTGTAAACAATTACTATTATTAAATGTGACCCTGGTCCACAAAACCAGTCGTAAGGGTATTTTTTTTTTTTTTTTTTCGAAATTGAGATTTATTCATCATCGCATAAATATGCTTGCCACTGATGTATGAATTGTTAGGATAGGGCAATATTTGGCTGAGACACAAATATTTAAAAATCTGGAACCTGGGGGTGCAAATCATGATTAAGTTTTTATATATTTCCAGGAAATTTACATTATAAAACTACAAGCGATATGACTGTCAATATCCTTTACATTGGTGTCTTGTTTGAATTTATTCATTCATCTTAATTCAAAGCTGCTTTTTTTTTCCATGGAAGCTTTCATTTATTGATGATTTGAGGTAATAAAATATTTCAACTCAAGTTGTGTCTAATTATTTACTAATGATACAAGAGAGGTGGGATGTTTTTCATAAAACTTAACATTTCAGTAGTATGTATTCCAATAGTTTATTGGCACTGATGGCTTTTTAGAAAGCTAATGTTTACCCACTCCATCGTTAACTTAAATGCTATAAACAAATGTATAATGAAGCCTTGCAAATAATGAATTTGTGCAAACTGAAGTTTCCTGTTTGAGGAAAAAAATAACTAAAGTGGGCTGAGGATTTCAAGATGAACATGTAATAGGTTTTGGATTTTAAATATGTGTTGGGTTCAGAATGATATGTTTTTACGGACATACAAACCTTTCAAGTAATAAATAATTAATAAGCTTTATACATTTTAATCAACGTGCACAACACAGGAATGAAAATGACAAATGAAGCTAAACACTTGGGATTTCTCACAGTCAGAAGTACACAGTTCTTTATTTATTTATTGAAGTATTATTAATTAATTAATGAATTTTTTTTTTTTTTTTTTTTATAAGTATTGAGCAACACTTATAGCGCATTGACATATGGTGCAGCTACAATTCTGACGAGTCGTTTCGAATCCCGTCTCAGAGTCCTTCACAGTTTCTTGCCCATCTATTATCCTGTCAGTTAAAAGCATGGAAAAAATAAATAAATAAATAAAATAAAATGACTGCCTCACCAGAACATGACTTCAGGCAAGTGTTGACAGAATGTGATTTGACTGTTAAATGTTAAAAACTGAAGAATATTTCGACTATTAATGATAACCACTGAACAATACTTGAACTGAGAACTTTCCCACTGACTGAACAAGATTTCAGCTGTATGTGACAAAAACTGAAGAATATTTCAACTATTAATGATAACCACTGATAAACAAGTTGATAAACAACTGACTTTGTAGTTGGTAAATTCACCATACAGATGCGACCAAACGATCTGTACTGTTGTCCAATCAAAAAAAAAAAACAAAATATGAGGAAGACATGAACCTTAATGACAAAAGACTTTCTTATGCAACACTGAAAACATCGAGACGTTTCAATAAGAAATTTAGAAATAAGAAAAGTAAATCCCTTTGTCATTTTTCTGCACTGGAACCTCCTGTCATCAAGACATACACTTTTGTACATTCATTAAAACTCTTGTGTGGTGTTCATATTTTTGTTACTCAGCCAGCGTTCTTAATTCTGGTGGACCTGCTGCAGTTTTGGGTTTTTAATTCAACACAATCAAAAATGATATGTTAAAAAACTCAACAGATGTATACTTTATTCCAATTGCAAGCAACATAAACAGCATACATGGTCAAAATTTGCCCTTTACCTTTGTTAGATCACATTTATGAATCAAAGTAGCCTACAACCTCGGGTGGGAATGACATGGACAGAAACACAAAACTCACACTTACACTCTTAAAGACTGAATTGCTGATTGAAATGTAAGATTTTTATCTTTACCTATAGTGCAGCTCGAATGTGTCATTACCTGCACACAAATTCACCATTAAAGCAAGTAACAGTTAGTAAACAACGGTAATGTGTGTAAACTATGCAAGGAAGATTAGCGGCAACCACGCTGGCGATGCTAACAGGCTATAAGCTAGCAGACTCAGGAATTCAAAACAAAACTAGTGTTAACAAGGCACTCCGGTTGTTTTAGTTGTAAAATACAAATCTTCTAAATCTTATTACAAAAAGATTATTTTGCCTGCCCCATTGGGAGATTATTTTGCTTGTTTCAAGCAAAAACACACTTATTTTCAGAAAAAAACAAGACAATAATTTTTACTTGTCTAGAAAATCCTTCTTGATTTAAGAATTTTTAGATATTTTGGCTGAAAACAAGACAAAAAATCTAAGTAAGAAAAACATTTTTTGCAGTGTACTATTAAGCAAAACTTACTTTACATTAACTAACATTTGTGCTTTTTTTTCCTCAATGCTGAAGAGTGTTGAACTTTCTTTTCCTACAGTTCTACTGTACAGGCCTTATTCACTTAATTTCATTTTGGTGTGAAAGGGCTTTTAAATTTGCTAAGAACTGAACAATTTTATATTAAAAAAACAAACCAGCAAGCCCTGCCTGTATTTAAAAAGTAATGCAAAAGTAATGTAACACATTACTTTCCATAAAAAGTAACTAAGTAACGTAATTAGCTACTTTTTACGCAATATCGTAATGCATTACTTTTTACACTGCTCGAAAGTCTTTGGTTTTATTTTTGAGCGCGATGCTAATGGTCTAATCAGATTCAATGATTTATGCTAAGCTATGCTAAAAGGGCTACTGGGAGAACCAGAGATCGGCTGAATGGATTCGGAAACGGTAAAACTCATCTGTTTATCTCTGGAGGAGGAGTTGGAAAATGAGCCTATTTGCAAAAAAAAGTGGAGTGTTCCTTTAAGTGTTATCATGATCACCTGTATGTTTCAGTTCATTTCAGTTGAGTGTGTAGTCATCAGGTATTAAGATTATGTTGTGTGTTCCTGCGTTGTGGATGTTCCATATTGCGAATTATTAAAATGCTATGTATGTCATTCGTCTTCATATTGTGCCTTCTTCACAAGCAGCTGTGACAGACATACAGTTCAGAGCATATCTCTGAAGATTATTTAGATGCAACAGGGATAGGGATGTCAGCGTGAAGTGGCCCACCAAGAACGTACATCATCACATCTAGCGGCAGGTCGTCTGAAGATGTTCCATCCATCTGGGGATTTTGTAGAGCTGGGAGAGAAGCCTAGTTTTGTGAACACAGATACCCACATAAAAAAAATACTCCTTCATGGCTGAGTGCTCAGGATTGTGTTGTTATCAGGTACTTCCTGAAACATCCAGAGAAAAATCAAGACAATATTTAACTTTATTCTTTGTTATGCAGGGATAGAGAACAAAGAAAATTATGTAGCTGAGGGGCCCTGATGGTCTTTGAGTCATAGGCTGTCAAAGAAAGCATGAAGAGTAAATACATATTTAGCATATGGAGAGAATTATCTGGAAAACAAGAAATATTTTTTTTTCAGACTGAATCTGTACACATCACTGAATCTTTGACACATCTCCACTTCTTTTGTTTATTCTGGACTTAATGGCAATTTGAATTAAAATATTTCAAACTTTACAGTTTCCAAACTTTACAGATTACATTGTAAAAATGCAAAGGCATATTTTGCAGTTTCCAAAACATTCTAACATAGACAAACAGTCTAAAATACTGAAAAAAAAAATCAAGAAACTACATACATAAAAACCCTTATCAGACCAACAAAATTACCCCAAAGTTTTTATGTGAGTTTGTGAGAACTTTGTGAGTTCCCAGGTTGCATTGCAGCATGATTAAATTATGCAGTTACTGTTATAGGAGTATTGTTTTGCTATTTGCTGACTTCATTTAATCGTTTTGTTGGTATTTTGTCATTACTGGTAGCTATTTGTTATACTGTGATGTAAAGAGCTCATCAACTGAAAAAAAAAAAAACAAAAAAACAGTTACTGTTGCTGAGGTAATTATTTTACTTTTTTAGGATCCACAACAATCAACAAATGTTAAAAATATTAGCTTTTTACAGCACAGTACAACAAACAACAACAACAAGTCTTAAATTGTGTTGGTCAATTGGTCAATTGATTTTTTCCTTCAGGAAATTCAGTGCAATACATTTTTGTTCAATAATATTTTTTGATTATTATTTAGAATTTTGAGGAGATGTTATGATTCAATATTTACACAATTTCAATAAGCTATTTTTTCCCATGGAATTAATATTTTGTATTTAATCATTTATATAATATTTTGCATTAAGTGCAACATTTCGTGTTAAAATAGAGTAAAAGCATTTGTTTGTTGTTTGTAGTCTGTACCACCAAAATATTCTCTTAGTTTTTTTTTTTTATATTTCCCATTCATTTCCTAAATTGATCATTTTTGACCAAGAAGTAGTCAAGTATGACTTTTTTTTAAAAATATCAGAATGATGTCCATGATTTTTTTCTGTGTTCACATTTCAAATGTGACAAAAGTCACCAAGTGACATCTCATTCTGATGAATATATGATTTTTATTTCATTTCATTCATTTTCAGTCAAAAGTGACCAAAGAGGGTTAAGACTTTCAATAGTTCAATTCCATAAATTATGTCAAACATTTTTTTTTTTTTTTTTTTTTGTCATTTACAGCTTAGCAAAGAAATATTTTCACTTAGTTTGTGAAACACAGACAAACTGTATTTGATGTTTCCACACTGAAGTTTGTGGTCAAACACAGATTGGTGAGAAGCAGGTTGCAGTGATTGATTGTCCAGATCTACTTTATAAAGTTTTGATTATTTCTGTAAATTCAGTGGTCAAATGCTGTGTGGCTTTTCAGTGTTCTGTGTAATCTGTCTAGTGACTGGTCTTTGTGTGAATGTCCACAAAACTGGAAGACTTATATATGAGCAGTACGCTATTGCAGAAAGGTCATTTTAAAATAGGACGACCAGACGTGCCACTTCCCAGGGAGCACGGGATTTCTAAATTGCCAAAAATAACCAGATGTTGATGGTTTGTGCTGTGCCGATCGATCAAACTCTTTTGGAATTTTTATTTTTAACAGTGTATTTTAAAAGATGAAAAAGAATTAAAGAAAATCAAATGATGAGTACTTATTGGTAGTGTGTGAATAAAATGTAATAAATAAAGTAACTGAAGTAAGACCATTTAAGAGAGAATTGTTTAAAATGGGTGAAGAATTGTCTCTTAGCAATTGTGAAAAACTGTAACATTTTCGCTGTTTTAAATTAATTATCAGTAAACCTTTTCCAAAAGTGGGAGGTAGAGTCTGTGAAGGGTAGAGTGTCACTTTCCATCATCACCCGCCTACCATCTACTTCCGACTACGGCTCAGTTTAGGCGATGACAGAGGGCATATGGGCCAGATCTGGTTCACACACATTAAGCAGGTTTTAGTGTGAGTTGTGGGCTGTTGTATGTGTGTGGGCCAGATATGGCCCATATGTATCAAAACAGTTGAGGTTGAGTTGTGGCTTTGATGTGTGTGGGTCTGCCAGATCTGCCAGGTATGATATTCAGTTTGCTGTTCAGTTTTGGAGGAATCTTACGGATGAAGCGGATGTCAACCATAACATCTGTCTCCAGCCACACCTTGTAGACGTCTGACCTTCAGTTCACTACCTGTGCAGTGGGCGAGCTGTGGGTCCCTCATCTTCACCTCCAGCCTCAGAGTCCTGGACTCCACCTCGGCCCTCTGACTCAGCGGCTCCACCGGGCTTCCTCATCCCTCTGGCTCCGCCTTGACGCATTTGTGCCCAAATTTTTCTGAATGGTTTCATGCATATAGTTGTGTTAATAGTGTCTTATGTGAACATGTTCTGCAAAGCTGGTTAGCTGGGTTAAGATGGAAGTAGCTGGTTTTAGCTGGTCTCCCAGCCTGGCAATGCTGGTCAGGCTGGTTTTAGCTGGAAGTAGCTGGTTTAAGCTGGAAGTAGCTGGTTTTAACTGCTCTCCCAGCCTGACCAGCTAAGAAATTGGCCAAAACCTCCCTAAAACCAGCCTGCTGACCAGTTATGACTAGCTAAAACCAGGCTGGATGACAACCTAAAACCAGACAACCAGCTTAGGCTGGTTTTAGCTTTTTTTTTCAGCAGGGAGGACCAATCTTTATTCATAAACAGATTTATCGTGTATAAAAGTCGAAGAACATCTGATGCGAACCCAAAAAAGCTGCATCTATCTTATATTGTCTTGAATATGAAAACACAACAGACAAATCCATTTGTCTTAAAGTGGTGGAACATAGTACAGAAAAAAGTGCTTGTACTTTTGACTAAGTATACAAAAAACTACATGTCTTGTAAGATTTGTTTGGATGATTTTAGAGACCTTCATGATTATGTAGATACAGGGGTTGGACAATGAAACTGAAACACTGGCCAATATAATGTTGGAGGTTTCATTGGCTATATTTGCGCAGTCTAATATATATATATATATATATATATATATATATATATATATATATATATATATATATATCAACAAAAAATACTTACTAGTAATATGAAAACTAAGTAACTTTCTTTGGGAGGGTTTGCCCTTGCCATGCTTCCTGGAAGTAGGGGTAGGAAGTTGACAGCCTCATGTGAGAGGGAGTCAGTCAGTGCCTCTTTTTTTCTTTAAAATATTTTATTTGGTTGTTTACTTGCATGTCATTGAGAAATAAAACGTGCATCACATCTAGAAAAATAATTACAAAAGGAAAATGACAACTATAAACTGGCAACTTGCTGGTGGGCTTAAATGGGTTAAGCCTGGTTTATACTCGACGTGTACCTCCTTACCCTGAGCCTGTGCTGCTTGCGCACTTATCAATTTCGGAAGGGTTTTATACTTGATGTGCTCACCGTTGTGATATTATTTGAAACGGGTGGAAAAAGAAAACGTCTTCTGAAGTAGCAGGAAAGGACAGAGAAGTTTCTCCACATGTGTGAAACAATAAGTTACATGCAACACTTACACAACAATTATAAGTAATATTTTTATTACAATAATCTTCAACACAGAAAAACCAACACAGTACAAGTGTAAAAGTGCATGCTGATTCACAAACTTTCATGCAAAAGTTTTCAGCCTTTCCAGCGCTGGTTGTGATTTCTCTCATTTGCCTCAATTAAGCATTGATGGGTCATAGAGATATCTGTACTGGCGTGCCTGTCCAGCCAAAACGGCTGTAAAATTGTTCATGATCAATAAGGCAATGCGCGAACAAGGTGACTCGAGATGCCGTTCACACTCAACTGCACTCAACGCGCACTTTAATTAACGCCACGATCATGTCACTTTGCCGCACACATCCAAGCAATCTTGTAGATGTCCCTCCTCCCACCGGTTCTGTTAGGTTGCTCCATCCCTCCGGCTGCACCTCAGTCCTCTGTCGCTCCAGCCTCACCGCAGTCTTCTGGACCCTCTCTTCGCCTCAGTCGCCCCGGCCTCATGGGCTCTCCATCTCCGCTTCAGGCCTCACATCCACTTGCTTCACCTCCGTCGGTCGGCCCCCTGGAGCCATCAGCTCTTCCTCCACCATGCTCCCTCCATCGGCTGTATTTCACATTGCGCCTTCATCACAAGCTCCTGTGACAGACATACAGTTCAAAGCATTTCCCTGAAGATTATTTAGATGACAACGAGTTGTAGGCGTGAAGTGGCCCACCAAGGACATATATCATCACATCTAGCGGCAGGTCGTCTGAAGATGTCTCATCCACCTGGGGATTTTGGAGTGTTGGAGAGAAGCCTAGTTCTGTGAACACAGATACCAACATAAAAAAAAAAAATACTCATTCATGGTTGAGTGCTCAGGCTTGTGTTGTTATCAGGTACTTCCTGAAACATCCAGAGATATATCAAGACAACATTTAACTTTATTCTTTGTTATGCAGGGATAGAGAACAAAGTAAATGTTTTAACAATGTTTTTATCACGTAGCTGATGGGCCCTGATGGTCTTTGAGACATAGGCTGTCAAAGAAGGCATGAAGAAAACAAGAACAAGATTTTATTATTATTGTTGTTTTTTTTAACTGAATCTGTACAATTAACTAAGAAAACAACCCCTAAGTCATTGTGTAATGTATTTGCGTATGTTTTGTATGTATGCTGAAGTAATATTAAAATAAATTACATTCTGGTGATATTGAAAGACAGTGATGTGCCTGACTGAATGAATGAATGCATTGTGAAGTTATATTTGTTACAAATGTCTTTATGCTAACACAATTTGTGTATTTTTCATAATTAAAAAGAGCTACTGAATAAGTAAAGGCACTAATGAGTGATGGCTGAAAGAATGTTAACCTCTTTTTCGTCTGTTTATTCTGGACTTAATGGAGATTTAAATTGGAGATTACGTTTCCAAACATTACAGATTACACTGTAAAGAAAAAAAAAAGCAACTGAATATTTTTTCAGTTTACAAAACATTTTGAGTCTCACATACTGAGAAAAAAATGCTATTTTCACAAAACTGCATAAAAACCCTTGTCAGATCAACAAAATTACCAATAATGTTGTCCAAACACTACTCTGAACAAAGAATTTCATTTTGTATATTTATAAAAGACATACAGTAACATGCTATAGAAATCTTAGTGGATAACTTAGTCTGAAATGTAGATGGCTTTGTCTTTACTTATTAAACATCTATCCACCAAATAAATGTAAGTACTGTAATGATCGGGGCTGAAGCCAGTGGATCCAAACGCAAAACTTTATTGAAAGCAGTAATCGCAACAAACAGTCAGACAGGGGCAACCAGGGGCAGTAAGGTAAATCCAAACAGCAGCAACAGAGTCCAGGCGGGAAGGTCGAGGCAGGCAGCAAGCAATAAACGTAATTCAGAGACAAAGCAAGGGGTCGAAGGGCCGGCGGAGAACAATCACAGGAGCCAGGAAACAAAGGGAGTCAGCGACGAGAAAACAAACACGGGAAACGCTCAGAAATGATAGAATACTGATCAAGACTTTGCGATGAGACTGAGTGAGAGCAGGGCTTTTATAGTATGAGAGTAATGAGGTGTAATGACTGTCAGGTGTGTGCAGGTGAAGGCAAGATGGCCGACAGGGGTGAGAGGTGAGAGGACACAGGAAGTTCATGAGAAAGGGATGATGGGAAATGTAGTGAATTAATTGTCCATGATGAGATGAAGGCTCCCACTAGGGGGAAGTAGAGGGAGCCACTGCGGTACAGATCGTGACAAGTACTGTAGGCCTCAAAAGTAGACATACAAACCTCAAGAATGGTGGCAATAAAAAAAATGTTAAAAAGATTAGCTTTTTACATCACAGTACAACAAATAGCTAGCAGTCATGACAAAACTGTTGGTCTTAAAAGGTTTTTTATGTAGTTTCAAGAAAATTGCATTTTTTAGTATTTGAGACATTAAAAAAAAAAAAAGTAGTAGTGCAGCAGACGTGTTTCTTCAGTGCGTTTCATCTTTAACTCTGTGTCTGAACATGTCTTTTCCTCTAAGAGCTAGCCAGAAGAACAGGTAACAAACTGCAGGCAGAGCCACAAACTGAAAGTAGGCTAAATGTAACCACTGCTTTTGTCTTTTGACCATATCCTCGACTTAACATGTTTCATTTAAAAAATAGCGATTCATTAATGATTTGTGCAGTATTTGTTTTCTAAGAAGTGTTATTTATTTATTTTTTTATCTGTCTGAAGTCACTTTCACTGAAGATGGAGGAGGGATTTTCTGTGCCTACAGGTATGAAATATCTTCACTCTGACTCATAGACTGTATATGTGGCTGTTACCAAATTCATTTTATTCCATGATTATCTGAGATGATTTTGTTTTTTTGTGCTACATTTAGGCTAGATTTTTATGGAAAAGTTTCTGTTATCAGAGTCATCCAGCCTAACAAACTTTTATGTATTCACACGTTTTAAATCTCTTTCACACCAAACATGACTAGAAATCTTTGAAACTCTTTGAATAAGAAACTCTTTGAATAAGAATAATCAATTTACATTAAAAGTGTGAATTGCTAATATCCATTGGACTGAAGAAGCCAATTCACAAAGTGAAGGGTCAGAAAGTTCAGAACTGTCCAAAATGTTTGTTTTGTGTTTCGAAGATGAACCAAAGTCTTATGAGTTTAGGAATGGGGTGAGGGTGAGTAATTAATGACAGTATTTTCATTTTTTTTTTTTTTTTTTTTTTCATTTTTAGGTGTAATATCCCTTTAAGATCATATTTCAATGCTGAGGCTTTTTTTTTTTTTTTAAATTAGGAACATTTTTGATATTTAATATTTTGAAAATGAAGCCTGGAAGATGAGAGTTATTAAAGGTTTAATAATGAAATTATATATTAAATATTTTCATTTAAAATATTCCCATCTTAAATGTACTACCATGCTGGATGTCAGCTTTTAGTAATGTAATTATCAGAAATAGATATATATATTTTTAAATCTTTAAATCTAAAAATAACAACACACACATTATTTAGAGGTGTGTTTTAAATGTTCAGTAAATAAAATAGTTATTAGAAATAATACACAGAGAACAAAGAGAACAAAGATGGCTGTTTACTATTCCGTGAAGAAAGTTTAGGATTAATTTGAAAAATGCATGATATTCTATGGAAGCATGCATGATTACTTTTTTATGTAATGTATGTGGAACTCTGTAATAAAGTTGCATACTGACACTTAAAAACAACAAAAACAATGGTTTTATTACATCCTGGTGATTGCACATTTCTACATCTACAAATCAGCCTAATATTAAAATAAATAAAAGTAGCATCACTAAGAACTAACAGATCTAACAGTGGAAAGGCCTATATTTGTAAATTAACATAAATCAAGATGAACAAATAAATTAAAAATATATTCATTAATTCATGTTTTCCAACTTCCTTTCAAGATCATAATCCCATCATTTAATAATATAAATATAATCATTTAAATAATAATCCTATGCACTTAAAAATACAGAATGAAATTGAATCTCATTGTAAATCACATTGAATCATTCTGAATAAAAATAATTCCTAAATCAAATTGAAAACCTAAAAGTAAAGTACATAAAGTACCTTCATATATAGATTTATAGTTTTTTTTTTAGGAATTTCTTGTCAAAAAGGCTTGCTTTCATTGACAGTTTAGCAAATAAATATTAACTGTATTTGACGTTTCCATACTCTTGACCTCCAATGAGAAGAATAACACCTTCACCTGATGTCTTATTTCATATTTGTATTTCACTTCTGTCAGCGATCAGCTCCAGTCAAGATGATCCAGTGATCCGTATTCTTCTGATGGGGAGGAGAGGTTCTGGGAAAAGTTCATCTGGAAACACAATACTGAAAGAAATAAAGTTTACAACCCAAAATCAGAACAAGAAACATAAAGCTGAAGATGAGTCTGAAGTTTGTGAGGGTCAAACACAGATCGGTGAGAAGCAGGTTGCTGTGATTGACTGTCCAGATCTACTGGATCCAGATCTGAATAAAGAGAAGCTGGAGAAGATTAAAGAGCAGCTGGTCTCTCGATGTTCAGCAGGTCTCAGTGTGGTTCTGCTCACTGTTCCTCTAGAGGAACCTATGAAAAATGAGGAAGAGATCCTGGATTATATAAAGTGTTTATTTGGTCCTGAAGTTCAGAAGTACATGATGATTCTGTTCACACATGGAGATGAACTGGAAGAGCTGGATCAGACCATTGATGAACATCTGAAACACAAAGATCATGCAGATCTCCAGCGACTGGTGACTGAATGTGGAAAGTTTCACTGTTTCAATAACAAGAGAAAATCAGACGATCAGATACAAGAACTACTGCAGAAGATTGAAGAAAACATGATGGAAAGCAGTGGGAAATTTATGATGAAACAAATGAAGAGGAATCACAGCAAAGATTCTCCAGTTGTCAATTGTAAGTTGTCTTGTGTATGTTTGCCATTATAAATTACATAAAAAGTTACTGGTATGTCACACTGAAAAAAAAAAACCATAGTTGATATTTCTGTTGTAGTTTCAAAGAGGAAAGATCAGATCAGGATGGTTCTGCTGGGACAAACTGGATCTGGGAAAAGTGCCACTTTAAACCCCACCATCGGCAGAAATGTGTTTGAATCATTGACTCAGTGTCATTCAGAAACCGGAGAGAGCAACAAAAGGAAGATCTCAGTGATCGACACAACAGTATTTGTTTTCACCAACTGCTCAAGAGTTTAAACCAAACGTACTAGTAATGTAAAGCAAAATCACTAAGTTACAACTTAGTACACACTACTAAATATTAGACCATTTCACTATTGCCTGCATATAAGCTAAATATTTACAGAAGCCTGCGATCAGGAATAAAGCAGCAGGTTGACTGAATCACACCAGTAAGCTCATGTTTTAGCTAACAGACTTCAGTCTTTAGACAGATATTCATTTACATTTTAAGAGCAAGAATATTATGAAAATAAATGACTCAGTGATTCTCCGTTTGCATCGCTGTATGCTGTGTATGCCAAAGAATCTATGAGTGCCTTGTGTTTTTGTGCCAGTATTTACTAATTGCTTATTTCCGTTTTGTTTTTAACTACAACAACACCTTAGTTAATTTACAGTATTTCAGCGGTAACTGATAATATCATTAAGATGAGTATTTACCTAGTCATTCAGACACATTAGTTTGGTCTAATTTAAGACTACAAAGTAAGACTGTTCATCTCTGGGCTAACTTGTCCTTATTTTGCCTTCAACACAAATTAATTGTCAACTGTACCAGACTTTGTGGTCTACTATGGTAGACATTGTTAAATAAACACTGTAACACAATTTAGATTTTTTTTTTCCACCCTAATATGTCTTTCTTTGCATCTTTCGTACCATGTTTTTTAAATGTTACCACACACACACACACACACACACACACACACACACAATATTGTGTTTTATAAATATTATTGAACATATACAAAATTATATATAGTATATTATTAAGACACTATACATCAATGCAAAGAAAATAGCACTTTTTGCATATATATGTTTGAAAAGATCATTTTACAACATTGCAACACTGGTATGCATTTAGGCTACTATTTTATGAATAACTGCAGCCCAATCACAGGGTCATATTTCTAGTGGAACTGTTCCTTTAAAAAATACAGCCAATAAGATTGAGGGGGAGGGTTTAACAGCGCTATTCTGAGACCGGTTATTATTGTGTCATTTATCCTGTTGCTATAATCTTTTCTAGTGTTTTCTAAACTTCCACGATTTTTGATATTGTAAAATTGTCTTGTATTTGTTTCTCTTCCCCATAATTCTTGCCACTGTGTCAGTACTGTGATTTTCTCCGCTGCCTTGTTTAGTGGCAAGTGAATGTCAACTTCAGGAAGTCCAGTTCACTAAAAAAAATATTTAAAAATTGGCGCCCCCGGAAGCATCACGACAGCTGATGACGACTGCGTATTGGCTCTTGCATGCTTCTTCAACGGTTGCAACTTGATATGTTAACTGGCATTTATAAATGACCGCGCCTTATGGAGAGACTCAATATTTTCATCGTAAATGTTAAATTGTACTCTGAACTTCACACAGAATTATTACACATCGCCAGGGATAGAACTCATCTGAAAACACTGCACTGGGAGAAAGTAAGTTTTAAATTCACATACAACTGAAGAAGGATGAAGCTTAAGTTTTGCAATGAAATTGATGAGAAGCAGGTGCATCATGGGACTGTACGTGGAGATGATCTGGATGAAGCACAGACTGTTGATAAATCTGTGAAGTTTCATTGTTTCAGTCAAAGGTGGAGTTCAACAACTTCTGCAGAAGAATGAAGAAAACCGTGGAAAATGGTGGGAAATTTATAGTGGAACACATGAAAAGGAGCTCGTGTCGATTGTAAGTTAAATCTATATCAGTTCGCTAAAGTCTTGGTCACTCCGATAGTCTTAGGTTTTTTTTTGTTGTTGTTGTTTTGTTTTTGCGACTGCGAGTCGCCAATATTATTGTTAGATTATATAGCCTATGAGACCCAGCTATGAAGTTTTTGTAGTGGACATTATATTTTAGTGAACTTCTACGAGCTATTTAAGCTTAGATGTCCTGTACAGAGCACATTCAGACTTTTTAGAGATACCAAATGTTTGGAACGTTGACCACACCCTCTTCTTGGTTTTTAAGGATGTCTAAAATGAATTGTTTTTACATCCTTATGGAAAATGATTATATTTTGTAATTGTCATTAAAATCTAAGTATTTTCAAATTGTTTATCATAAAGAAACATCTCAGGACAATGGTTTTCAAATTCAAATGACTTCCTGTTATAAAACAGGACATAATTTCATACATGTCCACTGTAGAGAGACTAAAAGCATGTTTATTATGCATTTTGCGAGACAACTAGCCTACATAACAATTGAATTCTTATGAAATATGAGATATTATTATGAAATTCTGTCCAATTATTACTCCCATTATGATAATTATTTTACACATATATTGCATAAAACAAAATGGTATATCAAATAATTTTGTTATATATTGTATAACGTAGTTGAGAATCATCCTTAAACAAAAACCTGAAAATTGATTGGTGATTAAAAAAATAATAATAATCACATTGATTAGCCTTTTTGATGTCTATTCATGCATTTAATTTTTTTAGGACAAAACAAAACTAAAACAAACAAACAAACAAACAAACAACACGTATTGTTCATAATTTTATCACGTGGTTATGCAGATAAATCATATAAAACGGTGAAATTCCATTGGGAAGTCTCCTTTAATTATAGCGATATATGTGTTACGCATATTGCTTCAAATCAGCCTTAGTATTAAAATAAGATGTGTGACATTTGAAATAATTCGTTCTTCATTTGAACTCTTAGAGTTCGCTAGAGGTCGCTGTCGCTCCTATGCTGGAAATCACAAGTGTTGCTTTTCGTGAACCCGTGTTGCTATATGGGTATTACAAATTAAAAGAGCTTTACGACGAACAGGGGATATTAGCTCCCAGAAAAAAAAAAAAAATAAATAATAATAATAATAATAATATGGATGCCGTTATTCTGAAAAGAAACAGAGAGGTGACTTATTCTAATTTAGTTATTATACGTTTTCTAAACGTATACTACGTTTTTTCTGGTAAACAAACAGTTTAGTAGTTAAAAAACCACACTGTTTGTAAAATACACTATAATAATGCTAGTATCTAAGGGGAACACATAATAGAGCCTAGATTGGAAGCGTGGATAAGACTAAAATCCTAATTGTAGTAATAATAATAATAATAATAATAATAATAATAATAAAAGTAATAATACAAACATATAGGCTACTGTTCAACATATTCTTATTTCATTTAACATTTAAGTTTAAGTCGCTACAGTTATACGTATCTGACTTTGATTTTAAATCTGTAAAACGTTTGTCCTTTTAGATTTTTGGATTTGAATGTATTAACTGCTATTTGGACGACTTGTGCTTTTGTTAAGATTTTTCTTATTCTTGTTTATTTGGTATATTAAATGATGATATGTAAATTATTAAATTGTAACGAATAATAATTCGTTTATTTGATTAAATCATGCTCACAATATAATAATTCGTTCCCTATGTTTAGGTAAATCGTTTGCGCAATAACAATTCGTTCGCTTATTTTATTAAATAGTGCGCAGGATATAATAATTCGTTCCGTAGTTGTATTCATTCACTCAATATAATCATTCGTTTCCTCTCTTTACTAAATGGCGTGCTCGGTATAATATTTTGATGTCAGGATGTCATAATTAATGGTAAAATAATCTGTATGATATAATTCGTTCTTTTTAAGGAAACTGCACGATATATCCGGCCCCTCGTTTTACTAAATCGTGAGCACAATATTCGCACGCTTATTTTAAATAAATAATTTTAATTGAACGTAATTTAAAATGATTAATTTAACACAAACGCGGCCGCGTTTAGCAAAAGAGGGACTGGTGTATTAATTCGTGACCTTTATTTATCAGAATGTAAAATTTGTTATTTTTTGTCGATGTGATCAAATTTGTACTTTAATTTAACACAAATTGTTAAATAAACGTTTTCTAGTAGGCTACAAATGCACAGTGATGCATTTACTGTATATATATATATAAGATAAAAAATATTTAAACAAAAGGTTTGTGACTTGAGGCGATCGTTTTAGATCAAATCATTGTGTGGTGTCGCCGAACTGCTGCTGCCTAGAGTTTTTAATGCATTACAGTAATAGGTGTCAAACCCAAGACTTATTTTGCTCGACAGTATCAAAGGCTTTTAAAAAATTGATTAACTGGGTCAGAATAATCAATGATATTAAAGCCTATTAATAGTATTTTCCTCAGAAACCCAGAACGGCAAGTGATTGTTTTCTTCCGTTTCTTATAGGAAGAATGAAGTGAAGTCTGATGAAGCATTTCATGATGGCAAGATGTTTTAGGTGCAGAATTATGTTCAATGACAGAGTTGATGTGGTGACCTACTTTCACATGATGATGGGTAAGTTGTTAACTATCAAAACCAAATGTTCAGTTGACTGCAAAGGGAGAACATGTTTTTACAACTCACCGGAAGTGGTATTTAATTTTCATGTATGGCCTACGTTTTCTGAGAAATCGAGAGCATTTTTCAAGTAAAATGGCTGAAGTATTGCATCAACATGTTCTTTAGTCTTACTTTCACTTAGATTACTGCAGGAACATTATAGTTAGCATGATCATACCTTCTGGGGAAAAAAAGTGATCTATTTTCACTCTAATTCTTAGTCACATGCACTATTCTTAGTACTTATGATAATCTTAAGAACATCTCAACTGTTTAACTGTGGTGTTTTGAGAAATCATGAATATGAACTAAAACATGCTTTTAACATAAATGCATTTAGTTACCACTTGTAGTACATCTGAACCCGTCTTTCATACACTAAATGTACTCATCACACATAGAAAACAGACTTATGAATAACTTTAAATAACAGACTTTAAATAACTTATTTAAAATGTAAAAATAATATATAATAAATATGTCCACGTATTTGTGTACTGTAATTCATGTCAAATGTACTGTAATTGTTAATATTTGCTTTGATTTACTTAACTACATGTTAATGGAGTCTTGAAATGGTACAATCATGAACACTATGGGCCCTATTTTAACGATCTAAACGCAAAGTGCAAAGCGCACGAGTGAAGTTTTGCTGAAATTACCTGTTAAGTGGCCAGTCAATACTTCATTCGTCTGCGTTGGATGCAGGCTTTCAAATAGCTGCGTGCGAGGAGTCAGTTAATATATGTGTGTGTATTGGCACGATTGTTCAATTAATTAGCCAATTTCATTCAGCATTATAAGTACTAATAGGCTGAACTGCAAATAGGTAGCCTAATTCTACTACACGCAGTGGCTATCCATCATTACATTTTTATATTTATGTAGCCTACACAATAATATTGTACACTGTAATCCTTTTGTTTTTAATATTTGGTATGTTTGTGTGATGCCCATCCCTGTGAGTAATAAGCAAAGTGAACGCGCGTTGTGGACCTACCCAGAGGCGCATGATCTACCAGTGTTCTCTTAAATAACAACAAAAAAATAAAATAAATAAAAAAATATTGCGCCATTGACTTTAGACTTTAGACCAGGTTTGAGTTAGTCTATGGCGCAGTCTATTTTCAGTTCCTCAAAATAGCAACGCGCCAACAATGCGCCCGAACACACCTCTTTTTTTAGACCAGCACGCCCATGGGCGCACAAACGGGTGCAAATGCATTTGCTAATTAAACGACGCGGAGCTGGACGGGAAAAATGCGAACTGCGTCGGACTTAAACTAGCAAACACACTTGCGCTGCACCTTGCGCCACATTGCGCTGGGTGTATGATAGGGCCCCATGTCATTTTTAGCCCTTTTTTCCACATTAAAAATATAGCACTTTCAAAGCTATGCTTATGCATTATGGGGTAGACTGCATGTATGAAACTCAAGGGGCCTCATTTATATATATATATATATATATATATATATATATATATATATATATATATATATATATATATATATATATATATATATATATATATTGTATGGGTCACCATACTTGGCCTCACGTCTCGTCACTATACTATATATATATATTGCGTATAAACAGTCCTAAATTTGTTCTAAGATAATTTCTCAAAAGTTCTCCGCCTTGTAAACAACCCCGAATTAATTCCATTAGCATATAAAAGAGCGTCAGTCAACGTCGAAAACAGTTGTTTGAATGGCAAGAAAAAGAAACGCTTTAGTGGGGCCTAAGTTAAAAAATAATGTACAATGATTTAGGTTCTGAATTAAGGGCTGTGTTTAATGTTTTCATGTCTATTTTAAAGTCAACACACAATTACATAGAAAAATAAAAGTTCAGTATCTTCAATGAATATTTTTACAAAAAGTGCATTTATCACAAACGCTATGAATATATTTGCTAACGGATACTGTTGGAGCCATTTATTTTCTATTTTCGTATTTTGGACTGAACGGACTGTTTGAATATATTTTATATTATTTAGTTTATGTTTGATAATTATTATTTGTGTATTATGAGTTTAATTGATTCTCTGTTTTGAATGTTATGAATTTGTGAATGAAGACTCTTATTATATCATTGCAATTTAAGGATTTAGGGAGGCAAGGTAGTAGGTGGAGTTAGTAAGGGGAAGCGGATACAATTTCCAGACCGTGGGTTTGTGTGTGAGGTGCTAATGCTAGCGATGAGGCTGCTTCGCAACTGTTGACTTTATGGATTGTGATCTAGGGAAAATAAAAGACGAAATAGTTAAGCCACAGACTCTCGCGTCGATTGTTCACCCTTACTGGAATAGTGGCTCATCATAAGTGTGCCTCTATAGATACATTTACAGGATAACATCTGTGAATATTTTTGTAAATTACTTATTTTACTTTATTAGAAATTACATCTTTATATGGTGACATTCAAATGCTGAGCCAAGATATACAATGAGGTTTAAGCCATTTTGATTTACATGGATGACTTAATCCGACATTAAACGAATTTCTTTTAAAACTGTTATTAAAACGTTTGTCAAAAAAGGACAGCATGTTTTTGACAAAAATGTTTTTTTTTTTTTTTTTTTTTTTTCGTTTTAAGTAAAACAGTTAAGCATTTTTCTAGCGAATATGAAATCTGTCAGGAAAATTAACTGAAATGCACATACCTAATACGATTTATTATTATTAGTATTATTATTATTATTATCGCTGCTGCTTATATTTTCAAATGCCTGCAGTACTCCAATTTGACACAAGTACACAACAGAAATGTTCCCCTGGCTTTCAGCGTAAGCACGGTTAAAGATCAAACTTGTGCGCGTGTATCCGTGTCACATTTTCTATTTCGAATCCATAGGTGGCGTTAAGTGGGAATCCCCGTTCCTCGAGAGTCGCGTGACGTAATCGGGGATTCCGGATAAATGGGTCAAGAGGCGACAATGGCGGTCTCTTTCTTCCGCTTCCATTGTTCTCGCTGGCGCCTCCCTTATCGCCTCTTTGGGGCTATGCATTTTGTTTTTTGTTTTTTGTTTTTTCATTTATGCATTGTTTTTTGGGTATAATTTGTAACTTTGTGATTTTTTTTTTTTTTTTTTTTTTTTTTTTTTTTTTTATGCTACAGTCTTTGTTTTTTTTTTTTAACCAGTAGCGGTTAGAGCATTTTATTTAGTTATTAGTTGACGTTTTGTTTAGTTAGTAAGAGCTCAGCAAGGGGAGCAGCGGTCCGGAAGACTCTCCTGTTTTATTTTAAATTCGGGAGTCAGGTAAGAACTTTATTCCGAGAACAGGTGTAGTTGGGCGTTCTGTTTCCTTAGCTTCCTAACCGCGAACATTTTTTCTTGCGTTGTTACAATTATTGTTTTTTGTTTGTGCATGTGTTTTGAAAATTATATATTGTTCTTCTTAATGTTTCATCTGAATTTCGTTATTGAAATAAATGGAGGCATCTCTAAATCCACTCCCCATTACTCATTGTGACTCTTTTATATGTTCGGCCTGTATCCTTTGTGTTTAATTTAACGAGCTTTAAACTGGTTATAGGCCGTAACAGTGCGTAAAGCACGCTTTGTAAATGAGGTCCAAGGCTCAAATGCATGTTCAAAGAGTTAACAAAAGAGTTACTAAACAACAAGTAGAGAAAAGCAAATCAAGGCAAATGGTCAGATGCTGTCATGCTGATAAAAGGGCATGAGCAAACAACGATCTGCAATATTCGCACGTTTCTCTAGTCAGTCAGAGTGCTCATAGTACACATGCTCTTGTGGTCTATTCCTCTGGCAACGGAGCAGCGGTGGGTGGTTTTATAAGACATACTCACTTATACCATATTTCAACTCAGTTCAGCAAAGGAGGTTATCCGGCACGCGCCACCGAAATCCGAGAGCTTCGGGAAGCAGAGTGCGCAGCCGACAAACATAACTGAATGACAGAGATTTTACCTGAGGGAAACTGAAATGTAAATCAGACAATATCCTACAGGTCCGGGGGACTTTTTTTTTTTTTTTTTTTTTTTATAGCCTTTGCAACTTTCAACGTACTGCATCAAGTCAATCTAAAATATGTTTTAATGCTAACGAAATTTAATGATAGCATGCAATCACAGTGCACTGGCTACTGTCTTTACCATGTGCGAACTGACTGACCTGAGAAACACCTGCGAATTTTTCAGCAGTTATTTGCGTGAAAAAATACAGTAGAATTGCATTACTTACAGGTAAAAGCCTGTGTAGGTTCACGGTGCTTAGGCTACTATAAATGCACCAATTAACCATGATTTGATTATGCATTCATATAAAAAAGTCGTGTCACGGTTCACGGGTCTGAGTGTTCATTCCTGATTGTGTTGCCACTTCTTTATCAGGCGGATTTGCCTATACCCACTTCTAAATCCTCTGATGCGCATCATTCAGTAGGCCTAGTGTCCTGCATCAGCCAAAATCATGACAGTCCATTACATCCAGTCATGTGTAAATGGATGCAAATATTCGCTAAAAACACCCCGTTAAAGACGATGATGATGCAATCAGAACCGTTGCGCCGGCTTGCTTGATGATTGCGCCTGAATTCATTAGATTTTCCAATCCATTAAATCCACTTATATAACTTCTAACTATATCTGACTACGCTTGAAGTGCAAGCAAGCGTTAGCGCTATAATTAAGTGCATTCATAGTAAGTGTGTTTAAGTACCGTAGTTGGGAAAATGTACATTTAGTAATGTATGTTTTATAAAATCAATTGAATTTAAAATTAGGACTACCATATACAAGTCTGCTAAGATTGAACAAATTTTTAAAGCATTCAAAGCACACTTTCAAGAAATGCACTAATAATTTAAATAAAATAAAACAAATTTGAAAGAATTTGTGCAATAGTATACTTTATTTCAATGCACTAAAACCATTTTAAGTGTTAGTGGTATTTAGTATACCCTTTTCAAGTGCACTACTGAATACTTTAACTTTTTCAACAGTGTTGTGATGAATTGTCATTTTTCTTCTTCCAAGGAAGACAACAAAGAGATGGGTTCCACTGAAATTGACAGACATTATCAGTTTAAATCTGTCGGATTGGTCCTTTTTTTAAAGTGTATTATGATGACTGTGATTTTGTTTTCTTTTAGTTGTCATCCTTTTCTTCTTCATGGGTGTGACTGTGTGGCGGGTGGAGAGGATTCTTCTTTGATTTGTATTTCCTCTTGAGTGAACGCTGTGCTGAGTTGGGGTTTAGATTTCAAATTAGTGGTTGTATATTTGTTACACTTATAGCTGTCCCCTGCTGGAGCCCTGTGGCTTGTCGTGAATATTTACGTATGCATGTTGATTTAAAGAGGTCGGTCTTAGTGTTTTTGGATATTTATTATTTCATGTGAAATTTAGTATTTTGTGAATTGTAATAAAGCTGCTTGTACAAGCGATAAAGCTTTCACTACCGTTTGTGGCCAATTATTAACCAGGACCAGCACAGCATAAACCAGCTAAAACCAGCGTACCAACATCAAAACCTAACCAACATATGCAGTTTTTTTTTTCCAAACAGGGTATACAGCCGCCACAGAGGTGTACTGTGGTTATATACAAATACCATAATGAAGCAATTGGTTAAATTTCGTTAGAACTTTTTCTACAGTATAGGATAATACTGTGACTTGATACAGTACAATGCAAATTGCAAAGGCTGAAAAACACCGCCCGGTAGTATATTGTCTGATTTACATTTCAATTCCCCAGGTAAAATCTCCTTCATTCAGTCCTGTTTGCCGGCTGAACACTCCAGAAGCATGAAGTAACGTGTGACTGGTGCTTTTCTGAATTGAGTTTGACTCTGATACTAGTGAGTGTGTCGGTCCCGCCCACTGCGTTGCCAGAGGAACAGACCTCAAGATCAGGAACGGAATCCCCCTGTGTGTGTGTGTGTGCGCGCGACAGCCGCTGGTTTCACATCTGGTTCTACAACTCTTTTGCATTGTATAATGGTCTTTGTCAAAATCATTAATTTGAGTCTGTGTACTGCCACTGAAATAAAATAAATGAAATTCATAAATTAAATCTGTGATGTCTGTTTTAACACTGCTTCTGTAAGACTGTTATTTGAAAAGTTTATTTCAGCTTAATAGCTATATAAAATACAATACTGGGGGGAAAAGACAATGCTATCGCATTACAATGTAATACAATATAAAGGAAACAACTGAGGTTCGCTTTGTTTGAACCAGCATACTACTGTGGTTTTTAGGCAAAGGAAGCTTCAGACGTGTTTTTTTTTTTTCTTTTTTCTTTTTTTTTTTTTTTTTGTACAAGCTTCGGAGCTTCCATATTGAACGCAACGACGCTAGTTATTATACTTTATAGCTGCATACGTTTTAAAGTAGTTTTGGAAGGCGATAAATAACGGAGTTCATGGATTCTTAGGAGTTATAATCTCCATTAAAGCCGAAATATCGGACTGCATCTCTATCTCCGGTGTGACGCGCCTGTCTTTATACACGCCTCTCCTCTCCCTCTGATTCAAACAGCGATTACACGCTCTACAATTCACCCAGAAGTTTTCAGGAGAAGAGTTTTCTCTTTGCCCTCAGGATTCGGTTAAGGTATGATTTACATTTAAAGACACTTCCAGTGAGATCCGTCTATGTGATAGCAGGTTTATAAACTAATTGTCGAAACAAAGCGGATAGGCCTATTCCAAAAACTGCATGTGTAACTCTGAGGTTCTGGATTTGTAATGATTCTTAACTCTGCGGTGGTAAAAATCATGCATGGTATTTATTATAGCTAATTGTAAACTCTCATTGCCCAGTCATTTAAATAGCGAGTCGCAGTCTGTTTTGACGCTGAGCACGGAAAAAAACGAACTATTGGATAGATGCCACACCGAGTTGCACACACACACACGGTTATGCCATAATCATATTGAGAGCACATAGGATCTCCAGCGCCGCATGCTAAAAAAAAAAAAACATAAAAAACAATAATGAGAAAATCTTTCAAGGGGGCGCCCCTCTGCGTCTGCGAACTCAAAATCTGTGTGCTGATCTGCATCGAGTTTTCACTGAACACTGTTTTGCGAAATAAGATAATCCTTTAATATTAGTGTTTCATACATTAAATGCATATTGCAACTGTTGCCCAGTTAAAAACCTGCAAATACGTGCTTTATTGTTCTTTTTTGCTAGCTTGTATGTTGTGTTTATGCCGGACGAATTTATTACGAATGTAGCCTATTGTTCACAAGACGTTGACGCAGTCACAATGATAATCTGTTATGATGTCTAAAGGGGATATTTGCTTTTTATGACACTTCAGGTTCTATTAAACAGAATATGAGTATAAAGTATGTTATATTAATAAGAAACTTGGTTAAAGTATTAAAATGATAACATAGACTATACACCAACATATCATGTCAGCATGTTTTAATAAAGGGCAAAGACATCAAGTTTCGTAGGACACCTGTTACCACATTCGGCTATTGCTTATATAAAACACTTACGTTTAGTGTTTTTATTTTAGTAGTGACAGTAGCTTTCTCTGCTGCCTCTTAAGGCGAGACGCTGCAGGTGAATAGGGTAAAACGTAGGATATAACAATATGTTTTTCACATTTTTGAGGGGAATAAAGTGTTGTATAGAATCAAGCAAATTATATATGAAAAAATCCCTCTGTAAAAACCTTCAGGATATAGACAAGAATAAAAATGTAACGTTTGGTGTGTGTACGTGCTACTGAAGTAGAGATTCATGGCTCAGTGTAGGAGAAAAAAAAAAAAAAAAAACTTAAAACAAATCTATTGGCACAAATATATAAACTGCTATAGAAGAAACACTTAACAGTGTCTTTTAGATGTTTTCTCTCCACTTGTCTAAAAAAGAAAAAACTTTATGAAAAAACCAAAAAGCTCAAAATCTCAAACTTGAGAGGTGCATGAAAAATCTGTTCGCTGTTCTGTTTGCTAAACACTTGAGCAATAATGATATAATGCAACAAATAGATTCAAAACATTGTCTTTTGTTTTTCAGCACAGAAGCATGTATAACATCAGTGTGTCATGTGCAGAGATTCAGACTGCAGTGGGCTTTGTGTATTTGATTCTGCCTGTTATATTAAATCAAACTAATAATCCTGACTGTGAGCAGAGCTGGTTCTCAGAGGTGAGTGTGCTTCTGTCCTAAATCTATACCATTATTAACACACACATGATCTGATGGTCTTTTATTTGTTCAGGACGGGCTGATAGCAGACCCATCAGATCCTCAAAGACTGTCTGATCCTGTTATTTCTGTCTCATCTGATCGTCTCGTCACGTCTCGCTGTGTGAATCTGAATCATCAGATCATCTGTGATTCTGCTGATGGAGTAAATCAACTCAATCTCTCTCAGCATTCATCTGTTTTCATGTTTAACCCTTCATGAACATTATAAATAATACTTTAATGCTTCTTACTTTCATTTCAGCCTCATTTCAGTTGTGAGATCATGTTCAGAGGTAAGTGAAACGCTTCAGTAAAACACATGAGTGTGTCCTGATTGAGATCAAACTCTGTTAATGTGAATCTTGAAGTGAATCATGATGATTGTGAATGTGTTTTTCAGTGAGGAATGAAACTGCAGTGACTTCAATCTCAGGTGAGTTCCGGCTGATAAACGTCTGATTATTCACTAATAAAACACTGCACATCTCATCCACGCTCAATCCACTTTTTTTAATCTTCATTGATTCGTGTTTATCGTCATTGTGTTTTAAAGATGATCTGAATGAAGTGACTCTCCAGCACTCGGGTAAAACACTAGATTTAAAAAAAATATATAAATTATATATATATATATATATATATATATATATATATATATATATATATATATTATTCTTTATTGTTTCTTTTGTGTGTTTATGCATATTTATATTTTATATTAATCAGTCATGCTACAAAATACTGTGAAATAGAAATAAACAAAACTAATAATGTCTTATGAGGATCACATTAAGATTATAAAATTGATCGGCTGATTGTATATTTAATCATCTCTTGTATAGATCAGTGGTGGTGGATTTTGGCTGTTATTTTAATCGTCATCCTTATCATCATCATCATCTTGATCTGTTTCTTGTGGCAGAAAAAGAAACACAGGTGAGACATGAGTGTTTAATTTGTCAGAAAGACTCTAGTCACTAAATTAAATATCATTTGATTTCTTTAACAGACTATTACACTTCTGATATAAAGTAATGTTTAATGATGTAATCAGTGACCAAAGCTGTAAAATCTCTCTCAGTGAAGATACAATACTTGAAATACTAAAAATAGTAGTATTTAATAATCAGTTTCAATCTGTTGTCAGATGCATCCTGAACATCTTTCAGTGCATCGATCCAGAAAATGAGGGAAGGTGAGTGAATAAAAGCCAAAGAAAGAAAGACTTGAACTGAGTCCGACTGAATCACATCAACATTCACATTTCATTTGCGACTCATCTGCTGAATCTGATTCTCTCAGGGATCCTGAAACTGTTGTCTAAATGCAGCTCAGGTCTGACAAATCTGATTCACTGAATCAGTCTGTGTTGAGGAGCTCATAATGAACCGAAACTCCCTCAGTCATCTACAGTGAAGGAAATTTGAGCAACTATGAAATGTGATGGATGATCCTGATCATCAGCTGGACATGGAGCCGTTTAACTGCTCAGATTGAGATTTTAGTCTTCAATTTGGTCTCAAAGAATCAGAAGAATCCTGCTGATGTTGTATTCAGATCAGTGCAACATTTGAACCCCCCTTACGTTTCATTGTTTCACCTCATTCACAGTGTTTTAAAGTATTTATTAATGGTTTTATTGAGAAGGAATTTTGCTTTTAATTCCTGGAGACAATACAGCATTTCACTTTTTGTTGATTGATTTTCTGTGTAAATACAATACAGCTGCTGATGTAATAAAAAATAAAATATGTGCAAAATGTTTTTTTAAAAAATGTTTTTTAAATGTGTTTTTAGCAGGATCACAGATGCTGTTTCTCAGATCTTCTTATCTAAAACTCAGTGATCTGCCTGTATAGTCAGCATTGCAGAAAGGAGCTTTCTATGTAGGGAGTGAACAGATCTAGTGATTTCTAGGAAGTAAATAAATAAAAATATGTGATCAGTGCAATTACTAATAATTAAATTAGGCTATTATTTACTTTATTGGTATGACTTTTTTATTCCCAAAGCATCAGTACGCATTACAAAATCATAGACAGAGCAACAATGTGCTAGTAACTGTAATTACACTGTCTGATAATAATAACACCAGCATTTGATACTATGTCGTTTAATGAATGTTGATATTTGCTGTGTGTCCGGCAGTTTGCGCCAGATCTCTATTATTGGATTATTATTAGTAGTAAGCACGATTCATTTGTTGATCAAACTATGGCAGTGTTTCTCTGTTTTCGTCTGTTTTGTTTGTGCTTTTATGTCGGGTGTTTCTCGTGTTCAGTGAGCTGTGACTGCAAACACTGATATTAGTTTATTCTCAGTTCTTTCTATTCGTTCATTTCAGATCAGTGTTTCATGTGGTCAGATTAAGAACATCTATATCGTTTTGCTTTAAACTACGAAACAAAAACTGTATGACCAATCACATTTGTCAGAATAAGAAAAGGAAAATCGTCTCCTCTACGGGATCACGTGATCAAGTCCAGCCGAAAGTGAAAGTAAAGCTCATTACAAGTTGTAATGAGATTCAGTTAAAATGGCGACGAGACATGAAACACTCCCTGGTAAGACAGTGTCCGATTTTAGCTCTCTTGGTTTATTCTGCCCTTAATCTTATTTCCTTTTATTTATTTATTTTTATTTTATTTTATTTTTTTATTATTATATTTTGTTCCAGAAATGGCAGTGATCAGCTCCAGTCCAGAGGATTCAGTGATACGGATTCTTCTTATGGGCAGAAACGTTTCCTGGAAAAGCTCATCAGGAAACACAATACTGGGAGAAAATGAATTTATAATGAAAAAGCATGAAGCTGATGTTTATGAGGAGAAAACATAGGTCGATGAGAACCAGGTGACTGGTTCTTCACAATGTGCATGATAAAGTTGTCTCCGGGATCAATGTTTGTGGATCGATTGATCAATTAATATTTTTTGATAATTTATTTATTTATTTTATTATTTATTTATTTTTTTAATTAAGAAAACTAAAGAAGCGCATCGCCCAGTTTGAAAACTTACTTTTCTCTGACGGGATTGAGTTCAGAGGTACAGCAATTCACCAGAGTGCATTGGACCGGAACATTCAATATAATATTCTTGTAGTTGTGGCTGCCGCGTGCGGGTGCTCGTGCTCGTGCTCGTGCTCGGCATTTGCCAGGAAGTGTGCGCCCTAAACGCTAATCCGACAGACGGCATTACGTCACGAAGTGCACGCTCGTATAAATGGCTCTGGAGCAGCAGAGATGCCGCATGATTCCTTGCTTACTTTGACTGGGAAAAAAAGGCGATTTAAGGTAAGGAATACATCCACACAGCTGTGTGTTTTTTCCCCTTGTTGTTTTTAGTCCCTTGTTTGTCCTGAACAGTTAAACTGCCTGCTGTTCATCAGAAAAATCCTTCAGGTCCCACATATCCTTTGGTTTCCCAGCATTTGTGTGTATTTGAACCCTTTCCAACAATGACTGTATGATTCTGAGATCTGTCTTTTCACGGAACAGAAAACATTTTGCTCATTTTGTCTAAATATCATATATATTTTTTTTTATTTAGTACTGCCTTTCAAAAGCTACAGAAGATACTTGCATGTTTCCAAGAAGACAAAATAAGTTACATTTAGGCCAAAACTTCAAATTTCAAAAGTTTTCACCCCGGCTCTTAATGCATAGTTTTTCCTTCTGGAGCATCAGTAAGTGTTTGAATCTTTTGTAATAGTTGAATACGAGTCCCTCAGTTGTCCTCAGCATGAAAATATGGATCACAAAATCATACAGTCATTGTTGGGAAGGGTTCAAATATACACAAATGCTGGAAAATCAACTAATTTGGGGGACCTGAAGGATTTTTCCGAAGAACAGCAAGCAGTTTAAGTGTCCAGGACAAACAAGGCACTCATGAACAACTATCACTGAGCAAAAATAAAATAAAATGAAATATAAATGAAAAAATAAAATATATGAAAAATAAATAAATAAATAAATAAATAAATAAATAAATAATAATAATAATAATAATAATAATAATAATAATAATAATAATAATAAAACAGCTGTGGATAATTCAGGGAACAACAGTATTAAGAATCACTTTTGAACGGGGTCATTTTTATAAATTCAACTATTGTTTTCTCTTGTGGAGTATATGTAAATGTCTTTTATGTGAAATATCTTATTCAGGTCAGTACTAAATAAAAAATAACATGCGTTGTGTATGATCCCTCTTATTTTTCTAAAATAATGAACATTTAGCAGATTCTGCAAGGTGTATGCAAACTTTTGACTTCAACTGTATGTTATCCTACTGAATGAGGCGTATTAGCAATTTCAGAGAGGACAAAACAATAATAGCAATATAAATTAATTGTCAGCTTAATCGAATAAACGTGTAACCTTTTAAAATGAGGTGCGAGGCAGCGTTTTATTTTTATTAACATGATTGTAATAACTGGATTTGTAGAACGTATTCAAATGTGTGCGCGCAACCGGTTTAATGCCGGTTTAACAGTTTTTAGTTGGACTTAGTGTTTAGGATATTAGTTTAAACTGAAAACATTAATATAGTCTATACGCAGATTTTCGCGCGGGAGCGTGCATACTTTAGAGCAGAAGCTGGAACAAAAACAAAATGGTTTTGCATAAAAACAATGGTTAATGTTTAAGGACTAGAGATAACGTCTATTGGACATGCTAGCTATTGTCACGAGCATCTGCATGCTTATATAGAAAATAAACCAAACATTAATGCTGCTGCTGTCTGCTATAAGGTGCTATTAAGAAATATTTCGTTATGAGGTGTTTTAGCGTTTATCAGTAATATATTCTAATCATCTGATACATGTAAATCTCATCCGTTATTCTTCTTCTTACTATTTACTGTAATTACCAAATAATGTTGGAGACCCTAGTCATATTTGAAATAAGATAGTAGGCTGGGTCACTGAAGTAAAAATTCATAGCTTTCGAAATGTTACCCTTCTTTTTCTTTTCTTTTCTATTTTATAAAGCATATGTATTAAATATTAATATATTTATAGATACAGTATGGTCTAAGGTTAAATTTAAAGCTATCTGTTACCCATTGTTATTTACAGCAGGTGAAATGACTCATGTGATGTGTCAGCTCCTCTTCTGTTCTCATTTACACAAAAGTTGTCTAACAAATATACCAACATACAAGTGCCTTAATCATTTCCAGAAAAATAACTATACATTGAGTTTGCGTTTATATGCGCTTTTTATTATTCATATCATAATCTGCAAAAAAATAATTATAATAAATAATACATAAAACGAAAGAAAGAAAGAAAGAAAAAGAAAGAAAGAAAGAAAGAAAAAGAAAGAAAATTTATATGTTAATACGTGAATTACGTGAAATCAAAAGAGTTTACTTAAAATGTAAACATTTATATGCCAGTTTTGCGGCTTACAGGTTTTCCCCCCTGAATTCCTTGTATAGATTTTTTGTATAGAATTATTTTTTGTGAGAAGGAATTTCTTTGGTAAACAGGCTTTCCTCTTAACGTTCACCCCCTCCGCCCCTGGTATAAAAAAGTGCAGTAATGCTGAAAAAAAAAAAAAAAAAATATATATATATATATATATATATATATATATATATATATATATATATATATATATATATATATATAGTTTATTGAGATTAAATTATTTGATTGTAAAATAATAATATTTTTAAAAAAGGCAGTTTGCATTCATGCACGCACATTTACTACTCACTTAATATAGCGGATAGCAGAGAATGAAAAAGAAAACTGGAACCGCTCCGGTAGAACTACCGTCAGCTCTCTGTACAGGCACAACTAAATCACGAGTCCATTAACAATACTACCCTTACAAAATGAATAAGGAATGGGGATAATTAAATACATTAGCACTACAGCCACCTGGCCATATGGCAACAACAAAACACCTCAGTCGCTTAGGGACATTTTCTGCACCTGCTCTGGCATAAAAACAATGGCAGACTATAATGACAGCTCACTCAGGGCAAGTCTGGGCAGCCTGTGCAGAACTCTGCCTATAATCTGTGATCTGAGAAAGTACTAATGATTTGAGGGGATTTTTTTAAGAAAAAGCACAGGGTGGATTTTTATCATATAGTACACTGTCAACACACATTTATGTTCAAACAACAGGTAAAAATACACTGCACTGTAAAGTTTTTTTTTTTTTTTTTTTTTTTTTTTTTAAATCAGTTTCAACCTAAAAACTTAAGTTATGCTTAAGTTATTTATTTATTTATTTATTTTTTTTTTTACATTAAATCAACTTAAAACTACAAGTCATTTCATTTCAAAAGTTAAAATCAGCTTTATTGTAACGGGTTGAAATGACTTGTGGTTTTATGTTGATTTAACTTGAAATGTTAAGGCAGTTGCTGAAGTTTTTAATTTGAAACAGGTAAAAACTTGTTACAGTGTGATGCCCCCTTTAAAACAACAAGAATAAACCTACAGCTAAAAGGAGAAATTTTGCATCACTTGAATGAAATTGCTGAACATTGACTTATAGACTTATAGGAGTAAAAAGAGGTAATATTATCATTTTAAATTGTCAGACCATACACTGTTAAAAAAAGTTTTACGTTTAATTTACATTTATTTTTGTTTTATTAATTTGTTGTTGTTTTTTCCAATTTATTAACATTTATAGTCAGTTATTATGAAATAAGGATGCGAGACATTTTGGTAGTTATGATTTTCTACTTCTCAGATCCATTGGCCCTATAGCCAGCTGTATCTTTTGCATTTGTAAGAAACAAACTAGAAACTACAAAATAACTGGATAATACAGTAAACATTATTAAGAATAAAAATAAGACCTACATTGTGCACTCTCCCTCATGAACATTTGTTAAACAGATAAATTAATATTTAAACAAATAAATTTATATTTTCCGAACTTTTGATCACCCCTTGTATGTTTAAATAGCATGAATAATGTACCATTTGGTTGTAGTTCACATGTAGAAATGCAAGCGCAGCACAATTGTTTGCGCACTGTTTATAACAGACTGTCATTGGACTCCTGTTTAGTAACTTCATCATATTTGCGTAAATGTCGAACTCGATGATCTTCAAAACATTTGCACTGAATTAAAGGACCAGAAATATTTAAATGTTTATTCCAATAAAATGTCCCAGGTAGCCAAAACGGTTCGGTCCAATAATGGCCCAGATCTGGCAGGCCGGAAGAAATCATTCAATGAATGACGCCACAGAATCGGCCCAAATACACTGGCCCGAGTCCGGTTGCCAAAACTGCCGGCAGTGGGCCACAATCACGCCAGCAAAAATACTACACTTAGCCGTTACTGGTCTGAGTCTTGTTTGCTAAATTATATATATATATATATATATATATATATATATATATATATATACAGGTCCTTTTCAAAAAATTAGCATATTGTGATAAAGTTCATTATTTTCTGTAATGTACTGATAAACATTAGACTTTCATATATTTTAGATTCATTACACACAACTGAAGTAGTTCAAGCCTTTTTTTGTTTTAATATTGATGATTTTGGCATACAGCTCATGAAAACCCAAAATTCCTATCTCAAAAAATTAGCATATTTCATCCGATCAATAAAAGAAAAGTGTTTAATACAAAAAAAGTCAGCCTTCAAATAATTATGTTCAGTTATGCACTCAATACTTGGTCGGGAATCCTTTTGCAGAAATGACTGCTTCAATGCGGCGTGGCATGGAGGCAATCAGCCTGTGGCACTGCTGAGGTGTTATGGAGGCCCAGGATGCTTCGATAGCGGCCTTAAGCTCATCCAGAGTGTTGGGTCTTGCGTCTCTCAACTTTCTCTTCACAATATCCCACAGATTCTCTATGGGGTTCAGGTCAGGAGAGTTGGCAGGCCAATTGAGCACAGTAATACCATGGTCAGTAAACCATTTACCAGTGGTTTTGGCACTGTGAGCAGGTGCCAGGTCGTGCTGAAAAATGAAATCTTCATCTCCATAAAGCTTTTCAGCAGATGGAAGCATGAAGTGCTCCAAAATCTCCTGATAGCTAGCTGCATTGACCCTGCCCTTGATAAAACACAGTGGACCAACACCAGCAGCTGACATGGCACCCCAGACCATCACTGACTGTGGGTACTTGACACTGGACTTCAGGCATTTTGGCATTTCCCTCTCCCCAGTCTTCCTCCAGACTCTGGCACCTTGATTTCTGAATGACATGCAAAATTTGCTTTCATCCGAAAAAAGTACTTTGGACCACTGAGCAACAGTCCAGTGCTGCTTCTCTGTAGCTCAGGTCAGGCGCTTTTGCCGCTGTTTCTGGTTCAAAAGTGGCTTGACCTGGGGAATGCGGCACCTGTAGCCCATTTCCTGCACACGCCTGTACACGGTGGCTCTGGATGTTTCTACTCCAGACTCAGTCCACTGCTTCCGCAGGTCCCCCTCTCATTGTGCAGCGTTTTCTGCCACACTTTTTCCTTCCCATAGACTTCCCACTGAGGTGCCTTGATACAGCACTCTGGGAACAGCCTATTCGTTCAGAAATGTCTTTCTGTGTCTTACCCTCTTGCTTGAGGGTGTCAATGATGGCCTTCTGGACAGCAGTCAGGTTGGCAGTCTTACCCATGATTGCGGTTTTGAGTAATGAACCAGGCTGGGAGTTTTTAAAAGCCTCAGGAATCTTTTGCAGGTGTTTAGAGTTAATTAGTTGATTCAGATGATTAGGTTAATAGCTCGTTTAGAGAACCTTTTCATGATATGCTAATTTTTTGAGATAGGAATTTTGGGTTTTCATGAGCTGTATGCCAAAATCATCAATATTAAAACAATAAAAAGGCTTGAACTACTTCAGTTGTGTGTAATGAATCTAAAATATATGAAAGTCTAATGTTTATCAGTACATTACAGAAAATAATGAACTTTATCACAATATGCTAATTTTTTGAAAAGGACCTGTATATATATATATATATATATACTTGCACTTACAACTTACCTCTTAAATAGGATTAAATACATTTTTGTGTGCTCAGTACAACATCTAAAATATGTGTATTTAACTCCCTGAATCACCCCATGCCCACCCCATAACATACATGTGCTCCTTTCCTCCAAGTAAAAATGACACAATAAAAACATGAGTGATATGACAATTTATTTTAAACATATTTGAGACAAAAAAAAAAAAAAAAAAACTTTAATGAGAAATCAAGAAAACTGCAGGAGCTACCTCAGGTGAGCATACCTTAAAAGATGGATAAGAGAATAAAAGGGGAACAGACAATGACACAAATGGTTAGTCAGACAATCTCAAACTGATTTCAGACATGAATAGTAACTCTGTTAAATGTTTGGAGCATACCTTGCTTCTTGCCCCACTCTTTTCTTCCCCCATCTCTGTCTGAAGCAAGCTGCAGCCATCTTTTGATGTTTTTTTTTCCCCTCTCCCTCTGATGTACTGGCAGTATCTGCATTTTTTCTCTGGCTGATTCTTAAACAAAAACAAAACAAAACAAACAAACAAAAATCATTTGAAAATGTCAAAAGTTTGCCTGTTCAAACATGAAGCTGGTTAGCATGGCATGATGGGAAAAGATGGAAATAAATTGTACTTTAAAAGGGCTATGTAGTCAGTTGAGAAATATTAATTTTGTTATAGTTTTATATATATATATATATATATATATATATATATATACACATTGCACATTGTAACATTATTATTCAAGATTATAAATCAAGATTTTAAGTGGATTAATCAAGTTCAACAAAGTTGTCCTAAGAAAAGAACGGGAATTTTATATTTATTTATTTTTTTCTTGGACAACTTTGATGAAAGGTTTTGATCCACTTCAAATGTTGACTACTATAGTTTCCTAAAAAAAAATATACAGTTTACTGTAAAAAAAAAAAAAAAAGTTGAAGATTAGTGGACAGGGTGTCAATTTATTATGGCTCCCATAATTCTCAAGAGTATATCTAATGCTATATGTCAGCCAATTCACGATTTAGCTTCATTATAAATAAACATTAATTTGATATTATGTGTAAAACAGTATTTCCAAGTGATATTATGCTTGATTATGAAACATTTACTCTCCAAGAAGTTCTTCTGCAAAATGCCAATTAGCAGCACAAAAGCCTGCCAAGTGTTGTCCTTAGGTGTCGCAGTCTTGAAAAATTCTGTTAAAGTTCCCTCCTCAGTCTTGGAGGGACAGTGTGCTGCTCCAACTTGACTCAGCACACCTCCTGGGAAGTTTCTGGTATGCCAGTAAGAGCTTGATTAACTGGTTCAGGTGTGTCTAAATGTGGTTAGAGTTAAACTCTGCAGGACACCGGCCCTCCAGGACTGAGTTTTGAAACCCCTGTTTTATCCAGTTTCATTGTGTGTTTCATTATATGTATTAAATCATTTTCCAAATTTAGTTAGTTATGAAAACATAGAATTTGAGGTGGAAAAATATTTAAAATAATAAAAAAAACACTAATAAATAACATAACAGTGACAAGCAAAGGATATTACATTTAAGTGTAAGGCTCAGTGCTACACACAATTGAGCACATTGTAAAAGGAGTCCCAACCCCAGCACTCAACCTAAACTGGCCCAGGTCTGTATCTCAACCAAATTCAGCCTTTATGGTCCGTAATCGAGCCGAATGTGGCTAAATGTGCCTTGTCTCAATACAAATCGGGCCAAATCCGCACATCCAAAGCCTAGCCAAATTGCAACCATTACTGGGCCACAGCTGGCTCACTTCTGGTAAGCCGAGTAAGTCGACACAAGTCACAAGAGAAAAATAATAGAAATAGAAATGTAATGTGATAAACTGCTAAAATTATTTGTTTTATCGTCGCTGTCAAAAGGACGATTCATACATTATTTCACACCCACTATGCACAATTCTGTGAACTTACGCAACGTTTACAATAAATTTTTTGGAATATCATGACATGAAAAACTAAAATGCGAAATATAATAATGCAAATAAATAATAATAATAATAATGCTGATGATGTCAATTAGATGCAAGAGCTCAGTTTACTTTGATTTGATTAACTTGAAACAGTGCTATCATCACCACCCCTCAAGGGCTGTGTAATATGAACCAACAATTAGTGACTCACGACCGACTGTAATCAAGTGACTGCATTGTTCAGTGCAGCGACAAATCTATGTTATTGTTTATAAAGCTTCTATTCAAGAGTCACATTTAAGTAGTTTGATATATCATTGGAACGCAAAATCTTATGATGGTGATATCTGACGGTGTTGACAAAACAAATGGAGTTCATGTAGCCGTTTTTTTTTTTTTTTTTTTTGATGCTAGAGGCTAATGGAACCTGGAACTGTGGCAAGGGGGTACTTTAGAGTGACAGCTGCCCATGATATTCCTGATTTTATTACATTTTAATTAATATCTGACGGTGTTGACAAAAAATGAGGACACAATTTCGAAACCTTATTAGTCATGCATGTGTCATTGAAAAACATCCTTGCTTTGATATGATATATTATTAAGTGTTGATTTTGATAAAACAAGCTCTTTTTCATCATTAAAAAAAAAAAAAAACGTTTTTATCCATTTTATAGCATATGAATGAATGAACCCTTCTTTGTGGACACACTGTTTTAGATGTAGTGAGAAGACAAAAAATGTCATAGATTTCACATAATAATGATAAAATTAAACTGAAGGGGATAATTGTGTTAAATACATTATATTATTAATCCCCATAACATTTACAATTTGAAAAGATTTTTATTTTTAAAACTAATAGCAGTTATAATTGCTGGACATGTTTTGTCCCACCTCTCAAGAATGAGGGCTGCCCCCAAAATACAATGATTGAAGTCTGCACCTGAAATGGACCAAAAAATTGGTTTGCCAAAGTTATGTATTCAGCCGCATGCAGCGCAACAGGGGATCGCAGAGGGCCCCGCGGCCGCGAGGTTTTCAGTTAAATTTCTAGGTGTGTTCGACTTGAAGCGGCGCCACACAGACGTACTGTTACCGACTGTACCGTTGACATTAAAGGTTACCTAGAGCTATAGAGCAGACGGGCTCTGAAAATTGGTCTGTGCGAAAATTTGCCAAAGTGTGTTTGAATCTGTTTACAAAGCTGTTCTCCAATAAAGTGAACATTTAGTGACATGGATTTGTTCGTTTCACAACATCGCTCAAGTGTTAACATTGTTTCTTTTGTGATCTGAAGCGGTTTCATGACAGAATGAGGCACAATCCTTATTTTATAGTAGGCTATTTAGTGATAAAGGCTATATCGATTAGCATTGTATTATGCACATACTTTATTCATCAAAAATACTTGAGATGGCTTGAAGAACGGATACCATTTAGTCGCAATTATTATATGTTTTATCAAACGTCTCTTATTTTAAAGGTATAAATTGGAAAAATAAGAATTCCCTCTAAGATCTTCTTTCTGTATGCATACAATTTCCAAACAAAAAACAAAAAAAATAAGGAATAATAATTTATAATACATATCCTTAGAACTTTCGAAACATTTAGACCTTTCTAAACTTGCATGCATGTTAACAGGTCACACTGCACTCAGAAGTAAATAGTATATACAGGGGTTGGACAATGAAACTACCACAATTACTACGGTGTTGGGCCTCCTTTTGTGGCCAATACAGCATCATTTGGTTTTGGCATTGACAAATACATGTCATGTACAGTAGCCAGAGGGATTTTGAGCCATTCCTTTTATAGAACAGTGGCCAGGTCTCTATGTGATTCTGGTGTAGGAAAACGTTTCCTGACTCGCTCCTCCAAAACATCCCAAAGTGCCACAATATTATTTAGATCTGCTGACTGTGCAGGCCATGGGAGATTTTCAATTTTACTTTCATGTCCATCAAACCTCTCTGTCACCAGTCTTGCTGTGTGTATTAGTGCATTATCATTTTTTTTTATACATGGCACCACCTTTAGGGCACAATGTCTGAACCATTGGGTGCACATAGTCAACCTTCACACTTTGCTCTTACTGGAATGTGCAATAAGTGAAGATTGACCACCAGGCTGCGCAAATATAATCATGAAACCTTCAACATTATATTGGCCAGTGTTTCAGTTTCATTGTCCAACCCCTGTATATCAAGTATACTGACTTGAACAATAATAATATAATGCAAAAAAATAGATTCAAATTCAAAACATCTTTTGTTTTTCAGCACTGAAGCATGTATAACATCAGTGTGTCGTGTGCAGAGATTCAGACTGCAGTGGGGTTTGTGTATGTGACTCTGCCTGTTATATTAAATCAAACCAATAATCCTGACTGTGAGCAGAGCTGGTTCTCAGAGGTGAGTGTTTCTGTCCTCAAACTACACCATTATGAGCACACAAACATAATCTGATGGTGTTTTATTTGTTCAGGACGGGCGTCTGATAGCAGATCCATCAGATCCTCTAAGACTGATTGATCCTGTTATTTCTGTCTCATCTGATCGTCTCGTCACGTCTCGCTGTGTGAATCTGAATCATGAGATCATCTGTGATTCTGCTGATGGAGTAAATCAGCTCACTCTCTCTCAACATTCATCTGTTTTCATATTTAACTCTTCATGAACATTATAAATAATGCTTTAATGCTTCATTCTTTCATTTCAGTCTCATTTCAGTTGTGAGATCATGTTCAGAGGTGAGAGAAACAGTAAAACACATCAGTGTGTCGTGATTGAGATCAAACTCTGTGTTGAAGTGAATCTTGAAGTGAATCATGATGATTGTGAATGTGTTTTTCAGTGAGGAATGAAACTGCAGTGACTCCAAACTCAGGTGAGTTTCAGCTGATAAACATCTGATTATTCACTAATAAAACACTGCACATCTCATTCACACTCAATCCACTTTCAATGTTTTCTCTCATATTGGCTCATATTTATCATCACTGTGTGTTTTTAAAGATGATCTGAATGAAGTGACTCTCCAGCACTCGGGTAAAACACTAGATTTTAACAAATAATTTCAGTCTGTTCTTTATTGTTTGTTTTGTGTGTTTATTTGTACTTTTATTTTATATTAATCAGTCATGCTATAAATGCCGTGAAATAGAAATAAACAAAAAAATTATGTCTAATGAGGATAACATAAAGATTATAAAACTTAAAACACTGTGGTTTTGCTTTCTAATATTGTTCAATTGTCGTTATTGATCAATTGATTGCGTATTTACTCATCTCTTGTACAGATCAGTGGCTGTGGATTTTGGCTGTTATTGCAATCGTCATCCTCCTCCTCCTCCTCATCATCATCATCTTTATCTGTTTCTTGTGGCGAAAAAAGAAACTCAGGTGAGACCTGAAAGTTTAATTTGTCAGAAAGACTCTAGTCACTAAATTATGATTCATATGATTGTTAGAAACACACATCATTATAAGTGAAAATATTGTTTGTCATTTTATCTCTTTAACAGACCATTACACTTCTGATATGAAGTAATGATGTTTTATGATGTAATCTCTCTCAATAATGAGAACATACTTTGATGAATATAGTAGTTTAATAGTCAGTTTCAATCTGTTGTCAGATGCTTTCAGAACGTCTTTCAGTGCGTCAGTTCAGAAAATGAGGACAGGTGAGTGAATAAAAGCTAGAGAAAGAAAGAAAGACATTCCATTAGAGACTCTGTGAATCTTCATCCGCTGAATCTGAATCTGATTCTCTCAGGGATCCTGAAACTGGTGTCTAAATGCAGCATGGATCTGATTAATCGGATTCACTGAATTGTTCTGTGTTGAGGAGCTCATAATGACCTTGAAACTCCCTCGGTCATCCACAGTGATGGAATGTGTCCTGATCATCAGCTGGACATGGAGCTGTTTAACTGCTCAGATTCAGTGTTTCAGTCTTCAGTTTGGTCAAATAATCAGAAGAATCACGCTGATCATGTTCAGATCAGTGCAACATCTGAACCCTTCTGAAGTCTGAAGGGACTGAGGATCCTCAAAACGCAAACTGTGTGTTTTGCTTCAAGAGAGCAACCATACATTTGTGTTGTTTTTTATATTCTTCATTTATTCTTCATTCATTTATAATTATTTATGATTTAATCGTTTTATTATTCTTTTTAATCATATAATCACCAGTATTTATAACAATCATTACAGTCATTTATATATAAATTTATTCACTGATTCATTAATTGATTAGTCATTTATATTATGTTCTATTATTATTGTTTTTTTCCAGTGTTGTTTAGACCAGAGGTTCTCGATTCCAGTCCTCGCGTAATCCCGCTCTGCATATTTTGCATGTCTGTCTTTGTTAACACACCTGATTCAGATCAGCAGCTCATTAGAAGTGAGCTCTGTGCATGTGCTGTGTTCCGATTTACATAGTCCCTACAGTGCCCATTGCTCCCTACTCCCCGAGCAGGGGAAATCTTTGAAGTTCCTTCACTTCGGAACATTCATTCATGAATTTGCTCTGCGCCATTGCCTGCATTGTCTTTACACACATACTAAACTCGATAGAAGCGGAGTGTGACATCATATACCTCTGTAAATAAATATGATTTAAATTCACGTCTCACACACGTTAATGCCCTCTGAATTGAACATCCCAGCTAACATTTTTTCGTTATAAAAAAGTTCTTGTAACGTTCCTATGAAGCTATAAAAACGTTCAGAACGTCCCGTTTTTTTAGACATTGTATTAACGTTATTTGGTTATAAGAACGCTATTAAAACGTTTTTAGAATGTTTCATTAACAGCTCAATGGTAACGTTTGTAATGCTAACGTTTTAAAAACATTCCACCAACAACGCAATGATAATGTTTTTGTGCTAATGTTTTTAGAAAGTTCCACTAACAACACAATTATAAGGTTTTTGATGCTAACGTTTTTAGAACTTTGTCAATTCCAGATAACATTAAGGAGACGTTCTACTAATGTTATGCAAGAATGTTTTTGATAACTTTTGAGAGAACCTTTAGAGAACATTAGCCAAAGTTACAAGAAGGTTCCCTGTTAAATGGGATGCACTCTTTCCGAACTGGAATCATGGCCGAATATCCTGTGATGCACTTATGTTGAATAGAACAAACATCTGAAGCAAGTGGAGGCACATGCAAAATGTGCAGAACACGGGAGGACTGGAATTGAGGTTTAAGGCCCGTTCTCCCCAAGAACGGTAATTATAACTATAAAGAGAACATTCTAAAAATCGTTTCAAATGTAAGAGAATAGCAGTGTTCACACCACAACTATAACGATAACTTACAGGGCAACGATATCGTTGGGATCACTTTCAGAACGATTTTTTACAGCTGATAAAGGATAAAACACTGAAAGCTAATTAGACTTCATTCGAATTTAAAGAGATTCCGCATTTGAAATAGCAGGCAACATTGTAGAAAAGCAAACAAACATTGCACAGCAAACAGAGTAAAATAAAACATAAAATTACCTCAAGAATTCAGCATAGGGTTGGACAACATTGTCTTGCCTCATTTGAAGGTGCAGCAGAAAAAAAAAATCTATATTACTTTTACTCCATTACATTGACCAAGTTATAGATCAGATTGTTTGCAAGATTCACAGTTTAGATGCGCTTAAAATGTGCGTGCTGAGGACATCTACTGGTTGAAGTCGTTTAAATGCAACAAAACCAGACAATTTTTCTCTGGTGTGGACGCAAATATAGTTATTGTTGCATTTATCGTTATCGTTCTTGGTGTGAAGTGGTCTTTAGACTGAGACTGTGCGGTTTCAAGGGCTGATTTTGTTTTTGAATAAGAGATACAAGGGAATGTTTATGAAACCCAAGGTTTATGGGATGTTGTTGTGAAGCTGTTTTTTTCCTCAGTCAACCTCTTGGCTGACAGAAGACTGTTAATCATGTTTTTGGTATTTTGGGTACCAGACAAGACCTCCTGTTAACTGGGTTTGGGTATTAGACCACTCTGCTGACAAGTTGTTCTGCTACATGACAAACTGATATATTTTTCGCTGGGGTCTGACATCCGGGGCTGGATCTTTTAGGCATTGGGACAGCGAACAAGTCTCTTTGTTTCAGCTCATTCACACAGTTTTAAAGTATTCTTTTAACTCTGGGAATTTACCTTTAAATTCATCCAGACAAGATAGTATTTTACTCATTTGTTCATAATCGTTCTGAATTCTGTGTAAATATGATGTAGCTGCTAATGTAATAAAAAGAAAATCTGTACAAAATATTTTTAAACAGTTATTATTATTAAATGTGACCCTGGACCACAAAACCAGTCATAAGTTTTTATATATATATATATATATAATTCATTATTATTATTATTATTATTTTTTTTCTTCGAAATTGAGATTTATACATCATTGAGTAAATAAGCTTAACATTGATGTATGAATTGGATAGGGCAATATTTGGCTGAGACACAACTTTTTGACAATCTGGAATCTGAGGGTGGTCTGAGTCAAATCACGTTTAAAGGTGCATATCACTAATCAAAAATATTTGTTTTGATATATCTTTATGGAACGTGATGTTTACTTAATATCCTAATGATTTTTTTTTTATTTTATTTTTTTTTGGCGTAAAAGGGAAATTGATTATTTTGATCCATACAATGCATTTTTGGCTTTTGCTATATATAAAAAAAAAATATTTAAATATTAAAAAGTTCCACTTGAAACTTGAGGTCCACAGATATCATAAAATTGCGTTGAAACGGTTGAAAAGGATGTTTAATGTCTTTTCAGATGTTGGCTTACAGATCTTCTGCTACAAAACCTGTATGGCCCGTATTGTAGAAAGGAGCTGTCTATGTAAGGAGTGAAGAAAGCTAGTGATTCCTGCCAGGTAAAAAAGAAAGAAAAAAATCTGTGAAGTCTGACTAAAGAAGGTTAAACCGTAAATATATATTTTTTTCCAAAGCATATCAAATTATAGGCAACACAGTCCTAGTAAACTGGTTTTACTGGAACAAACGCCTGACAATAACAAAGCCAGCATTTGATCGATTTCTGATCATTTCTGACACTGTGGAGGTTGTTTGATGGATGTTTGTGCTAGCTGTGCTGTGTATCTGGAAGGTGGCGCCCAATACCCATTATTGGATTATTATTAGTAATATGATGAATGGTTTATTCACCAAACTCCAGTACTTTTTCTTTGCTTCTGTTTGCTGTTTTTGTGCTTTATAACGTGTTTTCAGTGAGCTGTGGCTGTAAACACAGTTTGGTCTCAGTCCTGTTCTATTCGTTCAGTTCACCTGAATGTTTGTCAGGAGTTTGTATTTTAAGAACTGCTGCAAGTTCTTGCTCTCAGCTTTAAAACAGCAACGCAAAATTAGCAATGACTTTTGTCAGGAAAGAAGGGGCGCGAGTTAGTCGCTCCTTCTTCGCATCACGTGATGATGACGATTATGACGATGACCTTACTACAAGCGCAAAGGATGTAATCGCTTGGAACCGAAAGTGAAAGTAAAGCTGAACATCAGCTCGATAACTGGTGAGACTATATTCCCTGCACATCTGTGTTTACGCACATGTACTTCTTTCTAGATATTATAAATCGTTTTAAATATTGAGATTGACTTTTTTTTTTCCTAAAACACATCTTCCTAGGCTCATTGTGATCAGTTTTAGTAAAGATGGTAACGAGTTTTAGTAAAGATGGCGACGAGACCTGGATTCCTGGTAAGAAAACTGTGTTGCACGTTTAAGTGATACAAAACAATTTAGTTAAGATTGTCTTAGTGTTCATGGGTATTTAAAATATATAGATATAATGCTCTTAAAGTGTCATTTGGTCCCTCTGAATGATAAACGATTCAGCTCTATCCAGACCACCTTTACAATGAGCTGAGAAATATATATTTTACCGACGATGTTGAAGAGACATTTTACTTCTGTTTTGAAGTCAAATAAATGTTTTAAATGGAATGACACTTGACTTTGGTTTATTTTACATTAATACTCCATATTTCCTGATTCTTTCAGCGATGCCAGCGATCAGCCCCAGTCTAGATGATCCAGTGATCCGGATTGTCCTGATGGGCAGAAATGCTTCTGGGAAAACCTCATTTGGAATCACTTTAGTGAGAGAAAATGGATTTATAATGATCCTGGAGTTTGTGAAGTGAAAATATAGGTTGATGACAACTAGGTAAATGACACTGATTCTTCAAAATGCGCATATGGGCGGCTACTCATCTCCAGGACCAAAGAAGACACCTAGAAGCGCCCACCTCCCCCTCTGAAAATCTGATGAACAGGACTGAGTGGCGGAATAAAAATGGTCTTCTATGCAGAGGCTGCCACATGCGCATGCGCGTCAATGTCGTCACTTCATGTTCACACTTCGTGTTTTGAAGTAGCCTATGCGCTACTGTTATTTTGTGCATATGCGCGACTCATGAACTACGCGAACGAGGCATTACGTCACGATCAGTGTATAAATGCGACTAACAACAGAGCTGCCACAAGATTCCTGCGCTGACATTGACAGGAGCAGGAGGCGGTTCAAGGTATGGAATACATTTTTAAAATAAGTTTAATTATGGCCAATTGTGAAGCGTTTTTTCTTTTTTTCTTTTTTTTTTTTTAGATTAAGGATATTATGTTTTGGGATGTATTATTACGGTCGCTGTACTATTGAAGTATTCTGGATGAAAATTCGGCGACAGAGTAAGGCGTAGTGGGAATTTCAGAGAGGACAAAATCAAGTTGTGTTTTACTGTATAACTGCTAAAATGCAGTTATACAGTAAAAGTCGTGTTTGTGTATTATCGTCGCTGTTTTTAAAAATCATTCATAATTTCAAGCACTTGATTTATTGCAAAACAGAACGTTTGCAATAAACAGCAATAAACGTTTACTTGGAATATCATGAAAAATGGAGAAATAAAGCACGCAAACATAAAAAAAAATAGAGTCAGAGTTTAGAGTTTGAATGTCGATAATTAAAGAGACATCAACAAAGAGTTGATGTCGAGTTGAAGTTAAATTATATGCATGCTGTTTTTTTTTTTTTTTTTACAGTAATATATTCTATGGATGTAGCCTCGTAGGTAAGATAGGGCGTTTTAACTTGGTTTATTGTGACGAGCGCTAGTCCCATACCCTCGGGGTAACGTGGAATTATTCTTCTTTCATGCCGCACATAGAAGAAAGAACTCCAACCACAGAACGGAAATGGTGTCAGTTTGTGCACAGCACAAAGTGTCGAGCATTATGTGCTTATTTTTATTTAAGAACCCATAAACATAACTTATCGTACCAATATGTGACCCTGGACCACAAAACCAGACTTAAGTCGCTGGGGTATATTTGTAGCAATAGCCAAAAATACATTGTATGGGTCAAAATTATCAATAAATAAATAAATCCAAAAATCATTAGGATATTAAGTAAAGACCATGTTCCATTAAGATATTTTCGTTTTACATTTCGTACTGTAAATGTTTCAAAACTTAATTTTTGATAAGTAGTGTGCATTACTAAGAACTTCATTTGGACAACTTTAAAGGCGATTTTCTCAATATGATTATTTTTTTGCACCCTCAAATAAATAAATGAATCAAACAATAATAATAAAGTAAAATAAAATAAAATAAAACCCGGCCAAATATTTGTCCGATCCTAACAAACCATACATCAATGGAAAGCTTATTTATACAAATTTCATATGATATAGAAATCTCAATTTTGAAAAATTGACACTTAAGACGGGTTTCGTGGTCCAGGGTCACATATAGACTAAATAAATATGATTGGAAGTCATAGACTAAACCCAATGATATGGAAACTGAAACTGCAAAGTTAGACAATATCTGACACTGTTCCTGTCAATGATTGACATGATTGCTGAACCCCTTGTGGCGTGAATTAGATATTTGCATAGAGCATATTTAACACATTTCTATCCAAAAAATCACTAAATAAAACACATGCTACAGTCTCTGCAACATTTGATGTAGTGAAGGGGATCCACTTACATGCTGAAAACTCTTCCATATATGTGCACTTTTAGAAATATATATTTGCATATGGTAAATTATAAAAAAGGTGTTAAATGACGTTTTCTAGAAATGTTTATTATTTATTGCAAGAAAACACTTGTCATGAAATAATATGTTGTAATTTGTTCTGTGATTACAAACAGATTCTCCATTTGGGTGCAAACATGTACAACATCACAGTGTCATGTGCAGAGATTTATGCAGCAGTGGGGTTTCAGTATGTGATTCTGTCTCTTATACTGAATCAAACTGACAATCCTGACTGCGATCAGAGCTGGTATTCATGGGTCAGTGTCTTTCTGTCCTCAAACTACACCATTATTCATACACACACTTATACATATCTTCATCCTTTTTTTGTTTGTTTGTTTGATTTGGAGCAGGACAAGCGTCTGATAGCAGATCCAGCGAATCCTCAGAAACTGCTGGATCCTGTTATTTCTGTCTCGTCTGATCGTCTCGTCACGTCTCACTGTGTGGATGAACTTCATCATGAGATCATCTGTCATTCTGATGGAGTAAATCAACTCAATCTCTCTCAACATAAAAACAATAAACTACACTCATGAGCATTAAAAAATATCCTCTAACACGTCTTTCTTTCATTTCAGTTAAAGCATGAGACTATGTTCAGAGGTGAGAGAAACACTTCAGTTGTTGATGTTTCTGATGGACAGATGATGATGATCCTTAAAGAGACAGTTCACTAATTTCTCTCATGTCTTTCCAAATATGACTTACTTTCCTTTATAAAACACAAAAACTCAGTGCTCAGTGTTTTTGGTCCATCTGATTAAAATCATGGAGGTTTGGAGTGACATGATGATGACTGAGTTCACCTGAAATGTGTTTTTGATTGAATCTTGTGTGTCTGAAGCGAATCATGATAATTCTGAATGTGTTTTTTAGCGTTTAATGGCACAGACTCCATCATCGGATTGACTCCAAAATCAAGTGAGTTAAGCTGATGATTGACAGCATGATATATATATATATATATATATATAGATCATTAATTCAGTCCATCAGATGATTATATTGTGATGTTGTTTTTATAGAAAAGTTGTGGTGGTTTTCTGTTCTCTTCATTGTTCCTCTGGCATTTCTCTGTTTCTTGCTGCGGAAAAGGATCTTCAGGTGAGTCACAAGTTTTTAAATTGTGTCAGAGAGACTTTGAAATAGTCTTGAAATCTAAATGAGACTAAAAATATAATTGAAAATATCATTTAGGATTTGGCTCCTTAACAGACGATGACACATCTGTCATAAAGTCATATTAATAATGAAATCAATGGGACAAATTCTTTCTCAGTAAATGCTAGAGTATAATAATATTTAATAATCGGCTTCAATCTGTCGTCAGATGTTTTCAGAGCATCTTTCATCGCAATGATTCAGAAAACAGGTGAGTGAGTCAAAGCTAGAGAAAGATTCACTTGAATTGAGTTTGACTTGTTCACATCAACATTCGTGTTTGAGTAGATACTCTATGAATCTTCTATTGCTGAAACTGAATCTGTTTCTCTCAGGGATCCTGAATCTGGTGTCCAAATAAAGCTCAGATCAGGTGAATCTGGTTCACTGGATCAATCTGAATCTGAGCCAATAAATGGCTCAGTGTCTAGAGGATGATCTTCTTCATCATTATGACTGATTTACTCAGACTTAGGTTCCTCAGGATGAAGTCCTCTATGTTCCTCTATTAAGTATACATGCAAAGGATAGTGTACAACCGAAAAACGGTTTAAAGGCAATTTTCTCAATGTTTTTATTTATTTATTTATTTTTTATTTATTTATTTATTTTTTTTTGCCCCCCTCAGATTTTCAAATGATTTTATTCTGACTTTATTTGTTTATTTTTTTTTTTTTTTTAAATTACCAAACTGGAGCATGAGTCCTCCTGATAGTCCAGGGTCCCAGGCCCCATGAACCCTGTCCGTAATTCATTCCTGGTAATATTGCTGTGCTGGTCATCTTGTTTGCTTGAACAAATGCTTTGTACTCTGTAATATTATGATATAATACACAGGCAAGATCTTAAAACAGTTTACTCTAAAATCAGTATTATGCCATTATTTACATTATATAAAACTACAAGCGACATGACTGTACACTATCTTTTGCATTTGTGTCTTGTTTGAGTTTATTCATTCATCTTGATTCAAAGCTGCAATACCTTTTTTTCATGGAAGCTTTCATTTATTGATGATTTTAGGAGGTAATAAAAAAATTCAACTCAAGCTGTGTCTATTTAGATAAGTAGAGGTGGGATGTTTTTCATGCTTTTCAGTTTTCAGTATACTTTACACAATACTTTATTGGCTTTTTAGAAAGCTAATGTGATTTACACACTCCATCATTAACTTAAATGCTATAAACAACTGCATAATGAAACCTTGCAAATATTGAAATTGAAATATTGGAATGGAGTTGTTCTTCTAATAAAAATAAATAAATAAATAAATAAATAAATAAATACACAAGATAACTAAAGTGGGCTGATTCAAGATGAACATGTAATGGGTTTTGGATTTTAAATGTGTGTTGGGGTCAAAATAAATGAGGTTGTACATACATACAAACCTTTAAATAATTAGAGATTAATAAGCCATCCTGTTTCCACAACACAAACAAAGACGAATGAAGGTAAATTTTGGGATTTCTCACAATCAGAAGTGCACAGTGTTACCAAACTCTACAGAAAGAACAAGAGAAGACGTGAGAACCCCGAGAGCAGTGTTTCCAGTGGAGGGCGCTGTTTTAACACTCAAGTTTAGGGGTCGGCAACCTATAAACTACAATAAGGAAAACTACATACCGGCGTACATTTTCAGATATTTTATTTCGTAGTCACATATAATCGCAATTAATTTCAGAAAAAATGTAAGATTATTATTATTTTTTTTTAAATCGATTGTTACCACTAATGTTTATCTGATTTTAATTTCTCAGTGTTTTTTGATTTTGGTGTTATTTTTGTATGTGATTGTGAAAAATTTGAGCTGCAGTTCATTGGGATGCAAACACAAACACAGTGAACTCTCAGAAAAGAGAGGATGAAATTTGTACAAACAGTGGAAGATTTCCTTGAGCTTGCGTCCTCACCTGTCAAAAGCAATAGGCCTACGATCTTCAAAATGATTAGCTTAGGGAGTCTGATATCAGAGTACAAGTGGTCCAGTGGTTCAAGTATTAAAAAGTGTCTTCCTTTGGGTTCTCTGAAATCTAAAAAAGAAAGCATGAAGTCACCTAAGAAGAGCAAGTGAATTCAGCTGTCATACATACGGTCACATTCAGGAATATTAATAGGTTAACCGCACTATTACGGCCTTTCACAAAACCGCCGATGTTGGTGTTAGAAGTGAGCAACTAACTGACGTGTGCAAATTAAATGTATGTACATGTCCATGTACACTGATGTTAAAATGCTTACAGTGTCCTTTATCGTGCTTTAGCCAGTAACAGTTCGCTTCCTGTGAACTCATCATGACATACAAATGTGAAGTTCATACCTTGTAAACAAAGCAAACCCATTGTCCACATTCCATATTATTCCTTGCACGAATGTGCAATAAGATTAGTCCAACACAAATGCAGCTCTTATAAAAGTGTTACAATGCCTCCCCATGAAAAAAAAAAAATGCATTGAAATGGCTCCTACACGCAGTATGATTGGATTTTTGATACTGTCTAATGTCCTGTCCGCTAAAAGGTATTTATTTATTTAATGCCCCTCCTGAACATGAGTTCAAGCTAACGATGATTGCCTGAGAATTTATTGACAAGTACTGCGCAATATTTCAACGTACAGTGGGCGCTCTTAGTCTAGTGGTTAGCGCACTGACAAATAGTACAGCTGCACCTCTGACACCCAGTTCGAAGCCAGTCTCGGGAACCACACTCACCACATTCCTTATCTGCTTAAAAACACGGAGCCCTCTAGGATTTTCGAGATTTTAGAGTGCCAGTTCAGAGTGACAAAATCTGATGAAAAAGTGCTCTCTGACTGAACAAGATTTCAGTGACAAAAACGGATGAAAAAGTGCCCTCTGACTGAACAAGATTTGAGTGACAAAATCTGATGAAAAAGTGCCCTCTGACTGAACAAGATTTCAGGGTGATGAAAAAGTGCCCTCTGACTGAACAAGATTTCAGTGACAAAAACGGATGAAAAAGTGCCCTCTGACTGAACAAGATTTCAGTGACAAAAACGGATGAAAAAGTGCCCTCTGACTGAACAAGATTTCAGGGTGATGAAAAAGTGCCCTCTGACTGAACAAGATTTCAGTGACAAAAACGGATGAAAAAGTGCCCTCTGACTGAACAAGATTTGAGTGACAAAATCTGATGAAAAAGTGCCTTCTGACTGAACAAGATTTCGGTGACAAAAACGGATGAAAAAGTGCCCTCTGACTGAACAAGATTTGAGTGACAAAATCTGATGAAAAAGTGCCTTCTGACTGAACAAGATTTGAGTGACAAAATCTGATGAAAAAGTGCCCTCTGACTGAACAAGATTTCAGTGACAAAAACGGATGAAAAAGTGCCCTCTGACTGAACAAGATTTCAGTGACAAAAACTGAAGAAAAAGTGCCCTCTGACTGAACAAGATTTGAGTGACAAAATCTGATGAAAAAGTGCCCTCTGACTGAACAAGATTTCAGTGACAAAAACGGATGAAAAAGTGCCCTCTGACTGAACAAGATTTCAGCACAGTCAAAAATTGTATCTTCAAATAGTCAACAGATGTTTACTTTATTCCAATTACAAGCAATATAAACAGCACACATGGTCAACATATACCTTTGTTAGATACTACTGAGTGTCTGTTTGAAAAAATAAAAAATAATAGGATAATTTTTTTCTTTTGTTCAGTAGTTATCACTAAGCTTAAATTTTGTTCAGTCAGCAGGGGAGTTATCAAGGTGAGAATCTAAAAGAAAGGGTTTAAATTAAGTATTTTTTAAATTTGTAAATTTTATTTATTTATTTATTTTTTTGTAATGTTTCTTCTTAATAATTATACAAATTTAAATGATGATTGAAATGTAAAATTTCATCTTTAACTCTATAGTAAACAAGGATGACAATGACACAGAGTTAATAAGACATGTTTATTAAACTGAATACATTTGTCTTGATGATAGGAGGTTCCAGTGCAGAAAATGACAAAGGGATTTACAAAGATAGGAATAAAACACAGGTGACATCAGTTATCTGCTTCTTCATTTTCTTGAGCACCATGGAAGACAGTTCCTCTGTTCTCCATGTGTCTCATTATTTTCTTGACACAACTGACAAGGATTTTTTCTTCTCTCTGTTTAACCTTTTCTGGAACAATCACTTGGCCCCGATTTCTTGATCCACCTTTCCATGATCCTCCGGTCAACATGGGGTGCTGGTCATGAAAATCCTCCCATGTTTTCAAGTGCTCCATCAGGAGGATGTTGAGAAAAAACATGTCAGGATACCGAATCACTTCAGGGAACAAGACTGCGCATAGAGCAATGGCGTCTTGAGGAGTCTGTATATAACGATCGACTTTGTCATGGTTCCCATTCATGTAGAACCAAACTATCTCTGAATATTTCTTATTGAAACATCTTGATGTTTTCAGTGTGGCATAAGAAAGTCTTTTGTCGTTGAAGTTCATGTCTTTCTCATATTTTTTGATTGGACAACAGTACAGATCATTTGGTCGCATCTGTATGGTGAATTTGCCAACTACAAAGTCAGTGGCCTGCATGTCCTGTTTATTCCAAGATTCAATGAGAAAAGATATTAGGTCAACATAATGAGAAAAACTTGATATTCTGATTGGTGCTCGCCATATGTTATCAGTGACTGAGACTTGGGTAAGGCCTTGAATTGTTGCAGCAGAACACCCTTCCCATGAAGTGTGCACTTTAAATGCTCCATCCAGCATTTTAGCAGAAGGATTTCCAACATTTGTCTTTAGATGAAATATATCAATAGTGTCACTCAGAAAGTTCTTCTGTTTCATCTTCTCCAGATCGAAGGAGAGAAGGACTTCTGGCTGGTTGTTGTTCCCCTCGAACCTGGACTGCATAATGCCAAAGACAGAGCCGTGCGCAAATATTTCAGAAGCAGTAGCCGAAATTTAGTCCAGATATTCTTCAGCGATTATCGCTAAGCACAAATATCTCAGTTCAAGTATTGTTCGGTGCTTCTCATTAATAGTCTAAATATTCTTCAGTCGAAATCTTGTTCAGTCAATGGGGCAGTTCTCAGCTCAGGTATTGTTCTGTGGTTATCATTAATAGTCGAAATCTTATAGCTGAAATCTTGTTCAGTCAATGGGACAGTTCTCAGCTCAGGTATTGTTCTGTGGTTATCATTAATACTCCAAACATTCTTCAGTTTTTATCACTTATAGCTGAAATCTCGTTCAGTCAATGGGGCATTTCTCAGTCCAAATACTCTTCAGTTTTTGTCACTTATAGCTGAAATCTTGTTCAGTCAACGGGACATTTCTCAGTCTAAACATTCTTCAGTTTTTAACACTTACCTTTGAAATCTTGTTTTGTCAACACTTACCTTTTTCATGTTGGACAGGACAATAGAGAAGGTAAAGTATGAAGAGCTGGTTTCCCGAGACGGGATTCGAACTGAGTTGTCTGAGGTGCACCTGCACCGTAAGTCAGTGCGCTACCCGCTAGACCATCAGCGCCGACTGATTGCGGAAGTGCTATTCAGTAATTATCACTAGTACTGATTTAGTTTTTTGTAGTAGTCATTTGGTCATTTTTTCAAGCTTTTAGCGGACAGGAGAGTAGACACGGGGTTTATACTGCGTTTAACCTATTAATATTCCTGAATGTGACCGTATATGACAACTAAATTGACTGAATTGACTTGATTCAGGTTACTTTATTTAAAAAGTTGAACTTCTGCAAGCGTTTAAGACAAAGCAGTGGGTAAACTGTGCAAAACAGAACGGTATTTCAGTAATAAACCATGTCCTTTTATCTTAAATCATAGTTTAGGGAGTCTGATAACAAGTGGTCTAGTGGTCAAAGTATTAAAAAGTCCTTCCTTTGGGTTCTCTGAAATCTGAAAAAGAAAGTATGAAGTCACCTAAACAGAGCAAACTCATTGTCCATAGTATATTATTCCTTGCACGAATGTGCATTAAGATCAGTCCAACACAAATATAGCCACTTGACACAGTAGTACTAGTGCACAGGATAATCTGGAGCTCAATTTGCTTTCCTGCCACAAACACCTTCTAATTAGACAGATGCTCTTAATATAAAAGTGTTACAACGCCTCTCCGTGGACAAAACACACCGCTAAAAAGTATTTATTTATTTGTTTATTTATTTATTTAATACCCTTCCTGAACATGAGTTCAAACTAACGATAATTGCCTGAGAACTTATTGATAAGTACTGAGCAACACTTCCGGTTACAGTCAGCGCTCATAGTCTAGTGGTTAGCGCACTGACATATGTTACAGCTCCACCTTTTAAACGCTTTTCGAATCTCGTCTCGGGATCCACTAAACAAGATTTCAGACATGAGTGACAAAAACTGAAGAAAAAGTGTCCTCTGACTGAGTGACAAAAACTGAAGAAAAAGTGTCCTCTGACTGAGTGACAAAAACTGAAGAAAAAGTGTCCTCTGACTGAGTGACAAAAACTGAAGAAAAAGAGTCCTCTGACTGAGTGACAAAAACTGAAGAAAAAGTGCCCTCTGACTGAACAAGATTTCAGCCATGAGTGACAAAAAGTGAAGAAAAAGTGCCCTCTGACTGAACAAGATTTCAGCCATTAATGAGAAAAACTGAAGAAAAAGTGCCCTCTGACTGAACAAGATTTCAGCCATTAATGAGAAAAAGTGAAGAAAAAGTGCCCTCTGACTGAACAAGATTTCAGCCATGAGTGACAAAAAGTGAAGAAAAAGTGCCCTCTGACTGAACAAGATTTCAGCCATTAATGAGAAAAACTGAAGAAAAAGTGCCCTCTGACTGAACAAGATTTCAGCCATGAGTGACAAAAAGTGAAGAAAACGTGCCCTCTGACTGAACAAGATTTCAGCCATTAATGAGAAAAACTGAAGAAAAAGTGCCCTCTGACTGAACAAGATTTCAGCCATGAGAGACAAAATCTGAAGAAAAAGTGCCCTCTGACTGAACAAGATTTCAGCCATGAGTGACAAAAAGTGAAGAAAAAGTGCCCTCTGACTGAACAAGATTTCAGCCATTAATGACAAAAAGTGAAGAAAAAGTGCCCTCTGACTGAACAAGATTTCAGCCATTAATGAGAAAAAGTGAAGAAAAAGTGCCCTCTGACTGAACAAGATTTCAGCCATGAGTGACAAAAAGTGAAGAAAAAGTGCCCTCTGACTGAACAAGATTTCAGCCATGAGTGACAAAAAGTGAAGAAAAAGTGCCCTCTGACTGAACAAGATTTCAGCCATTAATGAGAAAAAGTGAAGAAAAAGTGCCCTCTGACTGAACAAGATTTCAGACATGAGTGACAAAAAGTGAAGAAAAAGTGTCCTTTGACTGAGTGACAAAAACTGAAGAAAAAGAACCCTCTGACTGAGTGACAAAAACTGAAGAAAAAGAACCCTCTGACTGAGTGACAAAAAGTGAAGAAAAAGTGCCCTCTGACTGAACAAGATTTCAGCCATGAGTGACAAAAAGTGAAGAAAAAGTGCCCTCTGACTGAACAAGATTTCAGCCATTAATGAGAAAAAGTGAAGAAAAAGTGCCCTCTGACTGAACAAGATTTCAGACATGAGTGACAAAAAGTGAAGAAAAAGTGTCCTTTGACTGAGTGACAAAAACTGAAGAAAAAGAACCCTCTGACTGAGTGACAAAAACTGAAGAAAAAGAACCCTCTGACTGAGTGACAAAAACTGAAGAAAAAGTGCCCTCTGACTGAACAAGATTTCAGCACAGTCAAAAATTGTATATTAAAATAGTCAGTAGATGTTTACTTTATTCCAATTACAAGCAATATAAACAGCACACATGGTCAACATCTACCTTTGTTAGATGCCATTGAGTGTCTGTTTGAAAAAAAATAATTAACTGGATCATTTTTCTTTTGATTAAAATCCCACAGACCTGAACACCATACAAGAGTTAAGTGGAAGCATTGTTCAGTAGTTATCACTAAGCTTAAATCTTGTTCAAGAGTTATCAAGGTGAGAATCTAAAAGAAAGCGATTAAATTAGGCATTTTTTATATGTTTCTTCTTAATAATTATACAAATTTAAATGATAATTTCATGTTTAACTCTGTAGTAAACAAGGATGACAAAGACACAGAGTTAATAAGACATGTTTATTAAACAGAATACATTTGTCTTGATGATAGGAGGTTCCAGTGCAGAAAATGACAAAGGGATTTACAAACATAGGAATAAGACACAGGTCACCAGTTTTCTGCTTCTTCATTTTCAGGAGCACTATGGAAGACAGTTCCTCTGTTCTCCATGTGTCTCATTATTTTCTTGACACAACTGACAAGGATTTTTTCTTCTCTCTGTTTAACCTTTTCTGGAACAATCACTTGGCCCCGATTTCTTGATCCTCCTTTCCATGATCCTCCGGTCAACATGGGGTGCTTGTCATGAAACTCCTCCCATGATTTCAAGTGCTCCATCAGGAGGATGTTGAGAAAAAACATGTCAGGATACCGGATCACTTCAGAGAACAAGACTGCGCATAGAGCAATGGCGTCTTGAGGAGTCTGTATATAACGATCGACTTTGTCATGGTTCCCATTCATGTAGAACCAAACTATCTCTGAATATTTCTTATTGAAACATCTTGATGTTTTCAGTGTTGCATAAGAAAGTCTTTTGTCATGAAAGTTTATGTCTTTCTCATCTTGTTTGATTGGACAACAGTACAGATCGTTTGGTCGCATCTGAATGATGAATTTACCAACTACAAAGTCAGTGGCCTGCATGTCCTGTTTATTCCAAGATTTAATGAGAAAATATACTATTGCAACATAATGCAAAATACTTGTTATTCTGATTGGTGCTCGCCATATGTTGTCAGTGACTGAGACTTGGGTCATGCCTTGAATTGTTGCAGCAGAACACCCTTCCCATGAAGTGTGCACTTTAAACGCTCCATCCAGCATTTGTGCAGAGGGATTTCCAACATTTGTCTTTAGATGAAAAATATCAATAGTGTCGTTCAGAAAGTTCTTCTGTTTCATCTTCTCCGGATCGAAGGAGAGAAAGAATTCTGGCTTGTTGTTGTTCCCCTCGAACCTGGACTGCATAATGCCAAAGACAGAGCCGTGTGAAGATATTTCAGAAGCAGTAGCCGAAATTTAGTCCAGATATTCTTCAGCGATTATTGCTAAGCAATAATTGTGCAGTGCTAACAGTTGAAATATTCTTCAGTTTTTATCACTTATAGTCGAAATATTGTTCAGTCAATGGGGCAGTTCTCAGTTCAAGTATTGTTCTGTGCCTTTCATTAATAGTCCAAATATTATTCAGTCGAAATATTGTTCGGTCAATGGGACAGCTCTCAGTTCAAGTATTGTTCAGTGGTTATCATTAATAGTCTAAATATTCTTCAGTCGAAATCTTGTTCGGTCAATGGGACAGTTCTCAGTTCAAGTATTGTTCAGTGGTTATCATTAATAGTCGAAATATTCTTCAGTCAAAATCTTGTTCGGTCAATGGGACAGTTCTCAGTTCAAGTATTGTTCAGTGGTTATCATTAATAGTCGAAATATTCTTCAGTCGAAATCTTGTTCGGTCAATGGGACAGTTCTCAGTTCAAGTATTGTTCAGTGGTTATCATTAATAGTCGAAATATTCTTCAGTCAATGGGACAGTTCTCAGTTCAAGTATTTTTCAGTGCTTATCATTAATAGTCGAAATGTTGTTCTGTCAACACTTGCCTGAAGGCATGTTCAGGTGAGGCAGTCATTTTACTTTATTTTAGCCATTTTCCATGCTTTTAGCAGACAGGCCAATATAGAATGGAAAGGAAATTGTGAAGATTTGGGATCCCGAGACGGGATTCGAACCGAGTTATCAGAGGCGCAACTGCACCATGTGTCATTTCGCTAACCACTAGACTATGAGCGCCAACTGTAACCGGAAGTGTTGTTCAGTAATTATCACTAGTAGTTCTCTAGGAATCATTTGCCTGAACTCATGTTTAAGAGGGGCAGTTTGTCTGTAATTATAATAATGGTCATCATCATCATAATCATAATTTGTTAATTTTGTTTGTCCTTTTTCATGCTTTTAGCGGACATGAGCTTAGACACTGGATTTATACTGGGTTTAACCTATTAATATTCCAGAGAACCCAAAGGAAACGAGGCAGCAGTCTGATGTGAGCCAGCTTTTTTTTTAAAATACTTGAACCACGGACGCTTTCTGAACATCTTTCGGCGCAACAATTCAGAAAACATGTGAGTGAATCAAAGCTAGAGAAATAAAGACTTAAACTGAGTTCGACTGAATCACATCAACATTCACATTTCACATTTCTGTGAACTTCATCTGCTGAATCTGATTATATCAGGGATCCTGAAACTGGAGTCCACAGCTCTGATTTGATGAATCTGATTCACTGAATCAATCAATACCGAGAAGCTGAAACTCCATTGGAGTACAGTGATGCACGTTTGAGTAACTAATGTGATGGGATGATCCTGATCATCATCTGTACATAGAGCCATTTAACTGTTCAGATTCAGATTTTAGTCTTCAATTTGGTCTCAAAGAATCAGAAGAATCCTATACGATCAGTGCAACATTTAAACCCTCCTTAAGTCTCATAGTTTCAGCTCATTCACACTGTTTTAAAGTATTTATTAATGGTTTCGCTGTGAAGAAATTTTGCTTTTCTTACTTTTTTTTTATTTTGTTGATTTTGTATTCTGTGTAAACATAATGCAGTTGCTGATGTAATAAAAAGAAAATATGTGCAAAAGATGCGTTTTTATTAAATATGAAATGGTTGAAAGGTTGAGAAGGGTGTACTGTGTTTTCAGCTGAATATCAGATTGGGCTATTAGGTACTGGGTATTAGTTTGATTTTCTATTCCCAAAGCATCAATACACATTACAAATTCATAGACAAAGCAACAATGTGCTAGTAACTGTAATCAGACATCAGGGTCAGGATCACGTGATGCGGGATCAAAGATGACGTCAAACCGAAAGTAAAGCTGAACGCCTTTGCTCGACTCGACTGGTGAGATTACATTTCCCGTAACAATGTTATTTTATGCACATAAGTTGCTTTTTGTATATTGTGAACCATTATAAATATAGACTATGTTCAGTTTTCGTGTTTTTATTTGCTTTCATCTCCATGGGCTCATGATGATTCAGTGAAAACAGCAACGAGACCCAAAACACTTCCTGGTATGAAACTGTATGTTACACCATTTAAGTGATAATAATCAATTTAGTTTAGATAGAGTGTTAAGGGGTAATTCAAATTTAGATAATTTAAAGTGTTATTTGGTCACTCTCAATATTATTATAAACCAGTGGTTCCCAACCACGATCCTGGAGGACCCCCAACACTGCAGGTTTTCCATGTCTCCTTAATCAAACACACCTGATTCAGATCATTAGCTTATTAGTAAAGACTCCAAGACCTGAAATGGGTCTATCAGACAAAGGAGAGATTAAAAATGTGCAGTGTTGGGGGTCCTCCAGGATCGTGGTTGGGAACCACTGTTATAAACGATTCAGCTCTATCCAGACCACCTTTACAACGAACTGAGAAATCTGTATTTTACTGACGATGTTAAGAGACATTTCAGTTTTGTTGAAGCAGATAAATGTTTCATTACGCTCTTTATTTTGTGGAATGACATTTGACTTTTGTTTATTTTACATTAATACGCCATGTTTCCTGCTTCTTTCAGCGATCAGCTCCAGTCCTGAGGATCCAGTGATCCGGATTGTCCTGATGGGCACAAACGCTTCTAGGAAAAGCTCATCAGGAATCACTTTACAGAGAGAAAATGGATTTATAATGATTCTGAAGTTTGTGAAGAGAAAATATAGGTTGATGACAACTAGGTGAATGACACTGTTCAAAATGCGCATAATATTGGCTACTCGTCTCCAGGACCGAACGCAACTTAAAAGCGCCTCTCTGGAAACCTGATGACCTCGCGGAATGAGTGGCGGAGGAACAGCAAATCACACTGGCATTCGTACATGGCCTGCGTCCCAGTGTGCATACTATCCATCCCAAATTCGATGTGATATCAGTTATTTTTAATACTATTTAGGGCACGAAAGTGAATAAATGGCTCGTGCAACAAAAGAGGTGGCACAGGATTCCTGCACTTACATTGAGGAGGGGCGATTTAAGGTACGGAATACATTGTCAAAATAAGTTTAATTAGGGCTGATCGTGAAGCGTTTTTTTTTTTTTTTTGTCTAGGATTTTATGCTTAGGATGGATTATACTTTTTAAGTATTCTGGAGGAGACTACAGCGACAGAATGACTTAGAATTTCAGAGATGACAAAATAATCGAAATAGAAATTCAAGTTGACATTTTAATCGTATTACTCATTTTAAACGTATTGTGGCGATCCAAATAAGTGAAGAGACTTGATTATTTTAGATGTTGCCTTTTTATTAACACGGACGCTCGTGCATGCACAGCATGAGCTCCCATCAAAGCTAGTCCTTCTCGAACTTTTCCCCCAAGAACTCCGCCCACAAAACACGAGTCGCAGACTCGTTTTTCAGAAGAACACCCACCCCTTAAAGCCCCTCTTCAAAAGAACACATACACAGGAACATAACATGCATGTTCAAATCACACGTAACAGAGTATAACACTCTTTTCAGACTTGCTACAGTATGTTTGTGTATTTCCGTCGCTATTTTAAAGACGATGCATAACCACGCACAAGCATCATTGTAAAACAGAACGTTCGCAATAAACATTTATTTAATAAACATAACATTTAATTGTTGTATGTCCCAGGAATTAACACCATGACATTCACATGCAAACGCTAAATTTATTTGCAAGGCTCCTGTCACAAAGACAACACATCACACATTAACACAGCTCTCGTGGAGAGAGCACACTCTTAAAGAACCCAACACATTTAAAGTGCAACACAATAGCATACACAAATCACAGTGTATTTCTGAACAGATTAAACGTGCATTGGTGTAACCTATTAGATAAGAGAGGGTTGTTTGCCAGAACAGTGTCAGATATGAACTTTATACAAGTTAGTTTCTGTCATATAGTCTATGACTTCCAATTGTATTTATTTAGTCTATATTGGTACATAAACTCAAAAACAAAGAAATAAGTTAAAATAAAACAGGCTGTCAACTCAATAGTTTGACAATACAAAAAGGGCCAAAATGAAGTCGGCAGAAGCTTTAATACACATTATTTCACCTTCATTCAGTCAATCATGAAATGTTAGTTATTCACCTGCATCTCAGCAGAAAGTGGACATTCAACAACTTATCAACAGCTGCTTTAAAAAAAGATGATAAGATTGTGTTTATTTGCCTCTTGCAACATTAATAAGGTTAGAATATGAGTATACAAGCATGTACTGTTTTGTTCTATTAGATAAAATGAACCAGATAACAATTACTTTATTAACTTTTCATATATTGTTTTACCAATTTATTTAAAATCTGGATGTTTGCATAGTTAGCATATTTAAGCATAGCATATTTAACAAATTTCTATACAAAATTCACAAAATAAAACACATGCTACAGTCTCTGCAACTGTATGTAGTGAAGGGGATCTACTTAAATGCAGAATACTCCTCCATATATGCACTTTTAGAAATATATATTTGCATATGGCAAATTATAAGAAGAACCTGTCTCTGTTTCTGTCCTCAAGCTACACCATTATTCACTCAGATATGTTACTTCCTTCTGAAGTATGATGATGACTCCATCATCGGATCGACTCAAACTCTGGAAACATGTGAGTTCAGCTGACGATTGACAGCATATAGTCCATTAATTCAGTCCATCATATGATTTTATTGTGGTGTTGTTTGTATAGATCAGTTGTGGTGGATTTCTGTCCTGATCTTCACTGTTTTTCTGGTTTCTTGCTGCATAAAAGGATCTTTAGGGGAGCCACGTGTTTTTAATTGTGTCAGTTGTGACATATCTGACATAAAGTCATATTTAATGATGAAATCAGTGGCCTAAACTATAAAATCTCTCTTAATGAAGATAAAATACTTGATAAATATATCAATATTTAATAATCAGTTTCAATCTGTCAGATATTTTCAGAGCATATTTCAGCGCAATGATTCAGAAAACAGGTGAGTGAATCAAAGTTTGAGAAAAAGACTTGAACTGAATTTGACTGAATCACATCAACCTTAACATCTCATTTGAGACTCTGAATCTGAACCTGCTGAATGTGTTTCTCTCAGGGATCCTGAATCTGGTGTCCAAATTAAGCTCCATGTCCAGAGATATTCACTCAAACATAATTTATTAATGGTTTCTGTGTGAAGGAGCTAGTGATTTCATTTGCTGTCATTATTCTGGTTCTGTGTTATATAATATGTATACATTATATACACTATTGTACTGCCTATAGGTGTTTATTGCTGTGTTTGTCCATGTCTCAGCAGATCAGAATCAGAAAGAGCTTTATTGCCAAGTATGCTTGCACATACTCCATACTCCCTAACCATTAGGTCATGGCTGTAAATAAATAAATAAATAAATAAGATTTAGATGCTTTTTGCCAGATTTCTGCTATATGTAACCAGCAGAATCACACCATGTAGGACTTGTCTGTGTGATTCTCTGTTTTTGAGTAAAGCTAAATACCTGTTTGTGTTTGTTTAATGATCAGTTCTGCTGGACATCTGAAGTCTGATCTGTTAGGTTGAAGGTTGTTGGAGGCTTTTGATAGTGTAAATAACATAGCATACTGTACATGTTAATTTAACTGAAGATACTTCTTGCTGAACTTTTGTTGTATTTTGAATGCTGTTAGATGTGAAGTTATATGTGGTGTGTGTGAAGATGTGTGTGTGGTGAATAAAAGTGGCCCTGAATCAGTTCATAACACACTGACTCATTGATGCGCAGAGTAATTTTTAAAAGTGTGTACACTGTAAAAAATTACAGTGAATTTAATGGTAAAAGACTGTAAAAATGCTACAGTAAAAACATGTTAAACTGTTAACAGTAAGTTTCGCTACTATATACAGTAAAAAACTGTATTTGACATTTTACAGTAACCAACCGTTTTTTTAAAGTAAATTAAAAAAAAGTGAATAACCGTAAAATGACATTCTCATTATTCCCTGTTCCCTGTTTTTTTTTTTTTTTTAATTGAATGTTTTTGTTTTTTGTTAAATAACTTTTTCTTATCAGTTTTGTACATTAGGGTTGCATGTTACATCTAATGTTGTTAAATTAGTTTATTGCATTATTTCAGTTTTATGTGTGTTTTATCATGATGATTTTTAGTGTTTGTGAGAATATGACACTGTGCGTCTTATATGTTAGCATTTAAAAGCTGCTTGAGATGGGCTTTGAGTTATCGTGTGACTTTCTCATCACCAGTTGCTTTTGGTGTATTATCAGTGCATTACAAAGGTACAAAACATATTTCAGTACTTCAGTAGGTTGGTACATTAACATTATATCAGTTAATTAAATTATGGCTTTTAAATGTAAATTTAACCATTGTCCATTAAAAAAAAAAAAAAAAAAAAAAAAAAAATTACACATAGGTGCAAAATGGACAAAAATGTCTGTCTAAAAACAGTCATAAAAATTATTTATTAATATTTTTTCTACTTTCATTGATTACTTTTTTTTCTGTTCTATCCATAGATACCAAACATTCATTAATTTAAATGCTAAGAAGATTATTTATTTATTTATTTATTTTTCTGTGAATAACAACAACATTAATTTTGAGGCATTTATATTTTTTATGTAGTGTCAGATTTAAAAAATAAAATAAAATAACACTTAGGTACATAATGGACAAAAACGTCCATGTCAAAAAACTGTCATAGAAATGTTATATATTATATATATATATATTTTTTTTAAATTTCACTGACAGTTTTTTCTTCATCAGCATCTCTTCTATTCATAATTACCAAACATTCATTCATTTTCAGAATTGTAACACTTTAAAAGCTGGTTTCTTTCATCCTCAGCTTCACCTGTGTGCTCACTGTCAGTGGGCAACACTAGCTCCAGAGCTTCCTCTGCTGAGTAACATCTCTTCATCTTGTAATGAAATGCAAGCACCACAGCAGGGTTTGGCTGTGAGAACACCTGTGTCAACTCAAACTTTGTATAAAATCTACCAGACTAAACAACCAGCATTTTCTTGTGGTGAAAACAAAAACAATGTGTTTAGGGGCTTCTGAACTTCTACATCAAATTCAAGCTCACCTTTTATCTCTGTACAAAAGCAAATTCAAATGAATGGCTATTAGCAAATATTGCATCATTTTATAGTCAAAAGGCCCAGGGTTAAAAAATGCAGTTTTAATGGGTTTCAATGTGGACATTTTTGTCCTTAAGGCCCTTAGTGTGAGTATTTTTGTATGGAGGGTAAAATTGATTTTTTTTGAAGGAAATAAGGGGTGAAATATTAAACTTCCAATAAAAATACACACCTGAGCCAAAATCTATGCAGTTGGCATTAACACAGGTACACTTCTAATAAAAAACAAAACTGAAATGGACAAAAATGTCCATAAGGTTGCACAAGGGTTAAGTTAAAACGGTAAAAAAACTAAAACGTTGTTTTTTTTTTTGTTTTTTTTTTACAACAGTGTACTACAGTTACAGTATGTTATAAATAACATGTATTTATACAAACCCTCAGTGCTCCTGTTGGCCAAAGAAAGTTTCATCAGAAGCACAAACTCATGCTTACACTCACGTTAATCCGTAACTTAAATCTAATTCTGAGAAAAACATTGTGTGTGTGTGTGTGTGTGTGTGTGTGTGTGTGGTGTACACAGTGTGTGTGGTCAAGGGTTACGAGGGTTAAGGCTGTAACCTCTAACCTCACTCTGATCACTGTGGCTTATGCCATCAGCATGTATATTACTCAGAACAAAACTGTTCTGACTAATTATACATGCTGATAACATGACAGTTTCTCAGAGAAGCGACACAAGTGCACAACAGGGATGACTTCTGCATGCCCACAGTTTCCTGTATCTAAAGGTGAGATTTACCCTATAATTTATCAGGTACTATTATCTAAAAAAGACTGATGTTGCAAATAGTTATTATTATTGTTTAATTGAATCTTCTGTGGTTCAAGTAGCCTAAAATGTGATAATTGTTACTGTAAGTCCAACATCAGTTATAATGTATACAAGGCACAGTAATAGGATACTTTGTTGTTGTTTTTTTTTTTAGTTTTTCGTTGTTCACACTGCGTTCCGTTTTGAATGATTAATTTCAGATTGTTTGTGTTTTGGATAGCGTTCTGTAATGGTGTTTTATTTATTTTTTATTTTTTATTTATTTATTTTTTTACATGATTTTATCCCAGACAGCAAAAATCATACCTCTGCAAATCCGCAAAACGGACTTGGGCCGGTGTCTTTTGGCACAACTGGCCACTACCAGCACACATGTGGTTTTCCCTCATCTGGCCAGCTCCGTACCAGACTCGTCCCGGATCCGCTCTGCGACAGTAGTCCGCGCCCACTGAAACCAGACCCGGGCCGGATCCGTCTAAGACGGTGATACAGATATGAAACGGATGTGACTGTAACGCGGATTTGCAGGTTTGAAAACGAATCCGGAATCCAGTCAGCTGCTGTCTGGGATATTTTTTACAAAAAGAAAGTCAAACATTGCTAAATGTGGCTGAATTATAAAAGCCATAAGAAATTGAGAGCTGCTGGGCAGCTTACTGCTGAGCTGAATCGTAACGAGAGTCGGAAATTATGTCACTAGAAGGAACCCCCAGCAAGTGTAAATGCAAATGACTCAACGCTTCCCACTCATGAGTTGTATCTACCTCTTTTTTTTCGTGTGTGTGTTTGGTTCCTCATTCGTCTGTGTTATTATATTCAGTAGCTTCCTTCGCCTGCGCTTCACTCAGAAACTGCTGTGAGAAACGCTTCTCCAAGTCTAGCACTTCAAGAGGAATTTCATTCAGCTTTTGCTCCACTCACACAAGCAAATACTCAGCTTCAGGTATGATATATCTTTAAAATAGACTGCATGTTTAAAAACAGTTTGACTATGAACCGCTTTTAGAATTAGCAGGTTTATATGTGGTCAAAACAGTAAAGAATGGCATGTTCAATTATAACATATTTATTACGACAAACAACGTCACTTTTTTGACTCAGTGCTACTTCTAAATAAATCAACAATCCATTAATGTTGCTTATAGTTAACTGTACAGTGATAAAAACCAGTTTTTTTTTATTATTATTATTATTATTATTATTATTATTATTATTATGTGTATTTGTATTCATCATCTGCCCGGGATCTGCTCTTACTCGGGGTCTTGTGTACCTACAACAATTAAATGTCATTTTTTTTTCAAAGTGTTTTCATTGTCTGCTTAAATCGTTTTCTCTCTCCATAGAGCGAAATTGTTCTTTTACATCACGGACGTCTGGATACCATTTGCATAGTAAACTAGTAAATAGTTTTACACAACATTTTCTGGAACGATTGAAGAATTAGGTTCGGCACGCAAAGGGTTTTGCAGAGTTTCACTTTAAAGCCGGTGACAGTTGAGTTCAGGTTTATTATGTTGCTGTGAAAGTTGGTGACGTCGATAGATCCTCAGCATGTACCTCTATCCTCTATCATGCAATTCATTCCCACGGCATATCAGCGCGCGCCCACTGTCTCTCTCTGGCTGACTCAAACTGTGTGAGTCACACATACTGACGGAGATAAGGGGGATCTACTGCACGCGCTTTTCACTGCGGTCAAGCCAACCACCAAGTCGAAAAACAGGGTCAGTCTAGCCGCCACGTTATTTCGACGGTCGAGCATAAACTGCTTATTATGGTAAAAAAAAAAAAAAAAAAATGAAATATATGCTGTTTTGTTTCTGCTGTTTTGTTTGCATTTTTTAAATGCAACGCTCATTATGGCAGCGAAGCCTATATAGATAGATAGATAGATTTAAAACATCTTCAACAAATAGATTTAAAACATCTTCTTTTGTTTTTCAGCACAGAAGCATGTATAACATCAGTGTGTCATGTGCAGAGATTCAGACTGTAGTGGGGTTTGTGTATGTGATTCTGCCTGTTATATTAAATCACACCAATAATCCTGACTGTGAGCAGAGCTGGTTCTCAGAGGTAAGTGTGTTTCTGTCCTCAAACTATGTCATTATTAACATACACATAATATGATGGTGTTTTATTTGTTCAGGACGGGCGTCTGATTGTAGATCCATCAGATTCTCAAAAACTGATTGATCCTGTTATTTCTGTCTCATCTGATCATCTCGTCACGTCTCGCTGTGTGAATCTGAATTATGAAATCATCTGTGATTCTGCTCATGGAGTAAATCACCCCAGTCTCTCTCAACATTTATCTGTTTTCATATTTAACTCTTTATGGACATTATAAATAATGTTTGAATGCTTTTTTCTTTCATTTCAGTCTCATTTCAGTCATGAGATCATGTTCAGAGGTGAGAGAAACTGTAAAACACATCAGTGTGTCCTGATTGAGATCAAACTCTGTGTTGAAGTGAATCATGATGATTGTGAATGTTTTTTTTAGTGAGGAATGAAACTGCAGTGACTCCAAACTCAGGTGAGTTTCAGCTGATAAACGTCTGATTATTCACTTATAAAACACTGCACATCTGATTCACACTCAATCCACTTTCAATCTTTTGTCTCATATTGGCTCATATTTATCGTGTTTTTAAAGATGATCTGAATAAAGTGACTCTCCAGCACTCGGGTAAAACACTAGATTTTAACAACAACAAAAAAAAAATCTGTTATTCTTGTTTTAATGTATTGTTTGTTTTTGTGTGTTTGATCTTACTTTATTTGATATTAATCAGTCATGCTATAAAATACTGTGAAATAGAAATAAGCGAAAATAATAATGTCTTATGAGGATCACATTAATATTATAAAACTTAAAACCCTGTAGTTTTGATTTCTAATATTGTTAAATTATTGATTGATCAGTTGAGTATATATTTTATCATCTCTTGTATAGATCAGTGGCAGTGGATTTTGCCTGTTATTTTAATCATCATCATCATCATCATCTTGATCTGTTTCTTGTGGTGGAAAAAGAAACTCAGGTGAGTCCTGAGTGTTTAATTTGTCAGAAAGACTCTAGTCACTAAATTATGATTCGTATGATTGTTAGAAACAAACAGCATTATAAGTGAACGTATTGTTTATCATTTGATCTCTTTAACAGACCATTGACTATATTAGGTAATCAGGGACCTAAGCTGTAAAATCTCTCTCAATAAAGAGAAAATACTTGATGAAAATATAGTAGTATTTAATAATCAGTTTCAATCTGTTGTCAGATGCTTTTCAAATGTCATTCAGCGCAACGATTGAGAAAATGAGAAAAGGTGAGTGAATCAAAGCTTGAGAAAGAAAGACTTGAACTGAGTTCGACTGAATCACATCAGCATTCACATTTCATTTGAGGCACTGTGAATCTTCATCTGCTAAATCTGAATCTGATTCTCTCAGGGATCCTGAAACTGGTGTCTAAATGCAGTTCAAATCTGACGAATCTGATTTATTAAATCAGTCTTTGTTGAGCAGCTCATAATGAACCGAAACTCCCTCATATACATATACAGTGATGTAAGTTTGAGTAACTGTGAAATGTGATGGGATGATCCTGATCCAGATTCAGATTTTCAGTCTTCAAGCTGGTCTCAAAGAATCAGAAGAATCCTGCTGATCGTGTGTTCAGACCAGCGCAACATTTAAACCCTTCTGATGTCTGGAGGATCTGAGGATCCTCAAATGCAAACTGTCTGTGTTTTGCTTCATGAGAGCAACCATACATTTGTGTTGTTTTGCTTTCTTTTTTATATTCTTCATTTATTCTTCATTCATTTATAATTATTTGTGATTTAATAATTTTTTATTCATTTTAATCATATAATCATTTATAATAATCATTGTAGTCATTCATATATTCATTGTTTCATAGATTCATTAATTGATTAGTCATTTATATTATGCTCTATTATTGTTATTTTTGTATTTTTTTTTTCCAGTGTTGTTTAGACCAGCAGTTCTTGATTCCAGTACTTTAGTACCATGCTCTGCATATTTTGCATGTCTGTCTTTGTTAACACACCTGATTCAGATCACAGCTCATTAGAAGTGAGCTCTGTGCATGTGCTGTGTTCCGATTTACATGGTCCCTACAGTGTCCATTGCTCCCTATTCCCTGAGCAGGGGAAATCCCCTGAGATTTACCTTTAAATTAATCCAGACAAGATAGTATTTCACTCATTTGTTGATAATCATTCTGAATTCGGTGGAAATATGATGCAGCTGCTAATGTAATAAAAAGAGCATCTGTACAAAAGATGTGTTTTTAAACAATTATTATTATTAAATGTGAGCCTGGACCACAAAACCATAAGGTTTTTTTTGTTTGTTTGTTTTTTTGATTTAGGATGTATACATCATTGAATTAATAAGCTTTCCATTGATGTATGAACTGTTAGGATTGGGCAATATTTGGCCGAGACACAACTTTCTGAAAATTTTGGAATCTGAGGGTTGTCTGAGGCAAATCATGTTTAAAGATGCATATTACTAATCAAAAAATAAGTTTTGATATATCTGCAAGAAATGTACAAAAATATTTATGGAACATGATCTTTACTTAACATCCTAATGATTTTTGGCATAAAAGGGAAATGGATACTTTTGTACAATGTATTTTTGACTATTGCTAAAAAAAAAAAAAAAAAAAAAAACATTCTACTTGAGACTGGTTTTGAAGTCCAGGGTCACAAATATCATGAAATGGTGTATGAGAAGTATGTTGGTTCACTGATCCTTTGCTACAAGCCCTGTATGGTCAGCACTGTAGAAATGTAGGCACTGTCTATGTAGGTAGTGAAAAAAGCTAGTGATTCCTGCCAGGTAAAAAAATAAAATAAAATAAATCTGTGAAATCTGTCTGACTAAAGAAGGTTTATTTGAAGAACTGCTGCAAGTTCTTGTTCTCAGCTTTAAAACAGTAACGCAAAAGAAGCAATGACCTTTGTCACGAAAGAAGGTGCACGAGTTAGTCACACCTTCTCGGCATCACGTGATGATAATGATGATGATGACGTCACTCCAAGCGCAAAGGTTTTAAATCGCTTCAAATCGAAAGTGAAAGTAACGCTGATCATCAGCTCGATTCCTGGTGAGACTATGTTCCCTGCACATCTGTGTTTTTACTTTTTAGAGATTAGAAATCGTTTTAAATGTTTTGAATGTATCTTTATCTTGTGTAATGACACTTGACTTTGTTTTATTTTACATTAATACGCCATGTTTCCTGATTCTTTCAGCGATGCAGCGATTAGCTCCAGTCGAGGATCCAGTGATCCAAGTTGTCCTGATGGACAGAAACGTTTCTGGGAAAAACTCATCAGGAATTATTTTACTGGGAGAAAATGGAAAATGAATCTGAAATTTGTGAGTAGAAAGTATAGGTTGATGGTGAATGACACAAATGAGCATAATATAAGCTACCCGTCTCTAGGACCGAAGAAGAAAAAACTTAGAAGCGCGAACTATGAAAACCTGCTGATCTCCAACGGGAATGAGTGGCGGAGGAACAGCAAATCACACTGGCATTCAAAACATGGCCTGCATCCCAATGTGCATACTATCCATCGTAAATGCTATGTGATCAGGGACGTGCACAGACAGTTTGAGGGGCAGGGGCTCAAGTGGAAAAAGGGCACTCTATTTTTTTTTTTTTTAACTAAATGTTAAATATATTAACACAACTCTGACTTACTTACCAATTTATTTTAATAAATTGTACCCAATTGTTTCACTTTTTTTTTTTTTTTCTCAACAGATGTCTACAAAATAATCAGTTCAAACAGGGACCATCTTCTTTAGCATTCACAAATTTTATCACAAGAACCGGCAACAGTAAAGAAAACTAAGCCACAATGTGCATGTTTTCTATGCTATAGTTTCAAGTATATATTTAGATTCTGATGACATTATTAATGTTACTGTATTCAGATGTCATTTCTCCATTAAGTTTGCCTGTATGCTCATGACATATTGCCTTAGCTAAACTAATAATATAATAATAAATATATTGATATCCCAAAACTGCAACTTACCTCTTTATTAACTTTTATTAACTGTCAAATTAAGTGGAAATGGCAAATCCAAAGAGGATTACAATAACTGGATCTGGCAACATGGCTGCGCCCACGCCCCGACTTACAACTTTCTTAAACCTCGTTCACTCCGCTAGCGTTCATTCTTGGAAAGTGGCCGAACTTTGTTATGTAGACCCTCATATGAGGAGTTTTAAAACTTAAAATGTGACCTCAAATTAACTCGCTTTGCGTTTTGTTTGTTGGATAATTAGTAAATTAGAGGCACAGGTAGCTTAGTAACGTTTTTTTGTTCCTCACCACTCACCTCCACACCAAGACCATCAAGTTGGTTACTAACTTACCAACACATGCCCTCTCGAAAATCTGCCGATGATGATTGTAAAATCCGTCGGATGCAAGAAGCAATGAAGCAACAGTAACGAGTCACGCGTTCACATGCTATGGCAGTGGTTTTCAATCCTGGTCCTGGGGATATATATATATATGCATATGGTAAATTATAGATCCTCTGAACATTTTCACTGTTAAATTACATTATCCAGAAATGCTTAAGAGATAGTTCACACAGAAATCTCCCTCATATGACATACTTTCCTTCGTAAAACACAAAACACAAAAAAAAAAAAAAAATTGAAGAAAACCTCTGTGTTTTTGGTCCATCTGATTAAGATCATAAAGGTTTGGAGATACACACACATTTGTCCTGGCTCATCTGAAATGTGTTCTTGATTCAATCTTGTGTTGCTGAAGTGAATCATGATTATTCTGAATGTGATTTTCAGCATTTAATGGCACAGACTCCAATCTTGGGATCCACTCCAACTCCAGAAACATGTGAGTTAAAGCTGATGATTGACAGCATATAGTTCATTAATTCAGTTCATCAGATGATTTTATTTTGGTGTTGTTTGTATAGATCAGTTGTGGTGGATTTCTGTCCTGATCTTCACTGTTCTTCTGGTTTCTTTCTGCATAAAAGGATCTTTAGGTGAGTCACATGTTTTTAATTGTGTCAGTCAGTTGTGATATATCTGATATAAAGTCATCTTTAACGGTGAAATCAGTGGCCTAAACTATAAAATTTCTCTCAATTAAGAGAAAATACTTAATGCATATATTAATATTCAATAATCGGTTGTCAGATATTTTCAGAGCATCTTTCAGCGCAATGTTTCAGAAAACAGATGAGTGAATCAAAGCAAGAGAAAGAAAGACTTGATCTGAGTTTGAATGAATTACATCAATCTTAACATTTCATTTGAAACTCTGAATCTGAACCTGCTGAATGTTTTTCTCTCAGGGATCCTGGATCTGATGTCCAAATGAAGCTCCATGTCCAGAGGTATTCACTCAAACATAATTTATTAATGGTTTCTGTGTGAAGGAGCTAGTTATTTCATTTGCTGTCATTATTCTGGTTCTGTGTCATATAGTATGTATACATTATATTGTACTACCTATAGGTTTGCTGTGTTTGTCCATATCTCAGCAGATCATAATCAAAATCAGAAAGAGCTTTATTGCCAAGTATGCTTGCACTTACAAGGAATTTGTTTTTGAGAGACAACAAACACAAATCAAAGGCCAACTTCAAACGTTTACTTATGACATTATTTCCTTCCTCTAAAAATTATAGAGTGTGTTTTTTTTTTTTTTAGTTATGACAAAGAGGAAGTGAAAGAAAGATCTGTTATCTGTTATCTGTTATTATCTGAGGAAAGGCTAGGAAGTGTGTCTGGAAAGGAAGTATGGTGACCCATACTCAGAATTTTATGCTCTGCATTTAACTCAAGCTTGCAACCTTTCGTTTACAAGTCCAACTCCCTAACTGTTTGGCCACAGATGCCCCAATATGTAAGCCAATATGTGCTAAATTATGTGATTTTTAAATTATGATTAATAATGTAATTTAGGAATATAAAATCTTTCTTGCAATCTTTTACTGTAAGTAAATAAATTATGATTTAGCTCCTTTTTGCCAGATTTCTGCTATATGTAACCAGCAGAATCACACCATGTAGGACTTGTCCGTGTGATTCTCTGTTTTTGAGTAAAGCTAAATACCTGTTAGTGTTTAATGCTGGACATCTGAAGTCCGATCTGTTAGGTTGAAGGTTGTTGGAGGCTTTTGATAGTGTAAATATCATAGCATACTGTACGTGTTAATTTAACTGAATATACATCTTGCTGAGCTTTTGTTGTATTGTGAATGTTGTTAGATATTAAGTTATATGTGGTGTGGGTGAAGATGTGTGGGGTGAATAACAGTGGCCCTGGATCAGTTCATAATGCACTGGCTCATTGATGCGCAGAGTAATTTTAAAGAGCGTGTACACTGTAAAAAAAAAAGTGAATTTAACGGTAAAAGACTGTAAAAATGCTACATTAAAAACCTGTTAAATGGTTAACGGTAAATTTCCCTACTAAAAAACTGCATTGGACATTGCATGGAATTTTACGGTAGCCTACCGCTTTTGGAAGTAAAAGAAAAATACAATTTACAGTGAATCACCGTAAATTGACATTCCCTGTGTTACATTTTTATTTATTTATTTTTTTAATAGAAGGTTTTTGTTTTTTGTTGAAATTGCTTTTCAGTTTTGTACATGATGGTTGTATGTTACATCTAATGTTGTTAAATTAAAGTTTTTGCTTTGTGTTTTGGATATGTCTCTGTAGCGTTCTGTAATTGTGTTTTATTGTTTTTTTTTTTTTTGTTTGTTTGTTTTTGTTTTTTACAAATAGAAAAGTGTCAAAATATTGCTAAATGTTGCTGAATTATTAATACCATAAGAAATTAAGAGCTGCTGGGGAGCCGAAGGAACCGGTTCGTACTTCTCAGCTGAAGCATAAAAAAAGAGTAGGAAATGTCACTGATGAGTTAAACCATAAAAGGAATCGGAGTTCCTGTTACTAAAATAAATGCGAACACGTCATAAACTCTGAGCACAAGCGCATCATGAGTATCCGCCTCGTGTTGGCTCCTCCCTCTCTGTTATTATTTTCAGTAGATTCCTTATAGATATCTTTACGATAGACTTCATGTTTAAAAACAGAGAATTAGCATTTAGAATTAGCGTTTAGAATTAGCAGGGATTCGCAGCGCCGCGCTTTTACAAGTCTCACTTTAAAGCGGGGTCAGTTTCAGGTTTAGTATGTTGCTGTGATAGTTGGTTAGATCCCCCGCATGCTCCTCTATCCTCTATCATGCAATCCAATCCCGCGCCATGAGTGCTGTCATCTTCTTCGGCACAAGCGCGCTGCTACAATCCAGCAGGTTTCGGGAAGGATCCGTATAATGCCCTCACCATTTATTTAAACTATGTTCAAATTAAGGTATGCAATGCGCGTAAATACAATTTAACCACGTAAAGGTTTAAAACGTAAAACGTTTTTTTTTTTTTTTTTTTTTTTATGTTTGTACTGTTAAATACACTACTTTAAAGCGGTAAAAAAAGATCTTACAAAAATAAACTAAATAAACTACTTTAAATAAACCACATCTAAAGTATTCAATAAAGCGAGTCTGTGACTCACATCTGACTGATCTTTTAGTTTTCCTCTGACTCGTTAGAATCACTGTTCATGTGTTCACTGTGCGCGTACGGGAGTCCCCAGTGTTTGGGAAGCAACTGTGTTTTGACATAGCCTACATATGTAATTGTTGCAGTTTGTAAGATCGTTTTGCTGAAACATGATATCTTTCTGTTAGACTTACATTTAAGTCATTTATTTCCCATGCTCTTGTGATGAGAAACTCTAGAGGATGTTAAAATGCACACCAGTACACTTTTTTCTTACACGTGTCAATGTTTGTTGTCGGAAAACACTTGTTTACAGTAATTTGTTATGTGATTTGAAACTATTTTCCTGTTTTTTTTTTTGGTATAAAAATATGGACAACAGCAACGTGACGTGAAAAGATTCAGACTGTCAACACATTTGAGTTCAAACTTTCTTCTGATTTACTGAATCAAACACTCAGTGTTGACTGTGAGCAGAGCTGGCACTTAGAGGTGAGTGTGTTTCTGTCCTCAAACTACACTACTATTCACAAACATTGTAAGATTTTAATCTTCATTTGATCAGAACGGACTTAAGATCGCAGATCCATCTGATTCTCAAAGACTGATTGATCCTGCTATTTCTGTCTCATCTGATCGTCTCGTCACGTCTCGCTGTGTGAATCTGAATCATCAGATCATCTGTGATTCTGCTGATGGAGTAAATCAACTCAATCTCTCTCAACATTCATGTGTTTTCATATTTAACTCTTCATGAACATTATAAATGCTGTTTTAATGCTTCTTTATTTAATTTCAGTCTCATTTCAGTCGTGAGATCAGGTTCAGAGGTAAGTGTATCCTCTGTGTTGAATTGAATCGTCTGTGAATCTTGAAGTGAATCATGATGATTTTGAATGTTTTTCAGTGAGGAATGAAACTGCAGTGACTCCAAACTCAGGTGTGTTTCAACTGATAAATGTCTGATTATTCACTAATAAAACACTGCATGTCTGATTCACACTTTCAATCTTTTCTCTCATATTGACTCATATCTGTGATCACTGTGTTTGTAAAGAAGGTACAACATTCAAAGGTTTAAACCTCTTTCTAATATTGATTAATTATTATAGAACAGCTGATCATCAATATTTGATCACTTGTGTAGATCAGCTGTGGTGGCTTCTGGCTGTTTTCATACTTATTACCCTGGTAATTCTCTGTTTCTTGCTGCATAAAAGGAAACTGCTGTCATCAAGCACCAATTCAGTGTCTATTCATTTTAATTTACCATCATTTCACTAAATCACACGAACAGTTAAGATCTGAAACAGATGGATGTTGAGACATTTGCTGTATGAATCTTCATGTGCTGCATCTATAGGACACTGATGAAGGTCAGATCTGATGATCCTCATGCAGTGCAGGAATCTGAGCTGTTAAAAACTCCTGAGATTAAGGTTGAATCAACATCACATCATTCTTGAAATGAATGAGGCACCAAGTCGATTTGCAGATCCTTCAAGTTCTCTGATCTGCCAACATCCATCTGCTGAGCCAACCATCTGAACCAATCTACAACCTTAAAAAACAACTTACCACAAACAGTTATTGTGTTCCGTTTTTTATTTCTGCTCTGACATGCCGATCTGGATAAAATCATCTGCTAAATGAGTAAATGTAAATGAAAACAGTTCATTTTTAACGTGGTTTATTTATTAGTTTGTTGTTTCTGGTGTATGTTGGGCAATGTACAGCTGAAATAATGAAAAGGTACTGTACACAACAATTAAACAATTTCAAATTATTATTCTTTCAAGTGTATCCTTACTTTTTATTACACTCTTATAAACACTTTATAAACCATGTACATACTAATTTTGATTTCTCGCCACTGTAAACACTCAAACGAGTCGAGTTTTAGTCCTGTTCTGTCAGTTCAGTATAAGGGCATCTGCTTATACTTCTCAACTACAAACCAATGACATTTTTAAGAATAACCTCACGAAATTTGTCAGGGAAGAACATGCAAGGATCGAGTGCAGAAAAAAAAGGAGAAGACGTCACTGCACTGAAAGCGAAAGCTTGAACAGCAGCTCGATTCTTAGTGAGCTTATGTTTCCTATAGTCATGTGTTTCGTGCAAATACGTTTGTTTAGTTTATATTATAAACCACATATGTGGAGATTACCTTTATGTTGTGGATTGTATATATTTTCCTTAACAAATGCAGTAAGAAACGGTGAAGACTGCAACAAGACCTGAAACATTTCCTGGTAAGAAGCTGTCGCTCATAAAAAAAAAAAAAAATAAATAAATAAATAATAATAATAATAATAATAATAATAATAATATATATATATATATATATATATATATATATATATATATATATATAGGCTATTTTAGTTTATCTTAAATGTGGGCAACGGCGATACACTTAAATGAGTTTACTTTTTTTTTTTTTCTCGATCTTGTCTCCATAGATGTCAGCGATCAGCAGCTATAGTCCAAATGACCGTGATTCTTCTGAAACGGCTTTGGCAAAAGCTCATCTGGAAACACGCCATTGTGGGGTCGATTCACCAAGTTGAAAAAAGTACAAACTGAAAGAAGAGACTGGAGAACAAAACTGTGGGAGGGGATTGGAAAACGGAGAAACAGCGCTGCCGAATAGATTACATCGATGAAAATTGACTGACATTCAGAACATTCACATTCAGTGGATTGAAAAATGTGGAGTTAAAAATACTGGACCGAGGAATTCATTGGATTGTCCCAAATATAAAAAAAAATGAGGAGTATTTATGTATTGGTTGGTTGAGGTTTTTCTTCCTCTGCACCTCTGCTGTTGTGAGAGAAAGGGAGCGGTAAAGCCAGTTTTGCCTTTTCTGTCTCTGATTGGCTCCTTCAGTGTGACTCAACGTGAACACTGAATAAATGCCTGCTCCTCCAACACGGCTTTTCACAAGGGAAATTCTCCTGTCACTTTTCCATTTTGTCCAAGGATCTGCTTAAGGTATAATTTGTTTAATATAGCCTATTTGACTGTCAACCTGGTTTCTACAGATTTAGGATTTTATTATTAGCAGGTTTACAAAGTAAACAGTCACATAATTGAAATACTTTTTTTTTTATTATAAGTATAACATTTACAGACTGCGTAGGCATTTTTGTCCATTTACCCTAATTAACGTAGACATAATTACTGACATCATTTAATCCAGGAGAAAGGCCGAGAAAGTTTCGCGAGTGAGTGAACAAAGATTCAGAGTATGAGCGCGAGCACACAGTATTGGACGCGCATTCATGTGTAGCTTTTCTTTTCTTTTATTTTATTTTCTTTTCTTTCAGACCCTGTCCCAAATGAACACTTTATGTGCACTTGCGGTCTTACGGACTTACAATGGCTGCCGCGTGCGCGTGTCCGTTACGAGACCGTAGGGTGTCCCATTCGTCATTTTAGCGTTCAGAAGGGTACTCGCGAGCGCCCCCTTTGCGGCCGTTTTGCGCCCTCGATAATCACTTTTGTGGAGCCCGCAATGGTGCGAGCTCGCAGCAGACTTATACCCGACAGTCAAAGCGGCATTTACGTCACGAAAGTGCAGACTCCGAGGAAGACCGCAAGGGTTTAGGGTGCCATTTGGGACAGGGCAGTCTGGCAGATTTTGTCCATGTAGGCCAACGTCAGTACACACATATTTTTACGTATTTATGTGTAAATACATAAATACATGCAAACAAATTAGGCCTTAAATAGGCCTAGTTTATCTGTTTTGTTTGTCTTTTATTATTTAAATAGCTGACTTTCATGTTTTGACTTTCTGCTTGGATTTGTTGTAATAATCCACGGTTCACAGTAAGCAGCAAGCACTGTCTCATTCTGGCCCCTCCCGATAAATACAAGATTAATATCTCTTTTAACAACCCGAAATTTGCTCCTCCCTGTCCCGCTCTTCTCAATTGGCAGTGCAGATCAAGAGGAATTTCTTTCTGCTCGCATCACTATTTCTCAGCCTTCATATTTCAGGTATATGCAATATTTTGTTTATAACTCTATTTTTAAACGAATCTTAATTAAGCTTGAAGGAAAATGTTTACTGTCAATCTTTTGATTGGATGCGATTCTAAAGTAGCCTACACAATTAATGCTGATGCTCGATATTTAACAGCTGCGGTAAAATCCTGGTTTGAATTAGTCATTTTTGGGTTCCCCGCGTGTGTCCTTAAAATATGCTATTTTGAGAAAAGCATTCAATAGCCAAGTCTCAGTAGATATAAATTTTGCTTTGTGTGAAGAAAACAATGCAGTTTAATTTATTTGTTGAAAACTTTTTTTTTAAGCTAATTTAAGGTTCTTATTTTCACAGCTTTAAATGTACACCTGCAGTAATAACTAAGTAATTTTGTTAAAAATGTTCTCTTCTCTTCAGTGTTGAAACATGTCTAACATCTCTGTGATGTGTGGAGAGATTGAGACTGATGGTGGGTTTGAGTTCAAACTTCCCTCTGATTCACTGAATCAAACACTCAATCCTGACTGTGAGCAGAGCTGGTATTTACAGGTGAGTGTGTTTCTGTCCTAAAACTACACCATTATTCACACATATTATATGATTCTCATATGTTTTATTTGTTTAGGATGGGAGTCTGATAGCAGATCCATCAGATCCTCAAAGACTGATTGATCCTGTTATTTCTGTCTCATCTGATCATCTCGTCACGTCTCGCTGTGTGAATCTGAATCATGAGATCATCTGTGATTCTGCTGATGGAGTAAATCAACTCAAGCACTTTCTGCATTTATCTGCTTTCATATTCAAACCTTCAGGAACTTTATAAATGCTGCTCTAATGCTTCTTTCCTTAATTTCAGTCTCATTTAAGTCGTGAGATCATGTTCAGAGGTGAGAGAAACACAAAACACATCAGTGTGTCCTGAATTAGATCAAACTCTGTGTTGAAGTGAATCTAATGTGAATCTTGAAGTGAATCATGATGATTGTGAATGTGTTTTTCAGTGAGGAATGAAACTGCGGTGACTCCAAACTCAGGTGATTTTAAATGTCTGATTATTCACTAATAAAACACTGCAGATCGGGGTGCATTTCCCAAAAGCAAATAGAGTTGTAAGTTATGTCATTACCAATAGAGTTCAGAACTTACCACCATAGTTAATTTTTTAGGGGAATGTTTTGAATCTTTTCTGTCATATAGGCTCATATTTGTTATTATTGTGTGTTTTTTACAGCTCTCTGGAATGAAGTGACTCCAGATCTGCAGCATTCAGGTAAAACATTAAGAATGTGACGTCTGTCTTTTGCTTCCTGATATTCTTTCATAATTTGTTTATATCGGCTGATTTCATTGGATCATATGCATACATCCATTATATATACATACATATATATATATATATATATATATATATATATATTTGTTCAGTTAGCTGATTGTATTTTCTATATCTTGTATAGATCACTTCTGGTGGCTTTTACCTGTTTTTATCATTGTTCTTCTAATCATTATCTTGATCTGTTTGATGAAGTGGAAAAGGATCTTCAGGTGAGACCTGATCAATCTTAAATCATCTATCAGTCTGAATAAACTCAGACCCTGTGCTGCATGTGATAATATGTAATAATCAGATTCAATCTGTTGTCAGATGTTTTCAGAGGCATGACAATGATAATTCAGCAAACAGGTGAGTGAATTCTGTGAATGAATAACACTTAGATCATGGGCTTGATTCTGTAAATCACAATGAAACACCTGAACATTATAAGCAAGCCACTTGTTTAGCTAAACATTTAACAATTAACATAACCGTTATACAGATCTAATGAGAATAATTCTGAATATGCTGTAAGTGAATGTTTAGCTTCATGAATCTGCTGAAAATTAATGTGTTTCTCACAGAGACCCTGAATCTGCTGTTCAAATGATCTGATGCTCCTGATTCACTGAATTAATCTCATCCTGCATGAGGAAGATAACTTAGAATCATCTCAGGACTGAATATCACTGTGATCTTTGACAGGATGATGAAGGGAGTTTGTGTTCATTCTGAGCTTCTCAACTCTTTTATTTATTCAATTCGTCTGCAACTGTAATGCTTATAATTACATAAGATAGAAAAAAACTGAAAGAAAAAAAAAACTGACTCATGCTGTAGTAGGTTGAACTGATCAGATAAGGTCTGACTGAGCAACAGATCCAGCTAAGATTATTCAATAAACATTTTATCATCACTTCGTCACCTCACACTTCGTATGCTTTCTGCTCTTCTCTTCTCTGCTATTTTTTTTTTTTTTTTTTTTGTTCTTGGAATGTTTAGAATCATTGTTCCTGGAATCCTAAGTTGTTAATCGTTGTTAATTCAAGTTGAAAGAATGTTTCAGAAACATTACACTAATCTTAAATAAAAAGACAAATGTTTGTGGAGAGCAGCAGTCATCTGAGTGTTCAAACAAAAAACAGGGAAGAAAGGAAAAGTAAACAGAGTGAAGTATCAAACCGGCAATGTATGTCAGTTTATGTAAACAGATGAATGCTGCAAACTACTATAAAAAATTGCATAATTTAAAGAAGCAAAAAAGTGTGGGAAAAATCAGTGTAAACTGTAAATATGGTGATAAGATCCATGACTGCAGCACAACAGCTGCTCTTGCTGGGAATGAAAGTGAAGGTGACCTTTAGGTGTAGTCAAGCAACTATTGCTTAAGAACAGCATGATTCATACACAAATATGATTCAGAGTGCTGCATTAACTTGCATGCAAGTGCTGTACTATACATGATATGGGACTACACCTGCTTTTTAATATATACACCCTTGCCTTGGTGACATGCAGTAACTCTCTTAAAGTTAATGTCTAGTTTTCAGTGACAATAACATAAAATTAAATGTGTTGCTCCTCAGGTGGGGTAAAATACCTTCAGTCTGATGTAGCAATTGTCTTTATATATTTACAGAAATTCTGAGACATTAAAATGAACAAGACAAGCAAAAATAACAGACAGATATGAATATTTATTAATGAAGCAAGATAAAAAAAAATCAACCTATTAAGTAGTATTGTTAGCTATATATATATATATATATATATATATATATATATATATATATATATATATAGCTGTAATACGTCGACGTTCATTTTTAAATATAAAATCTAAATATTTTTATTCAGCCACCTAGTTAGATGATATGTTCAGAACAACTAGAATATATGATAGTGGTGCGTTTCACCCCGCAGGCTATCATGCTTAATATATATATATATATATATATATATATATATATATATATATATATATATATTTATATTATCTACAGGACTTACTATTATCATATAGCCTATAAAAGTATAAAAGTGATTATTCAACAGTTTGAAGGATCAGTTGGTTTTAGGATCGATCGGTAAATTTCTTGAATCTTTCTTCTTGACAGCAACTCATGTATAATCGCTCATGTACTGAAGCTCCGTCTTCACACCGGTGTGTGAGAGAGAGAGAGAGAGAGAGAGAGAGAGCGCGCGCGCGCGAGCCTCGCTGGTGCAGCGCCCCGCCGATTGAGCCGAAGCTCCGCCTGTACTGTAGTGACGCTCCATAGCTCTTGCGTCACACCTGCACGGCTAACATAAAGGCGCTGGAGAGCCAGAGCCATTCCAAACTGATCGGCTTCTGGATGAATGTCATTGTGCTCCTCGCTCTTCATTTACTTTGGCAAAGGATCCGCTTAAGGTATGAAACCGTTTGGATGTGAACAGTTTTTTTTTATGATTACGAGGTTTTTAAACGATGTTCTTTACACAGTCCTTAAAAATTCGTGGGACGAAACGAAGATGTTATACTCCGAAATCAGAAAGGTTTTGTTCGATTTCTCACCTAACGATACTCAATATTTAACTTTTTTGTGTTAAACCCTGACTTTTATTATTGTAATGTGTCTTTACTAAAACTGCTAAATGTCATTCACCATTAATCCTGTTCAAGCAGCGAGTCGCGTAACGAGTGCCCATTATATTGTAATGTGTGAAGAAAAACGGGAAAAGACCCTCCGTGCATTCACTTTTCCAATTATAATACTAAACAACTATTCACAGAGGCACCAGCCTAACTTGTTCGTCTCACTTTCTCTGTCTCTGCCGTGCTTTAACCCTAGCACTGCCGGTGTCCTAAAACGAATAACAGCAATTTCCCAGTGATTCTGAAGTCTGGGCGCTACAAAATTTTGCATAATTCGCAGATAAAGGTCTGTTATTCTGTTTGGGAAGACTGTATTTTTCTTTCGTTCAGTCTTATGTCTTTAGCAGCATAATTTCTGGTACACTAGTTTCCCATACGCGATCCCGCAAGCTCAGCGATTCACGAGGTGTGGCGCGCAGGACAGGGGATGATAAAGAAGTAGCAGGTTACCATGGAACCATGAATGAACAGTTGGCTCTGCCTTTCATAAAGAGGCACATAGTTTCCTCTTAAACTTCTTCAGATCGTTGACTTCACATTGTCTGAGCAAGCCTGACATGAAAATGAAATGTAATGTTCTGATATATTCTCTCCTATTATTACACTTTTCAAAGTTTCAACAGTAACGCATAGTGGTGGAATTACAATAACAAGTGCAGCTTTTCTTTTCAGAGAAAAGAGTGAAATTACTGTTCAGCGTTCAGAGCCTGCACTTCTTTCAACGTTTCAACAGACGTTCACTAACATCAGATCTAAAACACAAGAAACGAGTAATCCAGTCGCCTCAAATAAAGTATCACTGTGTAAGGAAACTTGAGTTATGAAAACCATAAATTTAAAAGTAAAGACAGAATGAAATGCAATAATGTGTTCTGTGTTTTCAAACAGTTTCCTCATTTGAGCTAAAACATGGAGATCATGAATGTGTCCTGTTCAGAGATTCAGACTCCAGTGGGTTTTCAGTATGTGATCCTGCCACTTATACTGAATTACACCAGCAATCCTGACTGTGATCAGAGCTGGTATATACAGGTCAGAGTGTTTCTGTCCTCAAACTGCACCATTATTCACTCAGATATTTGTAATTAATTCTGTTTTATTTTATTTGTTCAGGACGGGCGTCTGATAGCAGATCCAGCAAATCCTCATAAACTGCTGGATCCTGTTATTTCTGTCTCGTCTGATCGTCTCGTCACGTCTCACTGTGTGGATGAAATTCATCATGAGATCATCTGTCATTCTGATGGAGTAAATCAACTCAACATTCATGTTTTCATATTTAATCACAGAAGTGATGATTATGATGATTGTGTTCATCAGGATATTAAACATAAAAACAAACTACACTCATGAACATTACAAATGATCCTCTAACACTTCTTTCCTTCATTTCAGTTAAAGCATGAGACTATGTTCAGAGGTGAGAGAAACGCTTCAGCTTTTGATGTTTCTAATGGAGAGATGATGATGATCCTTAAACAGACAGTTCGCTAATCTCTCTCATGTCGTTCCAAATATGACTTAATTTTCTTTATAAAACACAAAAACAGAATTTTTAAAGAAAAGCTCAGTGTTTTTGGTCCATCCAATTAAAGTCATAGAGGTTTGGAGTGACATGAAGGAGAGTAAATGATGACTGAGTTCACCTGAAATGTTTTTGACTGAATCTCGTGTCTGAAGTGAATCATGATTCTGAATGTGTTTTTCAGCGTTTAATGGCACAGACTCCATCATCGGATTGACTCCAGAATCAAGTGAGTTCAGCTGATGATTGGCAGCATAATATATAGTTCATTAATTTAGTCCATTAGATGATTTTATTGTGGTGTTGTTTGTACAGGTCAGTTGTGGTGGATTTCTGTTCTGATCTTCATTGTTGTTCTGGCATTTCTCTGTTTCTTGCTGCGGGAAAAGATCATCAAGTGAGTCACAAGTTTTTAGTTGCATCAGAGAGACTTTAAAAAAGTCTCAAAATCTAAATGAGACTAAAAATATAATTGAAAATATAATTTAGAATTTGACTCCTTTAACAGACGGTGACATATCTGTCATAAAGTCATATTTAATAATGGAGTGGGATAAATTCTAAAATCTCACTCAATAAATGCACAAAATATTTGCAAAGTATAATAATATTTAATAATCAGCTTCAATCTGTTGGCAGATGTTTTCAGAGCGTCTTTCAGCGCAGTGATTCAGAAAACAGGTAAGTGAGTCAAAGCTAGAGAAAGATTCAATTGAATTGATTTTGACTGATTCATATCAACACTGAGTTTAGATTAATCTGTTTCTCTCAGGGATCCTGAATCTGGTGTCCAAACACGGTTCAGATCAGATGAATCTGGTTCACGGAATCAATCTGAATCTGAGCTGATGAACGCTCAGTGTCCAGAGGATGATGATGATGATGATGATGATGATCATCATCATCATCATCATCATCATCATGACTGATCTACTCAGACTCATTCCTCAGGTTTTTTTTTTTTTTTTGTTTTGTTTTTTTTGCTTAATTCTGAGCTTCTTAACTCTTATTTATTCTATGTATTCTCATTCATCTGCATCTGTCTGTTTTATAAATGCAGTGAATCTTAAAGACCCTCTTTTGTTTCTGATCATCTCCTGAATTCTTCTTGACAAACTCAAATCTCTCTTTTAAATGTAACGCTGCACCACAAAGCAGTCTTAAGTAGCAGGGCTATATTTGTTAGCCATATACATTTTTCTTTTATGCTAAAAATCATTAAGATAAAAACTTAATTTGGACAACTTTAAAGATGATTTTCTCAATATTTGGATTTTTTTTTTAATTATTATTTATTTTTTTTGCACCCTCAGATTTAATTCTCATTAAAATATACTATACTTCATTTTTCATGGAAGCTTTCATTTAATGAGCATTTATTGAGGTGATAAAATATTTAAACTCAAGCTGTGTCTAATTGTTTACTAATGAGACAAGTGGAGGTGGGATGTTTTTAATAAAACTTTTAATTTCAGTTTTATGTATTACGAGTCTTTATTGGCTTACAGTTCATTCTGCTTTTCTTATGGCACAGGGTAACCAGGAAAATAATAATAATAATACATGTCCAAAAAGTTTCCGACACGCGGTGGTAGATTTAGCTAAATTCTTACATCTGAAAAAAAGAAAGAAAGTCAATTGCACATGAAAAGGCAGGTTGCATCCACCAGCATCCAAAGTTCACAAGTCATACAGCGGATATACAGACATTCAAGAAAGGGCAATTATGCAAATAGAGAACGGCAGCTCATGTTGCCATGACAATAAGCAGAAGATGGTCATGTGACTTCTTTTTCGTGGTAAGATAAGAAAGCGGTGAATCCCGGTCATATCGAAAGCCAGATTCTTCCTCTTCTTGTTTTAAATGCTACTTTTGATGTTGGATGCATACAGTACAGTACAGAAAAGGAAACAGCAACAAAGTGGAATGTATTTTGTAATATCTTCTTAAACTCTTATTTTGTGTTGACAAACCATAATAAATTAATTTAAAAACTCTCCAATCCAGTTCAGTTATAAGGAAAAATAAGGAAAATGCTCAGTGTTCTACACGTATCTATCAAATATATCACTCTTTTAACAAAATCTTAAACAAGTTCTGTTAGTTAGATATCATTTGCAAACCTCGTGCGCTCTTGTGTTTCTTGTGGAAACACATTTAACCTTACTCTTTTGATTCTCACTCACATTCACACTGTGTTGTGAAGGGCAAAAGTTGAACACTACTACATCACATCTGTCATCGTTCACACACAATGACTTTTTCACACTTGTTTCTAACGATGCGATCAAAGTGACTACAAAATACGAGCAGTTCAGAGGGAACAGATGCGAACAGGACTGCAAGAGCTGGAAGAAATTAGTGAAAGTTTCAGGAAATGTGTCGTAGCAATTGTGAGAAATTTTAAATCACGCGTTAGCGATTTTCAAATGTAGGTGAGTGTATTTATAACACCACTCTGCAATAGTGGTTTCCGTTTAAAACTGATTTCCTGTTTCGTCTGTTTTCTTTCTGCCCTTTATTCATCTGTTTGCATTTCCTTTGTTTAGACAGAGTCTGATCATATTTTTATCTGATTTAAATTTCTCAGTGTTCTTTGATTTTGATGGTATTCTTGTTTTTGATCTTGAATCATTTGAGCTGCAGATAAACACAAACTCATGGATCAGTCAATCTGTCATTAAAACTATAAATGATGCAAACAGTTCAACAAGTAAAACAAGACACTGTTCTGTAAAAGTTGATCTCGTATCGCCCAAAGGAGAGGAAGAAGTAGATCTAGAGGAAGATGTGAACCAAAAAGACAAGAAACCGAATTTATCAGATGCGATTCTAGCAAACCGCGGCTGACCATGTTGTAAAGCATGGATTGACATTGAGAGAGGCTGGACAGAGTGCACATGCATTGCATTACAATAAAATAAAATAAAATAAAATAAGAAACCTGTCACCTAACTGTGATGTGGATGAAATGCCATCAGTATTTTTATGTACCCTAATAATATCTCTGAAAGTGACAAGTGTTTAAGATTGAGCACAGCAGTGTGTAGCCTAAGTGGTGCAAACAGAACTGTATTTCAGTTGCGTAATTTTTTTCTTAAATCTGCTACAGTCAAACTATGACCATGTGATGGATTGGAAGTCAGAAGAGAGAAGGACGTCAAAAAAAAAAAAAATGCAGGTACTTTCCCTCGTCGCTCTGCCCACAGTCTTATGGCCACCAATCAATTATATCAAAACATTTAGAAATTCACTTCAGGAATTAACAAAGTTGCGTAAGTTTGAAGTACAACGTTTGACAAAACAGCAGTCTGTGGTTATTATTAGCTTCCATGTACACTTCATGTCTGTGGAGGAACTTTGTTAAAGCTGTGTGCGTGAGTCATGCATTCTACCCTGATGCAGCTGAAATGTAAAATACCGTGCGAAAAGGGCATGTTCTTCTAGGGAGGGATCGAGGATATAAAAGGAGCGTCAAACACGCGCTTCAGAACAGCATTTTTCATATCGCTGCTTTCATCACCTGCTTTCAAGCATCCGTTCAAGGTAAGAAAAGATAAAGTTTGTTTGTAAAACCCTTTTAATATTAATAGGTTAATAAACTACTTGTCTATTTGTCTAAGCATTTTTTAAGGAATTCTCGCAGGAAAAGGAGCATGACGAAATGTTTATGAAAAAGTCTTTCACTGACTTATTTTTAAATATGCTCTGTGTATATTTTTTTTGGCTGTGGAACATGAAAAAGCTCAGTGTCTGTAGACTATTTTAATGGCAGTTTTGATGAATAAAAAGGAGCGGGAGGGCACATATAACAGACGGAAAGGGCACGTTCGCTTTCGGACTTCAAAGGGGCCAGGGGCTCGAGCTGTATATATATATATATATATATGTATGTGTGTATATGTATATGTATGTGTGTGTGTGTGTGTGTGTGTGTGTGTGTGTGTGCTGGGAAAACAGTTGTGCTGCTTTTCTTAACCTTTTACATTTTTGATAAATAAAATGTTAAAAGAACCGCATTTATTTAAAATAGATAACACCTCGTTCAAAGTTTAGTGTCAGTAATGTTTTCTTTCTTTCTCTCTTTGAAAGAAATTAATACATTTATTCTGCAAGGATGTGGTAAATTGTTTAAATTGATAGTAAACACTTATTGTTAGTTAGAGAAGATATCTATTTTGAATAAATGCTGATCTTTTTACCTGTTTAATTAAAAAAAAAAAAAAAAAAAAATTAATAATAATGTAGAAAGTATCACATGTTCCAAAAAAATAAATTTAGGAGCACTGATTCCAGCATTGATAATGCGAGTAAAAGTGTATTAGAATGATTTTTGAAGGATCAAGTGACACTGAAATCATTTAATTGCAATAATACTTCATAATATTAATTTTATATATTTTATTTAATAAAATACAATTAATTGTATTATTATTTTTTGTTATTTAATTTAATTAAATTAATTGTATTATTTGATCAAATAAATGGAACTTTAATGAGCATAAGAGACTTCTTAAATAACATTCAAAATCTTACTGATCACAAACTTTTAAGCAGCAGTGTGTGTGTATATATATGTGTGTGTGTGTGTGTGTGTGTGTGTGTGTGTGTGTAAAGGTTTAACATTTCTTCTATGCTTTCCAGATCAAGAGATCTTTAACATACATCTTGCAGATGTACATGTGGTATTTGGGTTATACCATCACAATTCTTTGGTAATTTAAAATTATTTTTTAAATTCTAGATTTAAGAAGAGGCTCTTGACATTGTCATTGTTTTAAATGCTCATGTATACATGTTTGTTCTATGAAATTTGTCATACAATAGTAAGTTCATGCAATCATTTGTTCTGTGGTTTAAAATATGTTTTTTTTGTTTTTTTTTGTTTTTTGTCAGCACTGAATCATGTATAACATAACTGTGGCATGTGGAGAGATTCAGACTGATGGCGGTTTTGAGTTCAAACTTCCCTCTGATTTACTGAATCAAACACTCAATCCTGACTGTGAGCAGAGCTGGTATTTACAGGTGAGTGTAAAACTACACCATTATTTACACATACACATACACATGTAATATTCTAATCTATTCTATTTGTTCAGGACGGGCATCTGATAGCTGATCCATCAGATCCTCAAAAACTAATTGATCCTGCGGCGGCTGTAAAATCGGATCGTCTCTTTACATCTCATTGTGTGAATCTGAAACATGAGATCATCTGTGATTCTACCAATAGAGTAAATCATTCATTCATTCATTCATTCATTCATTTTCCTATTTAGCTTTTCATGAACACTACAAATGCTGCTCTAATATTCTTTCTTTAATTTCAGTTTCATTTCAGTTATGTGACTGCATTCAAAGGTGAGAGAAACAGTGAAACCTAGTGTGTCCTAATTGAGATCAAACTCTGTGTTGAAGTGAATCTTCTGTGAAGCTTGAAGTGAATCATGATGATTGTGAATGTGTTTTTCAGTGAGGAATGAAGCTGCAGGGACTCCAAACTCAGGTGAGTTTCAGCTGATAAACGTCTGATTATTCACTAATAAAATCTGATTCACACTCAATCCACGTTCAATCTTTTCTCTCATATTGACTTTTATTTGTGATCATTGTGTTTGTAAAGATGTGAATGAAGCGAATCTCCAGAATGCAGGTACAACATTCACAGCTTTAAATCTCTTTCTAATATTGATTAATTGCTTAATTAGATCAGCTGATTTGATATTTGATAATTATAGATCAGTTGTGGTGGCTTGCTCTCTTCATCATCATCATCATCATCATCCTCATCATCATCTTGATGTGTTTATTGCTACGTAAAAGGATCTTCAGGTGAGTCATGAAGGTTAAATTGTGTCATTAAAACTAAAATATGATTAAACCCAAAGTTAATGTTTTTGTAAGAAATCAATATAATATGCCCACATTTTCTCAATGTATACCTTGAAAACTAAGATATTTAATGTCATTCTGTGTTCAGATGTTTTCTGAGAGCAGAGATGCGTGTTTGTCAGTGTGAGGATCCAGAAAACAAGTGAGTGAGAAAAAAGACAGATTTGATTGAATCTCATTTTAGAGCTAAAACGGACAGATGATGTTTGACCATACAGACAAGACACAAACTCTATGAACTCTATCTTTAAATGAATCTGTTTAAATTATTCTTCAGCTCTGAATCTGTTTAAATGATTCTTCAGCTCTGAATTTCCATTTTTTAGTTATTCTTCAGCTTTGATTCGCCATGTTTAGATGAATCTTCAGCTCTGAATCTTCATGTTTAAATTATTCTTCAGCTTTGAATCTCCATGTTTAAATGAATCTTTAGCTCTATGAATCTTTAAATGAATATTCAGCTCTATGAATCTTTAAATGATTTTTTAGCTCTATGACTCTTTAAATGATTTTTCAGCTCTACGACTCTTTAAATAATTCTTCAGTTCTGAATCTGTGTTTAAATGATTCATCAGCTCTGAATTTCCATTTTTTTATTATTCTTCAGCTTTGATTCGCCCATGTTTAGATGAATCTTCAGCTCTATGACTCTTTAAATGATTCTTCAGCTCTATGAATCTTTAAATGATTATTCAGCTCTACGACTCTTCAAATGATTCTTCAATTCTGAATGTTTAAATGATTCTTCAGCTCTGAATTTCCTTTTTTTTAGTTATTCTTCAGCTTTGATTCGCCATGTTAGATGAATCTCCATGTTTAAATGAATCTTCAGCTCTATGAATCTTTAAATGAATCTTCAGCTCTATGAATCTTTAAATGATTATTCAGCTCTACGACTCTTTAAATGATTCTTCAAATCTGAATCTGTTTAAATGATTCTTCAGCTCTGAATTTCCTTTTTTTTTTAGTTATTCTTCAGCTTTGATTCGCCATGTTAGATGAATCTTCATGTTTAAATGATTCTTCAGCTTTGAATCTCCATGTTTAAATGAATCTTCAGCTCTATGAATCTTTAAATGATTCTTCAGCTCTATGACTCTTTAAATGATTATTCAGCTCTACGACTCTTTAAATTATTCTTCAGTTCTGAATCTGTGTTTAAATGATTCATCAGCTCTGAATTTCCATTTTTTGTAATTATTCTTCAGCTTTGATTCGCCCATGGTTAGATGAATCTTCAGTTCTGAATCTTCATGTTCAAATTATTGTTCAGCTTTGACTCTCCATGTTTAAATGAATCTTCAGCTCTATAAATCTTTAAATGAATCTTCAGCTCTATGACTCTTTAAATGAATCTTCAGCTCTATGACTCTTTAAATGATTCTTCAGCTCTGTGAATCTTTAAATGATTCTTCAGATCTACGACTCTTTAAATGATTCTTCAGTTCTGAATCTGTTTAAATGATTCATCAGCTCTGAATTTCCTTTTTTTTTTGTTATTCTTCAGCTTTCATTCGCCATATTTAGATGAATCTTCAGCTTTGAATCTCCATGTTTAAATGAATCTTTAGCTCTATGAATCTTTAAATAATTCTTCAGCTCTATGACTCTTTAAATGATTCTTCAGCTCTATGACTCTTTAAATGATTCTTCAGCTCTGATTTTCCATTTTTTTTAAATTATTCTTCAGCTTTGATTCGCCATGTTTAGATGAATCTTCAGCTCTGAATTTGCATGTTTAAATGACTCTTCAGCTTTGAATCTCCATGTTTAAATGAATCTTCAGCTCTGTGATTATTCATGTTCAAATGAATCTGATTCTCTCAGGGATCCTGAATCTGCTGTCCAGATGAAGTTCAGATCAGATGAACCTTGTTCAGTGAATGAATCTGTGCAGCTCAATGGCGCCATGTTTAAAGGATGATCTTCATCTGATGGACTGAATCAACATTTTGCTACTGACTCAAACTTCATTGGTTCATTGATGGGGATTTTGTCATTTGCCATTTGCACATAATACATGCATTACATGATAAATAAGGCATTTTTAACTGTAAAGTAACTATTTCTTTTTTAGCTGCTGTTGTATTCTTAAAAACTAACTTTATAGCACAATTTACATATAACATTATAGCAGAAAGAAATAAAGCTTATAAATAAAGGTATTTATCATTTTAATTTTAAATGAAAAGCTATGCATTGTTACTTTATTTTTCGTTAATTACTGTAAATCTGCTTTGTATTGTATACATCACTGTAGAGATAAAGCTGACTTGACCTAAGTGGATCACAGATGCTGTTTCTCATATTAGTAAATGAGCCAGATCTGAGCTGAGGGATGAAGCTATAGGCTTTGAGGAAGAACTAGTGACTCAAATGCCTAGTTAATTCTGTGATCAATTTTATCAATAAAATGACTTTTAACATTTCATTACATTTCAGAGTTTTATTATTATTATTATTATTATTATTATTATTATTATTATCATTATTATTATTATTATTATTGGCAGGATTGTTCTACTGTTAGAAGTTTCTTAGTGTTTATGTTTTTTGTCACTCATGTCCAGCAGATAGCGCCAAATCTCTATTCAACCTGAAGAAGTGAAACCTTTTCAGAGACGCTTTCATTCATAAACCATCCGTCTGATCACGTGACGATTATTATACAGCATCAATCTGGAGAGTATTGATAGAATGATTTAGATTCAGTTAATCTGAAACGCTGGACTGAGACGCTTTATTCATTTGTTCATGTGACTGTTACTGGAATAAAGCTGTGCAGAATCAGTGGAGATTATTACTGACAGATTGATGTTTATTCAAACACTTCTTTGTATCTGTGTTTAGTATTTTCAGCTCATACAGTTCATTTTGATTCTTGGTTTATTGAGCCGAATGTGCCAACTATATTAAATATTTAGTTTATTTATTATTTAGTTAAACTGTTTGTGCTGCTGTTAAGATGTAATATGTGAAAACACTGATATTTGAGTGGAGTAAACTTAAAACTTTTTAAATTGATTGAAACTTTTTTTTTTTTAATATAAAGGTACCGCCTCAGTGACAGTCTTTGTACGTTCTTGTCCTGAAAGTGTAAAAGTCATAATACGTATTAGACATAAAACCAGTAAAATAAATAAAAGTAAAATATTCCTTTTGAAATATTTCATAGTCAATAATATTTCAGCCGTTTATATGCTGCCCCCCAAATATAATGATTGTCAGGACTGTTGTCAAATCCTCCATGATCAGAGCCTCGGCTTGTGTTATTTCATTTATAATTGGCTACTTTTGATATTTTCCAGGTGAATGACACATGATGTGAAGCCTCACTCTTTTCTCCATACTAGCGACGCCCTTTGCACGAAAGTGAAAATACCAGAGCAGAACATCCGGAAAAACCCTGAACAGCAGCTCGACTCCTGGTGAGTTTATTACCCGCAGCAATGCTTTTTATTCACATATGTTGCATATTAGTTATTATGAAACATTACCAATATAGGCGATATTGAAATCATGTTTTAAACTTGTTTTTCTTGAAACCACGTTCATGGGCTCTGTTATGTTTGATCCGATTAAGTGAAAAAATGGCGACCAGACCTGAAACACGCCTATTATTATGCTCTTAAACTTGTGTATTGACTTTACCTTATTTTACATTTACATTCCCTACTTAATTCTCTTTCAGAGATGTCAGCAATAAGCAGCTTCAGTCCAGATGATCCAATGATCCGGATTGTTTTGAAGGACAGAAGGAGGTCTGGGGAAGGCTAATCTGGAAACACTATACTGGGAGAAAAGAGGTTTAATGTTCACATAACAAAGGGGGAAAAAAAAACATGAAGCTGAAGTCAGATACGGGTTGATGTGGCTGATTGTATAGGTTCAGATCTAAATAAAGGGAAGCTGGGGATGACGAAACAGCAGCTGGTCTCTTATCAGTCTTGGGCTTTATTGTAATGAATTCTGTAAAGAGGAGATCGCATGTGAATTAGTAACCCACTAAACATTGGACGTCGGATAGACGTGCAGATCATGTTTATATTGGGTCCGTCGGTCCATGACCAATTCTGGACATCTATTTGACGTCCAAACTAGGTCTACTATTTGGACGTCCAACCATGACCCAACTTGGACGTCATTTTGACGTTCAACATTTGATCTGGGTTTTTTTGGACGTCATTTGGACGTCTATGGCAGTTGCAGTAAATGTGTTTTACAAAATAGAGCCTATCAACATGATTATACATATGAATACAGATTATTTATAAACAAACAAGATTTATTATCTGTATGACTATTTATTTATTTGGTAGACCATATGTCAAAAATGACATGGAAAAGACGTCACTACAACGTCACATTGCGCAGTGGGAACCTGCATACCGTGCTCCTGGACCGCACGCTTTTCTCATGATCATCAAAAGTGGAGCGATTCACTTAGGAAAATAAAAACATGAAGAAACTCAAAAGAAGTGTTTGGAGAAGAGAGACCCACATATTAAAAACAGCAAGGGCAATTTACACACATCGAGAAATCTGCACCTGGATTGGACTAAATAATTGGTTCGACAACTTGTATCCTATTTCAGTCGGAACGCGTGGACTGCAATATTTCCGGAATTTGGCATTCAGATCTCATTGCCTGGTCAACAGGGTTATTGAGGGTTACCTCGCTATTGGTTAAGTCCCGCCCTGCTGCCTACATCACAAACACAGAACTCCTCCCACATGCATTTTCTTACGCTCTGTGTGGTATGTAGAGTTCTGTGTGTGTTGCTTTAAGAGGAACAACTTTGTGCCATCAAGTGCACTTATGAGGATCCGCTATAAGGTATGAAACATATTTTTAATCGCCTATAAGTTTAATTATGTTGACTGTAAGCCCTCTTTCTATTGACTGTTAAGAATTTTCAGATTTGCATGCTTTATATGTAATGTATCTATAATTATATAATCTAGGTAGCTTTTTTTTATCTAGGTAGCTTGTCACAACATTTTGAATAGGTGTAGCATCAGGATGAGATACTGAAAGAGGCATATTAGGACGCACATGCACAATTGTAAAACTCAACGTTCACAAGAAATGTGTTGCTGGAATATGATTACATGAAAGAAACGAAGATTTTAAATTCAATACTGCAATAAAAAATATGGTTAATATATGGTTACCACAAATTAGCATGGTTTTGCTACACTAAGCATAGTTTTACCATGGTATTTGTAATAAATACGCCTAAATAAATAAATAAACAAACAAACGAACAAATAAAAAAAAACATGGGTTCCACATTTTTATTCTAATAAAACCAATGTAAATTTTCGTAAACTTGTTGATAATTAAAGTGAAAGTTGTCAAGTTTAAGTCCCACAAAGCATTAAATATGATTATTTTTAAGTATCCAAGAAAAATAATAAATAGATGTCTACTGGGTGCGAGAGCGCGGTTTATTTTGATTTGATTACCTAGAAACTTGATTTGTACAGCGCTATCTCTCAATGGCTGTGTAATACGAACAAAACATATTATCACGATGATTTCTTTTATAATCACTTAGACAATATTTACTTACAGATTGTATATGAATGCAGTTCCGTATGAATTAGAGGTAGAAGAAGCATGGTTTCCCCACAAGATGTTGTTCTGCCAAACCACTTTTCACTGTAGCCTGCTGATTAGAAACGCCTTATTAGTTAGAGTATTTACTCTGGGCACCGGAAACAAAGTTTGCCAGCGCGACAGCAGAACAGACCGAACGAAGCGACAGACAATTAAGCAATGTTCTAGTTTCTCGTATTTGGCACACTTTTCAGTGTTTTTTTTTTTTAATGTTTGATTTTTATTCGTATTGTTTTGTATATCCTAGAGTTTTCACTTGCGGGGAAAAAAAAACAAAAAAAAACCGCAAAGTGATTTCATATAGAAAGAGGCTATGTTTCTACCGCCAATACAAGCCAGTTTATATGCTGTTTTCAAAACTGTTAAACTTAAGTTCAAAACTTTGCACAGTACATAAATAAGACAGAAATGTGCTACAATTCTACAATAACACATCATATATAAAATATGTTCAGAATGTAAAAAGCAAATCCTATTAAAGCAGTTAACTTAACGTTCACAAGTGTTAGTCTTTTGCTTTCGTTAAGATCTGTACAAAAGGGGAAAACTTAGCATGTACTGAAGTGAAACATTAGAGAGTATCATTCCTGTTTTGTAAAGAAATTCCACAAAAGAAAACATTGTATAATGCCACCTGCAGTTAGTTTTTTAGGTTGTTTTGTTATCAGTAATAAAATGTGTTTGTAATTAACAGGTTGCAAATATATTAACAAAAAAAAAAAAAAAAAACTTTTTATGATGTTCTTGAGAAATAAAGGTTTTATTCTTAGTATCCAATATAAGGAACCAAAAAAAGCCTTTTTATTTATTGTTTTACTAACGTATGCACCTTATATAGTTGAAATCCTAAATATTTACATAAAACATAATTAACACATTTCTCTGACAAATTCAATTAATAATGCATTATTTTTCAGTCTCTGCAGCATGTAATATAGTGAAGATAATCCATTGAAATGTGCAATACTCTTTAAAACATTTACAGACTTCATTATATGTGGTTTAAAAAATTATGTGTATATGATAAATAATCGTATTACCATATTCACTGTTAAAGGACCTTTTGCAGAAATTATTAAATGTTTATTCCAATAGAACACTTGTCATGTAATAATAATGTAATGCAATAATTTGTTGTGTGATTTGAAACAGCTTTTCTCCATTAGAGCTGAATTATGTACAACATCAACATGACGTGTGGAGAGCCTGAGACTGAATACAGACTTCCTGCAGATTTACTGAATCACACAAATAATCCTGACTGCGATCAGAGCTGGTATTCACAGGTCAGTGTGTTTCTGTCCTCAAACTACACCATTATTCATACACACACAGATACATTACTTCATCCTTTTTTGTTTGTTTGATTCGGAGCAGGACAAGCATCTAATAGCAGATCCAGCGAATCCTCAGAAACTGATGGAGCTGTTATTTCTGTCTCATCTGATCGTCTCGTCACGTCTCACTGTGTGGATGAACTTCATCATGAAATCATCTGTCATTCTGATGGAGTAAATCAACTCAATCTTTCTCAACATTCATCTGTTTTCATATTTAAATACACAGAAATGATTATAAGCATGCTCTATAGATTTGACTATAATAGAGACAAACATGAATTCAAACATAAAACAATCATCAACAACATAACATTTAAATGCTTCTTTCTTTCATCACAGTCCACATACCAGACCTTATTCAGAGGTAAGAGAAGCGCTTCAACAGTTTAAAGATACCCGAAAATATCCCTTATGCCATTACAAATATGACTTTCTTTCTAGCTACTTTTATTTATTTATTTATTTTGACATGAAGGAGAGTATATTCACTTAATTTTGTCTATTTTTAGAAACGTTCATTCCTATGAGAATCTTCACTGACATTATTGCAAACATTCATTGAAATAGATGCACACATCTGTCCTGATTCATCTGAAATGTGTTTTTGATTGAATCTTGTGTGTCTGAAGTGAATCATGATGAGTCTGTATTTTTCAGCGTTTAATGGCACAGACTCCAGCAGCGAATCGACTCCAGAATCAAGTGAGTTCAGCTGGTTATTGACAACATGATATATCATTAATTCAGTCCATCAGATGTTTTTATTGTGATGTTGTTTTTATAGATCAGTTGTGGTGGATTTCTGTTCTGATCTTCATTGTTCTTCTGGCATTTCTCTGTTTCTTGCTGCGGAAAAGGATCTTCAGGTGAGTCACAAGTTTTTAACTGCATAAGAGAGACTTTAAAATAGTCATGAAATCTAAATGATGAGACTGACAGTAAAAGTGAAAATATAATTTAGGATTTGACTCTTTTAACAGACAGTCACAAAATCAAATTAAATCATGAAATCAGTGGTATGAACTATGCAGTATCTCTCAATAAACACTTTACTATTTAATAATCAGCTTCAATTTGTTGTCAGATGTTTTCAGGGTCAGGTCTTTCAGCGCAGGGAACCAGAAAACAGGTGAGTGAGTCAAAGTTAGAGAAAGATTCACTTGAATAGAGTTTGACTGATTAGATTAGTGTTAGATACTCTATTAATCTTTTTTTTCTGAAATTGAATCTGTTTCTCTCAGGGATCCTGATGAATCTGGTTCACTGAATCAATCTGAATCTGAGCTGATCTACATCTCAGTGTCCAGAGAATGATCTTCATCATCATCCATCATCGTCATCATCATGACTGATTTACTCAGGCTCAGGTTCCTCAGGGAGTTATGATTCATTCTAATCTTCTCAGCTCTTATTTATTCTCATGCATCTGCATCTGCATCTGACTGTTTTAATAATGCAGCTGAATTTTAAAGACCCTCTTGTGTTTCTGATTTTCTCCTGAATTATGCCTCTCAAACCCAAATCTCTTTTATTTTGTATTATATTTTTATGTCAAAATAATTTGGATATTAAATAAAGTTTGTGTTCCATTAATATGTTTTTTGAATGTCTGATTCTGGGTTTGAGTATAGTTAGTCTGTTAGTTTTGATTTGACTCTGTCATTTGTTGCCATGATGTTTAACCCTTTAACTATCGCTCCCATTTTGAACATAGATGTGGAAAATTTAAATTTTTATAATTCATGGACGAAAACATTTTGTAATGTGATTTTCATGAACAGTTTCCATGAAAATGCAATGTCTGATTTTAAAGTGGTTTTCAAAGGATGAATTGTGAGATTCTAAGTCTTCATTTGATATATTATCTTATGATTATTAAAGTGTGATAGGGAAAAAGGCAACAAAGAAAGCTGTTTTGTGAAAAAGGTCAGAACTCCTGTTATGTTGTAGATTTTTGAGGTGCACTCTTGACATAAATTAATCTATTACTTTTCCTACACAATTTGTAACACAAAACAGTGGTCATAAGAGTCTTAGACCTTCCCAACAATATATAGTTTATCAAAATTTGGATTTGTTTGAAATATGGTAAGGTAAGCGTAGGCATCCCGGTGATGGGACGGTGACGGGACGGTGACAGTAAAAGGGTTCATTTGCTCTTATGTGTCTCACCTTTTATTTATCTCATTTGTCTTTATAGCCTTCATTTTCAATTGTTCTTTGTTCAGGTTTTTTTTTTTTTTTTGCTGTTAGTCCAGGGCCACTGGGCCCCATGAGCCCAGTTCATGATTCATCCCTGGTAATACTTTTGTACTGTTCATCTCATGTGCTAGAGTGATTGTTTTGTACACTGTAATGGATTATGATATTAAACACAGGTGATTTTAAAACTGTATAATTATTTACTGATGAGACAAGTAGAGGTGGGATGTTTTCATGAAACTTAATTTTTGTTTTAGTATTGTGTTCTTTATTGGCACTAATGCCTTTTTAAATAGCTAATGTGATTTAGTTAATGTAAAATCCAAGGGTATAACCACAAACAATTATTATTCTCTGTGTTTGTGCTCTGACATGTTTCCTAATCTTGGAAATAGACCTGTCAATCTGGATAAAATCATCTGGTAAATGTAAATGAAAACGGTTCTTTTTTTTTTTTTTTTTTTTGGCTATTTATTGGTTTGTTGTTTTTGGTGTGTGTTGGGCAATGCACAGTTGAAAAAATAGTGAAAAGGTAATGTACACAACAATTAAACAATTGTAAATTATTATTCTTTCAAGTGTATCCTTACTTTTTTATTAAACTCTTTATAAACAATAAGGATAAGGCATCTGCTTATCCTTCCTCTCGACTACAAACCAATGAGATTTGGAAGAATATGTGATGAAATGTGTCAGAGGAAGAACGTGAAGGATCGAGTGCAGAAAAGGGAGATGACGTCACTGCAGTACTTTAATGAGGTGAAAGCGAAAGCTTGAGCAGCAGCTAGTTTCTTACTGAGCCTATGTTTCCTATAATCATGCGTTTCGTGTAAATACGTTTGATTAGTTTATATTATAAACCACATATGTGGAGATTACCTTTATGTTGTGGATTGTATTTATTTTATTGTTTCAGTCTGCAGTAAGAAACGATGAAGATGGCGATCGACGTGACCTCAAACACTTCCTGGTAAAAAGCCGTCGCTGATAAGAAATAAATGCTTTTAGTTTCTCTTAAATGTGGCAATGGCGATACACTTGAGTGAGATAACTTTTTTTTTTTTTTTTTTTCGATTACACTCTTTATTTCCTCCATAAATGTAAGCGATCAGCAGCTATAGTCCCGATGATCCAGTGATCGGGATTCTTAAACGGTTCTGGCCAAGGCCCATCTGAAAACACGCCCATAAAGTGGGGTCGAATCACAATGGGGAAAAATACCGCAGAAACTCAAAGAAGAGACTGGACTGGAAGAGGTGAGACCGAGGAAAATGGACTGGATTCACATATCACTGGATTGACACGTTATGTGTTATTGTGACGTGTGGAGTGAAATACACTGGACCAATGAGAAGTTACATTTGGATTGTGCCAAAATGCGGAGTGTTTATTTATTGGCTGGTTGGAGCTGACAAGGTTTCCCTTCCTCCACACCCCAGCTGTTTTGAGAAGAAGGAGGCGGTAAAATCGCCTTCTTCGTCTGATTGGCTCCTGTGCTCCTGCTGTGAACTCGGTGTATAAATGCCTGGTCCTACGATGCGGCTCATCACAGGAAAATTCTGCAGCCAATTGTCCATTTCGCCCAGGGATCTGCTGAAGGTAAGAATTATGTTTAATATAGCCTACATTTATGTACAGTTGACCGTCAGCCTGATTTATATAGATTTAGAATGGTAGCCTATTATTAATAGGTTTCTAAAGTAAACAGTCTCAACTGGCGATCTCGAATGACCGGCTGAGGTCAGCCTAAAAAGATGCACAGGACAGTTGACTGGCCACTGCTGCGCGTCGTCACGAAAGCATATCATTCCTAAACGAACAATTACAAATCGCCAGTTTAAACATGCATACACAAATAGATGTGTAAGCGCTGCGCACAAGACGCACGCAGAGAAACGCATCTCAAATCGCTTGAGCACTGAGTTCTTGCTCTTGAACTAACAAATACATAACATGATGTCGAAATACCCGTCTTGAAGAGTATCCTCGGAAAAAATGTTGGTTATGTTTTAAGTGAACGTAAACAGTTAAAAGTAAACAATACTCCGCCGCGTGTACTGTATAGACAGAGACAGTGGAGAGCCCCGCCGCAGCTCCGCCGCATGTATCGAGAGCTCCGCCGCAGCTTCGCCGCATGTATGGCGAGCTCCGCCGCATGTATGGAGAGCCCTGCCGCAGCTCTGTCGCATGTACTGTAGAGAGACGCTGGAGAGTCCCGCTTATATGTACTTGTACTGTAACTCTCTTTCTTCACACCGATACGGCTAAAATAAAGGCGCCGGAGAGCCAGAGCCACTCCAAACTCATCGTTTTAAGAACATAAATTAAAAATCTCATAATTATAAATAAATAAATAAATAATTGTTCACAGCCAAACGGTTCGTTAATTGAATCCTCTGCCAAAGTGAAGAGCGAGGAGCACAATATGACATTCATCCAGAATCCAGTCCTTATTCTTGGGACGAAACGAGGATGTTACACAAACGCAACATGCATGACTCTGAAAACCGACTGACCGAATCAATATTTAACTTGCGTTAATCCTGTGTCTGTGCTATAACTGCTAATTGTAATTATCAATTCATCCTGTTCAAACAGCGATTTCCATTATATTGTAATGTGTGAAGAAAGAAGGAAAATGTTCCGTGTCTTCATTTTTTTAATTAGAACGCACCAGTTTAACTTGCTCGTCTCTCTCTCTCTCTCTCTCTCTCGCTTTAACCCTAACCCACACTGCCTGTGCAAAACGAATAGCAGCATTTCCCAAGGATTATAAAGTCTGTGCACTACAATATTTTACATAATCCGCAAAATGTGACCCTGGACCAATTTTTCGAAATTGAGATTAATACATAAACTGAAAGTTGAATAAATAAACTTTCCACTGATGTTTGGTTTGTTAGGATATGACAATATTTGGCCGAGATACATCTATTTGAAAATCTGATATAAAATCTGATCTGATCTTTATCTTTATTACTTTGATACCCTAATGATTTTTGGAGTAAAAGTAAAATCGATAATTTTGACCCATACAATGTATTTTTGGCAATTGCCGCAAATATACCTGTCCAACTTAAGACTGGTTTTGTCGTCCAGGGTCACATATAAAGATTTGTTCTGACTATTTTTTTTTTATTTAGTTTCTTACGTATTAAGCAGCATAGTTTCTGGTAGTCCGCGTTTAGTACCAGCGCAGCGGTTCACAAGGTGTGGCGCAGGAGATCAGATGACGAAGAAGGAAATAAAAACCATGGCAACTGCGTTCGAGTGAGTGAACAGAAGTTGACTCTCATAAAGCGGCACCGAGTTTCCTCTGAAACTTCTTCACATCGTTGGCTTCGCACTGTCTGATCAAACCTGACATGAAAATGAAAAAAAATAATGTTATGATAGGCTACTCCTTTTTATTGTTACACTTTTCAAAGTTTCAACAGCATTAAGGTATTTTTTTTTTAATCAGAGAATATAATTTAGTGCAATTAGCGTTCAGCGTTTAGAACCTGCACTTCTTTCAGCGTTTCCACAGACATTCACTAACATCAGATCTAAAACACCAGTCGCCTCAAATAAAGTATCACTGTGTAAGAACACTTGCGTTATGATTTGTTGAAATCCATGAATATAAAACTAAAGAAAACAAATAATTAAATGCATTAATTTGCTCTGTTTTCAGTTTCCTCATCTGAGCTAAAAAATGGAGATCATCAATGTGACCTGTTCAGAGATTCAGACTCCAGTGGGGTTTCTGTATGTGATTTTGTCAGTTATACTGAATCACACCAACAATCCTGACTGTGATCAGAGCTGGTATTCACAGGTCAGAGTGTTTCTGTCCTCAAACTGCACCATTATTCACTCAGATATGTTACTTCATTCTGTTTTGTTTGATTTGTTCAGGACAAGCGTCTGATAGCAGATCCAGCGAATCCTCAGAAACTGATGGATCCTGTTATTTCTGTCTCATCTGATCGTCTCGTCACTTCCTACTGTGTGGATGAACTTCATCATGAGATCATCTGTCATTCTGATGGAGTAAATCAATTCAATCTCTCTCTCTCCAGTCGTATGCTTTCATATTTAATCACACAATAGTGATGATGATGATGATTGTGTTCATCAGGATATTAAACATAAAAGCTATAAACTACACTCATGAACATTATAAATGATCCTCTAACGCTTCTTTCCTTCATTTCAGTTAAAACGCGAGACTATGTTCAGAGGTGAGAGAAACGCTTCAGCTTTCGTTGATCCTTAAAGAAATCACAGAAATCACCCTTCTGTCATTCCAGATTTAACTTTATTTAATTTGTGAACCACAAAATCTGATTATTTAAGGAAAATGTCAGTGTTTTTGGTCTATGTGATTAAAGTCATAGCAGTTTGGAGTGACATGAAGGATGATGACTGAGTTTCATTTCTGTCCAGTTTCAGATCATACACATCAAATACCTTCATATGAGATGCATTGCCAACTGCAATCGCTCATTAAAAGAGATGCACACATCTGAAATGTGTTGTTGATTAAATCGTATGTGTCTGAAGTGAATTTTGCTGATTCTGTATGTGTTTTTCAGTGTTTAATGGCACAGACTCCATCGTCGGATCGACTCAAACTCTAGAATCAAGTGAGTTCAGAAGATGATTGACAGCATGATATATATTTCATAAATTCAGTCCATCAGATGTTTTTATTGTGGTGTTGTTTGTATAGATCAGTTGTGGTGGATTTCTGTTCTGATCTTCATTGTTCTTCTGGCATTTCTCTGTTTCTTGCTGCGAAAACAGATCTTCAGGTGAGTCACAAGTTTTTAATCGTGTCAGAGAAACTTTAAAATAGTCATGAAATCTAAATGATGAGACTGACAATAAAAGTGAAAATAAAATAGGAATTGACTCCTTTAACAAACAGTCACAAATTCATATTAAATCATAAAATCAGTGGAATAAACTACACAGTCTCTCTCAATAAATACTTTGCAGAGTATAATATGTAATAATCAGCTTCAATCTATTGTCAGATGTTTTCAGGGTGTCTTTAAGCACAAGGATTCAGAAAACAGGTGAGTGAGTCACAGCTAGAGAAAGATTCACTTGAACTGAGTTTGACTGTTATTAACGTCAACATCAAGATGAATCTTTTTCTCTCAGGGATCCTGAATCTGGTGTCCAAATGCACTTTAGATCAGATGAATCTGGTTCGCTGAATCAATCTGAAACAGAACCAATCAACAGCTCAGTGTCCAGAGGATGATCTTCATCATCATCATCATCATCATCATCATCATCAATTTACTCAGACTCAGGATCCTTCCTTTTTTGCTTAATTCTGAGCTTCTTAACTCTTATTTATTCTATTTGTTCTTGTTCTTGTTGACCCTTTTGTGTTCTGATCATCTCCTGAATTCTGCTTGTCTTTCTTTTAAATGTAACTAATGAGACAAGTAGAGGTGGGATGTTTTTAATAAAATGTTTAATTTCAGTTTTATGTATTATGATTCTTTATTGGCACTGATGGATTTTTGGAAAGCTAATGTGAATTACACACTTCATCATTAACTTAAATGTTATAGAGCAAAGCCCTGCAAATAATGAACTTGCATAAATTATTTATTTATTCCTTATTAGAAGAACACGATAGCTAAGGTGAGTAAACTCTTTAGGAAGAACAAGAGAACACTTGAGAAACCCGAAAAGAGTGTTTCCAGTGTAGGACGCAGTTTTACCCCTCAAGTTTGGTGGTCGGAAACCTATGGCACAAGCAGATATTTTATTTCGTAGTCACATTAGGAATTAAGTGCATGACAGCTTACAGTTCATTCTGCTTTTCTTATTACTGACACAGATTAACCAGCAAAATAATAATAATAATAAAAATAATAATAATAAAATGTCCAAAAAGTTTCCGACACCCGGTGGTAGATTTAGCTAATTCTTATATTTGAAAAAAGAAAGAAAGTCAATTGCACATGAAAAGGCAGGTTGCATCCATCAGCATCCAAAGTTCAAAAGTCAAACAGCGAATACAGACGTCCAAGGAAGAGCACTGCAAACAGAGCGCTGCAGCTCATGTTGCCATGACAATAAGCAGAAGATACTGTCATGTGTCTTCTTTTTCACGGTAAAATAAACCGCAAGCGGTGAATCCCAGTCATGCTGAAAGTCTGTCAGATAGCTACTTCCTCTTTTTGTTTATCAATGCTACTTTTTATGTTGGGCATACAGTACAGAACAAAATGAAGAATGCAATAAAGTGGAATGTATTTTGTAATAGGCTATCTTCTTAAACTCTCATTTTGTCTTGACAAACCATAATAAATTAATTTAAAAACGGCACTCCAATCCAGGGGTGCTTTTCCCGTACAACTACGTAACTCGCTCATTGTCCTCCATAGTACGATGCATTGTTGTGGAAACGAACTAGATAGTCACGACTGTTTCCCGAACACGGTCGCATATTCATCGTTTGAACCACATTAGTTCAACAATGTAGGTCCGTTGTTAATGACGGCACATAGTAATACTGCTATTTACATTTACATTTAGACATTTAGCAGACGCTTTTATCCAAAGGCGACAAATGAGAACAGTGGAAGCAATCGAAATCAACAAGAGAGCAACAGAAACATCTAAAAAAATATATCTTATTAGGGGTCTCAAAAATGCAGCTATATTGAACATGGCACCTGATGGGTAATTGATTATTATTATTTTATTTATTTATTTATTTATTTTTGTTCGCTTTATTTGATGTTTGAGTCATCGCGGGTTACGTCATACTCCGGGGTTCCCTTAGGCATTTTTACACATGCGCACTATTCAAAAACAGTGCTTATAAGGGACGCACAAAATACAGATTAAAATGCATTTATATTTAGACTGAATGTAAAATATAACTTGCACTGCATATTAGCTTGCTTACTGTGCCCAATCGCGTAATTTATTGAGCCCATATGTCTTGCTAACAAGAAACTATGCTTTTAACCAAAGGTCGAGAGCTGTAGTTCCAACGACGTAAGTTTGCGACGCTGTTTGCAAAATGTTCCCACTGCGCAATGTGACGTTGTAGTGACGTCTTTTCCATGTCATTTTTGACATATGGTCTACCAAATAAATAAATAGTCATACAGATAATAAATCTTGTTTGTTTATAAATAATCTGTATTCATATGTATAATCATGTTGATAGGCTCTATTTTGTAAAACACATTTACTGCAACTGCCATAGACGTCCAAATGACGTCCAAAAAAACCCAGATCAAATGTTGAACGTCAAAATGACGTCCAAGTTGGGTCATGGTTGGACGTCCAAATAGTAGACCTAGTTTGGACGTCGAATAGATGTCCAGAATTGGTCATGGACCGACGGACCCAATATAAACATGATCTGCACGTCTATCCGACGTCCAATGTTTAGTGGGTTGGTTTGAACTATGGTTTCGGGAAACGTAGAATCGTTGAACTATGTTGGTAACGACGGAACTTGCGACCATAGTTGGCTAACGATGCTTTTGGGAAAAAAGAGCATACAGGCCCAACTCGTCGCTCCGCCCCAGGCCCGCGTCAAGCTGCAATAATCTGAAGGACCGACCCCTTCACCCCCGATACGATTTAAAACGCGAAAATCTATACCGAATGCGATTTGATCTAATTCGATTTGATTTGTGCCACCTCAGATTCAATTTGACCTACTCCAACCCCTCAAAACTGTGTTTTAACTATTCAATTCAGACTATTATCTGCACAGCCCTAGTTAAATACACAATGAATCATACATTCCTGACTGCTCCGATGAATCATTCCTGCGTGCTAATAAAACACTGCACAACTGATTCACACTCAGTCCACTTTCAATCTTTTCTCTCATATTGACTCATATTTGTGATCACTGTGATTGTAAAGATGATCTCAATGAAGCGTCTCTCCAGCACTCAGGTAAAACATTCACGGCTTTACAACCTCTTTCTAATATTGAATAATTGTTATAGATCAGATGATTTAATATTGAAAAACCAAAACGGAGACCAAAATCAAGTGAGCCTATTTTATTGTCCAAGACTGTGAAAAGTATTTACAAAAATATATGAAAGTAAAGAAAATTATTATTTACAAAAGGGAAAAAGATGAAACTGTTTGCACACACTCAAAACAAACACACCGGCAGCTTTACAGTATCGGGAAACTGGGGAGGATGAAGGGAACCTGGACCGTGCCAACGAAATAAAAATAACAAAATCGAAAAAGAGATTCTTACTAACCCAATTTAATCTACCCTAAACTAAGCAAAGAAAAATGTGAAAAAGAAAAGATCTTCAACGTCCGAGACGTCCTAACTCAACTACACAACTAACCAAACAAAAAATACAGAGGGTGGCACAAGTCCCTAACCTAGTGTGTCTAAACAAAAAATAAATAAATAAATAAATAAATCGTCGCTGTCGGGCGGAAACCTCGTACGTCCAAATTTTGTAACCCACTAAACATTGGACGTCGGATAGACGTGCAGATCATGTTTATATTGGGTCCGTCGGTCCATGACCAATTCTGGACATCTATTCGACGTCCAAACTAGGTCTACTATTTGGACGTCCAACCATGACCCAACTTGGACGTCATTTTGACGTTCAACATTTGATCTGGGTTTTTTTGGACGTCATTTGGACGTCTATGGCAGTTGCAGTAAATGTGTTTTACAAAATAGAGCCTATCAACATGATTATACATATGAATACAGATTATTTATAAACAAACAAGATTTATTATCTGTATGACTATTTATTTATTTGGTAGACCATATGTCAAAAATGACATGGAAAAGACGTCACTACAACGTCACATTGCGCAGTGGGAAATTTCATATTTTTTCACAAATCGATGCTATTGGTCAGTGCCCACGTGGATCTGTAATTTTTACAAATTATTAACCAATCTAAAGTGTTGAAAATAGCTTGAGAGCAAATCTCTTAACTCATTTGAACACTTCAACTGTCTGAGAAGAGCTCGTATCTCCACCTTTTCTTCACTCCGCTGGAGCGTCGGGGACGATGTGCCCTTCCATCTTCTTGTCACAAAGCACCGGCAAAAATAATTAGCATTGAATGTGTCGGTGGAAACAGTAAGGAGATATTTGAATGATCCATTAATAAACTAGTGTATTCTGAGATAATGTCGCAAAGACCCTGACTCGCAATCTCTTCTTTGGACGCAACTTTTGAAGGAAAGCATCTTTCCGGATTACATAATGAAAGCGTTTTTTTCTGATTTGTTTTATTTCGTTAAGTAATAATTTAAAGCTTTCTATTTATTTATTTATTTGTTTGTCATGTTTGTGAGGCATGTAGCCTATTCGCTGAAAAATGTGATTGCGCTGACTCCTCATGTCCTGCAAAACGATTTCAGCTTCTCCTCTTCAAAAACAATATTCACATAATAGCGCACATTTATCTAGGTTTAATGTTTAAACTAAAATTGTTCTATAGCTACTTTAACTGTTTTAGATCTATAGATTTTATTTTATGCAAGTCGTAATGATTTAAAAGGCAAAAGTCTTCCGCTGGCCGCTGTTCGTAAAAAAACTAAACAAACAAACTGATATTTAACGAACAAAAAAAATGCTCCAAAAGTTTTTCTAAATTAACTTAATAAGAAAACGAAACGAAATATAACCACTTTGGCATTACATACAAAACGTAACTATGTTAATAGCTGAAACAGTAGTATAAGCTGTTCTGGAAGAATTAAGGGGAAAAAAGACGGACTCAGTTTTTTTGTATTGCATCATAGCTCTTAAACCTTTAAAATAGAGTTTAGGAAGATGTATGTAACCACAGTCGTTAGCTTTGGTTAACTATTGAAGCCTTTTCTCTTGTCAAAAGGCTCAATGCGACCGCAGACTTTGTTTGCCTGCAGATTAATTTCCGCCTATTAGACAGTTTATCGCTTTATTTTGGTATTGCATCACTCATAGCTCTAACGTTTAAAATAGAGTTTAGGAAAATGTATGTAACCACAGTCGTTAGCTTTGGTTAACTATTGAAGCCTTTTCTCTTGTCAAAAGGCTCAACGCGACCGCAGACTTTGATGAACACTGCTGGCAGCAGCGAAGTCTGTGTCTGTACCCTTCTTATCAATGACGGCGTAATCTCGTATCTCCCTGCTCCCAAGTCATAAAACCTCGTATCTCCGATAAAACATGATTTTGGGGAAATGTTGTCTTAATGTTGGTACACAACAGTGTATGATAGCAATATATGGTATAATACCAACTTTAACGATAAAATATTTAATAACTCAAAAAATATGCAGTTTTTTTCATTTCCTGAAAAATGACGGTTTTGGAGATACGAGGATTCCGCCCGACAGCGACGAAATAAAAAAAAAATAATAATAATAAAATAAAAATAACCGAAATGTGCACCATGTACCTCACGTGACATACATTACCAACGCCTTCACCTCCATCAAGTTTTAACAAGCCTTTTGAGACTCTCCATCATGACAGAGATTCAGGACAAACGAATAGGTCAACTGTTTTACATGGCAAACCGAGCACGTTACAAAACCAAACTAAACACAACGAAACAGAAAAAAAAAACAAAAGGAAGCGAAAAATCACAGCTCAAGTTCACACATGTCGGCGGTCTAATAAATTGGCGTTTCCCTTATATAATATGCCGATTTTCATTTCAGAGTATTTTAATAAAACCATCACTCTCATGAACCCCTAAGTGAAACAGCAGTTTTTAAAAAAGTAATAAATAAACCCCACATGAATTACAGACAGACATCCACTGATACTTTTGATCCATTTAAAACTGTAAAAGAACATAAGAGAACAGAATCAACTGTTAAAGTAAAATATTCCTTTTGAAATACTCCATAGTCAATAATATAAATAATTCAGCCGTTTGTATGCTACCCCCCAAATATAATGATTGTCAGGACTGATACTGTTAACAAATACCACAAATCCTCCATGATCAGAGGTGTGATTGCTTTTCTGTAGCCTCAGCTGTCGGTCTGAAGCAGAAACGCGCATAAATTCTTGTGTTCTGGCAAAACATGAAACATTTGATATTTTGTGTGACACATGATGTGAGCTCTGAGTGTAAATGTGGCCTCTGTCAACCTCTAGGTCCTATGCACTGTCACTCTTTTCTCCCCACTATAGCGACGCCTCTTGCACCTAAAGTGAAAGTAGAACATCCGGGGAAATGTTCTCCAGAACAGAACATCTGGGAAAAACCCTGAACAGCAGCTCGACTCCTGGTGAGATTATTTCCCGCAACAATGCCTTTTGTTGGATATTAGTTATTATGAAACATTACAAATATAGGCGATATTGAAATCATGTTTTGAACTTGTTTTCCTTGAAACCTTGTTCATGTGCTCTGCTATGTTGTAATCCGATTCAGTGAAAAAATGGCGACCAGACCTGAAACACGTACTGCTGAGAAACCGCTTATTTTTGCGCTCTTAAACTTGTGTATTGACTTTACCCTTGACTTTGCCTCATTTTACATTCATATTCCATACTTTCTTTCTCTTTCAGAGATGTCAGCAATCAGCAGCTCCAGTCCAGATGACCCAATTCGGATTCTTTTGATCTGCAGAAGTAGGTCTGGGGAAGGCTAATCTGGAAACACGATACTGGGAGAAAATGCGTTTAATGTGAAGTTTGTGGAGAACGAGGAGATTGCAGGTGAATTAGCTCCTGAACCGCACCCTTTCCCATGATCATCAAAGTGGAGCGATTCACTTGGGAAAATAAAAGCATGAAGAAACTCAAAAGACGTGTTTGGAGAACAGAGACCCGCATATAAAAAAACAGCAAGGACAACGTACACACATCGAGAAGTCTGCACAAGGACTGGACCAAAAAATTGTTTCGACAACTTGTAGTTCAGACGGAACGCGCGGACTGGAATATTTCCGGATTTTGGCATTTAGATCTCATTGCCTGATCACAAATATAAATGGCGGATCAGTCTTTCTTGCTGGCGGAACGCAGCTCAGTGTTGTTTCCGCCCACTGCATTCTCAATGAAACGTTACCTCTCATTCAGTTAATGTGATTCAGTATGAGTTTTTTTTTTTTTTTCTTCTTCTTTTTCTTTTCAGACAGAGTTATTGAGGGTTACCTCCCTTGTTGGTTAAGTCCGCCCCTGTTTCTCACAAAGGTATGTGACCAAAACAACTCTGCAAAACCAAAAACTCCACCCACAAGCAGTTCCTACGCTCTCTGTGTGTATATAGAGTTCTGCGTGTGTTGCTCTTGCTGCTTTAAGAGGAACTGCGTTCTCCAATCAAGTTCAATCACTTGACTTGACTCTGACCGAGGTTCCACTGTAAGGTATGAAACATATTTTCAGTCGTAGATATGTTTAATTATGTTTACAGTAAGCCGACTTTCTTTTGGCAGTTAAGAATTTTCAGATTAGCATGCTTTATTTATAATGTATAATGTAAAGCCTGTCACAACATTTGGAAAAGGTGTAGCGCCAGGATGAATGACTGAAGGAGGCATATTATAATAGGACGCACAATTGCATGCAAAATTGTAAAACTCGACTTTCACGATAAATGTGTTTGCTGGAATATAGTGAAATGGAAGAAAGCTTAAACAAATTTGAATTTAAGTTTAAGTCCCAAAAAAAGAGCATTAAATATGATTATTTTTAAGTACCCAAGAAAATGAGAAATTGATGTCTGTTGGGTGCGTGGTTTATTTGATTTGATTAACTAGAAACCTGATTTATACAGCGCTATCTCCCAATGTTCTCTTCTGTACTCGCGCAACATTGTTCAGTACAGCGACAGTCCGCTTACTGCAAACCAAACAGCCCAGCAAACCGCTTTAAGGAGTGCCTGTAACAAATGTGTCCAGTTTGTTTGTTAAGAACACGGGGAATTTATTCACCTACATGCTATTGATTACTCTTGAAAAGACGGAGACTTTGTTTCCGATCCCCAAAGTAAAGACTCGTATTAATAAATATTTCGGGGTTTCGAAATTTAGCAGGCTACCGCTACCTTCTAGTACGTTCACCAAAACTGTGTTAAGTAATACCCTTCCATATTGCGGTTTTTTTTTTTTTTGTGTGTGTGTTTTTTTACAATCACTAGGACTCATTTCTCAAAGTGAATCATCAATGTTTTAGCACATGCAAATGCATTAATTGTTGATGCATTAATCTGTCAAATTACATAAATTATTTTATCAAACAAACACCACTTTGTTCTATGCAAGCAGTTTACACGTTTACTTACTGTTTTCAAAACTGTAAACTTAAGTTCAAAACTTTGTACAGTAAAAAAAGACAGAAATTTGCAACATTTCTGCAATAATATCATATATAAGTCAAGTCGTCAAGTCACCTTTATTAATATAGCGCTTTTTACAATACAGATTGTGTCAAAGCAACGTTACATTATCAAATCAGAGGTAATACATCAATAATGCAAAAAGAAACTAAATAATTTTAGATGAAGGAAATTAATCAATAATTCCAAATTGATAATAAATTTAATTGTCCCCATATATAAAAACTATTCATAATGTACAAAAGCAAATACTATCATAGTAGTTGCATATAGCCTAACTGAACATTCACAAGTGTTAGTCTTTCACTTTCATTACCATCTGTACAAAAGGAGAAAACTTCCCAGACAGCATCTGACTCTGTGCCAGATTCGTTTTCCAAAAGACACTGGCCCAAGTCCGTTTTGCGGATTTGCAGGAGTGTGGGCCAGAATCAGGCCGGATGAAATTTGCTGTCAGGGTTAGAAACTATTTTCTACTGTAATGTAAAATGTAAACATGGAGCATGTAACGCATACTGCAGTGAATTATGAACATGCACTGCAGTGAAACAGTAGAGAGTATCATTCTTGTTTTGTAAAGAAAAAAACATTGTATAATGCTACCTGTTGTTAGTGTTTTTTTAATTTGTGTTATGAGTAATAAAATGTGTTTGTTGGTGAAAACCTTTGGCAGTGTGATGTTTGAATTACTTTTTTAAATTGATTTTGAAAAAAAAAAAAAAACTGTAATAGGTTAGAAATATATAAACAAATACCTCTATATTATGTTCTATAGAAATAAAGGTTTTATTCTTATCCAATATAAGGAATTAATTTATTTTGCTAACTTATGTACCTTATATACTTAAAAATCTCTATATTTACATAGCATATTTAACATATTACCTCTGGCAAATTCACAAATTAATAATGCGTTATTTTGTCTCTGCAGCATGTGATATAGTGAAGATATTCCATTGAAATATGCAATACTCTTTAAAACATTTACACACTTTATTATGTGCTTTAAAAAATAAAAAAGTAGATTTGTACATGATAAATTATAGATTATCTTCTTACCATATTCACTGTTAAATGACCTTTTCCAGAAATATAAAGCAATGATTTGTTGTGTGATTTGAAACGGCTTTTCTTCATTTGAGTTGAATCATGTACAACATCAACATGACGTGTGGAGAGATTAAGACTGATGGCGGGTTTGAACACAGACTTCATGCTGATTTACTGAATCACATCAATAATCCTGACTGTGATCAGAGTTGGTATTCACAGGTAAGTGTGTTTCTGTCCTCAAACTACACCATTATTCACTCAGATATATTACTTGATCCTCTATTGTTTGATGTGTTCAGGACGGGCGTCTGATAGCAGATCCTGCAGATCCTCAGAAACTGATGGATCCTGTTATTTCTGTCTCATCTGGTCGTCTCGTCACTTCCTACTGTGTGGATGAACTTCATCATGAGATCATCTGTCATTCTGATGGAGTAAATCAACTCAATCTATCTCAAACACAGAAATTATGAGGAGCATACATAACATAAATTCATACATGAAACAATCATGAACATTATTTTGCTCTAATGCTTATTTCTTTCATCACAGTTCAGGTAACAGACTATATTCAGAGGTGAGAGAAACACTTCAATTGATTATCCTTAAAGAGATCCAAAAATCTCCCTTATGTCATTACAAATGTGACTTTCTTTCCAAATATTTGTTTATTTATTTATTAAATTTGTGTGTGTGTGTGTGTGTGTGTGTGTGTGTGTGCGCGCATGTATGTTTAGTCCTTCTGATTAAAGTCAGTGATGTGAAGGAGAGTAAAAGAGCTTTACTTCTGTCCATTTTTAGAAACATTCATTCCTATGAGAATCTACATTGTCATTATTGCAAACATTCCTTGAAATAGACACACACACCTGTCCTGATTCATCTGAAAAGAGTTTTTGATTGAATCTTGTGTGGCTGAAGTGAATCATGATGATTCTGAATGTGTGTTTTCAGCGTTTAATGGCACGGACTCCATCAGTGGACCACCACAGACTCCAGAATTAAGTGAGTTCAGCTGATGATTGACAGCATGATATATAGTTCATTCATTCAGTCCATCAGATGATTGTATTGTGAAGTTGCTTGTGTAGATCTGCTCATTTGTATTGTATCTATTGTATAGATCGGATTTGGTGGATTTCTGCCTTGATCTTCATTGTTCTTCTGGTTTTGATCTGTTTCTTGCTGCGGAAAAGGATATTCAGGTGAGTCACAAGCCGGCTTAGTCAAGTTCAAGTTTAATTGTATAGCACTTTTTTATGATACAAAGCATCGCAGTGTAGCTTTACAGAAAACTAAATGAGACTTAGTTATAAAATTAGTCATGAAAACTAAATGAGACTGACAGTGAAAGTGAAAATACAATTTATGATATCAGATATCTCATAGTTTAAGTCATATTTAATGATGAAATCAGTAGCCTAAACTATAAAATCTCTCTGAGTCAATAATTTGATTAATTTAATAGTATCTAATAATCTTTTTTTTTTTTTCAGTTGTATTTCAAGAGCAGTTACAAGCATATTTCAGCACAATGATCCAGAATACAGGTGAGTGAATCAAAGCAACAGAAAGAAAGACCTGAAGTGAGTTTGACTGAAACACACAGTCATTTTAGAGGTGAAACAGACAGATGATGTTTTACATTTCATTTGAGATTCTGTGAATCTGAATCTGCTGAAGCTGAAATGTGTTTCTCTCAGGGATCCTGAATCTGGTGTCCAAATGAAGCTCGGATCTGATGAATCTGGTTCACTGAATCAGTCTGACTCTGAGCAGATCAACAGCTCTGTGTCCAGAGGATCATCAGGAACATCCTGCAATTTTTTTATTTTTACTCAAACTGAACGGGCTTAATGTCATTAATTAATGCTTTCTGTGGGAAGGAAATAACAATATTTAATTTGCTGTAATTGTTCCTGGTTCTGTGTCGTATAAAATGTAGCTGAAATGGTAAGGCAATCTGTGCTAAATGATGTGATTACTCTTAATGAAAACATTAAATGATTTGAACTTTGATCAATAAGGATGATTATGATGGTTTTAACAATTAACTTGTTTGTGATTTATTTACTTGTTTATTTATTTATTTATTTTTATGTCACTCCTCTTAAACGGAGTGTACATATTTTTCAAAATATCTGCGTTGATCAGCACAAAATTGGTGTAATTTGAAAGCTTGGAGTCTGGAGTCTTGGAGTCTTTTAATATTCACTTCTTGTTTATTGAACTGTTGTATAAAGCCAATTTTTTCACATTTGTAGTCATGCTGATTTTTGAAGGAAAAGACAGCACTCTTCATGTGATATTGTTTAACTATATAAAATGATAGAATACAAAATATAGGGGCAGAAAATGTATGCATTTATGTGATCATTCTAGCATTTTAATAGACTGAAGCATGCAGTGAAAGAATGCAGTCTAAATGCGCACTTATTAGATTTAATCAAGTAAAAATTTTGCAAAGTAAAATTTATTCTGCAAATGTGCAGAGATTTAAATGTGAAATGGTGAATCGATAAGAAGGTAATTCATAATAAAAATCTAAAAAGTAATATGTGTTTGTATGTTTTTTTAATTAATATAATTTATAGATTATAATTGTTTAAATTTATATAAGTAATACTTTGATTAATTTGATTAATTACATTTGATTTTGATCCATTTTCTTAAAAATGGGTACTTTAAAGGCTGAAATGTGAAGTATATAATTTAAATAAAGATTTTTGTGAAAAGTTGTATCTGAACTGTAAATCAGTTTTTACAGTAGTTTACAGTCATATTACAGTTTAATATTTAACCACAGACATTGTCCTACCCCAGCCCTGGCCTAGAAGGTTGCCAGTTACATCTATGCATTTGGCAGATCTGTTTGTGCACAGAGACTTATGTTGCGAAGTTGATGGTTGTAAAGTCTTGTGGACTGTAGAATATGTTGATGATACATGAGATGAGACACAGACAGCATGTGTTTTAATGTGATTCTCACACGTTACTGCAGGTGATTCAATCATTTGTTTGAACATTCAACAATGTATTTAATGTCGGTAATAAATGCTTTCTGTTTCTTCTAGGTGCTTCCATCAGGTGTGCAGACAATGAAAGATCTCTGTAGCATACTAAAAACAGCAGCTGGTCCTTGCTGTATGCTCATGTTATCTCCTGAAAGTGTGTCTGTCGAGGGCGTAGAATTAGGGGGGAATGCCAGGAATGTTTACATACCAATATCCAGCGACTGCCAAACTGTCCCTAGCAATAATTCTGATCAAATAATTAAATATATGTATATGTTTTTGTAATTTTGGATGCATCTGAAACTACATTTCATTGATATTACCTAAAAAGTTAAAGCAAACTAACTTCTCTGAGACTTTCAGTTCAAGGACGTGTATTTAATACATGGGTGGAATGTATGCACACTGGACAACAACATGTATTGCACCCAGTTCAAGACAGAAGTCCAAAACAGTTATTAGAAGTTCACTTCAGGAATTAACAATGTTGCATAAGTTTGAAGTAGAGTGTTTAACAAAACAGAGCAAGAAAGCACAATCTATGGTTATTATTAGCTCACATGTAAAAAGCACTTCCTGTCTGTGGAGGAACTTTGTTAAAAGTTTGTGTGCATGAGTCATACATCTACCCTGATGCAGCGGAAGTGTAAAATACTGTGCGAACAGGACATGTTTATGAGGTTGAGGGGAGGCAAAATCTTGACCCATGGGCGAGATCGGAGATATAACCGAGGCCAAGCACGGGCTTCACCTGCTTTCACCAAGGATCTGTTTATGGTAAGAACAGATTAAGTTTGTCTGTAAAACCTTTTTAAGATTACCAGGTTAAAAAACTACATCTTTTTTAAGCAGTTTTTAAGGATTCTCACAGGAAACGGAGCATGATGAAATGTATATGAAAAAGTCTGACTGATGTTTAAAATATTCCCCAGCTATTTTACTATTACCTTAGTGCTGGTCATGTTGGAAGTTACTTAGCTGGGGACTATATTCAGGTGCTGCGTAATATCATAATATCGTAATATCATTGCGTCGGTGCACCCATAGTACAGCGGCAAATTTTCTTGATTATTATGCCGGAACAAGAGTATAGTTCCTAGTCATTTCAGCCTAGAAAATCGCAACTTTTCATTTTCTGCCGGTCTTAGTACACGATGTAACTACAGAAGAGTCAAGTTTTAAATAGGAAAAATATTGAAAGTCTTTGGTTTTATTTTTGAACACGATGCTAATGGTCTAATCAGATTCAATGATTTATGCTAAGCTACTGGGAGAAAAGGCTGAATGGATTCGTAAACGGTAAAACTCATCCGTTTAACTCTGGGGGAGCTGGAAAATGAGTCTATTTGCAAAAAAAAAAAAAAAAAAAAAGTGGAGTGTTCCTTTCCGTTTTTTTTTTTTTTTTTTTGGCTGTGCTACATGAGAAAGCTCAGTGTCTGTAGGCTATTTTCATGGCCATTTTGATTAATTTTGAGGAATAAAAAATAAAAAAGGAGCGTAAAAGCATAAAGAACAATACGCGGATAGGCTATTTTAGACTTTGTAATTATTTTTAGGCCAGAAAGTTTAGAAATATATCATGGCTCACATGAGAAGAGGAGCAGGATGGTGAGGAGAAAGACGTTTCCCGAGCAAGATTTTGTCAATATAGTGTCTTGGAAACACTTTGTTCTTCACATCTTGCTTAACAGTTCACAGTCTTGACTGCACAGCACACAGCCGGCACGCACATGCACAATACTGCTCAAATGGTCTCTGTATGAAACCTAGTACTCAGAAAACTAGTACAACACACGTCTAAATGTGACAGGCTCGCCCTCTGCTGTCTCTGGAATAAATGTGTTACTATATGAAATATACAGATGCATTAGCCTCTAAATTCATCTGACATATTTCTTTAAAAATGCACTTTTATCAAGCTCCGATGTATAGGTTTCTATACTGGTACTTCCAGAGCTGGAATGTAATCTGGATTACGTAATCAGATTCTAAAAATGAAGTACTTGTAATTAGAGCAAGTTGCATTTCGAAATACAAAAGGTGAGTGAATAGGTGCTCTGTGTCTCATATCTTGGCTTAACTTGGCAGCTTGGGCACTGGCTGGCAACTGCAGTTTATACTCCCAGTCGTAAAGAGGGGGGCTGCGTAGATGGGTGAAAGACCAACTCGGGCCAGAATTTCCTGTTTCAGTTCACTGTAGCAGTCGCTGACATCTGATGCCATAGAAAAATATGCACGCTGAGCTTCTCCCGTCAGCAGAGGTGCCAGCAGCCATGCTTATTCACCTTGGTCCCAGCCCTCCCGCGCTGCGACATTCTCAGACATCTGTAGATAGTTCTCTATGTCGTCATTGGCTGCCATTTTGGGCAGCAGCTTCACTCTTCTGCCCGCATTCTCCACCAGTGTAACGGGGTGAAGAATCACACGACAAGGAGGAATGTAATAAATGCCCTGGAGGGTGGATTTATTGAGGTAAACAATGTGCTCAATGTAAACAGGTGAGTGAAGAGGTGCTCTGTGTCTCATTTCTTGCGGTCTCTACCAAATCCCAGGTGCAAAGTGTCCATGCAGTTTGTTGCGGTGCTGATCGGTCACATAAAGTGAGTTAGCTTGGAGTATTCTGGAGACATGTCTCACCATTGTGTATTGGTGGCTTATAAAGACACCGCTTGATTCCCTTCAGCTGTGGCCGATCAGCCCATGATGAAGAGTTGCAGGTGTTCCTCGTCTATTTCCACGGCAGCGCTGATGAGTTCTCGGTTTGCTCATCACAATACTCTTCATTTGTGTTCTGGAGATGAATGAAAGTCTTATGGGTTTGGAATGGTATGAGGATGACTAATTGATGACATAATTAACATTATTTTGTGTGTGTGAACTCTCCCCCAAACAACATTGCGTTCACTTATAGGAAACGTTTTGAATCATAATAGCTTGTGAAATTTAAATGTTGTAACCACTGTTTGGTGCCACACCAGTATTGTACAGTATTGTTTTCTTTTTCTTTTTCATTGTCTGTTACTGTGTAAGCTAAACTGTCTTCCACAATACAGGTATTTTTTTCAGTGTTTGACACAATGTTAAATGAATTAATTTGATTGAGTAACTGACTGATGAAATTGTTTTGTCCTAAACAATTTAAGGCAAACAAAAGCCATTGAATGCACTTTTAAGAACAGAATGTCTATGCCAGTGGTTTTCAAACCTGTCCTGGAGGCACCCCTGCTCTGCACATTTTGTATGTCTCGCTTATCTAACACACCTGATTCTAATCATCACGACATTAGTGGAGACTCCAAGACTTGATTTGGGTGTCTAATAAGGGAGACATACAAAATGTGCAGGACAGGGGTGCCTCCAAGGACAGGTTTGAAAACCACTGGTCTATGCAATGATCTGTTTAAATGAAGATTCAAATACATTCTCACTAGTTCTTTGTGAGGTTAAAGATATCTCCAAATGAACAGGGAAGGGGAGTTATATCATCTTTTCATTTCTGACTAGTAATTATTGCAATAGTGACTAGTATCTATTTAAATATTGCTAGTACTAGTTACTAATTAGATGCTAGTACATATTTAATAGCTACTATTATGAATTAACTAGATACTAGTAGTTATTCATTAGGTACGAGTACTTATTTATTAGACACTAGTACTTAATTAAATTGTAATGCAATGCATCTAAAATAAGCACTAGTAACGTCAAAATAGATACTAGTACGGGTTATAGATTAAATGTTGAAACGGCTTGCCATACAAGTGCGGTTTATAGATGAAATGTTAATATGGCTTGCCATGGATTGCTGGGGCGACTGTAATTAATCAGCGATGAGGCAAAGGAAGTAGTTCCACGTTTAACTCATTTTTATTAATTAAGCTCGCTTCTTGAAGATCCTTGTTTTTTTCATTGCATTAAACATTATCATTAAGTTATGTCTTAATAGAATATAGTGAATATAAGTGTCCTATTATATTGATACTACGTTATGGTTTGGCGGGTATGGCGTAAGAATACAAAGTGCCAGCCTACTTCAAACACTGATTCTACCTCTAGAGCAGAGTTCCTTTACTCACAAGCTCAGAGTGACGGCTGACCACATCCTCAGTTTTCACTCAGTTTCACAACTACGGTAAGTGCTTTTGAATTACGAATTATTATAAAGATATACGTTTTGACTTATATTGCTGTTCTGTTTCAATATTACCCTAATTTTGCATAATAACATGCTCAATGCTGTAGGTGTAAATAAAATGCCGCGATATTCTAAAAAATCTCTGTCTCTGTTCAAACCCAGTCATTACGTTTCTAGTTGTAAACCCCGTTTGAAAACATGCTGATAATAATTTGGAAGGTTTATTTCTGCGAGTCACATTCATTCTACATGTCCATCTCAAGGAATCGAAATTTTACCTTAAATCATGTTTTAGTAGCCTATAATATGCAGACAACTAGCCGGTTGTCATTGTTTATACTGTATCGGAGGTTAATAAGAGCTGTATACGAAGAGTTCAGATACAAAACCAGCTAAAAGCCATCTCGGTCAAAAATGAGAGAATGATACTGAGTGAATGCTCTCGACACATATTATACATCCATCAAATAGCTACTTTTACCTCAAACTCACTAAAATCACACCCTCAGCCCAATCAGAAGCACCGCTACTTACATAGAAACCTATACCTCGGAGCCTGATCAAAATGCATTTTTTTAAAGAAAGGTGTTAGATGGATTTAGAGGCTTTTGCATCCGAACTCTTCATATGTAAAGCTCACTCCTCTAGCCTCAAGAGGCGTGCTAGGAACTAATTTCTGTGCATGTGATCTGTTGTACGTGTGTTAGTACCCACTGCGCAATGTGACGTTGTAGTGACGTCTTTTCCATTTTTGACATATGGTCTACCAAATAAATAAATAGTCATACAGATAATAAATCTTGTTTGTTTATAAATAATCTGTATTCATATGTATAATCATGTTGATAGGCTCTATTTTGTAAAACACATTTACTGCAACTGCCATAGACGTCCAAATGACGTCCAAAAAAACCCAGATCAAATGTTGAACGTCAAAATGACGTCCAAGTTGGGTCATGGTTGGACGTCCAAATAGTAGACCTAGTTTGGACGTCGAATAGATGTCCAGAATTGGTCATGGACCGACGGACCCAATATAAACATGATCTGCACGTCTATTCGACGTCCAATGTTTAGTGGGTAAGCTTGCCTCCCACGTCTGAGATGCTCGTTCGAATCCCGCTAGGGCAGGGTCGTGTGGGGTCGGTTATTTTTTAACGTAGCAGTTTTAATGTGATGAGAACACATGTGGAAAACATGTTTGTGCCGGTAAAATTTTCGTTTGTGCTGCTTTGGTTTTTTAGATATTAAAATAAAATGTATAGGTCATTCTGAGGTCACTCTATTTTTTATTTGTGTGCACTCACACCTGTGTGCCCGGATCAAAGGGAGATTCATTGAACTTGAAATTGTGACAAACATATTACGATGCTTCTCGAAATAGTAGTATATTATATAACAACAACAATAGGCTAATAATCCTATAATTATGAAAAATCCTATAATTATGAAAAATTAATTTTTAAAGGAATAAATTTAAATGTTTTCATTTTTACAGTAAACCTCTGCTGTACAGCACTTTGTTTATGAAAATTAAAATGAATTGGTATATTTTCTTTTGATTACATTTTGAAATGAAATGAAGTTTTAGATATTTCATTTTTTTAATGATTGTGTAATAAATTAACAACGCAGAAAAATGAAAACAAACAACATATTGATATATTGTTGTAAAAATGTTAATAAAATATTAGGATGTTAAAGTTTCATATTCATTTTATTAGACGTGTTAAGATGACTAAAATTGAATTAAACCATTAAATTGGAATCCAGGAAATTTAAAAATGGAAATTCCAATACATACCAGTACAAATTACTACAGCTATGCTTAATCACTTGTATAATTATGAGGGAATTATGAATTGTATAGATAATGGCATATTAAGTGCTTTTGGATTTTTCACCTTTTGCTAGGCCTATTTAAAAAGAATTTTAGTTGCAACCAGAATTTCTTCGTTTCACGGAACAAATCCAGCACAAATAAACGCGGCATTTGGTGTGACGAGCGTCTCCAGGCTATATAGCCTAACCTAATTAATATTAATTTAAATATATATATATACTCGTTATATAAGCAGCGTTCATAATTACAGGAGTTATTTTAACGGCACAAATCGAGCACAAACGAATGGCACCGGTTTGGAATGATTTAGATAGCACCTGCTGGTGAGCGACTAACAGTTTGAGATTACGCATCGGTACTCTACTGCTTTTCCTGCAGCTCCCGGATGTGCAATGTTGAATATTCAGGCGAATTTGAACCAGTTAATTTGTGGAAGCGAATTTGTAAAGTGAAATAAAATGGACCAAAAATTGCCGGTAGAAAATTATACATCGTATTTTTAAACCGATTGAATACTGCGGAAGTGAACTCTGGAATGTGAATATGAATTATTGAATTTTTAATTAGGAAAATATGTGTGAAATGTTTTGAATTGAAATATTCACAGCTTAAATAAACAACTATGTTAAATTTCAGCCCCTAAAAATGCAAGCCCTGAAAATTCAAGGCAATGCAAGCACTGTTAATGCAATGCATTATTTTTTCAGTTAGTGCAGTTCAACATGCTTTTTTCTTTCAAATACATGTCATTAATTTTCTTCCATAATTTTATAGCCTACAGATTATCTGAAATAATTTACACGTGTGAAAAAAAAGAAATGCTTGTTAATATACTAGTTCACAACACTCATCAAAACGCGAAATATGTAATTTTCATTCCTAATATATATATTTTACAGTCCCCCTTTTGCAGGTTGATCATAAACAGCAGAAAGTTTTGATACTACTGTTTCAAGTAAAAATAGTTACATTTTGTATATATAATTGCAAAGTGATTATATTTAGTTTTAGTTTTTTAAATAAATTAACTTATTAAAACGTTTGGAGCATTTTTGTTCAAGTTTGCAGAGAAGGGAAGCTGAAGCCGCTTTGCAAAACATGGAGGCGCCAGCGCGATCATTTGTATTTTTTTCAGTGGAAACAATTTAAAATGATATTTTGCTCACAACGGCAAGCGCAATACATCATTCGAAAATGTAAAGGGTCTGCTTTTATTTGTGTGCACTCACAATATCAACAAATGTTACAGACAGTGGTTTTATAAAATAAAGAAAACAAACATGATGCGCTTTCTGCCGTCTTGTACTTGACTTGCTCATTGACAAGTATTTTATCTTGTAAGATGTTCTCCCTTTATACAGAGTGCGTATCGCCAAAATCAAAGTGAAAGTAACAGCGCATATACTATGGCTGCTCCCTGATGCGCGAAAACTCTATGCAATATGAGAATGTTTACGTGTGCAGGCGGTAACGGTCCCTTATTTACAAATAATTATTCGAAAACTATAATTTCCCTGCGGCCAGTGGGCCCCCTTCCCAGTGTAGGCCCCTGGGCTTCAGCCCCTTAAAGCCCGTGCGTTAATGCGCCCCTGCACATGAGAAAAACAGTTAACGCCGCGTAAGCTTATTTAATTACATACAATTTATTCAGTTGTTTATTCAGTTATTCATTTTTTTTTCGTTCACAAAAGTGCAGCAGATGCATAATGAAGTCAAAACTCATGGTCTGCTTATGGTGATAATTGCACAATTATAACATTATGTCTGACATTCATATGTGTATATATATATAAAATTTAGTTTTTATTTCACATTCTAATCTTGTCTGTTAACAATTAAGCAATTATCTAGCGTCAGGAAAATTAACCGAAATTTACATCCCTAATACTTTTATTACTATAATGTATTATTGTTATTATTATTATTATTATTATTATTATCATCATCATCATCATCATCATCATGGCTGCTGCGTATATTTTCAAATACTTGCAGTACTCCAGTTTGGCACAAGGAAAAGTGCGTACGTCTGCTCAGACTTTGACGTGGCTATAAGGCTTTAAGCGTACACACTGTCTGAGATCAATTTTGTGCGTACGCACGCTTTATAAATGAGGCCCGTGATGCGCAGGAGATCAGCTGAGAAAGAATAAAGAATGCTCGTTTGAGATTAGCAAAATCTGCGCAGAACCGATCACCGGTGACCAGCGCGAGATGCATGCCGGTTAGAAATGTGTCCGAGTTACGTTTGGGTTGGGCCTTGACTGTAGCTTTAAGCTGGTCCTCTAGCTCAGCCAGGTAATCAATGGAAAGGAAAGCAGACATGAAGTAGTGTTTGAACTCACCCCAGCTGTGTATTGTTAACTTCTCAGCAGCCCACCAACTCTTTGCAGGACCTGTTAACACAGCATTGATAGTGGCTAGCAGTTCCACATCCGTAAGTGGTCTGAGGGACAGAAAGTTTTCACACTTTTCAATGAACTCTAAAACAAAAAAAGTTTCACGAAGTTGCCCAAAAGTGGGAAACTCTAGGTCAGTGCCAGAGTGGGACTCTTTTTCAGCCCTGGAGTTTCATTCCTTAGACCGGCCCACTTTAGTTCACCTGACTATAGCTATTACTATAATGTAATTAAAACCTCAGTCTATAAGTCTGCAATAGTGCTCTATTGTCTATCCATGTAACTCATTGTATTTTTCTACATTGTATTTTTCTTCCCTGGCCTTTTTTTTCAATTGGCCTACTGGCCTTTGAGAATTTGTTATTCATATGGCCTGGTGATCATATGGCTTACGCCCACGAATCAGTAGCCAGGATTCATAATATGGGTGGGCCCAGAGAAAATGGGTGGGTCTAGTCAAAAATGCATCTGTTATCAAAATTGACCAACGCAACTACACCTGCTTGAATAATCAGAGCATAAGCCTGTATGTCATTATAAGCAGATCATAACGGTAAGAACAGCATATGAGCAAGGCGGTCACACCGCCTTCTGAAAGATGCAACACAACAACATTTTGCCACAAAGCACCAGCAAAGATGAATACAATAAATGTGTTGGGGGTAATGGTAAGAAAATATTTGAATGATTCATTAATAAACTAGTGTATTCTGAGATAGTGTCGCAAAGACCCTGATTTGCAATCTACTCTTTGGATGCACCTTTAAAGATAAATGAATCTTTACAGATTTGTATTTGTTTTATTTCGTTAAGTAATAATTTAAAGCTTTCTATGTATATATTTATCATTTTTGTGAGGTATGTATGCGCTGAGTTTTGGTTTCATTTTTGTTTTGCACTCCTGTTGAAGTACAAGACCGCAGAAAGCTCATCATGTTTGTTTTCTTTATTTTATAAAACCACTGTTTGTAACGTTTTGTTAATATTGTGAGTGCACACAAATAAAAGTAGACCCTTTATATTTCCTTTATGTGCAAAAATGATTTATAATTTTGAATTGTTTTCACTGAAAATATGCAAATGATGAAATGCAAGATGGCGCCGCAGATGGCAGCCTCTGTGCTTAGCTCTCCAGTTGTTTTGGTGTTTTTGTTAGTTTTTCCTGTTTTTTGTTTTACAAACACAATCAGTTTCACCAGGGATGAACTGCTGAACATTCGGCAGAACTCACCACAAAACTTTCTACCGGTTTTTGATTACTCGGACGTTTTGGTGAACATCGTAGTTGGCGGAGCGGCAGCGCTAATCAGGCGCTTGAGGACGCGCAGACGGGGAAGAAGAGCCGGAGCGCTCGTAAAGCTTCGTCAGCGGGGATTCCGTACTTCGCTGCCTAGTATACACCTAGCGAATCTCCGCTCTCTACCCAACAAAACGGACGAACTCCTTCTGCTCTCCCGGACAAACAAGGATTTCTCACACTCTGCTGCTCTGTGTTTCACGGAAACCTGGCTGAACGACGGGATCCCAGACAGCGCGCTTCATTTGCCGGGCCATCGGCTGTTCAGAGCGGACCGCGACGCGGAATCAACGGGGAAATCGCGTGGCGGCGGGACGTGCTTTTACATCAATGAGAGGTGGTGTACAGATGTAACAGTGTTAAAGAAGATGTGCTGTTTTGACCTAGAAGCGCTCTTTATTAACTGTAAGCCGTTCTATTCGTACACACTTATTCTGGTGAGTGTGTACATTCCACCGCAAGCAAATGTGAGCGTGGCGTTAGAGAAACTCGCCGATCAGATCACGGACACGGAGCAAAAACACCCGGACTCTGTTTTAATCATTCTTGGGGATTTTAACAAAGCAAATCTCTCCCGTGAACTCCCAAAATACAGACAGCATGTTACATGTCCCACCAGAGACAGTAATATTTTGGATCATTGTTACACAACAATTAAAGACGCATATCACTCTGTCGCGCGGGCAGCTTTGGGGCTCTCTGATCACTGCGTGGTTCACCTTATTCCAACCTACAGGCAAAAACTTAAATCTGCTAAACCTGTAGTAAAGACTGTGAAGAGATGGACCACCGAAACAGAGCAGGCCTTACAAGCCTGTTTTGGATTGACTGATTGGAGTATTTTCGAAGCTGCTGCCACAGACCTGGACGAGCTCACAGAGACTGTTACTTCATACATCAGTTTCTGTGAGGATATATGCATTCCTACCAGAACTTATCTAACATTCAGCAATGATAAGCCATGGTTTACAGCAAAACTCAGACATCTTCGTCAGGCCAAAGAGGATGCCTACAGGAAAGGGGATAGAGCTGTATACAATCAGGCCAGGAACACACTGAATAAGGAGATTAGAGTAGCTAAAAGGACCTATGCAAAAAGGTTAGAAGATCAGTTCATTTCTAACGAACCATCTTCAGTGTGGACCGGTCTGAAAGCCATCACAAATTACAAGACACCATCCCCAAACACTGAGGCGAATCAACGACTTTCTGAAGACCTGAATGAGTTTTATTGTAGATTTGAAAGCCCCCACACCTGTCCAGACGATCTCTTTTCACAACCATCAACACCTCCAGCAACCCCCCTCTCCCCCCCTCCTGCCTTACAATTAACTGAAAACGACGTGTGCCAGGTCTTCAGGAAAAACAAAAGAAAAAAGGCATCAGGTCCAGATGGTTTGTCAAACCTGTGCTGATGAGCTGGCCCCCATTTTCTCACAAATTTTCAACAAATCTCTTGCATTGTGTGAAGTCCCTGCCTGCTTCAAGCGCTCCACCATCATCCCCATTCCCAAGAAACCCAAGATAACAGGACTTAACGACTACAGACCTGTGGCACTAACGTCTGTCGTCATGAAGTCGTTTGAGAAACTGGTTCTGGCCTATCTGAAGGACATCACTGGACCCTTACTGGACCCCCTGCAGTTTGCTTACCGAGCAAACAGATCCGTGGATGATGCTGTAAACATGGCTTTGCACTTCATTCTGCAACATCTGGACAGGCCACGGTCTTACGTGAGGATCCTGTTTGTGGACTTCAGTTCAGCTTTCAATACCATCATTCCTACACTCCTCCAAACCAAACTGCTCCAGCTCTCTGTTCCCAGCCCTATCTGTCAATGGATCAACAGCTTTCTGACAGATAGGCAACAGCAGGTGAGAATGGGGAAATTCATGTCCAGCAGTCGCACTATCAGCACCGGTGCCCCTCAGGGTTGTGTTCTCTCCCCTCTGCTCTTCTCCCTCTACACCAATGATTGCACCTCTAAAGACTCCTCTGTCAAGCTCCTAAAGTTTGCGGATGACACCACACTTATCGGCCTCATTCAGGACGGTGATGAGTCTGCTTACAGACGGGAGGTAAAAGAGCTGGCTGTCTGGTGCAGTCATAACAACCTGGAGCTCAACATGCTCAAAACAGTAGAGATGATAGTGGACTTCAGGAGGAACCCCCCTGCACTTTCCCCACTCACCATCATGGACAGCACTGTGGCTACAGTGGAGACATTTAAGTTCCTGGGATCTTTCATCTCCCAGGACATGAAGTGGGACACTCACACTGACTCCATTGTAAAAAAGGCCCAACAAAGATTGTACTTCCTTCGCCAGCTGAAGAAGTTCAACCTACCACAGGAGCTGTTAAAGCAGTTCTACTCAGCTGTCATCGAGTCTGTTCTGTGCACATCAATAACTGTCTGGTTTGTCTCAGCCACAAAATCAGACATCAGAAGATTACAGAGAACAGTTCGGACTGCAGAGAGGATTATTGGTGCTCCCCTGCCCACCCTTCAAGAACTGTATACATCCAGGGTGAAGAAAAGAGCTCAGAAAATCACCCTGGATCCCTCACATCCAAGCCATTCACTCTTTGAACCTTTGCCATCTGGCCGACGTTACAGAGCCCCTAACACCAGGACAACCAGGCACAAGAATAGTTTTTTCCCCCAGGCAATCCGACTTATGAACAGCTAAATGTTCACCCCGTTGTGCAATAAAAATATGTGCAATAACTTCCATCAAGCATCAGCAGCACAACTGTATATGCCACTTATTTCTTAATTCATTTTTCGATATAAATATTTTTTGTCTATATATATTTATATTTACATATGTATATTTTCTATTCTCTATTACCTTTATTTATTTTATTTTATTTTATTTTATTTTATTTTATTCTTTTATTGTCTGTGTTTTTGTCTATGCACCCTGGAAGCTAATGTCACAAAAACAAATTCCTTGTATGCGCAAGCATACTTGGCAATAAAGCTCTTTCTGATTCTGATTCTGATTCTGATGATCGTGCTGGCGCCTCCATGTCCTGCAAAGCAGCTTCAGATTCCTCTCTCTGCAAAAGTGATTGGATATGCGCCTAATAGCACACATTTATCTAGGTTTAATGTTTAAACTAACATTGTTTCATAGCTACTTTAACTGTTTTTATTTCTAAAGATTTTATTTTAGATAAGTCTTGATGATTTGAGAAAGTACATTGATCAAACAGACTATAAACAGTCTTCCACTGGCCGCTTTTCGATAAATTAACTTAATAAAAAAACAAAACGAAATATGATCACTTTGCCATTACACACAAAATGTAACTATTTTAATAGCTGAAACAGTAGATATAAGCTGTTTTAAGAGAAGGGGGAAAAAGACGGTCACAGGTCGGACTCGGCCGAGAATTTTGATAAGCTGATTCTGATTTGGCTAAGCAACTGGCCCACCCAGGTCCACCCGTAGCTACACCCCTGCTGCGAATACGGGACAAACTGTGTTTTAGCTTTCATACAGGACGCTTCTTTAAAGCCTTAAATACGGGTCTTAAAACATGTCAGAGAGAGGATGCCCTGCATCTGAAAGGCTATGGCTGAGAGGGCGGAGTACTAGTTGTCTTCATGTGTGCCATTTCTTTCTTCCAGTGCTCATCTCAATGTTTCAAACAATTCATCATCTCAGTCTCTAAATGGGACATTGATCTTTTCACTTCAGCTTTCAATGCCTCCATCCTTTGGTCTACAGCATCCCTGAAACAGGCTTCCCGGTTAACCATGCTATCATTGCAGGCTATAAAATCACTTTTAAGTGTTTGTACCTCAGTCTGCAGAGCCTGAAAGAATGTTGAAAGTTGGGTTATTTTAGTTTCAAGTTGTTCCAACATTTCCCCACTAGGTTTTGACATTGGAGGTTCATCCTCTTCACTTCCTCTAACCTGGCTCCGGCTGTCAATATACATGCCACTCATCATAGAGCTTAATTCAATGACTGGCAATGGTTCTCTATATGAAGCACCATTTGAATTTTCTGCCACCAGATAGGTTCCGCCCACAAATAAACATCATCACTGTTTGCAATTGCCAAATTGGTCTATTGGAAATAGCGCCCTCTGCATTTTATAAGAGCTTCTAAAGTACTTGAGCTGAATGTTGGCTGAAATTGAAGTCACTATTTGTTGAAAACCCAGACATAATTCTTTGGTAATTCAAAATTCAAAATTATGACATTCTAAACTAAAGAAGAGCCTCTTGACATTTTCACTCCTTTAAATGCTCATTAATAAGGAGACTGTCCTCAAAGAAAATACTACCCAATTTTATGTTTTTTAGTCACCTTATATGGCCCATTTTTACGTTTTGAAGTTTCTCTGGTATCGAACCTGTGTTCGTATGATTATACCACTTTGTAGTGCAACGCTCTACCGACTAAGCTACACGTAATCCTGAAAGTGCATTGGATTCCTGTTGCTGAAATGGGAGCAATTGTTGTGTTTTGAGACGTATTTTGAGGATTTGTGAAAACGACTTACATCGGGTGTATAAGTTGAAGGACATGTTGTTAATAAAGTATACATGCTTGATCTATGAAATTTGTCATACAATAGTATGTATTGTATGTAATACTACAACAGTAGTATTCATTGAAACCTTTTTTTCTGCAGTTTAAAATATGCTTCTTTTTGTCAGCACTGAATCATGAATAATGTAACAGTGACGTGTGGAGAGATTCAGACTGATGGCGGTTTTGAGTTCAAACTTCCCTCTGATTTACTGAATCAAACACTCAGTGTTGACTGTGAGCAGAGCTGGTATTTACAGGTGAGTGTGTTTCTGTCCATAAACTACACCGTTATATATATACACACACACACACACACACACACACACACACACACACACACACACACACACACACACACACACAAATATTAAATGATTCTCATCTGTTTTATGTGTTCAGGACGGGCATCTGATAGCAGATCCATCAGATCCTCAAAGACTGATTGATCCTGTGATGACTGTAAAATCTGATCGTTTAGTCACTTCTTACTGTGTGAATCTGAAACATGAGATCATCTGTGATTCTACTGATGGAGTAAATCAACTCAATCTTTAATTGTTCATTCACCTGTTTTCATATTTAGCTCTTCATGAACACTATAAATGCTGCTCTAATAGTCTTTCTTTAATTTCAGCTTCATTTCAGTCGTGAGATCATGTTCAGAGGTGAGAGAAGCAGTAAAACACATGAGTGTGTCCTGATTGAAATCAAACTCTGTGTTGAAGTGAATCTTGAAGTGAATCATGATGAATGTGAATGTGTTTTTCAGTGAGGAATGAAACTGCAGCGACTCCAAACTCAGGTGAGTTTCAGCTGATAAACGTCTGATTATTCACTAATAAAACACTGCACTGATTCACACTCTTTCTGTCTTTTCTCTCATATTGACTCATATCTGTGATCATTGTGCTTGTAAAGATGATCTGAATGAAGCGACTCTCCATTATAGATCAGCTGATTGTTTTTTTTTTTTTTATTCACTATAGATCAGTTATGGTGGCTTGCTCTCTTGATCATCATCATCATCATCATCATTATCATCTGTGTCTTGCTGCATGAAAGGATCTTCAGGTGAGTCGAGAAGGTTTAATTGTGTCAGAAAATGTCATTAAAACTAAAACATGATTAAACCCAAAGTTAATGTGGTTGTAAGAAATCAACACAATATGCTTGTTTTATTTATTGGGGGGGGTGTTGTTTGCTCTCTTTGGAGATCTGTTTTTGTGATTAGTTTTAGTATTTGTTGCATGGAATCTGTTTTTGTGAGAGTTCCTGCACTTTAATTTCATGAGGAAATACTTTCACATCTTACATCTGTAAATTAACTTTTTAATAATACATGTCTGACTTAAACCATAAAACCTCTCTGAATACATAGAAACATCTTGAAGGCTAAAATATTTGTGTCATTCTGTGTTCAGATGTTTTCTGAGAGCAGAGATGAGTGTTTGTCAGTGTGAGGATCCAGAAAACAAGTGAGTGAGAGAAAAAAGACCTGAACTGAGTTCACATTTTAGAGCTGAAACAGACAGATAATGTTTGATCATACAGACGAGACACAAGCTCTATGAGTCGTCTTATTTAAATGAATCTTCAGCTCTATGAATCCTTAAATGAATCTTCAGCTCTGAATATCCATGTTTAAATGATTCTTCAGCTCTATGATTCTTTAAGTGAATCCTCAGCTCTATGAATCTTTAAATTAATCTTCAGCTCTATGATTTTTTTATGTTCAAATGAATCTGATTCTCTCAGGGATACCTTAAAAGTACATATACCTACATATACCGAAAAGTGTACATTTGGAAAAGCTACCGCCTTAGTCACAGCCTTTGTACTTTTTTTCTGAGAGTGAAAAAGCCATAATACTTATTAGAAATAAAACCATCACTCTCATGAACCCCTAAGTATAACAGCAGTTTCAAAAAAGTAATACATAAATTGCACATGAATGAAGACAGACATCCACTGATACTTTTGATCCATTTAAAACTATAAAAGAACATAAGAGAGCAAAAATCAACTGTTAAAAAGTACAATATTCCATATTTCATTGTCAATAATACAAATAATTCAGCCGTTTATATGCTGCCCCCCAAATGATTGTCAGGACTGTTATTGTTGACAAATACCACAAATCCTCAATGATCAGAGGTTGATGTGTGATTTGTGTTTCTGTAGCCTCAGCTGTCTGACACTGAAACACGCATAAATACTTGTGGTATTTCATTTATAACTGAGTGGTAAAACAATACAACTTTTGGTATTTTCCAGTTGAGTGACGCATGTAAATGAGCCTTGTCAACCTCTGGGCTATATGCACTCTGTCACGCTTTTCCTCCCCACTAGTGACGAATAATGAAAGTGAAAGTATCAGATCAGAATGCGGAACAACCAACAGCAGCTCGACTCCTGGTGAGATTATTTCCCACAACAATGTGTTTTATGCACATATGTTGCATATCAGTTATTTTAAAACATTACAGTTATACGCGATATTGAAATTATGTTTTCATTTATTTGTTTTCTTTGAAACCACCTTCAAATGCTCTGCTATGTTGTGATCCGATCCAGTGAAAAATGGCGAACAGACCTGAAACGCCCCTATTGTTATGCTCTTAAACTTGTGTATTGACTTTACCCTTGACTTTATTTTACATTAATATTCCATACTTTCTTTCTCTTTCAGAGATGTCAGCAATCAGCAGCTCCAGTCCAGATGATCCAATGATCCGGATTCTTTTGATGGGCAGAAGGAGGTCTGGGGAAGGCTAAAATGGAAGCACGATACTGGAGAGAGAGAGAGAAAAAAAAAAAGAGCATAACGAGCATAAAGTTATCATGGACCGCACGCTTTTCTCATCATCATTAAAGTGGAGCGAAAATAACAGCATGAAGAACTTTAAAAGAAGTGTTTTGAGAACAGAGAGCCACACTTTTAAAACGTCGGAACAAGCGCAATTCGCACACATGAGAAGTTTGCACCTGATCTGGACCAAAAAAAAATGTGTGCAAGTTATGCAGTTCAGCCAGAACGCGTGGATTGGAATATTCCTGGTGCATTCAGATCTCATTGACTGGTCATAAATATAAAAATGTGGACCAGTCTTCCTTTCTCTATCAGGCGGAACGCAGTTCAGTGTTGTCCCCTCCCACCACACGTCTCAGGTTCATGTGGTGGTTTAGTAGCCTATTATATGGGCGTTTTTCAAACAGGGTTACTGACTAAAACCGCTTACAGTCGAACCACAAACCATATACTGTGTCTACGCTGTGTGTTTAAGGTCTGCGTCATCTCACTGCGCTAAGAGGAACCTCTTTCTGGCATCAAAGACCCCTCACTTATTCTGACAGAGGATCCGCTATAAGGTATGAAATCTATTTTCAGTTGTCTATGAGTTTAATTATGTTGACTGTGCACGGCCTTTCTGTTGATCGTTAAGAATTGTCCGATTAGCATGTCTTAAGTTAAAGTATAGTTTGACTACTGTAGTAACATTTACATCTTTTCAACATTTACATTGAAAATATGTCAGCGCCAGGATGTGTTACTCAAGGAGGGCGTATTAGCCTAATTTCAGAGAGAGAGAGAGAGAGAGAGAGAGAATATAAATAGACATTTAATGTAATAAACTACTAAAATGAGTGTTGTTTTATTGTCGCTGTCAAACACAAAATAAATGTTATTTAATATATTTAAAATAAATGTTATTTAAAAAAAATACACCATTGTATTAGTAATCAATAGATAAATAAATAAATAAATACAAAAATCACAAGTTTTCTATACTTTTACTATAATAAAACCATTGTACATTTCCATAAGTGTGTTGATAAAAGGGAAAGTTGTCACGTTTAAGTACCAAAAACAATTATGATTATTTTTTTAAGTACCCAAAGAATAGCAATGGATGTCTTGTTATAGCACATTTTATTGATTTGATTCACTTGAAACTGGATTTGTACAGTGCTAGCATCACCGCTCAAGGGCTGTGCAATATGAACCAAAAATTATTGTTTCACGACTGATTGTAATCTTGACTGCATTGTTCAGTGCAGCGACAGAACTCCGTTCAATGCAGATCATATCGCCCCCGCATTAATAAGGAGTGTCTGTAACAAGTGTTTGATCAGATGCAACATATCCTGGATTAATTTATCAGAAAAAAAATTGGTCCGTACTCGTCACAAAAAAAAAAAATAAAAATAAAAAATCCGTAAGCAAATGCTAGTTTGATGTAACAACAAAATAAATCGAGTTGTCCTATGACATTACTCCTGTTAAACGTTAAACTTGTTTAAACTTAAACACAAGTTGCATCTATAATGACAGCAAATCAGTAAGAAAACGGTTTCCCCCTTGTTTTCATGCCCACCCCTCTTCAGTCTCGCGTAACAAGTGCTTAGACATTAAATGAACAGGACAGAAATTATACAACAGAAAAAACATAAGAAACAATAACAAATTCGTGTCTGATTTTAGTCAAAGGGTGTAGGTTGACTAATATGCATACCTGTTTTAACGCCTTCTGTTTTAACCCAACGTGTACTATTTGTTTCCCACGTACAACTTGATAATATCCGTGGCAGAAATCAGAACTGCTACATTCATTCATGAGCTTTCAGTTTGACCCATCCTGGTCATAGATTGGCGGTAACAAAATGCCTCCTCACAACTGACTAGTCATAATGATTTCAGCGGAGTCTAGAAATAATATTTATTTTGCCAGGCATAATAAAACATCAATCAAGACAAAAATAAATAAATAAATAAATAAATATATATATATATATATATATATATATATATATATATATAAATCCAATGCATCAATTAAAGAAGAATGCATTAACACTTAGTTACACAACTGATCAGCACAAAAAAAACTAAACAAACAAAACAACACTTTTGAAATAATTTTCAGAGTCAGCATGTCTGCTTACAAATGCTTCCTTGAATGTTTCACCAATTCTCTTTAAAAACCCAAAATCACAGAACAGGCCAATCATAAATTGGATGATAAAAACTTCTCAGGATTATTTATCCTGGGTAGAAAAAACAACATCTGGCAAGTTTTTTTTTTTTTTTTTGGTCTGTTCAACTGATGTGGGACTGAGATCATATTTCCAACTGCAGTGAGACCATAAAAATGATACGTAACTTGAGATTATGACTTTATAATAAATGAAGATATATTAAATGCATTATGTAAGTATAGTAAGTCAACTTTCAGTGACCACGGCCATATGTCCAGGAAGAAAAGAGGGATTTTAAGGATGGGTGAATGGACGGAAGAGCAATTATTTGCTTCTAGATCTTCCCATTAGATTAGAAAGTTTTGTTGCATGGCATTGCCAGAGTTGGCTTCACAAGGAAATCAAAACGGCCTTACAGATAAAACACTTGCTTATTTATATAAAACACTTGCTGTATTTGCATACAGCATATCTAAAATATTTCTCTGCCAAATTTACAAATTAAATGCATTATTGTAGTTATACATTATGTAGTGAAGGGATTTCAATTTAATGTGCTTTTTTTTACACACACTTCAATATGCATTTTAAAAATAAAAATAAGAAGTAGATTTGTGATAAATAATAGATTATTTTCTTAACATTTTCACTTTTAAATGACCTTTTTTTACAAATGTTTATTCCAATAAAACACTTGTCATGCAATAATAATATAAAGCAGTAATTTGTCGTGTGATTTGAAACAGCTTTTCTTCATTTGAGCTGAATCATGTACAACATCAACATGACGTGTGAAGAGCCTGAGACTGAATACAGACTTCATGCAGATTTACTGAATCACACCAATAATCCAGACTGTGATCAGAGCTGGTATTCACAGGTCAGTGTGTTTCTGTCCTCAAACTACACCATTATTGACTCAAATATATTAATTCATCCTCTTTTCTTTTATTTGTTCAGAATGGGCGTCTGATAGCAGATCCATCAGATCCTCAGAAACTGATGGATCCTGTTATTTCTGTCTCATCTGATCGTCTCGTCACGTCTCACTGTGTGGATGAACTTCATCATGAGATCATCTGTCATTCTGATGGAGTAAATCAACTCAATCTCTCTCTCAAAAAAAAAAAAATTAATCTCTTTATTCCTTCCCTTTCTAGCTTGTACTTGTCTGAAGCACCACTTGAAATCTGGTATTATAGCACTGCCTGTGTCTGTTTGTCTCCTTAAGAAGAATCGCTCTATATTCTCCCAACTGTATGTCGCTTTGGACAAAAGCGTCTGCCAAATGCCTAAATGTAAATGTAAATGTAAATGACAACATTATTAATTCACACAAGAAACAATCATAAACATTATGCTGCTCTAATCCTTCTTTCTTTCATCACAGTTCAGATACCAGACTATATTCAGAGGTGAGAGAACCACTTCAACTGACTATCCTTAAAGAGACCCAAAAATCTCCCTTATGTCATTACAAATATGTTCAAATATGTAATATTTTCTTTCTAGCTACTACTTTTTTTTTTTTTTGGAGTAAATTAGCTTTAAGTCTGTCCATTTTTAGAAACATTCATTATGAGAATCTACATTGTCATTGTCATTGCTCACATCTGTCCTGATTCATCTGCAATGTGTTTTTGATTGAATCTTGTGTGACTGAAGTGAATCATGATGATTCTGAATGTGTTTTTCAGCATTAAATAGCACAGACTCCATCAGTGGACCACCACAGACTCCAGAATCAAGTGAGTTCAGCTAATGATTGACAGAATGATATATCATTAATTCAGTCCATCAGATGATTTTATTGTGATGTTGCTTGTGTAGATCTACTCATTTCTATTGTATCTGTTGTATAGATCAGATTTGGTGGATTTCTGTCCTGATCTTCATTGTTCTTCTGGTTTTGATCTGCTTCTTGCTGCGGAAAAGGATCTTCAGGTGAGTCACAAGTAATTGTGTCAGAGAGACACTACACTGACAGTGTAAGTGAAAATACAATTTATGATCTAACTCCTTTATATCAGATATCTCATAGTTTGCCATGTTTCATGATGAAATCAGTGGCCTAAACTATAAAATCATTATCTTTGATGAATTTAATAGCATCTAATAAATTGTTTATTTTTTATTATTATTATTATTATTTATTTATTTATTTTATTATTATTATTTTTTTCAGTTGTATTTCAAGAGCAGTTACAAGAATATTTCAGCGCAATGATCCAGAATACAGGTGAGTGAATCAAAGCAAAAGAAAGAAAGACCTGAAGGGAATTTGACTGCATCACACAGTCATTTTAGAGGTGAAACAGACAGATGATGTTTGTTTTAACTCTATGAATCTGAATCTGCTGAAACTGAATTTAGAGTTTCTCACAGGAATCCTGAAACTGGTGTCCAAATGAAGCTCGGGTCTGATGAATCTGATTCACTGAATTAATCTGAATCGGCTCCTTGTCCAGAGGATGATCAGGGACATCCTGTCATTTTTCATATTTACTCAAACTGAATGGACTGCATGTTATATATTAATGGTTTCTGTGTAAAGGAAGTGACAATATTTCATTCGCTGTAATTGTTCCTGGTTCTGTGTCACATCAAATGCAGCTGAAATATTAAGGCAATCTGTGCTAAATGATGTAGGATGTCATTGCCTGTGTGTGTAAAACTTTTAAAAAATAAATAAATAAATTTATATAACTTCTAAGGTTGCCATTTACATTTATGCATTTGGCAGATGATTCATGTAAAATGACTTATGTTGCAAAGTTGATGGTTTGTAAAGTCTTGTGGACTGTTGATGATACATGAGATGAGACACAGCATGTGCTTTAATGTGATTCTCACATGGTTACTACAGGTGTTTTCAAATACATGGTCTGCTAGAATGCATTACACCTCCCTTTTTAACAGCTCAGAGCTTCAGTCGTTTGTTTGAACACTCAACAATGTATTTAATGTCAGCAATAAATGCTTCCGTTTCTTCTGTACACTGATAAAAAATGAGTTTGTCGTGAAGTAAATAACAAAGAAAAACAAATGTAATTTTTGCATTAAATAAGTTCAGGCAAGAATAAAGAAAGAGCACGTTTAATATTAGTACTCAATTTAAGCTTGTTGAATTTAAAATGTGAACTTAGAAGTACATTCTACTTGGAATCGTTTGTTATTTTTACAAAGATTAGGTAAATATCATGTAAAGTCATGATCCCGTTGTTCCCATCATGCACTTAGGCATGGATAATTAATAAGGTTACATTTTTTGCTGTTTTCGAGATGTATTTACACTGTTTTATGGCTGCTTTTGTTGTTAGGTTCAGTAACTTGCTGTTTTGTAACATCTACAGTTCATTTACAACTCAAAATGACCCGTTCATACACAAAACTATTCACCGATTGTTACTGTCATTGTGCATCATGTGCCAAAGTATTGAGGTCTCTGTGTTCATTTGATTAGTAACTACACTGAGTGAACAGTGAACAACTGTATAAACAATAAGGAGCTGTCTACTTGCTTTAATACATGCTTGTAAGTGAACCACAATATTTTAATTGTATTTTTTTTTTCAGTGCTATGATGTTTGAGTGAAGTTTACAAACTCAGCTAAGTGAATTGTACTTGAAGACTGCAAGTAGAAGTAGAAATTACTCTTCAAACTCTAACTGTACACGTTAAAAGCTACTTATTGTCTTTGCTAATTTTACTTGACTTAGTTAAGTAGATTTTACTCAATTCCATACTTAAGTTTTACATTTAAAAAGTGTGTGCAAAAACTTGCCAAATAGAAATAGTAAATTTACTTGTTTTTTTTCAGTGTAGGTAGGTACCATCAAGTGTGCAGACAATGATCAAAACAGCAGCTTATTTCCAAATCTGTCCTTGATGTATGCTGGTGTTATCTCCTGGAAGTGTGTCTGCCAAATGTCTACTTTGTCCAGACAAAGATCTGGATCAGTGTTTTTTTAGTTAGTTTGTTTGTTTGTTTATCATCTGGCTTCAAACGAGACACTGAGACGTGGAAGTGGAAGACATCTACCCTAAACATCAGCGCGTCGCAGTCGCCAGTTTCCCGTCTGATTCATTTTACTCCAACCTGAGAGAGGAGCAATGTGTGACGCATCTGTTCATCAGGCGAAAAGGCGCTTTGCAGGCGACAAACATTCGACCGCTGTATTCGACTAAGATCCGTTTAGGCTATGAAATTCAGTTTCGCTTGTTGTATTCCTCGAAGTCTCTTTGGATAAAAACGTCTGCTAAACGAATAAATGTAAATGTAAATGTAAAAGAAACCTTTCTGTGTCAAGACATATAACGTGCATCACCGTTACCGCAAGAGATGAATCAAGACCACGTTTTGTGTTCAGTTTACTGGAGGTTTCATACAGGAAACCCACAATGGTATTGTATTAAAAATACATACATTTTACAAAATACTTACATTTTGTACAGTGTTTGCACTAATTTTCTATCCCTAAACCTTTCCCTCACACAAAACTACATGCACTGCAACATTTTTAAACTAAAACTAAAAATATCCCCACAAAGTCAAAAATTATTAATACACTAATATTTGGCCCTCATAACGTATAGAATACAAGGACACACACACACACACACACACACACACACACACACACACACACGTGTGGGGGCATTTGAATATGCACAGTTAACTACACATGAGACAGATGACAGATGCGCTCATTACTGTGAGAATCTACGTTGTCGTTATTGCAAAGGTCACGCATGTAAAACACCATGCGATCAGGAAATGTCTGTGGGTGGAATCCGCAATAGACGGTCGTGGGTAGTCAACAAAAAGACATGGTCACGCGCTTCAGTTCAGCGTTTATCAGCTCTCTGCTCTCATCAGCTGCTTTCACCAAGTATCCGTTTAAGGTAAGAAGAGATCCAGTTTGTCTGTGAGACTTTTTGAAAATGTTAATAAAAGTTAATGAACTACATTTTCTAAGCAACTCTTTAGGATTCTTGCAGGAAACGGAGCATGATAAAATGTTTAAAGATGCTTTGTATAACTTTTTAGGCCAGAAAGTTTAGAATTGCATTATGGCTCACATGAGAAGATGAGCAGAAATACGTTTCAATATAGTGTCTTTGAAACACCTTTGTTCTTCACATCTTGCTGAACAGTTCACAGTCTTCACCGCACAGCGCGCGCATGCACAATGCTGCTCTAAATGAGTGAAAAAAATAAGTGAAAAGTAAATGTGAAAAGTGAAAGTGACGTGACCCATACTCTAAATTTAACTAAATCTGCATTTAACCCATCCAAGTGCACACAGTGGTGAACACAAACTCACACACACACACACACACACACACACATATTATACATTTAATATCTATGCACATAATTCTAAACCTGTGATACTTTTTTGATAAATAAAATATATTTTCTTTCTTTCTCTCTTTGAAAGAAATTAATACATTTATTCTGTAAGGATGTAGCAAATTGTTTAAAACTGTTAGTAAAGACTTATATTGTTAGAAAAGATTTCTATCTGGACTAAATGCTGATCTTATTCATTAAAGAATCCTGAAAAAGTATCACACGTTCCAAAAAATATAAAGCAGCACAACCATTTCCAGCATTGATATTAAACGTAATAAATCACTATATTAGAATGATTTATAATGTGACATTGAAAGTATAAAACTGTTACTTTTTTGAACTTATTTCAACTTAATGAGCATAAGAGACTTCTTAAAAAACATATAAAAACTTACTGATCCCAAACTATATATATATATATATATATATATATATATGTAATATGTTAGCGCCACACATTTTATATATAACATATCCACACATATCCATGTAACATATCCACCTCACTTTATGACTTATAACAGTCTAACATGTTTTCAGAATAAGGATGAACATTTTTGAGTTAACAGTTAATTAGGACAGCTCCAGTTTATATAGAGTTCTATGTTTTCAAGTGGTTGAATATTTTGGTGAGCCCATACAGACGAGTCTGTAATCAGATTCAATCTGTTGTCAGATGTTTTCAGAGGCGTGACGATGATGATTCAGAAAACAGGTGAGTGATTTTTGTGGATGAGTAACACTTAGATCATGGGTTTGATTCTGTGAATCATAATGAATTACGTGAACATTATAAGCAAGCCACTCGTTTAGCCAAAATTTAACAGTTAAGGGGTGAAACAGGTGGAAGATGTTTTAACCTTTACAGAGATCTAATGAGAATACATCTTAATCTGCTGTAAGTGAATCTGCTGAAAATGAATGTGTTTCTGTCAGGGAATCTTCTGTTCAAATGCTCTGATGCTCCTGATTCACTGAATTAATCTCGTCCTGCGTGAGGAAGATCAATTAGAAACAACTCAGGGCTGAATATCACTGTGATCTTTGACATGATGATGACGGGAGGGAGTTTGTGTTCATTCTGCTCTCCTCTTTTTTTTATTCGCATTTGCCTGCAACTGTAATGCATATAATTACATGAGATAGAAAATACTGAAAGATCTTACAATCCAAATGGCTGTGTTGTGTTTGTTTTGTTCATATTTTGTCAAATTGATCATTCATTATAATTCAGTCATGTAAATATTATTTTTTTTCATTCAACCATTTATTATTGGTATTTTTCTTGCTCTTTGCTAAGTTGTTTACCCAGTTGTTTTCCATACTTCATGCAATGTTTGTCATCACAAATAAGCTATCACCAGAGAGAACATATCACCAACTGCACATTTTTATGTCTTGTTATGAGTTTTGCTATAATAACTCTTGCTGTAGTAGGTTGAACTTATCTGATGAAGTCTGACTGAGCAACAGATCCACCTAAGATTATTCAATAAATTCTGCTCATTTTATAATATCCTACTTTTTTTTTTTTTTTTTTTTTTTTTTTTTTTTTTTTTTTTTGTTCTTGGAATCTTTAAAACCATTGTTCCTGGAATCCTAAGTTGTTAATTAAAGTTGAAAGAGTGTTTCAGAAACATCACACTAAACCTTAAATAAAAAGACAAATGTTGTGTCCAGTTTTCTGTGACAATGACATAAAATTAAATGTGTTGCTCCAAAGGTGGGGTAAAATACCTCCAGTCTGAAAAAGCACTGTTCTTTATATATTTACAGAAAAGTCTGAGTACAGGTAATTTTAGCTTAAAATGAACAAGACAATCAAAAATATCAGAAGATAGATATGAATATTTATTAATGAAGCATGATGAAAATCAACCTAATAAATAGTATTGTTAGCTAATGCTAGCTACAAATATATAGCTGTAATGCCTTGACGTTCATTTTTAAATATAAAATACAAATAGTTTGTATTCAGCCACCTAGTTGGATGATATGTTCAGAACAACTAGAGTATATCATAGTGGTGGCTAGCATGCTTAAAAAAAAAAAAAAATATATATATATATATATATATATATATATATATATATTATCTACAGGACTTAGTATTCTCATATCATATAGCCTATAAAAAGTATAAAAGTGATTATTCAACAGTTTGAAGGATCAATCGGTTTTAGGATCAGTCGGTAAATTTCTTGAATCCGACAGCAACTCCTCAGTGTGTCGCAGTACATAAATCGCTCCGCCTGCATGCACTGAAGCTCCGTTTTCACAGAGTGACGCTGAAGAGCCCCGTCGTAGCTCCGCCTCCATAGCGCCGTCTATTATAAAGGCGCTGGAGAGCCAGAGCCACTCCAAACTCATCGGCTACTGGATGAATGTTATTGTGCTCCTCGCTCTTCATTTTCTTTGGCAAAGGGTCCGCTTAAGGTATGAAACCCTTTCACTGTGAAGTTTTCTTCTTATATTGTAATATGTGAAGAAAAACAGGAAAAGATGTTCCGTGCATTCACTTTTTCTCATAACAACTCAGAACAACTGTTCACAGAGGCACCAGTTTACCTTGCCCGTTTGTCTCTTTCTGTCTCTGCCTTTTAAAGGCCACGCTTTAACACTAACGTTTACGATGGTGCAAAACGAATAACTGTAATGATTCTACCCACGGCGCAATGTGACGTTGTAGTGACGTCTTTTCCATGTCATTTTTGACATATGGTCTACCAAATAAATAAATAGTCATACAGATAATAAATCTTGTTTGTTTATAAATAATCTGTATTCATATGTATAATCATGTTGATAGGCTCTATTTTGTAAAACACATTTACTGCAACTGCCATAGACGTCCAAATGACGTCCAAAAAAACCCAGATCAAATGTTGAACGTCAAAATGACGTCCAAGTTGGGTCATGGTTGGACGTCCAAATAGTAGACCTAGTTTGGACGTCGAATAGATGTCCAGAATTGGTCATGGACCGACGGACCCAATATAAACATGATCTGCACGTCTATCCGACGTCCAATGTTTAGTGGGTAAAGTCTGTGCGCTACAAACTTTTGCACAATCCGCAGATAAAGGTCTGTTATTCTGTTTGGGAAGATTGTATTTTTCGTTCCTTCTGTTTTAGTCTTTAGCAGCATAATTTCTGGTACACTAGTTTCCCATTCGCGTTCCCGCACGCGTCTCTTGGCTTCCTTTATCTCAGCGGTTCACGAGGTGTGGCGCGGACATCGGATGAAAAAGAAGAAGGAAATAAAAACCATGGCAACTGCGTTCGAGTGGGTTCTGTGCCTTTGAAAAATCGGCACCGAGTTTCCTGTCTGAGCAAGTCTGACATTAAAATGACAAGTAATCACTGGTGTCAAAAGTATTCACATTCATTACTCAGGTAGAAGTATAGATACTAGGGTTTAAAAATACTTCTGTAGAAATTGAAGTATCAACTCAAGCTTTTTACTCAAGTAAAAGTGTAAAAGTACTGGTTTCAAAACTACTTAAAGCATAAAAGTAAAGTAAGAAAAAAAAATGTCATTAAGGACAAAAGCTTAGGCCGCACCACAGGGGCCTATTGTGTACTACCCCACCTCCTCAAAAATATTTTTAAAGGCCATAATGACTATAATGTTACATTAAAATATGAATGTTGAAAAACTGGGATGCATTAGGCCAGGGGTTCTCAACCTTTTTTTTTTTTACTCTGGGGCACCCCTCCTTCTTCAGTCAATTTGGCAAGGCCCCCTATGCCCGAAATTTGCTCCTATACTGTACTTCTGCAGTAAAGAGAAAAGTGTTTATTTTAAAACCTTTTTATTAACCAAAACATTTGTTTTGCCTTATTCTTCTTATGTTGCATGTTGTTACAAAAACCCTCAAAATTCAAACAAACTTTAAATTAAAGCAATACTTCACAACTTCAAAACTCTCTGTTCAATTCCATCCTTTTAAAATAAATAAAATCCTCCTTTATATATATTGAACTTACACGCAAAAATACCATCAGAGTCCACATGTCGCGTCTTTTGCGCGCTCAATTGCGCGCTTATTTCAAATGTAGACGCTCATATTGGAAGCGACGCGATGCGCACGCTGTGCGACGGGCTCGATTTTTCCAGGCTCATCTGCGCCGCATCTAGAGCGGAGAGCGCAGGTCATGGTTGCTTAGCAACGGCAGACGCTACGGCTACAGAGCGCTTTGGAAAGAGGCGCGCCTAGCGTTTTTCACGCGTTTTTAGGCGTGACATGTGAACGGGCCCTAATGCGTGCCTGATGTCATTTTAATTTTACACATTAATAATGAATTAAACAATTTTAGGATAAATATTTAAATTAATTGTATGCGTGTGACGTGATTTGTGTCATGTGCAGGTGCGATGGATCGCGTACAAACCAATAGGGTGTCGGAATGGTATATGTTTATATTTCTCATCCAACCACAATCAAATTTACTCTATCCGGATAACGGGATTTATCTGGATAGGTTTTTTAAACGATGACAAGCCGGAATGAAAACAAAGGAGTAACGAGGCTATTTTAAAAATCTAAGGAGTAGAAAGTAAAGATAATTGCGTGAAAATGTAAGGAGTAGAAGTAAAATGTCGGCTGAAAAATTATTACTCCATAAAGTATAGATACCCAAAATTTATACTTAAGTAAGGTAACGAAGTAATGTTCTGATATAGGCTATTCTTTCCTATTGTTGCACTTTTCAAAGTTTAAACAGCAACACATTATGGTGGAATTACCATAACAATGCATTTATTTATTTATTTATTTATTATTATTATTATTATTATTATTATTGTTTTAATCAGAGAATCTACTGTAGGGAAACATCAGATCTAAAACACCAGAAACGAGTAATCCAGTCGCCTGAAATAAAGTTTCACTGTGTAAGGAAACTTGAGTTATGATTTGCTGAAAAGGTAAAGAAAGCAAAGAATGCAGTGCATTAAACCAGAGGTCTTCAACCCTGTTCCTGAGGACCCACTGTCCTGAAGATTTTAGCTACCACCCTAATTAAACACACCTGAAACAGCCAATCAAGCTCCTTAAGACTGCTTGAAAATTGCAGGCAGGTGTGTTAAAGTAGGTTGGAAATAAACTTTCCAGGAGAGTGGGTCCCCAGGACCAGGGTTGAAGACCTCTGCAATAAACTGTTCTGTGTTTTCAAACAGTTTCCTCATTTGAGCTAAAACATGGACATCATCAATGTGACCTGTTCAGAGATTCAGACTCCAGTGGGTTTTCTGTATGTGATTCTGCCACTTATACTGAATCACACCAATAATCCTGACTGCGATCAGAGCTGGTATACCCAGGTCAGAGTGTTTCTGTCCTTAAACTGCACCATTATTCACTCAGATATTTGTAATTAATTCTGTTTTATTTTATTTGTTCAGGACGGGCGTCTGATAGCAGATCCAGCGAATCCTCAAAGACTGCTGTATCCTGTTATTTCTGTCTTGTCTGATCGTCTCGTCACGTCTCACTGTGTGGATGAACTTCATCATGAGATCATCTGTCATTCTGATGGAGTAAATCAACTCAGTCTCTCTCAACATTCATCTGTTTTCATATTAATCACACAATAGTGATGATGATTGTGTTCATCAGGATATTAAACGTAAAATCTATAAACTACACTCATGAACATTACAAATGATCCTCTTACACTTCTTTCCTTCATTTCAGTTAAAGCATGAGACTATGTTCAAAGGTGAGAGAAACACTTCAGCTCTTCATGTTTCTGATGGACAAATGATCCTTAAAGAGAGTGCTCACACAGAAATCTCCCTTCTGTCATTCCAGATATAACTTTATTTCCTTTGTGAACCACAAAATCAGATTATTTAAAGAAAATCTCAGTGTTTTTGTCCATCTGATTAAAATCATAGTGGTTTGGAGTGACATGAAGGAGAGTAAATGATGACTGAGTTTAATTTCTGTCCATTTTCAGATCATATCAAATACATTCAAATGAGGTGCATTGTCAGCTGCAGTTGTTCATTAAAAGAGATGCACACATCTGTCCTGACTCATCTGAAATGTGTTTTTGATTGAATCTTGTGTGTCTGAAGTGAATCATGAATGTGTTTTTGATCTTAAATGTGTTTTTCAGTGTTTAATGGCACAGACTCCATCATCGGATCGACTCAAACTCCAGAATCAAGTGAGTTCAGCTGATGATTGGCAGCATATAGTTCATTAATTCAGTTCATCAGATAATTTTATTGTGATATTGTTTTATAGATCAGTTGTGGTGGTTTTCTGTTCTGATCTTCGTTGTTCTGGCAGTTCTCTGTTTCTTGCTGCGAAAAATGATCTTCAGGTGAGTCACGGGTTTTTAATCATGTCAGAGAGACTTTAAAATAGCCATGAAATCTAAATGATGAGACTGGCAATAAAAGTGAAAATATAATATAGGATTTGACTCCCTTAACAAACAGTCATACAATCATATTAAATCATGAAATTTAAAGTATAAACTACACAGTCTCTCTCAATAAATACTTTGCAGAGTATATTAATATTTAATAATCAGCTTCAATCTGTTGTCAGATGTTTTCAGGGTATCTTTCAGCGCAGTGGACCAGAAAACAGGTGAGTGAGTCAAAGCTAGAGAAAGATTCACTTGAATGGAGTTTGACTGATTCACATCAACATTTCTGTGTGAGTTGAGAATCTGTTTCTCTCAGGGATCCTGAATCTGGTGTCCAAATGAAGCTCAGTTCAGATGAATCTGATTCACTGAATCAATCTGAATCTGAGCCAATCAACAGCTCAGTGTCCATAGGATGATCTTCATCGTTGTCTTCATCATCAGGGTTTTTTTTTTTTTCTTAATTCTTTTTGCTTTCTAACTATTCTATTCTGTTTATTTTCATCCATCTGCATCTGTCTGTTTTATAAATGCAGTTGCATCTTAAAGACCTTCTTGTGTTTCTTATCATCTCCTGAATTCTGCTTGTCAAACCCAAATCTCTCTTTTAAATGTAACCCTGAACCACAAAACCAGTCTTATGTAGCAGGGCTATATTTGTTGCCATAGTCAAAAATACATTGTATGGGTCAAAATTATATATTTTTTTCTTTGATGCCAAAAATCAAGTTATCAAAAATAAAAAAATTAAGTAAAGATCATGTTCCATTTTGTTAATTTCCTACCGTAAATATTTCACGTCCTAATTTTTGATTAGTAATATGCATTGCTAAAAACTTAATTTCAAGTGAGTTTATTCTGATTAAAATATACTGTACTTTATTTATTTATTTATTTATTTTTTATTACCAAACTGGACGACCATGAGTTCTCCTGTCCAGGGTCCCAGGCCCCATGAACTCAAAGCAGCAATGCATTTTTATTTTTTTATTTTTTATGGAAGCTTTCATTTAATAAGCATTTATTAAGGTAATACAATATTTCAACTCAAGCCATGTCTAATTATTTACTAATAAGACAAGTAGAGGTGGGATGTTTTTTTTTATTTATTTATTTTTATAAAACTTTTAATTTCAGTTTTATGTATTACAATTCTTTATTCGCACTGATGGCTTTTTAGAAAGCTAGTGTGATTTACACACTTCATCATTAACTTAAATGTTATGAACATAATGAAACTTAATAATCAGCGTAAATTATTTATTTATTTAGCTAAGGTCAGCTGAGGATTTCAGAATAAAAAATGTAATGGGTTTTGTATGTTAAATATATGTTGGGTTCAGAATAATGTGTATGTACAGACATGTTATTTGTCTTGTACTGAAGACATGATCTTATGACTGATCACCTTTCAAGTAATTAGAGATTAATAAACTATTCTATTTTTAGATTAATAAGCTATTCTGTTTTTAGTCTTGTGCACAGCACAAGAATGAAGAGCACAAGTGAAGCTAAATGCAGATTTACTGAAAAACTTTAGGAAGAACAAGAGAAGCATGAGAACCCCGAGAAGAGTGTTTCCAGTGGAGGACGTAGTTTTACCCCTCAAGTTTGGTGGTCGGAAAACTATGGCACAAGTTACGAGCAATAAGAAAAACTTTGACGTACATTTTCAGATATTTTATTTCATAGTCACTCAGCCTGTTAGGAATTAAGTGCATGACAGCTTACTCTTTATTCTGCTTTTCTTATTACTGGCACAGTGGTTAACCATAATAATAATAATAATAATAATAATAATAATACTAATATAAATATCCAAAAAGTTTCCGACACCCGTTGGTAGATTTAGCTAAATTCTATTACATCTGAGAAAAAAAAAAGTCAATTGCACATGAAAAGGCAGGTTGCATCCACCAGCATCCAAAGTTCACAAGTCGTATAGCGGATATACAGATGTTCAAAGAATAGCACTGCAAACAGCTCATGTTGCCATGGCAGTGAGAAGAAGATACAGTCATGTGACTTCTTTTTCGTGGTAAGATGCAAGCGGTGAATCCCGGTCATATAGAAAGTCAGATTCTTCCTCTTTTTTTAAATGCTACTTGTGATGTTGGGTACATATAATACAGAAAAAGAATGAAAAAGCAAGAAAGTGGAATGTATTTATATGTTGGTTAGATATCATTTGCAAACCTCATGCCCTCTGTTTTTTTTTTTCTCGTGGAAACACATTTGACATCACTCTTTTGATTATCACTCACATTCACACTGTGTAGGAAACTGTGAAGAGCAAAAGTTGAACACTACTACATCACATCTGTCATCGCTCACACACAACGACTTTTCACAGTTGTTTCTAATGATGCGATCAAAGCAACTCTACAAAATACGCATTTCAGAGCGAACAGATGCGAACAGGACTGCAAGAGCTAGAAGAAATTAGTGAAATTTTCAGGAAATGTGTCTTAGCAATTGTGAGAAAAAAATCACACGTCAGGGATTTTCAAATGTAGGTGAGTGTATTTATAGAAAACACCACTTTGCAATAGTGGTTTCCATTTAAAACAGATTTTCTGTTTCGTCTGCACTGTTTTGTTTCTGCCCTTTATTCATCTGATTGCATTTCCTATGTTCAGACTGTGAGTCTGATTATATTTTTATCTGATTTGAATTCCTCAGTGTTCATTGATGTTGATGGTATTCTTGTTTTTGATCATGAATCATCTGAGCTGCAGATAACACAATATCCAATAAACGCATGCATCTGCCATTAAAACTAGAAATGATGCAAACAGTTCAACAAGTAAAACAAGACACTGTTCTGTAGCCTATAAGTTGATCTCTTATCACCCAGAAGAGAGGAAGAGGTAGATATGGAGGAAGATGTGAACCAAAAAGACAAGAAACCGAATTTATCAGATGCGATTCGAGCAAACCTCGGCTGACCATGCTGTAAAGCATGGGTTGACATTGAGAAAGGCTGGACAGAGAGCACATGTATTGCTGCTACTGTCAAAAAAAAAAAAAAAAAAAACTGTGACCTAACTGTGATGTGGATGAAGTGCCATCAATATATTCATGTACTTTACCCTAATAATATCTCTGAACGTGTCAAACCAAGATTATATTAATGGCAAAGTGGAACTGTTACAAGTGTTTTCTTAAATCTGCTACAGCCAAACTATGATGTGATGGATCGCGGATGTCAGAAGAGAGAAGGACGTCAAAAAAAAAAAAAAAAAAAAAAAGCATACAGGTACTTTCCGTTGTCGCTCCGCCCAGTCTCATTTCCACCAATCACACGCTGCGGGCTTGCGCTCTCTGCCTTTGCAAGAGCGGACTCGATCCAGATGCAGTGGGATGTGGCGAAGAGCTTCAGTCAGCTCAAAAGATCGCTTATATATGAGATGTGCATGTAAATACAGTTTTGTGTCTAACTGATATGCACTGTCAGTGCAATTTCTTTCTCCGAAGAAAAGGGTTTGTTCAAACAGAATAAGGTGTTTACAAACGCGCCGACATAGCTTCATTCATAGCGCAGTCAGTGCGTGGTGAAGACACTCGTACAGTGTATGTGATAGCTACTCTAGGACTAGATGCTACAGTTAGGCACACAGGACTGTAACGTTTCATGCTGATACGTCTTGATTTATGCCTTCTGTAATATTGCGTAGACACCATATCGACTCCAGTCGGTTCTCCAGCTGTGGTTTACCAGGGTTTACCTGTGACTCCATCTGTGTCGCTGCTCTTTGGATCCTTGCATAGCTTAACTATGATAGTTTTCAGTGTTGTCCAGTTCAATATAAATATAATTTATTGAACTGTGTTCAACTGAACTGCGCCCTCTGTTGTTAACATTTTACACTAGAGTCAGTGTCCATTCACTATTTGTTGGAAACCCAGACTTGTACCATCAATTTTTTTTGGTAATTTAAAATAATTTTGAAATTCTAGATTAAGGCAAGACACTGCAGGCAAAAGCACAGTTTTTTTTTTTTTCTTCAGTCAACTGTCACATTTGAGATTTTGGGCTTTTTGGGCTAAGTGTGTTTTCAGACTAGCGGAAGGAAAACATCCCAAATACGCTATTAATTGTTTCTTTTATAGTACTTTATCTATTTGTGTCAATAGATTTTAATTACAATACATATTTTTAAAGACCGTTTGACATACATTTTTTAAATGTAAATATTAGTAAGAAGGAGTTTCAAAATGAAGCCAGTTTCCTGGATCTGTGCAGTAAAATAGAGATGATGGTGAAAGAAAATGGAGGGACACACTTCACAAACAATATATTTGAAGTATCTGAGAAATACACGAAGAAGAAGAAATGTTGAAGGAGTACAAATGGTTAAAATTTATCTCATACTTGACTATTTAATAAATGCATTACAGCTGTAATACATGTACTACCTTGATCTTAAAACCGGATGTGTTTCTGTTGATTGTTCCATAAAATCTCTCATCTACAAAGCAAATCTCAGTTTTTAAAGTTTAGAAATTATGTATCAGATGTAACAGTTTTATCATTTAACAAATGTAAGTTTCCTTATAATTAATAATTTTAATTAATTTCCTTTAACACAGTATTTATTAATGACATCTTATACAAATTTTCCAACATCTTGTGCTTTTATTTATACCATTCTTTTTTTCCTGAATATGAAAAACTACAAATATAATATTGTATTATCATGTATAATAAAACACTTGCATAAAACAAAAAAAAAACATTGCAGTTCTTTATCTTCTGATTTTGCCATAGAACATGGCTGTGCTCACTGCTTTACTATTCCCTGTTTTCATATCCATTCAAAGATATGATTAGATTTTATCCATAATACAAATACTGTTAATGCATATATAAATACATCTAATCAATATCGTATCACTAGCAATAATGTTAATATTGTTACAGCTTAAAAGATCACAGCTGACCTTGCTAGCTAGCTAAACTATTACAATATTGCACATTCCACTATTGCACAATGATGCCATTCGGCAACACATGCATTTGATCGATTTACCAAAAACTAATAAAAAAAAATAAAAAAAAGTTTTGAGTGGTGAATATGTGATCATAACTTACCGGAGGTGACATTTTTTTGTGTGTGTGTGTGTGTGGATATGACAAGAGTTGACCCTGATGTGCGCATGCCCAGTAGCCAGAGCTGTATCCTAAACCCGTTTTCTTCTGCATTCAGCAGCTACTCATAAGAGACGTCAGTCTGAATGGCAGGTGACTTAACCAAAGCACATCATTGGCTAAATTAAGGTCTTCTCTTTCCAACAATAACACGAGCACGTTTGTTTTAAAGAGACAGTGGCAGGGAAATGAACATAAAGTGTATTTTGCCATATGGCTACACCATGCTGTAGAGGGTTAAGGTGAGACACTGCAGGTGAATAGAGGACAAAAAACGAATAGTTATTGCCTGACTTACACAGTTTCAATTGATTACATTGGTAAATGCAAACATTTTTTTAAATAGTTTTCTGAAATGTTATGAGGCATTCGTTAATGAAATATGAGCTAATTGCATACATTTCTAGTTCAAAAATCTGAATACTGGATAAAGTTATTTTCAAAACTGTTGAAACTATTTTTGTTTTGTTTGTTTTTGGACATATTGGAATGTCATTTTTGTCAGTTCATAATTCATTTTTTTTTTTTTTTTTTTTTGTAAATTCTGGTGTATGTAAGTGGAGATGTATCAGTGTAGGAGAAAAAAATCATTTTGAGAAAACAGCCTTTCAAAACATGTTTTGTAACTGAAATCTACTGACACAAATAAAGTGATATAAAAGAAACACTTAACACTTCCTTCTGAATGTTTTCTTTCCACTGGTCTGAAACAACACAAAAAAAAAAAAAAAAAAAGCCCAAAATCTCAAATTTGACAGGTGCATTTCCTGCCTTTTATCTTTGATCTTGTCAAGATGATATTTCATTAGATTGTTACTAGATTTCAAGTGTAACCTTAAGTCAGAACAAGTAATAATAAACCATTGCAACCAGGTTGTAATACAACCAGAATGCAGGCTTTTTTAACTCCATTTATTTATTTATTTATTTATTTATTTTTTATTTATTTTTTATTTTTTTATTTTTTTTGCAGAGGGTAGTGGTATTCGATTTAAAATGTTTTAATGCTGAAGTTGCTTCAGCCATTAAAAATCAGAGACAGAACAGAGCAGTGGCAGTAACTGTAAACTGAGAACAATAAGACAGTTACAAGTTACAGCCTACTGTGCTGTGTGTTTTCAGGAAGTCAAGAGCAGACAAGTTTCTGCCCCGCCCCTCTGTGAATCACACTAGATAGCAGCAACTTCAGGAGGACTTTCTTTTAGCTTTTATCTCCCATCACTTATTATTTTGGCCAAGGATCCCCTAAAGGTATGAAATATTTTTAATGCAAATGTATCTTTAATATAAAAATATGTGTTTGAACTATGTTTACAAAAAAAATAAAAAATAAAACGACAACATGGTTTAAGTGAATGAGCGTTTCTTTAATCCAGACAGTCTACTTGATATGAAATAGCGCTGTGATAAAATCCTGCTTTTATTAGAATGTGTGTGTTTGTAGCTCATTTATGATTCTCCTCTCTCTCTTCTTCAGTGTATCTGAAAAACATCAGCTTAAGATTTGTTGTGCCCTTTAATAAGTTTAACACTGATCACTTTTACAAATTGTACAGGATTTTATGCTTAGCGGCGTAATTAATTTTTATAACGCCACATAATTACGTTTGAATGTTCATGGATGAAAATAAATGTACATTATATACGTAAAATAATGTGTGCCACTTTTGACTCGATGCTTCAAACGGCAGTGAAGTAAAGAAGAAAGTCTTCACAGTACACTGGACGATTCTCAACATTTAACTGTTCTGTTGTTTTTGTTTCTAGAATAAAACGTTTTATTAAAAATGATTAAAGTGTCAGTCATCCGCGAGAACGGAGTCAACCTCCTGCCTTTAAAGACTTTAGTTTCATGTTTTACTCTTTTCAGTCCAAACCTGCTCAAGCTCTTCAGAGTCACTAGAAAGTGTCAAGCGTGTTTGAGTTAATAAGTCTTCTAGCGCCCTCTGCTGTCTGAATCAGAAACAAGCGATGCTTTGTGTTTGTTTGTTTGTAACCTGCCAATGCTGAAGTGTGATCACACACTGCATTATATTTTAACCTTTTTCATAAAAAATGCAACTTGTAAGTAAACTCTTGTCATGTGATAATGCAATAATTTGTTCTCTGGTTTAACATGCACTTCCTTTTTCAGCATTGAATTATGGACATTGTCAATATAAGCTGTGCAGATATTCAGACTCCAGTGGGTTTTCTGTATGTGGTTCTGCCTGTTATAATGAATCACACCAATAATCCTGACTGTGAGCAGAGCTGGCATTTACAGGTGAGTGTGTTTCTGTCCTCAAACTACACCATTATTAACACACACATGATATGATTCTCATATGTTTTATTTGTTCAGGACGGGCGTCTGATAGCAGATCCATCTGATTCTCAAAGACTGATTGATCCTGCTCTTTCTGTCTCGTCTGATCGTCTCGTCACATCTCTCTGTGTGAATCTGAATTATCAGATTATCTGTGATTCTGCTGATGGAGTAAATCAACTCAATCTCTTTCAGTATTCATCTGTTTAATATTAATGTTTTATTATAAAAACTGCTCTAATGCTTATTTATCTAATTTCAGCTTCATTTCAGTCGTGAGATCATGTTCAGAGGTGAGAGAAACAGTAAAAATACATGAGTGTGTCCTGATTGAGATCAAACTCTGTGTTGAAGTGAATCTTGAAGTGAATCATGATGATTGTGAATGTGTTTTTCAGTAAGGCATCAAACTGCAGTGACTCCAAACTCAGGTGAGTTTCAGCTGATAAAGGTCTGATTATTCACTAATAAAACACTGCACATCTGACTCACACTTTCAATCTTTTCTCTCATATTGACTCTTACTTGTGATCATTGTGTTTGTAAAGATGTTCTGAATGCAGCATCTCTCCAGCACTCAGGTACAACATTCACAGCTTTAAATCTCTTTCTAATATTGATTAATAATTATAGATCAGCTGATTTTACATTTGATCACTTGTTTAGATCAGCTGTGGTGGCATCTGGCTGTTTTCATCATCATTTCTCTGTTTCTTGCTGCGTAAAAGGATCTTCAGGTGAGACTGCTGTCATCAATCACCAATTCAGTGTCTATTCATTTTAATTTACTATAATTTCACTAAATCACATGAATAGTTTAGATCTGAAACAGATGGATGTTGAGACGTTTGCTGTATGAATCTTCATGTGCTGCATCTATAGGATACAGATGAAGGTCAGATCTGATGATCCTCATGCAGTACAGGAATCTGAGCAGTTAAAAGCTCCTGAGATTAAGGTTGAATCAACATCATATCATTCTTCATATCTACTCGAACTGAATGAGGCACCAAGTCAATTTCCAGAACCTTCACCTTCTCTGATCCGCAACATCCATCTGCTGTAGACATCTGAACCAATCCAGAACCTTAAAAACCAAGGCACTTACCAAAAACAATTATTCTTTTCTGCTCTTGTTTCCTGATCTAACTTCGTAATGAACCGGTCAATTTGGATATGCATCTGCTAAATGAGTAATTGTAAATGCAAACAGTTCATTAAAAAAAAAAAAAAAAAAACAGGATTTCGGAATATTATTCTTATTCTGACTTTTTTTTAATCAAACTCTTGCTCTTTATAAACTCATCCTCACATTGTTCAAACCTGTATTTCTTCTAGACATGAAAGTGTTAATGTGTCTTGTTTATGTGATCTGATCATGGTGAGGAGGGTCACATGGGAATGGGAATATCAATCACCTGTCCCATTACAGATGCTAGAGAAAGTGAGTGAGCAGAGGCCAACACAAAACTTAATAACATCAGTAAATATCATGCAATATGGTGCAATATCAATGCAATAAAGAAGATCAATTAAAATAACGTTTGCTTCACTGGTACTTTATTGTTGCATCACAAATGCATCAAGTTCCTGTTTTAGTCTCTCAGCAGTTTCTATACAATATTATTAAATACCATGATGTAAGGTTGAAAGGTTGAGAAGCAAGATCTCAGAAGTTTTTTTCCAAGATCTTTTGCTCCCAAACCTAGTGTACTTCATGTAGTCAGCATTTCAGAAGGAAGCTGTCTATATAAGGAGTGAACACAGCTAGGTGAAAAAACTCTTAAATCTGTGATTGGGTTATGACACTGATATGTCTATGTCTGACAATAAAAACACCAGCATTTGATCGGTTTCTGACACTAATGTGGTTTGCTGGATGTTGATTCGCTGATTGTCCGACAGGAGGCGCCAGATCTCCATTATTAGCGATTATTAGTGCCAGAATGAATAAAGTGTATTGATCAAACTCTAGCAATGCTTCTCTCTGCTCTGCTGTTTTGTGCTTTATATGGCGTTTCTCGTGTTCAGTGAGCTGTGGCTATAAACACTGAACAGGTCTTTCAGATCAATTCAGATGAATGTTTCATTCCGTTAGTTTTAAGAAATTTACCTCGCTCTTGCTCTAAGCTACAAAACAAACACTTAATATGTGTTTTTTTTATTATTATTGTAGTTATTATTAATGACGTTTGTCAGAATAGCAAAGCACAGGGGTCTTCTACAGATCGCATGACGAAGGTGCTGATGACGTCACGGATATCTGAGCGGATTTAATCGCGTTGAACCGAAAGTGAAAGTAACGCTGAGCGACGTTGAACAGCAGCTGGACTCCTGGTGAGATTTTCTGCACTTCTTTGTTTTATGCACAAGCGTTGCTCCTTCATGTGGGGAATCTAGAATATATGAAAGTTTCAATTTATTGTTTTCATCAGAGCACTATGGTAATGAATACTACTTAAAGGAATTGTTTTGATTTAATACAAATCACATGATTTATTATTATTTTTAATGTGGATTTTTTTTTTTAGATATAATTTCAGGTATGAATAAAAGACATACATTAAAGATTACTTACAAACTTCTGCTTTATTGCCAACAACAGTTACAACAGCATCAATATTCTCTTAACAGAACCAGCTGTTTTTTTTTTTTTTTTTTTTTTTTAATCCACAATTACTTTCTAAGGCATATAAATTCAAATCTGCAGAACAAAGTCTTTGGTTTCTTTTTAGGTACAAACTGTTTAAAATAAACAATGCAGTTACATTTTTTTGGACTCTTTCTCCTTCTATACACAATATGTTTAAATATGTGAAGTCTTTGTTTGGTAACATGAAACCACAGAAGAGTTAAAACCACTTGATTTTTAAGTCAGCAGTTTAGACCTGAGTGACTAGACTCTGTTATCTAGAACCACCATCCAAGATAAGTTTCTCAAATACCTTAAAGTATACTTTAGATGCCTGGGATAATGGAGATTCAGTGAATAAGTCAAACCAATGAGAACTTAGCAAGCCCTGGGAACACCTTCAAGGCCTGTAACTTTCTTCCCCTCGATAATACTTCCAATGTCCTTTGGACTGTCAATGGATGTTCCCGTCTTGGTCACAATTACTGCCATCACAAGCTGCTGAATTCCTGTCCAGTCTTCATTTCAACAGCAGGGACATTCAAAACCTATGAAATAATGATCAAAATATGAGATCGGAAACTCAATATGTTTAAGCAGAAAGTTCAATCAACAATATTATGGCATCTTCAGGAAGTACACAATTTTGATATCTATTCACACTTCTGGTATATTAAAATAAAGATTGCATACTTTGAATTCATTGATGAGGTCTCCTGCATGTTGCCCAAGGAATTCTATAATACAGATGATGACCACCTCTTGTCATATCAACAGAACACCTGAGAAAAAAAAAAAATATGAATATATAAGATATAATAAATATAAGAAATAATGTTACGCAGAGGGGTTAATTAGTGGTGTAAACAGGGGTGCAAAATATGTCAACAGGTGAGCAACAAACTGTATAAGCCACCCCAGTGTTTTTGCCCCCACAATATTTTGTTCCTTGCTACTTTCACCATTTGGCTTCATTTAAAAAAAAAAAAAAAGATTAAGTACATTGTTAGTACATTTTATAAATTAAATGGTGCTTGAATGTATCAACAGAGGTTGCTGAATAAAAACCTAATGGCACTGTATAATCTGCTGTACAACTGATTTACATTTGAAACTGAAGTTTATATAAGTTGAACTTATATAAATAGACATTACCTATTGAATGTTTTCTGTGAAAGTCCATGAAATTAACTCTAGGTTGTTATGATAATTTGTTACTTAAGTTTTTATCATTTAAATTTCAGGGAAAGTACTACCTACTGATCATGAAGAAAAAAATAACTATTCATCTCACCCTTATATAAAACAACAAATGGTTTGCATACTTCATTATAAACTTTACCTTCAGTAGTTCCATCTCAGTTTTCAGTCTCTCTCTCTTTTCATTGTTGTTCTTCTTAAGTTCTCTTCTGCAGTTCTGCAAAAATAAAGTTAATAGAAACGTGGAAAGTTAATAAATGTATACCAAAATATCTAACATTTATAGCGATCATTTATTATTTTTCCTGAAACACAAAAGAACAGGATGTGTAACTATGCGGAAAGATTAGATTCAAAGCATTTTAATTTACTAAAATACTTTCACTGTTGCTAGTGTGCCAGTGTTTACTGTTTGATTAACGCGGATCGTCCTGGCAGATCTTCGGTCAGGTCCTCACAGATGTATAAAATAATTTGATGTTCGATTTTCAACCCTATGATTTTGTTCAACAAAACGCACTTATGTTCATGGATTATTATTCGTAATATGCCAACATGAGGGATTGAAATGGAGAAGTGCATTAAAGTGACAGAAACGGCGTGCACATTGTTCAATGGCAGCGCTAACGTTAATCACTTATGATTTCCCATACTTTATGAGCAACAAATTCCTACAGCCATTAAAAAGCGTTGTTTGTTCAGCATCAGTTAAGATGGTAATCTACAAAAATATTGGCTACATGAACGAATTAGCATCTTTCATTTGATTGACGCCTATATTAGATAAAGCAGACAATATATAAATTAAATAATATTCCTTACCTTTGTGAAATTAAATGGAAAAAGAGCACCGATCAGCTTTGTCCTCAGGATACGAGACATTCAAACTTCAGGGTATGAATGTCTCGTGCTCAAGAGCTGATTAACATGGCCGTTGTAACAGGAAGTGCTTGTAAATTGAAAACAGCTAATTTCCAACATGTTGATTTCATTCAATATTCTCTCTATTTGGAATTAATTAGAAAATATAACTAAATCTTTAACAACAGAATTGAGTAGGTTTTATTCTAGTCATTTTTAATTAAATTTAATGTAAAAAATAGTTTAAAAAGCAAGAAATTAATTTTGTTAAATAAAGTTTAGACATTAAATTTAATGAAATCTACAAACCTACAGAATGATTTTTTTACAGTGTAAAAACACAAGTGGACCCTGCATGTACTATAGCGCCGTTCACACCTGTCCGGCTAAAATAGAGAAATAGACGGAAGAGAGCCTCGCCTGCATGTAGCCTACTGTAGCTCCGTCTTTACACCTGTCCGGCTAAAATAGAGACATAGACGGAAGAGAGCCTCGCCTGCATGTACTATCGCTCCTCCTTTACACCTGTCCGGCTAAAATAGAGAAATAGACGGAAGAGAGCCTCCCCTGACAGCAAATTTCATCCGGCCTGATTCTGGCCCACACTCCTGCAAATCCGCAAAACGGACTTGGGCCAGTGTCTTTTGGCACAACGGGCCAATACCGGCACGCATCTGGTTTTCCGCTCATCTGGGCCAGCACTGGGCCAGCTCCGTACCAGACTCAGCCCGGATCCGCTCTGCGATAGTACCCACTGCGCAATGTGACGTTGTAGTGACGTCTTTTCCATGTCATTTTTGACATATGGTCTACCAAATAAATAAATAGTCATACAGATAATAAATCTTGTTTGTTTATAAATAATCTGTATTCATATGTATAATCATGTTGATAGGCTCTATTTTGTAAAACACATTTACTGCAACTGCCATAGACGTCCAAATGACGTCCAAAAAAACCCAGATCAAATGTTGAACGTCAAAATGACGTCCAAGTTGGGTCATGGTTGGACGTCCAAATAGTAGACCTAGTTTGGACGTCGAATAGATGTCCAGAATTGGTCATGGACCGACGGACCCAATATAAACATGATCTGCACGTCTATCCGACGTCCAATGTTTAGTGGGTAGACCGTGCCCACTGAAACCAGACACGGGCCGGATCCGTCTAGGACTGTGATACAGCACTGAAACGGATGTGACTGTAACACGGATTTGCCGGTTGAAAACGAATCTGGCACAGAGTCAGATGCTGTCTGGGTCGCTTGCATGTACTGTAGCTCCGTTTTCACAAATAGACGGAAGAGAGCCTCGGCTGTATGTACTATCGCTCCTCCTTTACACCTGTCCAGCTAAAATAGAGAAATAGACGGAAGAGAGCCTCGCTTGCATGTACTGTAGCTCCGTTTTCACAAATAGACGGAAGAGAGCCTCGGCTGTATGTACTATCGCTCCTCCTTTACACCTGTCCGGCTAAAATAGAGAAATAGACCGAAGAGAGCCTCGCTTGCATGTACTGTAGCTCCGTTTTCACAAATAGACGGAAGAGAGCCTTGGCTGCATGTACTATCGCTCCTCCTTTACACCTGTCCGGCTAAAATAGAGAAATAGACGGAAGAGAGCCTCGCTTGCATGTACTGTAGCTCCGTTTTCACAAATAGACGGAAGAGAGCCTCGGCTGTATGTACTATCGCTCCTCCTTTACACCTGTCCGGCTAAAATAGAGAAATAGACGGAAGAGAGCCTCGCCTGCATGTACTATCGCTCCTCCTTTACACCTGTCCGGCTAAAATAGAGAAATAGACGGAAGAGAGCCTCGCTTGCATGTACTGTAGCTCCGTTTTCACAAATAGACGGAAGAGAGCCTTGGCTGTATGTACTATCGCTCCTCCTTCACACCTGTCCGGCTAAAATAGAGAAATAGACGGAAGAGAGCCTCGGCTGTATGTACTATCGCTCCTCCTTTACACCTGTCCAGCTAAAATAGAGAAATAGACGGAAGAGAGCCTCGCTTGCATGTACTGTAGCTCCGTTTTCACAAATAGAGCCTCGGCTGTATGTACTATCGCTCCTCCTTTACACCTGTCCGGCTAAAATAGAGAAATAGACCGAAGAGAGCCTCGCTTGCATGTACTGTAGCTCCGTTTTCACAAATAGACGGAAGAGAGCCTTGGCTGTATGTACTATCGCTCCTCCTTCACACCTGTCCGGCTAAAATAGAGAAATAGACGGGGGAGAGCCTCGCCTGCATGTACTATCGCTCCTCCTTTACACCTGTCCGGCTAAAATAGAGAAATAGACGGAAGAGAGCCTCGCTTGCATGTACTGTAGCTCCGTTTTCACAAATAGACGGAAGAGAGCCTCGGCTGTATGTACTATCGCTCCTCCTTTACACCTCCCACTGCGCAATGTGACGTTGTAGTGACGTCTTTTCCATGTCATTTTTGACATATGGTCTACCAAATAAATAAATAGTCATACAGATAATAAATCTTGTTTGTTTATAAATAATCTGTATTCATATGTATAATCATGTTGATAGGCTCTATTTTGTAAAACACATTTACTGCAACTGCCATAGACGTCCAAATGACGTCCAAAAAAACCCAGATCAAATGTTGAACGTCAAAATGACGTCCAAGTTGGGTCATGGTTGGACGTCCAAATAGTAGACCTAGTTTGGACGTCGAATAGATGTCCAGAATTGGTCATGGACCGACGGACCCAATATAAACATGATCTGCACGTCTATCCGACGTCCAATGTTTAGTGGGCTGTCCGGCTAAAATAGAGAAATAGACGGAAGAGAGCCTCGCTTGCATGTACTGTAGCTCCGTTTTCACAAATAGACGGAAGAGAGCCTCGGTTGTATGTACTATCACTCCTCCTTTACACCTGTCCAGCTAAAATAGAGAAATAGACGGAAGAGAGCCTCGCTTGTGTTGCACGTCTCAGCTACGGAGACCAAGCAGTCAGATTACTGTAAATACAGTAAGAAAATAAGAGAGTCAGGAATCGCGTGTGTCTTCTCTGCCAGCTCCTCTGTATGTGCGTTTATTAACAAACATTCAATATTCAATGTTGACAAACAGTTGTTTTCTTTCAAAATAAAACAAATAAAGCCTTAACATTGCTTTCATTTTCTCTTTCTTTCATCTTTTACATTTAGTCTATTTTTAACATTCAAAAATCTCTCATTCGTGTTCTTTCATAGAACAACAGTATCAGTTTACTCTTTTGTGCACATACATGCAAACTTTAACTTCATTTCAAAGTTTAAAACCTTTGTGACAGTTACTTCACATTCAGTTTCTCATAAATGAGCAATTAAAGCATTAACATACATTATACAGGCCGCCATTACCCTCCTTCCTGCACGAGCTGATCACGTGATCAGTAGACGCGCCAAACGCGAGTTCAGAGTGAGCTTTAAACTTAACCGATTAGCCTTTTAACATAAACAAACAAACATACATTTATCTCAGGTTTACTAAATAACATGTTAAGCTTCAGTACGTCATTTAATAGAAGTATGTACAGCATATTCACAATTAATCAGCCCTCGTGACACATAAAACGAATAAAGTGTGAAATTTTCACAAAACATCACAACCAGAACTAATTATACATCACGATACGACAGATGATACAATCTTTCCCAAAAGTTCATAGTATTTACCTGTAAATACAGTAAGAAAATAAGAGAGTCAGGAATCGCGTGTGTCTTCTCTGCCAGCTCCTCTGTATGTGCGAGTGGCAGCTGCAGATACACTCCGTTAACGCGATTCCCGCTTCAAAATAAGAGTCCCGTCAGACGGCATAAAAGAAAGAAGGTAAGAGTTCTTTTTGGTGTTCAGTATACATAAAAAAATATATTTATATTATTTAGATATAGATATACGTATATATATCGATACAGATCTAGATATATGTCTACATTTTCTGTGGGCACCACACTCTCCCTGACAAAAAAAAAAGATCAAAGCTTCCCATAGACCCACAACTCGAATTACTCTCAATAAACAGCAGTAGTAACCCCATAAGGTGTGTACACTGAAGGTAAGTATACATGAGGGTAAGTAATGGGTGTGGTGTAGTTGTGTAACCCCCAAATAGGCATGTGTGGAGTGGGGTAAGCAGTGACTGAGTTCAGGGTGTGGGTGTAGGGGTGGATTGCAGGTTGGCCCAACGTGTCATAGGTGTAAATCTGTCTTGGCCTCCGCTCTCTAGCTGACCTTCTAGCACTCATCTCTTCTTCAATCCTCAGACTCTCAGCTCTGTCGACATGACCAAGTCCACTTTCTGTACTTGCACCGAATCCTTCATCAGCTTCGACTGGATGTACTGCCTCAAGGTAAGTAGATGTACTTTGATCTGTTGGACTCTCACTTGTTCTCTGCACCTCTACATCCTGAATTGGTCCTGAGTTCTCTCTTCCCTGCAGAACATGGATGTTTTCATTTACAGGAGCTTGCACTGGAAGTTGGTTGCTTCCTGCTGTTGACCAGTTGACTGGAGCTCTTAGCCAGTATCCTCCTGTACTATTCTCTTCATCTGAGCTTGCCAGGTCACTGTCTTTGTCATCCATATTGTCTTTGTTTGTGTGTCTCACTGTCTTTTTCTGTTTTTCAGGTCTCGTGGATCCGGATGTCGTCGCTGGAGCTTCTACAGGTAGGTCGTTCACCAGTAGCAACAGGTTTCGGTGTAATGTTCTGGTCTTTTTACTGTCACCGTTCTCAGGATATATGACATACACAGGGTTGTTGGATATCTGTTCCTTCACTACATATACAGCTTTCTCCCAGTAGGACCGAAGCTTTCCTGGGCCTCCTCGCTCCCCAAGGTTCCTCACCAGTACTCGATCCCCTGCCTTCAGCACAACTCCTCTCACTTTCCGGTCATATTGCGCTTTCCCTCTCGCACTCGACTGTTGACTGTGGCTCTCAGCGATCTTGTATGCTTCACTCATTCTGTGTGCCCACTGCTTTGCATACCCTCTAGGTGTTGTTTCTTCCTCTGGCTCCACCAGACCAAAGATCAGATCAACTGGGAGATGGGGATGGCGTCCATACAGCAGGTAAAAGGGAGAGTACCCCGTGGACTCGTGTCGGGTACAGTTGTAGGCGTGTACAACCTGAGGTAGGTAGTCTTTCCATCTCTCCTTTTCCCTGTCTGTTAATGTCCTCAACATCTGCAGGAGGGTCCGGTTGAACCTTTCCACCGGGTTCCCTTGTGGGTGGTACGGGGATGTGCGGGAGTGGCCAATACCAGCTAGTTGTCTTAGAGTCCGGAACAGTTCATTCTCAAATTCACGGCCCTGATCGTGGTGTAACTTAGCCGGGTACCCAAAGCGTGGGATATAGTCCTGGAACAGGCGCTCCGCAGCAGTCCTCCCTGACTTGTTTTTAGTTGGGTAGGCCTGAGCAAACCTGGTGAAATGGTCCATGACCACCAGGATGTACTCAAACCCCCCACGGCTCGGCTCCAAATGGAGGTAATCTATACACACCAGCTCCATAGGTGAGTGTGTTGTAATACAACCCATAGGTGCTCTAACATGTGTGCTGGGTTTCTTCTGCTTGACACAGGGGCATTTTCTGGTCACGTACCCTTCTATCTCAGTCTTCATGTACGGCCAGTAGAATCGATCTCTCGCCAAGCTGAGTACTCTTTCAGTGCCCACGTGTCCCATCCTGTCGTGGAGATGCTCAAGGGCCAGCTTTCTGTATTTGCTCGGCAGCACTAGTTGTTTCCTTTCCATCGTCTTTCGGTAGAGGAGTCCCCCCTCCACATGCAGTTTGCTCCACTCATACATGAGTCTCCTGCTGGTCCCTGTCACGTTTCCTCTCATTTCCTCTGTTGGATTAACCCCATCGACTTTCCACTGCCTTACTTGCGAAATCACTGGGTCCTCTTTTTGGGCGGTGACCAGTTCTTTCTGTCCAATTGTCGGCAGCCAAGTGGGAAATGGCTCTACTTCCTTCTCCACAGTGGACATGTACAAGGCAGCGATCCAGGCCACATCCTTTTCCCCGGATACACGACTACCCTCCCATGCCGCTTGTACAACGCTGGCAGGTAGCTGTTCTGTGCATTCTGACTCAAACGCTTCGATGTCCAGGGGGAGACGGGACAGGGTGTCTGCGTCGATGTTTACTTTTCCTGGCCGGTATTTGATGTCGAACTGGAAGTCAGATAGCTCCCCGACCCAGCGATGACCTACTGCGTTCAGCTTTGCGGTGCTCATCACGTAAGTTAACGGGTTGTTATCAGTATACACTGTGAAGTTCTGGGCATAGAATAAGTAGTCGCGGAATTTTTCGCAGACTGCCCACTTCAAGGCCAGGAACTCGAGCTTGCCGCTGTGCAACCGATAGTTCCTTTCAGCCTTCGTCAGTGTCCTGGACCCATAACCTATCACCCTCCGTTTTCCCTCCTGTCGCTGGTAGAGAATCGCTCCTAGGCCCTCTTCAGACGCATCAGTGTGGACTGTAAAAGGTAGGTTAAAGTCCGGATATGCCAGAACTGGTGGTTCCTCTAACATTCCAACTAGTCTCTCCAGAGCTTGCTGATGGTCTCTCCTCCATTCCACCGGAGTCTTTGAGGGAACTTGTGGCCCCTTAACTTTCCTTCGGATGGGCAAGTCTTGGCCAACCCCCGTCTTTGCCTGCAACAACTCGTACAGGGGTCTCGCGACTCTGGAGAAGTCCTGGATAAATGTCCGGTAATAGCTGAGGAAACCGACTAACCTTCGTACATCCCCCACCGTCTGTGGAGTTCTGTGTGTTAGAGATCGAACAGCTTCCAGGTCCCTTGGGTCAACCCTCACTCCTTCAGCTGACACCAGGCGCCCTACGTACCTGACTTCCCTCCGGAACATCTCACATTTTTCAGGTTTCAGTTTTACGCCGTGACAATGAAGGGCCCTTAAGACTCTCCTAAGGCTCTCAACGTGCTCTTCAAACGACTTGGCGTAACACAGGACATCATCTAGGTAGGGTATACAACACTCATCCCTTAACGTGTCGAGCATCTCTTCCATGCTGCGTTGAAAAGCAGCAGGCGCATTTGACAGGCCAAAGGGGATCCGGACCCACTCATACAGCCCCCAAGGGGTAATGAACGCTGTCATGTGTCTGGAACCTTCATCGATAAAGCCCTGGTGGTAGGCTTTACCCTGGTCGAGAATACTAAACCAGGAATATCCCCCAAGCGTGTCAATTAACTCCTGTATCCTGGGCAGTGGGTGTCGATCAGGAATGGTCTTTTTATTTAGGAGGCGATAGTCCACACAGAGACGGAGCTTTCCGTCCTTCTTCCTGACGCAAACCACTGGAGCAGCATATGGTGATTTGGACTTGACTATCCATCCTTTGGCCAGGAGCTCTTGTATGTAGCCTTTTACCTCACTAAACAGGGGTTTGGGCACAGCGGAATATGCTCTCTGAACTGGAATGGCGTCTTGAAGAGTGATTGACATCTGCAGACTGGGGATGGTTCCGATGTCATCATCGCCTTTACTGAAGACACTAGACTCCTCATATAACATCTTCTGTGCGATTTCACGTTGTCTGTCACTCAGGTGGTCCAAGTCGACAGGAGGGTGCCACAAGCCCATGCTAATGTCCATCTCCTGTGTCCCTGCAGTCTGGACCCTCACAGTCTGCCTTGCTCCACTTGATTGTCCAGAATCCAGTATTCTTTCTATTGGCTGCAGTGTCCCGAGGACCACGCCCTGTGGTAAGGCTACATCACACCCTGTGTAATTCCCTACAGGTACAGATATGTATGAGTCACCTTTGTTAGGTATCTCCAAGAGTCCCTCTCCAATGTCCAAGCATCTCAACTGGGCATTATCCTCTTGTGGCTCAAACAAGACTACCGAATCCAACTGCTTTGACTTTTCAGGGATCCGACATTGCACCCAGGCGACTTGTCCTGCTGGAATGATGACTCCTTTCTGGCCGACCTTCAGACACCTTCCGCCACCTTCACCTTCCTCTCCAGTCCGAATAACTTCAATTAGAGTTTGTGCCTTTTCATTTGGGACATCAATGGCTCCAGCTAATAGAGTGGTAAGTGTTTGCATGAGCTGTTCGGGTTTTCCCTGAATCAGTTCTTCAATCACATTGAAGCCCAGAAGTGGTCTTTCAATTGGCATTTTGCTTACCAGGAACGGGACATTGATGGACAGGCTGGGGTCCTCATTTCCTAGCAAGTTGACTGTAATGACTGTCCATCCATCGAATGGAATAGGGTCTCCATTAACGGCATATACCTCCAGATCGTTCCCGCATCCCAGTAGGTCTTGCAGTGGCCTCACCTCGATATCAGGTAGGTATTTCTCTTTCCACACACGATCAACAATGCTGACCTGTGCCCCGGTGTCGAGCAGTGCCCTGATGGTAAGTCCGTTCAAGTTGCACTGGGTTAATGCTTTGTTTCCTATCAGTTTAATTATGGTGTCAGTTTTGGTCTTGTAAGGATCAAGACAGTTTGTTCCTTGAGTCCTGTGTTCCACCTTTGAGTTTGTTGATTTGTCCTTTTGTCTCTGATCAATGGCTTTTCTTCCTTCAGGTCTGTCCAGCACTGGGTAGGTTGAATGGGACATTTGCTCCACGGTCACTGGTTGTCCCTCTGCAGTGGCCTGCTCCCGTTTCCCTGACGCTGAGATCGTCTCAAACACCCAGCTGCCCGGTGCCCCTCCTCACCACAAATGAAGCAATGTGGACAGTCCTGTCTCCCTTCTCCTGTACACAGTGGACAGCACCGTGAGCGGTTCATTCTGCGGGGAACTGGTTGACTGGCTGAGCATTGGCAACCCATCTCCACCCGTGCCACCAGGGAGTGTTGTAGTGTGTTAACCATGTTGGTAAGAGCGTCGATTCTCGCAGTCAGTTGTTTGATTGGGTCGTTTTGGCTTTTTCTCACAGCAGCCTCTGTCCTTCCTTCCTCATCCATGCCAGGTTCACTGTGGATTTGAGCGCTATTTGCTGTGGATTGCTTTGCTCTGTTCGGTGGGCCTAGCCGTCGGATTCTCTCATTTTCATCGCTTGTGACTTTCATTACGTGTCTGAGGATGGCGTCATCGGACACATTACTGTCAGCAAGCAGTGGCTTTAGTTCGCTGCGGATGTCTTTACATCGATGACTCAGGCCCTGATACACTGTGTGTAAAAATACATCTTGCACCGTGGCTGTACTATATTTGCGGTCTGAATCAGCTTGCCTTGCTGCAAAAAGGATTTTCTGTTTCAGTCCCATTACCCGGTATAAGAACTGTTGGGGGGTCTCCTGGTCGCTCTGTTTAGTGCACATCAATTCTTGAAATAGTTCTGTGCTGCTTCGATCTCCCAGGTGTGACTGTAGGAACCCCTTTAATTCGTCTACCGTCATGTCATCTTTATTTATCAGCATGTCCTTAAAAATGCCAGGTTTGATGATCCTTAACACACCCCTGATAATGTCGGTATCACTGAAATTCTCTCTGAGGCCAGCATCCATCTGCCTGCATACATTGTTATATGAGATGTCTGACGAGTGGTCTCCAATCTGGCCTCCATGGATCTTGAACTCGCGGGGCTGAATGCATGGGAGTCCTAGCATTGGGAATGTACTGCTGTGAGCTGCCCGCTGAGACTGTTCAGTTTGGTGCAGGGGTGGTGGTAGAATAGCGCTGCTCTGTGCACCAGGTTGGGCAACCTCAGTGTGTTGTGTGGGTGTTGTCATGTATTGTTGTATTTTTCTGCTAAGTGCTTCATACTCTGCAAGCATTTTACTTAAATCTGTGTTTGTTCTAGGCCCTGCCCCCTTAACACCCCCTAAATCAGTTGCAGCATGTGGTGGTGTCAGGTAAGTGCTATTAGTGGTCAGTGTCTGTTCATTAGTGGTGAGTGGAGGTGACACGTGTGTAACATGAGTGTTTGGATCAACATCAGTTGTACATGCAGTAGTGCAAACCTGTTTTGCTGCTGTTACAGTCTCTTGCAAAGACAATAACTCACTCATACCTTGGTCCTCAGTCTCAAGCAAGGCTTCACTTGACATGAAGGCATTTATGTACTCAAAACAGCCCTCACTGTCTTCCAGATCCAGTTCAGATGAGTTTTTACCTTGTACAGGTCCGATGACCTTGGCAATGTGGAACAGTTCAGCAGAAGGTAGTGTAATCAGGTCTTTTCGGATGTCCCACACCAAGCGTTTCCTCATACGATCCGCCATGATCCCGCTCGCTGTCGCCCTTCTATTGTAACCTCACCCTCAGGATGGAGATGACCGTCTGCAGATCACCTGGCACCCGCCTCGTGTCTCGTCGTCCGTGGATGCAGCAGCCGCCGGCCCCTAGCCCAACGCCACCTGGTCCCAATGGTCCTGTGATGATCGGATCAGCCTCCCCGTGTCACGTGAAGCCGATCCCGGACGAGCCCCCAAGAATCTGTTGCACGTCTCAGCTACGGAGACCAAGCAGTCAGATTACTGTAAATACAGTAAGAAAATAAGAGAGTCAGGAATCGCGTGTGTCTTCTCTGCCAGCTCCTCTGTATGTGCGTTTATTAACAAACATTCAATATTCAATGTTGACAAACAGTTGTTTTCTTTCAAAATAAAACAAATAAAGCCTTAACATTGCTTTCATTTTCTCTTTCTTTCATCTTTTACATTTAGTCTATTTTTAACATTCAAAAATCTCTCATTCGTGTTCTTTCATAGAACAACAGTATCAGTTTACTCTTTTGTGCACATACATGCAAACTTTAACTTCATTTCAAAGTTTAAAACCTTTGTGACAGTTACTTCACATTCAGTTTCTCATAAATGAGCAATTAAAGCATTAACATACATTATACAGGCCGCCATTACCCTCCTTCCTGCACGAGCTGATCACGTGATCAGTAGACGCGCCAAACGCGAGTTCAGAGTGAGCTTTAAACTTAACCGATTAGCCTTTTAACATAAACAAACAAACATACATTTATCTCAGGTTTACTAAATAACATGTTAAGCTTCAGTACGTCATTTAATAGAAGTATGTACAGCATATTCACAATTAATCAGCCCTCGTGACACATAAAACGAATAAAGTGTGAAATTTTCACAAAACATCACAACCGGAACTAATTATACATCACGATACGACAGATGATACAATCTTTCCCAAAAGTTCATAGTATTTACCTGTAAATACAGTAAGAAAATAAGAGAGTCAGGAATCGCGTGTGTCTTCTCTGCCAGCTCCTCTGTATGTGCGAGTGGCAGCTGCAGATACACTCCGTTAACGCGATTCCCGCTTCAAAATAAGAGTCCCGTCAGACGGCATAAAAGAAAGAAGGTAAGAGTTCTTTTTGGTGTTCAGTATACATAAAAAAATATATTTATATTATTTAGATATAGATATACGTATATATATCGATACAGATCTAGATATATGTCTACATTTTCTGTGGGCACCACACTTGCATGTACTGTAGCTCCGTTTTCACAAATAGACGGAAGAGAGCCTCGGCTGTATGTACTATCGCTCCTCCTTTACACCTGTCCGGCTAAAATAGAGAAATAGACGGAAGAGAGCCTCGCTTGCATGTACGTAGCTCCGTCTTCACACCTGTTACATTCAGCCCACTACACTACTTTCCTGAACTACATTTATGTGTCTATTGATATAATATTTTGTCTTATTATATATCTTTTCATTTTTCCCGAAATCTGAAAAAGGAAGCATGAAGTCACCTAAGAAGAGCAAAGCAATTCTGCTGTCATACATACATTTCGAATATCTGTCTACTGTCCTGTCCACTAAAAAGTATTATTTATTATTAGATTTAATATAAAATGCCCTCCTAAACATGATTTCGGGCAAACTATGATTGCCCGAGAGCTATTTATAAGTACTGAACAACTCTTCTAGTTGCAGACGGTGCTGAAAGTCTAGTAAACAGGGCTGACAATGACACAGAGTTAATAAGACATGTTTATTAAACAAAATACATTCGTCTTGATGACAGGAGGTTCCAGTGCATAAAAATGACAAAGAGATTTACAAACAGATAAACACAAGTGACATCAGCTATCTGCTTCTTCATTTTCAGGAGCACCATGGAATAGAGTTCCTCTTTTCTCCATTTCTCTCATTATTTTCTTGACACAAATGACAAGGTTTTTTTCTTCTCTCTGTTTAACCTTTTCTGGAACAATCACTTGGTCCCGATTTCTTGATCCTCCTTTCCATGATCCTCCAGTCAACATTGGGTGCTGGTCATGAAACTCCTCCCATGATTTCAAGTGCTGCATCAGGAGGATGTTGTGAAAAAACATGTCAGGATACCGGATCACTTCAGAGAACAAGACTGCGCATAGAGCAACGGCGTCTTGAGGAGTCTGTATGTAACGATCGACTTTGTCATGGTTCCCATTCATATAGAACCAAACTGCCTCTGAATATTTCTTATTGAAACATCTTGATGTTTTCAGTGTTGCATAAGAAAGTCTTTTGTCATGAAGGTTTATGTCTTTCTCATCTTTTTTGATTGGACAACAGTACAGATCGTTTGGTCGCATCTGTATCGTGAAATTACCAACTACAAAGTCAGTGGCCTGCATGTCCTTTTTAAGCCAAGATTCAATGAGAAAAGATATTATGGCAACATAATGAGAAAAACTTCTTATTCTTATTGGTGCTCGCCAAATGTTATCAGTGACTGAGAATTGGGTAAGGTCTTGAATTGTTGCAGCAGAACACCCTTCCCATGAAGTGTGCACTTTAAATGCTTCATCCAGCATTTTAGCAGAAGGATTTCCAACATTTATCTGAAATACATCAATAATGTCGTTCAGAAAATTCTTCTCTTTTATTTTCTCTGCATCGAAGAAGAGAAGGACTTCTGGCTTGTTGTCGTTCCCCTCTAAACTGGACTGCATAATCTCAAGACAGAGTCGTGTGCAGATATTTCAGAAGCAGTAGCCGAAATTTAGTCCAGATATTCTTCAGAGATTATCGAACAGATATTGTTCAGTGGCTAACAGTCGAAATACTCTTCTGTTTTTATCCCTTACACTTACGAGTCAATTCTCATTTAATCCAAGTATTGTTCAGTGCTTATCATTAATAGTCGATATGTGTTTCAGGTTTTATCACATATATAGCAGCAATCACTCAATTCACTCATTGTCGAAACATTCTTGAAGTCATGCTCGGGTGAGGCAGTCATTTTATTTTAGTTTTTAGCCCTTTTCATGCCAAAGGAGAATTAACAGGAAAGTGTGAAGCATTTCGATGCCGAGATGGGATTCGAACCGAGTTGCCAAAGGTACGGCTGCATCATACATCAGCGCGCTAACCACTAGACTATCGGCGCCGACGGCATCCGGAAGTGTTGTTCTATAGTTATCATCATGAGTCAATCATCATTTGCCTGAACTCGTGTTCAAGAGGGGCAGTTTGTCTGTAATAATAATAATAATAATAATAATAATAATAATAATAATAATAATTTTTTTTTCAAGCTTTTTGCAGACAGGAGAGTAGATACTGGTTTTATACTGGGTTTAACCTAGTAATATTCCTGAATGTGACCGTATGTTTGAATTGATTTGCTCTTCTTGGGTGACTGCATGTTTGCTTTTTCAGATTTCAGAGAACACAAAGGAAAAGAGGCAGCAGTCTGATCTGAGCTGCGCCGTAGCTGGGGTTTGTGGGGTCCCGGTACATGTTGCAATGTGCAATTTGTATGTTTATTCTATTTATCTATTTGCATTATTTACACAATGATTACATTTTTCAAGTTTGTAGGTGTCCAGATACAGAAACAGTATAATCAAATGTAACGTTGCACTGCATAGTCTTCACTGTATAAATTAAATATAGATTCATTCTTGTCAAAACTACAAAGAAATTCAGTCAAGAGCAGTCTTTCATTTTCTTTCATTCATTTTATTGGATCAACATTAAGGACACCAACAACCCAGCAAACAGTTGGACGTCCGATTACCAGTGAAAATACGTCCCTCCGTCACGTCCCGTCATGGTTGAAAAATAGTTCCAAAATGAAAATCCAACCGACGTCTTTGACGTCATCATCTGACCGTGAATTAAACGTCTTTTCTACACGTCCCTGGACGTTTAAATGTGTCGTCTTCTGGATGTATATTTTCTGTTAATGTATTAATGTGCAAGTACAAGCCTGCCCAGATAGCAAAATTTGTCTGGCCCACCTCTGGGCCATGCCCGTGCATCAGTTCTGGCCCAGTTCTGGCTGGGTCCCCGGCCCAAAACTGGCCCACATACTAAATACAGACATAAACAGTCTCCTGTGGCCCAGGTCTGGCCCACACCCTGTAAAATGACATATTGTTTTATGTGGCCCAGGTCTGGCCCAGACCCTGTAAAATGACATATTGTTTTATGTGGCCCAGGTCTGGCCCAGACCCTGTAAAATGACATATTGTTTTATGTGGCCCAGGTCTGGCCCAGACCCTGTAAAATGACTTATCGTTTTATGTGGCCCAGGTCTGGCCCAGACACTTCAAAACAGATCTGGCTGAGAGTTGGCTTGGTCCCTGGGCCACATTTGGCCCAGGAACTTGAAGACATAGTTCATTTTAGCAGAAAAACACAAATTCAGCCATTTATAAAGTTGATGAGTTTTTATTAAAATAATGGAAATATAATTAATATATAACATTAAACAGTAAATTAAACTACACACTAAATTTTCTGGAGAAGCCTTCTCTTCTGCCTGCTGTCCCGATCTGCTGCTAGCTGCTAGCCATCTTTAAATTTTCCCCTCCACCTCTGATTCAGCAGCATTCACTGTCAGTGTAACGAGTCGTCACTATGGTTGGGATCCATACGCAGCTTTATTATAATCGTGGTCGTACAAGCAGAGGTCAATACACAAACAAGGCAACAACAGAGGCTAGACAGAATCATGGTCAGCGACAGGCTGGAGATCAGGGCCGGCAGCATAAACAACAATAGTCCAGAAATGTGAGCAATAGTCCGATAGGCAGGCAGCAAGAATGTGTGGGTCAAAAAAACAGGCAAGGTCACAACAATAGGCAGTCCAGAAAATACAAAAATGCTCAGAATTGTCCACTGTGGCAAAACAAGACATTGCAATCAGAGCACGTGGGAGAAGGTCTTAAGTAGCTGAGATGCTGCACCAGGTGCAGCAGAAGATCAATGCCAGGTATGGGGCTTGTGGGAAATATAGTGCAGGGAAAACTAATTTTAAATTCCGGTGATGGAGCCCTCTGATGGTGGAAACGCTCTCTGTGACAGTCAGGGGGTTTCTCCGAACTGCAGCTTTAAAATAAAGTAACAACTGTAAGTAATAATGCAATAAAAGTAATAAAAATTAATAATGATAATACTTTGATGATTGTTACTTTCAAATTACATGGGGGAATAATGTATAAGGATTTTCAAGAGGACCATTTTAAAAAACAAAATAATATCTACTTAGTTAAATATAGTACAACAACCTTGATTGTTTTGCTTTTCTTGAATTTAAAGGGGCTGCAAAACAATCAGTCTTGTTATTCTTGTGCAGAGTGACCAAAATTTGAAAGAAAGAAATTGATTGATGGAACTTTACTGTAAAGTTAGTAAAATGTAATCTAACGAAATAAACCATAATAAAATGAAAGTTAGCACTTTGGTTTTCCTTTATTTAAAAAACGCAGAAGTGACGGCTTTCATTTTAAATAGGTCTCTCTCTCTCTCTCTCTCTCTCTCTATATATATATATATATATATATATATATATATATAATGGATGCAAACCCAGACAGCATCTGACTCTGTGCCAGATTCGTTTTCAACCGGCAAATCCGCGTTACAGTCACATCCGTTTCAGTGCTGTATCACAGTCCTAGACGGATCCGGCCCGTGTCTGGTTTCAGTGGGCACGGTCTACTATCGCAGAGCGGATTCGGGCCGAGTCTGGAGCTGGCCCAGTGCTGGCCCAGATGAGCGGAAAACCAGATGCGTGCCGGTATTGGCCCGTTGTGCCAAAAGACACTGGCCCAAGTCCGTTTTGCGGATTTGCAGGAGTGTGGGCCAGAATCAGGCCGGATGAAATTTGCTGTCAGGGCTAAATGCTGCCACTGATTGCCATATATGCTGATGTAACTTACAGTTTGTTATGCCACAATTAAATCATTTTCCTTTCCTCTTCAGAATTTATTTATACGTAAAAAGACCTAAATTTAATGATCCCTGCACCGATCGGGACTAGCACTAGTTAGGCCTATTGGCGTTTTATTACCCTGACAGCAAATTTCATCCGGCCTGATTCTGGGGAATCAGGTGTGTTAAATAAAGGAGACACACAAAATGTGCAGAGCAGTGGGTCCCCAGGACCAGGATTGAAAACCACTGGCCTAGTAAATTTTTATTAGCCTATCAATTAAAATCATTAATTTGATTAATTACTTCATAAGGCATTTCTCAAAGTAGGGCACCTACCCTTTTAAATATAGCCTATTATTAGGGATAAAATACCACACAAAATCTGACCTAAGCAAGCATCTCTTCAGCCAATTAATGAACTTAATGAACTTCACCCCATAGGCGGCTGAGTTGCGTCTTTACAGTAGTGGCTCGCCTGTTAGGAAACGAACGCGGGCCGACAGTAGATACACAGAACTGCGAAGAGCCCGCTGAATGTTCCTCAGAGTCGGCACGGCTCTGACCCTTTATCTTCTCACCGGCGTCGACACTGAGCCGACACCGTGCCGTGACCAAAAGTGGTTTGCCATGGGATATTTTTAAGAGAAAGATGAGAAGCAGTCGATCCAACAATATACATGATCTTCAGGCTATAGTGCCTCAGCAGTGCCACAGGCTGATCACTTCACTGATGCTGTCATTTGTGTTAGGAGCAAGTCATTTGCTGTAATATGAGCTGCAGACCAAGTATTTAGTGCACAAATTATCATACTTTAAAAAACTTTAACTTTTCTATTTTGCAAATCTGTTTTATTATTATTATTTATCTTAGGAAATATTCTAATTTTGAGATACTGGATTTTTGACTTTCATGAGCTGTATGCTCTAATCATCAAAAAAAAAAAAAAAAAAAAAAAACTTTTGAAATGTTTTACTTTACATGTGGGGAATCTCAAATATATGAAAGTGTTTTTGTTTGTTTGTTTGTTTGTTTTTTTAATTAGTTTCAATAAAAGAAAATAACTATAATATATGATATTCTAATTTTTGAGCTGCACCTGCATCTCGCTTTTTGTTTTTAGTGTGCATCCAGGAAAAAGAGAATGACTTTGTCACAATTAGTGTAAATGTGTCAAATTATGTCAAAAAATCTTTTCTTATGCTTTTTTTTTTTTTTTTCTTATTTGGCAGATGCTATGATGACCAACTTCCCGGCAGCAACAGAGTTGGACTTGAGGAATGCGGTTGGGAAGCATTTTATAAAAGATATAAAATCAATAATTAATTTCCTTTGAGTTCACTGTGGTGGTTGTTTTATTTGTTAAATAAATCAACAAAAGTGTTATTTTTTTACTTTGTCATTTATCTGTAATGTTTTAATGTTAAGTGTGATAATATGCTCTTGATTTGTATTAGATTTATTTCTTTTAAACATCTTAAGTTATGTAAAAATAATAATAATAATAATAATAATAATAAAATAATAATTTTAAGTTGAAAAAGGTAAATTCCCTGTCATAATATTTATATTTAAGTTTATTGCATTTATATTATTTTATTTTGTCTGTAATTCTTTAGCATTTTATACAGTTGTATTGCCTTAAGTTGTTAAAATATTGTTTCTTAATAAAAACTGTATATTTGTTCATACAAATGGATTGCCAGTTTGTTGTCTATTAGATGTATATATGTAGGTGTTCATTAGCTGTCTATTTTGTGACTAGTTTAGTCTCGAGCTATGGTTAGACATAGACAGCCCAAATTCAGTCTTGTTTTAGCCTAGACCCATATTCACCGTCTTAGACGTATACATGTAGTCGTTCAATAGTGGTCTGATGACTTGGGCTATGGTTAGACGTCTATTAACTTTTCACTGACAGCCCATTTTTTGCCATGTTTTAGCCTAGACGTCAGGGCTGTTTCAGCGTCTAATAGACGTCTTTTAAACCAAAAATTGCTTGCTGGTACAGTGCGAGACGAAGTGGCGTTCGTTTGTACGGTGGCTCTGAACGGTCAAAACACCTCTCAAAATGATTGCTAATTTGCTACGGGTGCGAAAAACGCAAAATAAATAAATAAATAAATAAATAAATATATATATTTTTTTTATTATTATGACGGACGAAAATTTTGGAGGCAGTGTGCAAACGTGATTGACAACATGAGGCCGTATTATTTTTTAACGTGCGAAAAATTTGGACGAAAATTTCGGACTCTGTGTGCAATGGCCTTTAGTGTCTTTTAAAAAGGTTTATTTTTTGCAAGAAAGGTTAGACAGTCATACAGAACACAAGTTGCTGCAGAGTGTAATACAAAGGAAGGAGGGCAGCAGTGTTACATCTCCTAACAGCTGGTAAGTTGGTACTTTTCCACACAAGAAAAGGAAGTCAGAATCACATTCCACTATCTGAAACCTCCTACCCCTCCACAAACCCAAGACGGTATGAGATTAAAGCCTATAAATAGTCAGTTATTGAACCTAATGTTAAAAAATTGGTCAAAACAAGAGCAAATACTTTGCAATTATTCTTTCAGTTGCCAATAAACGGTAGGCAAAATTTTGGGAAGGCCAACTTTCTCTTCCATGAGACAATGTGCTTTAGATACAGTACTACTAAATGTTATCTCTTTTTTCTGATTTTAAATGTTAACAATTAACAGCAGCTTTTAAACAATCTTTCATTTTGGATTGACGCGCATGTGTTCTAATACATGCACTTCCTCAATGCTCATGCACTCTAGCAGGGGGAGGGGGGAAATAAATGGAAACGTACACATTTTCTGAGTACTGAGAAGCTCTAACCCTTCATGAGCCATGAAAATGTCAGCAGGTGTATGTAAGTAAAAACTAATAAATAAAGTGCTCACTAGTTAAATAAACGGGTGTACATTTGATGAGCATTAACTTGAAAATAATTAGAAATTAGCACTGAAAACAAGGGTTGCAGCAAGTGATTGTTTTCTTCCATTTCTTATAGGAAGAATGAAGTGAAGTCTGATGAAGCATTTCATGATGTTTTAGGTGAAGAATTATGTTTAATGACAGATTTGATGTGGTGACCTACTTTCACAAGGTAAGCTGTTAACTATCAAAACCAAATGTTCAGTTGACTGCAAAGGGATAAAATGTTTTTACAACTCACCGGAAGTGGTATTTGGCTTTTCATGTAGGCCTATGGCCTACGTTTTCTGAGAAATCGAGAGCATTTTTCGAAGTAAAATGGCCATTGCTGAAGTATTGCATCAACATGTGCTTTACTGTGACTTTCACTTAGATTACTGTAGGAACATTATAGTCACGGCGGTTCGTGACATAGTCACGAAATTTAATCTATTAATTCGTGTTCATGGACACGATCTCCCTCTTTTTTCGTGTCACGCAACACGAATTTCAATCTAATTTATTTCAATAGGAAATATCTTTCGTGCCTCGTGCCACGTTTTTCTTTCTGCCATTGGGGACCACAGACGCTGTATTGTTTTCTCATCATTTGTTATTTATTTGTTTATTTATTTACTTACTTTAAGTGCTATACTCAGCATTTAATTATGAGATGTTATGTTTGTATTTATTGCATGATATTTGTTGTGCTTACAGTCAAAAAATATGGTAAATTCATTTCCCTGGTAAATTAACGAGACTGTTCCACCGCTTCTTCCTTTTTTCTTTTTTTTTTTTTTTTTTGTTGTTGTTGTTTGAGAAATGCCGTTTTTCCATCGATTTGGTGTGTCAAATCTAGCAGTAAATGCTACAGCACCTGAGCCTTCCCGACTTTTACAATGGTGAATATGCCAGTTAAAACTACCCTATTCTGATTCTCGTCTTTTTTCTAAACACAACACGAGTGCTTTAACAATACGATGTTTAGCCTACTATACAATTCTTCATAATTACTATCCCTGCAATTGTTTACTTTTAAAATTTAAGTTGGAAATCTCTTCACTAATGAATATTCTGTAATTCTTATTGTAATTCTAATAAACAATCATAGTTATTTTTTATGTTTTTTATTATGGACCTCAAACTACTCTGTAATTCTCTTTGCTCATCACAGCTGTTCTAATGAAACAAATATGATTTTGTTTTATTTTTATATTTATTTTCTGAAGCTTACATTTTTATTTATTTATTTGATTTATTTACAGTTCAAGCCATATTAAAAAAAAAAATAGCCTAAAAAAAAACAAAGAAAGAAAAGAGAAAAGTTTTGGAGCAATACCCATGATCCTCAGGCTCCGTTGCTATGGAGACAGAGCCAGTCTGCTTTGCAATTGGGCGAATTCTTCTCATTGCGCTCAAACCACTGTCCAGGGTTGCGTTTCCCAAAAGCATCATTAGCTAAGGTCGTTAGCTCCATTGAACTCTATTGGTAACGACGGAGTTTACGACCATAGTTGCTTTCGGAAACGCACCCCAGGTAAGTTGCATGCTAATAAATAATGAACACGTTTTGTTTAAACGTTAACTAATCCCTTTCTTTGCCATATTAGACTCACGCGGTTTACATGTTAGGACAAAAATTAAAGCCCGACCAATGGTTTCCTCATTATCAACGAAAAAACGTGAAATTAGGCTTGCTAAACGGGGCTAGCTAACTTTAGGTTATATCAGCTGAAGTGTAACTTAAAATGGATCACTGCATTAATGTGTGGGTTATAGGTGATTTTATCTCAATCATTATGACCTTATGTTTCAATAGTATACAAAATGAAGAAATTGGAATATTACTGAGCGCTAAACACGCGCGTGCAGTAAATGTTTCATTCATACTCGACACCAGAGGGCGCTCTCGAGCAAAAGGTACATAAAGACTCCTCGAAGTAATAACGAATGACGTCCGAGGAAATCCCTAATATGGAAAAAGGCATCCAGCTGTTGATATGCCGAATAAAAACAGAAACGTTGTGACTGATGGATGGACAATGAAAGATAAAAACATGACACATATATATGCTATGTGATCATCCAGGTAATCAATAAAGTATACAAATGATGTATTCATAATGTATAATGTATAAAAAAATATCAATATCAAATATCACAGAATACAAATGACTGGTTATTATCCAGCAGTGTAGACTATTTAGCCAAAGAGTCACCTCAGCTGTCCGAATCCAGATACACCTCATTTAGTGAACCCAAATGCACTTTTAAGAGCCAACCTCTATTTGGCAGCCGTGGCCTAATGGTTAGGGAGTCGGGCTTGTAATCAAAAGGTTGCAGGTTCGAGTCCCAGGTCCGGCAGGGATTGTCGGTGGAGGGAGTGAATAATCAGCGCTCTCTCCATCGTCAATACCACGACTGAGGTGAGACCCTTGAGCAAGGCACCGAACCCCCAACTGCTCCCCGGGCGCCGCAGCAATGCAATGGCTGCCCACTGCTCCGGGTGTGTGTTCACGGTGTGTGTGTGTGTGTTCACTACTGTGTGTGTGCACTTGGATGGGTTAAATGCAGAGCACAAATTCCTAGTATGGGTCACCATACTTGGCCTCACGTCTCGTCACTTTCACTTTCACTTTTTTCTCTTGCTATCTTTTTCTATTTCTGTCTATATCTCACATCCTCTGTTTTCATCTGTCTCACTAACTATATTTCTATCCGTCTTTCCAATCTATATCTTTATCTAGTTCTCAGTCTTTATTTCACAAACTTCCCTCTCTGTCTGTCTTTCTCTACTTGTCTGTCTTCTCCACCCTTGTCAGTCTGTCCTTAGACTGTCTGTTATAATGTCAATGCTACAAAAAAGAAATGTCCCTTTTGTCAGGGCATTTTATTTTGTCCACAGACGATCTGTTTCCACTGTAAAAAGGAGCAGCATTAGAAGCAGTGCCTCAAGAAGAAGCTTGAGCGATTTGAAGAAGAACCACAACATTGCATCCATCAAGGATGAAACCATTGTCATGGTATGTACAATTTCTTACATGACATTAAACTGTCCGGAAAATCTAGGAAGTAAATTCAGTGATACCAATTGTGATTAAGTGAACATACCAATCCAAGGTCAGAAAGGCATTTTTTTTTTGCCAATATATGAGGTTGATTTATTTTATTTTTCAATGATTTTATGTATTTCATATCAGAACAAAATTAAAACTACAATTTTACTATAAACTTTGAAGACAGATTTAGTTTCGATTTTGTGATGTCTAATGTACTGTTTTTATTTCAGTGGTAATATGCTTGGGTAATTACATCTTAGCCTTAACAGTCCTAAATTATCTATCACAGCAAAACTGCAACACACAGCCAATTTAAGTGATACCTGAGAATTCCAAATTCATAAAAAACACAGGTATGCATTATGACAGAATCACAGGTGCAATATAGACCTTGTTCCTGAATAAACGATGAGTGCCGCCATTACGAATTCTAACTTCAGATTGGATGCTCTTCTGTTCTGGTCTCCACAGGTACCCTTTCAAATAGCATTCTCTTTTTAATGTAGCTAATTTCAGCAGCTTTGTGTATTCTACACAGACACATTAAACTTTGAGGAGTGAGACACTGACAAATGATGATTATTGTGACATTGCAAAGTCATGGCGCTATGGAGCTGTGTGCTTTTTAAAAACATTTTAATAGGTTTTACATGAGATTATCACCTAGGAATATATGCTAATTTCATTGGAGAGCAAAAAGCATCCTTCTGGTTAATTGTCAGGTGTGACTTCTGCATTCAGGAAAAATAGCTATAATATATCAAGGGGATGAGAAATAACAAATGGACTGCATTCATACTGTACTACCCAAAGCACTTTACACTGTACACACATCAGCTGTAAATGTATGTGGAGCATTTACCCATTTGGTCATATAATCATAAAGTTCTGCCTTTATTTTGAATAAATCTATAGATTTTCACTGTGCAATTTGAGAGTGGTTACATAACCTTCCAATGTAGGTGCGAAACCTGAGCTACTAATGTTGCAAAAAGTTCTTTGATACTCTCATGGTGTGAGATGCATGCATATATTTTTAAAGTCACAGTTTATGTTAAGTATGTAAAACATTTTTTCAATGTTTAAATCTTAAAGGGATGGCTCCTCACTAAAGCTTAATTTCAGTCGTCAACTTCTAACCAGAGGCGGACAGTAGTGAAGAATTTTTACTCTGCTGTGAAATTACTTTTCAAGCGTCTGTACTTTTATCAGTTTTTCTTTTGAAAACTTTACTTCACACCATTCCAAAGCATAATATTCTACTTTTCACGGCACTGTGTTTCATATTACATATAATTTAATATTTAATTACATTAGAAATCTATTACGTTCTTACTTTTACTCAAGTAAAATGATTCAAAGATTTACTTGAGTACAAGACAGTACTACATTTTTAATGTTTTTTAAGTATTAAAGATAAAGAGTAGTGTACAGTAGTGAAGTAAAGTTTCCCAAAGAAAAACACTCTGATAAATAATTTACTTGAGTAAAGTAAAAATACTTACTCCACCTCTCCTCCTAACCTTCTTGATAGTAGAAACTTGGGAGAGGTTTCCATTTTTCTATAACCAACACAGTTTGTTAGAACAATACTGGGTCTTTTCATACAATTATCATTTTAAAAATTAATTTATCTTTAGGCACGGCCAAACAGTACTTCCTCAAACCATTTAGTAAGATTTTGACACTACAAATGTGTATGACAGCTGACTCCAAAAACATTCCTTCCTGTCTGCCAGAGGTTTTACCTGCATAGTATTCCGAAGTTTGAAAGTAACTGCACAAAATTTGTGAATGAGGAAATATAACTGTATGTCTGTATAAGCCAATTTTATGTCAGTAATTTGTATATTATTTTTGTTTGCTTAGAGTGTTGATTTGCATGTAATAAATTAAATTATATTTTTTTATAACTTTCTATGAGAGACAGTTTGATATTTCTTGTATATATGTTTCAGTGATATTTCTTATGTTTATGATGTATGGTTTCTGTTCTGTTCTTTAACGGCCACGCACTTGTTGTTGCGCAGTATTGAAAAGGTGCGAGCAGGAAACGCAAGGGAGAAACAGTTTTCATACCGTCTTGCTGTCATTTATAGATAACTTGTGTTTAAAGGTTTAAGTAAACACGAGTTAAAGGTTTAAAGTGTAATATCATAGGAAGAACAAACTGGATTTGTAAATTTGTTTTGATTAAACTCGCATTCTGTTTACGGATCCTTGACTTGACTTCTGAGATGAGTAAGAACCCATTTTCCTGCCACTTTGAGTTAATCAAGGACTACATTATTTCATTTTTTTTTTTTTTTTTTTTTTTTTCATATTAATCTGTCGTTGATGACTGAAATTATTTTTAGGTTGAACCATCCATTAAACAATTGCTTTAATCAGTCCACAAAAGAGATCAAGCTTTTTAGAATGATGGGAAGAGCGCAACAGATGTCAAATTCCACATTTGCAGTTTGTCATGCGCAAACCCACAAAATTGCACTGTATGATTCAAACAGATTAACACTTAAAACATAGAGATTAACCATGAGTTTAAACTGCACCTGTTTTAAGTAAGCAAAACATAACACTTGTTTAACTTGCACAGGTTGGAACCAGGGGCCGGATTCACGAACATCTTCTTAAGAAATAAATTAAGAAATTGAACAACGAAGTTGTTCATAAGAATGTTCTTGCAATTCTTGATTTTTTTTTTAAAGTAGTTCTCAAATATGTTCTTAAGAACATCATAATTTGTTCTTAAGAAGAAAATGACACATCTTTATTTGTGTGAATACATGGTTTCTGCAAATGATCCTACCTTGACAGCAAATTTCATCCGGCCTGATTCTGGCCCACACTCCTGCAAATCCGCAAAACGGACTTGGGCCAGTGTCTTTTGGCACAACGGGCCAATACCGGCACGCATCTGGTTTTCCGCTCATCTGGGCCAGCATTGGGCCAGCTCCGTACCAGCCCGGACTCGGCCCGGATCCGCTCTGCGATAGTAGACCGTGCCCACGGAAACCAGACACGGGCCGGATCCGTCTAGGACTGTGATACAGCACTGAAACGGATGTGACTGTAACGCGGATTTGCCGGTTGAAAACGAATCTGGCACAGAGTCAGATGCTGTCAGGGTAATAATCATAATAAGCACGCACAAGTCTGTTTTCATCACGACCATGATTGGCGCTCGGCTTCACGTTTTTAATGCGCCGTGTTTTTGAACAGTTACCTTTAAAGAGCCTGTTTTAAGCTTCGGCTATCTGTTTTATTCATTTTCGTGTTGTGTTTTTCAGCCCTCATCCGAATGAACGCTTCCGGTAACGTTATGTGTGTGCATTCATCTGCGCTAAAGATGGCCCAAGATTATGTCGTATTTATAGGCTAAATAAAATAACAAATGTTCAACCAAACCTCACTATCTGACTCGTCTTTGTAGAGAGTTTTGATGAAGCGATCATTGTTTACATTATCATTCAGAGAACTGGTGCACATCCCTGACAGCAAATTTCATCCGGCCTGATTCTGGCCCACACTCCTGCAAATCCGCAAAACGGACTTGGGCCAGTGTCTTTTGGCACAACGGGCCAATACCGGCACTCATCTGTTTTTCCGCTCATCTGGGCCAGCACTGGGCCAGCTCCGTACCAGACTCGGCCCGGATGCGCTCTGCGATAGTAGACCGTGCCCACTGAAACCAGACACGGGCCGGATCCGTCTAGGACTGTGATACAGCACTGAAACGGATGTGACTGTAACGCGGATTTGCCGGTTGAAAACGAATCTGGCACAGAGTCAGATGCTGTCTGGGATTCCTATAGCCAGTGTTGTAATGCTTAAATATAACAATTAATTTGAAGTAACCCAATTAATCCATTAAATAATTCATACTTTTTGGGATTTAAGAAGTGATTTACGATGGTTTTTAAGAAGATTATTTTGTCTTAAGAACAATCTTAGGTAAAAAGACAAGAATATTCTTAAGAATAATTTTCGGGAATACAAAATATTCTTAACTTTTTTTCTTAACTTGGAAAATAATAAGAAAATGGCAGTTAAGAAGAAATTGCTTAATGTTTACTTGACGTACGTCTTTTTTCCCATAGACATTTATGCAGGTAAGAGCTGCATGATATATCTTTTCAGCATAGACATTGCAGTGTATGCATGTGAAATAGCACATTGTAGTCACATTGCAGGACGCATGATGCCAAGTAGGGGAAAATAAAAGATAGATAAGATGGATAATCTAAAAGAAAAGTCTATTTGATTTTACATAATTAGATTATATCTATCTGTAGGCTCTTGGAAATATTTTTTTTCAAATAAAAAAAATACAAATCGAATGCTAAAATCATTATTCCTATTTTTTTTTTTTTTTCATACATTTATATATCGGGGCATTGTTGTTATGCTGTTAAAGATAGGCAATATTAGATAAACCAATCAGAGAAGCTAGATTTTGAAAGTAGCCAAATAATAAAAAAATCCTACATTTCATATAAGGGCTTGCACCAAAGCAGCTCCCCCAAAACACATGAACATGCTTTGTCTTAACTACTTCTAGAGTACTAACCATATTAAACTCCTACTTCATTACTAACCATACTGTATCAAACAACTCCTTCATATGTGTAAAACCACCAAATATTATCAACAAATTCCCCCTGAATAAAAAATCCAGATAATTACCTGTCTAACATAATTAAAGCAACCATGGTGTCACTTAAGGCTCTTAAAGAAAACAAAACACATGGGGTTTATGAATCAACCATAAATCAATCACCAAAAAAAGAAAACATGTATTTGTCACCTATCTGTACATGTACTGCTGCACTTGTGTGATGTTGTGATCTTCATGTATTTGAAATATGTTTAAGCTTTATTTGCTATATACATATTTTGTTTTCTTCAAACCCACTGCTGTCTTCACAGGGTCAGCCATGGGTGCAGTTGATCTCAGTTGCAACAAGAAAAACTCGGGTATATAAATAATGCGTGTAGGGTAATTATTGGTGATGCTCATTAGTCAAGCAAAAAGTTCTATATTTTTATTCTGATACTCCACTAGAGTAATTTTGCATGATCCATAGTTACAAAAAAATATATACATTTATTTATCTTAAACTGGGCCTTTATGCAGGCATTCAGTTCATCGTCTGTCAGAAACAGGCCGTTTTAGATAGAGCCTTCTTGAAGCCTACTATGGTTACTATTCTAATGTGCCTGCATGTAAAGTAAAATGTGGAGCCAAATATAAACAACATGTTTAAACACATTTACTATAAGAAAAAGGATGACCTTTCTTATTTTCATATTTTGGGGGTCTCTAGATGTACCCGGGACACATACTGTTATGGACAAAAATACTGGCATTTCTGTCAGATAATAGATGCACTACTTCTCCCAGAAACCTTTTGAAGTTACAAATTGATTGCATTGGAACAACATAAAAAAGCAGAGGAAAAAAGCCAAATCTGAGACACTCTACACAGTTCTCCAAACATGGGCTGGACAAAATGTACTCCCTCAACTTAATATTGGGAGCATATTCTTTGGAAAAAAATAACTGAATTGAATCGCCTCATGTAACCATCAGTGGGTTTCCCCAGCTGCTGTTTTGAGATCTCTAGACAGCTGCTCTATGGGATTTTGATCTGGATTAATCTCTGGCTACTTGAACCATCCAGTGTTTGTCTTAAGCTTTTAAAACATGCTTTGGGTCCTGTCATGCTTTAAGACCCATGGCCTATGATAGAGACCCAGCTTTCTGACATTGGGCCTTACATTGCACCCCAAATGTCTTTGCTAGTCTTCGGATTTGGGCAACAAAGCAACCCCATAATATTAGTGAACCTCCACCATGTTTGACTGTAGAGACATTGTTATTTTCTTTTGAAGGCCTAATTTCATTTTCAGAATGATGTGCTTTAACAAAAAGGTCTGTTTTAGTTTTATTTATCCACAGGACATTCTCCCAAAAGGATTCTGCAGACATCCATCCTATAAAACAGACATCCTATAAAACCCAGCTGGCTTAATGTGTCAAATTTGACCAAAATGAATTGCCAAGCAGTAGAGAAAGCAGCAGTGTAGTATTCTCAATTGTGAGCTGTGGTGCAGTATTAGCATAAACATTACATGGTTATTGAAGCAAGTATACCACCTTGGAACTAAGAGTAGTTTGGATCTATGGTACAAGTTAAACCTGGTTCAACTTTTGATTAGTGATAAACATCACTTGTCATCCTTGCAGGTCTGGTCACTACTGCCTCCATTGTTTGTTGTAGCTTTGACTTTGAAGCTGGCAAGCTGTTATGTACTGCATCTACATCTACATCTGTTTCTCTTTACAGCTCCATTTCCTCACGTGAGAGTTCTATGACTATTGTGGCTCTTGACAATGCATCCGCAGCAACTAAGACTTTGCCTGGAACATGCACTATGTCGTATGAATATCGCAGAAGTCTCAGACTGAATCTTTGAATCCTAGGGGGTAAGTCATCCAGTGCCTTTGTTCCCAGAAGGGCTAGCAGTGGCTTGTGCTCTGTCTCTATAGTAAAATGGAGGCCAATCAGGTATGAGCTAAGTCTTTCACAAGCCCATGTTATTGCCAATGCCTCTTTCTCCGCCTGGGCATATCTCTGTTCCATCTCAGAAAGAGTTTGTGAAATAAAAGCCACAGGATGCCGTTCCTTGTCATTCTGCATCTGGGTAAGAACTGCTCCTAATCCAAACAAGCATGCGTCAGCTGACACTTTTGTTTTTGCGTCTGGCTTGTATTGTGCCAATACTTGGGTTGATGACAAGTCAGATTTTATCTTTTCAAATGCTGCTTGCTGCACACTGCCCCAAATCCAGTCGTTCTGCTTGGCTCACTTTGTGGCCTACAAACAAAACTTCAGACTGTGCAAAGAAACACTTTTCATTCAGAGTTAGGTTTGCTTTCTGAATTCTGGACAGGGCCTTGTTCAGTCGCTCTTCATGTTGGGCTTTATCTTTACCACATGTCGTCAGCATGGCATATTACTCCTGTTATTCCTTCTAAAAGCTGAGACATACATCTCTGGAAGTGTTCTGGACCTGAGTTGATGCCAAAAGGTAGGACGTTAAAGCAGAATCGACCAAATGGTGTGACAAATGTTGTGAGTTCTCTGCACTCCTGTGCCAGTGGTATCTGCCAAAAGCCAGATCGTGCATCCAGCTTAGTAAAAATTGTAGCACCGTTCAGTTGGGCCAGTGACTGTTCAACAGAAGGTAATATGTGCCGTTCTCTGCATACTGCCTAATTTAGCTTGGTTAATTCGATGCATATCCTGATTTTACCATTTGGCTTTACCACAGGCACCATGCCGGCACACCATTCTGTCGGTCGTTCTATCCTTGAAATCACCCCCATTTATTCCATACGCTGTAACTCCTCCTTTATTTTGTTTTCCAAAGGAATTGGCACTCTGCGTGGGGTTGTGAGTGCATATGGTACAGCATCAGATTTTAGGCGAATACAGTAGCCGTCCCAATCCAGTAAACACTTTTGGAAATGTATTTTTGAACCTTTCTTCTGGTAATTCTACTGCATGAATCTGTTCAATAAGCTGCAATGCCTTAATAGCTGGCAGGCCCAATAGGGGTCTGGAAAGTGAATTGATCACATAAACAGGCTCAGAGGTTGTGCTGTCTTTGCTTTCCAGCTTGCAAGTTAACTGTCCTGCCACCTGTAGTCGTTTATTATTTGGCCCGTACAGTTTTTTTGTTTTGTTTTGTTTCCATCAATGGTCCGTCTCTTTTGTAATCATATAGTTTTGTGGGGGTGGCTGTGACAGCGGAGCCGGTGTCAATTTTAAAGGAAATACTTTCTCCATTCAGTGTTATGTCTGTGTACCATCTCGTCTTGTGATCTTTTACTTCCCCTAGATAAAGGGGGTCTTCATCTGTGTCGTGTTCTTCAAACACTTCCTGCACCAGCTGCCTGGAACGACATACTAGCATAATGCCCTCCTAATGCCAAAACAGCTTATAGCTACTGTTTCAGCTAAAAAAGTTACATTTTGTATGTAATGGTAAAGTGATTATATTTTGTTTCGTTTTTTTATTAAGTTAATTTAGAAAGAATTGGAGCATATATTTTTTTTTTGTTCGTTAAATATAAGTTTTCGTTTTTTAAAGGATCGAACAGTGGCCAGCGGAAGACTGTTTATAGTCTGTTTGATCAATTTACCTTCTCAAATCATCAGGACTTATCTAAAATAAAATCTATAGATATAAAACAGTTCAAGTAGCTATGAAACTATGTTAGTTTAAACGTTAAACCTAGATAAATGTGTGCTATTAGGCGCATATCCAATCACTTTTGCGGAGAGAGGAACCTAAAGCCGCTTTGCAGGACATGGAGGCGCCAGCGCGATCATTTGCATATTTTCAGTGGAAACAATTTAAAATTATCCATCATTTTTGCTCACAAAGGTGAGAGTAATAGAGCATTCGGAAATATATAGGGTCTACTTTTATTTGTGTGCACTCACAATATTAACAAAACGTTACAAACAGTGGTTTTATAAAATAAAGAAAACAAACATGAGGAGCTTTCTGCCGTCTTGTACTTCAATAGGAGCGCAAAACCAAAATGAAACCAAAACTCAGCGCATACATGCCTCACAAACATGATAAATATATGAATAGAAAGCTTTTGTTACTTAACGAAATAAAACAAATACAAATCTGTAAAGATTAATTTCTCCAAAGAGTAGTAATACACTAGTTTATTAATGAATCATTCAAATATTCATTGTATTAAATTTTGCTGGTGCTTTGTGGCATTTGGCATGTGTCTTTCAGAAGGTGGTGTGGCCGCCTTGCTCATATGCTGTTCTTACCGTTATGCTCTGCTTATAATGACATACAGGCTTATGCTCTGATTATTCAAGCAGGTGTAGTTGCTTTGGCCAATTTTGATAACAGATGCATTTTTGACTAGGCCCACCCAATTTTCTCTGCCCACCCACATTGTGAATCCTGGCTACGCTACTGGTGAAAAGGGAATGATCGGGGATATAACCGATAGTCAAACACGCGCTTCAGAATAGCATCACGCTGCTCTCATCACCTGCTTTCACCAAGGATCCGTTTAAGGTAAGAAAAGATAAAGTTTGTCTGTAAAACCTTTTTAATATTAATATTAATAGGTTAATAAATTACATCTATTTGTCTAAGCAGTTTTTAAGGATTCTCGCAGGAAACAAAGCATGATGAAATGTTTATGGAAAAGTCTTTGCTGACTGATGTTTAAATATGCTCTGTGAATCTTTTTTCTTTTTTTTTTTGGCTGTGTTACAGGAAAAATCTCAGTGTCTGTAGACAATTTTAATAGCCATTTCGATTAATTTTGAGGAATAAAAAGGAGCGCAAAAGCATAAATAATACATGTATAGCGAGAAGGATAGGCTATTTTAGACTTTGTAAATATTTATAGCTATATATATTTGTAAATATATTTCCGAGCAAGATTTTGTCGATATAGTGTCTTGGAAACACCTTTGTTCTTTACATCTTGCTTAACAGTTCCCAGTCTTTAGGCCTACTGCACAGCGCGCATGCGCAATACTGTTCAAAAGTTCTCCTTGTGAAACCAGAGCGAAAACTAGTACAACACACGTCTAAATGTAACAGTTGCGCCCTCTGCTGTCTCTGGAATATTATATATGTGATATAATATAATGTGAAAGATGTTTCTTTGAAAGAAATGAATAGGCTACTTTTATTCGGCAAGGATGTGTAAAGACTTGTATTGTTAGAAAAGAGTTCTATTTTGAATAAATGCTGATATTTTTACCCTTTTAATTATCAAAGAATCCTGTAGAAATTATCACATTCCAAATAAATAAATAAATAAATAAATAAAATGAAAAAGGAGGAGCTCAACTGTTTAATAATACAAGTAATAAATCACTATATTAGAATGATTTCTGAAGGATCAGGAGACACTGAAACTATAAAACTCTTACTTTGAATTGCCATAATTCTTCATAATATTAATTTTTAAAGATTAATGCTTTAAAAGGCATGCTATTAGTTCGTTTGTTCTATGAAAACACTCTCTTTTCAGGTTTGAAAAATGGACATGATCAATATAACCTGTTCAGAGATTCAAACTCCAGTGGGTTTTGTGTATGTGATTCTGCCTGTTATAATGAATCACACCAGTAATCCTGACTGTGAGCAGAGCTGGTATTTAGAGGTAAGTGTGTTCCTCAAACTACACCATTATTAACACACACACACACACACACACACACACACACAATATAATTCTCATCTGTTGTATTTGTTCAGGACAGGAGTCTGATTGTAGATCCATCAGATCCTCAAAGACTAATTGATCCTGCTATTTCTGTCTCATCTGATCGTCTCGTCACGTCTCGCTGTGTGAATCTGAATTATCAGATCATCTGTGATTCTGCTGATGGAGTAAATCAACTCAATCTCTCAACATTCATCTGTTTAATTTGAATGTGTTATTTTAAATGTTGCTATAATGCTTATTTCCTTCATTTCAGTCTCATTTCAGTCGTGAGATCATGTTCAGAGGTGAGAGAAACTGTTTTTCGATTGAGATCAAACTCTGTGTTGAAGTGAATTATGATGATTGTGAATGTGTTTTTCAGTAAGGAATGAAACTGCAGCGACTCCAAACTCAGGTGGGTTTCAGCTGATAAACAACTGATTATTCACTAATCAAATCTGATTCACACTCAGTCCACTTTCTATCTTTTCTCTTATATTGTCTCATATTTATGATCATTATTTGTTTGATCTGTTGAAGTGACTCCAGATCTCCAGCAGCATTCAGGTAAAATATTAAAAAAGGTGACATCTGTGTTGTGATTTGCTTCCTGATATTATTATATATCTTGTATAGATCACTTCTGGTGGCTTTTAGCTGTTTTCATCACTATTCTTCTCATCTTCTTCTTGATCTGTTTGATGAAGCATAAAAGGATCTTCATGTGAGTCCTAATTAATCTTAATGAATCATATACTGCATCTGTCAGTCTGAATAAACACAGACTCTGTGCTGGATGTGATAATATGTAATAATCAGAGTCAATCTGTTGTCAGATGTTTTCAGAGGTTAATCTCTCAGCGTGACGATGATGATTCAGCAAACAGGTGAGTGATTTATGTGTATGAACAACACTAAGATCATGGGTTTGATTCCCACAGAATGAATACATTTATCAAAGGCGCTCTTTGACTGCATGAGAGTCATTCAGATAAATGAATAAATGTAATGAAGTGAATCACACTGAAAAGGTGATACAGGTGGATGCCTTCACACAGATCTGATGGGAATGAATCTTCTGCTGAACCTGAATGTGTTTCTCTCAGGGATCCTGACATGATGAAGAAGGGCGTTTGTGTTCATTCTGAGCTTCAACACATTTATTCTCATTAATCTGCATCTGTAACTGTAACACTGTTTTAAACGTTAAATTTTAAACGTTGTTTATAGCTTCTGATGTATGTTGTGTAATGTACAGCTGAAATAATGAAAAGCAAATGTGCTATAAATTACACGATTTATTAAACTTTTGGTATTTTTAAACTATGTGCATATTAGGATTATCATTCTGTCCTCATTTATTCATCCTTGTGATGATGATTTACTTTCTTGTATGAAAGCTACAAATCGTTCTAACATTTTAGCCAGGAAAGGACAATTTCATATAGGTTGATATTTAAATTTGGACAACACCAGTATTTATGGATTCATTCATGGTAAGCACTGCTGGGCACTAAATGGTCAAAACAAGACGTAAACAAACTGGAGATCAAGTATACAGGTTATTTAATACCTGAAACAACTGTAACAAGTGAGGCAAAATCAGGTTGTACACAATTTGAAAACAGAACTCACAAAAAACTCTAGCACACTAGCATGAGAGGTATAGGACGTTTTCCCCAGTCATCTCAAAGCTTTCATTTGAGTGGGTACAATAGTTAGCGGAAGCTAGAGGTTTGAGTTTCTTAAGGTTTAAATATGGATATTTTTCTTACACATGCACATTGCTTCAGAATGAATTTAGATTAGATTAGATTAGATTCAACTTTATTGTCATTACACATGTACAAGTACAATGCAACGAAATATTTATCACCCCAGAACACTTTTTATGATAGATTAATGCACTTTATTTTGCTTCAGAATCCCAACCTCCATTCACCACCATTATAAAGCTTAGAAGGACATTTTAATATAACTCTTTCTTGCAGGTGAATAAATCATGGGGTAATTTTCATTTTCTTGTGAACTATCCCTTTACACTCAAGACAGTTGGATTGATGTCTGTTATTTACTGCTTTGTATTTCAAGTAGAAATGAGCAGAAATCTCACTCGCCCAATCTGTTTAAACAATTTACACAAATATCCCACAGTTTGAGTATTTCACTTTCATTTTTAGAATTTTATTTGCTTGAATGATTTTTTAAATTAAGTTTGCATCAGTCATGTTTGTAAGTGTTTGTAAATCCCCCGACTGCAGATCTAAAATAAATACTGCTAAGTTTAAAACGAAAGTATACTAGAATAGCTTTGACAGCTAGTCCTCCCTCATCTGACACTGCTGTCAAGCCACAGCAGCATGCTCCTTCCACTCACAGTTGTGTGCTTCCTGCTTTGAGTCACCATTAAGCTGACTCAAAAACCAGCTGGTTTTGTACGAAATATTTCATCAAATATTTTGGACAAGGATTCACTTAAGGTACGAAATATGTATAATGTTATGTTTTCGATCGTTTGAAAGTTTCACGTTTATATTTCGATCTTTGGCTTGTAATGAAGTTCGGATGAGTGTTCTTTGTAAGGATTTTGATCGTCTGACTTCAGCTGAAAAATAAATACTTTGACGAAAAGCTCTTTAAAACGAAATAAGTCTCTCACATTCACATGATTGCGAGTTACATTTATATTTTTTCCGCCTTGTCACTTCTGTTTCTGTATGTCCGAACATTGTGCTCTCATAAAAGGACATTGAGGACAACAGAGTCATTGCATTCTGGCTTCTGCTTTCGTGCTTCCTTATGTGGATAAACATTAGGCTATTTGTTGAATTTGTAAGAACATGATGATTTGTTTAAAAAAAAAAAAAAAATATATATATATATATATATATATATATATATATATATATATATATATATATATATATATATATATATTCAATTTGACAAGTCAAATAAATCAATTAAATAATAATACAAAACAATAATCCCACTCTGTTTGCTCTGTAAAGCTTTTTGTAAGTGATATTTTCCACCCAAGTTACACCAGAGAACGATCAAGAAAGCATTAAGAAAACTGATCAGAGGCTTAAACAGTGTATTGTCTTTGAGTGGGCAACCTCTTGGAGTATGCCGGTTCTCATGGGCCCAGGCCGCTAGGGGCCCCAATTTACAACTTTGTATTTATTTATTTATTTGAGCGCGTATTCTAGCACTCTAGTGGATGGATATACCTTGCCAATTTGCCATTTGTTTCGTATGGCTGCTCTTTATATATATATAATTTACAATCTACTTAACCTCTTAACCCATTAACTGCCATTAACAGCCTTCTTGAATAGCTAATGGCAGTTAAAGGGTTAATGTTAACCAAATAATCAAATAAATAAATCCTATTATATTTGGAAATAAAAGTACGGAAGTTCTAAGAGGCCATGCATTGTTTTTTTTTTTGTTTTTTTTTTTCTATCTTGTTTTCTCATTATCACGACTTAATCTTCTCGTGATCTCGACATAACAAAAGTTGTTTTCTCGTTATCACGACTTATTTTTCTCGTGATCTGGACATAACAAAAGTTGTTCTCTAAGTTACACAGCTGCGCCACCAGATGGCAGTATAGAACTTAAGATAACTCATATATCCACCTTACGGTACATGTTTGGGACAGAGTGACCTCTCCGTAATTGCTATAATTTGTGCAGTTCATTACTGACATTTAACTGACCTATAAATGCTAAATGCTTGAATAAAAATGATTATATTTGACTGAAAGTGTATGTAATCGTTACGTTCTAAATGCTGCACGACTCGTTTCACTACTGCAATAGCATTCAGTGAAACTTATTGCTTATTAAAACCAATTTTGACGTCTCTGTATAGTATTCTATTTGCAACCTATATCTTTATTTGTTAATCTTTGAACGACAACTGTTAGCACATTATGATGTAGAACGCGCTATAATGACATATTTGTAATGTGCATTATAGTCCTTATTTTTAACCTTTATTGTTAATAAATATATTGATAAGAAATGTGATTTATATAGACTATATAAAATGTGTATAAGCTAATTTAGTTACATTTCTTTGTAGGAAACCGCACACACACACACACACACACACACACACACACAAATACGCTGAACACTCTTTTCAAACAGCATCCCAAGCTAACGCACATATCAGTCACAACATATCCTACATGCCTAATAAAAATCACAAACAAATTATATATAATTTAATTTGGAAACGAATAAGGAAAATAAAGTGATTTGAATCCAAATTGCTCTATTGTACAATAGCCTAGTTCTCTATATTCTTCTGAAGGCGCTCCTCCTGCGCTTTCGGTGTTAAATGCTCTGATGTTAGACCATTTAAACATGTTAATTACACAAACAAAATGTTTACATTTGAATTAAAAACACTGATTGATTAGCCAGCCTGTATTTGTTTATTGTAGACCTTACATACAGTATAAATGAGCACACGGTTATTTGTCTGATGCCAGTCCAAGCTGCGTTCGTTACTATGGCAACAGTAAACTCACAACGCATGTTTTAAAAAAATCTAACAATCATTGAAAAATAATTATGTCGTGATCTCGAGAAAACAACTTTTCGTTATGTCGAGATCACGAGAAAATAAGTCGTGATAAGGAGAAAACAAGATAGAAAAAATAATGCATAATGCATGGCCTTTTAGAACTTCCGTATAAAAGAGCTTAAAGTGTATGAAATATAATGTTTTAAGTGCATCTGTGCTAAAGACCTAACCACCAGGCAATGTGATGTCTACCTCTCTCACCTCCAAAGAAAAACACACTACTACAGAGTAGGGTTGTGATGTGAGGCTGTTTTGCTTTTAGCATGTAAATGCCTGTGTGCGTTTTACTTTTCACTTTCGAATTAGCAGCAATTTGGCATCAGCTGAATGAATTGACAACAACAAAGCAGTACAACAAAGCAGCTTTTCAAAATCTTAGATAAATGGCAAAAGTCAAAAGGCCTTCCAAAGTCTAAACTATTTTAAAGTAGTATTTTTCATTTTCATTTCATTTCAAAGCTAAATTTTTCGCTAACTTCTTGTCTTTCTCATCTCACTCGCTCTCCTCACATGATAAATGTGATACTGCAGAACACTGAAGACAGGGAAACACTAGGAAATGGATCGCAGGAAAATGAAGAGGAGTAGCAGCATGTTCAGTATTGTCAATTGTAAGTTGTCTTGTTATAAATTACTAAGTTACTGCATCAAATATAAGTTAAGCACTATGTGTTTAAAATAAGCACTGACATTTGTCATGAAGTGTATCTGCAAATTCCTTAAATGTTCATGTAAATTAAAAAAAAGAAAAACTCAGTTTATTGAGAACAAGTATAAGGGATAAATGTACATGCAGCCATCATCATCACAAAACAAATCCAGACCCTCATGTAGCATGTGATCTGGTTGTAGGCCTACATTTCCTACTTTCTACACAGCTACTATCAGATACATAGGCAATAGGGAAAAGCAGCTCATACAGCTTTGCCAATCAGAATCCAGCATTCAGACAGACTAGTATTTAATTATTTATTGCATTTATGTGATGAGTGATATGATCTTTCTGTTGTAGTTTCAGATAAAGATCCAGATAAGAGGATGTGTGAGATAAGGATTGTGTTGGTGGGAAAAACTGGAGTTGGAAAAAGTTGTACTGGAAACACTATCCTGGGCAGAAATGTGTATGAATCACCAATACGGTACAACTCTGAAACCAGTGAGAGGAACTACAGGAAGATCAGAGTAATAGACATGCCTAGACATGCAAACATTAGTAAGAACAGTTTTCCGGATCTGTGCAGTAAATTGGAGATGATGGTGAAAGAAAATGGAGGGACACACTTTACAAAAAACATATTTGATGAAACTGAGAAATACATGAAGAAGAAGAAATTGGATGGAAAGCTGGACGAGTACAAACAGGAGCAGAAGATGGTTGATCAAACTGAATGGCAGAAAATACACTGGTGTTTAGCAGAGATTCAGACTGATGATTTACTTTAAACTTCCCTCTGATTCAAGGTGAGTGTGTTTCTGTCCTCAAACTACACTATTATTAACACACACATGATCTGATTGTGTTTTATTTGTTCAGGATGGGCTTCTGATTGCAGATCCATCAAATCTTCAAACGCTGATTGATCCAGGTATTTGTCTCTGATGGTCACATCTGATGAGACTGATGAAGATCAGATCAGATCTGATGATCCTCATTCACTGCAGAAATCTCAGCAGTTCATAGACTTCATCACCCTCATTATCAGATCATTTGATCAAACTCCAAGCTTAATATCCCTCTTTACATTTACATTTAGCCATTTATTTGTTTCACACTTGAGCGTCTTGGATTTAGGTTTTTTAATGTAATTAAAGATTCCTGCATCCAAAGAGCACCGATTTGTGGATTTCTTATACCCCAGCTGCACTTTTTTGCATTTTTGAATGTTTGAATTAGAGTTAGAGGGTCAAAAATAGGTCAATATGATGTGTTTTCTGAATACTATACAATATTTGACTATTTAATTAAAGAAATAAACACTTAACAGTGTCTTTTGGATGTTTTCTTTCCACTGGTCTGAAATAAAAAAAAAATATAGTCTTCTTATTTCTGCCTTTTATTGATCTTGTCAAGATGATATTGCATTAGTTTGTTACTAGATTTCAAGTGTAACCTTAAGTCAGAACTGATAATAATGGACCATTCCTCTTATAAAGCATTCATAATGTTTATTAATGCTTAGGTACAACCCAGAATATTATGGGTTTTTTTTAACTCCACTTATTTTCATTTTTAGCTTGGCTAATTTTTCAGGTTTAAAATGATTGTTAATTTTGCTCCAGCCATTTAAAATCAGAGACAGAATAATGTGACAGTAACTGTAAATTGAAAACAACCGTATTGTACTGTGTGTTTTCAGGAAATGAAGAGCAAAAAGTGTTTGCATGAGACAAGTGTAGAATGGGAGGGCTTTAGCTTAGACAAGTGTGGAAGAATGCCTTTTTTTTAACTGAGAACTGGGAGGAGTTAGACCTTAGGTTTTTGTGGTTAGTCCGTGCTCATATACAGATGCTCAGTGCACTGTTTTTTTCAAGACTTTCTTTCAGCTTTTATCTCCCATCACTTATTATTTTGACCAAGGATCCCCTTAAGATATGACATATGTCTAATACATATTTGTGTCTTATGTATCTTCAATATTAAAGTACTTGTAACTGTGTAACTGTGTCAGTGACTCTTTAATCCAGACTGTGGTGTTTGATATGAAAAACTGCTGTGATAAAATCCTGCTTTTATTAGAATGTGTGTCAGTTCTACGTTTGTAGCTCATTCATGATTCCTCTGCATTCGGTGAATAAAAATGCCTGCTTAAGACATGTGATGTCCTTTAATGAGTTGTGAAACAACTGTAACAAGTGAAGCAAAATCGTGTTGTATAAAATTTGAAAACAGGACACACACACACACACATAAATAAATAATCTGCACACTAGCATGTGGGGTATAGGACATTTCCCCAGTCATATTCAAGGTTTAAATATGGATAGTTTTCGTACATGAACACATTGCTTTGCATCAGAAGGCCTTTGTTAACACCCCAGATCTGCGTAAAACACTTTTTTATGAATTCATGTTGTTTTTTGTTTGTTTGTTTCAAAATCTCAACCCCTATTCACTACCATTATAAAGCTTGGAAATTAGCAGATTTTTTTTTTTTTAAGTGTCTTGAATAATTTAAAAAAAATGCAATTTACAGCAATCATATTTGTAAGTGTTTGTACATCTGCCGACTTCACATTTAAAAGAAATATGGCTTATTTTTTAAACGAAAGTATACTAAAATCCCCATATGCTTGACAGTACTCCTCCCTCTGACGTCACTGCACTGTTGTCTCCTCCCTCTGGTTTCAATCTAAACTGACTCGGTCTATAACCAGCAGGTTTCAGACGAAAACCCTTAAGCTTTCATCAATTTTTGAACAAGGATCCGCTTAAGGTATGACATAGGCTGTTTAATATGTATGTTTTTGTTTGTCTTGTTTTCCACAGTTTGAATGTTTCACGTTTATATTTCGATCTTTGGTTTGTAATGAAGTTTGGTCCAATTTTCTTTGTAAGAGTTTTGATCGCTGGACTTAAATTACCTATTTTGCCTTGTCACTTCTGTTTCTGTATATTTTGTTGTACACTGTTTTTTTTTTTTTCTGTAACAAGGTGCTCTGGATGATGTGTTGTCTGTGTATTTGCCATCGCAAAGCTTTTGAGGTTATATCTGTTTCCACTAGATGGCGCTTGTGTACTTAGACATTTTGGTAACTTTTTATTTGTTTAATTTGTATAATTTTAAATTTGGGTTATTTTGTAATGAGTATTGAGTTTTTATACTCAATTTCTGTTTATATGAGCAAGACTAATTCTTTCAAAGAATTTTAGGATATGTTTTTGTTTTATTCCCATCTTGCCTTTGTATGTCACTTCCTGTTTGGTCGTCTGCACAGAGAGATGGAACGAAAGGTTTAAGGTGTTTCAATTTATAATTCAAGCCATCGGATCAAGAAACTTCAAGATACCCCCGCACTTAGCTCACTAGCAGGCAAAAGTGGTATGTGGATGTATTTTTTGTTCATTTTATGTACAAGTTTAGTCGTATCTGTGCCTTTCATGTAAGTAATGTGTGACTGATGTTTGTTATATATTCGTCTTATTTAGTTCTACGATGTTGATGTAGATGTTGGTGTTGATGTCCGTGTCCAAGAGCGCATTAAACATCTGTAAAAAAGGAACCTCAGCCTTCGCGTTGTGACTAAGGGCGGCACAGTAGAACACTTCACTGCGTTGGTGAAGGCCAAGACGATCAGATGATAAAGGCTATATGCGGAAGTCGGCCAGCAGGAGGCAACAGATGTTGGATAAGGAAAGTACATCGTTCAGAACGACCACTATTGAATGACTGAAGCAGCAGTGGGCAAGTAAAGGCTGAACAAAGCAAGCACTTTTAAGTTAGTGTCTTGGAAGCAGCACAAGGTGTTTGTGAACTGTTGCTGAAGTCTCAATTGAGCTGGTATTTCCATCATCCTCAAAGTAAGATAAAAGTGGACGTTTTCTAATAATCAGTGAAACTACAAGGACTAAATAGACAAACTATTAAGAACTATTATTATTTGTTGTACTATTAAGAAAGACTGAAGTTTACATTTTTTTTTTTTTGTGCTTAAGATTTTGTACATTTTATAATTCTGTGTATTTACATTCCACAAGTTGTATTCATGCTTCTGCTACTTCATAGTTCTATAATTTAGAATTTAGATTATTGAATCACAAGTCTTAGATGAGATAGTCACTTACACTAGAACTTTAGACACTACTTTTTACACTAGTCTTTTCAAATATCACATTATAGTGCAAGATAAAATTGACATGTCAGAAGCAAGTGAAAAAACAATACTGTCCACTAAAGAAGATATCTGTGCGGATTCTACAGAACAAGAGGTTGGTGATGCAGAGCAGGTCATCCCACCACAGCAGGCTAATATAGCTGAGCATGCTGAAGTGGCCACACAAGTACAACAACCTCAGGTGGGCGTGGATAATACACAGCTACCAGATCACAGAAGAAGTCAGCGTGTACGCATACTCACTGAAAAAGGTAAAACGTTGCAAGACACTAGACTGAACAATCTGAAAAGAAGTTTTGAACAGAAGTATAGAAGATGGAAGTATCACATGAATGGCTTGAAAAGAGCCATGAAGAACAAGGATGATGCAGATTTGATTTTTGATGTTGTGAACACCATCAATGCCATTCAGTCTGAAGTCGACCATATTTATGGTGACATAAGAAGTCTCACAAGCCCTGATCCAGAAATTCGGAGAAAAAATGACACTTGTCTTGCTATTACTACCACTGCTAATGAAAAGGCTCAGTGTTTTCTCAGTGGAGATCCTGAGAACATTCCCTGGCCTGATTCAGATTCTGTGTTTGAAACCACTGTGTCCAGCATCATCTCAGCAAACTCCAGTAAGTCAAGGTCTAAGATATCCAGTCGGTCTTCTCATGATTCTTCACAGAAAAGGCAAGAAGCAGCCGCTGAAGTAGCAGCTACGCAAGAGGTGATTAAAATTATGAAGACACAACATCAATATGAAGACGAAATCAGAAAACTTGAAGCAGAGGATAAAAGGTTATCGGCAGAGAGAGAAGCTCAAGAAAGGGAAATAGAAGCACAGAATGCAAGAAAAAGAGCCCAATTTATCTCCGAAAGTAATGTCAGGAAAATAAAGTTGGAAGAGAAGAAAAAAGAAGTAGAACGATTGGAAGAACTAAAAAGACATAATGCAGCGCAAGCAAGGCTACAAATTTATGCTGAAAATTTCGAAGATGATGAAGGAAAAATGCGTTCTGCTCCTCTTCAACAAAACCAAGAAGACTATCTCTCTCAGCCAAGCTTTCCTATTTCTCTCTCCCAGCCAGTCATGCTTACTCAAATCACTGCTCCTTTAAATCAACCACCTTATTCTGCTCAAAGGGTTCCACTTCCTCAAGCTCATGTATCTCAGTCAGATGTATTGGCTGCTACCAGTGAAGCTTCTAATGATCTTGTGAGGGCACTCGCTGAAGCCATTACAGCTAATAGGATTCCAATTCCAGAACCTGCTGTTTTCTCAGGAGAACCTCTAAAGTATAATGATTGGAAATTGTCCTTCCAGACGTTAATTGATCGCAAGAACTTGCCAGTACAAGAAAAGCTCTTCTTTCTACGCAAGTATGTGAGTGGCCCAGCCAAAAAGGCTATTGAAGGACACTTCCTGGCAGGAACAGAAGCGGCTTACACGGCTGCCTGGAACATACTTGAGGACAGGTTCGGCAATCCATTTGTAGTTGGCAAGTCATACCGTGACAAAATACAGTCATGGCACAAGATTGCTACCAAAGATACCAAAGATCTTCGAGAATTTGTAGATTTTCTGAGCAGTGTTGAATCAGCCATGCCTTATGTTCAAGGTTTACATGCTCTGAATGACTGTGTTGAAAATCAAAGGATATCTGCTAAATTGCCAGAGTGGTTGAGTTCACGTTGGAATAGAGCAGTTACTAAGTTCCAAGATGAATTCAAAAGATTTCCTGATTTCAAATGCTTTGTTGAGTTTCTCAATAAGGAAGCCAGAATTGCATGCAATCCTATCACCTCATTGCAAGCGATAAAACCAGTAGAAGAGAGATTCAAGCAAACTGATCAAGATCAGTCTAAGTTTCAACGGAATCGCAACTCAAGTGCTAAGACATTTACCACTAGTTCCAGTGAAAGGACTAGTATCATGTGTGTCTTTTGTAAGAGACATGGCCACACTCTTCATAAGTGTCGCAAGATTATGGAAACACCAGTTGAAGAAAGATTGAAGTTTGTACAGTCTGAGAAATTGTGCTTTGGCTGTCTTAAGGCTGGTCATAACTCCAAAGGCTGCACCTCTCGGAGTGTGTGTGAAAAATGTGAAAGGTATCATCCAACGTGTTTACATCAGGATAGGGTAAATAAAAGCCCAAGACAAAGAGCTAAAAGCAACCAGGATCAGTCAAGGGCTAATCAAGACTCTGCAGATGGAACAACTGAATCACAGAGGACACACAAACCTATGCCTGTGACTTCAAACAGAGTGGTTCGAGAAAGGAATGGCACTTATACTTCATCTATCGTTCCAGTATATGTTTCATCTATAGCCGAACCAAGGAAAGAGATTTTAGTGTATGCCTTGCTTGATACCCAAAGCGACACCACTTTCATTTTGAAGGACACAGCTGAGACACTGGATGCTAAAAAGGAACCAGTCAAACTCAAGATTTCTACAATAACTTCCAAAACAAAGGTCGTGTCCAGTCACAAATTGAATGGACTTCAAGTAAGAGGCATTGAATCTGAAGTAAAAATCCAACTTCCAACGACCTATACTAGAGACTACATACCTGCAAACAGATCTCATATACCCACGTGTGAAACTGCAAAGAAGTGGCCTCACTTAGAACATCTGGCAGATGAAATGGCTCCTGCACTTGATTGTGAAATAGGTTTATTAATAGGCTATAACTGTCCTCAAGCCTTACTCCCAAGAGATATTCTTAGAGGCAATGAAGATCAGCCTTTTGCACAAAAATCTCTGTTAGGCTGGAGTATCATTGGATGCAACCACTGCGATGGTGACTATGAAGATGAAATAGGTGTGAGTCATAGGATTATTATGAAGGAAGTTTTACCAGCTTGCGCACCTTCTCACAAGCTCAAGTCTGAAGTCTGCTTTGTACGCAGGAATAAGGTTAAGGAGATGATCACTCCAGCAGAGATATTGAAGATTTTTGAGTCAGACTTTTCTGAAAGGAGTAGTGAGGAAGTTTCTACATCACAAGAAGATCTACGGTTTCTGGCAAAGTTAAATGAAGGCATTAAGCAACTGCAAGATGGGCACTATGAGATGCCATTGCCTTTTAAAGGTGAGAGACCAGACTTGCCGAACAATAAAGTGTGTGCGGAGCATCGACTCACATCTTTAGAGAAGCGTTTGAAGAGGGATAAACAATACTTCAAGGATTACCTGGCTTTCATGAAGGACATAATAGCAAGAGGTGATGCTGAAAGGGTCCCTGAGGTGGAGTTAAGCAATCAACCAGCATGGTATATCCCTCACCATGGGGTTTATAACCCACAGAAGCCAGGCAAAATCCGCATTGTTTTTGATTGCTCGGCAAGGTTTCAGAATACTTCTCTGAATGAGAATTTGCTGACTGGGCCTGACCTCACAAATACCCTTGTTGGAGTATTGTGTCGCTTCCGGAAAGGGCAGGTAGCCATCATGTGTGATGTGGAGCGCATGTTCCATCAGTTTTATGTTGCCCCAAAGGACCGTGACTACCTCAGGTTCTTGTGGTGGGAAGAAGGCAACATGGAAGCTCCACCATCAGTTTTTCGCATGAAGGTCCACTTGTTTGGAGCTGCCTCCTCGCCTGGATGTGCAAACTTCGGGCTCAAGTACCTCGCCTCACAAGGTGAAGGCAAATTCAGTCAAGACACAGTGAAGTTTATTCACCGTAATTTTTATGTTGACGATGGCTTAGCAAGTGTGGACACGGAAGCAGAGGCCATTCAGCTGGTGAAGGAAGCCAGGGATCTCTGCAATACCGGCAAGCTCCACTTGCATAAATTCATCAGCAACAGCAAGAGGGTGATCGCCACAATCCCAAAGGAGGAGTGTACTGAAGGTGCAACTGACTTCGATTTGGCCCTAGGAGAACCAAAAATTGAAAGGGCGCTAGGAGTTAATTGGTGCGTAACTTCAGATGAGGTCCATTTCAGAGTACTAGTAAAGGAAAATCCTTTCACTAGAAGAGGAGTGCTGTCTACAGTTGCTTCCATTTTCGATCCTCTTGGATTCGTCGCTCCCTTCATTTTGGTTGGGAAGAGGATCTTACAAAGTATGTGTAACAACAAGATAGGCTGGGATGAACCACTTCCTGATGACCTCAGGCCGCATTGGGAAGCTTGGCTACGGGACCTCCATAACTTGTCTTTGGTAAAGATACCACGTTGTTATGTGCCATCAACGTTCAAAGATGTCCAGCAATATGAGTTACACCATTTTGCTGATGCCAGCGTGTCGGGATATGGGGCATGTTCATACCTCAGAACTGTGACCAAGTCTGGTGAAGTCCACTGCACTCTCGTTATGGGTAAAGCAAGAGTTGCCCCAACAAAGGTAACAACAATTCCAAGATTGGAGCTCTCAGCTGCAGTAGTAGCCACAAGAACTGGTCATCTGCTTAAAGGAGAACTAGAATTGCATGGTGTCTGTGAATACTACTGGACCGATTCTAAGGTTGTCCTTGGTTATATTAATAACGATGCAAGGCGGTTCCACGTATTTGTAGCCAACCGAATTCAGCAGATCAGGACAAGTACTCAGTCAAGTCAGTGGGGATATGTAGCTTCAGATCAAAACCCAGCTGACCATGCTTCTCGTGGGCTCACTGTAAAGGAACTCATGGAGTCTAACTGGTTTACTGGTCCAAGTTTCCTATGGCAAAGAGAACTCCCTAAGGAAGACATTAAGGTCAGAGAGGTTGATGAAGGAGACCCAGAACTCAAAAGGGTGCAGGTTCTTATAACCAAGGCGAAGGAAGAGACTTCTCTGTCGGATCGCTTACACAAGTTTTCGGATTGGAAGAGAGCAGTGAAAGCCATAGCTAGACTTAAACGTTGTGCAAGAAGTGTGAAGGGTTTACTAGAAAGATCCAACAGTGCCACAACACTTGAAGAAAGAAAGGATGCTGAGCAATTCATAATTCGTACAGTACAAGAGGAAGTGTTTGGCGATGAAATTAAATCTTTAAGACAAGGGAAGGAAGTTAATTCAAGTCAGTCCAATAAACTGTACAAGTTAAGTCCATTCATTGATCAGCATGACATCCTAAGGGTAGGAGGAAGACTGACACAGGCTGAGCTTCACCCTCATGTTAAGCATCCAGCCATTCTTCCTAAAGGCCATCATGTATCTTATCTACTCATAAAACACTTCCATGAGAAAGTGCAACATCAAGGTCGTGGCATAACCTTGAATGAAATTCGCTCCAATGGTATTTGGATTTTGGGATGCAGTAGTCAAGTGTCATCTCTTATCTACAGATGTATAAAGTGTAGGAAGTTACGGAAATGCAATCAGGAGCAAAGGATGGCCGATCTGCCACTGGAAAGGATGGAAACTACCCCTCCTTTTACCTATAGTGGCATGGACTGTTTCGGACCATTCTATGTTAAAGAGGGTAGGAGAGAGCTGAAAAGATACGGACTCCTGTTCACCTGCATGTGTTCACGAGCTGTTCATCTTGAGGTACTGGATGATCTTAGTACTGATGCCTTTCTTAACGCGCTGCGTTGTTTCATTGCGATTCGTGGCAATGTAAGTCAGCTGCACAGTGATCAAGGTACTAATTTTATTGGTGCTAAAGGAGAGTTCATGGAGTTGATGAAGGGAATGGATCGAGAACGTGTGAAGGAGTTAGGCTGCACCTTCGTCATGAACCCACCTGCTTCCAGTCACATGGGTGGTGTCTGGGAGAGACAGATCCGGACTGTAAGGTGTGTACTGACATCCATTCTAGATCAGTCTGCAGTGAGACTAGACACCTCTTCCTTAAGGACATTCATGTATGAAGTAATGGCGATTGTCAATAGTCGACCATTGTCCTTAGAACACATCAATGATCCTGTGGGACCTGAACCCTTGACACCGAATCATATATTAACAATGAAGTCAACTATCATTGCACCACCTCCAGGAGAGTTCGTAAGGGAGGATCTTTATCTTCGGAAGAGATGGAAGAGAGTTCAGTTTTTGGCGAATGAGTTTTGGGCGAGGTGGAGAAGGGAATATCTGTTGAGTTTGCAGCAGAGAAATAAGTGGAATAAGAGCAGGAGAAATGCTAAGATCAATGATATTGTTCTGCTCCAAGATGACTTAGCACCACGGAATCACTGGAAGCTAGCCAAAGTGGTAGAAGTCTTCCCAGGGACTGATGGAAGAGTGAGAAGGCTTAAACTTCTTGTTAGTAATGCAACACTGGATAGTAAGGGTGCACGCACAAGCAAGTCAGTCTATCTAGAAAGGCCCATACACAAAACAGTGTTACTACTTGAAGCTGAGTAAAGGGTTAAATTTGATGAGAGTGATTTAACCTTGTATGCTTAATGTGTACAAAATTTCTCTTGAATGTTAAGTTCATGGTGAGTCTCTTGAGTATTCATAATTTCAATTAAGAATCACACATAGTGTGATGGTGGGAGTGTATTTGCCATCGCAAAGCTTTTGAGGTTATATCTGTTTCCACTAGATGGCGCTTGTGTACTTAGACATTTTGGTAACTTTTTATTTGTTTAATTTGTATAATTTTAAATTTGGGTTATTTTGTAATGAGTATTGAGTTTTTATACTCAATTTCTGTTTATATGAGCAAGACTAATTCTTTCAAAGAATTTTAGGATATGTTTTTGTTTTATTCCCATCTTGCCTTTGTATGTCACTTCCTGTTTGGTCGTCTGCACAGAGAGATGGAACGAAAGGTTTAAGGTGTTTCAATTTATAATTCAAGCCATCGGATCAAGAAACTTCAAGATACCCCCGCACTTAGCTCACTAGCAGGCAAAAGTGGTATGTGGATGTATTTTTTGTTCATTTTATGTACAAGTTTAGTCGTATCTGTGCCTTTCATGTAAGTAATGTGTGACTGATGTTTGTTATATATTCGTCTTATTTAGTTCTACGATGTTGATGTAGATGTTGGTGTTGATGTCCGTGTCCAAGAGCGCATTAAACATCTGTAAAAAAGGAACCTCAGCCTTCGCGTTGTGACTAAGGGCGGCACAGTCTGCATTGTTTCAGTTTTCAGTCAAAAACCCTCGGCCAGGACTTCAACATCAAGCGAAATTACACAGCAAACTAGTGTTTCAATTAAGTGGTTTGTGTTTTGATTTTTTTTTTTTTTTTTTTTTAAATATAAAAACAGAAGGTCAGAACATTGCTAAATGTGGCCGCATCCTACAATGAAGAGCTGCTTGTATTCCCATCAATACAGAAAACTTTGCGTGAACACCAGAAACGAACGTGTGGACACAGTGTACATTAAATGAGAAATGCAACAATAGTTTCACACAACACTTTTTGGTTGTGTTGAATTAGGTTTGTCCAACATTAGCACACGCTGAATTAACGCGGGCGCGAGTTGAACATTCCGCGGCGCCGTTTAACTTTATAGCTGATAACAGGTGAGCTTTTGAGTTCAGCATTTCCAGATCACACACTGCATGAGCGCAGTCGCGCACGCACACGAACAGAAATGCCTGCACGCGTCATATTGGTCCGCCCATCACATTAGGCCTGTTTGAGAGACAGCAGCGCGCAACAGGTTTCGGGAAGGAATCACAAAGTTAAAATTAAGATCTGACAAGCGTTTAAATACAGTTTGACCACATGAATTGTTTTTATGATTATCAGGTTAAACAAACTATTTTATACAGTAAAGTAGCAGATCAATGCAAAGCAGCGAGTCTGTCAATCGCATCTCTCTGACTGATGCTTGATCTCTTGGTTTTCTTATGACTTGTTAGGGTTCACTCTATTCTAATAAGGAGTCGCGTTTAGTTCCATCAGTGAGCACGAAAAACGCTCTTTCTGTTGCTGGGGATAAAAATGAAGTGCTGTTGTTTTGGCAAAGGACATTTTGATTGTGAGCTTGTGTGAGTTGTGTTTGGTGGTTTCACATACAGTATCTTCTCTGTTGTCCAATTAAATCCGATTCAAATTTGAAATCGCTTTTCAAAGATTTGACTTGTATTATTTATGTATTCCCTTCTGTTATTACAATGGCGCCCTCTGCTGCACGGTTACAGTTGTTCGATTTTATCAAACAGTAGTCAACATTTGAAGTGGATCAAAAAGCTTAATTAAAGCTGTCATTAAACAAGAACACACATTGTAAAATGTTTTGATCCACCTTAAACCTTTTTCTGAAATATAATTTGTGTGAAGAACAGAGTAAAATTTAAGTCATTTTTTCCCCACGCATTTTTGATGAGATTTTTTTTCTGCTTAAAATCCACATCAATATACTGTTGGAAAACACTTGACATGCAGTCATTTGTTCTGTGATTTAAAATTTTAAAACGAAAGTATACTAAACTAACCTTTGCTTATATATGCTTGACTTTAGCCACTCCTCCAATTATTTTGTACAAGGATTCGCTTAAGGTATGATATATATATTTAATATTTCGATCAAAATGATACTGCCATATACAGGAGACATTACTGGCTGTAAAATGTGTTTAATGAAAAGATTATGACTTAGACTTCAAAGGGAGAAGTCTATTATGTCAAAAAGCTGCCTTGATTTGCTAAACAGATGTATACAAAATATTAATTATTGTAAAATATCATTACAATACAACATACAAAATTTGTATGTATTCAAATTAATATTTTGTTTTATATTTTTATGCAACTTATATTAGGCATTTCAAATGTACTTTATTCCTGTGATGCAAAGCTGAATTTTCAGCATCATTGCTCCAGTCCTCAGTGTTTCACGATCCAGAAATCACTCTAATAGGCTGATTTGCTGCTCAGGAAACATTTCTGATTATTAGCAATGCAGACAACTGTTGTGCAGCTTATTTTTGTGGAAATTGTGATACAGTTGACCTCCACGATTCTCTGAATAGAAATAGAAAATTATATGTTTTAAAGAATTTTAATGTTACAGTGTAACACTCTTTATCACATTTATAATCAATTCAGTGTCTATGAGAAAATATAAATGAAGAGCTGTCTTGTAGCCTTTTAAGAAACTTCGCCAGTGAGAAAATAATACATAAACGTCTCCTCTCATCTGTCGTGTAAGCGTTTGACTGCTCCCTCTGTTATTCTTGTGAAGGGTTTCACCATTTGCTGCTGCTGGAAACACTTCAAATCCAGCAGTTAATTCATCTTTTGCACCACTCACACAAGCAAAGCCTTCACTTAAGGTGAGAAATATATTTAATATAAGCTGCATGTTTAAATACAGTTTGACAGTGAACCTGTTTTATGAGCTCAAAACAGCTCTTAGGAATCTTTCTACAGGGAAAAATGGCATGTTCAAATGTAAAATGTTTATTACGACTCTATTGACTTAATGCAAATTTCGCAGTTTTTAAATGTCATTAACTTTATCGAAGTGTTTAAATTTGTCGCCGTTCACAACGCGTACCGCGGCGCCGATTTACTTTAACTCATATAACTCATATACCAGATGAGTTGCCTTTTTTTTTTGGTCTTAAAGAAGTTACCGCTATCAGCTAAAGTGATTAAGTCAGTGATCATCAGTATTTCCGATCACCCTACCCAGGGCCTGAGCGCGCGCGCACGCACATATGCAGAAATCAAATGCACGTTCATCAGCCCGCCCATCCAGTCAGTCCAGCAGGTTTTCTTATAACTTGTTAGAATACACCTTTCACTCTTCTAATAACGAGTCGGGTTCAATTTCATCAGTCATCAAGAAAAAAAGTTATTTTGTTACTGTGGATGAAGATGAATTGCTCTTGTTTTGAAAAAGGAAATGTTGATTGTGATGGAAATGTGTCTGTTTTAATTACATTTTAATTAAATACGGTTCAAACGTGAAATCGCTTTTTGACCAGTAGAATTTGTGTAATCACTTTTTTTTATAATACAGTAGGCAACATTTGAAGTGGATCAAAAATCTCATCAAAGTTGTCCTATAAGAACGGATATTATATATTGTTTATAACTATATATTGTTTTTCTGAAATATATTGTGTGAAGAACAGAGTGAAATATAAGTAATTTGTTTTCCACACATTTGTGATGAGAAATCCTAGAAGATTTTTTTTTTTCTGCTTAAAGCACATATCAATACACTTTTCTCACGGACATATAAATATTTGCTGTTAGATTTTTTTGTTGGATTTAAAATTGTTTTCCTCTTTTTTCAGCACTGAAACATGGGCATCAATATAACGTGTGCAGAGATTCAGAGCAATGTAGGGTTTGTGTATGTGGTACTGCCTGTTATAATGAATAACACCAATAATCCTGACTGTGAACAGAGCTGGCATTTACAGGTGAGTGTGTTTCTGTCCTTAATTTACACTATTATACACATACACACAATATGATGGTGTTTTATTTGTTCAGGACGGGCGTCTGATAGCAGATCCATCAGATCCTCAAAGACTGATTGATCCTGTTATTTCTGTCTCATCTGATCGTCTCGTCACGTCTCGCTGTGTGAATCTGAATTATCAGATCATCTGTGATTCTGCTGATGGAGTAAATCAACTCAATCTCTCTCAGTATTCATCTTTAATATTAATGTATTATTATAAAAACTGCTTTAATACTTATTTCTCTCATTTCAGCTTCATTTCAGCTGTGAGATCATGTTCAGAGGTGAGAGAAACAGTAAAATCACATGAGTGTGTCCTGATTGAGATCAAACTATGTGTTGAAGTGAATCTTCTGTGAATCTTGAAGTGAATCATGATGATTACGAATGTCTTTTTCAGTGAGGAATAAAACTGCAGTGACTCCAAACTCAGGTTAGTTTCAGCTGATAAACGACTGATTATTCACTAATAAAACATATTTATGATTCACACTTTCAGTCTTTTCTCTCATATTGACTCATATTTGTAATAACTGTGTTTATAAAGATGTTCTGAATGAAGTGTCTCTCCAGCACTCAGGTACAACATTCACAACTTTAAATCTCTTTCTAATATTGATTAATAATTACAGATTAGCTGATTTTATATTTTATCACTTGTGTAGATCAGCTGTGGTGGATTCTGGCTGTTTTCATCCTCATTCTCCTGTCATTTCTCTGTTTCTTGCTGCGTAAAAGGATCTTCAGGTGAGACTGATGTCTTCAATCACCAGTTCAGTTTCTATGCAATTAAATTCACCTTCTTTTCACTAAACCACATGTTGAGATCTGAAACAGAAGGATGTTGAGACATTTGCTGTATGAATCTTCATGTGCTGCATCTATAGGATACAGATGAAGGCCAGATCTGATGATCCTCTGCAGTGCAGGAATCTGAGCAGTTAAAAGCTTCTGAGATTAAGGTCTGAATCAACATCACATCATTCTTCATATCTACTTGAAATGAATGAGGCACCAAGTCGATTTGCAGAACCTTCACCTTCTCTGATCCGCAACATCCATCTGCTAAAGACATCTGAACCAATCCACAACCTTCAAAACCAAGGCACTTACCAAAAACAATTATTATTTTCTGCTCTTGTTTCCTGATAGCTTTGTAATGCACCTGTCAATTTGGATATGCATCTGCTAAATGAGTAATCATAAATGAAAACAATTAAATTTAATTTAAATGATTAAAAAATACATGACTTCAGATTGTTCTTATCCTTACTCAAACTCTTATCAAACTCTTGCTCTTTCTGTATGATTTCTTCTGTAGTAGACAGGAAAGTGTTAATGTGTTTATGCAATCTGATCATGGGGTCACGTGGGAATGGGAATATCAATCACCTGTTGTGACTGATATTCACCAACACAAAACTTAATAACATCAAGAAATATCATACAATATGGTGCAATATCAATGCAATAAATAAGAACAATTAAAATATTTTTTGCTTCACTGGTACTTTATTGTTGCGTTGCAAATGCATCAAGTTCCTGTTTTAGATTAAAAAAAAATCACTTGAATCTGTGATTGGTGCCATTCAAAATGGTTAAATTACAAAGAGACAGTGGAACAATGTGCAAACAACTGATACTACACTAATTTGCCCATGCCTGACAATAAAACACCAACATTTGATCGGTTTCTGCGGTTTCTGACACTAATGTAATTTGATGGATGTTGATATTCGCTAATTGTCCAGCAGGAGGCATCAGACCTCCATTATTAGAGATCATTAATTACAGAATGAACAAATATTATTGACCAAACTTTAGTAATGTTTTTCTGCTTATCTCTGCTGTTTGTGTGCTTTATATGGCGTTTCTCGTGTTCCGTGAGCTGTGGCTATAAACATTGAAATGGTCTTTCAGATCAATTCAGATGAATGTTTAAATGTAGCTTGTTCTTGCTCTAAGCTACAAAACAAATACTTATTATAATTTTTTATATATATAGTTATTATTAATGACGTTTGTCAGAATAGCAACGCACATGAGTCTTCTCATATTGCATGACGATAGCGATGATGATGACGTCAGTACATCTGGATTTCATCGCGCCTAACCGAAAGTGAAAGTAAAGCTGAAGGAAGCTGAACAGCAGCTTGACTCCTGGTGAAGTATATTTCCTGCACTCTTTTATTGTATGCACAATTGTTGCTTTTTAGACATTACATAGGCTGTGTTGTGTTTTTTTTATGTTATGAATGCATTTGTTTTGTTCTTCATGGGCTCGCTGTGATCAGATTCATTGAAAATGGCTACGGGACCCGAAACACTTCCTGGTAAGAAACCGTCTAATACACTGTTTAAGCGGCAAGAAACAATTAGTTCTGATTGTCTTGTAGTGTAAAGTTGATTTGTCTTGTAGTTTAGTTTCATTAGAGTCAAATGATTCCCCTGCATATCCTTATCTTTGCCTTATTTTCCGCCTCTTTCAGAGATGTCCGCAATCAGCTCCAGTCCAGATGATCCAGTGATCCGGATTCTTCTGATGGGCAGAGACGCTTCCTGGAAAAACTCGTCTGGAAACACCTAAACTAGGAGAAAATGGATTTGATTGGAAATGGATTGGATATAAGTAAAGCATGAAGCTGAAGTTTGTGCAGAAGCAACAGGAAATTGTGCGAAGTTCTCGTCTCCTGGACCGCACGCTTTTCTCATCATTATAATCATTAAATTGGATCGATTCACTAGGGGAAATAAAACAGAAACTCAAAAGAAGTGTTTTGAAGAACAGAGGAATCGGTGTATGGTCTGCATTTACGCTGCTTGTGTAATGTAGTCGAGATCAAGCCCACAGTGACAACAGCGCCCCATGGGATGCGCACAAAAATGTGTATTACAAGCGCGTAAAACCCCGCTCTGTCGCCATCGGAATTTCCCGCAGTTCTGTGTCGATGAACACAAGATGTCAGGATGCGTGTTTGCGCCGCAAGTACACTCCACACGATTCTGTCATCAAGGTCTCTCAGTTATTCTGACCGAGGATTCGCTCTAAGGTATGCACTTTGACATTTACTTTAAAATAATACGTTTAATTACGCTGACCCGTGTACCGGTTGTCTATTGATTGTGATTTTTTATTTTTTTATTTTTTTTAACTAGCATGGTTTATAAAGTATAGATAGCCTACTGTCATAAGCATACAACATTTGGAAAAGGCGTCAGCGCCAGGATACATCTCTATGTTAATATATTATTTTAAAAAAGTAGGCTATAGAAATTAATGTTTGTGTTTCATCGCCGCTTTCTAAAGGACGATTCATAATTTTCACACACGCACATGCATAATTGTAAAACGTATACTGCTCAACATTCACAGTAAATTATATTCTTGCGGTTGCAGGTGAGATTTACTCGCGCAATTACAGGAAAGCGCTATCAATGACGCGCTTTGGACATCTCTCATTATTTCTCAATCTATTTCTCCAAAGCAGTGTACTTGTTCTCAGAACAATTAGCACAGCCATCCAAACACAACGTTTCAGTTAATTTTTACTGCAAAATAAAGCATTAATACACAAATATGGCAAATTAAAATACGTTTATTGCAATTCTCCAACGAGTTTTGTTTTATATGTACATGTATTTATATATTTGTATGTGTATATGTATTATATGTGTATATCTAAACAATAAGAAAAATCACCCATATGAAAAAATGAATTCTGATTAGTCTATTGTATGTATGTATGTATGTATACACTGTACCACTGTATATGCATGTGTGTATATGAATTATCCTTTATCAAAACATTAAAACTATACATATAATAAAAAATAAAAAAATATGTCAGACATTTGAACCCATGCTTGACAAGTTCCTGTTTCAACATCTCCACAGGCCAATATGTTGTTAGACCACCATGTAAACACTGCTTATTTCCGTTCAGAATAATCTTGATATCCACCTGAAATATCTCAAACTTAAAGTCTGAAAAAAATGTTTGTACATTTACTGTAAGCTGTCCCATGAGGACTAAAGATGTATCAATCATAGTACAACATTTTATAGGTGTTTTGACAACCTATTTCAGAGGACATGATTTTTTAAAATGGTCAATTAGGGTAACTCTGATTTCTTTGAAATTCATCTGCACCTTCTCTCCTTCCATCCTGCTGTCCACTTCATCTTTGCCCATGTATTCTTGCAGTTTGTGATTTGTGTAAAACCTTTTTTTTTTCAGATATTTTAAAGTATTGATTGGTTGCATTAACTATTGTGAAAACATTTGAGATGTTTGTGCACATTGTTTTGAGCAAAATATTTGCATGATTTGCACTTTGTATGAAATGAATGAAAATGTTTATCTCACTGTGATACCAGCTTAAAAACAGTTGTAACTTGGTTCTGTGATTTAAAATTGTTTTCCTCTTTTTTATAGCATTGAAACATGGACATCAACATAACGTGTGGAGAGATTCAGAGCGATGTGGGTTTTCTGTATGTGATTCTGCCTGTTATAATGAATCTCACCAATAATCCTGACTGTGAGCAGAGCTGGTATTTACAGGTGAGTGTGTTTCTGTCCTCAAACTACACCATTACACACACACACACACACACACACACACGATCTGATGGTGTTTTATTTGTTCAGGACGGGCGTCTGATAGCAGATCCATCAGATCCTCAAAGACTGATTGATCCTGTTATTTCTGTCTCATCTGATCGTCTCGTCACGTCTCTCTGTGTGAATCTGAATTATCAGATCATCTGTGATTCTGCTGATGGAGTGAATCAATATCTCTCTCAACATATTTTTTTTTTCATATTTAATCCTTTATGAACATTATAATTTAAGATCTAATATTTGTATCTTTAATTTCAGTCTCATTTCAGTCATGAGATCATGTTCAGAGGTAAGAGAAACACTGCAGTAAAACACATGAGTGTGTCCTGATTGAATTTAAACTCTGTGTTAAAATGAATCTTCTGTGAATCTTGAAGTGAATCATGATGATTCTGAATGTGTTTTTCAGTGAGGAATGAAACTGCAGCAACTCCAATCTCAGGTGAGTTTCAGCTGATAAACGTCTGATTATTCACTAATAAAACACTGCACATCTCATTCACACTCAATACACTTTCTATCTTTTCTCTGATATTGACGATATTGTGATCACTGTGTTTCTAAAGATGTTCTGAATGAAGCATCTCCCCAGCACTCAGGTACAACATTCACAGCTTTAAATCACTTTCTAATATTAATTAATCATTATAGATCAACTGACTCAATATTTGATCATTTGTGTAGATCAGCTGTGGTGGCTTCTGGCTGTTTTCATCATCATTGCTCTGGCATTTTTCTGTTTCTTGCTCCGTAAAAGGATTCTCAGGTGAGACGTCATCAATCACCAGTTCAGTTTCTATTCAATTCAATTTACATTAATTTCACTAAATCACATGATGAATGTTGAGACATTTGCTGTATGAATCTTTATGTGCTGCATCTATAGGACACTGATGAAGGTCAGATCTGATGATCCTCATGCAGTGCAGGAATCTGAGCAGTTAAAAGCTCCTGAGATTAAGGTCTGAATCAACATCATATCATTCTTCATATCTACTTGAACTGAATGAGGCATAACGCTGGTTTCCAGAAACTTCACCGTCTCTGATCCACCAACCTTCATACTATCTGCTGAAGCCAACCAAGACACTTACCACAAACAAGTAATCTTTTCTGCTCTTGTTTCCTAATCTAGCTTTGTAATGAACCTGTCAATTTGGATATACATCTTCTAAATGAGTAAATGTAAATGAAAATGGTTCATTTTTAATGTGGTTTATTCACTAGTTTGTTGTTTTCTCATGTATGTTGTATAATGTATAGCTGAAATAATAAAATGTAATGCACTCTAAATTACATGATTATTCTTTCAAATGTAAAATTACTTTTTTTTATTAAACTCTTGCTATTTTTAAACAATGTGCATATTAGTTTTGATTTTAAATTATGGATTATGGATTCATTCATCATGTTAAACACCGCTGGGCAGAAATGCTCAAAACAAGACTTAAACAAACTGGAGATCAAGTATACAAGCAGTAGATTTTTATACCTGAAAAGTGAGGCAAAATAAGGTTCTATAAAATGTTAAAACAGGACACACAAACACAAAATCTGCACACTAGCACGAGAAGTATAGGACATTGTCCCCAGTCATTGCAAAGGTTCAGGGGCGGATCTACCCCACCTGCCACCCCAGAATTATCTCAGAATGAAATGTATATGTAAGCAGTGTTTCGTGTGCTTCTATGTAAACTGCAGGATGGTTGCACGCGCACGCAGCGCGCCCCCAGTGTAGTCGACCTTATGAACAAACGACTCTTATGAACCGGTTCAAACACACAAACTGCGGCCCAGTTCACTGGCGAATTGTTTTCATTTGATCGTGAATCAGATAATTACTGCTTCTCGGCTAACACAGGAGTCCTCTGATAAATCTAATCCCGTCCGGATATGTCTGAGATTCATCGCGTAATTGTTTGCTGATCCGATTCTCCGACCGCTTGCTCCACTTTCATCACGGATAGCAACTGCAATATCTGACGAAACAATAACATGAAACCAACAACAAGAAGACGCCGATAATGGAAATTGCAAAAATAGGTAGTCGTATTGCAGTTTTCTAGATAACAAAATATAACTGTTTTTAGTTAGCCCATTTTCCCAAACCATTACCCACTAAACATTGGACGTCGGATAGACGTGCAGATCATGTTTATATTGGGTCCGTCGGTCCATGACCAATTCTGGACATCTATTCGACGTCCAAACTAGGTCTACTATTTGGACGTCCAACCATGACCCAACTTGGACGTCATTTTGACGTTCAACATTTGATCTGGGTTTTTTTGGACGTCATTTGGACGTCTATGGCAGTTGCAGTAAATGTGTTTTACAAAATAGAGCCTATCAACATGATTATACATATGAATACAGATTATTTATAAACAAACAAGATTTATTATCTGTATGACTATTTATTTATTTGGTAGACCATATGTCAAAAATGACATGGAAAAGACGTCACTACAACATCACATTGCGCAGTGGGTAATTCAGTTCTCAAAAAGTTTAACAAAGAATAAGTTAAATATTAGGTAGCAAAACTGATGACACACCAATTAAAAACTCTGCATTCTAACAATGGAGAGAGATTGAATGAATCACACACGTTTTACTTACACATTCAGTATAATTACAGTACAGTACCAGTACATCAGATGATGGAAATGTCACTGTATGTACAGTAAACTGTAGCACATGTTGTACACCTTCAAACGTGTTACAGACTGTTCAATTATATTTGTAAATATTTCTTATGTGTACTGCAGTTGCAGAACTGAGAAATTACTGCCTACAGATATAGCTAGTTGTGTGTCAGGAGACCAAGAAAGATGCTGAATTTCCTTTTTTTTTCCCCCTTTCCTTTTTCCTTATTTTTGGTATTTGAGGTATTGGTGCTGTTTATAAACGGCAAGATTACTTCACAGTAGCAAAATGAATATGATTTTTGTTGCTCTTAAACTTCCAGTAAACTAAGTATAGCCGGTGTAATTGTAATAGAACCGCATGTCTTCCTGATATAAAATCAGAAATATTTATAATCTATAATTTATAACCTGAGGTTTTTTTATATTGTGTATTGACTTGTTGAAATAATATTTATTTATTTATTTATTTTAAACAGTATAGATTACTTAATGGTAATGCAATATTTGTGAACACAGCTGTGTATGTCAGACAATAAATCCCCAGAAACTATGCATGGGGGCTTGCTTTGGTGTTGCCACCCCTCATAGACCCCATGCCGCCCCTTTGCCACCCTAAAAAATATTTTCTGGATCTGCCCCTGCAAAGGTTCCAAAGAAGCTGAAAAAGAAAAGTATACTAAAATACCTTTTGAAACCTTTTAAAAACTGAGTATGTAGAGCATATCATAAAGAAAGACAGATATTAAAATCAAAGTTACAGAAGGAAGGAGGAGAAACTATGTCTTTAGAAGTAATATTAAGCAATACAATTTTCAGAGGTATGGTAATACATTTTTTAAAAGAAACAGGAAACTTTACAAGACATTTGACTAAGTGAGTTATTTGGGTATTTATTATTGGAAAATTATTAGCCTATTCATTGTCACTTCACACTCCAGTTAAGTGGGTGGCGGTAATGTTCCAAAGCTGGATTGTTTTGTTTTGAAACCCTGGCAACTCTGGTGAGTCAGCTCAACGCTAAAGCTGACTCTGACTGTCTACCGGCTGGTTTTGGAAGAAAACCGTTACGCTTTCATCAATTATTTTGAACAAGGATTCGCTTAAGGTACGAAATATGTTTAATATATATGTTTTGTTTGTCTTGTTTTCCACAGTTTGAATGTTTTACGTTTAGATTTCGATCGTTGGATTGTGATGAAGTTTGGGTCAATGTTCTTTGTAAGGTTTTTGATCATCTGACTTCTGCTGTAAACTTTGACAAAAACATCTTTATAACGAAATACGTCTTTCACATTCACATGATTGCGAGTTAAATTACTTCTTCTGCCATGTCACTTCTGTTTCTGTTTCATAACACTACAATGTGGAGGACAGCTTCTTCTGACGCTGTTGTGCTTCCTTATATGGATATATATTAGGGTATTTGTTGAATTTATAAGAGCATCACGGTCTGTTTAATATGTTTTAATAAGACACAAATACAGATAAATAAGAATAATAACAAAAATAATCCCACTCTGTTTGCTCTGCAAAGCTTTTTGTAAGCGATATTGTCCACTCAAGTTACACCAGAGAACGACCAAGAAAGCGTTAAGAAAACTGATCCGAGGCTTAAACAGTGTATTGTATTTGAGTAGGCTACTCTTGGAGTATGCCAGAATGTTCTAATTCAGCATGCCATGTTACATTCAGTCTAACTTAATTTTCTTATATTGATTGCTTATTTCTTACTCCAGTTCATCAGGCTCTTGGAAAATGTAAATGCCAGGTTTTTCCATCATTAGAACCCATTTTACACATGGCTTGATTCTACTTGTTATTATGAAAGTATATGGTTCTTATCTGTAACATGTACTGTATTAATCATGACCAGGCTGGCTTTTTATTGTTAATCCTCTATATGCATTTTTTGACAAACAACAGCCTGCACATTTAGAAACACCTATGCCACAGTTGTAATATAATCTATAGAAAAAAAAGTCTATTCTTTTAACAGATGATCTATTGTACAATTTACAAGTTAGACAAAATTTACCACAATAAATAAGACTACAATAAAATGTGTTTTGGTTACTGGGGGTTACCTCCCCCACCCCCCACAAACTACAACCCTGCAAAGATCAAACCGTGCTTCGTTAGTTCTTCCGCAGTTTCTCTAACAACCTAACAGGCAATGTGATGTCTGCCCCTCCCATCCCCAAAGAAAAACACACTACTCCAGGAGGGCTGTGATGTGAGGTAGTTTTTTAGAGTTTTCCTTCTTTTCCTCACTTTTATTCGCTTTCAAATAGCTTGTAAATGCCTGTGCGCATTTTACTTTCACTTTTGAATTAGCGGCAATTCGGCATCAGTTTAATGAACTGACAACAGCAATACGGCAAATCCCATGTGCAATCACAAAGACAAGAGATTTCAAGTGGAATGGTATTATTTCAGCAGTATTAATTCACCTGCAAATATTATACTGCCATATACAGGAGACATTTCTGGCTGTAAAGTGTGTTTAATGAGAAGATTATGACTGGGCTTAAAAGGAAGCCATGCTGCCATGACAGTTGCCAGAGACCCATTACTCTGCAAGTTTTAAAGCTGGCATCTCTTCACTTTGCTTGGTTATTTTTCTTATTTTGCATGTTTGCCTACACATGGATCCTGTTTTTTGCTGACAAATAATAGATTACAAGACCTATGGCTCATACCCTCTTGGTTTATCAAAAATGAGAAGACTTGAGACTTGTTTGATGATGGTGGTAACTTGGGTGAAAAATATTGCTTTCAAAAAGCTTTGAAGACCAAACAAACAGTGTAGAACTTATTTACTTTATTTGTCATAACAAAAAAAATTAATAAATAAATAAACAAATAAATAAATAAATAATACAAAATAATAATAATAATAATATTATTATTATTAAAAACAATTCAGTATGTTGTGAATACATTTAACAAACCATGTTTCAATTTCAATCACAGGAGTGAAACGGACGATCAGGAAGACAGAAGACAGGGAAACGCTGGGAAATGTGTCACAGGAAAATTAAGAGGAGTAGCAGCATGTTCAGTATTGTCAATTGTAAGTTGTCTTGTTTTAAATTACTTCATTACTGCAGTAAATGTAAGTTAAGCACTATGTGTTTAAAATAAGCACTGACATTTGTCATGTAGAATTCCTTAAATGTAAATTAAAAAGGAAAAACTCAGTTTACTGAGAATAAGTATAAGGGATAAATGTACATGCAGCCATCATCATCATCATCATCATCATCACAAAACAAATCCAGACCCTGGTGCAGCATGTGATCTGAATGTAGGCCTACATTTCTCACTTACTACACCGCTACTATCAGATACATAAACAATAGGGGAAAAACAGCTCCTCTATCTTTGTCAATCAGAATCCAGCATTTAGACAGACTGGTATTTAATTATTTAGTGCATGTATGTGATGAGTGATATGATCTTTCTGTTGTAGTTTCAGATAAAGATCCTCTAAATCCAGATATAAGGATTGTGTTGGTAGGAAATACTGGAGTGGGGAAAAGTTGCACTGGAAACACTATCCTGGGCAGAAATGTGTATGAATCATCAATACGGTACAACTCTGAAACCAATGAGAGGAACTACAGGAAGATCAGAGTGATTGACATGCCTAGACATGCAAACATTAGTAAGAACAGTTTTCCGGATCTGTGCAGTAAAATTGAGATGATGGTGAAAGAAAATGGAGGGACACACTTTACAAAAAACATATTTGATGAAACTGAGAAATTCATGAAGAAGAAGAAATTGGATGGAAAGCTGGAGGAGTACAAACAGGAGCAGAAGATGGTTGATCAAACTGAATGGCAGAAAATACACTGGTGTTTAGCAGAGATTCAGACTGATGATTTGACTTTAAACTTCCCTCTGATTCAAGGTGAGTGTGTTTCAGTCCTCAAGCTACTCCATTATTCACCCTCACACATGCACACACTTATGATCTGAATGTTTCATTTGTTCAGGGCGGGTTTCTGATAGCAGATCCATCAAATCCTCAAACGCTGATTCATCCTGTCATTTGTCTCTGATGCTCACATCATATCTGATGGGACTGATGAAGATCAGATCTGATGATCCTCATTCACTGCAAGAATCTCAGCAGTTCATGATCTTCATGATCATCACCCTCATCTTCAGATCATTTGATCAAACTTTGAGTTTGATATCACTCTTTACACTTACATTTAGTCATTTAGCAGATGCCTTTATCCAAAGCGACTTACAAATGAAGACGTTGGAAGCAATCAAAACCAACAAAATTTGATTTAGAGAGTTGGAGGGTCAAACATGGTGTGTATGATGGTGTCAAATATAGGTCAATATGATGTGTTTTCTGAATATTGTAGAGTATTTGACTTTTTAATTAAAGAAATAAACACGTATCAGTGTCTTTTGGATGTTTTCTTTCCACTGGTCTAAAAAAAAAAAAAAACACTTCTCAAAGTCAAAATCTCAAACTTGACAGGTTCATGAAAGAAAGTGCAGAGTCTCTCCTTAAGTCGTCTTATTTCTGCCTTTTATTGATCTTGTCAAGATGATATTTCATTAGATTTCATATGTAACCTTAAGTCAGAACTGTTAATAATAAACCATTCCTCTTATAAAACATTTGTAATGTTTATTAATGCTTAGGTGCAACCCAGAATACAGGCATATTATAGAAATATTATGCTTTTTTAACTCCATTTCTTTTTTAGCAGAGGGTGATGGCATCAGGCTTAAAATGTTTTAATGTTAATTTTGGTCCAGCCATTTAAAATCAGAGACAGAACAATGTGGCAGTAACTAAAACTGAGAACAACCATTTGAATAAGACTAAGTTACCCTACTGTACTGTGTGTTTTCAGGAAGTGAAGAGCAGAAAGTGAGCACTGAGCACTCTGTGACTCACAGTAGAGAGTTTAGCTTCAAGTGAGGGACTGGGAGGAGTTTAGCTTGGACAAGTGAGGGACTGGACCATTTGAATAAGACTAAGTTACCCTACTGTACTGTGTGTTTTCAGGAAGTGAAGAGCAGAAAGCGAGCACTGAACACACTGTGACTCACAGTAGAGAGTTTAGCTTCAAGTGAGGGACTGGGAGGAGTTTAGCTTAGACAAGTGGGGAAAGAATGCATTTTCTAAAAGAAGTGGGAGGAGTTAGACAGTTTTGTGTGATTATCAGTGCTCATATACAGCTGCTCAGTGCAGTGCTTTTCCACATCCAGCAGCTGTAAGAGGACTTTCTTTCAGCTTTCATCTCCTATCACTTATATGTTTGACCAAGGATGCCCTTAAGGTATGAAATATGTTTAATACATATATGTATCTTACATATCTTTAATATAAAAATGTTCGCTTAAGATATGTGATCTCCTTACTGAGTTTATCATTGATCAGTTTTACAAATTGTACAGCAGGATTTTATGCTTATGGGCTGAATATGTTTATAACGTCACTCATTTACGTTTAAATGTTCATGGATGAAAATAAATGTTCATTATATACGTAGAATAACGTGTGCCCATTTTGACTCCATGCTTCAAACGGCTGTGAATTAAAGAAGAAAGTCTTCACAGTACAGTGGACGATTGTCAACTTTTAACTGTTCTATGTTTTTTTTATTTTATTTTTTATTTTATTTTTTTTTTTAGAATAAACATGTTTTATTAAAAATGATTAAAGCGTCGGTGTCCGTTTTACATAATCCACGCTCACAGAGCGCCATCATCCGGCCGACTTTAGTTTCATGTTTTACTCTAAACCTGTTTGTCAAGCTCTTCCGTCACTAGAGTTTAAAGCATGTTCGTTTGGGTTGGACGCTTCTGAGAATAAACCACTCTTCTCGCGCCCTCCGCTGTCTATCCGTATGTTCTTTATTATTATTGGTATTATTATTATTATTATTATTAATACAATTATAGAAGATTAAATTTTTAGCATTTAAATGCACAACACATTTTTCATAAAAAATTCAACAGTTGTAAGCAAAGTCTTGTCATGCGATAATGCAAAAAGTTCTTCTGTTTAACATACACTTATTTTTTCAGCATTGAAAGATGGACATCAATATAACATGTGGAGAGATTCAGACCTCTTTGGGTTTTCTGTATGTGGTTCTGCCTGTTATAATGAACCACACCAATAATCCTGACTGTGAGCATAGCTGGCACTCAGAGGTGAGTGTGTTTCTTTCCTCAAACTACACTATTATTAACACACACACACACACACACACACACACACACACATGATCTGATGGTGTTTTATTTGTTCAGGACGGGCGTCTGATAGCAGATCCATCAGATCCTCAAAAACTGATTGATCCTGTTATTTCTGTCTCATCTGATCGTCTCGTCGCGTCTCTCTGTGTGAATCTGATTTATGAGATCATCTGTGATTCTGCTGATGGAGTAAATCAGCTCACTCTCTCTGCATTTATCTGTTTAATATTACTATATTATTATACATGCTGCGCTAATGCTTCTTTCCTTCATTTCAGACTCATTTCAGTCATGTGACCACGTTTAGTGGTGAGAGAAATACTTAAATCACATCAGTGTGTCCTGATTAATATCAAACTCGGTGTTGAACTGATTCTTCTGTGAATCTTGAAGTGAATCATGATGGTTGTGGATGTGTTTTTCAGTGAGGAATGAAACTGCAGTGACTCCAAACTCAGGTGAGTTTCAGCTGATAAACGTCTGATTATTCACTAATAAAACACTGCAAATCTCATTCACACTCAATCAGTTCAGTCTCAATATTGGCTCATATTTGTGATCATTGTGTGTTTTTTAAAGATCCTCACAATGAAGTGACTCCAGATCTCCAGCAATCAGGTAAAACATTAAGAAAGTGACATCTGTGCTGTGATTTGCTTCCTGATATTATTTTCATCATGTTCATATATCAGCTGATTTGATTGGTTCATTTTTTATTAATTGTTTAGCTGATCAGCTGATTGTATTTTCTATTACTTGTAGATCACTTCTGGTGGCTTTTAGCTGGTTTCATCGTTGCTCTTCTCATCTTCTTCTTGATCTGTTTGATGAAGCGTAAAAGGATCTTCAGGTGAGTCCTGATTAATCTTAAAGAATCATATGCTGAATCTATCAGTCTGAATAAACTCAGACTCTGTGCTGGATGTGATAATATGTAATAATCAGATTCAATCTGTTGTTAGATGTTTTCAGAGGTTAATCTCTCAGTGTGACGATGATAATTCAGCGAACAGGTGAGTGATTTCTGTAGATGAACAGCACTAAGGGTCGTGGGTTTGATTCCCACAGAATGAATGAATGAATCAAATGAGCTTTTTGAATGCATGTCATTCAGTTAAATTAATAAATGAAATGGAGTGAATCACTTGAACACTGAAGAGGTGAAGCAGGCGGATGCTGTTTTAACCTTCACACAGATCTGATGAGAATGAATCTTCATCTGCTGTAAATTAATTGCTGGCTCTGTGAATCTTCATCTGCTGAATCTGAATGTGTTTCTCTCAGGGATCCTGAAGCTGCTGTCTGAATGAAGGTCAGATCTGATGCTCCTGATTCACTGAATCAATCTGAATCTGAACAGTTAACGTCTCTTTGTCCAGAGGATGATCGGTTTGAAATGATTCATTATTTACATAAAACTCAGGGCTGAACCTCACTGTGATCTTTGACATGAAGAAGAAGGGAGCGTGTGTTCATTCTGAGCTTCAACACATTTATTCTCATTCATCTGTAATGCAAATAAATACATGCGATCGAAAACACTGGAAGATCAATTCAACCAGATAGACATGTGACCAAACGTCTGTGTTGTGTTTATTTCTTCAGTTCATCATTTATAATCAGTCACATTTACTCATTTATTAATTCATTATCATTCAACCATTTACTCATTTACAGTGCACAGCATAAATGAGTACACCCCCTCTGAAATTTAACAAATTCAGCAATTACTCTTTACTTAGAAGACATGTTAGGGTTCTTTGGAGATATAATGTTCCAACAAGCCTGCTTGATCATTTGTCTGTTTATTAATTTTAAATGTATTCATTTAGCAGTTTTTCTTGTTTTACCTTTGTTTGTGGTAAATATCAATGCTTTGCCATCTTTACATTGCATTAGGTTTCATACAGTTGTTGTATTTCATCATCAAGTCTTTCATTAGTGCCATGTAACAAGTCAAGATCTGTCTAGCACAATGCTGAGTGAAAGTATTGCTCAACATATTTTGCTGGAGGGAAAAGGGTGAAGCTATAAGTGAAACTGTACGTCAGAGACACTGATAAAAATAGAAATCATACAAACTGGAATTCAGTTACAACCTATTTATAGACATGATCAAGTGTAATTTGTGGTTAAGGTGATTTTGTTATCATTTATGTAGGTGTCATTTTTATTCAATTTATCTTGTAAACTTCTGTTCCATGAAAACATGTAAATAATACATTTAAATACCTTTTAAATGAAAGTAATCCAATAATGTGATATATTATGTAATGTCAGAAGATATCTACAGAAGATATGTACTACTACTCTCTCTCTCTCTGTCTGTATGGCATTTTGTATGCACTGCGATGCACTTGTGAACTTGTGTGTTGGAAAATGGTAAAAATTAGCAGCAAAAGTTTAACAGCTAGGTTTGTTCAAGAAACATTTATTAGTATTATAATTATCAACATTTAAAACACAAGTAATTATTTTTTTTCAGGATTCTTTGATGCATACAAAGATCAGCATTTATACAAAGATCATAAATTATAGAAATTAAAACTTTTATTTAGCAAAGAAGCTGTAAATTGGCCAAACGTTATGATTTAAATTAGCCAGACGTTTAGATAATGCTGTTCTTCTGAACTTTCTATTCATCAAAGAAAACTTAAAAACTTCTACAGCTGTTTCTAACATACTACTACTACTACTACTGCTACTACTAATACTACTACTACTACTAATAATAATAATAATAAATGTTTTTAAAGCAGCAAATCAGAATATTAGAATTATTTCTGATTTACTGATGTTGCTGTACTTTGGATCAAATAAATGCAGGCTTTGCACTTCTTTAAACTGTAGTATTACAGCACAAAACCATGATAAACCTTGACAAGAAAAATGATGTTTTAAATGTTATACTAGTGATTTTATTAGACTCTTTTTAAAGTGTGGAGTCTTTTTCACATCTAAAATCATTTTCATTCAATTTACTGGTTATTAAAGGAACCTTTGATCTGCGAGGCAAGATTGGACATGTCTTCCACTTATGTGATGATGATCTGAATGCAGAGTGAATAAGCCACCATTATCAAAGAAAACAGGAGATTTGCAATGGAGAATTCTCCATGGAGCCATTGTGGTTAATTCTTTTATTTCTGTTTTGGAGTCCAAAAATAACTTGTGTCATGCTTTTATGTAGTGTTTTCAACTTTTGTGTTGGTTCAAGAAATGTATAATAAGTTCAATGAGAGTTTCTATCCTGAATCCTTTATCTTTGGTTTTAAGTATACACAGAAAAAAAGTATTGTTTCAATTGCTATTTTTTTTTTTCTTGGGCAAGTGAAATTGGTGATTTATATGAGTAGGAAAAGTAAACTTGAGCAAAGGTGCAATGATGATGTGTTTTGTACAATAGCTGAAGATGATTTTATATTGTCACGACCCTGCCCGTCTAGGGTGGACTGAGGCCGCGGACAAAGATAAAAATTTAGAAGCACCGGTTAAGCACCCCTTCTCCTGTCCCAGCTCAAGAAGGATAAAGCGAGTGAAAGTTTTCACAAAATTTATTTATACAAAAGTCAAACAAAATTAGAAGCGTATGACTTCGGAAGGGGATCCAGGCCAAAATAACAAATAAAAAGCAAAACTAACTAAGGTTTAGAAAAACATAAATTACCTAACGAAATAGAAGTTCTCAAAATAAATACAGGAGACTTCCCTAGCTCCCTAACTGGCCAAAACCAGGAGAAACGAAGTTCACAAAAATAAAAGGCAATCCCCAACCTACTAACTTCTGAATAAACGAATAATTCCTTACAATTAACGAATAATTCTTACAGACAACGAATAATTAACAGAAACTCGAATAGTTGTTTGCAAACAAAACGAATGGGCCTCAACTTAGCCGTCTGGTGGCAAAGAAACTCCGCGGCACAACTGCAAGGGAATTACTCACACAGGAAAACGCCGTGAATCAACAACAACAACAACAACGTTATTCAACAACACTACTGATTAAACAGTCGTCTGGGGCAGGAGACAGAGGACGACAACGAAGGAGCTTCCCGTCGTGGACTCAAGCTCTGCCACACTGCTCTGCTTTCCAGCAATCAAACGCTCCCGCTCAGAACGCAATCTCCTTCAGCTGGTTCCAATCAAGCGCTGCCAGAGTGAGAGAAAGAGAGAGAGACTGCGCACAATGTAACAAGAAATTACACAACGAATGCAAAAATAAACAACTAACGTCACGGGACGTAACAATATATATATATATAAATATATATGCATACATACATTCATGTATATCAAAATGTATCTGTCTGTCTGTCTGTCTGTCTGTCTAATCTAATCAATACAATATTTGTATATATATAAAAAAAAATGTTCCTAAAGAGGTTTGCTCATTCTTTAAATGGATTCTTGTTCAGAGTCACCCTGATTATCACTGTATCAGCTTCCAAGTCATTTCACTGTGTAGGTTTGAAAATATGAGAAGTCAACATCACAATCTGTTAAAGGGAGAGTTTACCAAAAAAAAAAAAAAAAAATCTGTCATCATACTTTACTCCATTAGACTTTCACATTTTCTATTTAAAAAAAAAAATACATATTTGAAAAATATATTACAATTTACAAATTACAAATTTTCATTCTTGTTCTGAGTCACCCTGGTTATCACTGTGTCAATTTCTAAGTCATTTCACTGTATAGTTTTGAAAATATGACAAGTCAAAATCACCCCAAACTTCAGAACTGCCTTATGTTAAGTGCATTATATCCCATTTTCAAAAAATCATAAACGTTTTTCCTAAAGAGGTTTGCTCATTCCGTCAATTCATTCTTGTTCTGGGTCACCCTGGTTATCACTGTGTCAATTTCTAAGTCATTTTACTGTATAGTTTTGAAAATATGACACGTCAAAATCACCCCAAACTTCAGAAATTAGTTGTTTTAATTGCATTACGTCCCATTTTCAAAAAATCATAAAAACTGTTCCTAAAGAGGTTTGCTCATTCTGTCAATTCATTCTTGTTCAAAGTCACGCTGGTTATCACTGTGTCAATTTCTAAGTCATTTCACTGTATAGTTTTGAAAATATGACAAGTCAAAATCACCCCAAACTTCCGAACTGCCTTATGTTAAGTGCATTATATCCCATTTTCAAAAAATCATAAAAGTTTTTCCTAAAGAAGTTTGCGCATTCTGTCAATTCATTCTTGTTCTGAGTCACCCTGGTTATCACTGTGTCCATTTCTAAGTCATTTCACTGTATAGTTTTGAAAATATGACACGTCAAAATCACCCCAAACTTCAGAACTGCCTTATGTTAAGTGCATTATATCCCATTTTCAAAAAATCATAAAAGTTTTTCCTAAAGAGGTTTGCTCATTCCGTCAATTCATTCTTGTTCTGAGTCACCCTGGTTATCACTGTGTCAATTTCTAAGTCATTTCACTGTATAGTTTTGAAAATATGACACGTCAAAATCACCCCAAACTTCAGAACTGCCTTATGTTAAGTGCATTATATCCAATTTTCAAAAAATCATAAAAGTTTTTCCTAAAGAGGTTTGCTCATTCCGTCAATTCATTCTTGTTCTGAGTCACCCTGGTTATCACTGTGTCAATTTCTAAGTCATTTCACTGTATAGTTTTGAAAATATGACACGTCAAAATCACCCCAAACTTCAGAACTGCCTTATGTTAAGTGCATTATATCCCATTTTCAAAAAATCATAAAAGTTTTTCCTAAAGAGGTTTGCTCATTCCGTCAATTCATTCTTGTTCTGGGTCACTCTGGTTATCACTGTGTCAATTTCTAAGTCATTTCACTGTATAGTTTTGAAAATATGACAAGTCAAAATCACCCCAAACTTCAGAACTGCCTTATGTTAAGTGCATTATATCCCATTTTCAAAAAATCATAAAAGTTTTTCCTAAAGAGGTTTGCTCATTCTGTCAATTTAGTCTTGTTCTGAGTCACCCAAAAAAAAAAAGTGCGGCTGGTTTGACCGCCTATTTTCAGAGGCGGCTGGCGTGACCGCAGTCCACTTTCCTGCTTCTTCTGCGTTGAGTCACCGCTAAATTAACTCAGTCTAAAACCAAATTCTGTCGGATGAAATCCCTTGCGCTTTCATCAGTTACTTTGGACAAGGATTCGCTTAAGGTACGAAATATCCTTACTTATGTTTGTCTTGTTTTCCACCGTTTGAATTGTTTTACTTTAAATTTAGATTTTTGGCTTGTATTTGGGTCTTTGTTCTCTGTAAGGTTTTAGATCGTCTGACTTCAGCTGAAAAAGACCTCTTCTGCCATGTCACTTCTATTTCTGTATCTCCGAATCCAAACCCCACTGTTGCGCTTTCATAAAAAAAAAAATAAAAAAAAACATGGAGGACAGCACACGCATTGCATTCTTGCTACAAGACCTATGGTTCATACCCTTTTGGTTTATCAAAAACTGAGAAGAGTTGAGACTTTTTCAATGATGGTGGTATAACTTTGGGTGAAAAAGATTGGTTTCAAAACAGATTCGAAGAGCAAGAGTGTGGAGCTTATTAATCTTATTCATCATTAAAAAAAAAAAAAAAAAAAAAAAAAAAAAACAGTTCAGTAAAAAGAAAAAAAAAAAAAAAGAAAGAAAGAAAGTGACGTGTGGCCAAATATGGTGACCCATACTCGGAATTTGTGCTCTGCATTTAACCCATCCAAGTACACACACAGACATACACACACATGTTGTGTGTTTCCATGTTTTATGGGGACATTCCATAGGTGTAATGGTTTTTATACTGTACAAACCGTATTTTCTATTGCCCTACACCTACCCTAAACCTAAACCTCACAGGAGACTGCATACTTTTACTTTCTCAAAAACACTCATTCTGTATGATTTATAAGCCTGTTTCCTCATGGGGACCTCACAAATGTCCCCACAAGGTCAAAATTGATTAGTTTTACTATCCTTGTGAGGACATTTGGTCCCCACAATGTGATAAATACCAGGTGCGCACACACACACACATTGATTAATCACTCCCCCCACCGACACTCCTTTCGGTTACTAGTCCCACTCCCTAACCATTAGGCCACGGCTGCCCCCATTCTCAATACATTTCTCAATACATTGAACAATCCATGATTATCCACATAAGCTTGCAATAAAAATATTAAATAAATCAAATTAAATGAAAGTGAAAGGGCAACACAAACATATTTAATTAAAGATCAACACATAATGCAACACCTGAAAAAGTCAGTGCAAGTTAAGACTTCACATCGCTCCTGACATTTGTGATTTCACACTTCACAACCTTTTATAAAAAAATATGTATAATTACATATTGTGAATCTAAAATTTATGAAAGGACTTTTTTATTTTTATTTATTTGAATTTTAATCACAGGAGTGAACACAAGATCTGGTTGAAGAATTGCTGCAGAAGACTGAAGACAGGGAAACGCTGAGAAATTTATCACAGGAAAATGAAGAGGAGTAGCAGCATGTTCAGTGTTGTCAATTGTAAGTCGTCTTGTTATAAATTACTTCTGATATTTGTCATGCAGAATACCTGCAAATTCATTAAATGTCCATGAAAATTAAAAAAAGAAAAACTCAGTTTTATTGAGAATAAGTATAAGCGATAAATGTGTAACGGGGTTAGAATTGTAAACAGTGTGAATCCTCCTGAATTCGGCGGCAGCTATTAATTTCATGTTGTAAGGGCGCCCTCCTGTGTTTTTTTTTTTGTTTGTTTTTTTTGGAGCTGCAGACTAAAATGTTTGACGGAAGATGAAGCAATAAGAAATGCATTAGAGGTGGCCTATACTGCAAAATTTGGTAGCCGATACCAAGTAAATACAGGGCCAATATTGCCGATACCAATATTTTTTTTAGAAAAACAACACACAATATAAATTACATTTACTTTCTTGTATAGCAGATATCAGTGTGTCACAATTCATGAAGTGATTGCATAATTATTATGCTAAATCTGAATAAATTTTCATAACCACTAAAAGATGTTGTGATTTGCTCTTAGTGTGCCTGTAATTAGTCATGTGTCAGGTTAAAAAAAAAAAAAACAGGACCTATTACAAATATGAAAGAAATATATATTATTGTAATAAACTCAGTTTGCAAACATGGACTGTGCATGAATTTATTGAGAATAGTAATAACATTAAGAACAGAAAAACAGAATAATACTATAAAATATAATACATTAAACAATAATATTGTAACAAAAAAAATATATTCTCCCTTTAACAGTATTTATCTGTCTTTAACAAAAAATTAAATGCGCAAAATTATTACTAGAAAGATTCATAAATATTGTAACAAATGTATTATTCATTTTTAGTTCATGTTAGTTAATACATTAATGCTAACAAATGACAGTTTATTTGTAAAGTGTTACCATTTTTCAACACCAGTAAAATAAACAATTTAGATAACACTTTTTTTGGTGCATGTATTACTATTTGTAAAACCACAGTTTTACAACAAATACCATAGTTCAACTATGGTTAGTGTAACCATTGTTAATTTGTGGTTTATATTAACCATGGTTACGTTTAGTTACAACAATTATGGTATCTGATTACACTTCATGCTGAAGATCCAATATGACTAAAAACATATTTTCACCAATGTTAGATATTCTTTGTCTCTCTGAAGCTCAAAGGATTAAAACACAGCAAAGCAGGGAAGGGTACGGTGGCCGGGGGGCGAGTGTGGGTGAGCTTCTCTAATCCTCTATGCAAAGAAAACTATACTAACTATGCTGTCAACTTTTACTGAGAAATAAAAATGACAAAAAATACACAAAAAAGAAATAAAAATCTATATAAACAAAATAAAAGACAAAAAAATGAAAGGATAGAAAGATAAATAGATAGATAGACAGACAGACAGACAGACAAGCAGACAAAAGCAGACAGACACACATTTAAAAAGTAAAAATTAAAAATGTAAAAAAAAACATAAACACAGCCTCAAAAGGGCACAAATAGGACACTGGCTTGTGCCCTTTTGAGGCTGTGTTTATGTTTTTTTTTTGTTTTTTTGTTTTTTTACATTTTTAATTTTTACTTTTTAAATGTGTGTCTGTCTGCTTTTGTCTGCTTGTCTGTCTGTCTATCTATCTATTTATCTATCTATCCTTTAATTTTTTTGTCTTTTATTTTATTTATATAGATTTTTATTTCTTTTTTGTGTATTTTTTGTCATTTTTATTTCTCAGTTCTGTACACAGCATGGCTTATAACAATCATTAATGCATCAGTCGTCTGCTTTTCTGTGCAAAAAGACTAACAAATGCATCCATATCTAGGCCTGTGGTTATGCCCTTCTCGTGAGCCAGAATAACTACATTCCTTTTTCTTTCGTGTAGCATAGTGCGGCAGAAGGGAGTAAGAACACTGATACTGGACCAGGCACGGTGGTTAGAGTTTGTGGCGAGTCCACAAGCAGCACCACCCGATGAGCCGGGCAATGATTCTGTCTCTGCTGCTGCTAATTCCGTAGCACTGCTGCTGGCAGCTCCGCTGCTACCACTAGGTTTAGCTTTAGCAACCAGAAATCTGCGGTTTCGCTGCACTATGCTACATGAAAGAAAAAGAAATTTAGTTATTCTGGCTCACAAGAAGGGCGTAACCACAGGCCTAGATATGGATGCATTTGTTAGTCTTTTTGCACAGAAAAGCAGACGACTGATGCTTTAATGATTGTTATAAGCCATGCTATGTACAGAACTGAGAAATAAAAACGACAAAAAAATACACAAAAAAAGAAATAAAATAAATATATAAATAAAATAAAAGACAAAAAAATGAAAGGATATATATATATATATATATATATATATATATACAGACACATTTAAAAAATAAAAATTAAAAATGTAAAAAAAAAAACATAAATGCAGCCTCAAAAGGGCACAAGCCAGCGTCCTATTTGTGCCGGTCCCAAGCCCTGGTAAATGCAGAGGGTAGGGCATCAAACATAAAACCTATAAGACAAATCAAATGGATCAAAGGAGAAGATAGAGATATGGACTGATATGAGGACAGCATTAGTATAGTTTTCTTTGCATAGAGGATTAGAGAAGCTCACCCACACAACCCCCCCCCCCCCCAAATATGAAAATATATATATATATATATATATATATATATATATTATTGTAATAAACTCAGTTTGCAAACATGAACTGTGCATGAATTTATTGAGAATAGTAATAACATTAAGGACAGAAAAACAGAAAAATAAATAAAAGAAAAAGAAAAAGAAAGATCTGTGACGTCCGAAGCTTAGTTACTTTTCGCACACAACCACGTGACTGCTTCGTATTCTGATTCAAATAACGCGAACCGCTTGCGCAGGTTTCGCGTGCAATGCATTCTGGTAAGATCATTTGGTAAGACTTTGATCGGCGCTGTAGCCGCCTTATGATCACATGTACAATCAAAGTACCATGAGAGCAAAACGCGACCAGTCACCGAGGTCAGGCGCTGCAGTTGCTCAAAATCGGCTGCGAAAGCAGATTATGTGACGACAAGCACGACGTGTGTTGCATGTTTTTTCTTAAAAAAGTTCCTGTATGTAATCAATTTTGATATTGAATATCTGATATTCAAACAAAACATAAACTTCCGGTGTGTGGTACATTCCCTTTCCGTGAAGAATCTGTTGTTGTAAATTTGTTTCAGGACTGGTAAAAGAAGCGAAAAGAAGTTTCGCTTCTTGTTAATTTGTTTTCTAAAATGTAAATTTGTTTCGTCCTTGGAAAACGTGTTTTTCCCATGTAATTGTGTTTTATGATAGGTAAAAATGTTTTCCAAAATGTAAATTTGTCTCGAGCTTCGTAAAAGTGTTTCACACTTTGTAATGTTGTTTTGCACTTCTCGGCCACCGTAGAAGGGTGAGCAATGTGCGTGTGAAAGGAGCTGTGTATGAGATGGAATTCTATACAAGCTCATTTTAAATATTATATGTCATGCTAAATAAATAAAATCACTGGTTAAAAAAAAAAAAAACTTAATATCGATATTTTTATGTGAAGATCGATTTCGGTACAACGCCTATATCGAAAGTATCGATACTTAAGGATCGATCCGCCCACCCCTAAATTGCACACTGTGGAAAAAACGTCATCAAGAGTGGTGTGTCTTGGCCTTTTTTGGGGAATTGGGCTCGCTGACTCGTGTGCATGGGAATGTCGTAATGAGATCGTATGAATGGGTTCGGCAAATCACAATGCAGAGAACACATGAAAAGCAAGACCCGTACACATGCATCCATCATCATCACAAAACAAAAACAAAACCAGACCCTGGTGCAGCATGTGATCTGGATGTAGGCCAACATTTCAACAATTCAGCAGCTACTATCAGATTTACTGTATGAACAATAAGGAAAAAGCAGCTTCTATAGCTTAATCAGAATCCAGCATTCAGACAGACTGGTATTTAACTATTTAGTGCGTGTATGTGAAGAGTAATTTGATCTTTCTGTTGTAGTTTCAGATAAAGATCCAGATATGTGTGATATGTGTGATCAACTGGAAAAAGTGGCACTGGAAACACTATCCTGGGCAGAAATGTGTATGAATCGCAAATACAGTACAACTCCGAAACCAATGAGAGGAACTACAGGAAGATCAGAGTGATTGACACCTGGATTTTTTAAAAGTAAACATTAGTAAGAAGAAGAAGATTCAAAATGAAGCATGTTTCCTGGATCTGTGCTATAAAATAGAGATGATGGTGAAAGAAAATGGAGGGACACTGTTAAAAAAAAAATAATAATAATAAATAAATAAATATATATATATATATATATATATATATATATGAAACTGAGAAATACATGAAGAAGAAGTTGTTGATTGCATAGTTGAAGGAGTGCAAATGGCTAAAATGATCTCATGATCAGATTGTGTTTCATTTGTTCACGACAGGTGTCTGATCGCAGATCCTCAAACACTGTTTGATCATGTCATTTGTCTCTGATGCTCTGGTTGCATCTGATGACGCTGATGAAGATGAGATCTGATGATCCTCATTCACTGCAGGAATCTCAGCAGTTCATGATCTTCATTCGATCATCAGATCATTCTGTCAAAATCAGAGCTTAATATCGCTCTTTACATTTACATTTGTGACCCTGGACCACAAATAGCCAAAAGCCAAAATCCAAAAATATATTGAATGGGACAAAATTGTCAATTTTTCTTTTATGCCAAAAATCATTAGGATGCCAAGTAAAGATCATGTTCCATAAAGCTATTTCGAAAATTTCCTACCGTAAATATATCAAAACTTACGTTTTTGATTAGTAATATGCACAGCTGAGAGCTTTATTTAGACAACTTTGAAGGCATCAGTTTACATCAGTTTAAAGCGTATTTATTCCACTGTATATATGATGTATACATTGTAATAAAAAAAATAAAATAAATAAAAAAATAACCTTATGATTGGTTTTGTGGTCCAGGGTCACATTTAGCCTTTTAGCAAAGCAACTTACAAATGAGGATGATGGAAGAAATGAAAATCAATAACAATTGTTAGGGGGTCAAATATGATATGATGGTATCAAATATAGGTCAATATGATGTTTGTTTGTTTGTTTGTTTTTCTGTCCATTGTGAGCTGTGGAATATTTGACTATATAATAAATGCATTACAGCTGTAAGACTGTTATTGTAATAACTGTTGAATATTTGTGAAAAACAGAGATGTTAAAAGTTAAAATCATTCAAACACATATTGAGCTAGTTGTTAGAGATTTCTGCTCATTTCTCCTTGTAATACAAACAGTAAATAACAGACATCCATCCAACTATCTTGAGTTTTAAGGGAGTTCATCCAAAAATGACAATTACCCCATGATTCACTCACCTGCAAGAACACAAGCTTTATAATGGTAGTGAATGTTATTTCTTGATCTTAAACTCTGTTTCTGTTGATCTGTTAATCTGTTCCATAAAATCTTGCATTTACAAAGCAAATTATGTATACAGATGTACTTTAAGTCTTCTTCTTTCTGCCTTTTATTGATCTTGTCAAGATGATATTTCATTAATTTCCTACTAGATTTCAAGTCCAACCTTAAGTCAGAACCTGTCATAAACCATTCCTCTTATAAACCATTTGTAATGTTTTATTAATGCTTAGGCACAACTCAGAATACAGGCACATTATAGCAATATTATGCTTTATATTATTGTAGTAATTATAATATTAAGTTTATATCAAAATTATGCTAACTCCATGTATTTGTCATTTTTAGCGGATGGTGATTTATCAGATTTAAAATGTTTTAATGCTAATGTTGCATTTACGATTTAAGAACAATGTGGCAGCATCCGTTACATTTGAATAAGACAAGGTTAGCCTACTTTAGTGTGTAGCGTCAGTAAGAGAAGAACAGAAAAATGTTTCCATGAACGCCCCCCGCCCTCTTTTATTTTTTTTTATGTTTATTTTTTCAACCAAATTCCAAGGGGTTCTGGGTGGAAAAGTGGTTAGTCAGTGCTCATGTACAGCTGATCAGTGCAGCACTTCTCCACATCCAGCAGCTTCAGGACTTTCTTTCATCTCCCATCACTTATTATTTTGGCCAAGAATCCACTGAAGGTATGAAATATGTTTAATGCATATGTATCTTTAATATAAAAATATGTGTTTGAAGTATGTTTACAAAAAAAAAAAAAAAACATGAGCGACTCTAATCCAGACAGTGGTGCTTGATATGAAAAGCTGATGTGATAAAATCCATTCAGTGAATGTTTAGTGTCCTCTGTACCGAAGAAAAAAAGTCTCTATATATATATATGTATGTATATGTATGTGTATGTGTATGTATATGTGTATATATATGTATATGTATATATATGTATATATTAGGGCTGTCAAATGATTAATCACGATTAATCACATCCAAAATAAAAGTTTATGTTCATATACTTTGTGTGTGTTTTCTCTGTATATTTATTATGTACATATAAAAACACACACATACATGTATATATTTAAAAACAAATGTATATGTATATATATTTACACCTGTATACAATTTAGATTATAAATAAATATAAATATTTTATATATAAATCTAAAATATTTTTCTTTAATATATACATGTGTGTCTATTTATATATACATACATAATAAATATACACAGTACACAGATATATAGTATGTAAACAAAACTTTTATTTTGGATGTGATTAATCATGATTAATCATTTGACAGCCCTAATATATATATATATATATATATATATATGTGTGTGTGTGTGTATATGTATATGTATATATATATGTATATATGTATATGTGTATATATATATATATATATATATATATATATATATATATATTAGGGATGTGACGAGATCTATGTTCTCGCGAGAACTTGATAGTAAGTACAATGTTTGCATTAGCTGCACGATTAATCCTAACAAGATTGTGATCTCTGTTGGAAGGCCAACTCAATCTTATTCCTGTCTTTCAATCACATAATGATCATTATTTCTGTGTTACAGACATTTAAGTAACAGAAGTACTAGAAAAAAAGTTTATTGTTTGGGGATAAACAATGTCTATAATGGTGATCAAAACGAAAGCATCTTAACACGTGTATGTAGCTATTGCAATGTTTATCCTCTTCCACCAGGAGGTGGCGACAACTGCATTTATCAATGAATCATTCATTCAATATTCCAATAGTAAATTAAGTCTTTATTAATTAGTTTGATCGAATATTTTTTTAAAAAAAGACTTGAATGTTGAATGCAATGAATGTTGTCAGAATCACTAGTAAATTATTTTGTTTAGATTTCTATTCTAATCTTTTTTTTTCTTCAGAATCAACAGAGTATAGTGATCTCCAATTTAAAAAAATGGTGTATTTTAATTTATCCAGAATCATGCAGCATAAGTTTACATGTTTATTACTGCACATAATTCATAGAAGTTTAATTTTTAATATAGAAGTTTAATTTCATAAAGTACAAGTTCATATCAAAATTCACCCATATTCACCCTAGTCTCGTGTCTCGTCTCGTCTCGTGGGATAAGTGTCTCGTCACACCCCTAAAAAAAAAAAAAATATATATATATATATATATATATATATATATATATATATATATATATATATCAGTGTAAGTTCTACATCATCCACTTTAAGGTTTGATCTGTATCTCTGTAATTAGTCTCTGTCTGTCTCTCCAGTGTGGTAATATGCTAATGAAACGCCTCTTCACGTGTGTTGGGTTTGACAGTTCTGGGAATAAGTCACTCTTCTAGCGCCCTCTGCTGTCTAACAATTGTACAGGCCAATACCTCTATCGCTAGAAGAAATAATATCAGATTGGCCTATATTCAAAGAGGCAGATGCTTTGTGTTTGTTTGTAACCAGCTGTTACTGAAGTATGACCACTAAAATGCAAAATATCTAATAGGTTGTTTAGTATTATTATTATTAGTAGTAGAAGTAGTAGTAGTAGTAGTAGTAGTAGTAGTAGTATTGTTAATCATATTGCAATATCCTGGTTTCTCCTATATTACAATAAAAATCACAACAATACACCTTTTTCATTAAAAAATGCAACTTTGTTGTAAGTAAACTTGTCATGCAATAATGCAATAATTTGTTCTGTGGTTTAACATGCACTTCTTTTTTTCAGCGTTGAATTATGGACATGATCAATATAACCTGTGCAGAGATTCAGACTCCAGTGGGTTTTCTGTATGTGATTCTGCCTGTTATAATGAATCACACCAATAATCCTGACTGTGAGCAGAGCTGGTATTTAGAGGTGAGTGTGTTTCTGTCCTCAGACTACACCGTTACACACACACACACACACACACACACACACACACACACACACACACACACACACACACACACAATCTGATTCTCATCTGTTTAATGTGTTCAGGACGGGCGTCTGATAGCAGATCCATCAGATCCTCAAACACAGATTGATCCTGCTATTTCTGTCTCATCTGATCGTCTCGTCACGTCTCTCTGTGTGAATCTGAAACATGAGATCATCTGTGATTCTGCTGATGGAGTAAATCAACTCAATCTCTCTCAACATTCATCTGTTTAATATTAATGTATTATTATACATGCTGCGCTAATGCTACTTTCCTTCATTTCAGACTCATTTCAGTAATGTGACCGCATTTAGAGGTGAGAGAAACAGTCAAACACATCAGTGTGTCCTTGATTGAGATCAAACTCTGTGTTGAAGTGAATCTTGAAGTGAATCATGATGATTGTGGATGTGTTTTTCAGTGAGGAATGAAACTGCAGTGACTCCAAACTGTGAGTTTCAGCTGATAAACGTCTGATTATTCACTAATAAAACACTGCACATCTGATTCACACTCAATCAGTTCAGTCTCAATATTGGCTCATATTTGTGATCATTGTGTGTTTTTTAAAGATCCTCAGAATGAAATGACTCCAGATCTCCAGCATTCAGGTAAAACATTAAGAAACATTTGTGGTTTTGCTTCCTGATATTATTTTCATTATGTTCATATATCAGCTGATTTCATTGGTTCATTTCTTCATTCATTTGTTCAGTCAATTAGCTGATTGTATTTTCTATCTCTTGTATAGATCACTTCTGGTGGCTTTTAGCTGTTTTCATCATTGCTCTTCTCATCTTCTTCTTGATCTGTTTGTTGAAGCGTAAAAAGATCTTCAGGTGAGTCCTGATTAATCTTAAATAATCACATACTGAATCTATCAGCCTGAATAAACTCAGACTCTGTGCTGGATGTGATAATATGTAATAATCAGATTCAATCTGTTGTCAGATGTTTTCAGAGGTTAATCTCTCAGCGTGATGATGATTCAGAAAACAGGTGAGTGATTTCTGTAGATGAACAACACTAAGATCATGGGTTTGAATCCCACTGAATGAATGAACAAATCAAAGGAGCTCTTTGACTGCAGTGAGATTCATTCAGATAAATTAATAAATGTAATGGAGTGAATCACTTGAACACTGAAGAGGTGAAACAGGTGGATGCTGATGAATCTTCATCTGCTGTAAATTAATCTTTGGCTCTGTGAGTCTTCATCTGATGAAACTGTGTTTCTCTAAGGGATCCTGAATCTGGTGTCCAGATGAGGTTCAATACAAGCTGACTTGACTTACTGGATCACAGACGCTGTTTCTCACATTAATATATTAGTCAGATCTAAGCTGTCTATGTAGGGAGCAATGAAGCCGAGTAGGCTTTAAAGCAGAGCTGACTCAAATGACTAGTTAATTCTGTGATCAATTCTTATCAATAATAATAATAAAAAAAAAAAAATACATTTCGCATTGCAGAGTTTTTATTGGCAATATCATTTTCAGGTTTGCAGTTTTTCTATCTTGATGTTGTTGTTTGAGTGTCCAGAAGATGGCGCCGAAGCATTCAAACTGATGTTCTGCTTCAGAGACACTTTCATTCATAAAGCATCCGTCTAATCACGTGACCATTATTATACCGCATCAATCTGGAGATTATTGATAGAATTAATAAGGTTTACTAAAGAAGCACTCTCGTGAGTAACGTGTCTCTGTTTCTGGTCATTCTTGTTCTCAGCTACACAATGAGATCCCATCACTTATTGAATGAGTTTCCCCAAATGATTTCATTCAAAGAGACACATGTGGGGAGAGTTTTAAACTGAAACGCTGGACTGAGCCTGAGATGCTTTATCAATATGTTCATGTGACTGTTACTGGAATAAAGCTGTGTAGAATCAGTGGAGATTATTACTGACAGAATGATGTTTATTCAAATGCTTCTTTGTATCTGTGTTTAGTATTTTCAGCTCATGCAGTTTATTTTGATTATTGGTTTATTGAGCTGAATGTCTCATTTATATAAAATACAACATGCCCAGGAAAAAAGGCAGTGCCTTCACTGTGAAAAAAAGTTGAGTTGAGTAAACTTAAATTTTTAAGGCAGCACAAACACTTTTTTTAAATTGAAACTTTTTTTAACAGTGTTTTTTCAAAATATAAACCTTTGAAAATGAAAGGCCCATATGGGTAGCCTACCTTAAAAGTACATATAAGTACTGTACTGAAAACAGTCCAGTGCCCAGTGACAGCCTTTATACCCTTTTTTTTCCTGAGAGTGTAAAAGCCACAATACTTATCGAAAAAAACATTGCTCTCATGAACACTCTCACCCCTAGGTGAAACAGCAGTTTTAAAAAGTAATAAATAAATCCCACATGAATGACAAACAGACATCCATTGATAATTTTGATCCATTTAAAACTATGAAAGAACATAAGAGAACCCGAATCAACTGTTAAAGTAAAGTATTCCTTTTGAAATATTTCATAGTCAATAATATAAATAATTCAGCCGCTTATATGCTCCCCCCCCCCCCCCCCCCCAAATATAATTATTGTGAGGACTGTTATTGTTGACAAATACCACAAATCCTCCATGATCAGAACCTCAGCTGTGTCGGTCTGACCCAGAAACACACATAAATGCTTGTGTTATTTCATATATAATTGTGTGGTAAAACATGACATTTGATATTTTCCAGGTGAATGACACATGATGTGAGCTCTGAGTGCTCCAACATGTCCTCCAATTTATACGACCGACTAAAGTCGTTTGCACAAATCCTCAAATACGTCTCTGTAAAGCGTATTCAACATTTGCTCCCTTATCAGTAACAGGTATCTAACTCAACCTTAGCATTATGTGTAGGTCAATTAGTAGCGCGTTGCACTGCGGAGTGGTATAATCATATGAACACAAGTTCGATTCTAGAGAACGCATATGTTTTCATTGTATGTTTTTTTTTGTTTTTAATATGCACTAGAAATCATGATTTTGCACTATTTCTGTAAGGGGTAGGTTTAGGGTAGGGTTAGGTGTGGTCATATATACGAATTACACCTAGTAAAACACGTTTAAATTACCCTGAAATCGTATAAAAACTCATACGTCATTCGATGACGTCAGATCCAACGCGACACTGTCATTATTTTTACGACCGCTAGAGGGCGCTTAACTTTAGCGAATGGATCGTATTTGGTCGATTCAAAAACGTACAACTGGGTCGTATTTTCTTTGAGGACAGTCTCTCTTGTTTTCCTTGAATCCACGTTCATGTGCTCTGCAATGTTGTAATCCGATTCAGTGAAGAATGGCGATCAGACCTGAAACACGTCCTGGTGAGAAACCACCTATTATTGTGCTCTTAAACTTGCATTGACTTTACCTTAATTTACATTCATATTCCATACTTTCTTTCTCTTTCAGAGATGTCAGCAATCAGCAGCTCCAGTCCAGGTGATCCAATCCGGATTCTTTTGATGGGCAGAAGTAGGTCTGGGGAAGGCGAATCTCTAAACATGATACTGGGAGAAAATATGTTTAATGTGCACATAAAAAAGGGGGAAAAAACATGAAGCTGAAGTTTGTGATGAAGTCACTCAGAAGCGGGTTGATGTGTCTGATTGTCTAGGGTCAGATCTGAATAAAGAGAAGCTGGAGATGACGAAAAAGCAGCTGCTCAGACCGCTTTCCCAGCAAGCAATAGCCGTTATTTCACCGTCTCGGTTACCTATAGACCCGATATAGTCCGGCTATGTGTAACCCCCTTCTAGCCCAAATAACCTTGAATTTGGATACATGTCGTTTTTTGGCAAACTGACTTGTGAGTTGTATTATATTCCATCAAGTAAGCAAAGTCAGCAGCATTTAGAATGTGTTGGTTTGATTTCTTCGACATTTTCTGTGCATAGCCTGTGCGTAGCCGAGATTTAGCTCGTAGTCAGACCGGCTATTTGTAGCCCACTGATAGTCAAATCTGATTCATTGTAGTTTTTGATGATTGATATACCATAATGTTTGCAGTGTCAATGACATCTATAAAGATATAAGTGTAATTTCATGACATGGTCTATATGTAGACACGATTTAGCTCTGAATTGGATGGGCTATATGTAGTCTGCTTTCAGTCCACCTGGAGAAATCGAGGCGACCGGTGGTCTATTTGTAACGGTTTGGGATAGACCAATATCAGGACAGTGATGAGCACTGCCAAAATAGTCTTACAATCGTTTACATGAAATTTACGCTTATTATCAAATGCAAGTAAACTTCTGAAACATTTAAATTAGCATGGTTTTATATTTTATAGCATTATTAAATATAGCATTATTAATTATGCCAAAATAATGCTAATTTAAATGTTTCAAAAGTTTACTTGCATTTCATAATATTATGCCATGCATCCCACAAGCTGTTAAGTGTAACTTTCATACACAAACGATATTATTTCACTCTTTAATTTTACAAAGAAAAATGCAATTACAATTCCCAACCGCTAGATGGCAATTTTAGCCCTACCGAGACATGACTGCTGGCAACGCGAGACTCACCGCTGCGAGATCTCGCGATTTCAGCGTTTTGAATTTTGTTTTTGTATGAGACAGCACTAAGTTTACTTGTCGGAGAACAACGGGACAAACGATAAAGGACATTCCTACGTGGTCTTGTAAGTATCCGTGGTTTCATTTTGTGTTCATTGTTTATCTATATTATTTGCCATTATGTGTAGGAAGATTGTAGTTGATCGTGATCCTTGACTAGGCCCACGGTTCAGTTTTCATGTGATCAGAGAATTGCAAAATGTAACAGATAATAGATTTAAAGTTTATAATTCGTCCGTGTTGACAATCTCAAGCGTTGACAAAGATAAATCTATTAATTTATAGAGTGAACACACTGAATGAATAGGAAGAAACTGAAGAGGAGTTTCAACATCTGGAAAAGTGGATAGAAAATGAGGAGATCCAGGCAGCAGTGGTAAAAAAAAAAACTTCTCCAAAACAACATTTCCTCACAAAAGCGCTAATCTCTGACAAAGTCAATCATTTATTTTAACTATACTTAATTGAATTTATGACTGAACAATGGCTTGTTACATACAGAGAGCATGAGCTAACTGAATATCTGTCATTCTACAAGTACAATAAGATTTAGTTTGAAGCCAAATTGATACTAAAACTTAAAAATATGAATGATTTAAAATAATGATCAATTCTAAAAAGTTTGCAGCAGTATTAAAATGGTGCAGATAGCTAAGATGTGCAATGCGGCATTAAAAACTAAACAGTTCAATCAGAAAACATAATTAAAAAAACTGTAGGGGTGAATTTATTATTCCATGTATATTGGAGGTTAATGTGTGTACTGGGCTACTTTTTATTTACAGCAGCTATCACTGTGTTGTTATGAAATCAGTTGTGCCAGACAATTTTGGACACTTGTTCACTGACGCATGTAATACTACCTTCCTGACATTTGTTATTCAGGTGTCACAGTTGTGCAGAATTGAAGGCAGCAAAGACAGCACCAGAAGGATTCTGGACAGGTAAGTCTTCAAAACGTGCCACATTAATCAAATATTGTGGCGTCAATACTTAATAAGCTACAATGCAATTCAGAAATGTAAAAATCCTTTACTGGACATTTGGAAATGTCAAACTTTGTCTGTAATTATTAACCACCTCAATCTGTATTATATTTGAGGGTTTTCAATTCAACATGAAGGAGGGTGATCTGCTGCAGAAAGAGGCATTTGAAAAGACTGCACTGTTCTCGGTCATTAGAGGTATGTATATACAACACACAGTATTTACCAGAGAGCTTCTCTCATTTTTACACACTGAATGGTGATACACAATATACAGGTACAGCTCAAGAAGTTAGAATATCATGAAAAGGTTCATTATTTTATTGTAACTTATTTAAAAAAAAATGAAAGTTTCATATATTCTAGATTCCCCACATGTAAAGTAAAACATTTAATTTTGTTTTCTGTCACAATTAGTGTTAATAAATGCGTCAAAAAAGCTTTAGTTGTGCTATTTTTTCTTATTTGGCAGATGCTGTGATGACCAACTTCCCGGCAGCAACAGAGTTGGATTTGAGGAATGCAGTTTGGAAGCATTTTATAAAAGATGTATAAGCAATAATTAATAATTTCTGTTCACTATGGTTTTTTTATTTGTTAAATAAACCAACAAAAGGGTTATTTTTTTTACATTGTCATTTATCCATAATGTTTTATGTTAAGTGTGATAATATGCTCTTGATTTGTATTAGATCTATTCTTTTAAACATCTTAAGTTATTTAATTTTTTTTCTTTTTTATATTCTTGTTAACATTAAATTCCCTATCATAATATTTATATTTAAGTGTATTGTATTTATAAGATTTTATTTTGTCAATAATTCTTTAGCATTTTTATGCATTTGTATTGTCTAAAGTTGTTAAAATTATTTTTCTTAATAAAAGCTGTATATTTGTTTATACAAATGGATTGTCGTTTTGTTGTCTGTTAGATGTATATATTTAGGCGTTCATTAGCTGTCTATTTGATGACTAGTTTAGTCTTGGGCTATGGTTAGACGTCTATTAACTTTTCACTGACAGCCCAGATTCAGTCTTGTTTTAGCCTAGACCCATATTCACTGTCGATTAGACGTATACATGTAGTCGTTCAATAGTGGTCTACCTGATGTCTAGTCTATTATTGGGCTATGGTTAGACGTCTATTAACTTTTCACTGACAGCCCATTTTTTGCCATGTTTTAGCCTAGACGTCAGGGCTGTGTTTCAATGTCTAATAGACGTCTTTTAAACCAAAAATTGCTTGCTGGGTTATCATAATGAATTCTGTAAAAAGAAGATTGTAAGTGTAGTATATTAGTAATGACGACGATAATGTTCTCCTGCATCTTCATTAAAGTGGAGCGATTCACTTGGGGAAATAACAGAAGGAAGAATCTCAAAAGAAGTGTTTGGAGAACAGAGACCCACACTTTAACTTCGAAACAACACGGACAATTCACATACATTGAGAAGGCTGAACTGGTTTGACACATTAAATCAGCCGGAACGCGTGGAATGGAATATTTCTGGACTGTTGCATTCAGATCTCATTGACTGTTCACAAATATAAAAATGTGGATCAGTCTTTCTTTATTATAGTCAGAGCAGAGGTGGCGGAACGCCGTTCCGGGTCGACCCCGCCCACTCTCTTTCGCTATGAAACTGAATTACTGCAGAAGAAAAACCTACGCTGGACTCCTTGTATGCTGTGCCATACGCTATACAGTAAAGAAAAACCTGCATGTGTTCCTCGCACTGCGGTAATAGGAACTTCTTTCTGTCATCAAGGACCCCTCACTTATTCTGACCGAGGATCCACTATAAGGTATGAAATGTATTTTCAATCGTCTATACGTTTAATTATGATTGACTGTGAGCCGGTTTTCTATTGATTTAAGGGTTTTCCGATTTGCGTGTTTACGGAAATAACACTTTGTAAATAGCCTATGTCAGCGCCGTGAGTTATGTGAATAGGCAGGTTAGAAAAATAACAGAAACAGACATTTGTTGGCATAAACTGCTACAACTATTTATTTTATCGTCGCTCTCTAAAGGATGATTCATAAATCATTTCACACCTGCACTATGCACAACTGTATGAACTTAACGATTTTGCTGGAATATAATGACATGAAAGAAACTAAGAAATCTTAACGATTTAAATATTATGCAAACAAATAATAGGTAATATTGTTGGTAACCACAAATTAACATGGTTTTGCTCAGGCCCGGCTCATTTATAGTGATTGGCCCCTCACTATATAGCTTAACAGCCAATCAAAAAATTGGAGCGATATTCAGTTAAGATCAGTATGTAGGGTATTGAATTCGCTTTGCGCTTTTTAACGTTACTTTCACTTTCGATTCTGCGATTAACGCACACTCTGTGTTGCACATCTTACGCGATCGTTTGTCGATGAGCACAAGATTGAGCATCAAATCATCCAGCATGGTCTGTCAGTCATCTCTCCTTACCCTCGACACGTGATTATTAGTCAAATCCATATCTGATTCCTGCAGCTGAGCTGGATGCAGGGGTTGCCAAGCCCGCATTTTTGTCCATGGAATTTACGAGGGCTGTGCAATTAATCGAAATTTAATTTCGATTTTGGCTTCAAACAATTATGAAAATGCAATAATCGAGATAAAACGATTATTGCTCCATATTCCGCCCCTTTCGGTGCGCTTTTGCTCCTCCACAAAAGCCGTATTGCACATGCAAATAAGTAAATATGCAAGTGACTTGCATACAATGGAACGTGCTTGATTTATTAATGTTTATTTGATGTGTTTTTAAAAGCACGAAAGATAATTTGCACTGTTCAGTGTATGCCTTCAGAGACGGAACAGAACATGTAAAATGAGCTATTGTTTCAGCTATTAAAATTGTTCAGTTTTGTATGTAATGGCAAAGTGAGTGATTAGGCTTATATTTCGTTTCGTTTTTTTATTAAAATAAAATTTATTAAAACTGTTGGTAGGATTTTTGTTTGTTTGTTTGTTTGTTTATTAAATATAAGTTTTAGGTTTTTTTTTTTTTTTTAAGTAACGAACAGCGGCCAGCGGAAGACTAGTCTGTTTGATCAATTTGCCTTCTCAAATCATCACGACTTGCCTAGAATAAAATCTATACCTATAAAACAGTTAAAGTGTAAAACAATGTTGATTTAAACGTTAAACCTAGATAAATGTGCACTATTAGGCGCATATCCAATCGTTTGTGCAGAGAGTGGAAGCTATAGCCAGCGCGATCACTTGCATTTTTTTTCAAACATGATAAATACATATATAGAAAGCTTTAAATTATTACTTAACGAAAACAAATCGATAACAAAAACTATTTCATTATGTAGTCCGTAATTATGCATTTCTCTCTTAAATTCGTGTCAAAGAGGAGATTGGGAGTTAGGATCTTTGCGACACTGACTCAGAATACACTAGTTTATTCATAAATAATTCAAATATCTCCTTACTATTTCCTCCAGACACATTCATGTTATTTATTTTTACCGGTGCTTTGTGGCAGCCTATTGCTTAGGGGCGTAAAAAATGGGCTGAAATGCAGGGCTCCAATCAAACGTATATTCCGGACCCACTCATAATCGTGTTAAATATTGAACAAAATAATCGTGATTATGATTTTTGCCATAATTGAGCAGCCCTAGAATTTACTTTTAAAGTGCTGTCATGGGTTGATTTCCACCGTGGGTTTAAAGTTTTGAAAATATTATTGAAATTAAATTTCAATAAAATACGTGTATTGAAATATTTAGCATTCTATGACACAACTGGATATTAGGTTAAGAGAGCGTGTTGGTTTCAGAAGACATACAAGGATACAAGAGGACTTGTTTGTAATTGTTTATGGTCAGTTTTTTTTTTTTTTTTTTGCAATAAATACCCGTGAATTAACTTAGTTTGCCTGTTATGGGTTTTTTATTGTTCAGAAGTGGGTAGGTTTAGGGTTGGAGTGGGGTTAGGTGCTCCAATGAAAATATACATTTATACACAATAAATGCCTGCCTGTCTGAGCATCAAAAAGTGACGCCAAGGGTTCCTGACCAAGCGTCAGTATGTGACCAGTTGGGACTGAGAACGTGTTGCGTGAACTGTCTATTTATTCTGGGAATTTGCACCACTGTTTTCGACATTCTCTGTTTTGAGTCACCACTAAGCTGACTCAGTCTAAAAGTGGCTGGTTTTGGACAAAAACCCTTATGTTTTCATCAGTTATTTTGCACTTAACGAAGTTTGGGTCAGTGTACTTTGTAAAGGTTTTTGACCGTCTGACTTCAGCTGGAAAATAAATACTTTGACAAAAACATCTTTAAAATGAAATAAGGACGCACTTCAAAAAATATATATATATTTGAAGAAACTGAGAAATACACGAAGAAAAAGAAATTGGATGCAAAGTTGAAGGAGTGCAAATGGCTAAAAATGATCTCGTGATCTGGTATTCCTACCATAAACCATAAACTTACGTTTTTGATTAATAATATGCATAGAGCTTAATTTGGACAACTTTAAAGTTGATTTATTATTTATATATATATATATATATATATATATATATATATATATATATATATATATATATATGTAGAGGACATTAGTTTTTAGCGATTTCTCTGAGACCTTACATGTCCCAGTTTTAAGTCTGGTTGTCTTGTACAGAGCATGTTTAGGGCTTTTCAAAGTTACCAAATGTTTGGACATTTCATCATGACCACTTCCTTTCCTTGGTCTTTAAAAATAGAGGACATCAGCATGTTTATTACACATTTTGGGAGACACAACAAGTGAATAGGGAATGAAATTATATTGCAATATTGCTATGAAATATTAGATATTATTATGAAAGTCTTGCCAATTATTATTCCTATTATTACATTTATTTTGTCATTATATGTTGTCCCCAAAAACACATTAATATGCAAAATAGATACAGTTTATAGATACATTGTTTATAATGTGAAAACCTGTTCATGGCCATTTTACACGCATTTTGCATAAAGAAAAATGCTATATCAAATTATCATAATTATGTGTTTCATACATAGTTGAGAATCATCTTTATATAAAGTTTGGTATAAAAAAATAAAAATTGATTTGATTAAAATAAAAAGGCACTGTTTATGCCTTTTTATGTCTGTTCAAGTCTTTTAATTTTATTAAAAAATGTTTTTTGAAGTCCTGGTGTCCTCTACAGAGGACGTAGCATAACATATGAATAAAATATAATAATATAATATAATTATTATATATTCTTTTTTATGCTCTAAACAATGTAATGACATGAAAAAAAAAAAAAAACTAAAAATAACACAAAAAAAAATTCCCTGGTAGTCAGGAGGATATATATATATATATAATTTTATTTTTGATTTTTTACAAATCCTTTCCTAACAAACCATACATCAGTCGAAAGCTTATTTTTTCCACTTTATATAAGATGTATAAATCTTAATTAAAAAAATAAATCTTATGACTGGTTTTGTGGTCACATTTAGCAGACTTTTATCCAAAAGCGACTTACAAAAGAGGACCATGGAAGCAATAAAAAAATAAATAATAAAAAAAAAAAAAACGCACGTAATGATTAAACATTCAGTTCTGTTAAACAAGATGCGATCTGGCGCTGAAATCTGTTGTTTTAAATCATGCTTAAGGTTCGTTGCGATGTTATTACTGACGGAACTTTCTCAGTTAACCCACTAAACATTGGACGTCGGATAGACGTGCAGATCATGTTTATATTGGGTCCGTCGGTCCATGACCAATTCTGGACATCTATTCGACGTCCAAACTAGGTCTACTATTTGGACGTCCAACCATGACCCAACTTGGACGTCATTTTGACGTTCAACATTTGATCTGGGTTTTTTTGGACGTCATTTGGACGTCTATGGCAGTTGCAGTAAATGTGTTTTACAAAATAGAGCCTATCAACATGATTATACATATGAATACAGATTATTTATAAACAAACAAGATTTATTATCTGTATGACTATTTATTTATTTGGTAGACCATATGTCAAAAATGACATGGAAAACACGTCACTGCAACGTCACATTGCGCAGTGGGTACTGTGTCTACGCTGTGTGTATTAGTTCTGCATGATCTCTCTGATGAGGAACCTCTTTCTGGCATCAAGGATCCCTCACTTATTCTGACCGAGGATCCGCTGTAAGGTATGAAATATATTTTCAGTTGTCTATATGTTTAATTATGTTGACTGTGCACTGCCTTTCTGTTGATCGTTAAGAATTTTCCGATTAGCATGTGTTAAGTTAAAGTATAGTTTTATCGACTGTATTAACATTTACATCTTTTCAAAATTTACATTCAAAAGATGTCAGCGCCAGGATGTGTTACTCAATGAGGCGTATTAGCCTAATTTCAGAGAGAAAGAAAAATAATAGAAATAGACAATTAATGTAATAAACTACTAAAATGAGTGTTGTTTTATTGTCGCAGTCAAATACAAAATAAATGTTATTTTGCTGGAATATAATGGCATGAAAAAACTAAGATATTTCAAGAGTCTATATATAATGCTATAAATAAATAAATACATAAAAACACCATTGTATTTGTAATCAGTAGGCCTATGCCAAAATAAGTATCTTGTGTATCTTGTCTTGTGTACAGCATTAACATCACCATGAACCAAAAAGGATTGTGTCACGACTGATTGTAATATTGACTGCATTGTTCAGTGCAGTGACCGAACTCCGTTCAGTGCAGATCATACCACTAGAGTCGCCCCCGCATTAATAAGGACTGTTTGATCAGATGCACCATATCCTGGATTAATTTACAGTATCAGAAAAAAATGGGTTCTTACGCGTCACAGAGAGAAAAAAAATAAAACAAAAAGCAAACAAACAAACAAAAAACATCCGTAAGCAAATGCGAGTTTGATCTAACAACCAAAATAAATCCAGTTGTTCTATGACATTACTCCTGTTAAACCTTGGACTAGTTTAAACTTTTAAACATTTAAACAAGTTTTATCCATAAATGACAGCAAAACAGTAAAAAAAAAAAAAAAAGGTTTCCCCCTTTGTTTTCCTGCCCGCCCCTCTTTTGCAAATTATACAGCAGAAAAACATTAGAAATAATAACACAAATTTGTCAGTCTGATTTTAGTCAAAGGGTGTAGGTTGACTGATATGCATACCTGTTTTAACGCCTTCTGATTTCGCTTGACACTGTTCGCTTGTACTATTTGTTTCCCACGTACAACTTGATCTCTAGGTGGTCTCTATAGGTATACTGCTACATGAGCTTTCAGTTTGACACATCCTGGTCATAGATTGGCGGTAACAAAGCCTCTTCACAACTGACTAGTCATAATGATTTCAGCAGAGTCTAAAATAAATCAAGAAATAATATTTATTTTGCCAGGCATAATAAACCATCAATCAAGACAAACAAATTCAATATATATATATATATATATATATATAATTTGTTTGTCTTGATTGATGGTTATATATATATATAATTTACAAATATTTAACCTGGGTAGAAAAAACAACATCTGACAAGTTTTTTTTTTTTTTTTTTTGGGTCTGTTTAGCTGATGTGGGACTGAGATCATATTTCCAACTGCAATGAGACCATAAAAATGATACTTAACTTGAAAGGGTTAAGATTATGAATTTTGTAGATATAATAAATGCATTCTGTAATTATAGTAATTTGAGTTGATACTTCTTGATACTTCTAAGTCAGCTTTCAGTGACCACGGTCATATGTCCAGGAAGAAAAGAGGGATTTTCCCATTAGATTAGAAAGTTCTGTTGCATGGCATTTCCAGAGTTCCTGAGTTTTGGCTTCACAAGGAGATCAAAGTGGCCTTACAGTGTAATTGTTACGGAAGCAGACGGACAACCAAGGTAAGTGATGAGTAATAGGTATTTATTTCAACAGCAGAGCAAATAGAAGAACAATGACGTGCAGAGATAGGTGAGTATGGATAATTCAGAGAGAATGTTTGCTTGAGGATTGTCCGGGGTGATGACGTATCCGTATTCCTTTGCAGGATCGACAGGAGGAGAAGAGCTGACCAAATGCACACACCAGATGCAGACTTGAGCGGACGAACTGACGGCACACACACCGCTGACTGGAGACGTGGGAAACTGAGCAGACTGGAATCAAACGGAGATCAGGTAAGTAACAACAGGTAAGTATACAAAGGGAATAATGGTGAGTCCGCTTCGTAGAAACGAGCCCGGACAATGACTGGTGAGAGGTGTGTGTTTTTATGGTGTGCAGAGTAATTAGGTGCAGCTGTGCATGATTAGTATTCAGGTGATTGGGGTCGCTGTGTGAGAGTGGTGGAAGAGCCTGGCCAATCCGTGACATTACCCCCCTCCCCAGGGCCCACTCCTGAGGGCCTAAACCTCCGACGCCGTGGTGGTCTACCTCGTCCACGAGGTGCCGGGAATTCTGGGTGATTGGAGTGGAATTCTTCCATGAGTGTCGGATCTAATATGTCGGATCTGGAGACCCACGATCTCTCCTCTGGTCCATATCCCTCCCAGTCCACGAGGTACTCCAGCTGACCACCGCGGCGTCGGGACCGCAAGATCTCCTTGACGGCGTAGATGGAGCCTTCCTCCAGCATCAGTGGTGGAGGGGGTTCCTCTTCGTGGCCAGGCTCTGTGGAGGGAATCAGAGGGTCGTGAAAGGGTTTCAGGAGTGATACGTGAAATGTGGGATGGATTCTGTACTGAGATGGTAGCTGAAGTTTATAGGTGACAGGGTTGACTTGTTCAAGGATGGTGAAGGGGCCAACAAATCTGGGACTAAGTTTTCTGGAGGGCAGTCGCAAGCGGATGTCTCTGGTGGAGAGCCAAACCTTTTGTCCAGGAGCGTAGACGGGACCTGCGATCCTCCTCCGGTCTGACATATCTTTAGCTTTGCGAACTGCCCTCTGGAGATGGTGATGAGCCTCGTCCCAGACCCTCTCGCTCTCCCGAAACCAATGATCCACTGCAGGCACATCCGAGGGTTCCCCATCCCAAGGGAAGAGTGGAGGTTGGAATCCTAAGACGCACTGGAATGGCGTAAGTCTGGTGGTGGGTTGCCGCAGTGAATTCTGGGCGTATTCCGCCCAGCCCAGAAACTGGTTCCAGGAGTTTTGGTGGCCGTGACAGAAGGTCCTGAGGAACCGTCCCACTTCCTGGATCTTCCTCTCCGTCTGGCCGTTGGTCTGCGGATGATAGCCAGAGGAGAGGCTAACGGTCACACCTAGGAGTTTGAAGAAGGCTTTCCATAGTCTGGAGATAAATTGGGGCCCTCTATCCGAGACTATATCTTCAGGTAGGCCAAAACATCGGAAGACATGGTTGAAGAGATTCTCAGCTGTTTCCAGGGCCGTAGGCAGACCTTTCAAGGGAATCAGACGACAGAATTTAGAGAATCTATCTATGATTACAAGAATGCAGGTATTACCATCCGAAGAGGGAAGATCCGTCATGAAGTCTACTCCTAGGTGTGACCAGGGACGGTTCGGGATAGGCAAGGGATGGAGTTTACCCGCAGGTAGATGACGTGGACTCTTTGATATAGCACACTCTCTACAGCCTTGTACATACCTTCTCACATCCCTTGCCATGTCCGGCCACCAAAAGCGTTGGGATAGCAGCGAGAGAGTATTGTTGGCCCCGGGATGCCCAGTGCCCAGGGAGGTGTGCGTGGAGTGGATGAGATCTACCCGTTGATTTGTTGGAATAAACTGCCGATTAGGTGGACAGCCCGGCGGAGGTCTGGGTTCAGGAGTGGCGACGGCTGGAGGGGCAGACCATTCAATGGGACAGACAGTAATGTGATCTGGTAGAATCTTGGCTGGTGTTTCAATGGTTTCTTGATGATCGTGAAGTCTGGATAGTGCGTCTGCTCGGATATTCTTGGATCCTGGCCGGTAAGATATGGAGAAGTGAAATCTGGAAAAGAATAGGGACCAGCGGGCCTGTCGAGGGCAGAGTCGTTTAGCATCTGAGATATTGTAAATTTTTATGGTCTGTGATTACCTGGAAAGGATGTGTTGCCAACTGCAGACGGAGTTTGGGTTCCAAACCGAGCCGGTAGGTGGTAAGGAGGGATAGCTCATTCCATCCACTGGCAGCAGCTAACGTGCGGAAACGAAGAGCATAGTCCTGTGTGGACATCGTTCCTTGCTTGAGATGATATAGTTGCTCTCCAGCGGATACCCCTCCATCCGAACAACCAAACACCTCCTTAAAGTGATTTACAAATGTCTGCAGAGAGTGAGTTACCGGCCCGGCTTGCTGCCAGATGGTCTCAGCCCACCGGAGGGCCGATCCAGTAAGGAGCGATATGATGAAGGCAATCTTCAACTGATCTGTAGGATACAAAGCAGGTTGCATGGTGAATATGAGAGAACATTGTAACAGGAATCCGTTGCACTCCTCCGCCCCGCCAGAGTAGGGCGCCGGTCGAGCCATGGGACTGGAAGGAATGTTGGCCGAAGTGCTCGGTGCTGGTGGTGCATCGGGAAGTGGTGCAGATGGTAGATTTGGTGAGGTAGATTGTAGCAAAACTTTCCGCAATGAATCCACCAGCTCCTGGAACGGATCGGGATTGCTCATGCTGGTACTGTAAAGGTCCGGGCTTCTGTTACGGAAGCAGACGGACAACCAAGGTAAGTGATGAGTAATAGGTATTTATTTCAACAGCAGAGCAAATAGAAGAACAATGACGTGCAGAGATAGGTGAGTATGGATAATTCAGAGAGAATGTTTGCTTGAGGATTGTCCGGGGTGATGACGTATCCGTATTCCTTTGCAGGATCGACAGGAGGAGAAGAGCTGACCAAATGCACACACCAGATGCAGACTTGAGCGGACGAACTGACGGCACACACACCGCTGACTGGAGACGTGGGAAACTGAGCAGACTGGAATCAAACGGAGATCAGGTAAGTAACAACAGGTAAGTATACAAAGGGAATAATGGTGAGTCCGCTTCGTAGAAACGAGCCCGGACAATGACTGGTGAGAGGTGTGTGTTTTTATGGTGTGCAGAGTAATTAGGTGCAGCTGTGCATGATTAGTATTCAGGTGATTGGGATCGCTGTGTGAGAGTGGTGGAAGAGCCTGGCCAATCCGTGACAGTAATTTCTTTTGCAATGATAATGTAGTCAAACAAATGTTTTATTTTGAGCATAAAATAAAGGGAATCAGATAAAACACTTACTTATTAAAACACACACACACACACACACACATATATATATAGATTTACTAAGTTAAAATCTTAAAATCTACATATTTGCATATAGCATATCTAAAATATTTCTCTGCCAAATTTACAAATTAATAATGCATTATTGTAGTTATACAGTTATACATGTAGAGAAGGGATTCCAATTTAATGTTTTTTTTTTTTTTTTTTTTTTTTTTTTTTATACACACTTTAATTTGCACTTTATATATAAAAAGTAGATTTGTGATAAATAATAGATTATTTTCTTAACATTTTCACTGTTAAATGACCTTTTCTAAAAATGTTTATTCCAATAAAACACTTGTCATGCAATAATAATATAAAGCAGTAATTTGTTGTGTGATTTGAAATAGCTTTTCTTCATTTGGGCTGAATCATGTACAACAGCAACATGACGTGTGGAGAGCCTGAGACTGAATACAGACTTCATGCAGATTTACTGAATCACACCAATAATCCTGACTGCGATCAGAGTTGGTATTCACAGGTCAGTGTGTTTCTGTCCTCAAACTACACCATTATTCACTCTAATATATATATATATATATATATTCATCCTCTTTTGTTTTCTTTTTTCAAGATGGGTGTCTGATAGCAGATCCAGCAGATCCTCAGAAACTGCTGTATCCTGTTATTTCTGTCTCATCTGATCGTCTCATTACTTCCTACTGTGTGGATGAACTTCATCATGAGATCATCTGTCATTCTGATGGAGTAAATCAACTCAATCTCTCTCAACATTCATCAGTTTTCATATTTAATCACATAGAAATGATGACAACATAAATTCAAACATGAAACAATTATAAACATTATGCTGCTCTAATCCTTCTTTCTTTCATCACAGTTCAGATACCAGACTATATTCAGAGGTGAGAGAAATGCTTCAACTGATTATTCTTAAAGAGACCCAAAAAATCTCCCTGTGTCATTACAAATATGACTTTCTTTCTAGCTATTTTTTTTTTTGAGTAAATGAGCTTTATTTCTGTCCATTTTTAAAAACATTCATTCCTATGAGCATCTACATTGTCATTATTGCAAACATTCATCGAAATAGTTTCACACATCTGTCCTGATTCATCTGAAATGTGTTTAGATTGAATCTTGTGTGACTGAAGTGAACCATGATGATTCTGTATGTGTTTTTAGCATTTAATAACACAGACTCCATCAGTGGACCACCACAAACTCCAAAATCAAGTGAGTTCAGCTGATGATTGACAGCATGATATATCATTAATTCAGTCCATCAGATGATTTTATTGTGATGTTACTTGTGTAGATCTGCTCATTTTTATTGTATCTATTGTGTAGATCGGATTTGGTGGATTTCTGTCCAGATCTTCATTGTTCTTCTGGTTTTGATCTGCTTCTTGCTGCGGAAAAGGATATTCAGGTGAGTCACGAGTCTGTAATTGTGTCAGAGAGACTTCAAGTTCAAGTTTATTTGTGTAGCACTTTTAATGATACAAATTATTGCAAAGCAGCTGTACAGACAATTTTATTTTATACAATATCAACTTGATATCCATATGGCAAAAATAAAATCAGTAAAAAAAACAGTTAGTTAATAACATGTAATCAAAAAGATGGTGAACAGCAATGATTATATTATAAAATTTGTCAAACTTAGCCATGAATTAGTCAAGAAAACCAAACTCATATTTCATGATGAATTTGTGATCAGTGGCCTAAACTATAAAAGCTCTCTGAATCAATGCCTTGATGAATTTAATAGTATCTAATAAAATAGTGTTTTCTTTTTTTTTTTTTTAGTTGTATTTCGAGAGCAGTTACAAGCATATTTCAGCGCAATGATCCAGAATACAGGTGAGTGAATCAAAGCAACAGAAAGAAAGACCTGAAGTGAGTTTGACTGAATCACACAGTCATTTTAGAGGTGGAACAGACAGATGATGTTTTATTTGAGATTCTGTGAATCTGAATCTGCTGAAACTGAATGTGTTTCTCTTAGAGATCCTGAATCTGTCCAAATGAAGGTTGGATCTGATTCACTGAATCAATCTGAATCTGAGCAGATCAATGGCTCCTTGTCCAGAGGATGATCAGGAACATCCTGTCAATTATTTATATATATATATATATATATATATATATATATATATACTCAAATTGAATGGACTGAATGTCATTTATTAATGGTTTCTGTGTGAAGGAAGTGACAGTATTTCATTCGCTGTAATTGTTCCTGATTATGTGTCATCAAATGTAGTTGAAATAGTAAGACAATATGTGCTAAATGATGTGATTACTCTTAATAAAAACAAAAATTATTTGAACCTTGGATGATTATGATTGTTTTATGTGATTTTTTTTCACTCCTCTTAATCGGAATATACCGCCTGCGGGCGCCCCTAGCGAAGAAAAATAGTATTAATCATATTTTTCTAAATATCTGCATTGATAAACACGAAATAGGTGTAATAGGCCTTTTTCACATGACGTCACGCAACTTCCGTTCTGATGCGATGCAGGGTATTCCTACTTCCGCCAGAATAGTAAAGAGCTACCGCTACCAGTATGGAGTTCGCCAAGACGCATTTACATCGGCCACAAATATGGTTAGAGGAAATTCTAGATCTCAAACGAACTTACCAAATACCAATCGGCCAGATTGCTGCTTGAAGTCCAGCAATGAAGTCACTGACTACCGTGGCTCTCGTAGTGTTTGCTTTCTTTATTGCAGTTAGATGATGTTAGCTAGATATATTTCTCAAATAAACAAACGTTTTAGACATTCACATGTGGTAACAAAGCCTTTTAATTCTATAATTTATGTACTGCTTAATACAGTGCTTGCATGTAGCTTACAAGAATGAAGTTCAACATAAGTTTTTACTATTTAAAGATCAATAAAATGGGGTTATATTTTTCTGTTTTATTTTTATAAACATGACACAATTTATTAGGTTTACAATAAATAAGGTTTTACTGTTAAAACAGATTCGTGAGCATTTGTGTAAATAAATATAAACCGCACGTCATAGCTGTTTTTAACATAAAATTGCACATAGCCTATAACAAAAATAAAATACGATCGGTCATATCGACCATTTCACAAAGAAAAAATAGGTTGTACATTTAAAGTGAAATTAAACGGAGGAATTCAATTAATTGTGTAGTCCAATGCATGGCTTGATTGTGGTCCTTTTTGCGTTGTTTCAACATAAAGCCATTTTATTCTTGAACTGGGTTTTGAGATTACTTGCATTTGTGATGTGAAACTTGCTATGTAGTATGAAGAGGTTTAATATAAAAAATGACTTATTTTCCCATTAAAAAAAAAACACTGCCAAACAATTACACTTGCATGGAACATAGTTTTTTTTTTTTTTTATGAACACATTGCACTCACAAATAAATCAAATAAATTATCCAGGGAATGACAAAAACTGAAGAAAAAAAAAAAACAGCGAAAATGTTTCAAGTATATATTTAGTGTGGACACGTAATCGTTTTTATACAAATCTGCAGGCAAGGATCCTTTCAAAGGCAGATGCAGAAGTGTAAGTACATTCACATTATTAGTCTTAACTCTTAACAAACGCCTTTCGTTTTTCAAGTTTTTCCCTAATTTTCTCGAGAAGTCTCCAGTGTACATGTATAAAGGAAGTAGAGATATAAGACTTTGCAGGAAAGCGGAAGTTAGCTGACGTCATTGTAAAAAGAGCCTATTTGAATGCTTGGAGTCTGACCTTTAAAAAGTATGTAGCCATTTAAAAAAATAAAAACTTGAACTGAACACATGTATGTTTTGTTGATTTATTAATGTCTTGTGGATCAGATACAATAAATTATGATTAAATGGCGGTAGCTTAGATTTCTACTAGCTTTTTGTCATGTTAGAGTCATGTGGAGAGATTGAGAGTATTATGGACTCTATAGTCATTTGTGTTGCATCAGCTGAAAACTGTGGATCTGTAGTTCTTAGACTCGTCAGCCACTTCAAGCCTCTAAAAGCAGACAGTGGTTTTCAGAAACTAGAGTGAGAATCGGTAAAGGATCTCATCGCTGATTGCTCCTGGACTTCTGCCCACTGTCTGTGTGTGTAAAACAATACTATAGCTATAAAACTATATAAAACTGTAGCTAAAAAAAACTTCTAAGGTTGTCATTTACATTTATGCATTTGGCAGATGCTTTTATGCAATATGACTTAAGTTGATGGTTTGTAAAGTCTTGTGCACTGTAGAATATTGCTTATACATGAGATGAGACACAGACCAGGCTGAACTGCATCAGCATGTGCTTTAATGTGATTCTCACAGGTTACTGCAGGTGTTTTCACATACATGGTCTGCTAGAATGTATTACACCTCCCTTTTTAACAGCTCAGAGCTTCAGTCATTTGTCGGAACACTCAACAATGTATTTAATGTCGTCAATAAATGCTTTCCATTTCTTCTGTACACTGATAAAAATGAGTTTGTGGTGAAGTAAATAACAAAGAAAAACAAATGTAATTTTTACATTACATAATTTAGTTCAGGCAATAATAAAGAAAGAGCACATTTAATATTAGTACTCAATTTAAGCTTGTAGAATTTAAAATGTAAACTTAGAAGTGCATATTTATTGGAATCGTTTGTTATTTTTACCATTATTAAGTAAATATCATGTAAAGTCATGTTCCCTTTGTTCCCATCATTCCCATTCATGGCATGAATAATTAATAAGGTTACATATTTTTTTGCTGTTTTCGAGATGTATTTACACAGTTTTATGGCTGCTTTTGTTGTTAGGTAACTTGCTGTTTTGTAAAATCTATGCAAGCACATGCATCACTTTTACCGCAATAGATCAAGACCACGCCAGGTTTGTGTTCAGTTTACTGGAGGTTTCACACACGAAACCCATAATGGTGGTAATGCAAAACATACAGAAATGTGTATAGGTCATGTGATATGGTCAGTTCCTGTTACACTGTAAATCTATTATTTATATATATATATATATACATACACACATATGCACTTAGCAGATATTTTATTCAAATTGACATTTTGTACAGTGTAAAACACATTACCCCTATGGAGAGTCAACAACAACACAGATGTGTGTCCTGGTTCACTACAAACTGTGTGTTAACTGTATAATCTTAATTTAATATCCCTAATCCTTTCCCTCAAACAAAACTACATGCATTTTTACATTTTTTAACTAAAACTAAAAATGTCCCCACAAAGTCAAAAATTATTAATTCACTAATGGGGATATTTAGTCCTCATAACGTATAGAATACAAGGGCACACACACACACTTGTGGGGGCATTTGAATATGCACAGTTAACCACAAAGGAGACAGATGGCAGATGCGCTCATTACTGTGAGAATCTACGTTGTCGTTATTGCGCAAGCATGTAGAACACCATGCGATCAGGAAATGTCTGTGGTTGCGAGGGTTGTCTGTTGTAATGATAGTAGTAATGGCAACCAGGTGCAATCTGAAACAGATATATGTGCGCATGTGCAGTGTAAGGGCATGTGCCCTAGGTGTGTGCGTGGTGGCAGCACGCCGCCACAGTTGTGACCTCTATTAAAAAGAACCAACGTTGCCTTTCAATTGTGAAACTGTTTCATTGGACTCGAACGCATAAAACATGGTGTCAGAAGTGGCCATTTGAAAGGAACGTATGGAAAGCGCAATGGAGCGCAAAGTGAAAATTAAGAAGAAAAGTTAGCACGTGTGGATTACAAACGCAGAAGATGGAAGGAATGCAGCCGCCTCCGAAGCTTCAACTCTCTGGTAATGTTGCTGAGAATTGGAGACGATTTAAGCAAAGATTTCTCCTGCGCAATGTGACGTTGTAGTGACGTCTTTTCCATGTCATTTTTGACATATGGTCTACCAAATAAATAAATAGTCATACAGATAATAAATCTTGTTTGTTTATAAATAATCTGTATTCATATGTATAATCATGTTGATAGGCTCTATTTTGTAAAACACATTTACTGCAACTGCCATAGACGTCCAAATGACGTCCAAAAAAACCCAGATCAAATGTTGAACGTCAAAATGACGTCCAAGTTGGGTCATGGTTGGACGTCCAAATAGTAGACCTAGTTTGGACGTCGAATAGATGTCCAGAATTGGTCATGGACCGACGGACCCAATATAAACATGATCTGCACGTCTATCCGACGTCCAATGTTTAGTGGGATTTGCTTTGTAGAGCAGCAGAAACTGTGAAGACACAAGCTAAAGAATTGTTGAATGAGAGCTGTACTGTGGATGTTGTAAAGAAGTGTCAGACACCATTTAACAGAAAACCGACGTTTAAGGAAAGGGGCAGAGTGACGGACGAGAAGCGTCAAATAACATGTAATCGTTGTGGGATGCAACACGCGCCGAGAAAATGCCCAGCGTATGGCAAGAAATGCAACAAATGCGGTAAAAAAAAAAAAAAAATCATTATGCACGTTGTTGTAAAAGTAAAAAATCGTTAGACCAAGTAAATGCAATTACTGAGTGTGAATTTGAAGTTGAATAGAGAAAAGTGCCAATTTGGAGTAATGTTTCTGGGTGATATTGTCAGTAGTGAAGGCGTGCGACCAGATCCCATGAAAGTTTCTGCCATTGAAAATATGCCTAGGCCGCTGCGTCAGAAGGACGTACAGATTCATGGGAATGCTGAACTATATGTGTAAATTTATTCCAAACTTGTCTGAAAGGATAGCTCCATTGAGGTGGCTCATAGAGGAAAAGGATGAATGGAAATGGAGTCATGAACAAGAATCGGCGTGGCAAGATTTGAAGGTGATTTTGACAAAAGCACAAATTCTCAAATTCAATGACCCTGAGCGTTCTGTTAAAGTTTCGGCTGATTATGATGGAATCTGGCAGCCGGTTGCATATGCCTCACGTTCGATGACTGATGCGGAATCCAGGTATGCACAAATAGAAAAGGAATTGCTTAGCATTACCTTTGCTTGCGAAAGGTTTCATCAGTTTGTGGCAGGACAATCTGCTTATGTTGAGACTGATCATAAACCGTTGACTGCGTTGTTTTAAAAAAAAAAAAAACATTGAATGACTGCCCTTTAAGAATTCAAAGGATGATGATTAGATTACAACGTTATGCTCTAACTGTGTCTTATACACCAGGTAAATTGATGTTAATAGCTGACACCTTTTCCAGAGCTGTAGATCCAGCTTCATCGTCTAGTGGAAAGTTGACTGAGGACATTCAAGTATATGTGGACATGGTTGTAGAAACCTTGCCTGTTGCTGATTCCAAGATGAAGATAATTAGTAATGAGACTCCGCAAGATCAAGTACTCAAACAGGTGAAACATTATGTCATGAATGGCTGGCCAGATAAAAAGCAAAATTGTGTTTCTGAAGTTTATGAATTTTCACTGTAAAATCGAATTAGTTGGCCTTACTTAAAAAAAGCATGCAAACCGATTGCCTTAAAAAAATGAAGTAATGTGAAATAGGAATAGTATGTTGTACTGACAAATGCTTAGTCAGTAAAATTTACTTAGACATGAGTTCTAGTAACTAAAAAAAGTTCAGTAGAGGGTACTTGATTCTTTACGTTAGGTTTACTCTTGACTTAGTATAGCTACTCACTGACTCCCAGAGTGCACTGCGGCATGAAAAAAATATGCAATTGCTTTTTTTACTGTTGTTTTTATTTGCCAATTTTATTTGCTGTCTTGTGTCAATAGTAGCACAACAAAAAAGCGAATAAAATGGTTGTTATAGTTAATAAAAATAAATAAAATGTAGTTGTTACCATTGTTGTGATTCACGTGCTGAATGTTGAAATCTGTGTGTGACTGTGTGTTTATTACCCCCAAAATTAAATGATTACATCTACTCAGTTAAAAGCTCCTCAAAGTTTTTATGAAAAACAATGAAATTCCAAATTAGACCATTAATCAACATGAAAAGTACCTATACACTATATATATATATATATATATATATATATATATATATATAGGTCACCTTCTAAAAGCAACCTATTTATTACTTCCCTAGAAATCAAATAACTTTGATTTCTTGTTGCATTGCTGCATCAGCAGGAAGAAAACATCAGTAATAAGTTCCATGTGCCCAACCAAAAGAAACACTATTCACTATAATGATGAGTGTAAAAAAAAAAACATCAATTTATGATGTCAGCATACTGTATGCGATGTTCTCTCAATTATTTCAGTTGTATTGTAAATTCAACATTCAAGATGACTTTGGGAAAGGAGCGAATGCAACTAGTGAAAGAAAGATCACTGCAGACACGGAGGAAATGAGTGAAAAGTCACCACCTCAAAACCCTTCTTATTCTTCTGCTGTTATGTTGCACATTACCAATATATTAGTGCACTGTTGCCTCTCACTGGTTTATTAATGTCATTAGTTCCTTTGTGGGTACTTAAATATTTTAAGTAAACGTCACTCAAAGCAGTAAGTAAATTGCTTTATTTGTCTTGAAAGTAGCTGTAACTTAATAAAATCTAGTAAGTATAGCAACTAAGTAAAGATAACTAAATATTTCTAAGTAAGGTAAGCTATTGGATTTTACAGTGTTGGAACTGCAAGGATGAATTGTCCTTCTATGATGAGATTCTGTATAAAGGAAATAAAATTGTGATTCCCAGAAGTTTGAGAGATGAGATGTTGATGAAAATACATGAAGGCCATTTAGGCATCGAAGGAGAGCCCGTGAGGTCATGTATTGACCTGGGATCAATCACGATGTTACAACGATTGCGTCAAGATGCCCGACATGTGTTAAATCTCAATATAGTAATCCAAGAGAACCTCTAAAACCACATCCAGTAACTGAAAGACCATATCAAAAAGTAGGAGCAGACATTTTTATATGTCATGGGAATGTCATTATCTTTTGGTTACTGATTATTAATCATTTTATCCTGAGGTGTGTATGTTAAGCACAATTACTGCAGAAAACGTCATCTTGTGCATGAAATCTATTTTTGCTCTCCATGGGGTACCGAAGGAAGTCTTTACTGATAATGGCCCTCAATTTGTTAATGTCAGTTTTCGAATTTTGCAGAAGAATGGGATTTTAAGCATACAACTTCTAGTCCACATTTTCCACAGTCCAATGGTCTTGTAGAAAAGTCTGTTGGAGTAGTAAAGAGAATAATGCAAAAAACAAAAAATGATGGAAGTAGTTTTTATATGGGACTGCTTGCCTATCGTAGTACACCTCTTGAATGTGGAAATTCACCAGCATATCTTCTGATGGGTCGACGTCTTCGGTCTAATTTGCCAATGTCTGCGAATCTTCTGTTAACACAACATGATGGGAAATTCAAGAAATGCAAAAAAACAGCAAAAGGCTCAACAGAAGGTATACTATGATAGAATAACTCGTCGGTTACCCGAACTTTGTATTGGTGAAGAGGTTAGATTCAAAGATAGATCCAATACCTGGAATCAGAGGGGCATTGTGCTGGAACAAGTTTGTCCAAGGTCCTATAATGTTGAGACACCAAGTGGTGCTGTGTTAAGGAGGAATCGTCAATATCTGCTGAATTAGAACAAACAGGGCGAATTGAAAAGACTGAGATGCCCTTGAGAAGATCTGTTCGTGCACGGAAATGCCCTGAGAGACTTATCGAAACTTGTTAAGATTGAACTATTTATTGAAACATATTTATTGAATCATGTTGACTGAATTTAGCTGAAATATTTGTTGTATTTTAGTATTGTATGAACTGATTTTTTTTTTTTGTAAATTGTGTGAAATATAGTGAATATTTATAAGTTGTTAAAAAAAAAAAAAAAAAAAAAAAAAAGAGGAAAGATGTAATGATAGTAGTAATGGCAACCAGGTGCAATTTTCTAAACAACTCTTTAGGATTCTTGCAGGAAACGGAACGTGATCAAATGTTTTTCAAAACATGCGGAGTATAACTTTTTTTTTTTTTTTTTAAACAATTCAGTAAAAGTTCAGTATCTGTAGGCTGTTTTAATGCCCATTTTGATAATTAAAAAGGAGTGCAAAAGCATAAAGAAGAATACATGTACTGCGAGAAAGATGGGCTATTTCAGATTTCTTAAATGTTTTCAGGCCAGAAAGTTTAGAATTGCATCATGGCTCACATGAGAAGATGAGCAGAAAGACGTTTCCTGAGCGAGATTTTTTAATACAGTGTCCTGGAAACACCTTTGTTCTTCACATATTGCTGAACAGTTCCCAAAGAGTCTCCGTAAGACACCGCTTCGAGAGGGCCAAAAACTACTATAACACGCGTGACAGTTGCGCCCTCTGCTGTCTCTGGAAATAAAATTGCAGAGTCAGCATTGTATTTAATATAAAATATTATACATTAAATACATTATTGTGCTCCTTATTTATTTTTTTTAACCTGTGATACTTTATTGATAAAGTGGTTTTTTTTTTCTTCCTTTCTCTCTTTGAAAGAAATCTATATTTTATTCTGCAAGTATGTAGTAAATTGTTAAATATTGATAGTAAAGACTTATATTGTTAGAAAAGATTCCTATTTAGAAAAAAATGCTGATCTTTTTACCATTTATTCATTAAAGAATCCTGAAAAAGTACCACACATTCCAAAAAAAATATAAAGCAGTTCCAAATAAATGGAACTTTAATGAGCATAAGAGACTTCCTAAAAAAAAACATAAAAAATCGTACTGATCACAAACATACACTACCAGTTTAAATTCTGAACACACCGTGTCATTTAATTTAATTTATTTATTTTTATTTTTATTTTTTACAGCTCACCAAGGCTGTATTTGATCAAAATACAGAAAAAAACTGTAATATTGCAAAATGTTATTACAATATAAAATAATAGTTTTTATTTTAATATACTTTTACAATATAATTTATTCCTGTGATGCAAAGCTGAATTTTCATCAGCTGTTGTTCCAGTCTTAAGTGTCACATGATCCTTCAGAAATCATTCTGATATGCTGATTTATTATTAGAATTATCAATGTTGGAAACAGTTGTGCTGCCAAATATTTTTTTGCAACCTGCCATACTTTTTTTCAGGATTCTTTGATGAATAACAAGTTAAAAAGAACAGCATTTATTCAAAATATAAATATTTTCTAACCATGTAAATCTATGCTATCTCTGAATAAAAGTATTAATTTATTTCAAAAAAAGAAAGAATAAAAATTTACTGATCCCAAACTTTTAAAGAGTAGCGTATATTGTTAGAAAACCTTTATTACAAATAAATGCTGTTCTCAACAAAAACCTGAAAAAAGTGTCACAGTTTCAAATAAATAAATACATAATAATAAGCAGTGCAACTGTTTTCAGCACTGATAATAAATCAGAATATTAGAATGATTTCTGAAGGATCGTGTGACACTCAAGACTGGAGTAATGATTCTGGAAATTTAACGTTAATTACAAATATAAATAGCATTTTAATGTTTATTAATATAGAAATCGTAATAATAATAATCGTAATAATATTTCAAAATATTTTATTTTTCTGTATTTTTCAGAGATTTCAGAGATTGACTCCAGTGGGTTTTCTGTATGTGATTCTGTCTGTTTTAATGAATCTAATGAACTAATAATCCTCACTTTGAGCAGAGTTGGCTGTCAGAGGTGAGTGTGTTTCTGTCCTCAAACTACACTATTATTCACACATATTATATGTTTTATTTGTTCAGGATGGGCATCTGATAGCAGATCCATCAGATCCTCAAAGACTGACTGATCCTGCGACGGCTGTAAAATCTGATCGTCTCTTCACGTCTCGCTATGTGAATCTAAATTATCAGATCATCTGTGATTATCCTGATGGAGTAACTCAACTCAATCTCTCTCAACAGTCATCTCTTTTTATATTTAATCATTCATGAATACTAGGATGTTGCTTCTAATGCTTCTCTCTTACATTTCAGTCTCATTACAGTTCTGAGGTGAGAGAAACACTTCATCTGTCATGATGACGTTTATGATAAACAGATGGTGATCTTTAATGATGCTCCTCATGATGCTCCTCACCTGTATCCCTTTCCTTCTTCTGTAATTATTGCATATGTCCATGCATCTCAATCATCCACCCGTAAACAGATGAAATGGTTTGAACTGAATCTGAATCTTCTGTGATGTGTTTTTCAGTGATGAATGAGACCAAAAGCAATGGACCGATGCAAACTCCAGAATCACGTGAGTTCATATGACTTATATTTAACTCAAATAAACTCACTTTCTGAACTCAAAGACTTTTTGGCTTTTTAATAATTCAGCAGATCAGATGACTTTAATATGGTGTTTATTATTTTATTGCTGTTTAGATCAGCTGTTGTGGCTTTTCTCTTTTTTTTTAATCATCGTTCTTCTCATGTTCTTGATCTGTTTCTTGCTGTTGAAAAGGAAACTCAGGCGAGTGATTATTATTCTTTTTAAATGATTCAAGTCTAACATTATGTGAAAAGATAATGTGTTTTGTCTGCAACTATCTTTACATCTGGATCCTGAAACTGCTGTCTAAATGATCTGATGATCCTCACAGACTGAACTTCAATGGCTCCATTTCCAGAGTTTCATCAGATCAACTGCTGAATGAAGCTGCTGTTATTTGTCTTATTTTGTTTTATGCAGAGACACATCAGTTTTTTCCATTTCAGGTCAGGATTCCTAGTCAACTTAGTGCATTATTGTAATATTCATGTCAAAGAGTTTTAGATTATTATTGACATAGACATTTTAACACCAGCAAGTTTTGTAATGGCTAAAATAGCTTACTTTGTATAATGTCTTATCGTCTCTTATGTCCAGTAGGTGGCAGTCTAACCTGGTTTCATATTAGATAAATGTGTTTTATCTCAAACTTTAAAGATTCACACAACACCTGTAGGGAGGCCACTGATAATGATTATCTGCTTAAATAGTCTAAATAGAATAAGTGAAGCACACCTGATGGCAGGATGACTGTCTGCTCTTACAGTCAACTTAGGCTCATTGGAAATACGTGCCTCTACATACTGTACATTTATGCAAACCTGAAAAAAAAACATACCTACACTGATAAAAATGAGTTTGTGGTGAAATAATACAGAAAAATACACATCATTTTTACATTAAATAATTTACTTCAGGCAATAATAATACATACACGCACACACACACACACACACACACACACACACACACACACACACACACACACACACATATATAAAGCTTGTATAATTTGAAGTTGCATTTTAAGCATATTTTTGTTGGAATAGTTTTTACAAAGTTTAAGTAAATATCAAAATGATTTCGTTGTTCCCAGCATGCACTTGGGCATGAATAATTAATAAGGCTACACTTTTGCTGTTTTCGAGATGTAAATATACTCTTTTATTGCTGCTTTTGTTGTTAGGTTAAGTGACTTTCTGTTTTGTAACATTTAGAGTTCATTTATTACTCAAAATGACCCATTCATACTCTAAAAATAGTCACTGATTGTTACCGTCATTGTGTATCATGTGCCAAAGTATTGCGGTCTATGTGTTCACTTAACTTGTAACTGTATTTCGTAATTATAAAACCTTATGCACAATAAGTAGCAGTCTACTTGCATATGTAAATTAACCACGCGCCTTAATTTTTGTTTCAAGGTTGTGAGATTGAAGTAGAAATTTAGAACTGTGTCTGTGTGAATAGCACTTCATGAAAGCAGGGTTAACTTAATTAGGTAGAAATTACTCTTAACTCTAACTGTACACATTAAATTTATTCATTTCCTCTGCTATTTTTATTTAGTTAAGATTTTACTTAATTTCATATTTAAATGTGACCGTGGTCCACTAAAAAAAATGTAAGTAGCAATAGCCAAAACTACATTGTATGGGTTAAAATTGTTGTTTTGATTTAACATAAAAATTATTAGGATATTAAGTAAAGATCATGCAAATTCCCAACTGTAATTATATCAAAACTTATTTTTGATTAGTAATATGCATTGGCATGAACTTCATTTGGACTTCTTTAAAGGTGATTTTCTCAATATTTAGATTTTTTTTATTGAACCCCTCAGATTCCAGAATTGTTGTGTCTCGGCCAAACACTGTCTAACAATCCTAACAATACATCAATTTTCAGCTTTCGGACGATGTATAAATCTCAATTAAACACTGATTTTGTGGCCCAGGGTCACAAAAGGGTCATTTTCAGTAGCTCATGCGATACGGTGTTACATTTTGGGTAAAGAAGAGCTCTGAATCAAACCCGTTAAACTACGGTTCGGCAAAAAGGCTCAAATCAGCATAAGAAAGTTAAAAGAGCATGGATGCATCACCAAATACATTTTAAAAATCACTTTGCATATGTAAACACTGTTGTTTAGGTTTGGTGTAAGAGTTATTTCTAATATAATGGAGCATTAACCTTTAGCGACACGATCTGGATATTTGAATTCTGACCAGCTGCAATAGGTATATCAAGCAGCATAATAAAAACACAGGAATACGTGTCCATAACAATGCAATTAAATCAATCAATCAATCAAATTTTATTTATATAGTGCCTTACAACAACCAAAAGGTGCCCAGGGTGCTTTCCAGAAGAAAACAAAACTCACAGTAGACAACAATAAATAAAAACACACATGTACATAAAACAGCAATCGAGTCAAAACTATGCATCGAAAGCTTGTCTAAAAAGATATGTCTTCAACTGTGATTTAAAAACACACAACTCAGTAATGTCTCGAAGATATTCTGGAAGTGCATTCCACAGCTTTGGGCCCTGAACAGCAAAAGACCGGCCTCCAAACTTTTTATAATTAAACTTAGGCACAACCAGCGCGGTGTGTTCAGAGGAGCACAAAGTTCTGGCTGGTTGATAAACCGTTACCATCTCCGTAAGGTAGACAGGGGCCAGACCATTAATAGCCTTGAACACAAACATCAAGATCTTAAACTCCACCCTAAACCGCACTGGGAGCCAGTGCAGAGAGCGGAGGACTGGGCTGATGTGGGAACGTTTAGAAGTATCGGAGAGGAGACGTGCTGCAGCATTTTGTACCAATTGAAGCCGATTGAGAAGTGCTTGATTAAGTCCAATATAGAGGGCATTACAGTAGTCAATCCGTGAACTAATGAAAGCATGAACGACCTTTTCAAGGTCAGCTCGGGATAGGAATGGTTTAACCTTACCGAGGAGCCTTAGCTGGTAAAAGCTTGCCTTCATGACTGCACTTATCTGTTTTCCAAAAATCATACCACTGTCAAAAATAACACCCAGGTTGCACACTGCTGGAGCAAAATGAGGTGTCAGAGGCCCAAAACTGAGGGAAATATTAGGTGAGTCTGGGGTGAAGAGGATATACTCAGTCTTTCCTTCATTCAAGTGAAGGAAATTCTGGGAAAGCCATTGTCTAATATCATGAATGCAATTGTGAAGAGGGTCCAGTGCAGAACGGTTACTTAGAACCACAGGGAGGTAGATCTGTATATCGTCTGCATAAAAATGAAAACGAACATCGTGGTTAGAGATGAGTTGACCAAGTGGCAGCATATAGAGCGAAAACAGAATAGGCCCGAGAATGGATCCTTGAGGGACACCAGATGACAGAGAGGCCGGTGAGGAGGAAAAGTCATTAAGCATAACTGAAAAGGTTCTATTTGTGAGATATGATGAAAACCACCTAAGAACCATGCCCTGCAGTCCGACCGTATGTTGAAGTTGGGAAATGAGGACGGCATGATCCACGGTGTCAAATGCAGCGGTCAGGTCTAGTAACACCAAAACCACAGAACTTTTACCATCCAGGGCTCGAAGAATGTCATTATGAACCCTAAGTAATGCAGATTCCGTGCTATGCCTAGACCTGAAACCAGACTGAAATTTATCAGCAATAGCATACAATTGAAGATGAGACTGAAGCTGGGAGACCACGAGCTTCTCCATCAGCTTAGACAGAAAAGGCAGATGGGATATAGGGCGGAAATTGGAAAGTATAGAAGGATCAAGGTTACATTTCTTTAACAGCGGTCGTACAATGGCATGCTTGAGAGCAGTGGGAACAGTGCCCAAACTAAGACATCTGTTTATAAAGGAGACAAGGCAAGGGCCCACGATGTCAATAGCCTCCTTCATAATCCTAGCAGGAACAGCATCTAGAGGGCAGATGGTAGCCTTCAACTCATGGACAGCTTTTTTGAGGTCCATAAGGGTGACAGTATTAAAGTTCTCCAGCACACATTGCGCCGCTTGTGAGGGTGTAACAACAGCAGGGGCTAGAATGATAGCTTGCCTAACAGACAAAACCTTGTCCAAAAAATACTGTTTGAATGCATTACAGGTAAGTTCAGATACATCATTCAAACCAACAGACACTGGATTTATCACAGAGTTAATAGTGCTGAACAGAATTCCAGGACGATGGCTATTGCGGTTGATGAGATTTGAGAGGTACTGGCCTTTAGTGTCCTTCACTGCTTTCTGATAGGTAGACAAACTGTCTCTGAACATCTCCAATGACACCTGCAACCTATCTTTCTTCCATTTACACTCAGCCTGTCTACACCGACGCCTAAGGGCCCGAGTTGTATCGTTGAGCCAGGGGTCTGATGGATTTTTGGTACACTTCGCCTTGTAAGGGGCAACAGAATCCATAATCTGGGTGCAAATGGTGTGAAAGGAGGAGAGGAAAAGGTCAGGACACAAAGATGGTGCCAAGTCAGTAACAGCGCAGAGATCAGAGGCAGCAAAGGCAGCAACAAAATCATCAACTGTAGAAGAAGTAATGATTCGCCGACTTTGGGGGGCAATGGATATGGGAGCAGGTGGAACAGCACGGATATCAAACCGTATGAGAGAATGATCAGATATGGGAAAATCCAAAACCTCACAAATTGACACAGTCACCCCACGCGAAATGATAAGATCAAGGGTGTGACCCAACCTATGAGTTGGACAGGAAATGGACTGGGTCAAATCCAGTGAGTGAAGAAGTGCCTTAAAATCATTAGCAGAATTATCAGAGGGGCAACAAACATGAATGTTAAAGTCGCCACAAATTAAGATGTTATCAAACTTTGGCATAAAATCTGACAAAAACTCTGAAAAATCATTTAAAAAGTCCTTATTTAATTTAGGAGGTCGATAAATTATTGCACATAAAATAGGACAGGGCAGTGTGAGCACAAATGCTTGTAACTCAAAACTGGAAAACCCTCTAGTGGACAACTGGCGGCACTTCAATGACTGTCTGAATATGGTGGCTATCCCCCCACCCCTACCCGTTTGTCTCGGGGTGTTGAAGTAAAAATAGCCAGGGGGAAGGAGTTCCGAAAAAGCACTATTGTCACCTGGACAGAGCCAGGTTTCAGTGAGAAAAAACAAATCCAAATCATGAGAGAAGATGACATCGTTGAGAACAAAGGTTTTGTTAAAGTGCCATACTGAATGAAGTCGAGTTGACAGGCGGCGATGTTACACGAGGAATTAAACGTAGATTTCCTTGGACACAGCACCGGGTGGATGTTTTCCCGCGGCGGGGACACGGAGATAGAACACCGGAGTCAGGGCCAAATAGCCGAAGCCACCGGTAACATTCCCGCGATCTTCCCGCACTGCCAAACTCCGATCGATCTCCACACCTCGATGGCAAAAAATCCAGGTGAGTCCTCAACTTGACATGTAATCCGCGTCTTCTGCGGCGCTTTCTGCCTGATAACAAACAGTCAGGGCATCTCAGAGAAGGAAGAATTAATGTCAACAGTGGCGGTGGTAGATTGAAAGACTCAGCATTCAGGAGCCCAATTGATGCAAAACGAAGTTCCAGCAACGTAGTCCGGTCATAAACTATAGCCGGTGAAACGTCAACTAAAACAAACAATAAAAAAAAGCAGAGTAGCAAGTGGCATGCCAAACACAGCGGCGCCATCATAGCAATCATAGCAATTCAAATGTGTCGCGGTCACGTATTAAACGTGTGTTTTAACGCCACTCTCTGGAAATCTCACTTTGAAACTGCCACCAAACATGCAGTAAGGTATGTAATTACTAGGAATGCCACAATTCTCAATATTATATATTACCGTTTGGTGCGACATCCACGGTTCATCCACACAGAGCATCTTCCCTTTTAATGATATGCAATGATAAGACTTTCTAAACCAACTTTTCAACAAAAAAGTAAAAAAAAAAAAAAAAGTTCTAAAAATGATACTTTGTTTTTAATTCACAACATCAGTCGAGTGTTTGAAATAACTTTCTTATGTGATCTGTTGTGTATCACAGAATGAGGCAAACAATATATTCTATACTCGATTACCAATGTCTTATATATCAAATATAGGTAATCATTATGAAAATACATGAGATGCCTTGAAGAACACAGATAATCCTTATATTATTGCTGACGAGTGTTTATTGCTCTTACATTTCAGAAGAAGAAGATGCAGTTTTACTTATATAGCGACTTTCCAAAGCTCAAGGTCGCTTTACAGTGTAGTTACATACAGTACAATTAGACACATGATGCAACAAAACATGCAAAGCCATGTTATTCAAAACACATATTGAACAGATGCATTTTAAGTTAAATTTCAGCATTCAAAATGTTTAGCGCTATATCATGTTTTTAGACAGTTTCAGCGATTCCGAATCCTTTATTCATATTAGAGATTTCCTGGTTGGAACAGAGCATCATGTTACTTCTTTATGTGGATTTTCTGCACGAGGGCACCCTCTGGCCTCCAGTGTGATTGAAACACAACTTATTTTTTAAAAACGAAAAAATAATACCGCTCTCAAAAGAAATATTAAGCAGACATAATAGCCCACGCTTTTTCCAATGTACAGATGTTTACAGGAGTATTTGGTTGTTAATTTGTTGCAAAAACTGATGTGGCACAGAACTGAATTGAAAACCGTGGTTAAAAACTGAGTTACGTATTGAAGCGTGGCCTAACTGCATTGTTCCATCACTAGTAATTACGGTGTTGCAAAAATGTATGTAGAGGACCGTATTTCCTTAAAGTGCTAAAGTCCTTAAAGTTCCGCTAAACAAAGCATGGGAGGAGTGAGGATTTCCCAGCACACCCTTTTTGCTCCTTGGGATCACCCTCTGTGTAGCAGAACATACCGACACAATGACTCACCGTCTGTTTTGACATTTAGACAGCAGTATCTGATGTTGACAATTGCACTGGGGGAATAACATTTACTAGCAAAACAAGTTCTGTATCTTAAATAGACACACAATTTTGAATGTATTTATCAGGAAATGTGCTTTTATCCCATTTTATTTTAGTAGCGTGTAGTTTTTATACAGTTTCCAGGGTTTTTTTTTTTTTCTTTTGCATAGAAAGCATAGATGCAATGCAATACAGTATACTTGCCTTAATTTTGGTAATGAGGAGCTATCAATGGTCTTGTAATCAGTGCTGGGTAGATTATACAAACTGTAGTCTGTCACTGACAATTTTTGACATTACATGACAAAAATATTGCACATTTTAAGTCATATAATCAGCCCTCTTTTTGATTACTTTTGACCCAAATTGCTTATCACATTTACACAAGATAATATTGAACCATATTGAGATTAAAAGAGGATATTCATTTCTTGTGATTAGCAACATGAAGTCCACTAAAATTACATTACATCAATTGGTTTCAAACTGGGGTTAAAAAAAAGGAAGTAAGGAGAATCAGTAAATGAGTAATTCATGTGAATAATAATGCAATCATTTAATCAATAAAATGTACTGAAGTCAGATTACGAGTATGCAGTTTAAGTGAAATCAAGAGTAAGAGCAGAGGTGTTATGTGTGCTGTGTAAAAATAAGTACAGCATTTCTAAAAAAAAAAATAATAAAATAAATAAAAATCCCATATTCCTTAAATGAATACAAACAGTGAAATGCAAACTCAGAATATGATGCAACACTGCAACTATGTTAAATAGCACAAAAATACTTGATTTATTTAATCCCATTTTATTGACCAATGCATTTGCTGCTGACCCTTGATGATCCAGTTCAACCATATTAATAAGCAAAACCGACTTTAGATAAAATAACTTTTGTGCTTCATTTTTTTATTGCTGAATAGTGTTGAACTTTCTTCAAAGGTCTTTTGCATTTGTATATCCTGTTTACATGTAATCAGTTACAACACTGCCTGCAATTAAAGCTTCGAGAAATTACACAATTACAAGAGCTACTATAAATATATATATATTTTTAAAGTAAAACAGACAAGTATATTTGGTGGTGGCATCACGGTAACTTGTCTGTATTTCGAAATATTTTTTGGTCCACTCTTAAACACTCACTACTCACACTACTAAAAATAAGCAGCAAAATTTACACACATAACCACAACTGTTCACGCTTGTTTCTAATGATGTGATCAAAGCAACTGTACAAATATAAGCCAGTTCAGAGTGAGCAGATGCACTGAATGATTTAGCAACAATGGCTGGATGAGGACAAGTACGAGAGTAGGTTCCGTCAGATCCGTCCTCAGACTAACCTAAGCCGCCAAAACAAAGCGAAAGTAGCTACAGAACAACAAACTATTGATTCAACGTCTTGAATGGATTAGCCTACTGTCGCGTTATGATTTATTTTTTATTTTTTCAAATGGAAGGTAAAGACATTGCTAAATGTGGCCGAATCATAAACGCCGAAGTGAAGCAGAAGTGAAGAGCCGGAAAAGGCCGTTTGTTATTGCTGGAATGAAACCAAGCGGCATTCAACAAAAAAAAAGTCGGAGTTCCCTTTACTACAGGAAGTGTTCGTCTACGTACACATATCAGAAAGCCTCCCTAGTGTTTAGCTCCTCCCTCTTTAGTCGTGTGAAGGGATTCCCCGGCGCCTGTGCTTCATTCAGAAGCTCACAGAGAAAGCGCTTTTCCAGGTTTAGTAGTCCAAAAGAAATTTCTTTCAGCATTTGCTCCACTCACACAAGCAAATTATAAAGGTATGAAATTATTTACTATAAGCTGCATGTTTAAATACAGTTTGACAGCGAACTGCTTTATAGCCTAACAGGTTTTTATGTGCTCAAAACAGCTCTTACAGATATTTCTGCAGGAAAAGAAGTGCATGTTCAAATGTAAAATGTGTATTACGACAACAACAAGATCGAATCTGACTCTATGCCATTCTACAATTATTCATTAACTTTATCGAAGTGTTTTCATAATTAAACTTAAGTTATCACTTGATGATCCGTCTTCACTTACAGCGGGTTCACTCTGTAGAGCATTTTTACATTACGAACGTGTGGACACAGTGTACATTAAATGAGAAATGCATAAACAATAGTTTTGGTTGTATTGAATTAGGTTTGTCCAACATTGGCACGAACAGAGTAAACGCGGGCGCGAGTTGAACATTCCTCGGCGCCGTTTTTCTTTACATCTGATAACAGATTATTTTACTTTTTTTTTTTTTTTTTTTGTCTTAAAGAAGTCACATGCAGAAATAATGCACGCGCTTCATCTGCCCGCCCATCCAGCGACAGGAGCGCGCTATAATACAACAGGTTTCGGGAAGAATCGCTCTGCCATCGCTTATTTCAAAGTTAAAATGAAGGTATGACTAGCGTTTAAATGCAGGTCAAATATATTCTAAAGTAGTAGATCAATGCAAAGCAGCGAGTCACTCCCATCTCTCTGAATGATGCTCTATATATATATATATAAACACTCTTGGTTTTCTAATTGTCAGAATACCATTTCCATTTCAAAAACGAGTCGCGTTTAGTTCCATCAGAAAAACTCTTTCGTTGTTTTACTGTGCATGAAGATGAAGTTCCCGTTTCCGCCTCTGAATATATATATATATATAGTTATTAGTAGTAAATCAGAACTGTGAGATATAAATTAGCATTTCTGTGAACATATCAGTCTGTTTTTTTTTCTCCTCAGAACTTGACTTTATAACTCGCAATTGCGAGTTTATATCTCACAATATATATATAAAAAAAATAATAAAAAAAATTGCTAGATACAAACTTACAATTGCGAGGAAAAAAGTCAGTTGTGAGATTATATCTCACAGATTATATCTCACAATTCTGAGAAAAAAAGTCAGAATTGCAAGAAATACACTCTAATTTGAGAGAAAACAGTCAGAATTGTGGGATTTTAAAAACATTTTTTATTTATTTTGGCGGAAACGGGCTTTCAAAAACTTTCGTTTAAAACGAAAGTATAGTAAAATACCTTTTGCTTATATGCTTGACATTAGCTACTCCTCCCTCATCTTCCGCACCGCTCCCTGTTGTCTGCTTCCTCTGTTTAAAGTGAGCAAGCTTCCTCGGTGAAACCATCTGGATTCGGACGAAAACCCTAGGCTTTCATCAATTATTTTGGGCAAGGATTCGCTTAAGGTACGAAATATGTTTACTTATGTTATGTATGTTTTTGTGTCCACCGTTTGAATGTTTCACTTCAAATGTTGACTATATCGTTTTTCCTGAAAAATAAAATTTGTGTGAAGATCAGAGTGAAATTTAAGTCATTTGTTTTCCATGCTGTGATGACAAATCCTAGATTTGTATTTTTTTTTTTTAATGCACATTAATACACTCTTTCCATGAACATGTTGGAAAACACTTGACATGCAGTCATTTGTTCTGAGATTTAAATTGTTATTATTATATTTTAAAATTATTTTCCTTTTTTCAGCATTTAATCATGGACATCAATATAAAGTGTGCAGAGATTCAGACTCCAGTGGGGTTTGTGTATGTGATTCTGCCTGTTATAATGAATCACAGCAATAATCCTGACTGTGAGCAGAGCTGGCATTTACAGGTGAGTGTGTTTCTTTCCTCAGACTACACAATTATTCACACACACACACACACACACAATCTGATGGTGTTTTATTTGTTCAGGACGGGCATCTGATAGCAGATCCATCTGATCCTCAAAGACTGATTGATCCTGCTATTTCTGTCTCATCTGATCGTCTCGTCACGTCTCGCTGTGTGAATCTGAAACATGAAATAATCTGTGATTCTGCTGATGGAGTAATTCAACTCAGTCTCTTTATCTGTTGTCATATTTAATCCTTAATGGACACTACAAATGCTGTTCTAATGCTACTTTCTTTAATTTCAGTTTCATTTCAGTCATGTGACTGCATTTAGAGGTGAGAGAAACAGTCAAACACATGAGTGTGTCCCGATTGAGATCAAACTCTGTGTTGAAGTGAATCAAGTGAATCATGATGATTGTGAATGTGTTTTTCAGTGAAGAATGAAACTGCAGAGACTCCAAACTCAGGTGAGTTTCAGCTGATAAATGTCTGATTATTCACTAATAAAACACTGCATGTCTGATTCACACTTTCAGTCTTTTCTCTTATATTGACGATATTGTGATCATTGTGTTTGTAAAGATGATCTGAATGAAGTGTCTCTCCAGCACTCAGGTACAACATTCACAGCTTTAAATCTCTGTCTAATATTGATTAATTGTAATAGATCAACTGATTTTATATTTTATCACTTGTGTAGATCAGCTGTGGTGGATTCTGCCTGTCTTCATCATCATTGCTCTGGCATTTCTCTGTTTCTTGCTGCGTAAAAGGATCTTCAGGTGAGACTGATGTCTTCAATTACCAGTTCAGTTTCTATTCAGTTAAATTCACCGTCTTTTCAATAAATCACATGTTGAGATCTGAAACAGATGGATGTTGAGACATTTGTGATATGAATCTTCATGTGCTGCATCTATAGGACACTGATGAAGGTCAGATCTGCTGATCCTCATGCAGTGCAGGAATCTGAGCAGTTAAAAGCTCCTGAGATTAAGGTCTGAATCAACATCACATCATTCTTTATATCTACTTGAACTGAATGAGGCACCAAGTCGATTTGCAGAAACATCACCTTCTCTGATCCGCAAAATCCATCTGCTAAAGACATCTGAACCAATCTACAGCCTTCAAAACCAAGGCACTTACCAAAAACAATTATTCTTTTCTGCTCTTTCCTGATCTAGCTTTGTAATGAACCTGTCAATTTGAATCAAATGCATTTGCTAAATGAGTAAATGTAAATGAAAACAGTTTTTCATTTTTTTTTTTTTGCAAATGAAAACAGTTCTGATTCTGATTCTGATTAAATTAAAAAAAAAGAAAAAAATACATGATTTCAGATTATTATTATTATTATTATTATTATTATCCTTACTCCTTTTTTTATCAAACTCTTGATCTTTATAAACTCACCCTCATGTTGTTCAAACCTGCATGATTTCTTCTAGACATGAAAGTGTTAATGTGTCTTGTGTATGTGATCTGATCATGGCGAGGAGGGTCACAGGGTCACGTGGGAATGGGAATATCAATGACCTGTCCCAGATGCTAGAGATAGGCGGTGAGCAGAGACGATGTATTCTTTGTTGACCGACACAAAACTTAATAACATCAAGAAATATCACAATATGGTGCAATATCAATGCAATAAAGAAGAACAATTATAATTTGGCTTCACTTGTGCTTTATTGTTGAGTCACAAATGCATCAAGTTCCTGTTTAGCCTTTCAGCGGCTTTTGGCAACGACAGAGTAGTTTCTATACAATATTAATAAATATCATGATGTAAGGTTGAAAGGTTGAGAAGCAGGATCTCATAAGTTGTTTCCAAGATCTTTTGTTCCAAAACCTAGTGTACCTCATATGTAGTCCGCATTTCAGAAAGAAGCTGTCTATGTAGGGAGTGAACACAGCTAGGTGAAAAAACTCGTAAATCTGTGATTGGTGCGATTAAAAATGCTTTAATTGCAAAGAGACAGTGGAACAATGTGCCAGTAGCTGTTATGACACTTATATGCCTTTGCCTGACAATAAAAACACCAGCCTTTGATCGGTTTCTGACACTAATGTGGTTTGATGGATGTTGATTCGCTGATTGTCCGGCAGGAGGCGCCAGATCTCCACTATTAGAGATTATTAGTGACAGAATGAATATAGTTTTTTGCCCAAACTCTAGCAGTGCTTCTCTTTGCTGTTTTTGTGCTTTATATGGCGTTTCTCGTTATGACGCGAGAAACCATCTGACACACTGTTTAAGCTACAGACACATTTAGTTCTGATTGTCCTGTAGTGTAAAGTTGGTTTGTCTTGTAGTTTAGTTTCATCAGAGTGAAATGTTTCCCCTGAATATCACGATTCACTTGGGAAAATAAAATTAAAACATTGATAAATTCAAAACCAGTGTTTTGAGAATGGAGGATTTGGCGTATAGTCTGAATTTATGGTGCTTTTGTACTGCAGTTGGTATGGCGTTATTTTAATGACAAATGTCGAGAACGCATTATTGTAGTGCGTAAGCACATTAATAGAATGCGCGAGTGCGAATTTCTTCGCCAGCACACGAAATTCCTTTGCTCTCGCACAAAACTGGACATGCTGTTTAAAACGTGTCTGTCCTCTCGTTGCAGCACGTTCTCACTCCAAACTAGGGATGGGCGATACCACAATTTTTTAATGTGAAACGATACCAATACTTTTTTTAAGAAAAAAAAATAACAATATCGATACCGATACCACTTATTAACAGATATTTTGTAAATTTTGTACCGTAAATATATCAACTTAATTTTTTATATAATATGCATTCTTAAGAACTTAATTTGGACAACTTTAAAGGCAATTTTCTTTCTTTCATTTACTCATGACTGGTTTTGTGGTCCAGGGTCACATTTGTGAGCCTAAAGATTTTTCTTAATCTTCAAAATTCTGTTGTAATATACATATAAAAAAAAAAAAAAAACGTATTAAATAACACAACGTGATGTTTTATTAACAAATTTCAGGAGGAGCACGCGCAGTTAATTAACACAGCCAATTCACCATCAGCAATCGCACTCCCTATCCAATCAGCACAAGAAAGAATCCCTATAAATACTCGAAGCAGCCCTACCTTCACCATCTCTCGTTTTCAGCACTCCGCTAAAAATGTCGGAGATCGAACTCTTCCCTGAAGAAGATCCTTCATTGGAGACCGCAGTCCCGGCTACTTCCCCAGCCGTGACTCAGGCTACCACCGCCCCGCAGGATCCTCCAGGTGTGCCCGCAGCTACAGCACGGGGCCGCAGGCTTTCCCGTACCGCCGCTCACTCCTCCAGACGCCGAACCACTCCATCACCTTCACCCTCAAGGCGTCAACCACCTTCCCCGGTATCCTTGTACGCCTCAGCCATTTCCTCAGTCCCAGCCACAGGAAAATGGACCGTGGCAGGACTGCGCCAAGCTCTCACCAACGCCGGCGTCACTTATCCACGGCCCGGTCAAACTACTACTCCCTTAAGGACCGGATTCCGTTCGTCAGGCCCCACCAAAAGGCCTTCAGCAAGCCTGGGTTGCAACCCAGACACAGAGGCCGCCAGTTCGCGCCCTCCCCTTCGTTCTTCCGAACACCAGCTCGCCAGCAACGTCAGCGACCTCCAGGCTGTCGCATTTCCGAGTCGACGCACCAGCGCGAGCGCACCTCCGGCTGCAAAAACTCTCCCGCAGCAGATTTCTCACCACACTCCTAATCCCCTCCCTTACCCATGGCCGGCAGCGCCCCCTAGTGCGAGCAAGTCTCCGCTTCCAGCGCAAGCCCCAGCGCCTGCTACCACCTTCATCTATCCCTCTTTTTCTTACGCTCCAGGAGCCAAGCGTGAGCATGCCTCCGCTTACGGCGCATGCTCCGGCGCCCACTTCTATCCTCCCCTCTTTTTCTTCCGCCCCAGGAGCCAACTATAGCGCGAGCATGCCTCCGCTTACGGCGCATGATCCGGCGCCCACTTCTATCCTTCCCTCTTTTTCTTCCGCCCCAGGAGCCAGTTATAGCACGAGCATGCCTCCGCCATCACTCCCGGCAGCTTTTCTCCCTTCCCAGGTTCGCCCTCCATTCACGCTAGCCTCTGCTACACCTCTGCCAGTTCCCCCGAATGCAATTGCACTGGAACCACCCCCCGTCCCCAATGCCATCCGGACCCAAATTTTAGCAGGTGCAGACGTTGATCTTTTTACACTCCTTTCTCCTATTTCTCCCTCACCACCGGATCGCCAAATCAATTGCGGTGATTTCTCAGTCACCCTTAAAAATTCCGCCCACAATCCGTCTCGCATTCTGTCGTTCGCCGAATTCACCATAGCATTCAACCGTTACACAGAGGTCATTTGTTCCGTTTTTCCTCACAGGAGACGTGAGCTCAGCGACTACCTGTCCATAATCGCCGAGCTCGTGTTATCTTACGGAGGTGCACACTTTTTCACTTATCATAAGCTGTTTTCAGCTAAATGCGCAATCCGCGTAGCTCAGTGGAACCAATGTCCCTATTGGGGGGCTCTGGACACTGAGCTTCACAGCAGGGTATTCTTGGGCTGCCGTAACATCGCCTGCGCAGTCTGCCGCTCTCTTTCCCACTCCACAATTTCTTGCCCTTTTGTCAACCCTTCTGTCCCTTGCCCCGATCCATCCCAGCCCAAATCCACCAGTTACGTCCCACGCCTTATGGACACCCCTGCATTCCCCACACCTTCACTTCACCGCCCCCCTTCCTCCTCTGACAGCCAAGCCTGCACCAGCTTTAATAACGGCAGGTGCACTAGACAACGCTGTCGTTTTCTGCATGTCTGTAACTTTTGTGGCGGCTCCCATGCCCGCTTGATCTGTCCAGTACAGAAAGCGGCAAATAAAATGTTAAGCAGTATTTATCGACTCCCGTTAATATTTCTGGTCTATCTGCAGAATTGCTGCTTCATCCTGATTCTAAATTTACAGATTACATTCTTTCAGGTCTCTCTCATGGCTTCCACCCTGGTGTCGTAAGTCTTCCCTCCCAAAGTCTCGTCTGCCCCAATCTCCAGTCAGCTCTCACCGAACCCGAAACAGTCGACCTCCTAATTAAAAAAGAAATAGACGCTAATTTCATGATCGGCCCTTTTTCCGTTCCTCCCTTTAACGTCTTTCGCGTCAGCCCCATCGGCGTAGCAACCAGAAAATTTTCAGGTAAAAAACGCCTCATAAAAATGCCTTACCTTCACCATCTCTCGTTTTCAGCATCCCTCCACCACCCCGTCTCCTCTCACCTATAGTCCGGGGGGGGAGCACTTTGGGTTCGGGCCGATTGCCGAGATCGGACCCCTCTCCCGGGCAGGGGGAGTGCCCTGGGCTCGGGATTTACTACCGAGCTCGGAGCCCTCTCCCGGACAGCACGCCAAATACGCTTATTTATTTAAACCATTAATAGATAATAATTGGAGAAGCATGGGCACAAAGAGTGCATAAAGTTCGATTTGCACAGACAGATTTGCGTGGGTTACGGTCATCACAGTTTCTCCAGCACGGCTGGTTGCACGAGTTTTGATGATGACAGCGATGTCACGATTTACCAGACTTACCCCGTGCTTTAATACGGCTGTGCCCCCTTTACATCCTCTCCCCTTCTTGCTGAACTTGTTCTAAAGTGAAAGTAAAATCGGAGGAAATAGAACGCATACGAAAGCCATTGCACGCATTACCGAGAGTCAGTAACTGAGCGCAATCACCGATCACAATTTGGAAAACGCACATCTGAATGTCACAGGCACATGATCACTCTCGTTCCGCTGCAGACCGATTGCTGTGGAAGGTCTTATACAAATCGTCACCGACCATCCTGTACACAGTGCTAAAACACACGTAGTTATGCAGAAATTATTAATATAGTTAAAATATCGATACTTTTTAGAAAATATCGATACTAAATCAGAAGCTTCTGAGTATCGATATATCGATACTCCAGCATCGATGTGCACATCCCTAATAGGGATGGGCGATACCACTTATTTTATTTTCGATCCGATACCGATATTTTCAAGCCCAGTATCGTCGATATCGATACTGATACTGATACCTCTAAACTAAACTCTTTTTAATTATTATTATTATTATTATTATTATTATTATTATTATTATTATTATTATTATTATTAAATTATTTACAATTATAATTATTATAATTATTTAACTTTTAAATTATTAAAACTTATTTAACATTATATTTGAAAGTCATTTCATAAGCTCGTTTTTGTTTACATTTGGCAGAAATAAAATGTACTAAATTTGTATTTGAGCTCTTTACTGGGGCAGTAACCTCAAAGGTGCACCTTCTCTACCCCTAAAAGCAATGAAGCATACTAGTACCATAAAAGTACACACGCATTAAAGGTAGATAAGGTACAAATGTGTACCTTTGAGGGTACATGATGAAAAAGAACCGTGGTGTTACATAAGTACTAAAGTGTATAATAATAAAAATTTATTTGATCCAAAGTACAGCAAAAATAGTAATATTTTGAAATGTCTGTACTATTTAAAATAACTGTTTTCTATTTGAATATCTTTTAAAATATACTTTATTCCTGTGATTTCAAAGCTGAATTTTTAGCATCATTATTTCACTCACACAATCCTTCAGAAATCATTTGAATATTCTGATTTGCTGCTCAAAAACATTTATTATTATTATTATTATTATTATTATTATTATTATGTTGAAAACAGCAGAGTAGATTTTTTCAGGTTTATTTGATGAATAGAAAGTTCAGAAGAACAGCATTTATCTGAAATAGAAATCTTTTGTAACATTTTAATTGTCTTTATCATCACTTCTGATCAATTTAAAGCATCCTTGCTAAATAAAAGTATTAATTTCTATAATGTCTATATTGTATAATGTTACAAAAGATTTTTATTTCAGATAAATGCTGTTCTTTTGATCTTTCTATTCATCAAAGATTCCTGAAAAATATGTACTCAAAAAATACTAAAAAATATTATTATTTTTACCATGTTTTTTGCTACAAATATTATGGTTAAAATAATGTCCCTGTAGTATTAACCATGGAAAAAGGAAGCAAGCCGAAAGAGAGAGTGCTAACTATGGTAAATTAGTTGTTAATGCAGTTTTACTACAAATCCTGTGGCATAACAACCAATTTGAACATTTAACAACCAGTTTAAATAAATTTGCTTATCCAGCAAGATAAGTACTGATGATTTGGAATCAGCTCTTGCCAGTCTTAGGGATTCAACAACTGAGAGCAAGGCAGTCTCAGTTGAATGTTCACTTCTGAAACCAGACTGGTAGCTGTCCAGGAGGTTGTTTTGTGTGAGAAAGGAAGAGATTTGATTGAACACAGCTGGGAATAATCACCACTCGCCGTGTTTGGAGGAAGAAGAAGGATGAGTACAATCCCAAGAACATCATGCCAATCGTGAAGCATGAGGGTGGAAACATCAGGACCACTGCACCGTACTGAGGGGAGGATGGATGAGGCCAGGTATCGTGACATTTTGGGCAACAACCTCCTTCCCTCAGTAAGAGCACTGAAGATGGGTCGTGGCTGGGTCTTCCAGCATGACAATGACCACAAACACATAGCCAGGGCAACTAAGCTGTGCCTCCATAAGAAGCATTTCAAGGTCCTGGAGTGGCCTAGCACTCTCCAGACCTGAACCCAATAGAAAATCTATGGAGGGAGCTGAAACTCTGTGTTGCCCAGCAACAGCCCCAAAACCTGAAATATCTGGAGAAGACCTGTATGGAGGTGTGGGCAAATATAATACCAAATATTAAGTTCTATGTTTCTATTGTATTAAATACTTATTTCATGCAATAAAATGGAACAGAGAGATTTGTTCATATATAATTTGTTTGATTATATACAACATTTTATTCTCCCCTGAAATTTTTGTGAAAATATATTGTTTTCTGACTGTTCTAAGTATTTCTTCAATTGTGGAGTGACAAAAAAAGAGATTTTAATATGTCAAAAAAAAAAAAAAAAATAATAATAATAATAATAATAATTTTGAAACTAACTTTATCCAGTGTTCAGATTTTTGTACTAGAAATGTATGCAAGTTAGCTCATATTTAATTCAAGAATGCTTCATAACATTTTAGAAATCTTATTTAAAAAAAATGTTTGCAATTATCAATGCAATCAATTAACTTGGAAAGACGATAACTATTCTTTTTTTTTTTTACCCTATTTTTTTAACAACCTGCAGTGTCTCACCTTAAATTATGAAAATTAGTACACCCCAAATACATAATTTGGATTTGCTTTGTAGATAGAGATTTTATGGAACGATCAACAGGTCGACAGAAACACATCCGTTTAAAAGACCAAGGTTGTACATGTCTTACAGCTGTAATGCGTTTATTAAATAGTCAAATATTCTACAAAATAGTAGATGTAACATGCTTTAATAAAATAGATGCAGGAATAAGTGTTAAAAAAGCTCACAGTGAACAGAAAACATCATTGCTCACATTGGTTTCAGAGTTTTACTGGCGATTCATACACATTTCTGTCACTATCCGTGTTTCCAGTGCCACTTTTTCCAGTTGATCACACATATCCTCTTATCTGGATCTTTATCTGAAACTACAACAGAAAGATCATATCACTTATCACATACATGCACTAAATAATTAAATACCAGTCAGTCTGAATGCTGGATTCTGATTAAGCTAAAGGAGCTGCTTTTTCCCTATTTTTTATATAGTAAATCTGATAGTAGCTGTTAGTAAGTGGGAAATGTAGGCCTACATCAAGATCACATGCTACACAGGGTCTCGATTTGTTTTGTGATGATGATGGCTGCATGTACATTCATCACTTACACTTATACTCAATAAACTGAGTTTTTCCTTTTTCATTTTAATATTTAATATTTAATGAATTATTTGCAGATACTCTACATGACAAATGTCAGAAGTAATAACAAGACGACTTACAATTGACAACACTGTACATGCTGCTACTCCTCTTCATTTCCTGTGATAAATTTCCCAGCACTTCCCTGTCTTCAGTCTTCTGCAGTAATCCTTGAACCAAATTATGTGTTTTACTCCTGTGATTGAAATTCAAGAATTAAAAAACAAGTTTCCTTTCACAAACGTTAGAATCACAATATTTAATTTTAAATACATTTTTTATGAAAGGCTGTGTAGTGTAAATACAATCACAAATGTCAGGAGCGATGTCAAGTCTTAACTTGCACTGACTATTTTTGTGTTGCATTCTGTGTTGATCTTTAATTTGATATATGTTTGTGCTGCTCTTTCTCTTTCATTTAATTGTATTTACTTTATGTAGTTAAATGTATAGAGAACATACTGTTTTGTTTTTTGATGAATAAACTAAATAAGTTCCGCAATCTTTGCTCTTAAAACATTTTTGAATCTTTTTCACCCAAGTTATACCACTATCATCGAACAAGTCTCAAGTCTTCTCATTTATTTTTGATAAACCAAGAGAGTATGAGCCATAGGTCTTCAAATCTATTATTTGGCAGCAAATAATGGGATCCGTGTGTAGGCATTCATGCAAAATTAGAAAAATAACCAAGCACAGTGAAGAAATGTCAGCTTTAAAACTTGAGTAATGGGTCTTTGGCAATTTTCAGCAAATAATTGATTTACGTAAAGTCATATTTAATTGCTAACAAGTTAAAAACTTAAAAACTGCTATAAAAGCAAAGCCATAAATCTAAACAAATTGTGTTTTTTTTTTTGTTTTTGTTTTTTGAGCGTAGTACCAAACCATTTTCCATCAGATGCCAGCAAAGCTCCAATTTGATTTCCAGGACGCGTACACCTGAAGCACACGAGCACTAAAAGCATGTCAAATAGTATGTATGACTACGCTAATACTGTCAAAACACACAATGTTTACATATAAACACAGTTGCTTCTGTCTAAAGTCTAAGTGCCTGATGCATGCAGCTCTTAAAGGGACAGCAAGTTAATTGACCCTTCACTAAGCCACGCCCGAAAACCGCCAGATGCCAATCGTGGTTTAGTAACCGTAACTAGGCGCGGAAGGTCTGTCTAGATTTTGAGCTAGGGAACCATAACATAAATGTCCACAGGATTAACAAAACACCGTTTGCTCCAAGGTAAGAGCACGCTAATGTTAGCTAGCTATCTAACTCAGCACATCACTGCTTGAAAATAATGATGGTTCTTTGTTCATAATTCATATATTTGAATGCAGAATAAGATAATTAAAGGCAAGACTGACAAAGCTGTTCCTCAATTTGTGTGTTAGCCATTTGTCAGCGTATGAGGCGGCTGCTGCTTGCGCTGGGACCTATAGGCCTTAGCTTCAATTTTGATTCAATTATTTTCTAATTGGTTGCATATTATGTCATGGATATATCCCTCGAATGCATATCGCAGTCCCTTTTGTCTCGCTCTCTCATATATTTCACCTGTTCCCCAAAAAATGACTAATTATCTCCTTGGGAATGTCTGAAATTGGCGCATACATACTGTAATAGACTTGCCAGGCGCGAAAGCTTGACAGGCATAGCAACAGTAACTAAGGAGGGCGGGGCTTAGCAAAGGGTCAATTGTACTAAACATGCTGCCGCTTGTCATTAAAGGAATAGTTCATTCCAAAAAATATGTTTCTGTCTCCCTTAAATGTTATTCCAAACTTGTATTGATTTCTTTCTTGTGCGGATGTGTGGGTGTATATAGTAATGTAATGCAGGTAACAGTAGCTGGTCCCCATTGAATTTAATAATAAAAATTATCAAATAGATAACATTCAACAGACAAAGAAACTCATTCAGGTTTAAAACAACCTGAGAGTGAGTAAATGATGACATAAAAATAAAACACTATGACATAATTGACTGACAGATGACAGAATTTATATTTTTGGGTGAACTAATGATAATAAAAAAAAATAATAATAATAATAAAAAAAAATCCCTTTTGACTGAAGAACTTTAATACAGTTGTTTTAATAAGAATGAATGTACAATTGATGTTAAACTTATAGTGTATAAGTATATAGTTTCACTTTTTTATATTGTTTTATATTTGTTTGTCTTAACTGCTACTGATACACCTACTGTAACTAAAAAAAAAGCACTGCTTTATTTCGTGATAAAATGGTAAATCGTGATATTTCTGGAAAAAAATCGTGATATTTTTTTTTTTTCCACATCGCCCACCCCTAATCAAACGATATAACACAAATTGTTATTACAAATTCAACAAATAATGTTTATCCACATATGGATGCACGACACCGAAAGCCAGAATGCATGTTCTTTTGTGAGCACAATATGTAGTGTTAGCCTTCAGACTCGGAGAAACAGACACAGAAGTGACAAGGCAGAAGATGTAATTTAACTCTCAATCATGTGAATGTGAGAGACTCATTTCGTTATAAAGATGTTTTTGTCAAAGTATGTCTTTTCCAGCTGAAGTCAGATGATCAAAAACCTTAAAAAGAACACTGATCCATACTTCATTACAAGCCAAAGATCGACATATGAAAGTAAAACATTCAAACGGTGGAAAACAAGACAAACAAAACATACTTATTAAACACATTTCGTACCTTAAGCGAATGTTTGTTCAAAGTAACTGATGAAAGCGTGTGGGGTTTCCGTCCAAAACGAGCTGTTTTTAGACCGAGTCAGTTTAGTGGTGAACTGACTCACAGAGGAAGCAGGAAGAAGGAAACAGTGGGAGCGGTCTGACAAATGTCAAGCATATACAGTCGTGGCCAAAAGTTTTGAGAATTACATAAATATTAGTTTTCACAAAGTTTGCTGCTAAACTGCTTTTAGATCTTTGTTTCAGTTGTTTCTGTGATGTACTGAAATATAATTACAAGCACTTCATACGTTTCAAAGGCTTTTATCGACAATTACATGACATTTATGCAAAGAGTCAGTATTTGCAGTGTTGGCCGTTCTTTTTCAGGACCTCTGCAATTCGACTGGGCATGCTCTCAATCAACTTCTGGGCCAAATCCTGACTGATAGCAACCCATTCTTTCATAATCACTTCTTGGAGTTTGTCAGAATTAGTGGGTTTTTGTTTGTCCACCCGCCTCTTGAGGATTGACCACAAGTTCTCAATGGGATTAAGATCTGGGGAGTTTCCAGTCCATGGACCCAAAATTTCAACGTTCTGGTCCCCGAGCCACTTAGTTATCACTTTTGCCTTATGGCACGGTGCTCCATCGTGCTGGAAAATGCATTGTTCTTCACCAAACTGTTGTTGGATTGTTGGAAGAAGTTGCTGTTGGAGGGTCTTTTGGTACCATTCTTTATTCATCGCTGTGTTTCTGGGCAGAATTGTGAGTGAGCCCACTCCCTTGGATGAGAAGCAACCCCACACATGAATGGTCTCAGGATGCTTTACTGTTGGCATGACACAGGACTGATGGTAGCGCTCACCTTTTCTTCTCCTGACAAGCCTTTTTCCAGATGCCCCAAACAATCGGAAAGGGTCTTTATCGGAGAATATGACTTTGTCCCAGTCCTCAGCAGTCCATTCACTATACTTTCTGCAGAAGATCAATCTGTCTCTGATGTTTTTTTTGGAGAGAAGTGGCTTCTTTGCTGCCCTTCTTGACACCAGGCCATCTTCCAAAAGTCTTGGCCTCACTGTGCGTGCAGATGCGCTCACACCTGCCTGCTGCCATTCCTGAGCAAGCTCTGCACTGGTGGCACTCCGATCCCGCAGCTGAGTCCTCTTTAGGAGACGATCCTGGCGCTTGCTGGACTTTCTTGGACGCCCTGAAGCCTTCTTTATAAGAATTGAACCTCTTTCCTTGAAGGTCTTGATGATCCTATAAATTGTTGATTTAGGTGCAATCTTAGTAGCCACAATATCCTTGCCTGTGAAGCCATTTTCATGCAACGCAATGATGGCTGCACGCGTTTCTTTGCAGGTCACCATGGTTAACAATGGAAGAACAATGATTTCAAGCATCACCCTCCTTTTAACATGTCAAGTCTGCCATTCAAACCCAATCAGCCTGACATAATGATCTCCAGCCTTGTGCTCGTCAACATTCTCACCTGAGTTAACAAGACCATTACTGAAATGATCTCAGCAGGTCCTTTAATGACAGCAATGAAATGCAGTGGAAAGGTTTTTTTGGGATTAAGTTCATTTTCATGGCAAAGAAGGACTATGCAATTCATCTGATCACTCTTCATAACATTCTGGACTATATGCAAATTGCTATTATAAAAACTTAAGCAGCAACTTTTCCAATTTCCAATATTTATGTAATTCTCAAAACTTTTGGCCACGACTGTAGAGCAGCAGAAACTGTGAAGACACAAGCTAAAGAATTGTTGAATGAGAGCTGTACTGTGGATGTTGTAAAGAAGTGTCAGACACCATTTAACAGAAAACCGACGTTTAAGGAAAGGGGCAGAGTGACGGACGAGAAGCGTCAAATAACATGTAATCGTTGTGGGATGCAACACGCGCTGAGAAAATGCCCCGCGTATGGCAAGAAATGCAACAAATGCGGTAAAAAATCATTATGCACGTTGTTGTAAAAGTAAAAAAATCGTTAGACCAAGTAAATGCAATTACTGAGTGTGAATTTGAAGTTGAATAGAGAAAAGTGCCAATAATGTTTCTGGGTGATATTGTCAGTAGTGAAGGCGTGCGACCAGATCCCATGAAAGTTTCTGCCATTGAAAATATGCCTAGGCCGCTGCGTCAGAGGGACGTACAGAGATTCATGGGAATGCTGAACTATATGAGTGAATTTATTCCAAACTTGTCTGAAAGGATAGCTCCATTGAGGTGGCTCATAGAGGAAAAGAATGAATGGAAATGGAGTCATGAACAAGAATCGGCGTGGCAAGATTTGAAGGTGATTTTGACAAAAGCACCGATTCTCAAATTCAATGACCCTGAGCGTTCTGTTAAAGTTTCGGCTGATTATGATGGAATCTGGCAGCCGGTTGCATATGCCTCACGTTCGATGACGGATGCGGAATCCAGGTATGCACAAATAGAAAAGGAATTGCTTAGCATTACCTTTGCTTGCGAAAGGTTTCATCAGTTTGTAGCAGGACAATCTGCTTATGTTGAGACTGATCATAAACCGTTGACTGTGTTGTTTAAAAAACATTGAATGACTGCCCTTTAAGAATTCAAAGGATGATGATTAGATTACAACGTTATGCTCTAACTGTGTCTTATACACCAGGTAAATTGATGTTAATAGCTGACACCTTTTCCAGAGCTGTAGATCCAGCTTCATCGTCTAGTGGAAAGTTGACTGAGGACATTCAAGTATATGTGGACATGGTTGTAGAAACCTTGCCTGTTGCTGATTCCAAGATGAAGATAATTAGTAATGAGACTCAGCAAGATCAAGTACTCAAACAGGTGAAACATTATGTCATGAATGGCTGGCCAGATAAAAAGCAAAATTGTGTTTCTGAAGTTTATGAATTTTGGAACTGCAAGGATGAATTGTCCGTCTATGATGAGATTCTGTATAAAGGAAATAAAATTGTGATTCCCAGAAGTTTGAGAGATGAGATGTTGATGAAAATACATGAAGGCCATTTAAGCATCGAAGGAGAGCCCGTGAGGTCATGTATTGACCTGGGATCAATCACGATGTTACAACGGTTGCGTCAAGATGCCCGACATGTGTTAAATCTCAATATAGTAATCCAAGAGAACCTCTAAAACCACATCCAGTAACTGAAAGACCATATCAAAAAGTAGGAGCAGACATTTTTATATGTCATGGGAATGTCATTATCTTTTGGTTACTGATTATTATTCATTTTATCCTGAGGTGTGTATGTTAAGCACAATTACTGCAGAAAACGTCATCTTGTGCATGAAATCTATTTTTGCTCTCCATGGGGTACCGAAGGAAGTCTTTACTGATAATGGCCCTCAATTTGTTAATGTCAGTTTTCGAAATTTTGCAGAAGAATGGGATTTTAAGCATACAACTTCTAGTCCACATTTTCCACAGTCCCGTAAGGTCGGATTTATACCACATCCCAAGCGATTTTTCAGTCAATAAGACACATCAAAAAGCCGCCAAACCAAAGCGAAAGTAACAAACTATCGATTAATTTAAATTATTTATGTCCTGGCTTACTGTTGCATTCTGATTTATAAGATGTTTACAAGATCAAGACAAGATAAAATGTGGCCGAATCATAAAAGCCAGCAGAAGTGAAGAGCTGTCCCACTGCGCAATGTGACGTTGTAGTGACGTCTTTTCCATGTCATTTTTGACATATGGTCTACCAAATAAATAAATAGTCATACAGATAATAAATCTTGTTTGTTTATAAATAATCTGTATTCATATGTATAATCATGTTGATAGGCTCTATTTTGTAAAACACATTTACTGCAACTGCCATAGACGTCCAAATGACGTCCAAAAAAACCCAGATCAAATGTTGAACGTCAAAATGACGTCCAAGTTGGGTCATGGTTGGACGTCCAAATAGTAGACCTAGTTTGGACGTCGAACAGATGTCCAGAATTGGTCATGGACCGACGGACCCAATATAAACATGATCTGCACGTCTATCCGACGTCCAATGTTTAGTGGGGTTGGGGAGCCGAAAAGGCCTGTTCTTATTGCTGGAATGAAACCAAACGATCGGTATATGGCATTCATGAAAAAGGTCGGAATTCCCATCACTACAGGAAGTGTTTGTCTCCATAAAAACATAAGAAAGGCTCCCTCTCATTGGTGATATCCAACTCTTGTGGGCGTTTAGCTCCTCCCTCTGTTAAGGGTTTCCCCGGCGCCTGTGCTTGGCTCAGACGGTCATAGAGGAAGCGACTATAGGCATTTTTCCTTTTTTTTTTTGTAAATATCAGTGCCCTGACATCTGTTAGTTGCTTTTTTTTTTTTTCATGCAGTTGGTGTATTTCATCATCAAGTCTTTCACTACTGACATGTAGCCTAACAAGTCAAGATCTGCCTTGCACAATGCTGAGGGAATATATTGCTCATCATATTTTGCTGGAGGGAAAAGGGTGAAGCTATAAGTGTATATGTACGTCAGAGACACTGATAAAAATAGAAATCATACACAAAATCATAATCAAAATGAAGAGGAGTAGCAGCATGTTCAGTGTTGTCAATTGTAAGTCGTCTTGTTATAAATTACTTCTGATATTTGTCATGCAGAATATCTGCAAATTCATTAAATATCCATGAAAATTAAAAAGGAAAAACTCAGTTTTATTGAGAATAAGTATAAGCGATAAATGTACATGTGTAACGGAGTTAGAATTGTAAACAGTGTGAATCCTCCTGAATTCGGCGGCAGTTTAATTTCATGTTGTAAGGGCGCCCTCCTGTGGTTTGTTTTAGAGCTGCAGATTAAAATGTTTGACGGAAGATGGCGCAATAAGAATGGCACCCTGGTGAAAAAACGTCAACAAGACTAGTGTGTCTTGGTCTTTATTGGGGAATTGGGCTCGCTGACTCGTGTGCATAGTCGTAATGAGATCGTATGAACGGGTTTAGCACATCACAACGCAGGGAACACATGAAAAGCAAGACCCCTTACACATCAAATCCAGACCCTGCTGCAGCATGTGATCTGGATGTAGGCCTACATTTCCCACTTACTAACAGCTACTATCAGATTTACTGTATGAACAATAGGGACAGCTCCTATAGCTTAATCAAAATCCAGCATTCAGATAAACTGGTATGTAATTATTTAGTGCATGTATCCCTGACAGCAAATTTCATCCGGCCTGATTCTGGCCCACACTCCTGCAAATCCGCAAAACGGACTTGGGCCAGTGTCTTTTGGCACAACGGGCCAATACCGGCACGCATCTGGTTTTCCGCTCATCTGGGCCAGCACTGGGCCAGCTCCGTACCAGACTCGGCCCGGATCCGCTCTGCGATAGTAGACCGTGCCCACTGAAACCAGACACGGGCCGGATCCGTCTAGGACTGTGATACAGCACTGAAACGGATGTGACTGTAACGCGGATTTGCCGGTTGAAAACGAATCTGGCACAGAGTCAGATGCTGTCTGGGATGTGATGAGTGATTTGATCTTTCTGTTGTAGTTTCAGATAAAGATCCAGATAAGAAGATATGTATGATCAACTGGAAAAAAGTGGCACTGGAAACACTATCCTGGGCAGAAATGTGTATGAATTGCAAATACAGTACCAATGAGAGGAACTAGGAAGATCAGAGTGATTGACACCTGGATTTTTTAAAAAGTAAACATTAGTAAGAAGTAGATTCAAAATGAGGCCAGTTTCCTGGATCTGTGCAGTAAAATAGAGATGATGGTAAAAGAAAATGGAGGGACACTGTAATAAAAAAAAAAAATAAAAAAAAAAAAATAATATATATATATATATATATATATATATATATATATATTTGAAACTGAGAAATGCAAGAAGAAGAAGAAATTGATTGCATAGTTGAAGGAGTGCAAATGGCTAAAAATGATCTCATGATCAGACTGTGTTTCATTTGTTCAGGACAGGTGTCTGATCGCAGATCCTCAAACACTGTTTGATCGTGTCATTTGTCTCTGATGCTCTGGTCACATCTGATGACGCTGATGAAGATCAGATCTGATGATCCTCATTCACTGCAGGAATCTCAGCATTTCATGATCTTCATTTGATCATCAGATCATTCTGTCAAAATCAGAGCTTAATATCGCTCTTTACATTTACATTTGTGACCCTGGACCACAAATGGCCAAAATCCAAAAAGATATTGAATGGGACAAAATTGTCAATTTTTCTTGTATGCCAAAAATCATTAGGATGCCAAGTAAAGATCATGTTCCATGAAGATATTTTTGAAAATGTTCTACCATAAATATATCAAAACTTACATTTCATGCATAGCTGAGAGCTTTATTTAGACAACTTTAAAGGCGATTTATTCGATATTATTATTATTATTATTTCTTTTTTTTATATAAATATTGTCCTTTCCTAACAAATCATACATCAGTGGACAGCTTATTTATTCTACTTTATATAAAATGTATAAATCATAATTTAAAAATATAGTTGCAAGCAACAATTACCCGGGGTTCGAGCTTATAAGGCCTTCATTGCATCTAAGGCCTTTATTGCATCTAATGTCTAGGCCAACCTGAAATTTTGGGCTGAAATCATAAGAGATTTCTGTAATAAACTGTAGATGACAAAATGCTTAGTGCAATCTTGTCTTTTTAAGAGTTTATATATCATTTTCAGCTTTCACTGTAATCATAATCTAATTCTCTAATCCTAATCTATAATGATCGAATATGATACATCTGTATGAATTAATTGGTAAACTTTGACTAAATATGAATTCACATGTTATAACAGTGATTTAGTATTAACTTAGTATGACTTCAAAACCTTAAATCATGAAAGCACTGTCAAGTGATGTGAATGAGCCAATCTGTGGTCTTCTACTGCCATCTAGTGGCTATTATTGGAATTGCATTGAACTTTTAAAGAGAATTCCTCAAATATCTATTGGAACACTTTTTATCCAAAAAATGCACATTTTCTATCATAAGATCAGGTATTTTGGGAATTACTGTTAAATATTTTATTTGTTCTTCAACTAAATTAATCAACTGTAGTGGTATATTCCTTATAATTTTATCGTACATTTTAGGGGAGCAATTTACATTGTATTTATCACACATATCATCATAATTTAATATATTTCCTAAATTGCTAATTACATGAGCTATAGACCATATGCCTTTTTTCCACCAATCATCAATAAATATAGATTTCCTATTCACCAAAATACACGTGTTATTCCAGATAGGCATGTTACGTGGGCTAAAATTGTGTTTATAAATCAATTTCCAGTATAATAGTACTTGTTGATGAAAAGCCGAAAGTTTTATGGGGAGTTTAGACAATTCAAAATCGCAATGTAATAAAAAACTAATGCCACCACACTTTTTAAATATAGCTGAAGGAATCTGAAACCAAAATGAATGATCATTATTTATGAAAGACTGTAACCACTTAAGTTTGATGACCCCATTCATAATATCAAAGTCAGTTGTATTAAGACCACCCTCTTCATAATCTTTAATCATATCAACTTTACGAATATAATGACTCTTCATTTTCCATATAAAATCAAAATTTAACTTATTTATAGCCTTTATCTTTTTAGCAGATATTGCTAAAGAAAAACATGGATGAATGACTCTAGAAAGACTTCCAACTTTCGTTAATAATATTCTACCAAAGATCGTTATGTCTCTCTGCAACCAACTGTTCATTATTAATCTACATTTCTAAAGATTTTTATCAACATTTAAATTTTCTAAATTATCCATTTTCTTAGATAACCAAATACCTAAGTATTTAATTTCATTTTTTATTGGAATATTATATAATGACATATTAGGGTGATCATGGATGGCCATTAGCTCGCATTTTGACATATTCAACTGTAAGCCTGAGGCTTTGGAGAAGATCATTATATATTGGAGTGCTAAAGGAATTTGCTGTTTATTACTTAGAAAAAGAGTCGTATCATCAGCAAACTGACTGATAATAAAATGGTTCCCTTCTACACTGATGCCTGATATGTTGCCCATTTTGATTAGAATAGACAACATTTCTGCAACCATGATAAAAAGTAAAGGTGAACAACCACAACCTTGTCTAATACCTCTTTTTATAGAGAATCTTGAACATGTACCTTGATTAAGAGCTACAGAGCTATTAATGTCTTTATAAAGCATTCTAACAATATTTATAAATTGTGGACCAAAACCAAAATGTCTAAGAGTTTGAAAAATAAAAGAGTGTTCCACCATGTCAAAGGCCTTATAGAAATCCAAAAATAAGATAAACCCATCTTCTTTAATTAAATTGCTATATTCAATCAAGTCAAAAATTAACCTAATATTATGATGAATTGATCTATCCTGATTGTGTCACACTGATAATTTGTGATAATCCAGTCTTCAATCTAGAAGCCAAAGATTTAGTAAATATTTTGTAATCTGTATTTAGAAGTGTTATGGGGCGTAAATTATCTAATAATCTCTTATCTTTTCCTGGTTTTGGTAACAAAATTATAAGGCCTTGTTTCATTGTGGGTAAAAGTTCATTATTTCTTATACATTCTTGTAAAGCTTCCAACAAAAGAAATTTTAGGTCCTCCCAAAAAAATTTATTAAAATCTATGGTTAAACCATCAGGGCCTGGTGATTTACCCGATTTGCTCTGTTTAACAGCTGCATCAAGTTCTTGCATGGATATGTCTGATTCACAAACTTCCTTGAATACACCATCAATTGACGGGATGTTACTTTTTATCATATCAAAAAAAGAATTAGAATTATTGAGGGAAAATGATGAAGAATACAATTTAGAGTAAAATTTAAAGACCTCATTTGCTATTGTGTTATGATCTGAGTGTTCCACTTGATTCACAATTAAACTATTAATTGAATTTCTTTCTTGACGTCTTTTTTTCCAATTAATAAAATATGAACTATTTCTTTCCCCCTCTTCCAGCCACTTAGCCCTGGATCTTACATATGCCCCTTTTGCTTTTTTTAATATAAAAATCATCTAAAATAGAATGTAACTTAACAAGTTTTTTTCTGTCCTCTTCTGACATATTCGGTTGACAGCAACATTTATTAATCTCTTGAATCAACTGGAATTATTTTTCTCGTTTCTTTTTTATCAAATTTTTGCTGAATGTAATTGAATACTCTCTCAATTTATGTTTTAAGTATTCCCATTTAATACCACTCGTCATTCTCTTTACTTTAAACTCAGCTATCATTTTTTTTTTTATATAAGCACAAAAGTCATTATGATTTAGTAAGTCTGCATTAAATTTCCAATATCCTTTAGTTTTAGAAGATTTCTTATTTTGTTCTAAGATTAAATTGATTACGCTATGATCTGTTAAAGGGGCACACGAAATACTACATTTAGTTGCATAACTTAAAAGAGTATCAGATCCTAGCCAATAGTCTATTCTTGATTTTGAGGTGGCATTTGGTTTGAACCAAGAAAAGTGTCTAGAAGTGGGGTTTAATTTTCTCCATATATCAGTTAATGCATTTGATAAACAGAAATCTTGAATAATACAGTTCATATGAGAACTGCTAAATTTAGAAGGATATCGATCCATAAATTCGTCTGGTGTCATGTTAAAATCACCACCAATTAAAACAAAATCTGTAGGATATCTAATTTTGAGATCGTTTATGACATCAGTTATTGTATGCAAAAGATCCTTATTTTGTGAGCGAACACTATATCCATAAACATTAACCATGATGAAAAATATTTCATCTAATTGTAAAACTATTGCGAGCCAATGACCATCCATATCCGCCTGATGAGTAATAATTTTACCAGGGCATTTATTCATGCAAACAGCGACACCTGCAGATCGACTTGACCCATGACTGAATAGCATATCGTCCCCCCACTGTTTTTTCCAAAAGGCAGTATCTGCCGATTCTGAATGAGTTTCTTGTAGAAACAAACACTGCGATTTTTGACTTTTGCCTTCCTTTTAACAGAATCCTTTAAACCCCTACAATTCAAAGATGAAAACGAGATGTTTGATTTTTGCGTGAACATGAACAAATGAACAGAAAAATTAGTAAATACAAAAAACAAATACTAAATTGAAAAGAACAGAGATAGTACAGTCTGTTACAATACAGACTAAATGTTAAACTTGTGAGACAGAAAACAAAACAAAATCCCGTTTCCTTATCAGTCCATCTCACCTTTATCTCAACGAGAAACAGTCAATACCCATTTAGGAAATACGTTTACCTTCGATGTACCCAAATGGGCCTCTGAAACCAGCTGCTTTGCCTTCTTTCCTGGCTTGCTCGATTCTTGGCCATAACTCACGTCTTGAAAGTCTTCCTTCGTCAAATCCTCCGCAAAGCGGATGCCAGCTTCCTTGCATATCGAAGACGCCTTGGTTCTTTTCCATATTTCATCACGGACCATCCTGCGGGCGAAGAGAATGATCACCTCTCTGGTACAACTGGCTTCCTTCCTTCCCACCCGATGCACGACATCCACCACCTCCGACATTATAGCTGCAAATTCTGGCGTTATCTTTCCAAGAAGTTGAATTACATCTTCTCTTATACGCTCATTGGAGTTCTCCTTGAGACCTTTTATGCAAAGACACCACCTTCTTTTATACCGTTCCTCTTCTAACACACGAACTTTCAGATCATTATTGACTTCAGTGAGTGTTTTTTTTATTTGTTTTTCCATCGTTTTGATTTTGTCTTTGCATTCTTTTAACTCTTGTGCGTTTATTTGAACGGATTTGGCGACACTAGCAATCATCACACTGTGTTGCTTCATTTGCATACTGATCTCCTCATGCTGAACGTCTACCTTAGTTCCAAGCGCTTTGATCGCCTCCAATATAGCCGCATTGGATACTTCACTTTCCTCACTTTCTGTCTGCTTTTTGTTTTTTTTACCCTTCTGCGGTTTACATGGCGTGGGTGGGTCAGAATCAGTACCTCGCTCCCTTTTGCTCGAACCTATGGTTATGTCTATCGCGTAACAATGTTCTTCCAAATCAGTCATGGTTTCAAACTTGGGTAATTAATTCACAAAATAAGCATGTGAGAATGGAATAATTCTTGTCAAACTGACCAAACTCGGGATTAAATATGAGAGCACGTAATAAATGTGACTACTCAGTGCGCCATCTTGCCGGAAGCCCCACTGGCTTCAAGCTAGCTACCAAAGATTCCTATTACCTCCTTCTCACTTACGTTTTGATGCGCACACACACGCACAAACGATAGATCTCCTTTGTTTTGGATTATCACACTTTACTTTAACTACAAACTATCTACAATCTTTCACCAATCTCCTTTTCCTGTTATCATCCACCTGCTCTCCTCTTCTTCTTCTTTTCTGATTTAATGGCGGTTGGCAACCAACTCAAAGGTGCATTCCCGCCACCTACTGGAAAGGAGTGTGAAGCGCATAATGGATAGGAAGTTCTAAACCAAAACCTACTTACATATTAATCAAAAAAAAAAAAAAAAAAAAAAAACTAAATCCTATTGATCAGTCCTGTTACCTTTAAATAACTAATTAACTCTCGATAAATTCTTGATTGATTAGGAGCATCTCGTAACAGTTTATGAAGAGACAATTCATTTATTTCTAAGGAACTTAATGCTTGACTAAATTGATAGCGTTGTCTTTCATAAGCCTCACATTTCAGAAGCACGTGTTCAACAGTTTCTGCTGACCCACATTTATCACAATTTCCATTTTCATGTTTTTCTATTCTGTATAAGCACTTATTTAACAGACAATGGCCAATGCGCATTCTAGTTATTATGACGTCCTCTTTCCTATAACCAAAACTACTTCTCTCAGAGCCAACTTTGTCTTGTATGCAAAATAAATGTCTTTTGCATCTTTTTCCCAATCATTCTGCCACTTTTCCTGAATTATTTTTGCTATAACTGATTTAACTTCTGTTTTACTTAAGGCCACTTCAGTGTCTATTTGTGAATGATTTAATGCCTGTTTAGCCAATAAGTCAGCCTCCTCATTTCCTTTCACATCCCGATGCTCTCTCCTCTTCGTCACTTCGCAAACTTCCGATGGAAAGTATTGGACTTCCACTTTACGCTGGATGACGGGGGTGACTGGAAGAGACCATTAGTTAAAGGGGAACACATTCTACAGCTCATGCACAACTGATCAGTGCAGCGCTTCTCCACATCCAGCAGCTTCAGGACTTTCTTTCAGATTTCATCTCTCATCGCGTATTATTTTGGCCAAGAATCGACTTAAGGTATGAAATATGTTTAATGCATATGTATTTTTAATATAAAAATGTGTGTTTGAAGTATGTTACCAAAAAAAAAAAAAAAAAAAAAACGTGAGCGGCAGACAGATATGAAAAGCTGATGTGATAAAATCCATTCAGTGAATGTTTAGTGTCCTCTGTACCGAGAAAAACAAAAAACAAACAAACATCTGCTTAAGATTTGTGATGTCCTCTAATATGTTCAACATCAGTTCTACAAACTGTACAGGAGTTTGTTTAGCGGCTTGATGTGTGTGTGTGTGTGTGTGTGTGTGTGTGTGTGTGTGTGTGTGTGTGTTTAAATAACGTAATATAATTACATTTAAATGTGTGTATATATATATTCAACCCTTTTGACTTGGCGCTTCAAACGGCTGTGAAATAGCAAAATAATAATAAGTGTATATATGTATATACAGGGTGGGCCATTTATATGGATACACCTTAATAAAATGGGAATGGTTGGTGATATTAACGTCCTGTTTGTGGCACATTAGTATATGTGAGGTCACCACCCATCTTGAAAAGTTTGCCCCCTCACATATACTAATGTGCCACAAACAGGACGTTAATATCACCAACCATTCCCATTTTATTAAGGTGTATCCATATAAATGGCCCACCTTGTGTATATATATATATATATATATATATATATATATATATATAAGGAGATTGGTGAAAGATTGTAGATAGTTTGTAGTTAAAGTAAAGTGTGATAATCCAAAACAAAGGATATCTATCGTTTGTGCGTGTGTGTGCGCATCAAAACGTAAGTGAGAAGGAGATAATAGGAATCTTTGGTAGCTAGCTTGAAGCCAGTGGGTCTGTCTGTAAGAACAGGTTCAGTCTAGTCACATCCGGTATAATTGCTTTATTATTTAGGCAAGGAAGGATTAAAATCATACAGTTGTGCGTGTGGTTTCTACAAAATAAACAGATACAGAGTTTCAGGTTTACCAACATTTAAATAAACCAAATAACTAAACCAAAAATATGGCAAGCATTAAACGCATGAATACTTTAGGTCAAATTTAAAGTATACAAAAACACTTACATGGTCAATTACGCACACATAGGAAAGAACAAAAAGGGAATAAACTCAGTCCTCTGCAACATTTGGCCATGTGCAACAGAAAAAAGGATCAAACTGTGAGCACAGGTGCAGCTTATAAAGTCTGTGAAATAGCAAAATAATAATAAGTGTGTGTGTGTATATATATATATATATATATATATATTCTTTTTTGGAATAAAACATGTTTTATTCAAAGTTATGTCAGTGTAAATTCTGCATCATCCACTTAAAGGTTTAATCTGTATCTCTGCCATCTCCAGTGTGGTAATATGCTAATGAAACGGCTGTTCACGTGTGTTGGGGTTTAGACAGTTCTGGGAATAAGTCACTCTTCTAGCGCCCTCTGCTGTCTAACAATTTTACAGACTAATACACCTATCGCTAGAATAAATAATATTAGATTGGCCTATATTCAAAGAGGCAGATGATTTGTGTTTGTTTGTAACCAGCTGTTACTGAAGTATGACCACTAAAATGCAAAGTATCTAAAAGGTTGTTTATTATTATTATTATTATTATTATTATTATTATTATTAATCCTATTATAATATCCTGGTTTCTCTTATAATTGCACTGAAAGTCAATTAGACCTTCTGCTGTCAAGATCCAGAAGGACAATACGTATAACTAACAATTACAGTCCATGTGAATACACACTGCATTATATTTTAAGTCATTGTGAGAGGATTGGACTGAAATAATTTGTCCTTATTTGATGGAAACCATTACTTTGACACATCATAATTTACATTATTTTTTGGAAATTATAAATTATAGAAGTTGTAATTAAACTCTTGTCATGCAAAAATGCAATAATTTGTTCTGTGGTTTAACATGCACTTCTTATTTCAGCGTTGAATTATGGACATCGTCAATATAACCTGTCCGGAGATTCAGAGCCATGTGGGTTTTCTGTATGTGATTCTGCCTGTTATAATGAACCACACCAATAATCCTGACTGTGAGCAGAGCTGGTATTTAGAGGTGAGTGTGTTTCTGTCCCCAAACTACACCATTATACACACACACACACACACACACACATAATTCTCATCTGTTGTATTTGTTCAGGACGGGCGTCTAATTGTAGATCCATCAGATCCTCAAAAACTGATTGATCCTGTTATTTCTGTCTCATCTGATCGTCTCGTCACGTCTCACTGTGTGAATCTGAAACATGAGATCATCTGTGATTCTGCTGATGAAGTAAATCAACTCAATCTCTCAACATTCATCTGTTTAATATTAATATATTATTATAAATACTGCTCTAATGCTTCTTTCCTTCATTTCAGTCTCATTTCAGTCGTGTGACCACATTCAGAGGTGAGAGAAACACTTCAGTAAAACGCATCAGTGTGTCCTTGATTGAGATCAAACTCTGTGTTGAAGTGAATCTTGAAGTGAATCATGATGATTGTGGATGTGTTTTTCAGTGAGGAATGAAACTGCAGTGACACTGCACATCTGATTCACACTCAATCAGTTCAGTCTCAATATTGTCTCTCATTTGTGATCATTGTGTGTTTTTATAGATACTCAAAATAAAGTGACTCCAGATCTCCAGCAATCAGGTAAAACATTAAGAAAGTGACATCTGTGGTTTACTTCCTGATATTATTTTCATCATGTTCATATCAGCTGATTTAATTGGTTCATTTATTTATTCATTTGTTCAGCTGATCAGCTGATTGTATTTTCTATCACTTGTATAGATCATTTCTGGTGGCTTTTAGTTGTTTTCATCATTGCTCTTCTCATCCTCATCTTGATCTGTTTGTTGAAGCGTAAAAGGATCTTCAGGTGAGTCCTTATCTCCTTGCACTGGCTCCCAATTGCAGTTCGTATCAAGTTCAAGACTTTGATGCTTGCATATAGGACAAGCACAGCCACTGCACCTGCTTATTTTCACTCACTATTGCGAATCTCCCAACTGTAAGTCGCTTTGGATAAAAGCGTCTGCCAAATGGCTAAATGTAAATGTAATCTTAAATAATCATATGCTGAATCTATCAGTCTGAATAAACTCAGACTCTGTGCTGGATGTGTTAATATGTAATAATCAGAGTCAATCTGTTGTTAGATGTTCTCAGAGGTTAATTTCTCAGCATGATGATGATAATTCAGCAAACAGGTGAGTGATTTCTGTAGATGAACAACACTAAGGGTCGTGGGTTTGATTCCCACAGAATGAATGAATGAATCAAATGAGCTTTTTGAATGCATGTCATTCAGTTAAATTAATAAATGAAATGGAGTGAATCACTTGAACACTGAAGAGGTGAAACAGGCGGATGCTGTTTTAACCTTCACACAGATCTGATGAGAATGAATCTTCATCTGCTGAAACTGAATGTGTTTCTCTCAGGGATCCTGAAGCTGCTGTCCAAATGAAGGTCAGATCTGATGCTCCTGAATCAATCTGAATCTGAACAGTTTAACGGCTCTTTGTCCAGAGGATGATCGGTTTGAATCAACTCATTATTATTTACTCATTATTTAACACAGGGCTGAGCGTCACTGTGATCTTTGACATGATGAAGAAGGTAGTTTGTGTTCATTCTGAGCTTCAACACATTTATTCTCATTCATCTGCATCTGTAACAGAAATAAATACATGAGATAGAAAACATTGGAAGATCAATTCAAGATCAACCAGATTTTTCCTTTAGTTCATCATCAGTCACATTTTTTTTCATGTATTAATTCATTATCATTCAATCATTTACTCATTTATTCATTCAATCATGTATTCATTTATATTGTTTTTATTATATTTTAGGTTATTATTTGTCTTGCTCTTGCAATGCTTGCAAGTTGTTTAACCTGCAATTTGTTTCATGTCTCATCCGTATTCACTGAAACAATAATGTTATTCAATAAACTCATTTTTATGATCTCTTCATCTCCTGCTTTCTACTCTTCTCTGCTTCCCATGTCAACTTAGACTGACAGATGTTTGTTGATGTAGTTTAGGGTCCCTGACCGAATTGAGACAAACCTGAGACCAGACAAGGTTTTGGTTACAGACAAAACAGATTTTTTGACGAGATCTGCTGAGCCTAGATCTGATATTTCCTGGTGTGGAGGCATTATATATTTCTCATATATATATATATATATATATACACACACACACATACACTAATGGATTCTCAAAATTATGTGTTGATTGTATGGTTAAATAGCCTTTTAAATGACCTAAAATTAATATATAATAGCAATGAGGCCATAATAATTGGCTCAAATAAAATACTAAAAAGCAAGTATCAATGTGGTTCTGTTGAACAAAAAATTAACAATGCATTATATCAAAAGCCTTCAGAGACATCACTGTGAGATTTAATCCTTGTTTGGCTAAACCACATTCAATTCAATTGTTCACTTAATCTTTAATATCTGACCATTTCTTTACGACAGACATGCTACAGCAATTGTAAATCCTTGAATGTGGATATCAAAAGCTGCCATTTTTTTTTCCATTATGTTCAGTCACTTCACACAAATAATCTGTTGAGCTTTTCCCCATAGGTGGTGTGAATTAAACGAGGGTTCTTGCATTAGCCTACTAGAGTGGCTACTAGGAAAATTCATGAATAAGAACATTTTAAAACGTAAATGACATGTTATCAGAAGCAGCTTTTGAATTTGTCAAACAATTACCCAATCCTCAGCATCTACTCTTTTAGACAACTCGTTTGAGTGAATATGCATCTTTCAGTTACCGATGATGCTTACCAGTGTTGGGGGTAACTTGAGTTAATAACGTAATAATATTACTTTTTTCAAGTAACTAGTAATGTAACGCATTACTTTTTCATTTCCAAGAAAATATCTGTTACTTTTTCAAAAAAGTAACACCAGTTACTTTTTGTTTTCTTTATGTATTTAATCCCATTTTAATAACCAATGTCTTTGCTGCTGACCTTTGCTGATCCAATACATCAGTACATTGCAAAAATACTTTTCTTACTTAGATTTTTTGTCTTGTTTTCAGACAAAATATCAAAAAAAAATAAAAATAAAATAAAATAAAATCTTAAATGAAGTAAATAATTATTTTTTTGTTTTCAGAAAGAAAAAAAGCAAGTCAAAATAAGTGACTTTTTGCTTAGAACAAGCAAAATAATCTTTTAGATTATTTAGTTCACCCCATTTGGGAAATTATTTTGCTTGTTTCAAGCAAAAACACTTACATTTTGACAAGAATTTTTACTTCTCTAGAAAAATCTTCTTAATTTATGAAATATATATTATAAATATATGTGACCCTGGATGACAAAACCAGTCTTAAGTTGCACAGGTATATTTGTAGCAATAGCCAAAAATACATTGTATGGGTCAAAATTATTGATTTTACTTTTATGCCAAAAATCATTAGGATATTAAGTAAAGATCATGTTCCATGAAGATATTTTATAAATTTCCTACTGTAAATAAATCAAAACTTAATTTTTGATTAGTAATATGCATTGCTAAGAAGTTAATTTGGACAACTTTAAAGGCAATTTTCTCAATATTTAGATGTTTTTGCACCCTCAGATTCCAGATTTTCAAATAGTTGTATCTCGGCCAAATATTGTCATGATGATGCATAAATCTCAATTTCAAAAAATTGACACTTAAGACTGGTTTTGTGGTCCAGGGTCACATATTATTAAGAGATATTTTGGCTAGAAACAAGACAAAAAATCTAAAAAAAGAAAAGCATTTTTTGCAGTGTACCAATAAGCAAAACTTACATTAAATGAACTAACATTTTTTTTTTTTTTTTTTTTTTTCCTCATTGCTGAAGAGTGTAGAACTTACTTTTCAAGACGGGAATTTATTTTTCCTTTAGCCATATTCACTTAATTTCATTTTGGTGTGAAAGGGCTTTTACATTAGCTAAGAATAAATCTTTTTATATTAAAAACAAACAATCAAGCCCTGCCCAGATTTAAAAAGTAACGCAAAAGTAATGTAACGCATTACTTTCCATAAAAAGTAACTAAGTAATGTAATTAGTTACCTTTTTAGGGAGTAACGCAATATTGTAATGCATTACTTTTAAAAGTAACTTTCCCCAACACTGATGCTTACCCACCTGTGCCATGAGTACTGAACTTCCAAGTCAAACAAATCTTGGCCTTTCAGTCTGTCTACCATTGCCATGAGTATTGAACTCCTTTTGGATGCTGCGAGAGCCTACCAGCTGCCTAATCCATACATGCTTAAGTTACTCCACTCTTAAAAAAGGCGAGTAAGTTACTCCAGCCTCTTTCTGGTGAAGCTTACCCATTCGACACCATGAGCATTGAACTCCCGTTGAATGCTGCAAGAGCCTCCCGGTAGAGCAAACTTCATCTTCTTTCACCCTGCTAATGACGATGCTTACCTTTCTGATGCTGTGTGTATTGAACTCCCATCGGATTCGAATTCCAATTTAATCAAACCTATCCATCAGCCTGTAGGGCTCACCTGTCTGACGCTCTGAGTTTCTCCCGTTAAAGACATAGCTTGAGCCCTCTTGAACAGGTTTCGCAAATCACGCTGTTCCTCATCCATCAGCCAGTGGTCAGTCCTGTGAGTCTTCCAGATTCTGGCGCCGTGAGCTGCTCCTGTTGGATTCTGCGTGGGCCCTCTCGGTTAAAGACTAGACGACTTCTTGTAAATGCCATACCTATTATATATGATGCTATTCTGTCCTAACTCTAAGTTCGGGCCAAAATTCAGAGCTCGGAACCCTTCCCTTGGACAGCATGCCAAATATGCATAAACTTTTCTCAATTTATTATATGTAAGTATGAACTCAGGAAGTACGTTTTTGATTCTCTTCAGCTGGAAATTAGACATTGGGGGTAAAAAAGTGGTCAAAAAATCCCCTAAACATCATTGTGTGTTCAGAGGAGCAAAGGTGCAACATGCACGCGAACGCATTCGATTTTACAGCATGAGATGTAATTCAAGACTGCATCTCGCTCTGGAAAGTTTCAAATTAGTTTCCTCGAGGTTTCACACACAAAACCACAATGACTTTTTTTTTTTTACATGACGTATAATGAACACTTTAAAAATGCCTTTAAAGGAGTTGTGAAATGCTGGTGGAAACTCCTGTGTGGTCTGACTGCATTATGGTCTCTGTCTTTTTCAACAAGCTGTTCCTTCCTGTGTGTGTTACAGGGGCACTTTTGTCATGAACATGAACACTTACAGTACGCATTTGCTTTCTTTGGGAATCTGTTTCACCATCAGCTCTCTGCTCCAATCATTCAGGCGACTTAATCAAGGATCTGCTTAAGGTATGAATTACTTTGCATTACATTTTTTGAATCATTAGCAAGTTTAAACTTTTTGCAGGAAAAGGGAAGTAAAATCTGACTTGCATCTAACTTGACTCGTTATTAAACTTTTTTATGGGAAAATGCAGTCTTTTTATTAGAATCTGTGTCTAAAGTAGTTATTAAACTGTCACATGTAATTTTTATCTCTTAAACTTGTAGGATCTTAAGAATATTCTGGATTTTTTTTTTTTTTTTTTTTTTTACATTGAATGGAAATTTTAGAAATGGCTTAAGAAAATCTCTTAGAAATTAGAAAATCTCTTAGAAATTTAGAAATCTCTTAGTTTCATTTCAGATGATCACATTGTCATTGAAAAGCATGTGCATGTGAATCTACAGATGGACTTCAAGCACAAAATCTGGCGGACTTTTCACAGACATGCAATGATGTACACTGATAAGCATGTGTGCATTGCCATTGCTTGCTTTCAGTGATTGTGTTTTCACAGCATTGCCATGCGTGTGCTTTAGATGCAACAGCTTTCTCACTTCCTGTAGGAATTTCATTCAGCATTAACTACATTCAGGCTAACCGAGTATCTGCTTAAGTTATGATATACTTTTATTTGCCATGTTTTTGATTAGATTTTGATTGATTTTGATTTTGATTTGAACTTTATAAATGTCTTAAGGGGAGACAGTGCAGGCAAAAACGCAATTTTTTTCATGCACCTCTCAAATTAAGATTTTGGGCATTTTGGTTTTTCATATAGTGTTTTTTTTTTTTTTTTTTTTTTTCAGATTAGTGGAAAGAAAACATCTAAAAGACACTGTTAAGTGTTTCTTTTATAGCACTTTATCTATTTGTGTCAATAGATTTCAATTGCAGTATGTATTTTTAAAGGCTGTTTTCTCAAAATGAGTTTTTTCTCCTACACTGAGCCATAAATCTCCACTTCAGTAGCATTTACACACAACAAACTTTACATTTTTATTCCTGTCTATATCCTGAAGATTTTTACAGAGGGATTTGTTCATATATAATTTACTTGATTATATTATATTTTATTCCCCCCAAAAATGAAAAAAAAAGTATTGTTTTCTGTCTGTTCTAAGTATTTTCTGAATTAAGGAGTGACAAAATTAGATACCCCAAATTCCCTCTGTAAAAACATTTGACTCTAATATGGCAAAAAAAAAAAAAAGAATTTTGAAACTGACTTCATCCAGTGTGTAGATTTTTGTTCTAGAAATGTATGCAAATTAGCACATATTTCATTAAATAATGCCTCATTTGCATATTTAAACGTAACATTTTAGAAAACTTGTAATACAAAAAACAAGTCTTTGGCTGTCACCTCTAAACGATGCTTGTTATTAAATGTTATAAAATTTTGGATTTTTATTAGAATATGTTATTGAAAGAATCACTTTTTTTCTTTTTCTTTTTTAATACAAAATAAATAAAATTAGACTCTTAGTGTCAAATCCCACATTAAACAGGCATATCCTGCTGCACTACAGGACCCATGCACTTAATCTGCAATAAAGTGCACTCTGACTGTTAAAGGTGTATCTTTACATCCTTGTCAATATTTAAAGATTTAATGTTTGTTCAATGAAAACTCTCTTTTCAGTTTTGAAATATGGACATCTTCAATGTGTCATGTGCAGAGATTCAGAGCAATGTGGGTTTTCTGTATGTGATTCTGCCTGTTATACTGAATTACACCAATAATCCTGACTGTGAGCAGAGCTGGCATTTAGAGGTGAGTGTGTATTTGTCCTCAAACTACACCATTATTCACACACACACACACACACACACACACACACACACACACACACACACACACACACATACATATATATTATAAGACTTTTATCTGTTTCATTTGATCAGGATGGATTTAAGATAGCAGATCCATCAGATCCTCAAAGACTGATTCATCCTGTGACGGCTGTAAAATCTGATCGTCTCGTCACGTCTCGCTGTGTGAATCTGAATCATCAGATCATCTGTGATTCTGCTGATGGAGTAAATGAACTCAATCTCTCTCAACATTCATCTGTTTAATATTAATGTATTATTATAAATGCTGCTCTAATGCTGCTTTCCTTCATTTCAGTCTCATTTCAGTCACGAGATCATGTTCAGAGGTGAGAGAAATAGTAAAACACATCAGTGTGTCCTGATTGAGATCAAACTCTGTGTTGAATTGAATCTTCTGTGAATCTTGAAGTGAATCATGATGATTGTGAATGTGTTTTTCAGTGAGGAATGAAACTGCAGTGATTCAAAACTCAGGTGAATTTCAGCTGATAAACATCTGATTATTCACTAATTAAACACTACACATCTCATTCACACTCAATCCACTTTCAATATTTTCTCTCATATCGTTTATGTGTTATCATTGTGTTTCTAAAGATGTTCTGAATGAAGCATCTCTCCAGCACTCAGGTACAACATTCACAGCTTTAAACCTCTTTCTAATATTGATTAATCATTATAGATCAGTTGTGGTGGCTTGCTCTCTTCATCATCATCATCCTCTTCATCATCTTAATGTGTTTCTTGCTGCGTAAAAGGATCTTCAGGTGAGTCATGAAGGTTTAACTGTCATTAAAACTAAAATATGACAGTTAATGTGGTTGTAAGGAATCAGTACAATATGCTTGTTTTATTGCTGCAAATCTGTACATTTTTAATGAAACAGGCCTGGCCTAAACCATACATTCCCTCTGTATACATAGAAATACCTTGAAGACTAAAATATTTAATTTGTCATTCTGTGTTCAGATGTTTTCTGAGAGCAGAGACGAGTATTTGTCGGCATGAGGATCCAGAAAACAAGTGAGTGAGAGAAAAAAAAAGACCTGAACTGAGTTTGACTGAATCGCAGATGATGTTTGAACAAACAGATGTTACCCAAGCTCTATGAATCTTTAAATGAATCTTCAGTTCTGAATCTTCTTATTTAAATCTGGTTCTCTTAGGGATCCTGAATCTGGTGTCCAGATGAACTTCAAATCTGATGATCGTTATTCAGTAAATGAATGTCAATCTGAGCAGATAAACGGCTCCATGTTTAATGGATGATCTTCATCTGATGGATTGAATCAACATCTCAGGACATTTTCCTATTGACTCAAACTCAGGGTCATTGATAGAGATTTTGTCTTTGTGATTCATTAAACTTCTGTATGCTTTAGCCATTTGTACATATTACAGGATAAATAAGGCATTTGTCTGAAACCGCTTCAGAGACGCTTTCCACGTGACCATTACTGTACCTATACAGCATTAGATCTAAGAGATTATTGCTGAAAGAATAAATGAGGCTTATTGAAGAAGCACTCTAGTGGGTAACGAGTCGGGTCAAACGATGAATAAGAGTGCAAAAATAACTTAAGGGCTAGGCCAGGCCAAAATAATAAAAAGGAAAAAAACAAACAAAAAAAAAACTAACATAACCCAGAAACTAAATATCCTATCAAAATAAACCAAAAGAAAATACTAGAACTTCCCTTACTCCTTAACTAAACCAAACACATGAGAAAAGTATGCCAAAAATAAATGGCACCTAGCCTCTTCAGCATTTATAACTCAAAAGCCATTTGTTTTTCAGGTTACGTAAGTGGCCTCAGGGGCGGACTTAAGTGAATTGGGGACCCTAAGCAAATTTCAGGTATGGGGCCCCAACACAATAACTATGTGCTCTTTTACACCCTCTAAAGCCTTATTTTCCTTGTGTTCTTTTCATTGTAACAATGAGTCCGTGGAGTGGAGATCCAAATGCAACTTTAATAAACACAGCAATTACCAGAGTCCAAGCAAATAGGTTGAGGCAGGTAGATAACAATCAGAGTAGAAGAGACAAACCAGGTCAGCAACAGGATAACAGACACAGGGAAAATCCGCACAGAGTTGTAGCCACAGCAATACAAGACTTTGCAATGAATTGAACATGAGAATGGCTTTTATAGTGTGTGGGTAATGAGGGGAAATGACCGACACCTGTGCAGGTGATCAGCCAAGAAAAGGGTTATGGGTAGAGTTGGGGTACTCGGACTTGTACTCGGACTCGAGTCCGGTCTCGAGTACAATTTTTAGTGGACTCGGACTTGTCACGGACTCGGACGCAGTTTTACTCGGACTTGACTCGGACTCGAGCCTTTCGGACTCGGAAAATATTGCCGAGTCCAACCGAGTCCAGGGACAGTATACGGAAATGTAATTGACTCATGCATTATTACAAATGTGACATTCAGTATTCTTTATTGTTTTTAAGTCTTGCCAGAACGTAAAAGCCGGCCAGAATCGGAATGCAAAAAAACAATTTATATAATACTGTCAGACGCCGTTTGAAGCTGAACGCAGACGCTTAAACGGACAGATTAATGGATGAACTTGCTGATTGCTTTTAAAACATAAATTTGATTTAAACAATAGGCATAATTTCCACATATGCAGTTCATAGGAAACGTATTTTATTAGCCCTGCAGCATGAAATATTATATCCTATAACATTTTACATTTAGGCCTACCTATTTTATCTCACAATTCCGATTTTTATTTATTTATTTTTCCCTCGCAAATGCAAGTTTTCGTCGTATTTCGGACTTTCGGACAGAATTGTGGGATATAAACTCGATTTTTTTTTTTTTAATGATTTAAGCCGAGGAGAAAAAAAGGAAAATTGCACGTTGATTTTTCTTATCAAAATTGTGAGATAGCCTATAATCTCGGAACTGCGAAAATAAATTCAAAATATTGAAATACAAACTCAAATGTAGGCCTACCTTTTTTTTAATTATTCTTTTATTCTTGGGCTGTGCAATTAATCGAAATTTAATTCCGATTTCGGATTCTAACGATTCTGAAAATACCATAATCGAGATAAACCATTATTGCTCCCGATTCCGCTCCCTTTGTTGCGCATTTGCTCCAATAGAAGCCTACATGCAAATCAGTAGAATCATGTAAGGTGACTTGCATAAAAAGAGAATTAGAGAAAAGAGAATTTGCGCTGTTCTGTGTATGCATTCAGAGACAGAACAGAACACGGACAGCTATTTAAACAGTTCAGTTTTGTGTGTAATGGAAAATGTGATTAGGTATTTTGTTTCGTTAATTTGGAAAGTTGTTGTGAGGATTTTTGTTTGTTAAATATAGGCTAAGTTTAGTTTTTTTAAGTACAAACATCCGCCAACGGAAGACTCTTCATATTCTGTTTAAGCAATTTGCCTTCAAATCATCCCGACTTGTCTAAAATAAAATCTATAGATATAAATCCGTTTATGTGGAGAGTGGATGCTAAAGCCATATTGCAGGTGGAGGCGCCAGCGTCATTGCTTGCATTTTTTTTTCCAGTGGAAACAATAAAAAATTTTCCATGATAGACGTGATAATACAAAGCTTTAAATTATTGCTTAACGAAATAAACCAGATCAAAAACAAAAACTTTTTAATAATGTAGCTAATCCGGAAAGATTTATTTCTCTCTAAAGGCGGTCAAAGAGGAGATTTTGAGTCAGGATCTTTGCGACACTGATTCAGAATACACTAGTTTATTCATAAATAATTTGAAAAATCTCCTTACTATTTCCCTCCGACACATTCATTGTTATTTATTTTTGCCGGTGCTTTGTGGCAAGTTTCAGCCTATTGAATGCGAAGCTGCACTGAAGGCACTGCGGCTGGCTGAGGCACAAAACGCTATCCGAGCCGCTCCCGAAAGAGAAAGCGAAAGTGAAGTCTGACTATATTAAAATGCCAATTTTTTTATCACCATAATTGATGGATGTCTAATTGATGGAAAATATAAAAATAAGGAGAAGCCTAAAACAGCGATGCCCGGCCCGAATCTGAACTATTGCGTGACTAAGCCCGGTCCTGTTCTGATTATGATTTTTTGACGTAATCGAGCAGCCCTATTTTATTCCATGGCTTTCATAGACTTCTACTTGAAAACTGTCAGATAAGCTCCGCCCACAAAATCTTCATCGTTTGCAAACACCAAATTGATATTCCTTACATAACAAACTTTATTAACTATACATGCATTAAAAATATAATGGTTTTATAAATATAAATAAAACGGTTGTGAGTTATGGAAAGAATGCAGGCCTCATTTTCATCCAAGAAAAAAAAAGTAAAATGCCATCTACTCTGTCTATGGTCTAACCATTCATCATATAAAACATAAAACACACAGTCATAATCAGAGATATGAGGTGCATTTTTTGCTCTTTAGGTCCCATTCACCAGGTTACCTACCCAGCCCCCAGCCCCACCCTTAAATTTGTATATTCACTATATAACAACAACAACAACTAGGCTATATAACAAAAAAAAAGTCCTGCCCTATAATTTTTCACATTCTGTAAGCTGTTTCTCTCTGAAAGATGTCACAATACATAAATCAAGTCACCCATAACTTCTGTTACATGCTTTTTTTCTAGTTATAAAGTTTAAACAATGTTAAGATGCCAAAAAAACAGTTTCATTGGACTCGGACTCGACTCGGACTCGGCCCTTTGGGACTCGGACTTGAGTCCGACTCGGCCCATTTTGGACTCGGACTCGTCTCGGACTCGACTGGTCAAGGACTCGGACTCGACTTGGACTCGACTTAGGTGGACTCGAACCCAACACTAGTTATGGGAAATGGAGTTTGTGATGGAGTTCAGAGTTCTAGTGACAGTTCCCTCTGGTGGTGATAGGAGGGAACCACAGAGGCCTGATTCATGACACTCATAGGTTATAGTTTATTTACCCCTTCGCAATTAAATAATTTAACTTGATGCTGTTATAAAGCCATATTAGGCTAGCATATTTTTTCGGCATTACAAAAAAAAAAAAAATAAATAAAAAAATGCTTGTGTAGCCCGTTGTTTCTAAACACTCTTAATGGTGACCAAGTGCAATTTTGTTTGCACGGTAATCAAGATCTAGGTTCGGAGAGAGGATTCTTTTTTTTTTTTTTTTTTTTTTTTTAGGAATGGACAGCAACACAACAATGATGAATTGTAAGAATGGAAAAAATACTGTATTGGTACTGTAAACAAAATGAACTGTAGCATTATCACATATGTGCAAAAACACAATCAGGCCTGTAAACAGAGAGTAAAATGTCCTCAAAAAAAAAACTAATAAAAAATCCTTTCCGGTGTCCTCGTCTGTCTTTTATAGGGTCAGGTCCAAAAAAAAATTAGGAAAGAAAATAAATGTTCTCTACCCGGGTAGTTTATAGAATGATCCAATCATGTATCTGAATGTGTGTAAGTTTTCCTTATCTGCATCCAAGAAAATGATGCCCTCCAGAGTGTGTTGAATTCTCCCAGGAAGAATAGCAGTACAATTTCGAAGATCAATTTCCGTTATCGACTCTGGAACTGTACATCAAAAGGGGACTACAAAAAAAAAAAAAAAAAAAAAAACCTGCACAATGCAGGGAATGTGTTACTTATTATCATTTACACATGAAATGACATTCAATAAAATGAATTATTTCACTCTCCTTTTGCAAAGGAAATACTAGGTTGTCACACTAAACACATTGAGCAGAGCATATTTAACATAGCATTATTTTACACCGCAAATGCTCAACGGAACAAATAAAGTCACACTTTACTAGATAAAGATAGTTTCTGATTTTGTGTAACAGAAACCCACCAGTATGACAAAAAAAATATCTCCATTAGCGTGACTACTGCACATGAAGCTATAACAAATGACACAGCTATTTTAACAATCGACTCAGTCCGATTGTTTTTTTTCCACAGCAAAATAATGCTTATATATTAATTTCAGTGCACATCCGTTAATATTAATTCGTCATCCATTATAACCATTTACATTTCTTAACATTGAACATGTAAGAACCAATCAAGAACCAATTATTCTACAGATATTCTACAGAAATATCCACAAAGCAAGACAAAACTCACCAGATTTCCATGAAACAAAAGTCTTTTTTTCCCCACTTTTTTCTTTCTAGAAGTTATCGTGCTGCATCAGCAGATCTTCTCTCCGTTTCTTCTTAGCAAGCCACTGCTTCTCTCTCTGATTATCTCATATCACTCAACAAGAGTCGCCCCCTAGAGGAATTTACTAGCTACTGCCAACTTTTTTTATGTTCTCTTTGAATGTTGGTGACCCTGAAATTTTATAGGGGTTACACCCCTATAACCCCTAATGGACAAATGCACTTGTCCATTTAATGAATTGCAACCTTTAATATTTTACACAAAAAGGATTCAAATGTCACAAAATTATCTTGTGCAACTCATTCCATATTCCAAGTGTTCTTAAGGCAACAGTTCACTCAAGCGTTCACAGATCGTACAAGCGCCGCCTCTCCGCGGTCACGTGATGGCGACATCACTGCGGCCGAGACATCAACGAAAGTGAAAGTAACAGCAGCTCGACTCCTGGTGAGATTATATTTCACACCACGCGGTGTTTTATGTACATATGTTGATTTACTGGCACCAAGAATCCTTTCTAACAGAGAAAGTGTTTTTTTTTTAATGTTCTGAATTGCATTTGTTTTCTAGAAACCGTCTTTATGAGCTCGTGTTCAAATACAGCTGATGGCGACCGCAGCTAAAACATTTCCTGGTAAGAAATTCATGATGTGACACAAATACATTATGTCAGTGTAAATTTGTGTTTAATACATGCAAACCACTTTCACACTGAGCTGGCAAAGACGTTAACTTATTGATTGGTTATTCTACAGAAATATCCACTTTTGGTATGACAAGATGTCTTATTATTTTGACTTTGAATGAATACATCTAAATTATTTTTTTTGTGCAATTATTTAAAGACCACATGTACCTTTTTGTCACTGGTGTTACCTTCTTTGCCAATATTAATTGCATTATTATTATTATTATTATTAATAAATATTATGTCTCAATTATTATTATTTTTTCCAGCACATGCAGTTAGAGTTACAGAAAAATAATGTAAATGCAAGAAATAATAACACTGTTTTATTTATTTAATGTGACTGATGTTCAGTGATGTTACCCATAAGGTAGGTGACACCAGTGACAGTAACACCAGTGACAATTTTCATGAAAAATGCATTTTACAAAATGGCTGCTGCAAGTTATCAAACCACGTTATCAATCATGGTATACTCACTAAATTAATTAGTTTAATCCATTGGTATTCTGTTTTTTTTTTTTTTTTTTAACAATAAAGAAGGTCACACTTTGTGATTTTGTTCAACTAAAAGCTTCATATGAAACCGTGAGATGAATAAGAACATTTCTGATAACTGAAAATAGACAGTGGACTTATCATGGGTCTTTCTTCATAAATCTTCAGAAAAGAGGAAGAAGGAAGTCAAATGATGTCATCAGTGTGATTTCTATTTCAAAATAAACATTATTTAGTGACACAACTCCAGGGGACCACTACTATATATATATATATATATATATATATGCCATTTACATCATATATTTGATAGTTGTAAATACTTTAAATGGTAGATGGTTTTTGACCTCAAAATAAAGCACTTCCCCTCTGCCACATTAATGGCTCAAGAAGGTGTAATTGTTCAAACAATATGTTATTTCATTTTATAATATAAAGAAATTGTATCCCTAAAGCACGTTTTTCAATGACATTTCCATAGAGTAAATTGCTGCTGTCGCTTTTCTCTTAACCTGGGGAATTACAATACAGTCGACTTTGTCTTATTTTTACAATCACACTCCATATTTTCTGTCTCTTTCAGAGATGTCAGCGATCAGCTCCAGTCCAGATTATACAGTGATGGACAGAAATGCTTCTGGGAAAAGCTCATCTGGAGAAATGGGATTTAAGATGGGATTTAAGCAGAAAAAGAAACATGAGTCTGAGGTTTGTTCAGAAACACAGATTGGTGGGAAGCAGTTGATCTGAATGAAGAGAAGCTGGAGAAGCTGAAAGATCAGCTGGTCACTCGATGTTCAGCGCAAGAATGGTTCATTCTAAAGTTCAGTGTTTATATCCATCAGGAGTTTGTGGAAAGACGTTTGTTCGGTGTTTTATTAAATTGGGAACTTGGATCTTGACGCCTCTATCAAGCCAAACACTTCAGTTATATCAACAACACATAAAAATTGCTCCATTATATCTGAAAAGCAGAAGAAACCCAGAGTGTGATAGTTTGAAAAATGTGTAACCTTCTTCCAGAAGCATATGATGATGCAAATTTCAGCATGTTTTTCTGACACATGCAGCAGAGGTTTCATCTGGTGAAGAAGTGGCACACCACAGCTTCTGCTTTTTAACAAGTACAGGACAATAAGCCCACACACACAACGTCATCCCCTGAACTTTTCTCTCTATGAATGTGCAGTCAGTAGCGAATCATGCATATTTTCAGGAGAATCATTCTGCTCTCAGCGTCCAAACTCTTCACTTCAGATCTGCTAACAGGTATGAAATATGTGTTATGTGCTCTAAAAATACATAGTGAGCATAGGTTTGATCAGCAGGTTTATAAAGTATACTGTGAAGCAGTTCTGAAGTATTAAGAGAAGATGTTAAACAAATGCAATGTGTACATGTGCAAATGCCATCTTGCACCGCTTGATATTTAATAACATAACGATAAAATATAAAACAGAGGTTTTAGAAAAAAAGGTTTGATTAGCAGGTTTATAAAGTATATTGTGAAACAGTTCTGAAGTATTTGCAGAAGAGAAGGAGATGTTAAGCAAATGCAATGTGTACATGTGCAAATGGCATCTTGCACTGGATGCTGCTTGATATTTAATGCAGTAAAAAATAAAATCTGAAACCTTTTTTTTTCGCTGGGTTCTTGTATAATGCTGTAATGTAGGCTTTGACTGGGATGAATGTATATGTACACTATTAGAGAACATATTTTTTGTTCATTTTCAAGCATTTAATTTAAACATAAAATCCATTACAATATACATTACTTGAATAAAACAACAATAATGATGTATTAATGTAGTAATAGACAAATAGTTTATTAGTTTTAGTAGTATTAGTTTCTTTATGGAGTAAGTTATCGTGTTTGTCATTATTGATGTTTGATCACTGAGCGTCTAAATGATCACTGAATGTCTGAAGTGCAGTGGGTGTTTTGCTCTGTGGTTTGGTTTTTCTGAGTCTATGGGTTTCACTCTGCTGTTGTTTCAACATGACTAACCTTTAACCATTTGAATTCATCCATAGGAGTGTGTGATATTTTGATTTTTGATCATGGAATATTAATTTCCTCCACTATCTATTTTTTGAAGAAATTGTGTTTTATATTGTGTCATGCTGCAGCACACACTCTATCAGCTGCAGTTGTTGCACCTCTATCTCAACATAATGCACAGTGCCACATATTCACATCAAATGTTAACTTAGCAGTAGAGTTACCTGTGCTTTAAAGCCTTGCCAGTTAAACATTTCATTTTCGTGCTGTTCTGACATGTGCTTTAAAAATATGTCATTATTTACTCATTCACATGTTGTCCCAAATCTGTATTAAATTCTTTCTTGTGCTGAACACAAAAGAAGATTATTGGAAGAATATGGGTAACCAAACAGTAGCTGGTCCCCATTGACTTTGATAGTAGGAAAAAAAAATACTATGGAAGTCATTGGGGACCAGCAACTGTTTGCCTTATTTGCTTTGTGTTCAGCACAAGAAAGAAACTCCTTCAGGATTAAAACAACTTGATGACTGAATTGTCATTTCTGGGTGAACTGTCAATTTAATGTTAATAAAACAACTGCTTTAATAAGAAACTGAATACAGTATAATTTACATTATAATAATAGTGCTTTATTTTTATAAACACATGGTGTGCCTGAAAAATTAAGCACTGTTTGTTTTATTTGTATATTATGTGTACTTGTAATGTTCTTGTAATCTTTGTTCCTATTTTGTAATAACAAAAATAAAATAATAACAATGATTTTTATCTTCGTCCACTTTGGCATTAATATCTGCCATTCTTTTATATTTTATATTTTGGTACCTTGTAAGGCTGCTTTTAAAATAGAGAAATTAGTTTGGCTGTATTTCTCATGCAACTTCCAAACTAGTAATAACCAACATGACAAAGAATTGTTATTTTCATTATGTTATCAACATTATGAATCATTATTTTCTTTACAACCACAGTCCACTACAGAGGTACGTAGCTTTATATATATATAATATATAATTTATATATATATTATATATATTTATATATAATTTTCCAGTGCGTTATCACAAACTACAAAAATACCAAAATTAGGTTTTCAAACTCTTTTATAATGATATAAAGTTTCAGACAAGAAAAAAGATGAATGTTAGAAAAACCACTACAGTATTTCAAAAGGTTTGCAGAATGTGAATTAAAACAAAACAAAAACAAACAAACAAAAAACTACAATGAATCTTCAGACTGTATACAAAGATGTATACAAATAACTCTTTGTGTATGTACAAAAAAACCGTAATGTTGCACCAGTCAGTGTTTCATATCCAAAATCCTGTTCTGTTGATGAAAAAAAAAAATACACACAAAAAGGGGTGCTCTTCAAGTCCAGAGTCACAGAGTCAAATCCTTGTACTCAGGATACATGACAAATCCACAAGGCAAATGCAGCAAAAACAATCCACTGAGAAGAGTTTTCTTGACATCCATGACAGTAGAGCCTTTGTAATTCATGCAGTTGCAAACCCAGACACAAAGCAATATTTAAATAGTCCATCTACAAAAGAACATTGGCATTAACTCGAAAGCCCACACTCAAATTATGCAGATCAAATCAAAATAAAGAAAACACTGAGGTCAAACAGAATTATTCAAATCCTTCTTCTGCTTCTTCTTTTTGTTTTACTGTGGGTTGGGAACAAACTTTAGAGGTGTAAATCTAACTTCTTCTACTCTACCTGGTTAAATACTTGGGGTTTAAGCCTTCAAGCGCCCCCTAGTGGAGAGTAAGAAGAACTGTTGCATCCTGAAAGAAAGAAAAAAAGGAATCCACAAATGTTTAAATATTTATTGTAAGAAAACACTTGTTATGCAATAATAATATAATGCAGTTCTGTGGTTTAAAATATGCTTATATTTTTTGTCAGCACTGAATTATGTCAAACATCACTGTGATGTGTGGAGAGATTCAGACTGATGGTGGATTTGAGTTTGAACTTCCCTCTGATTTACTGAGTCAAACACTCAATCCTGACTGTGAGCAGAGCTGGTATTTACAGGTGAGTGTATTTCAGTCCTCAAACTACACTATTATTCACACACATGATATGATTCTCATCTGTTTCATTTGATCAGGATGGATTTAAGATAGCAGATCCATCAGATCCTCAAAGACTGATTCATCCTGCGACGGCTGTAAAATCTGATCGTCTCGTCACGTCTCGCTGTGTGAATCTGAATCATGAGATCATCTGTGATTCTACTGATGGAGTAAATCAATCCAATCTCTCTCTACCTGAATCTGTTTTATATTACTTTATTATAAATGCTGCTCTAATGCTGCTTTCTTTAATTTCAGTCTCATTTCAGTCGTGAGATCATGTTTAGAGGTGAGAGAAACACTTCAGTAAAACACATCTTCTGTGAATCTTGAAGTGAATCATGATGATGGTGAATGTGTTTTTCAGTGAGGAATGAAACTGCAGCGGCTCCAAACTCAGGTGAGTCTGATTATTCACTAATAAAACACTGCACACCTCATTCACACTCAATACACTTTCAGTCTTTTCTCTCATATTGACTCGTATTTGTGATCTTTGTGTATTTTAAAGATGATCTGAATGAAGCATCTCTCCAAAAATCAGGTAAAACATTCAGATCTTTAAACCTCTTTCTAACACTGATTGATCATTTTTAGCGATCAGCTGATTTTATCCGGCATCACTTGTAGATCAGTTGTGGTGGTTTTTGGCTCTTTTCATCGTTGTTCTTCTGGTCTTGATGTGTTTCTTGCTGCGTAAAAGGATCTTCAGGTGAGACTCAATTCAGTCAGTAAATCTCAAGAGCTTGTGTCATCAATCACATTTACCATCATTTCATGTCCAGTCATCAGATTGCAGGATCTCAACCATCTAAAATCACATGTAATGATATGTAATAATCTGTTTTCAGATGTTTTTTGAAGACAGTGCCATCTGTCTGTCAGCGTGAGGATTCAGAAAACAGGTGAGTGAAACAAACTTAGAGAAAGTCAGTCTTGAAGTGAGTTTGACTGAATCACATGATCATTTGTGAAACAAATCTGCAGCTTAGTGTCTATGAATGAAGCTTGAAATTGGTGTGTTTCTAGGGATCCTGAATCTAATGAAGGACAGATCTGATCATCCTCATTCAGATTTAACATCTCTGTGTCCAGAGGATGATCATCATCATCATCATCATCATCATCATCATCACGGCTGATTTACTCAAACTCAGAGCTTTTCAGGAGAGGCTTTGTTGTTGTTGTTTTGCTTGATTCTGAACATTTCTCATTCCTGCATCTATCTCTCTTGCCAATGCAGTTGAATCTTATAGACATGGTCTGAAAACCTGTTGTGTTTCTGCTGTCATTAAAGCATAATTTCTTTAAAACTGTTTTGAAGCAATATATATTGTGAAATTAATACAAACACAGCCGATTTCTTCACATGCTCACTGTTTTAAAAAATGTATTCATTCAGAGTGAAAGAGTTTTTCATTATTCATTTCTGAACAGTTTTTCACTAGCAGTGTTGGGGAAAGTTACCTTTAAAAGTAATGCATTACAATAGTGAGTTACTCCCTAACAAAACTAACTAATTATGTCACTTAGTTACTTTTTATGGGAAGTAATGTGTTATGTTATTTTTGCATTACTTTTTTTTTTAAATCTGGGCAGGGTTGCTTGTTTGTTTTTAACATAAAAGTAATAAATGTAAAAACTCTTTCAGACCAAAAGCCTCAGGCTGAAGGAAAACTAAATCCACGTCTGTACAATAGAACGCAGAAGAAGAAGAAAACACTCTTCAGCAATAAAAGAAAAACAAATGTTAGTTTATCTTGAGTAATTTTTAATTTCTGAAGGTCAGCAGCAAAGACACTGTTTGACACATTGTGTAGATATATATTTTATTTATTTATTATTTTGACCATAAAACCAACAATTTCTTCAGAATAAACACCTGCCTGAGGGGAAGCTGAAGAAATTTGTTGACATTTTTAAACATGCTTTTTTAAGAGTTTTGGTAACTGGACTGAGAAAAATGCCTCTATCTTCCACTTAAAAACCATATCAAAGTTATAAGTTATACAGACTTTGAATAGTTCAATATGTGTATTACTAGATTTTTGGAAGAAAATAGCTCCCATTCAGTGAAATGCCCTTCAAACACTATGCAATGATTTCTGCCTTGGACTCTGTGCATCCAGCATTCACAAAACAAAGTATTACATGTTTTGGCCATCATTAGAGATTTGGTAGAATTGTAATATATTATAAAAGAGCAATATCATGAAATATTATTACCTTTTATTTTTTACATTTTCAATTTTGATATATTATAAAGTAAAATAAAAACTGCAATATCATGAAATATTATTACATTTTTTACATTTTCAATTTTAATATATGATAAAATAAAGTAAAAAACAGCAATATTGTGAAATATTATTTTATTTTGACATTTTCAATTTTAATATATTATAAAATAAAGTAAAAACAGCAATATTTATAAAATATATTACAAGCAAATATTATAATTTTTTACATTTTCAATATTAATACATTATAAAATAAAGTTAAAAATGGCAATATTGTGAAAAATTATATTTTGTACATTTACAATTTTAATGTATTATAGAATAAAGTTAAAAACTGCAATAATGTGACATTTTTTTTACATTTACAATTTTAATGTATTATAAAATAAAGTAAAACTAGCAATATTGTGAAATATTATATATTTTTTACATTTACAAATTTAATATATTATAAAATAAAGTTATAAACAGCAATATTGTTATATTTTTTATATATATTTGAAGTTATAAATGAATCCAGAGTCATCATTATGGAGGAGAATGGCTGATCTGCATGTGCTATTATAGCCTTTACATTTGGAGTCATTCTGGGCAGGAAACTTATATAAAGAGGGAACATTTTCCAGCAAGAGGAAGGAATGCTCTTTTCTGTTTTCTGGCTGCTGCTGTGTCGACATTCAGAACAGTAAATGCTGTATTTCATGTGTTTGACCTCCATAAATGCTGTTCTGAGAGCTGATCTATTATAGTTGTTGATGTTTTTCAGCTGTATTGTTTGTATTATTAAGGTCATGAATGTGTGTTTGTGTGCTGTAGGAGTTCTGTGAGGATCTGCATTGCTGTGGGAATCACTGTGTTTCTCTTCATCACATGAATCTATTAGTATATGAACACAGAGCTGAGGAAACTGCTCTCTGGTCAGACAAAACGCTCAAGAAAACACATCTGAACTCTAGATCAGCACTACATACAATAATATGAGACAATCACTGACCTTGAGAAATATTTAATAATTCAAACATTGTAGAAATACAAACTGCAAAACATGATGATGATGATGATGGTGTTATCGTCTTTGTTCAGCCTCCCAAAATAAGCAATGTAAATAACAGAATATGCATGCCATAATGCTTTTATAATGTAGATAATGTCATAATGAAGGATCTGCTGTCTGAAGGTGTCAGTGTTTCTGATTCATTTACACGATTGAAATTTGCTGACAGCTAGGATTAGTTTTAAGTCACAAATCCGCATCATATATACAAAATAAGTGTTTCAACACACTAAAACACACCCTGCATAATATTTACAGCTATTTACAAAATAATAATAATAAAAAACATAAAATATACAGAGCACACAGTGCAAAACCATTGAAATGAACAATGAATAAGGTCATAACACTAGACTGAGCTTGATCCGTGTAGAAACACATGAGATTCTGATCAAACATCAGTGTGTCATTATTGTTTGATTGGTACTTTTTCCATATGCTGTTTCAAAGCAGCTTTGCAGAAGACAGTGCCTTAATGTCTTCAAGTTTTTAAGATAACTCCACTGATTCAAGCTGATTTTGCTCCTGAACTCCAGCACGCAGAGGAATCTCCTCTTGTGTTTCTCCTGGGCTCTGGTTCTTCTGTGACCTTTTTTCTCGTATAGATTTCACTTTGTTCTGCGTTTAGGACAAGACATGCCATTTAAACAATATTCATGTAACAACATCCTCATACTTATTTAGAATTATTTAGCATAAAGTAAAACAGTCTTCTGAAGTTGTTGGTCAGTTTTAATCTCAAATCAATGCAGCTTTATAAATGACACTAACCTGACAAGTCTTCAGACAGTTTGCGATCTCTGTGAGGACAGAACAGAGAGAGAAAGACATTAGTGAAGTTGTTTGAATTTGATCACTCTCAGTTCAATTAAATGAAAGACCTAGTCATTCACTAGTTGCTAAATTTAGCAACAAAATTGATAAGTTGGCAACACCTTTTGACAGTGAGTAATTAATTAAATTAAATTAAATTAAATAATGTTTCTGCCTCCTTCTTCCCGTACTACTGGACATGGTTACATGCTCACACTTGAATCTCTCTGAATGAATTTAATGTTGACTTAGTGAGTGAATCTCAGCAGATACTTGGATTCTAACATTTCAGTCTTAAAGGGGCTCTGGGGCATTTTTAAGGGTTGTGACAGAGTAAATGTCAGGTTATTATTAAATTATATTAGATAAATAAGGTCCAGCTACTGTATAGTGTGTTCTGAGAGACACACACCACTGAAGGGATAATTATTTATATACTGAATTGAGCAAATTAATGAGAAATGTGAAAAAAAAGAAAAAAGTGAGAAACAAAACATGAAGATCCGCTCAGTTGGTGTAAATGTGATCTAATGATTTGTAATAAAAAAAATGGTTTATACTCACTGGATTCTAAGATTGCTGAAATCAGCAGAGATATGGCAAATAAACATTCAGAAGGAAACACAATGAATCTCAGATCTGCCATCATACGGTGACCCATCACTGAAAAACAGTTATTTTGAAATATAATCACTGAACTGAGAAATTCAATCTTTAACAGCATTAACAGCTAATGAAAATCATCTTTATTGTAGAATAATTGTTCCAGATAAATGCAGATAAATTCAGCTGATAATATTAATATGTTTAAAGTATATTTAACTTTATTATGTAAATATTTTCTTTTAAAAAATATTTTCAATTTTTCCTCAAAGTTAGATTCCTCAAATCAAATACTGTATATTAAAGTTTATGTTTGTTCACTCGCCTGTTTTCAGGATCAGTTCTGTTATTAGTGCAGCAGAGTTCAGTAAAACAATACCATCTGATCCAAACACATACACAGCAACATAACGGTGGAAATCTGTAATGCAATTTTAAACATTTAAATGAACTTCAGGAACATAAACATGTTAACATACTCACCAAAATAAATTATGTTGCTACATATATAAAATTATGTTTGAGTCTGTGTTTGCTTAATTTAATTATTTCTTATACCCCTAGTTTCGCAGACAAGGCTTAAAATCTATTCCTAGACTAAAATATAATTCTGGGCTGTTTGACCTGAAATAAAATTGCACTGATTGATCTTAAAATATATCTTTGTTTTGTCTCAAGATGCACACCATGTTCTGCACGTTTATAAAATTGACTTATCAATTTATAAAATATTGTACTTATCAATTATTCATATTTTACTTTGTTACAGTGGAAATCCACAATGTACTCAATTTAAAATCACTGGACTAATGAGACTAAACAAAATTAATCTGCTATATCACAGGACCTACTTTGTTTAATGTCATAAACAAATTTCATACATAAGAGATTATCAAAATAGATTATCAATACTGTACCCAAATTAATGAATTTTTCAAATGAGAGAAATATATATGTATTGAAAGTTTCATCTGTAAACTTCATAACTGTCCAGAGTATCTGCAGAAACACAATCACACAGCCCCATCCGATCGGATCTGTAAATTGAAAAAAGTGAAATACAGCATCAGTTTTTTACACAAATGCCTTATTTATGAAGTTTTTATCTTCATCCTCTTAAAGAGAGGGTGAACAGAAGAGGACATATGTAAGATTCAAACCCATGTCTCCATGAACACAACAGATTTATCCTGATCATCTGATCGATGCTCTGTGCCATGACTCCAACATGTATTGAGAAGTCAAATCAAATCAAATCACTTTATTGTCACATCACCACAGCACTTGTGCATAGGTGAGTGAAATTCTTAGGAGCGTGCTCCAGACAATGCAGTGACAGTTTACATATGACAATACAATACGATACCCACGTAGGAGGGGACGTTCTCGCAACCTTGCGCAACGTTCCCTAAAGGTTCTCTAAAGGTGACGAAAGTCTCAAACCTTTACAGAACATTAGGGACATTCCTAAAACGTCCTCTTTTGGTTGTAAAAGTGCTGGTGCTCAATGTTCCTTATATGACTTTAAGGGAACGTTATATTTTGGTTATTTTATGGTCAGATAAGAATGTTATAAAAAGGACATTAAAGTCATTAACAGAACGTTCTCATATGGTCCTCTGATGGTCATATAGTAACGTTCCCAGTATGACTTTAGGTGGATGTTCTATTTTGGTTATTTAATGGTCAGATAAGAACGTTATAAAAAGGACATTAAGAGAATGTTCTCATATGGTCCTCTGTTGGTCGTATAATAACGTTCCCAATATGACTTTAGGGGGATGTTCTATTTTGGTTATTTTTTGGTCACAAAAGAACGTTACAAAAAGGTCATTAACAGAACGTTCTCATATGATCCTCTGTTGGTCGTATAATAACGTTCCCAATATGACTTTTGGGGGATGTTCTATTTTGGTTATTTTATGGTCAGATAAGAACGTTATAAAAAGGACATTAAGAGAATGTTCTCATATGGTCCTCTGTTGGTCGTATAATAACGTTCCCAATATGACTTTTGGGGGATGTTCTATTTTGGTTATTTTATGGTCAGATAAGAACGTTATAAAAAGGACATTAAGAAAATGTTCTCATATGGTCCTCTGTTGGTCGTATAATAACGTTCCCAATATGACTTTTGGGGGATGTTCTATTTTGGTTATTTCATGGTCAGATAAGAACGTTATAAAAAGGACATTAAGGACATTAACAGAACGTTCTCGTATGGTCCTCTGTTGGTCGTATAATAACGTTCCCAATATGACTTTTGGGGGATGTTCTATTTTGGTTATTTCATGGTCAGATAAGAACGTTATAAAAAGGACATTAAGGACATTAACAGAACGTTCTCGTATGGTCCTCTGTTGGTCGTATAATAACGTTCCCAATATGACTTTAGGTGGATGTTCTGTTTTGGTTATTTAATGGTCACAAAAGAACGTTATAAAAAGGACATTAACAGAACGTTCTCATATGGTCCTCTGTTGGTCGTATAATAACATTCCCAATGTGACTTTAGGTGGATGTTCTATTTTGGTTATTTTATGGTCAGATAAGAACGTTATAAAAAGGACATTAATGATGTAAACAGAACGTTCTTATATGGTCCTCTGTTGGTCATATAACATTACCAGTATGTCTTTAGGTGGATGTTCTATTTTGGTTATTTTATGGTCACATAAGAACATTACAAAAAGGACATTAAGAACATTAAAAGAATATTCTTAGATGGTCCTTTGTTGGTCGTATAATAATGTTCCCAATATGACTTCAGGTTTTTCATAAAAGTAATAATAAATAAATAATTACAATCAAATAATACAAGTAAATCCTAATGTTGCATTCACACTATATCGTATGATGTGAACGCACCTTTACTATCTGTCATGTCCCAATATTTGTGAACCATTGGATAGCGTTTTAAACCAATCACAAATGTCCTGGGCAGTATACGCCCCTATAGCGGGAGCAAAGGGGAGGGACATTCACCTATCCCAGCATCTGTTGATGCAGACTGAGGACATTTGGCGGCCTTTTTGCAGCAAGCAGCAACAGCTTCTATGGTGAGTAACATTATGTTTGCTAATTTGATTGTATGTCAGTCAAGTACTACTTCATCTCAGAATGAACATGTTATGTTGATATGTTTAGTGAAGGGGGTCCCAACTTGCAGACTTTAGTTCCAGACCTGCTCCAGCCACAGCTGTCTGAAATTATGAAGTGCTACCTAAGAGATTAATTAGCTGCTTCAGGTGTGTTGGATCAGGGTTGGAGCTGAATTTTGTAGGAAAATTTTGAGTCTCTTGATGTGTGTGAAAAGTTCTTAAACTTTTTTTTTTTACAAGATTTCAATTATTAGGTCTGAGATTGTTAATTACAATTTAGATCTGTCAGTTTCCCCTCTGTGTTCTGCCATCTTCACTCACTTTGAACCATTATCACTTGCTGCATTGGCTGATATTGTGGGTCGGTTGAAAACAATTAATTTGTCCTGGTGATAGGATTCCATCATTGCTTTTTAAAAAAGCTTTTGATATTATTGGGTCTAGTCTTCTAAAACAGTGGTTCCCAACCACGATCCTGGAGGACCCCCAACACTGCACATTTTTTATCTCTCCTTTGTCTGATAGACCCATTTCAGGTCTTGGAGTCCTTACTAATAAGCTAATGATCTGAATCAGGTGTGTTTGATTAAGGAGACATGGAAAACCTGCAGTGTTGGGAGTCCTCCAGGATCGTGGTTGGGAACCACTGTTCTAAAACACAAGTCTGGTCACTGGCACGGTGCCCCTTTCTCTGAAACATGCTGTGGATCAGCCTCTTCCTAAAAAGCCAAATTTAGATCAAGAGATTTTGTCTAATTTCCGTCCAACTTCTAAGTTGCCATTTCTAGCGAAGGTTCTTGAAAAGTCTGTTTTCAACCAATTACAGAGTTTTCTGGACCAAAATTTGGCTCTAGAAGTGTTTTAATCAGGCTTTAAATCCAATCATATTACAGAATCTGCTCTTTTAAGAGTTTTAAATGATATTTTTTTATTTAGTGACTCTGGTCATTCTGTTGTCATTTTATTATTAGATCTCACTGCAGCCTTTGACACCATAGATCATGAGATTTTAATTTCACTTCTTGAGAATGTTGTAGGCATCCATGGTACTGCTTTAGCTTGGTTTAGATCATTTTTGGCAAATAGAAGTTTTTCTGCTAACCTACTGTAGGCCAGACCTTTTCTTCACTTGCTCCATTGACTTGTGGAGTTCCACGGGGATCTATAGTTGCTCCAATGCTATTTGCCCTATATATATTACCACTAGGGTCTATCTTTCGCAAGTATGTAATTTCCTTTCATTTCTTTGCATATGACATGCAAATATATCTGCCTGTGGGAAAAAATACTGCGACAACATTGGATTCCCTTAGAGTCTGTTTATGGGAGGTTAAAGTCTGGTTATCAAATAACTTTTTTAACTTAAATGAAAGCAAAACCGAACTTGTGTGTTTTGGAGAATCTGCTATGAGTGATCTCTCTAGTCTAGGAGAGTTGTCTTCCTACTATAAACCAGTGGTTAGAGATCTTGGGGTAATGTTAGATTCCTCCTGTATTTTGATAAACATAAACTCCATGGTGAAATCAGCATTTTTTTTTATTTAATACTACTGACTAAGGTGAAACCATTCATATCTTGTAAAGATCTGGAGATATTGATCCATGCTTTCATGTTCTCAATACTCAACTATTGTAAATCACTCCATATTGGCGCTTCCCAAACATCTTTGAGCCAACTGCAAGTAGTCCAAAATGCAGCAGCCAGACTTTTATCTGGGACCCGTAAATTTGATCACATCTCTCCCACTTTGGCCTCTTTGGGTTGGTTACCAGTTTTAGCCAGAGTTGATTTTAAACTTTTAATTTTTGTTTATAAGAGCCTAAATGGATTAGCTCCATCATATCTTTCTGAGCTTCTCCAGGCCTATAAGCGCCATAGATCTGCAGACAAAGTGAAGGGGTGATAGGGCCTTCTCAGTAGCTGCCCCCAAATTATGGAACAACCTACCACTTCATATCAGATCTGCTCCTACATTAGGCTCTTTTAAAAGTTTAAAAATGCACTTCCTCTCTATAGCCTTTGCGAGTGAAGAGGGTTGAGTTTTATGAGTTTTGTTTTTTTATGGTTTCGTGTCATTGTTTCATGTTTTTTTTTTTTTTTTACTAAAATGTTTTATTAACGTTTGTACAGCACTTTGGTGCAACTCTTTGTTGTTTGAATAGTGCTATAGAAATAAAAATGAACTGAACTGAACTGATCTCCAGGAACAGGGTTAGACACCTCTGGTTTAGTGGATTTGCATACTTGTAAGCACAACTGGTAACTAAAAAGTAAGTGAAGTGATTTGTAAATATTGTTATTTATGCTTTTTTTTCAGGCAGCAGAAGAACAACTGTGCACATCTCTTGAAGATAGAACCAGTGACTGATACACACACTGACACTGTACAGAATTAAGCATTCATATAAATATCTTGCTGTAGTTACTTTTTCCAAGTATTATGACATATTTTGATTCTGTGTACATTTTCATGGCAATAAAGCCAATTTGAATTAAATTTAATTGATTAAGCTCTCTCTGCTTCTTCTCTCCCCTGTTGCTTGAATAGGTTCTACAGACCTAGTACCACTGTAAACAAAGTACTGCAGTAACATTGAAGTTTGATCCCCTAAAGTTTTCTGTAATGTTACTAAAGGTTCTAAAAATATTCAGTAAATATGATAGAAGGAAGTAAATAGAACCAGAAATTTATTTTCAAGGTTAGTCCCCTACAAGGGCTTTAAAATATTATGGGAATGTAGTTTAGAGAACTAGAGGGAATGTCCCGAGAACATCCTGAATGTTTTGTGAAGGTCCCCCAAATGATGTCCTCCAACCCTTTAAAAAACTCCACATCATGACCTTCTCAGAACGTTGTGGGAACATTACTAGGCAACGTCCTTAAAACCAGCAGGGACATTTTGAGGACGTTCTGGAAATGTCAAAATTCATGGTCCCCTAAACGTCCTAAGAACGTCTTGAATGTTCTGTGAAGGTCCCCCAAATAACGTCCTCCAATCCTTTAAAGAACTCCACATCATGACCGTCTCAGAACGTTATGGGGACGTTACTAGGCAACGTCCTTAAAACCAGCAGGGATGTTCTGAGGACGTTCTGGAAACGTCAAACTTCTTGGTCCCCTAAACGTCATGAGAACGTCTTAAATGTTCTGTGATGGTCCCCCAAATAACGTCCTCCAACCCTTTAAAGAACTCCACATCATGACCGTCTCAGAACATTATGGGGACGTTACTAGGCAACGTCCTTAAAACCAGCAGGGATGTTCTGAGGACGTTCTGGAAATGTCAAACTTCATGGTCCCCTAAACGTCATGACAACGTCCTGAATGTTCTGTGATGGTCCCCCAAATAACGTCCTCCAACCCTTTAAAGAACTCCACATCATGACCGTCTCAGAACGTTATTGGGACGTTACTAGGAAACATCCTTAAAACCAGCAGGGATGTTCTGAGGATGTTCTGGAAACGTCAAACTTCATGGTCCCCTAAACGTCCTGAATGTTCTGTGATGGTCCCCCAAATAACGTCCTCCAAACCTTTAAAGTACTGAACAACATGACCGTCTCAGAACATTATGGGGACGTTACTAGGCAACGTCCTTAAAACCAGCAGGGATGTTCTGAGGACGTTCTGGAAATGTCAAACTTCATGGTCCCCTAAACGTCATGACAATGTCCTGAATGTTCTGTGATGGTCCCCCAAATAACGTCCTCCAACCCTTTAAAGAACTCCACATCATGACCGTCTCAGAACGTTATGGGGACGTTACTAGGCAACGTCCTTAAAACCAGCAGGGATGTTCTGAGGACGTTTTGGAAACGTCAAACTTCTTGGTCCCCTAAACGTCATGAGAACGTCCTAAATGTTCTGTGATGTTCCCCCAAATAACGTCCTCCAACCCTTTAAAGAACTCCACATCATGACCGTCTCAGAACGTTATGGGGACGTTACTAGGCAACGTCCTTAAAACCAGCAGGGATGTTCTGAGGACGTTCTGGAAACGTCAAACTTCATGGTCCCCTAAACGTCATGACAACGTCCTGAATGTTCTGTGATGGTCCCCCAAATAACGTCCTCCAACCCTTTAAAGAACTCCACATCATGACCGTCTCAGAACGTTATGGGGACGTTACTAGGCAACGTCCTTAAAACCAGCAGGGATGTTCTGAGGACGTTCTGGAAACGTCAAACTTCTTGGTCCCCTAAACGTCATGAGAACGTCCTAAATGTTCTGTGATGGTCCCCCAAATAACGTCCTCCAAACCTTTAAAGAACTCCACATCATGACCGTCTCAGAACGTTATGGGGACGTTACTAGGCAACGTCCTTAAAACCAGCAGGGATGTTCTGAGGACGTTCTGGAAATGTCAAACTTCATGGTCCCCTAAACGTCATGACAACGTCCTGAATGTTCTGTGATGGTCCCCCAAATAACGTCCTCCAACCCTTTAAAGAACTCCACATCATGACCGTCTCAGAACGTTGTGGGGACGTCACTAGGCAACGTCCTTGACACCAGCAGGGACGTTCGGAGGACGTCCTGGGAACGTAACATTTCTAGCGGGGTATTACATATAGACAATACCCTTATATACAGATTTACATAGATGGCAGTGTGCAATATACACATACATATATTCAGTACACACAGTGTACAGTTGACAGTACAAGTACGAGTTGGACATCTGTCAGGAGATTGTTCAAATAAGGAGATGGGGGGTGGGGAAGCAGTGCAAATGTTGCAGTACAGTACGCAGTAAGCATATGTTATCTTAACCAGCGATGCGAAGGTGCATTCAATTATAATACAGATACAAATAATAAGTACACTGGATATGTAAAGACATGAATGTGCATTGTATGGTGAAGTGCAATGTGTGCGTAATTCCAAGTTGGACTGTGTAGCATGACATTCTGTATGGTGGAAGTATGCTGTAAGGTGTATCAGTTCTGGTTGTTCATTAACCTGATAGCCTGAGGGAAAAAGCTATCCCTCAGTCGGCTCACCTCCAACAATATGGCGGGCAGTTCGCACAACTCTTTGCAGAGCTTTCCGGTTGCCAGCGGTGCTGTTACCAAACCAGGCAGTGATGCAGCCAGTCAGGATGCTCTCCACAGTGCAGGTGTAGAATGTTCTGAGGATGCTGGGGCTCATTCCAAACTTCCTCAGCCGTCTCAGGAAGAAGAGACGTTGATGTGCCTTCTTTAGCACTGCATCTGTGTGGGCAGACCATGTGAGATCCTCGCTGATGTGAACGCCGAGGAACTTAAAGCTGTTAACCCGCTCCACAGGTGTCTTGTCGATGGTGATGGGTGTGTGTTCTATGCTCTGTCTCCTGAAATCCACCACCAGCTCCTTGGTCTTGTCGATGTTGAGAGAGAGGTGGTTCTCCTGACACCATTTAGTCAGGATGCTCACTTCCTCTCTGTAGGCTGTCTCATCATTGTTGGTGATCAGGCCTATCACCGTTGTGTCATCAGCGAATTTGACGATGACGTTTGAGCTGTGTGTGGCTGCACAGTCATGTGTGTACAGGGAGTACAGGAGTGGGCTGAGGACACAGCCCTGAGGAGCACCCGTATTGAGGGTCAGCGGGGATGAAGAGTTGTTGCCCATTCTGACCACCTGACTTGTGCCTGTCAGGAAGTCCAGGATCCAGCTGCACAGAGATCTGTTCAGTCCCAGAGTCTGGAGCTTTGTGACAAGTGTTGCAGGCACTATGGTATTAAATGCTGAGCTGTAGTCCAACATGTCCCACGTGATCAAAACAGTCCTGTAGTATAGCGTCCGATTGGTCCGACCAGCATTGAATTGTCCTGAGGGCGGGTGCTTCCCGCTTCAGTTTCTGCCTGTAAGCAGGCAGAAGCAGAATGGAAGAGTGGTCCGATTTGCCGAGAGGTGGGCGGGGGAGGGATTTGTAGGCATCCCGGAAAGGAGAGTAGCAGTGGTCCAGTACACGTTCGCCACGCGTGTTGATGGTGATGTGTTAAATATTTTGGAGCTATTGTTCTGAAGTTGGCTTTGTTAAAGTCCCCTGTAACAATGAACGCCGCATCTGGGTACGCGGTTTCCTGCTCACTTATATTCCCATACAGTTCCTTGAGAGCCTGGTCTGTGTTGGCTTGGGGGGGAATGTAAACAGCTGTGATAATGATGGCTGCAAATTCCCTCGGCAGCCAGAATGGTCGACACAGAAGCATATGAAATTCCAAGTCAGGCGAGCAGAATGATTTAATAGAGTGCAGGTTCCTTTCATCACACCACGAGTTGTTGATAAAGAAACAAACGCCTCCACCTCTGCTTTTCCCGGTGAGCTCTTTCGATCTGTCTGATCGGTGCACGGAGAATCCCGTAAGCTCGATGGCTGAGTCTGGAAACATTGCAGACATCCAGGTTTCCGTGAGGCAAATAATGCAGCAGTCCCTTGTTTCCCGTTGGAATAAAATGCGCGCTCGTAGTTCACAGAGTTTGTTGTCCAGTGATTGAACATTTGCCAGCAAAATTGTTGGGAGAGGAGGTCGGAGGGGACGGCGTCTGAGTCTGACGAGGACGCCGGCTCTTTTCCCCCTTTTTCGGCGGCGTTTTTTAGGTCGCGGTCGTGCGGCCCAGACAAAAGGCTCTGATGCTGTGTCTGTAAACAAAACTCCGGCGTTCAAGAACTCAAAGTCTGGTTTGCGTTGCGCGACAAAGCTTCCAATCTCTAATCTAATCTCAGGTGAGTTTCGGCTGATAAACGTCTGATTATTCACTAATAAAACACTGCACATCTCATTCAGACTCAATACACTTTCTATCTTTTCTCTGATATTGACAATATTGTGATCATTGTGTTTCTAAAGATGTTCTGAATGAAGCATCTCCCCAGCACTCAGGTACAACATTCACAGCTTTAAATCTCTTTCTAATATTAAGTAATCGTTATAGATCAACTGACTCGATATTTGATCATTTGTGTAGATCAGCTGTGGTGGCTTCTGGCTGTTTTCATCATCATTGCTCTTGCATTTTTCTGTTTCTTGCTGCGTAAAAGGATTCTCAGGTGAGACGTCATCAATCACCAGTTCAGTTTCTATTCAATTCAATTTACATTAATTTCACTAAATCACATGATGAATGTTGAGACATTTGCTGTATGAATCTTCATGTGCTGCATCTATAGGACACTGATGAAGGTCAGATCTGATGATCCTCATGCAGTGCAGGAATCTGAGCAGTTAAAAGCTCCTGAGATTAAGCTCTGAATCAACATCATATCATTCTTCATATCTACTCGAACTGAATGAGGCACAACGCTGGTTTCCAGCCTTCACCGTCTCTGATCCACCAACCTTCATACCATCTGCTGAAGCCAACCAAGACAATTACCACAAACAAGTAATCTTTTCTGCTCTTGTTTCCTAATCTAGCTTTGTAATGAACCTGTCAATTTGGATATGCATCTGCTAAATGAGTAAATGTAAATGAAAATGGTTCATTTTTAATGTGGTTTATTCACTAGTTTGTTGTTTTCTCATGTATGTTGTATAATGTATAGCTGAAATAATAAAATGTAATGCACTCTAAATTACATGATTATTCTTTCAAATGTAAAATTACTTTTTTTTATTAAACTCTTGCTATTTTTAAACGATGTGCATATTAGTTTTGATTTTAAATTATGGATTATGGATTCATTCATCATGTTAAACACCGCTGGGCAGAAATGCTCAAAACAAGACTTAAACAAACTGGAGATCAAGTATACAAGCAGTAGATTTTTATACCTGAAAAGTGAGGCAAAATAAGGTTCTATAAAATGTTAAAACAGGACACACAAACACAAAATCTGCACACTAGCACGAGAAGTATAGGACATTGTCCCCAGTCATTGCAAAGGTTCAGGGGCGGATCTACCCTACCTGCCACCCCAGAATTATCTCAGAATGAAATGTATATGTAAGCAGTGTTTCGTGTGCTTCTATGTAAACTGCAGGATGGTTGCACGCGCACGCAGCGCGCCCCCAGTGTAGTCGACCTTATGAACAAACGACTCTTATGAACCGGTTCAAACACACAAACTGTGGCCCAGTTCACTGGCGAATTGTTTTCATTTGATCGTGAATCAGATAATTACTGCTTCTCGGCTAACACAGGAGTCCTCTGATAAATCTAATCCCGTCCGGATATGTCTGAGATTCATCGCGTAATTGTTTGCTGATCCGATTCTCCGACCGCTTGCTCCACTTTCATCACGGATAGCAACTGCAATATCTGACGAAACAATAACATGAAACCAACAACAAGAAGACGCCGATAATGGAAATTGCAAAAATAGGTAGTCGTATTGCAGTTTTCTAGATAACAAAATATAACTGTTTTTAGTTAGCCCATTTTCCCAAACCATTAATTCAGTTCTCAAAAAGTTTAACAAAGAATAAGTTAAATATTAGGTAGCAAAACTGATGACACACCAATTAAAAACTCTGCATTCTAACAATGGAGAGAGATTGAATGAATCACAAACGTTTTACTTACACATTCAGTATAATTACAGTACAGTACCAGTACATTAGATGATAGAAATGTCACTGTATGTACAGTAAACTGTAGCACATGTTGTACACCTTCAAACGTGTTACAGACTGTTCAATTTTATTTGTAAATATTTCTTATGTGTTCTGCAGTTGCAGAACTGAGAAATGACTGCCTACAGATATAGCTAGTTGTGTGTCAGGAGACCAAGAAAGATGCTGAATTTCCTTTTTTTTCCCCCTTTCCTTTTTCCTTATTTTTGGTATTTGAGGTATTAGTGCTGTTTATAAACGGCAAGATTACTTCACAGTAGTAAAATGAATATGATTTTTGTTGCTCTTAAACTTCCAGTAAACTAAGTATAGCCGGTGTAATTGTAATAGAACCGCATGTCTTCCTGATATAAAATCAGAAATATTTATAATCTATAATTGTATTGACTTGTTGAAATTATATTTTTTTTATTTATTTATTTTAAACAGTATAGATTACTTAATGGTAATGCAATATTTGTGAACACAACTGTGTATGTCAGACAATAAATCCCCAGAAACTATGCATGGGCGCTTGCTTTAGTGTTGCCACCCCTCATAGACCCCATGCCGCCCCTTTGCCACCCTAAAAAATATTTTCTGGATCCGCCCCTGCAAAGGTTCCAAAGAAGTTGAAAAAGAAATGTATACTAAAATACCTTTTGCTTATACTATGCCAAAAGAAAGGAGGAGAAACTATGTCTTTAGAAGTAATATTAAGCAATACAATTTTCAGAGGTATGGTAATACATTTTTTAAAAGAAACAGGAAACTTTACAAGACATTTGACTAAGTGAGTTATTTGGGTATTTATTATTGGAAAATTATTAGCCTATTCATTGTCACTTCACACTCCAGTTAAGTGGGTGGCGGTAATGTTCCAAAGCTGGATTGCCAACTGCCAATAAAAGTCACAGGAAGAAGAAGATGCAATTGGGCGGGTTTTGTTTTGAAACCCTGGCAACTCTGGTGAGTCAGCTCAACGCTAAAGCTGACTCTGACTGTCTACCGGCTGGTTTTGGAAGAAAACCGTTACGCTTTCATCAATTATTTTGAACAAGGATTCGCTTAAGGTACGAAATATGTTTAATATATATGTTTTGTTTGTCTTGTTTTCCACAGTTTGAATGTTTTACGTTTAGATTTCGATCGTTGGATTGTGATGAAGTTTGGGTCAATGTTCTTTGTAAGGTTTTTGATCATCTGACTTCTGCTGTAAACTTTGACAAAAACATCTTTATAACGAAATACGTCTTTCACATTCACATGATTGCGAGTTAAATTACTTCTTCTGCCATGTCACTTCTGTTTCTGTTTCATAACACTACAATGTGGAGGACAGCTTCTTCTGACGCTGTTGTGCTTCCTTATATGGATATATATTAGGGTATTTGTTGAATTTATAAGAGCATGACGGTCTGTTTAATATGTTTTAATAAGACACAAATACAGATAAATAAGAATAATAACAAAAATAATCCCACTCTGTTTGCTCTGCAAAGCTTTTTGTAAGCGATATTGTCCACTCAAGTTACACCAGAGAACGACCAAGAAAGCGTTAAGAAAACTGATCCGAGGCTTAAACAGTGTATTGTATTTGAGTAGGCTACTCTTGGAGTATGCCAGAATGTTCTAATTCAGCATGCCATGTTACATTCAGTCTAACTTAACATTTTCTTATATTGATTGCTTATTTCTTACTCCAGTTCATCAGGCTCTTGGAAAATGTAAATGCCAGGTTTTTCCATCATTAGAACCCATTTTACACATGGCTTGATTCTACTTGTTATTATGAAAGTATATGGTTCTTATCTGTAACATGTACTGTATTAATCATGACCAGGCTGGCTTTTTATTGTTAATCCTCTATATGCATTTTTTGACAAACAACAGCCTGCACATTTAGAAACACCTATGCCACAGTTGTAATATAATCTATAGAAAAAAAAGTCTATTCTTTTAACAGATGATCTATTGTACAATTTACAAGTTAGACAAAATTTACCACAATAAATAAGACTACAATAAAATGTGTTTTGGTTACTGGGGGTTACCTCCCCCACCCCCCACAAACTACAACCCTGCAAAGATCAAACCGTGCTTCGTTAGTTCTTCCGCAGTTTCTCTAACGACCTAACAGGCAATGTGATGTCTGCCCCTCCCATCCCCAAAGAAAAACACACTACTCCAGGAGGGCTGTGATGTGAGGTAGTTTTTTTAGAGTTTTCCTTCTTTTCCTCGCTTTTATTCGCTTTCAAATAGCTTGTAAATGCCTGTGCGCATTTTACTTTCACTTTTGAATTAGCGGCAATTCGGCATCAGTTTAATGAACTGACAACAGCAATACGGCAAATCCCATGTGCAATCACAAAGACAAGAGATTTCAAGTGGAATGGTATTATTTCAGCAGTATTAATTCACCTGCAAATATTATACTGCCATATACAGGAGACATTTCTGGCTGTAAAGTGTGTTTAATGAGAAGATTATGACTGGGCTTAAAAGGAAGCCATGCTGCCATGACAGTTGCCAGAGACCCATTACTCTGCAAGTTTTAAAGCTGGCATCTCTTCACTTTGCTTGGTTATTTTTCTTATTTTGCATGTTTGCCTACACATGGATCCTGTTTTTTGCTGACAAATAATAGATTACAAGACCTATGGCTCATACCCTCTTGGTTTATCAAAAATGAGAAGACTTGAGACTTGTTTGATGATGGTGGTAACTTGGGTGAAAAATATTGCTTTCAAAAAGCTTTGAAGACCAAACAAACAGTGTGGAACTTATTTACTTTATTTGTCATAACAAAAAATAAATAAATAAACAAACAAATAAATAAATAAATAATACAAAATAATAATAATAATAATATTATTATTAAAAACAATTCAGTATGTTGTGAATACATTTAACAAACCATGTTTCAATTTCAATCACAGGAGTGAAACGGACGATCAGGAAGACAGAAGACAGGGAAACGCTGGGAAATGTGTCACAGGAAAATTAAGAGGAGTAGCAGCATGTTCAGTATTGTCAATTGTAAGTTGTCTTGTTATAAATTACTTCATTACTGCAGTAAATGTAAGTTAAGCACTATGTGTTTAAAATAAGCACTGACATTTGTCATGTAGAATTCCTTAAATGTAAATTAAAAAGGAAAAACTCAGTTTACTGAGAATAAGTATAAGGGATAAATGTACATGCAGCCATCATCATCATCATCATCATCATCACAAAACAAATCCAGACCCTGGTGCAGCATGTGATCTGAATGTAGGCCTACATTTCTCACTTACTACACCGCTACTATCAGATACATAAACAATAGGGGAAAACAGCTCCTATGTCTTTGTCAATCAGAATCCAGCATTTAGACAGACTGGTATTTAATTATTTAGTGCATGTATGTGATGAGCAATATGACCTTTCTGTTGTAGTTTCAGATAAAGATCCTCTAAATCCAGATATAAGGATTGTGTTGGTGGGAAATACTGGAGTGGGGAAAAGTTGCACTGGAAACACTATCCTGGGCAGAAATGTGTATGAATCATCAATACGGTACAACTCTGAAACCAATGAGAGGAACTACAGGAAGATCAGAGTAATAGACATGCCTAGACATGCAAACATTAGTAAGAATGGTTTTCCGGATCTGTGCAGTAAAATTGAGATGATGGTGAAAGAAAATGGAGGGACACACTTTACAAAAAACATATTTGATGAAACTGAGAAATTCATGAAGAAGAAGAAATTGGATGGAAAGCTGGAGGAGTACAAACAGGAGCAGAAGATGGTTGATCAAACTGAATGGCAGAAAATACACTGGTGTTTAGCAGAGATTCAGACTGATGATTTACTTTAAACTTCCCTCTGATTCAAGGTGAGTGTGTTTCAGTCCTCAAGCTACTCCATTATTCACCCTCACACATGCACACACTTATGATCTGAATGTGTTTCATTTGTTCAGGGCGGGTTTCTGATAGCAGATCCATCAAATCCTCAAACGCTGATTCATCCTGTCATTTGTCTCTGATGCTCACATCATATCTGATGGGACTGATGAAGATCAGATCTGATGATCCTCATTCACTGCAAGAATCTCAGCAGTTCATGATCTTCATGATCATCACCCTCATCTTCAGATCATTTGATCAAACTTTGAGTTTGATATCACTCTTTACATTTACATTTAGTCATTTAGCAGATGCCTTTATCCAAAGCGACTTACAAATGAAGACGTTGGAAGCAATCAAAACCAACAAAATTTGATTTAGAGAGTTGGAGGGTCAAACATGGTGTGTATGATGGTGTCAAATATAGGTCAATATGATGTGTTTTCTGAATATTGTAGAGTATTTGACTTTTTAATTAAAGAAATAAACACGTATCAGTGTCTTTTGGATGTTTTCTTTCCACTGGTCTAAAAAAAAAAAAAAACACTTCTCAAAGTCAAAATCTCAAACTTGACAGGTTCATGAAAGAAAGTGCAGTCTCTCCTTAAGTCGTCTTATTTCTGCCTTTTGTTGATCTTGTCAAGATGATATTTCATTAGATTTCATATGTAACCTTAAGTCAGAACTGTTAATAATAAACCATTCCTCTTATAAAACATTTGTAATGTTTATTAATGCTTAGGTGCAACCCAGAATACAGGCATATTATAGAAATATTATGCTTTTTTAACTCCATTTCTTTTAATTTTTAGCAGAGGGTGATGGCATCAGGCTTAAAATGTTTTAATGTTAATTTTGGTCCAGCCATTTAAAATCAGAGACAGAACATGTGGCAGTAACTAAAACTGAGAACAACCATTTGAATAAGACTAAGTTACCCTACTGTACTGTGTGTATTCAGGAAGTGAAGAGCAGAAAGCGAGCACTGAGCACTCTGTGACTCACAGTAGAGAGTTTAGCTTCAAGTGAGGGACTGGGATGAGTTTAGCTTGGACAAGTGAGGGACTGGGAGGAGTTTAGCTTAGACAAGTGTGGAAAGAATGCATTTTCTAACAGAAGTGGGAGGAGTTAGACAGTTTTTGTGTGATTATCAGTGCTCATATACAGCTGCTCAGTGCGGTGCTTTTCCACATCCAGCAGCTGTAAGAGGACTTCCTTTCAGCTTTCATCTCCTATCACTTATATGTTTGACCAAGGATGCCCTTAAGGTATGAAATATGTTTAATACATATATGTATCTTATGTATCTTTAATATAAAAATGTTCGCTTAAGATATGTGATCTCCTTACTGAGTTTATCATTGATCAGTTTTACAAATTGTACAGCAGGATTTTATGCTTATGGGCTGAATATGTTTATAACGTCACTCATTTACGTTTAAATGTTCATGGATGAAAATAAATGTTCATTATATACGTAGAATAACGTGTGCCCATTTTGACTCCATGCTTCAAACGGCTGTGAATTAAAGAAGAAAGTCTTCACAGTACACTGGACGATTGTCAACATTTAACTGTTCTATGTTTTTTGTTTGTTTGTTTGTTTGTTTTTTAGAATAAAACATGTTTTATTAAAAATGATTAAAGCGTCAGTGTCCGTTTTACATAATCCACGCTCACAGAGCGCCATCATCCGGCCGATTTTAGTTTTATGTTTTACTCTAAACCTGTTTGTCAAGCTCTTCCGTCACTAGAGTTTAAACCATGTTTGTTTGGATTGGACGCTTCTGAGAATAAACCACTCTTCTCGCTGTCTATCCGTATGTTCTTAAAATGTAAATATTATAGGCTAATACCTCCATCGCTATTAATAATATCAGATATGACTATATTGAGATATGCTTTGTGTTTGCTTGTTTGTAACCAGTTATTACTGAAGTGTGACCACTAAAATGCAAAGTCTATGACGTGCCTAATAGGTTTATTATTATTATTATTAATAATAATAATAATAATAATAATACAACTGTTGTAAGCAAACACTTGTCATGCGATAACGCAAAAATTTCTTCTGTTTAACATGCACTTCTTTTTTCAGCATTGAAAGATGGACATCAATATAACATGTGGAGAGATTCAGACCTCTTTGGGTTTTGTGTATGTGATTCTGCCTGTTATAATGAACCACACCAATAATCCTGGCTGTGAACAGAGCTGGCACTTAGAGGTGAGTGTATTTCTTTCCTCAAACTACTCCATTATTAACACACACACACATGATCTGATGGTGTTTTATTTGTTCAGGACGGGCATCTGGTAGCAGATCCATCAAATCCTCAAAAACTGATTGATCCTGTTATTTCTGTCTCATCTGATCGTCTCGTCACGTCTCGCTGTGTGAATCTGATTTATGAGATCATCTGTGATTCTGCTGATGGAGTAAATCACCTCAGTCTCTCTCTGCATTTATCTGTTTAATATTACTATATACATGCTGCACTAATGCTTCTTTCCTTCATTTCAGACTCATTTCAGTCATGTGACTACGTTTAGTGGTGAGAGAAATACTTAAAACACATCAGTGTGTCCTGATTAATATCAAACTCTGCGTTGAACTGATTCTTCTGTGAATCTTGAAGTGAATCATGATGATTGTGTCGGGACGCGGGGATGATCGCGTCCCACTGGTTTGCTTTTCTATTTTTTTATTTTCTTTTTCCCCTGATTTTTCTGCTTTCTATTCTTTCATTTTTGTTTATTTATTCGTTTCTGCTTGTTTTTATCTATCATAATTCGTTCTAGTTTTCTTTTTCTACCTGGGGTTCTTTCCCTCCCACTTCATTGGGATAATGTTTTACAGCTGGTCCGTGTTCTACGGTGAGCGCCCCTGCGCACCTGTTCACCATTATTCTATTATCTCATCTCCTATATCTGTCTCTTATTTTTTGCTCACCTTTGTCAGTGCGTTTTGTTTTTGCCGTTTCCCTCCAGCTCTCTCGCCTTGGTCCTCTCCTTTTGCCCAGTTAATATTTTGTTCTTGCCCTTCTCAGTTAACGCTGGCCTAGGACCGCTTATGGAAACGATTTTGGACTGTAATATGACCTTACGCTTTGATTGTCCCCTGCTACTGTCGTTTGCTCCTCTCATGACCCACGCTTGCCTGACTACCCGCTTGCCTGCTGATTAAGGATTTGGTTGCTTCTCTCTCGCGTCCAGCGGCGGAGATCTTCCCCCTCTCCGCGTCCGTTAGACGCCGGTGTTTGCGGATCCGCCACTGCCGGGTCGGATCATTTATCTTCGTTCCCTGGACGGCCGGGCAGCGGTGGTGATCTTTTACGGAGTTCGTGTGGGGGCTAGGCGCCTTTTTGGACTCTTTTGCACGGACAGTGATTTCCACTCCTCTGGAGTTTGAGTGTTCGCTAAAGACTGTTCCTGTTTTTGGGAATCCCCAAGACTTCATTTTGATTTTTGAGAGCTGATCTTTGTTTTTTCCCTTTTCAATAAAGTACCTTCTATTTGCACCTCTGCTTGTGGGTCCTTGTGTGCGCCTCCTGACAGATTGTGAATGTGTTTTTCAGTGAGGAATGAAACTGCAGTGACTCCAAACTCAGGTGAGTTTCAGCTGATAAACGTCTGATTATTCACTAATAAAACACTGCACATCTGATTCACACTCAGTCAGTTCAATCTCAATATTGGCTCATATTTGTGATCATTGTGTGTGTTTTTTTTTTTTTTTTTTTTTTTTTTTTTTTTAAAGATCCTCAGAATGAAGTGACTCCAGATCTCCAGCAATCAGGTAAAACATTAAGAAAGTTACATATGTGCTGTGATTTGCTTCCTGATATTATTTTCATCATGTTCATATGTCAGCTGATTTGATTGGTTCGTTTATTATTAATTGTTTAGTTGATCAGCTGATTGTATTTTCTATCACTTGTATAGATCACTTCTGGTGGATTTTTAGCTGTTTTCATCGTTGCTCTTCTCATCTTCTTCTTGATCTGTTTGATGAAGCGTAAAAGGATCTTCAGGTGAGTCCTGATCAATCTTAAAGAATCATATACTGAATCTATCAGTCTGAATAAACTCAGACTCTGTGCTGGATGTGATAATATGTAATAATTAACATTAACATTAACATTAAAACATTTTAAGCCTGATGCCATCACCCTCTGCTAAAAATTAAAAGAAATGGAGTTAAAGCATAATATTGCTATAATATGCCTGTATTCTTGGTTGTATCTAAGCATTAATAAACATTACAAATGTTTTATAAGAGGAATGGTATATTATTAACAGTTCTGACTTAAGGTTACATATGAAATCTAGTAACAACTAATGAAATATCATCTTGACAAGATCAATAAAAGGCAGAAATAAGACGACTTAAGGAGAGACACTGCAGTCAGTCTGTTGTCAGATGTTTTCAGAGGTTAATCTCTCAGTTCTTTGACTGCGGTAAGAGTCATTCAGATAAATGAATAAGTGTAATGGAGTGAATCACTTGAACACTGAAGAGGTGAAACAGGCAGATGCTGTTTTAACCTTCACACAGATCTGATGAGAATGAATCTTCATCTGCTGTAAATGAATTGCTGGCTCTGTGAATCTTCATCTGCTGAATCTGAATGTGTTTCTCTCAGGGATCCTGAAGCTGCTGTCCGAATGAAGGTCAGATCTGATGCTCCTGATTCACTGAATCAATCTGAATCTGAACAGTTAACGGCTCTTTGTCCAGAGGATGATCGGTTTGAAATGATTCATTATTTACATAAAACTCAGGGCTGAACCTCACTGTGATCTTTGACATGAAGAAGAAGGGAGCGTGTGTTCATTCTGAGCTTCAACACATTTATTCTCATTCATCTGTAATGCAAATAAATACATGCGATGGAAAACACTGGAAGATCAATTCAACCAGATTTGACACGTGTCCAAAGGTCTGTGTTGTGTTTATTTCTTCAGTTCATCATTTATAATCAGTCACATATACTCATTTATTAATTCATTATCATTCAACCATTTACTCATTTACAGTGCACAGCATAAATGAGTACACCCCCTCTGAAATTTAACAAATTCAGCAATTACTCTTTACTTAGAAGACATGTTATGGTTCTTTGGAGATATAATGTTCCAACAAGCCTGCTTGATCATTTGTCTGTTTATTAATTTTAAATGTATTCATTTAGCAGTTTTTCTTGTTTTACCTTTTTTTTTGTGGTAAATATCAATGCTTTGCCATCTTTACATTGCATTAGGTTTCATACAGTTGTTGTATTTCATCATCAAGTCTTTCATTAGTGCCATGTAACAAGTCAAGATCTGTCTAGCACAATGCTGAGTGAAAGTATTGCTCATCATATTTTGCTGAAGGGAAAAGGGTGAAGCTATAAGTGAAATTGTAGGTCAGAGACACTGATAAAAATAGAAATCATACAAACTGGAATTCATTTACAACCTATTTATAGACACGATCAAGTGTAATTTGTGGTTAAGGTGATTCTGTTATCATTTATGTAGGTGCCATTTTTATTCAATTTATCTTGTAAACTTCTGTTCCATGAAAACATGTAAATAATACATTTAAATACCTTTTAAATGAAAGTAATCCAATAATGTGATATAATATGTAATGTCAGAAGATATCTACAGAAGATATGTACTACTACTCTCTCTCTCTCTGTATGGCATTTTGTATGCACTGCGATGCACTTGTGAACTTGTGTGTTGGAAAACGGTAAAAATTAGCAGCAAAAGTTTAACAGCTAGGCTGAAGTACTGCATCAGCATGTGCTTTGATGTTATTCAGACTTTCAGTTTACTGCAGGAACATAACTTGGGGTCAGATTTATATCACATCCCAAGCGATTTTTCAGTCAATAAGACACATCAAAAAGCCGCCAAACCAAAGCGAAAGTAACAAACTATCGATTAATGTAAATTATTTATGTCCTGGCTTACTGTTGCGTTCTGATTTCTAAAATGTTTACAAGATCAAGACATTGCTAAATGCGTCCGAATCATAAAAGCCAGCAGAAGTGAAGAGCTAAACAAACGATAGGTATATGGCATTCATGAGAAAGGTCGGAATTTCCATCACCACAGGAAGTGTTCGTCTACGTAAAAACATAAGAAAGGCTCCCTATCATCGGTGGTATCCAACTCTTGTGGGCGTTTAGCTCCTCAGTCTGTTGAGGGTTTCCCTGACGCCTGTGCTTCGCTCAGACACTCAGAGGAAGCGCCTATAGCCTTTTTTCCTTGTTTTTTTTTTTTTGGTAAATATCAGTGCCCTGACATTTGTCAGTTGCTTTTGGTTTCATGCAGTTGGTGTATTTCATCATTAAGTTGTGTGGCATTAAGCTGTGTGGCACACTTTTTATGATATATTTATGCACTTTATTTTGCTTCAAAATCTCAACCCCCATTCACTACCATTATACAACTTGGAAGGACATTTTAATATATATATATACTATTGTGTTCTTGCAGGTGAGTGAATCATGGGGTAATTGTAATTTCGGGTGAACTGTCCCTTTAAACTCAAGGATGTCTGATATTTATTGTTTTGTATTACAAGGAGAAATGAGGAGACATCTCTTACAACTAGTCCATTCTGTCTTTGAATGATTTTAACATTAAAATTATCTCTTTTTTTTTTTTTTTTTTTTTTTTTTTAGGAATATTCAACAGTTTGACTACTATATCAGTTTCATTTTTGGAATTGTAATGGCTTGAATGATTTTTCTAAATGAAGTTTGCATCAATCATGTTTGTAATGTTTCAGTCATGTTATTTTTTTTTTTTTTCAAATCTAAAATAAAATAGGAGTGCACAGCTCTGGTGCACTCCCACTGTTTCCTGTTTCTGCGTTGAGTCGCCACTAAGCCAACTCGGTCTCAAACCAACTAGTGTCGGATGAAATCCTTTGCGCTTTCACCAATTAATTTGGACAAGGATTCGCTTAAGGTACGAAATATGTTTAATACTCATGTTTTTGTTTGTCTTGTTTTCCACCGTTTGAATGTTTTTACGTTTGTATTTCGATCTTTTGGCTTGTAATGAAGTTTGGGTCTTTGTTCTCTGTAAGGTTTTTGATCGTCTGACTTCAGCTGGAAAAGAAATGCTTTGACAAAAACATATTTAAAACGAAATAAGTCGAAATTCATATGATTGCGATTTAAATGACTTCTTCTGCCATGTCACTTCTATTTCTGTATCTCCGAGTCCAAACCCCACTCCAAAAAAAACAAACAAAAAAAAAAACATGGAGAACAGCACATTCATTGCGTTCCTTCTACAAGACCTCAGGCTCATACCCTTTTGGTTTATCAAAAACTGAGAAGACTTGAGACTTGTTCAATGATGGTGGTATAACTTTGGGTGAAAAAAGATTGGTTTCAAAACAGATTTGAAGAGTAAAAGAGTGTGGAACTTATTAATTTTATTCATCATTAAAAAAGATAAGAAGAAAAAAAACAATTCAGTATGTTCTCAATACATTTAACAAACCATGATTATCCACATAAGCTTGCAATAACTATATAAAATAAATCTAATTAAATGAAAGTGAAAAGGGCCACACAAACATATTTAATTAAAGATAAACACAGAATGCAACACCAAAAAATGTCAGTGCAAGTTAAGACTTCACATCGCTCCTGACATTTGTGATTTCACACTACATTTTATAAAAAAAAAATATATAATTAAATATTGTGAATCTAAAGTTTATGAAAGGACTTTTTTTTATTTTTATTTCTTTGAATTTTAATCACAGGAGTGAAACACGATTTGGTTGAAGGATTTCTGCAGAAGACTGAAGAAAGGGAAACGCTGAGAAATGTATCACAGGAAAATGAAGAGGAGTAGCAGCATGTTCAGTGTTGTCAATTGTAAGTCGTCTTGTTATACATTACTTCTGATATTTGTCATGCAGAATATTTGCAAATGCATTAAAAGTCCATGAAAATTAAAAAGGAAAAACTCAGAATCCAGCATTCATTATTTAGTGCATGTATGTGATGAGTGATTTGATCTTTCTGTTGTAGTTTCAGATAAAGATCCAGATAAGAGAATATGTGTGATCAACTGGAAAAAAGTGGCACTGGAAACACTGTCCTGGGCAGAAATGTGTATAAATCGCAAAAACAGTACCAATGAGAGGAACTACAGGAAGATCAGAGTGATTGACACCTGGATTTTTAAAAAGTAAACATTAGTAAGAAGTAGATTAAAAATGAGACCAGTTTCCTGGATCTGTGCAGTAAAATAGAGATGATGGTGAAAGAAAATGGAGGGTCACTGTTCAATATAATATATATATATATATATATATATATATATATTTGAAACTGAGAAATGCAAGAAGAAGAAGAAATTGATTGCATAGTTGAAGGAGTGCAAATGGCTAAAAATGATCTCATGGTCTGATTTTGATCTGTTTGATCCGGTCATTTGTCTCTGATGCTCTGGTTGCATCTGATGACGCTGATGAAGATCAGATCTGATGATCCTCATTCACTGCAGGAATCTCAGGAGTTCATGATCTTCATTCGATCATCAGATCATTCTGTCAAACTCAGAGCTTAATATCGCTCTTTACATTCACATTTGTGACCCTGGACCACAAATAGCCAAAAGCCAAAATCCAAAAATATATTGAATGGGACAAAATTGTCAATTTTTTCTTTTATGCCAAAAATCATTAGGATGTTAAGTAAAGATCATGTCCCATGAAGATTTTTCAAAAATTTCCTACCGTAAATATATCAAAACTTACGTTTTTGATTAGTAACATGCATAGCTGAGAGCTTTATTTAGACAACTTTAAAGGCGATTTATTCAATATTTAGAATTTTTTTTTTTTTTTTGCAAATATTGTCCTTTCCCAACAAACCATACATCAGTTTAAAGCTTATTTATTCCACTTTATATAAGATGTATAAATCATAAATAAATAAATAACCTTATGATTGGTTTTGTGGTCCAGGGTCACATTTAGTCAATTAGCAGACACTTTTATCCACAGCGACTTACAAATGAGGACGATGGAAGCAATCAAAATCAATAAAAAATATTAGGGGGTCAAATATGATATGATGGTAACAAATATAGGTCAATACGATGTTTTTTTTTTTTTCTGTCCATTGTGAGCTGTGGAATATTTGACTATATAATAAATGCATTACAGCTGTAAGACTGTTATTGTAATAACTGTTGAATATTTGTAAAAAACAGATGTTAAATGTTAAAATCATTCAAACACATATTGAGCTAGTTGTTAGAGATTTCTGCTCATTTCTCCTTGTAATACAAACAGTAAATAACAGACATCAATCCAACTATCTTGAGTTTTAGGGACAGTTCATCCAAAAATAACAATTACCCCATGATTCATTCACCTGCAAGAACACAAGCTTTATAATGGTAGTGAATGTTATTTCTTGATCTTAAACTCTGTTTCTGTCGATCTGTTGATTGTTCCATAAAATCTTGTATTTACAAAGCAAATTATTTATACAGATGTACTGACAGTTTCATAATTTAAGTCTTCTTTTTGCCTTTTATTGATCTTGTCAAGATGATATTTCATTAGTTTGCTACTAGATTTCAAGTAAGTCAGAACTGGTAATAAACCATTCCTTTTATAAGCCATTTGTAATGTTTTATTAATGCTTAGGCACAACTCTGAATACAGGCACATTATAGCAATATTATGCTTTATATTATTGTAGTAGTTATAATATTAAGTTTATGTCAAAATTAGGCTAACTCCATGTATTTGTCATTTTTAGCAGATGGTGATGCATCGTATTTAAAATGTTTTAATGCTAATGTTGCATTTAAGATGTTAAGATTTAAGAACAATGAACAATAGCAGAACAATGGCAGCATCCATTACATTTGAATAAGACAAGGTTAGCCTACTGTAGTGTGTAGTGTCAGTAAGAAAAGAGCAGAAAAATGTTTCCATGAGGGCGGGCCTCTGTGACTCACTGTAGAGAGCTTTTTTTTCAAGGGGTTCTGGAAGGAGTTTATAGAAAAGTGGTTCGCCAGTGCTCATGGCTTAGTACAGCTGATCAGTGCAGCGCGTCTCCATATCCGGCAGCTTCAGGACTTTCTTTCAGCTTTCATCTCCCATCACTTATTAATTTGGCCAAGAATCACTGAAGGTATGAAATATGTTTAATGCATATGTATCTTTAATATAAAAATATGTGTTTGAAGTATGTTTACCAAAAAACATGAGCGACTCTAATCCAGACAGTGGTGCTTGATATGAAAAGCTGATGTGATAAAATCCATTCAGTGAATGTTTAGTGTCCTCTGTACCGAAAAAACGTCTGCTTAAGATTTGTGATGTCATCTAATATGTTTAACATTGATAAGTTCTACAAACTGTTCAGGAGTTTGTTCAGCGGCTTAATGAATGTTTTATTAGTAGTAGTAGTAGTAGTAGTATTCTTCCTTCCCCAAAACTGAACGTGCAGCCCAATCCGTAAGGCCTAGAGAGCTGAAACTTGGCCAGATGGTAGTAAATCTGGGACGTAACTCAGCCACAAATAACCAGCCCAATAGGCCTATAGGTGGCGCTACAGCGAACCAAAACGCAAAACCTCTCATATCTCCTAGACTCTTTGGCCTAGACTCAAGTGTCTTATATCATTGTAATCCTTGGCTCAATCAAAACAAAATGGCTATCTCCGATTTCATTTCCGGTATGCAAAATTTTCCACCATTTTGAAATTTGTCCAAAACCTACTTTTGCGAACTAGTCCTAGGTTTTTCGCCCGATCGGAACCAAACCAGTGCAGAAATATTCTCTGGACAGTGAAGATCAATAATTATTAAAACAAAGTTGAAATTTTGACTCGCGTTCAAAAGGGGGCGCCAAAACGTTCGAAAGAGGCGGGGCCACTTTTACTAAAATGGCTGTAACTCATGAATGGAATAAGATATCTTCACCAAACTTGGAACACGTGTAGAACATCAAATTTTGGTGAAATCAAAAAAATTGCGGAGCTTGACCACTTGGTGGCACTATAAGGTGGACAAAACCTACAAACAGCAATAACTACGCAAGCGTTAGTCCAATTGACCTGAAACTTGGTTTGCAGTGTCTTTGAACAATGTGCCACAAGGGTCTATGAGGACATTGGTGTATATCAAAAAAACATGGCCGCCATTGGCCAATGAATATTGAGCACCTATTAGACAAGGTTAACGGAGGTTGATCGGAACGAAACTCATTGGGCATGTTCGACTCATGTTCCTAAAGGTCTGTAAGAATTTTGAAAGTAATCGGCCACTAGTTGGCGCTAACGAGTTTTTTGGCTCTGTAATCACACGGTGTTTCACATATCCACACAATATGCATATCATCAGATAGATCTCCTCATACTGAACAACTTTACCTCAAGAACCATTGCTGTCAATCAAATTGTTCATTAGTTATTCACAAATATGTTAAAAACCTACTTTTGCGAACTAGTCCCAGTTTTTTGTTCAATCTTGATTAAACCACTGCAGGACACTTCTCTGGACTCTCTAGATCAATAATTATAAAAAAAAGTTGAATTTTGTCCTTTGGTTAGCTGTAATGGAGATATTTAAAAAGGGGTGTGGCCGCATATACCCAAAAGCCTATAAAACCTAAACGAAAACTCAAACCGTTATAAAACTTCTAAAAATTATGTTTCAGATAACTCTTAACAAGCATGCAAAGTTTCATGGAGATCGGACCATAGGTGGCGCTATAACAGTTAAAAAGACTTCAAAAACAGACAATTTGTATGGTAAATTGCCTCAAATTACTAAAACCTGTACATATATTCACACAAACACTAGATAATAATTATCAAAAAAATGTTGAACATTTGCATTTGGATTGTGATAACAGGGCCATTTAATAATATGATCATAGTCTACTGTACCTAAAAGTCTTTAAATCTTAAAAGAGCGCAAACCTTCACAAACCTAAGTAAAATTCATGCATCATATTACTGTAAACAATTATACATAGGGCAAACATTGCAATGTATCATCTGAATTAAAAAACTCAAGGCAATTCCAATAATAGCCACTAGATGGCAGTAGAAGACCACAGATTGGCTCATTCACATTACTTGACAGTGCTTTCATGGTTTAAGGTTTTGAATTCATACTAAGACAATACTAAATCACTGTTATAACATGTGAATTCACATTTAGTCAAAGTTTATCACTTAATTTATACATTTGTATCATATTTGACAATTCTGTAAGATTATGATTACAGTGAAACCTGAAAATGATATATTAACTCATAAAAAGACAAGATTGCACTAAGCATTTTATCATCTACAGTTTATTACAGAAATCTCTTATGATTTCAGCCCAAAATTTCAGGTTGGCCTAGACCTGAGATGCAATAAAGGCCTTACATTCAATGAAGGCCTTTTATGCAATATATCCTTTTATGCAATCAAGATCCAGAAGGACAATACTTATAACTAACAATTACAGTCTATGTGAATACACACTGCATTATATTTTAAGTCATTGTGAGAGGATTGGACTGAAATTATTTGTCCTTATTTGATGGAAACACATCATAATTTACATTAATTTTTGGAAATGATAAATTATAGAAGATCATTTTAGCATTAAAAAGCACAACAATACACCTTTTTTATAAAAATTGTAACTTTGTTGTAAGTAAACTCATGCAATAATGCAATAATTTGTTCTGTGGTTTAACATGCATTTCTTTTTTTAGCATTGCATTATGGACATCATCAATATAACCTGTGCAGAGATTCAGACTCCAGTGGGTTTTGTGTATGTGGTTCTGCCTGTTATAATGAACCACACCAATAATCCTGACTGTGAGCAGAGCTGGCATTTAGAGGTGAGTGTGTTCCTTTCCTCAAACTACACTATTATTAACACACACACATGATATGATTCTCATCTGTTGTATTTGTTCAGGATGGGAGTCTGATTGTAGATCCATCAGATCCTCAAAGACTAATTGATCCTGTTATTTCTGTCTCATCTGATCGTCTCGTCACGTCTCGCTGTGTGAATCTGAATTATCAGATCATCTGTGATTCTGCTGATGGAGTAAATCAACTCAATCTCTCTCAACATTCATCTGTTTAATAGTAATGTATTATTATAAATGCTGCTCTAATGCTTATTTCCTTCATTTCAGTCTTTCAGTCATGAGATCAAGTTCAGAGGTGAGAGAAACAGTAAAACTGTTTTTGATTGAGATCAAACTGTATTGAAGTGAATCTTGAAGTGAATCATGATGATTGTGGATGTGTTTTTCAGTGAGGAATGAAACTGCAGTGACTCCAAACTCAGGTGAGTTTCAGCTGATAAACGTCTGATTATTCACTAATAAAACACTGCACATCTCATTCACACTCAATCAGTTCAATCTCAATATTGGCTCATATTTGTGATCATTGTGCGTTTTTTAAAAATCCTCACAATGAAGTGACTCCAGATCTCCAGTGTTCAGGTAAAAAAATAAGAAACATTTGTGGTTTTGCTTCCTGATATTATTTTCATCATGTTCATATATCAGCTGATTTCATTGGTTCATTGGTATTTATTCATTTGTTGAGTCGATCACCTGATTGTATTTTCTATCTCTTGTATAGATCACTTCTGGTGGATTTTAGCTGTTTTCATCATTGCTCTTCTCATCATCATCTTAATTTGTCTGATGAAGCGTAAAAGGATCTTCAGGTGAGTCCTGATCAATCTTAATGAATCATATACTGAATCTATCAGTCTGAATAAACTCAGACTCTGTGCTGGATGTGATAATATGTAATAATCAGAGTCAATGTAATGGAGTGAATCACTTGAACACTGAAGAGGTGAAACAGGTGGATGCTGTTGAATCTTCATCTGCTGTAAATGAATCTTTTCTCTGTGAGTTTTTCATCTGCTGAAACTGTGTTTCTCTAAGGGATCCTGAATCTGGTGTCCGGATGAGGTTCAATACAAGCTGACTTGACTTACTGGATCACAGACGCTGTTTCTCACATTAATAAATTAGTCAGATCTGAGCTGTCTATGTAGGGAGCGATGAAGCTGAGTAGGCTTTGAGGCAAAGCTGACTCAAATGACTAGTTAATTCTGTGATCAATTCTATCAATAAAAAAATACATTTCACATTGCAGAGTTTTTATTGGAAATATTAATTTAAGGTTTGCAGTTTCTCTATCTTGATGTTGTTGTTTAAGTGTCCAGAAGATGGCGCCAAAGCATTCAAAATAATTATCCGCTTCAGAGACACTTTCATTCATAAAGCATCCGTCTAATCACGTGACCATTATTATACAGCATCAATCTGGAGATTATTGATAGAATTAATAAGGTTTACTAAAGAAGCACTCTCATGAGTAACGTGTCTCTGTTTCTGGCAGGTGTTTTGTTAAGTTTAGTGAAGCAATATCTGCTCATTCTTGTTCTCATCACTTATTGAATGAGTTTCCCCAAATGATTTGACACATGTAGGAAGAGTTTTAAACTGAAACGCTGGACTGAGCCTGAGATGCTTTATCAATATGTTCATGTGACTGTTACTGAATAAAGCTGTGGAATAATCAGAGGAGATTATTACTGACAGTGATGTTCGTTCAAACGCTTCTTTGCATCTGTGTTTAGTATTTTCAGCTCATGCAGTTCATTTTGATTCTTGGTGTATTGAACTGAATGTCTCATTTATATAAAATACAACATGCTCAGGAAAAAAGGTAGTGCCTTCACTGTAAAAAAAAAAAAAAATGGTGTTTCAACTTGAAGTGTTCCTGCTGCTAAATTGTAAAACGTGAAAACATGGATATTTGAGTTGAGTAAACTTAAAATTTTAAGGCAGCACACACTTTTTTTTTTAATTGAAACTTTTTTTTTTTTTTTTTCAAAATATAAACCTTTGAAAATGAAAGGTCCATATTGGTAGCCTACCATGAAAGTACATATTATTACCATACTGAAAATGTACAAAAGTGTACCAGTGATAGCCTTTGTACCTTTTTTTGTCCTGAGAGTGTAAAAGCCATAATACTTATTAGAAATAAAACCATCACTCTCATGAACCCCTAAGTGAAACAGCAGTTTTAATAAAGCAATAAATCCCACATGAATGAAGGCCATCCACTGATGTGTTTGATCCATTTAAACTATGAAAGAACATAAGAGAACAGAATCAAAAAAAAAAAAAAAAAAAAAAGTTGAAATTTTTCATAGTCAGTAATATAAATAATTCAGCCGTTTATATGCTGCCCCCCAAATATAATGATTGTCAGGACTGTTATTGTTGACAAATACCACAAATTCTCCATGATCAGAGGTTGATGTGTGATTGTGTTTATGTAGCCTCAGCTGTCTGACACTGAAACACGCATAAATACTTGTGGTATTTCATTTATAACTGAGTGGTAAACCAATACAACTTGATATTTTCCAGTTGAATGAAGCATGTAAATGAGCCTTGTCAACCCCTGGGCCATATGCACTCTGTCACTCTTTTCCTCCCAACTAGTGACGAATAATGAAAGTGAAAGTATCAGATCAGAATGCGGAACAACCCTGAACAGCAGACTCCTGGTGAGATTATTTCCCGCAACAATGTGTTTATGTACATATGTTGCATATTAGTTATTTTAAAACGTAAAAAAAAAAATGTTTTTAATTCATTTGTTTACTTTGAAACCACCTTCAAGGGCACTGTTATGTTGTGATCCGATTCAGTAAAAAAATGGATATCAAACCATATTGTGCTCTTAAACTTGTGTATTGACTTTACCCTTGACTTTGCCTTATTTCACATGAATATTCCATACTTTCTTTCTGTTTCAGAGATGTCAGCAATCAGCAGCTCCAGTCCAGATGATCCAATCCGGATTATTTTGAAGGGCAGAAGGAGGTTCTGAGGAAGGTTATCCTGGAAACACAATACTGTGACAAAAGAGGTTTAATGTTCACATTTGAATTTTAAGTTTGTGATTAAGTCACTCAGAAGCGGGTTGATGTGGTTGATAGTCCAGGATCAGATCTGAATAAAGAATTCTGTAAAGAGGAGATTGTAAGTAAAAAAAAATGCACACTATTAATAAGCATAAAGTTCTCATGGACCGCACGCTTTTCTCATCATCTCATCAAGATTTTAAATTTCTCATCAAGTGGAGCGATGAAAATAACAGCATGAAGAACCTCAAAAGAAGTGTTTGGAGAACAGAGAGCCACGCTTTAAAAACGTCGGAACAACAAGGACAGTTCGCATACATGAGAGGTTTGCTCCTGAACTGGACCAAAAATTGTGCACAAGCTATAGTTCAGCCAGAACGCGTGGATTGGAATATGTCTGGTTTTGTATTCAGATCTCATTCACTGGTCATAAATATAAACATGTGGATCAGTCTTCTTTTCTCAATAAGAGAGGCGGAACGCAGTTCAGTGTTTTCACACCACACGGCGGTTCATGTGGTGATGTAGTACTATGTGGGTGTTTTTCAAACGGGTTATTGACTAAAACCGCTTACTGTCCAACCACAAACCGCGAAACTCCTCCCATATGTTGTGATCAAGGGAAACTAATTGTATTAGTATGAATATTTACTTTTTAAAGTCAAAAAAGTTAGTTTGGTTTAATTCAAGACTATATAGATAAGACTGATTATCTACTGGCTAACTTATCCTTATTTTACTTCTAACACTAATTAGCTGTCTCACTGACTCCAATATCTTTTTCTTTGCTTCTTTTGTTTCTGCGCACACAAATAATATTGTGTTTTATAAATATTATTGAGCATATACAAAATTATATATAGTATATTATTAAGACACTATAAATCAGTGCAAAGAAAACAGCACTTTTTGCACATGTTTGAAAATATCATTTTACAACATTATTTTTTAAATTGGTATGTATTTAGGCTACTATTTCATGAATAACTGCAGCCCAGTCACATGCTCATATTTGTGATTATATGATTAATCTTCTGATTATTTTAGCAAAATTGTATATTCACAAGCCAAAAGTAAGTCAAAAGAAACCATCATATATTGCGTTCTGTAATACTGATCTTAAAATTTACTGTCAAATGTTTTCTAATATGAGATCTCAAAATAAGAAGATTATAAAAACAAAACAAATTCTAAGGCTTTTCAAATTTATGTAACTGCCCTGGAATTTTGTATTTACTTAATATATATATATATATATATATATATATATATTATTTTTTGTATATGTTTGTGTTCCTGTTGCTGTTGTTGTGCTTGTTTTTTTTTTTTTTTTTTTTTTTTTTTTTTTTGATGAGGGAACTGAATTAAAAAAAAAAAAAATTGAAAATTGGCGCCTCCAGAAGAATGACGACAGCTGCTGGCGACTGCTTATCGGCTCTCGCATGCTTCTTCAATGGTTGCAACTTGATCTGTTAACTTGCGTTTCAATAAGCGCTACACTGGGAGAAAGGACGTTTTAAATTCATACAACTGAAGAAGGATGAAGCTGAAGTTTTGCAATAAAATCTCACGGACTGTTGAGAAGCAGGTGCATCATGGGATTGTGCGCGGAGATGATCTGGGTGAACTACAGACCGTTGATAAATCTGAAGCTTCATATTTTCAGTGTAAGGTGAATTTCAAGAATTTCTGTAGAAGACTGAAAGAAACAGTGGAAAATGGTGGAACATGTATCGTGGAACAGATGAAAAGGAGCGTCAACTGTGTCGACTGTAAGTTCTTTTGTGTTTGTAAATCTAGTCAGTTCGCCAAAGTCTAGGTAACTCCGTCTTTTTTTTTTTTTTTTCAGCTGCGAGTCGCCAATATTATAGATCACATATGAGACCCAGCTATGGAGTTCTGCCTCTGTAGTGGATATTATATTTTAGTGTACTTCTAAGAGACCTCCCATGTCAACCTGTACAGAGCACATTCAGGTTTTTTTTTTTTTTTTTTTTAGAGATACCAAATGTTTGGAAGTTTGACCATGACCCACTCTCCTCTACTTGGTCTTTAAAGACGACTAAAATTAATTTAATAAAAAAATGTACATCCTTTTGTAAATATATTATATTATATTATATTATATTATATTTTCTAATTGGCATTTAAATCAGAGTAGTTTCAAATTGTTTATCATAAAGCAACATCTGAGGAAAAATGGTATGGCTTTCGAATTCAAATACCACTTTCAAATTCAAATGACTTCCTGTTATGAAACCGGACACCATTTCATACATGTCCACTGTAGAGGACACCAGGATTAAGAGCATGTTCATTATGCATTTTGCGAGACAACAACATAACAGTTGAAACAATTTAAATTATTATGAAATATGAGATATTATTATGAAAATCTGGCCAGTTATTACTACCATTATGATAATTATTTTACACACATATTGCATAAAACAAAATGGTAGGCTATATCAAATCATTTTGTTATATATTTTATAACGTAGTTGTGAATCATCCTTAAAGTTTGGAAAAAAATCCTGAAACTTGAAAATTGATTGACATTTAAAAATAGTTTCTCCTTTTTGATATATATATATATATATATATATATATATATATATAAACTCTCGGAACACTTTTTATAGCAACATATGTGTTACGCAGATTGCTTCAAATCAGCCTCAGTAATAAAATAAGATGTGTGACATTTGAAATATAGTGTCGCTGCCGAAATGGTCGCTTCTGATCGCTAGAGGTCGATGTCGCTCCTATTCTGGAAAAAAATACGCTATAATAATGCCAGTATCGTCTAAGGGGAACACATAATGGAAGCTAGGATAAGACTAAAATCTTAATTGCATTAATAAAAAAATAAAAATTGGGCTACTGTTTAACATTTTCTTATTTATTTATAATTTCTAAGTGTTTTAGTTAATAAAAATAAATAAACTACAGTAATAAGTAGTATCTGAATTTGATTTTAAAACTGGAAAATATGTTTCCTTTTGTCGGTTGTGATGTTGAATTTTTGGATTTGAATTTATTAATAGTATTCACATTTGTTTATTAATGTTTGTTTATTATTTGGACGACTTGCGCTTTTATTAAAATTTTTTAAATTTGTATTATCGTTGTTTATTTGCTATTTTAAATTAATAATAATATATATATATATATATATATATATATATATATATATATGACGAGTTCAGATGCAAAAGCCTCTAAATCCATCTGACATCTTTTTTTTTTTTTGGTAGCCTACTTCTGATTGGACTGAGGCTGGGATTTTAGCGAGTTTGAAGTAAAAGTATTTGATGTATGTATAATATGTGTCGAGAGCATTCACTCAGTATCATTATCTCATTTTTGACCGAGATGGCTTTTAGAGGGTTTTGCATCTGAACTCTTTATATTATTTTTATTATTATTATTAAATTGTGACGTTTAAATTATTACATTATATTAGTTCATGTTAATAAATCATGCTCACTATTTTTAAGTTGGCCTAAATCGTGTGCGCAATAATAATTTGTTCTCTAATTTTATTAAATAGTGCGTGCAGGATATAATAATTCGTTCCCCTTGTAAGTAAATAATGCACTACATCACACAATGCGCACAACTCGATTTTGAATAAATAATTTTAAAATAACTTAGTTTAAAATGATTAATTTAACAAAAAAGTGGCCGCGTTTAGCAAAAGAGGGACTGATGTCTTTATTGACCTTTATTTATGCTAATTAGTTATTCGTACTTTTGTACTTTACTGTTTAAAGCAAAATCGTCGCCTGTTTTCTAGTAGGCTACAAATGCACAGTGATGCATTTATTGCGTTCAAAATATTTCACATCAGTTTGTGACTTAAAAAGTTGTGTGGTGCAAGTGTTTATTTTTGACATTGGTGTGCACAATTATTGTTAATGTTCATAATTACTTTAGGCTGGAACCCAGCTAACAAAAAAAGGTCCCCAGGACGTCCCCTAAATGGCCTCTGCGAACGTCCCCCGGACGTCAGCGTGTAGGGTCCCCTTTACGTCCAGCGAATTTTCGCAAAGACGTCCTCCGGACATTCACGTTCACAGGACGTGCAGCGGCCATTCGGGACGTTGTCATTTTATTTTAATTTTTAAATAAAAGTTCATGCTAACTAGCTTCAAACGTGTTTTCAGGCTAATCAAAGACAACAGACCCGTTGTAGGCTATAGAGCAAAATATGTTTATTTTAATTGAACATTTGTAAAGTTGCAGCGCTTTTTCCGTGTGTGTGTGTGTGTGTGTGCGTCTCTGGTTGTCATCCATGGGTTTGGGCAATTGTTCACCTCCAGTTATCTTCTAACCTAAAACAACAAAATGAACAGTAGCGTTATAATTGTATGTCTAGGACTATCGTTTGTCCATTGAAAATAATTTGTAAAGAATTTGGATACAGAACAAGCGGAAATTTACCGTTCATATGAAAATCGCCACAAATGGGCTTTTTGCCGCACTGACGTCTGTGTGTATTTTTACCACACGAAAATTCAATATTTAAGTTAAATTTATGTCAGTATTATGTACACTTAATCGTTTCACCTTTATTTAACGTTACCCAGCAAGCAATTTTTGGTTTAAAAGACGTCTATTAGACGTTGAAACACAGCCCTGACGTCTAGGCTAAAACATGGCAAAAAATGGGCTGTCAGTGAAAAGTTAATAGACGTCTAACCATAGCCCAATAATAGACTAGACATCAGTTAGACCGCTATTGAACGACTACATGTATACGTCTAATAGACAGTGAATATGAGTCTAGGCTAAAACAAGACTGAATCTGGGCTGTCAGTGAAAAGTTAATAGATGTCTAACCATAGCCCAAGACTAAACTAGTCATCAAATAGACAGCTAATGAACGCCTACATATATACATCTAACAGACAACAAAACGACAATCCATTTGTATAAACAAATATACAGCTTTTATTAAGAAAAATAATTTTAACTTTAGATAATACACATGCATAAAAATGCTAAAGAATTATTGACAAAATAAAATGTTATAAATACAATACACTTAAATATAAATATTATGATAGGGAATGTAATGTTAACAAGAACATAAAAAAGAAAAAAAATTAAATAACTTAAGATGTTTAAAAGAATAAATTAATACAAATCAAGAGCATATTATCACACTTAACATTAAAACATTATGGATAAATGACAATGTAAAAAAATAACCCTTTTGTTGGTTTATTTAACAAATAAAACAACCATAGTGAACAGAAATTATTAATTATTGTTTTTATATCTTTTATAAAATGCTTCCAAACTGCATTCCTCAAATCCAACTCTGTTGCTGCCGAGAAGTTGGTCATCACAGCATCTGCCAAATAAGAAAAAATAGCACAAGTAAAGCTTTTTTGACGCATTTATTAACACTAATTGTGACAGAAAACAAAATTAAATGTTTTACTTTACATGTGGGGAATCTAGAGTTAAGTTACAATAAAATAATGAACCTTTTCATGATGTTCTAACTTCTTGAGCTGCACCTGTATATTGTGTATCACCATTCAGTGTGTAAAAATGAGAGAAGCTCTCTGGTAAATGTTGTGTGTTGTATATACATACCTCTAATGACCGAGAACAGTGCCTCCTTCTGCAGCAGACCACCCTCCTTCATGTTGAATTGAAAACCCTCAAATATAATACAGATTGAGGTGGTTAATAATTGCAGACAAAGTTTGACATTTCCAAATGACCAGTAAAGGATTTTTACATTTCTGAATTGCATTGTAGCTTATTAAGTATTGACGCCACAATATTTGATTAATGTGGCATGTTTTGAAGACTTACCTGTCCAGAATCCTTCTGGTGCTGTCTTTGCTGCCTTCAATTCTGCACAACTGTGACACCTGAATAACAAATGTCAGGAAGGTAGTATTACATGCGTCAGTGAACAAGTGTCCAAAATTGTCTGGCACAACTGATTTCATAACAACACAGTGATAGCTGCTGTAAATAAAAAGTAGCCCAGTACACACATTAACCTCCAATATACATGGAATAATAAATTCACCCCTACAGTTTTTTTAATTATGTTTTCTGATTGAACTGTTTAGTTTTTAATTGCACATCTTAGCTATCTGCACTATTTTAATACTGCTGCAAACGTTTTAGAATTGAAATTATATTCATATTTTTAAGCTTTAGTATCTATTTGGCTTCAAACTAAATCTTATTGTACTTGTAGAATGACAGATATTCAGTTAGCTCATGCTCTCTGTATGTAACAAGCCATTGTTCAGACATAAATTCAATTCAATATAGTTAAAATAAATGATTGACTTTGTCAGAGATGAGCGCTTTTGTGAGGAAATGTTGTTTTGGAGAAGTTTTTTTTTTTTTTTTTTACCATTGCTGCCTTTATCTCCTCATTTTCTATCCACTTTTCCAGATGTTGAAACTCCTATTCAGTTTCTTCCTATTCATTCAGTGTGTTCACTCTATAAATTAATAGATTTATCTTTGTCAACGCTTGAGATTGTAAACACGGACGAATTATAAACTTTAAATCTATTATCTGTTACATTTTGCAATTCTCTGATCACATGAAAACTGAACCGTGGGCCTAGCCAAGGATCACGATCAACTACAATCTTCCTACACATGATAGCAAATAATATAGATAAACAAACACATGTCAAAATGAAAACAGGGATACTTACAAGACCACGTAGGAATGTCCTTTATCGTTTGTCCCGTTGTTCTCCGACAGGTAAACTTAGTGCTGTCTCATACAAAAACAAAATTCAAAACGCTGAAATCGCGAGATCTCGCAGCGGTGATTCCTTCTAACTGTCAAGTCTCGCGTTGCCAGCAGTCATGTCTCGGTAGGGCTAAAATTGCCATCTAGCGGTTGGGAATTGTAATTGCATTTTTCTTTGTAAAATTAAAGAGTGAAATAATATCGTTTGTGTATGAAAGTTACACTTAACAGCTTGTGGGATGCATGGCATAATATTATGAAATGCAAGTAAGCTTTTGAAACATTTAAATTAGCATTATTTTGGCATAATTAATAATGCTATATTTAATAATGCTATAAAATATAAAACCATGCTAATTTAAATGTTTCAGAAGTTTACTTGCATTTGATAATAAGCGTAAATTTCATGTAAACGATTGTAAGACTATTTTGGCAGTGCTCATCGCTGTCCTGATATTGGTCTATCCCAAACCGTTACAAATAGACCACCGATCCCCTCGTTTTCGCGAGGTGGGCTAAAAGCAGACTACAAATAGCCCATCCAATTCAGAGCTAAATCGTGTCTACATATAGACCATGTCATGAAATTACACTTATATCTTTATAGATGTCATTGACACTGCAAACATTATGGTATATCAATCATCTCATGCGCTGTCTGGACAAAAACTACAATGAATCAGATTTGACTATCATTGGGCTACAAATAGCCGGTCTGACTACGAGCTAAATCTCGGCTACGCACAGGCTATGCACACAACATGTCAAAGAAATCAAACCAACACACTCTAAATGCTGCTGACTTTGCTTACATGATGGAATATAATACAACTCACAAGTTAGTTTGCCAAAAAACGACATGTATCCAAATTCAAGGTTATTTGGGCTAGAAGGGGGTTACACATAGCCGGACTATATCGGGTCTATAGGTAACCGAGACGGTGAAATAACGGCTATTGCTTGCTGGGTACATGCTAACATTAGCTTCGAAAGTATTCACATAGGCTAATGCGTCAGCAGCAGTACAGGACGGACAAACGTTTTAAAAGGTGAACTTTTTTCAGCATTACGAGATACACAGTGGTTATGGAAGCTAATGTCTACAAATATAACAGTATAAATACCCTTTTGACCGACGAAAGCGAAAACGTAAGGCCGTGTCTGAGGAAATCACCGGAGGACCTTTAACTGTAACTCCGCAGCTGAGCGTTGCCATGGATACACGCGCGTACCCTCAAGTGATGTCATTCGATCACGCGCTCATTTGATCTATACCAAAGAGTATAGAATCCCAAGAGGCGAAACTCAATAGAACGCTCCATAGCAACAGTTGCGCCCATGAATTGACTGGGTCGCCGCCATTTTGGACTGAAAAGCGCCATGGATTGATAGACGGCAGTCGCGCACTGATTCATATATATGAATATGAATATATATATAAATATGTGTGTGTGTGTGTGTGTGTGTGTGTGTGTGTGTGTGTGTGTGTGTATGTGTGTATCATACTTGTATATTAAGATTAGATACCACTCACCAGTTGACTTATCTGATTCATACTGCTGTTTTTATCATGTTATGTCAAGTTTACAAATGCATTTTATATTTTAAAAATACATTTTCAACCATGTGTCCTTTTATGAATATCCTTTAAATGGTTTTGATAACATAACTTTTAATAATAATATATTGTTCTACTAGATTATTGTAACCATTATATCTTTAGTTCAGTTCCACAGTACAGTAACAAAAAACAATCAAAAACATTTTATTACAAGAATTGGTTCATTTTTCATTAATTAAAACAGGAATCATTTCTCTAAGTAAAACACTCATAAATACACAAATTCTCCAAAAGAGAACATACTAGAAGTAAACGTTCATTCCTTCACAATAAAACAGTTTAACCAATATTGATACTGTACTTTTTAACCACACAAAACATTACCAGTAACAGCAATCTCAGCCTAAAACAACTGCGTGAAATGGCGAATGTAAATTCAGAACACGGACTTATATTTCATTTTAATTGGTGGTGCCATAGGTCTTTGACTCTTATGTTGGATACATTTTCATCCACTATGGGGTGTTGTTGAGTCTTAATTTGGCTACAACTTTATCTGTGCTTAAAGGTTTAGTTCACCCAAAAATTCTGCCATTAAGGTGAGACACTGCAGGCAAAAACTGTTTTTTCAGTAATCCTGTCAAATTTGAGATTTTGTTTTTTCCTGAAATGTGTTGTGGAATGAAAACAAGCAAAATACACTGTTAAGTGTTTCTTTCATAGCACTTTATCTATTTGTGTTCATAGATTTCAATTACAATATATATTTTTTAAAGGCTGTTTTTTCAAAATTTGTTTTTTCTCCTACACTGAGCAAAAAATCTCCACTTCAGTTACATTTACACACACCAAACTTTACATTTCTATTCCTGTCTATATCCTGAAGGTTTTTACAGAGGGATTTGTTCATACATAATTTACTTAACTATATACAACATTTATTCCCCCCAAAAATGTAAAAATAAATTGTTTTCTGTCTGTTCTAGTATTTTCTGAATTTTGGAGTGTCAAAATGAGATACCCAAAATTCCCTCTGTAAAAACATTCGACTTAAAAAAAAAAAAAAAAGTTTTTTCTGTAAAAACATTTACAGAACATTTACAAGAATTTTGTAACTGACTTAATCCAGTGTTTATGTAATATTTGTACTAGAAATGTATGCAAATTAGTGCACATTTCATTAAATAATGCATCATTTACATATTGAAACCTAACATTTTATGAAACTTAAAACAAAAATGTTTTCAATTATCAATGTAATCAATCAACAGGGTAAGTAAGGTGATAACTATTAGTAATTTGTTTTACCCTATTCACCTGCAGTGTCTCTCCTTAATTACGCACCCATGCTGTTCCAAACCCGTAAGGGTTTCATTTATTTTCTGAATACAAATTAGGATATTTTGGATGTAATCCGTGAGCTTTCTGATCCAGATTCTGATTCAAAGTCCAGAAACATACCAAAAACATTGTCAAATAAGTCCATGAGATCAGTGATTCAACCGTAATTATATGAAGTTACAAGAATACTTTCTGCTTGCAAAGAAAGCAAATATAACACTTTTTTTAAAATGATTTCTCTCCCAAAACAGCCATCTGCCATTATACACTGCTAACGTAGATAAGTACTTCGATAACACAAGCCTATGCCAGCAGCGTTCAGTCAGCAGTTTTCAGTCCAAAATGGCGGAAACGTCTCCGCAGCGCCCTCTAGAGACGGTTGCCCATATCACTCCAGAGTTTCGCCTCTTGGTATTCTATACTCTTTGTCTATACTTGCTTTTAGCCTCCCAATGTGGCTATATTGTAATACACTTTTTGGTCTGAACGTAGCAGTCTTAAATGCAAAAAATAATAATTGTCCTAAATAACTTTTCTTTTTAGCTTTTGATATAACAGTTTGATATGTAAATATGTAGAAAAAAATATTTGTCTTACCTGTGTTATTTTCCACTTTCTTTTCCATTCTTCATCTTGGCTGCATTCATCACTCTAACATACTTTTAGAGCAGCCTAATTTTCTTAATGCATGGGGAATGCATTGTAGCCTAATTGTATTATTGAAGAGCATCCTTCTTTAGTGTTTATATGACAGCTAACTGCTTGTTGCAGACTTGTGATTTGATGACATCTTTAATTACAGAACTTATTCCTATTTTCCTTTTCCAGAAATGAAAGTTATTAATTTTTAACATTAAGCCAATTCTACAATTAATTTAAATGATTACATTTACATTTTAGTCATTTAGCAGATGCTTTTATCCAAATCCACTTACAGATGAGGACAATGGAAACAATCAAAATCAAAAGAACAATGATATGGAAGTGCTATGGCTTCTATAGCCTAACTCATGACATGTAGCAAGATTTTTTTATTACATAATAAATAAATAAATAAATATATATATATATATATATATATATATATATAGATATAGATATAGATATAGATAGATAGATATAGATATTTATTACATATACACACACAAGAGTAAAAATAATATCAATCTACAAAACTAATGTGTTTTATTTATTTATTTATTATTATTATTATTATTATTATTATTATTATTATTATTTATTTTATTTAATTTATTTTTTTTTTGTATTTTGCATTCCATTATCACAGTTAAACAAAAGGGATTTTGTTTTAAGGAATAACCAAAATCCAATATTGGTTTATATTTTAGTTTCCTTTTGTCTTGTAATGAACATTGTCTGAGATTCAAGGTCCCAGATCTGATGATAAAGAGACTGGATTTTTAAGTGTTGTTATGAAATGGCATATGGGGGACGAAATGGGGACGTTCGCAAACTGGCTCGGGTGAATGTACTCCGAACGTCCGCCAGTGAACGTCAAAAAGCGGACCAAATCCGGACGTCCTCAAAAAGTCCGCCAGCGAACGTAGTCTTTAGCGTATATGTAGGTAATTTTTCACTTCTCTTCAGGAATATATGTTTTTTAATTGAAAATCGGTGTCATTAGCAGTATGGAGGTGGTTCGGTTTTGTCGCGTCAGACGCATAACACCACCACGCTGCAGTGTTTTTGAAGTCTGTCGCTAGCCCCCCCCCCCCCACACACCTTAACCTGAACTTAACCCTCTGGAGCTCCTCGTTACTATAGGAATAATTCTTAGGCAAGTCCACAGTAAAACACACACTGTAAAATAAAGTGCAACCATAATAGTTTATTCAGAAAGCTTAGAGTAGCCTATTTGTACCACAAATAGAAATAAATGTATAACCAAGAATTAAAAAATTCCACAAGTAAAAATTATAACAATTATAAAAGTATTGTAGCAAAAGTTATTAATTTAAGCACAATAAACTACGTATAATTAATGGTTATTTATTACACATACTTTAAACACTTCTCTGAAACAGCCGAGTCAAGAATAAACCGAACTAATGCCCTCGTCCAGTGAGCATTAGCCGCTTTTATTCTAACTCTAAGAAAAATCAACTTCCTAGCCTTGAAAATTAATCTTTCCCACTGTAATTGGCTAAGTTACAGGACTGGATCAGTTTTGTAACGAAATCAAAGCAGTTTAAGTGACGTGATGTTTGTGAGCAAGGAACACAGCAAGAAATTCATTTGTGAATACAAAATGCGGGTTTACTGAATACGTAAACGGGGAAAATAAACACTAGCTAGCAAATAACGAACACTAAACAGACAACACGTAAAACATAAAGCAAGAGAGAGGGAGAGAGAGAGTAGACTGGCAATCTTTTACATCAGCACAACCAAATCATCAGAAAAACCTGAATCTCCTTGACCTACAAGGGGCACAGCTTCCTTATTGCATCTTAAATGGTTACTTGCATAATGGTTTCCTTTTGTGTGGTGCTTACGCAAGGGTCCAGATGCCAGCTCAAAGGTAGTCCTGATGATGTAATGGAGATGGAGCCTTCGTTGTTCCATTGATCGGCTGATCGGATGGTTACCAAGGGGCTGAGGTGTAGATGCCAGGATAGAAAGAGAGAGTTCGGCCTCATGCTGGGGGAAACCGCATGTGACTGGGCCACGGGGTTTGCCCCACGGCCTTTCCGTGGAGGACCTCCACGATAACTATCTGAAGATCTTTCGGAAGAAGAGGAGAAGAGAAGAGAGGGCCGGAATGGGGTGTGAGCCCTTTAAAGTCTGGACAGAGTCACACCTTCCCAAGTAGTTCCGACCAATGAGAAGGCTGGCTTTCTCAGTGGGAGGTTTGAAACTGGGTCTTCGTTTTATGGCCCTTTGTTTCAGAAAAATGTCAGTTTGCATATTTAAATCAATAGGTGTTCAGGCCAGAAATACTAAAGATTATTAGAACGTTAATATGTTGCACCGATATCAGGATCTAATACACAACATCTTTCAGAAAATCTACATACGAGTCAAAAGAGACCAAACTTGGCATATACTGTATGTGGTTACATTAGCATTCTATCAAGACACAAGCATAAAATGGTTATAAAGTAAGAAATTTAAAGTAAGGAATACAAAGGACATGGACAGTCGTAATATACACACACTGATATATGAGCTATGTGTCTTCGTCCACAGAAAGGTCTGTCTGTGAATGAAATAGGGAAGAGTCCATTTCTATGAGCATTGTGTCTTTCCTATGGGGGGAAGTGAGTGAAGAAAGACAGTCTGCCTGCATAGTTGCAGATTCTCCTGCATAGTTTTACATCGTAAACTGACATTATCAGTGGTTGCTAGAAGCGTCCTGGTTGAGACTTTGTCACCCACTGTTGGGTTGGGTGAGGGGAAGTCTGCTTCTTTGTTAGTTGAATAAACCACTGATTTAGTTAAATCTAATGAACCATTGTCTGATTGGTCCTTACCCTACAGTATAAACAGGCAATACTGTGAAAAATATTCCCTTGCTCTGTTAAACATCACTTTAGAAATATTTGTAAAAAGACTTATTTTCACAGGGGGCAAATTATTATTTTATTCTTCAACTGAATCGCAAAAGATATGGTGCCCATATATAGGCCTACTATGGAAAAGCCAGGGTTTAATCACATGCTGAAAGTTTTGGACACATGTATATTTTAGTAAGCTGCAAATATTTTTCTGAAGTTGAAGGGAATAACAAAATAAAGTCAATATTTGGTTTGAACAATTTCTTTGTCATCTACATATTTATTTTAAGTAGGGGGGAAAAATCGATTTAAATCGTAAATCGGATTTTTTGTGTGTGTGAAGTTTTTATTTTTATTTTTTTAGTTTTGGACACTTTAGTAAGCTGCAAATATTTTTCTGAAGTTGAAGGGAATAACAAAATAAAGTCAATATTTGGTTTGAACAATTTCTTTGTCATCTACATGTTTATTTTAAGTAGGTAAGTAAGTAAATACCGCACACTACAAATTGTGCAACAATTATCAAAATTTTATTAACAACGTTTCGGTCGTATGACCTTCATCAGGTATCTTGCAATATCAATTACAAATCACGTTTAAAAAGACATTCAAAAAACACCATGGCCAATCACTGCAGAGAACCATTAATTAATTATAATGTTTATATAGCCTACTACAAACACTCCCTTCCATAAGCCTACTCTTCTTTTTTTTACTCCAAATAAATAAAATTAGAAGCCAATGAAGATAAAAGCCAAGATGAGAGAAGCAGTCTCGGTAGCATGACAAGCACATAACAAAATGTTTGAATTGTATTTCTGTGGTATCCTTGAACACAGCACCTTCTCATCATGTTGTAAACACAAACTAATGTTAGCGGAAGTGTTTGAGCAGGTCAGACTGTTTGTATTTTTTGTGGCAGGCAGGGATTATGCTAATGTGTTACAGAGTGATATAACAGGCAAAAGACTCAAAAATATAACGACTCGTAAATTATATTAATAAATAATATATAAATAATAATATTTTTATTTATCACACAATTAATAACTCTGCAGACTGTTTTCATTTAAGGATAGCAACGTTATTAGCTGCAAAAGATATACTTTTTCAAAAACTAATATCAACTGCTCTTTAAATCATCACAGAATCATTTTGGGAAATGAGCATGATGAAACATATATTGTGGAGTGGAATCTGGGTTGAGGCAGACTATAGATTCTTACTTGTGCTTGTAAATCATCACTTTAAAAAAAGTTATTTGTTCGGGGGAAAACACTGTTTACACTGAAAGTCAAAAAATCTGAATCATTTAAAAAGTTTCGGTGCCATAGTTATTGTTTGTTATTCATGTTTTACTTTGTTACTTGTCTGGTCAGGCAAGTAAAATTCTCTTTCATATTCCTCTTCACAAAAACCACTTGTCCCAGACAAGGGTTAATGCTGAGACTCAAGCCGTGGACAAAAATAAGAAAATCAAGTTTGTGTTGACTGAATATTTTCTGCAACTTCTTCATGAGTCCTTTTTAAAGCAATGTTTAAAAACGTTTTTTATTATTATTATTATACAAACAAAAAAACAAACAAAAAAAAAAAATGTGTAGAGGTATTTAATTCAATGTTTGCATGTAAGAAGCATTAATTCTTTGTTAATTTAATAAATAAATTGTAATTAATTGTTACTAACGTTGTTAATAATTAATTTATTTAAATGCTTTGTATTTTAAAGTACTAACTTGTTAAAAAAATATTCAAATAATTAACCCCTTTATGCTGTTGGGATTTGCACTTATTTATTTTTAAATGTTCCGTTTATCTAAATTGCCTGTGACTTTTATTTCCTTAAGAACAACAAAACAGCTAAAATGTTTAATAGTAGTCATTTTATAATAATCTGAAAGCAATAAATGTGAAAAGAACCATAAAAGAAAGTGGAAAAGAGCTAATAACATAATAACCTCAGCGTAACTCATCTTACACATAAACAGACAGTAGTAGTTCTGGCTACAATGTTCTTCCACAAGATTCATGCAGTTTTGTTAACCTCTAGAGTACCAAAGGTTACAAAGATACAAAAAGTGGTTGTGTGTATCCTTTAAAAAAATGGTAGCTTCAATGATATTTCATTAAATTTTTAAATGGAAGTCTGCTTGTGTATTACAGGTGCTGTGAGAAAGAACCCTGTGTGCCGTGCTGCCACTGAAGATGACATAATTAAACATGCGATACGGTGGTTCAACCTGGCAGCAGACAGGGGAAACGCAAGGAGCCGCCCCTCCTTAAATAAAAAGTAGATCTCAAGCTTATTTGCTGAATAGAATATTATTTATTATTAATTGTTATATTAATTTTACTATTACATCGATGTTGTCAGGGTTTCATGTGTCTGTTTTATGTTCTGTTTCCCATTCAGTTTTATTAGTCACATGTTTCCTTTGTTCAGTTTCCTGCCACTTTTAGTTTAATAATGAATAATAAATAATATTCTATTCAGCAAAGAAGCTTTAAATCTTTCTGTTTTTGTTGTTCTTTTTATATAATACAGTGTTTTTTTTTTTAATAAAATATTTTCTTGGCACAATTTTTTCGATGCATTTTATTTTTATATAATACCTATTCAGTGTGTACATAGTTCTGTTTTGACTAAAAGGATGAATTTAGATCTAACGTTTTGCATGATGTAATGTTTTATTAATATTAGTTAAGTAAAATGTTAAATATTCAAGCTTTTATAGAGGAATGTATTTAATGTTTGATTTGTTAGATTTTAAATATTTCAGACATTGCCCTATACCCCGCACATATGGTATTAATTTTATTTGTGCAAGTCTTAAAAAAGGTCTTAAAAAGTCTTACATTTGAGCTTAAAAATCCTGCAGGAACCCTGCTGTAGCTAGTTTGGGTCAGTAGTAGTTTTGAATGAGGGGTATCCAGAACGAATGATATATTAACGGGTCCAGATCGGATCCGCGCCGCTTTATTGGCGGATACGGATAGGGCCTGGAACGGATCCGGAATCCTTATCCGTTCCGGATCCGTTGCGCTGTGCAAGTGGACTCCGATACGGACCCGTTTTGCGGATCCGTTCCAGAGATTGTGGTACCTCCAGGGCGGATCCGTTCCGGAGTCATTTTGCTATCAGGGGTTACATATCGGACCAATTCCGGACGTCCTCCGAATGTTGCTCTGATTGCTTCTATTGTAAGTCGCTTTGGATAAAAGCGTCTGCTAAATGACTAAATGTAAATGTAAATGTCCGCCAGCGAACGTTACAAAGCGGACGCACTGCGGACCTAAACGGACGTTCGCAACGTCCGGGGGACGTCCCCTGTTTGCTGGGAAGGTGTGTCTTTCCGCTCAGTCGTTTTTTCACCGTATGATTTATGGGCTAATAATACCATAGATTGCGCTCTCTCATTCTGTTTGCTCTGTTTTGGCAAACACTTCAAACTCGTCGATGCAACTTTGTTCATTCATAAAGTGAAATGAACTGTTTTCGACTGCTGTCTTGAAATGGGTGCAATGTGAGTTGTCCTAACATGGCGCTGCGCTTTTAAATGCGTTATTAAACGCGCGTCCTTGAAAGCGGGTACTTTTGTAACTTCTTGGGAAATGCATCAATGATGCGACGTTTCAAATGCGTCCGAAATTACAAAAAAACAAATTCATATATTTAACTGTTTAATCAAAATTATTGCTAGGGACAGTTTGGCATTTGGCATATTGGTAGGGACACGTCCTTATAGGAATAATGAAGAAAAGTCTGAAGAAGAATTTCATGATGGCAAGATGTTTTAGGTGCAGAATTATGTTTAATGACGGAGGTGACCTACTTTCACTTGATGATGGGTTTATGAGCTGTTAACTATCAAAACCAAGTGTTCAGTGGACTAAGAACTGGGAAAAGTTGTTTTTATAACTCACGAGAAGTGGTATTTTGCTTTTCATGTAGCCTGTCTTCTGGGAAATCCAAAGCGTTTTTTGAAGGAAAATGGTCATTGCTGAAGCACTGCATTAGCATGAGCTTTGCTGTGACTTTGACTTTGATTACTGCAGGAACATTATAGTTAACAAGATCATGCCTTCTTTCAGGTAACACAGGTGGGAAAAAGTGCTCTATTTTCGCACACTAATATTGTCCTTAACATACAAAGGCCTATTCTTAGTACTTAAGATAATCTCAAGAACATCGACTCAACTGTGGCATTTAACATAAAAAACATAACATGCTTTTAACGTGAATATATTTAGATAACACTTGTAGTACACTTGAACCTGTCTTTCATACACTAAATTTACTCACCACACATAAAACAGCCTTATAAAATATTTAAAATTTAAAAATAATATATAATAAATATGTCCACAGTTTTGTACTTAAATTCATGTCAAATGTATTGTACCTGTATTTTTCTTTCCTAATCTACATGTTAATGGTGTCTTTAAATGGTCATGTACGCTATATGTTATTGTTAGCACGTTAGCACTTTCAAAGCACAGGTTTAGTGCAAATATGTAACTAGTGAGACATCATGACAATATGGAATATATTGCAAAAACCAAACAAAACATACGGAGTGCAGGCATTCATATGACTCTGGACCACAAAACCAGTCATAAGTGTCAATTTTTCCAAAAAATAAAAATAAAAAATAAAAATAAAAAATATTATATATAAAAAAAATATTATATATATATATATATATATATATATATATATATATATATAAATCTCAAAAATTATATATATATATATATATATATATAAATCTCAAAAATTATATATATAATTTAACTAGGAATATCTTGTACCATAATGATGAAAAAAATGTTCCATTCTTTGTAATTTACAACAATTAAACACAAGGTTTCCCAAACTAGGGTTTGCAAAAGGAACTGCAGGGGGTTGTACGTTTAATGAAAAGCTAACAATTAATTAAATCATAAACAATTAAAATAAAAATAAATAATTTTAAAACAAAGTCCCTTTCAAAACTATTCTGTACACTCAGCAGCCATTTTTGCAATGCCTCCGGCACCTCATACAAGCCCGAGTCTTAATGAATGGGTGAATCAAGAAATCTCAAAAACTGCTTCCTGAATTCACAATTAAAAAACATATGTCAAATCAGCAACAAAAATCAGAAATTAATTGTTCCATGAATGTTGTTTATTATGCTCAAATAGCATTTAAAAAGCTTCAGCTTTTTAAATGGACATCAGGGATTAAAAAAATCTTAGGGGTAGTTAATATATATAATATAGTAAATATTAGTGGTGTCAATCAATAAAACCAAACTAAATAATCACACATTTTTCCTAAAATGAATCGTGATTAATCCTACCTGACATTAAAGTTTTTAATTATAATGTAATAGTGCAATAATTTCACATTCATGCTTCAAATTAATGTAGAAACAATATAAAGAACGTATATTTTTAACATTTGTTTATTTTTTTTAATTACTGAGGGCAAGTATCACTGAATCCATGATTTTTTCCTAATATTTAACCACTGTATATAACCATTCAACATTACAGTATAATTGAGAGCTATCAATTTAACATTTATTAGACTTTTAAAAGTAACTTCTAATTTAAGTAAACTTGATACAATCTTTACATATACCCATTATAATAAATGTCATACAGACTAGTAGCATCTGATGCAATTAATTAAAAAATAATCGCCTGCTATTTTGACACCACTAATATTTGGCAAATGAGGTTTAGATGACAAAATTTTTGGAATCCCTGCATTACATTTAGTTAAGAAATAACGTTAATATGATATTTTTAATGTGTTTGAAGCCTTCCAAAGACATCATAATGCATGGTTAAAAAAAAAAGTTAAAATGAATGTGTTCACCAGTATTGATGCAATGTTGAAATCCTTCTTTTTTTTTGTAAATCCAGTGTGAATGTCAATAAAACTGGAATTTCTGAATGTATATAATTGGTAGGCTGTTTTAGAAAAGATAATTTAGAAGATAAAAAGAATAATTAGGGGGAATCAATGAGTTATGAATAATATATTATATTTTGTGATTAATATGTAATCATGTAATCCATTAAAAAGTAACTGTAGTCTGATTACGAGTACTTTAAAATGTAACTTACTCTGATTACAAGTACTTCATTTTTGTAATCTGATTACGTAATCCAGGTTACATGTAATCAGTTACTACCCAGGTCTGTATATATATATATATATATATATATAGTTGAATTAATTTGAATAAATAAGCTTTCCATTGATGTATGGTTTGTTAGGATCGGACAATATTTGGTCGAGATACAATTATTTGAAATCTGCAATCTGAGGGTGCAAAAAAATAAAAATATTGAGAAAATCACCTTTAAAGTTGTCCAAATGAAGTTTTTGGCAATGCATATTACTTTTCAAAAATTAAGTTAAAAATTAGGTACGAAATTTACAAAATATCTTAATGGAACATGATTTTCACTGAATATCCTAATGATTTTTGGCATTAAAAACAAAAAACAAAATTGATAATTTTGACCCATACAATGTATTTTTGTTTATTGCTACAAATATACCTCAGTGACTTAAGACTGGTTTTGTGGCCCAGGGTCTCACACACACACACACACACACACATATATATATATATATATATGTGTGTGTGTGTGTGTGTGTGTGTGTGTGTATAATATGTTTTTGTTTTTTATATAATTTCATATATTTAATTTTTTTTTTTTCTTAAAAATCAGCATGGTTACAAATGTGATCTTGATTTCATATAGCAGTTAAATAAACAATAAGTTAATATTACATTTTTGACAACACATTGGCTGTTTTTGTTTTGCTTTATTTCGCCTGCAAAAATAATTCCAAACACAGCCACAGCACTGTTTTGCTTCTCTGGGCAACATATGACAGTGTTTCGATCCTGAATGAATCAACTGTTTAAATGATTCGGATCAATTGCACTTGACTTACTTAAGAGTGACTTGCTCATTTTTAAATGATTTCAAATATCAGTATTCAATGTTTTATATTTCAAATATACATTATTTATACATTTGTAACTGTAGGTTAAAGATTTCCATGACCCTCTAAGCTGCATTATCATGTGTGAATGCATCTAAATGACACTTCATATGGAACTTGGAACATATGTTGATGGTGATTTCATTTGTTTAGTAACACCCTAAATGTATTATAATTATAATTGACTGATTAAATGTAAGAATTTGACTCAAAAGATGATGCAAACTTTTAGAGAGAAAATTAGGTGGCCGAGAGAGCTCAAAGCGCTGCAAGTTAAGAAAAACACATGCAAATAGCAAAAGCACCAGCAAATTAAGAAAACATCTTCATCAGTTTGACAGCACATGTGCTGCAAATACTCGCAACACAACCAAATACAGAAACACGCTGCAAAAACAGAAACGCACTGCAAACACTCACAACACAAACAAATTAAGGAACGCTCTACAAAACAGAAACGAGCTGCAAATAGTCACAACACAACCACACACAAAAAACACGCTCCCGAAACAGAAACACATTTCAGATAGACGCAACACAACCAAACACACACATACACACACACACACACACACACACACACACACACACACACACACACGCTGCATGCACAGACCACAACAAGTTGTTGCAGTTGCTTTAAACTTTGCCGATGTGGTCTGTACTTGCAGCAGGTTTCTGTTTTTGGTTGTGTTGCGTCTATTTGCAACGCGTTTCTGTTTCGGGAGCGCGTTTTTTTGTGTGTGGTTGTGTTGTGACTATTTGCAGCTCGTTTCTGTTTTGTGGAGCGTTTCTTAATTTGTTTGTGTTGTGAGTGTTTGCAGTGCGTTTCTGTTTTTGCAGCGTGTTTCTGTATTTGGTTGTGTTGCGAGTATTTGCAGCACATGTGCTGCCAAGCTGATGAAGATGTTTTCTTAATTTGCTGGTGCTTTTGCTATTTGCATGTGTTTTCTTAACTTGCAGCGCATTGAGCTCTCTCGGCCACCGTAGAAAATGGCTTTTGGTAAAAATGTCCATAAAAGGTAAAAATCCATTCCAACTTTTGGAAAATATCCAACAACTTTGCATAGTCCTTATCACAATAACTGTCCCACCAGGCAAACAAAGGTAATACATGAATGGTTAAACGATTGCAAAAAAAAAAAAAAAAAAAAAAAAAAATAATAATTTATTTTAAGGGTTTAAAGTATAGTCTTGTTTAACATTATGTATACCTTTTCTTGGAAATCAGCTGGCAGCAGAAATCACAGAACAGAATGTTATGATTTCATATTAGTAAATGATAAATAATTTAATAATGCAATTGAAAACATTAGGCCTGTATGACAACTAAAAACAACATTAAGGGGAAGTGGCCAACACATGCAGGTGATCAGCCAGGAGAGGGGTTGTGGGAAGTGGAGTTTATGATGGAGTTCAGAGTTCCAGTGATGGTGATTGGTCTGGTGGTGATTGGAGGGAGCCACAGAGACTTGATTCATGACAGAGCCCCCTCCCGATGATCATAACAGTCAGAAAATTAACAAGGGTGGTAGAGTGGAACAGGGAGAAGGATGGGGGCCCAGGTCCATGTGGAGGGCCTAGGAGCTGGTGCAGAACCAGCAGAGAGGCGATTCTAGGCAGAATCGGCAAGGGAGTAGCCTGCCATGGTGGCATGTACAGGGCCGGAGACCGCCAGGGTTGAGCAGGCAGAGCAGACACCCTCCAGGGTGGAGCAGGCGGAGCAGATGCCTTCCAGGGTGGAGCAGGCGGAGCAGATGCCTTCCAAGGTGGATCAGAAGCCCACCAGGGCAGACAACCCACAGCGCAACTCTCAATATGAGCATGGCTTCTGTGGAAACCAGTTTGAGGGCTGTGATTGTTACGAGTCTTGGCTTGAAAACAGCGGCTGGGACGTGACTTGACTCGGGAACAGCGGCTATGATTTGACTTGACTTGAGAGCAGCTGCTGTGACATGACTCAGTTTAGGAACAGCAGCTGTGATTTGACTTGGCTTGTGAGGTGCCACTGAGACGTGACTTGGTGACCCCCACGGTAAACGATGACCCCTCACACAATAAAGCATAGTCCATGAGGACGTACGTAGGCCCTTAAGCCTAAGCCTATAGCTGAGCAGTTAATTTAGACCAAAGTCAAACAAGTCCATCAACAAGATGGGTACCTGGTAAGACAGCTCACAAAACTGTTGAACATAGTCCTCTAATATTAGGCCTCCCTGCTGCAGATGAAGCAGTTGCTTGACTGGGTCCATGCTAGAACTGGGTTGAGAAAATAAAGTCACTGGATCTGGGTGTGGCGAAGTCTTCTGTAACAGTGAGTAGGCGGAGATCCAAACGCAACTTTATTGATCACAGCTTGTGGTACAGCAGGCAGGGTCGAGATTAAACAAACAGGAACAATGTAGACAGGGCTAAAGAATGGTCAGTGTCCGAGCAATGGGTCGAGGCAGGCTGCACTTAATTTTTAATGGATTATCTTATATCTTGACATTGTTTATTTAAGATCTGGACCTTATCTTACTACATCTTGTAGTAATCTAGGGAGTTTTTCCCTAGGAGGTTAATGTTAAAGAGGGGGTACAATGGTGTTTAGTGTATTTAGAGTTGTTAACAGTGTTAAAGAGTTGGATTCTCATGCTAAACATGGACAAAGTTAAAAAAAAAATAAAAAATTGGACAAATGACAGAGAATTTCTTTGCCGAAAATCTTACTTCCGGGTTGGTACAAGTTTCGGCTGTTTTTTTTTTTTTTTTTTCAATCGTGGCATTAATGACGTAATCTGTGGTGGAACTCCTTTCATGAGCATTTCACCCGGAAAAGTGTTGTCCGTGGCGTCCGTGGCGCCCGTGATAACGTCGGCTAGACTGTGAGAAAGAGAGCGTGCCTATCAACGTGCTTCATTCGGCTGCACTCTACAAGGGATTCACTCGGGAAGAACGTCTCTAAAGAAGTGTGGTTTTGGTTGTAAGGCAAAGATAACTTTGCTCAGCTTCCCGAAGAACCCAGCATTACGTGAACAGTGGATGCAGTTCATTTTTCCGGGGCAGCAATGGAGCAATGGCAAGTGTGTGTTTGCTGATGAATGTTTCATATACAAGGCCCAGTTGGATGCTGGATTTGCACATTGTTTGATACTGAAAGATGGAACGGTCCAGCTATAAAAGATCCCACTCATGATTCAGAACTAAAGATGGTAAGTGAAACAGCATCATATTTTTGTTTTATTGGCAATCCTAATGATCATCGATCTTAGCTCCGCCCATGGCGCGCCTCCAGAAGTTCGGCATTTTCCAGAGAAAATCAGAAAGCTGTATATTTCTTTCATAAATATAATAAAACGAAAGACTTTTTGGAGATATTAAGGATACATTACTACTCAGTAGATACACAGGATTAACATGAGATTAGGTGAAACTGTGTATGTTATGTACCCTTTAATTACACTATTATTTTTTTTATTTTTTTTTTTTTTATAATAGATTACATTTTATTTTGATGGTCCCCTTTAGTCTATAAACAACTTTGCAACTACATGTCAACTAACTCTCATTAGAGTATTAGTAGACTTATGTTAAGGTTAGGGTTGGTAGAATAAATTGATGTACTTGCAAAGTTGCTTATAGTTAGAAGAATGTCTGTAGGGAAACCAAAATAGTGTTTGCAGATATTTAGCAGACAGTCTACTAATACTCTAATGGCTGCTAGCTGAAATGTAGTTGCGGAGTTACTTATCAACTATTGACTAAAGAGTGCCATCAGAATAATCTGTTGGGTTAACAAAAGTAACAAAAGCGTGTGTTGGGCATTGTGCAAAAATAATTGATATACAGGGCATATATAATGGCATATGAGGAAAAAAATGTATGTAAGCATACCACTATTGAACATACATACACAAGTAGCACCAGCATGCAGTTTATACAGTAGATTTTGTAAGTGCAGGAGTAGGAACACATATACAAACACATTACATGGTCACTCCATCTGTGAAGCTCAGTTGTGTTGGTGTCCTATGCAGTGCTCCAGTTGTTCCTCACGGTCTAGGAATTTAGAGGACTTCCTGTTGAGTACACCCTATGGGTAAACAATGGTGCAAAAAAATTTTTTTTAAGGAAACTGATTCATTAAGATAAAGGTACAATGATTTGAAGCATAGTTAAAAGATACTGTTAATGCTATTTCTAATTAACCCTCTGGGGTCTGAGGGTGTTTTTGGGCCCTGAAGAAGTTTTGACATGCCCTGACATTTGTGCATTTTTCAGTATCTTAAGGTCCTTAGTGAAGCTTTACTATGAGTTAGTCTGTAATTATGAATAATCATGAACATTGTACCCTCAAATGCTAAACTTTATACTTGACTAACATGGTAAAATAATGAGTAAAAGTTTTCACATCTCACATCAACATGCTTTTATCATCTTTTTCAGTTTAATTCATGTGCTTACTAGATTTACTGATTATAGTCATCATAAGGTTGTAATAAACAATAAAACTAGCATACGAATTCTTAATTCATGGGATTTAATACCTCAATTATTTCTTAGCAGTTCTCACTTTGGTTACATAAACTTTGCATTGTTTAAACATTTAATCTGTAAAGTTACTCACACTCTGATTGCAGTCCATGTCGTCCATCTTTGGTGATCCAATTCCTTAGGTGGCGCTGTTACAAAAAATAGGGTCCTAGAAATGCGGTCCTAGATCTGTGGTCCTGAAACTGTGCAGGAATATACTATTGGTTTGAGCAGTGAACATGTGATCTCTCCTTAGTATTCATGGCCAGTACTGCCAGTAGTTGTTTTACTTTTAAAGTAGTTTTACTTTTCTGTAGTTTTTCAGTAGTCATACTATTTAACATTACCTGAGCAGTTGAAAGCTGAGCGTTTCAACTGCTTCGTAAAATGAAAGTACAAAGCAAATGGTTCAAATAACTCAAAATAAGGTTACGGTCACATGCATGAAATTTGCGCTCATTACTGCATCATTAAAATCATTATTCGCAGATAGAAAGTAATAGTTTAAATGCAGTAGCATTTTATTGTATGAAAATAAGATAAATAAGCTTACATCATGCAAAGGTGTGACATAAAATGCCTATTTTAAAGCCTTTTTTTTTTACCTTGGCTTACATAAAGATAAATAAACATACTAATGTCTTTGAAATACCTTTATTTCATGCTAAGTATAAATGTACATTTATGTTCTTAATAAAAAATACCTTGCAGGTTTACTTTTAGTATCCTATACTAAACTGCTATAAAGTGTGCTAATGATGAACTGAAGTATATTTGATTTGCTAAAGTGAAACTATTGCGAGTAAATTTCAGGTGAACTTTAAATATCTTGCATTTAAAGAGAATACAATCCTCAGCAATAGTGACATTAAAACACGTTTTATGCTTAATATTAAGAAATTTGAATAAAGTTTTAATTATATTTTTTATGTCAACGTCTCGAGGGATGTATTAGTAAATATGTTAATAGATTTGAACTATACTTAGTTTAAAATAAATGTATTTTAAATATATTTATTTTCACTAGGGTAAATTTCTACATATGCCATGTCATTTAACTAACATCTAAAAGTGGACAAAAGTGTTTTATTTATTGTGATTTATTTTTGTTGCCCTTACTCGCTGACTCCATAGAGGCAAAAGTGTAATTTGCACCTGACTAAGTATATAAAGAATTTAGGGAAAGCATTTAAATAATGCTGTCAATACACTTAAAGTATGCAGAATCTAATCATTATTAATCGAATCGCATCAAATTTTATTGTGAATCATCTAGAATCGAATCTCAAAATAACTATAGTAATCACTGAATAGTCGAAATGCCACATACTGCACAGCCTTTGGTCTGTGAATCTATAGTATGGTCAATGACGTCAAGTTGACCATTCAAAAATAGCGAACATGCTTGGAGTGTTTGCTTGTGCATTATTTTACAAAAATAAACATACAGCCTAAGCAAGCAAACCAATAAATAAACCTTGTGAGGGAGCATGACTTGGAACTCCACTAAAACACTTCAGGCTATTAAAAAAATAAAAAATACAAGCCCTCATAGCTTAGTGACTTGATTCAGTTTTTTTTTTTTTCATTATATATATTTTTATTATTATTATTATTATTATTAAAATGAAACCAAACACAAACAAAGCAATAAAACTTATAAATAAAATATTATAAAGTAATAGAACTTGGACCTCAAATAACAATTGTAAATGTATAAATATACAAACAAATGAATAACAAAAACACTGAAAATAAGGAAGCAAAAAATGCAATTATAAATGTGCAATTGTTAAAACCAAATCAAAAGTGTAAACATGCACGAGTGCTAAAAGCAAACTTAAAATAAAGTAATAAAACTTGTAACACAAAGTAATATTTAAAAAAAGAACAGAATACAGAACAACAATTTTAATTGTATAAATATACAAACAAATGAAGAATAACAAAAATAACGGAAATAAGGAAGCAAAAAATTATAAATGTGCAATTGTGTTAAAACCCAAATCAAAAGTGTAAACATGCATGAGTGCTAAAAGCAAATCAAAAGTATATACAGGCACCAGTGCTTTAGAGTCTAAATAAGTGAATGTTTATGCAGCGGCTTCATCAGTTCGTAACCGCTGATGGTGTGTGCAAGTGTATTGCATATCCGCCTCCAATCTCCGCTGAAGCTGCTGGCAAAGATCAGACAATTGTGGGTTCCTGTGAGGTGGAGACCTCACAACCCACGCTGGCCTCCCATTAATTATGGCGTCCTCCTTATCGGACATCAGTTCCACCACTGCAGTCTGCCAGAGTTCTCTTTCGGCATCTGTTTGAAGGAACTTTGACTCCAGCAACTGCAAAACACACCATGTTAACAACCAGAAATATACGAAACAGTGGTGAATTTCTAAACTTACCCATCTTTTCCTTTGTCTGCTTTTAGCCCTATCTTTTGGGCAGCCGTGGCCTAATGGTTAGGGAGTTGGACTTGTAATCAAAAGGTTGCAGGTCGAGTCCCAGGTCTGGCAGGGATTGGCGGTGGGGGGAGTGAATAATCAGCGCTCTCTCTACCCTCAATACCACGACTGAGGTGAGACCCTTGCCGGTGAGCAAGGCACCGAACCCCCAAACTGCTCCCCGGGCGCCGCAGCGATAGCAATATGGCTGCCCACTGCTCCGGGTGTATGTTCACAGTGTGTGTGTGTGTTCACTACTGTGTGTGTGCACTTGGATGGGTTAAATGCAGAGCACAAATTCCGAGTATGGGTCACCATACTTGGCCACACGTCACGTCACTTTCACTTTCACTTTCACTTTCACTTTCATCTTTTCCTTTGTCTGCTTTTAGCCCCGGCAGTCTCTTTGCTCAGACCTTCCCTTGTTGAAGGATTTCTGCAGAAGACTGAGGAAAGGGAAGGGCAGGGAAATTTATCACAGGAAAATGAAGAGGATTAGCAGCAGGTTCAGTATTGTCAATTGTAAGTCGTCTTGTTATAATTTACTTCTGGTATTTGTAATGTAGAGTATCTGCAAATTCCTTAAATGTTCATGTAAATTAAAATAGGAAAAACTCAGTTTATTGAGAATAAGTATAAGGGATAAATGCACATGCAGCCACCATCATCATCACAAAACAATCCAGACCCTGGTGCAGCATATGATTTGAATGTATAGGCCTACATTTCCTAGGCTACTATCAGATTTACTGTATGAACAATAGGGAAAAAGCAGCTCCTATAATTTCAGAATCAGAATCCAGCATTCAGAGAGATTAGGATTTAATTATTTAGTGCATGTATGTGATGAGTGATTAGATTTTTCTGTTGTAGTTTCAGATGAAGATCCAGATACACTATCCTGGGCAGAAATGTGTATGAATCACAAATAAAGTACAACTCCGAAACCAATGAGAGGAACTACAGGAAGATCAGAGCGATGGACATGCCTGTATTTTTTAATGTGAACATTAGTAAGAAGTAGATTCAAAATGAAGCCAGTTTCCTGGATCTGTGCAGTAAAATAGAGATGATGGTGAAAGAAAATAAAGGGATGCACTTCAAAATAATATATTTGAAGAAATGCACGAAGAAGAAGAAACTGGGTGGATTGAAGGAGTACAAATGGCTAAATTAATCTAGACTTCTGATTGCAGATCCATCAGATCCTCAAACACTGTTTGATCCTGTCATTTGTCTCTGATGCTCTGGTCGCATCTGATGCTGCTGATGAAGATCAGATCTGATGATCCTCATTCACTTCAGGAATCTCAGCAGTTCATGATCATTACCGTCATCATCACATCATTCTATCAAACTTAATTCTATCAAACGTAATATCACTCTTTACATTTACATTTGTGACCCTGGACCACAAATAGCCAAAAGCCAAAATCCAAAAAATATACTGATTGTACATTATTATTTTATGCCAAAAATCATTAGGATGTTAAGTAAACATCATGTTCTATGAAGATATTTTTGAAAATGTTCTACCATAAATATATTAAAACGTAAGTTTTTGATTAGTAATATGCATTCACATTCAGTATTTAGAGTATTCCTAACATACCATACATCAGTGGAAAGTGTATTTATTCCACTTTATATAAGATGTATAAATCATAATAAAAAAATAAAAAAAAAAAAGTAAAAAAAAATAATAATAACCTTATGACTGGTTTTGTGGTCCAGGGTCACAATTGGTCATTTAGCAGACACTTTTATCCACAGCGACTTACAAATGAGGACGATGGAAGCAAGCAAATTTGATAAAAATTGTTAGGAGGTCAAATATGATGTGTATGACTGTGTCAAATATAGGTCGAAAAAGGACTGTTATTGTACTAACTGTTGAATATTTGTGGAAAAAAAAGAGATAATTTTAATGTTAAAATCATTCAAACACATACTGGGCTAGTTGTAAGAGATTTCTGCTCATGTCTCCTTGTAATACAGAGCAGTAAATATCAGACATCCATCCAATTGTCTTAAGTTTAAAGGAACTGCGTATCTGTCGATCTGTTGATCGTTCCATAAAATCTTGCATTTACAAAGCAAATCTCAGTTTTTAAAGTTTTGAAATTATGTATTTTATATGTACTGTCAGTTTCATAATGTCTTCTTATTTCTGTCTTTTACTGATCTTGTCAAGTTGATATTTCATTAGTTTGCTACTAGAGTTCAAGTGCAACCTTAAGTCAGAACTGGTAATAAAACATTCTTTTTATAAACCATTTGTAATGTTTTTTTTTAATGCTTAGGTACAACTCATAATACAGGCATTCTAGTAATATTATGCTTTATAGTATTATAGTAATTATAATATTATATTAATTTTATATGAATATTATGCTAACTCCATTTATTTGTAATTTTTAGCAGAGGGTAATGTATCAGATTCAAAATGTTTTAATGCTAATGCTGCATCTGCCATTCAAAATTTGAGACTAAGTAAGCCAACTGTAGTAGCCTATGTAGTGTCCGTTAATGAAGAACAGAAATATACGCCGCCATGTGACTCACATTAGAGAGTGCACTTTTTTTTTCTTTCTTTTTTTTTTTTTCCAACTAGATTCCAAGACGATATAAAGCTGCTCAGTGCAGCGCTTCTCCATATCCACTATAGCTTCAGGAGGACTTCAGAAGGGTCCACTTAAGGTATGAAATATATATTTTTAAGCAAATGTCTGTAATATAAAAATATGTGTTTGAAGTAGGCTATATATAAAAAAAAGAGCGACTCTAATCCAGACAGTGGTGCTCGATATGAAAGCTGCGGTGATAAAATCCATTCAGTGAGTGTTTAGTGTCCTTTGTACAAAAAAAAAAAAAAAAAAAAAAAAATATATATATATATATATATATAACGTCACATAATTACATTTAAATGTTCATGCGGAATAAAATGTAAAATAACACGCAACCCTTTTGACACGATGCTTCAAACGATAATAATAATAATACTGTATTTGCACTGAATTGGAAATGACGTTATTTTAATATAGTCAGTCATGAACTAAAGTGGGCCAGTCTCCAGGGCTGAAAAGGAGTCCCACTGCGGCCCTGATCTCTAGTGTAGTAATATGCTGATGAAACATCTGCTCACACAGCGCCACCTTCCTGTTGACTTTAGTTTTATGTTCTACTCAGTAAATCTAAACCCGCTCATCAAGTCCTTTAGAGTCACTAGAAAGTTTCAGGCATGTGTTGGGAGTTGGACGCTTCTGAGAATAATTCACTCTTTTAGCGCCCTCTGCTGTCTACAAATTGAACCTCCATCGCCAGATGAAATAATATCAGATAGGACTATACTGAAAGAGATGCTTTGTATTTGTTTGTAACCAGCTATTACTGAAGTATGACCACTAAAATACAAATTCTATGAAGTAACTAATGTTATTATTATTATTATTATTATTATTATTATTATTATTATTATTATCATCATTATTATTATTATTATTATTATTATTATTATAAAATATGACAGAATGACAATGCATATAGCTAACATTTACAGTCCATGTGAATACACACTGCATTATATTTCTAGTCATTTTGTGAGAATTGGACTAAAATTGTTATTTATCCTTATTTGCTGGAAACCATTGTTTTGATGTATCATAATTTGCTTTTTTTTTTTTTTTTTTTTTGAAATGCTAAATTATAAAAGACAAGAACTTTAGCATTAAAATGCACAACAATACACCTTTTTCATATAAAAAAAAAATGAATTTGTTGTAAGTAAACTCTTGTCATTCAATAATGCAATCATTTGTTCTGTGGTTTAACATGCACTTCTTTTTTCAGCATTGCATTATGGACATCGTCAATATAACCTGTGCAGAGATTCAGACTGCAGTGGGTTTTGTGTATGTGATTCTGCCTGTTATAATGAATCACACCAATAATCCTGACTGTGAGCAGAGCTGGTGTTTAGAGGTTAGTGTGTTTCTGTCCTCAAACTACACCATTATTCACACACATGATATGATTCTCATGTTTTATTTGTTCAGGACGGGCGTCTGATAGCAGATCCATCAGATCCTCAAAGACTGATTGATCCTGTTATTTCTGTCTCATCTGATCGTGTCGTCACGTCTCTCTGTGTGAATCTGAATTATCAGATCATCTGTGATTCTGCTGATGAAGTAAATCAACTCAATCTCTCTCAACATTTATCTGTTTAATATTAATATATTATTATACATGCTGCTCTAATGCTACTTTTCTTCATTTCAGTCTCATTTCAGTCATGAGATCAAGTTCAGAGGTGAGAGAAACAGTAAAACTGATTGAGATCAAACTCTGTGTTGAAGTGAATCTTGAAGTGAATCATGATGATTGTGGATGTGTTTTTCAGTGAGGAATGAACCTGCAGTGACTCCAAACTCAGGTGAGTTTCAGCTGATAGACGTCTGATTATTCACTAAGGAAACACTGGTCTGATTCACACTCAATACAATTCAATCTCAATATTGGCTCATATTGGTGATCATTGTGTGTTTTTAAAAATCTTCAAAATAAAGTGACTCCAGATCTCCAGCATTCGGGTAAAACATTAAGAAAGTGACATCTGTGGTTTGATTCCTGATATTATTTTCATCATGTTCATATATCAGATGATTTCATTTGTTCATTTATTTATTAATTTGTTCAGTCAGTCAGCTGATTGTATTTTCTATCACTTGTATAGATCATTTCTGGTGGCTTTTAGCTGTTTTCATCATTGCTCTTCTCATCTTCTTCTTGATCTGTTTGATGAAGCAGAAAGGGATTTTCAGGTGAGTCCTGATCAATCTTGAAGAATCATATACTGAATCTATCAGACGGAATAATCTGTGCTGGATGTGATAATATGTAATAATCAGATGAAATCTGTTTTGTTAGATATTTTCAGAGGTTAATCTCTCAGCGTGACGACGATTAATCAGTAATCAGGTGAGTGATTTCTGTTTATGAACAACACTAAGACCATGGGTTTGATTCCCACAGAATGAACGAACGAATCAAAGGAGCTCCCTGAATGCGTGAGAGTCATTCAGATAAATTAATAAATGTAATGGAGTGAATCACTTGAACACTGAAGGAGTGAATCACTTGAACACTGAAGAAGTGAAACAGGCAGATGCTGTTGAATCTCCATCTGCTGTAAATTAATCTTTGTCTGAAACTGTTTTTCTCAGGGATCCTGAATCTGGTGTCCAGATGAGGTTCAAATCTGATAATCCTTGTTCACTGAATGAATCTGAATCTGAGCAGATGAACAGCTCCATGTTTAGAGGATGATTGAATCAACATCTCAGGACATTTTGCTATTGACTCAAACTCAGGTTCAGAAAACAGCATTTGCTGATTGTGATTTTGTCTTTGTGATTTGTTACAATTTTATATGCATTAGACATTTGAACATACTACATCCATTGCATAATAAATAAGACATTTTCAACCCTAAAGTAACTAATATGTGTAAAAAAAAAAATGCCGTCTTTAATTTTCTTTCGCTGCCTCATGGTGTTTTCACTGCCGTTTTATTATTATAGCACAACTCTGCATGACATGAAGGCATTTATCATATTTCCATTTTAAAGGAAAAGCTATGCATTTTAAAGCACTATAGCAATAAAGCTTACTGGACTTACTGGACCATAGATGCTGTTTCTCACATTAATAAATTAGTCAGATCTGAGCTGTCTGTGTAGGGAGCAATGAAGCGCACTAATTCTGTGATTTAATTCTGTGATCAATTCTATCAATAAAAATAAATTTCACATTTCATTACATTTCAGGGTTTTTATTGGCAATATTTTTTTTACTTTTGAAGCTTTCAGTCTTGATGTTGTTGTTTTGAATGTCCAGTAGACGGCACCAAAGCATTTAAACTGATGAAGTGAAACCGCTTTTATTCATAAAGCTTTCCTTTGATCACGTGACGATTATTATACAGCATCATTCTGGAGATTATTGATAGAATTAATAAAGTTTATTAAAGAAGCACTCTCGTGAGTAACGTGTCTCTGTTTCTGGTGGGCGTTTTTCTTTCGGGTGTGTTCAGTATCTGCTCATTCCTGTTCTCAGCTACACAATGAGATCCCATCACTTATTGAATGAGTTTCCCAAATGATTTCAGTCAAAGAGACATGTGTAGGAAGAGTTTTAATCTTAAACGCTGGACTGAGACGCTTTATCAATCTGTTCATGTGACTGTGACTGGAATAAAGCTGCAGAATCAGTGCAGATTATTACTGACAGAAACACTTCTTTGTATCTATGAGTATTATTTTCAGCTCATGAAGTTAAATTTTGTTCTTGGTTTAGAGTAAAAGAATAGAGTCAGTGCCTTCACTGTAAAAAAAAAAAAAAAAAAAAAAAAAAAAAAAAGTTTAAACTTAAAGTGTTAATACGTGAAAACGTTGATATTTGAGTTGAGTAAAATTTTAAGGCAGCATGAACACTTTTTTTAAATCAATTTTTTTTTTTTTTTTACAGTGTTCTTCGAAATATAAGTGTCGTGGGAGGGCACGTATACGAGATTGAAAGGGCACTTATGCTTTTGGACCTCAAAGGGGCAGGGGCTCGAGCCCCTGGCATACCACTGGACTCCAGTATCTCTTTCTTTGCTTCTTTTGTTTTTTAAATGTTTCTGCACACACAAATAATATTGTGTTTTATACATATTATTGAGCATATACAAAATTACTTATAGTAATAGCCAAAATACATACATATAGCAAAAATCAAAAATACATTGTATGGGTCAAAATATTCCAAAAAAAAAAAAAGCAAAAATCATTAAGATATTAAATAGAAATCATGTTCCATTAAGATATTTTGTAAATTTTGTATTGTAAATGTATCAAAACATAATTTTTGATAAGTAATGTGCATTGCTAAGAACTTCATTTGGACAACTTTAAAGGCGATTTTCTCAATATTTTTTGTATTTTTTGCACCCCCAGATTCCAGATTTCAAAGAGTTGTATCTCAGCCAAATATTGTCTGATCCTAACAAACCATACATCAATGGAAAGGTTTCGTGGTCCAGGGTCACATCTATCATTTTACAACATTATATATATTTTTTTAATTGGTATGTATTTAGGCTACTATTTCATGACTGCAGTCCAATTACAGGCTCATATTTCTGGTGGAACTGATAAACAGATTGTGATTATCTTCTGATTATTTTAGCCAAATTTTATATTCACAAATCAAAAGTAAGTCAAAAGAAACCATCATATATTACAGTCTGTAATACTGATCTTAAAATTTACTGTCAAATGCTTTCTAATCTGAGATCCCAAAATAAGGTTTTTCAAATTTATGTAACTGCCCTGGAATTTTTTATTTATATATTTTTTTTCCTTTCTTTTTTTAAATATTATTTTTAGTATATGTCGAATTTAGCACATAATTCCAGATGTACATTGCTGGCTAACTTTTTTTTATTTTTTTTATTAAATTTGAAAATTGGCACCTCCGGAAGAATGACGACAGCTGCTGGCGACTGCTTATTGGCTCTCGCATGCTTCTTTAATTGCTGCAACTTGATCTGTTAACTTGTGTTTCAATAAGCACTGCACTGGGAGAAAGACAGTTTTAGATTTACATACAACTAAAGAAGGATGAAGCTGAATTTTTGCAATAAAAGCAGGTGCATCATGGGATTGTACGTGGAGATGATTTGGATGAACTACAGACTGTTGATAAATCTGGGAAGCTTAGTTCTTCAGTGAAAGGTATAATTCAGGAATTTCTGCAGAAAAATGAAGTCAACAGTGAAAAATTACCGTGGAACAGATGAAAAGGAGCGCCAACTGTGTCGATTGTAAGTGTTTTGTGTTTGTAAATCTAGTCAGTTCACTAAGGGTCACTTCGATTTCTTTTTTTTTTTTTAAACTATGAGTCGCCAATATTATAGGTTCTGCCTCTGTAGTGGATATTATATTTTAGTGAACTTCTATGAGACCTCACATGTCAACTTGTACAGAGCACATTCAAGGTTTTATTATTTTTTTTTTTAAGAGTTATCAAATGTTTTGACCATGACCCACCCTCCTCTTCTTGGTCTTCAAAGATGACCAAAATTAATTTAATAAAAAAAATGTACATCCTTATGGAAATATGATTATATTTTCTAATTGGCATTTAAATCAGAGTAGTTTCAGATTGTTTATCATAAAGCAACATCTGGTTTTCAAATTCAAATGACTTCCTGTTATGAAACATGTCCACTGTAGAGTACACCATGACTATAAGCATGATTATTATACATTTTTAAAACTATTTAAATTCTTATGAAATATTAGATATTATTATGAAAATCTGGCCAGTTGTTACTCCCATTATGACAATTCTTTTACACACACATATTGCATAAAACTGTTACGACCCCCTATGTCTAAGGGTTTGTAAGCGGAAGTAACAAAGAAACCAGAGGTACTAGAGTGAAGAAATTGACTCAAGTCTGCTTAATTACCAGAAAAAGTAGAGATTTATTTACAAAACAAAAAAAAAACAAACAAAAAAAAAAAACAGTAAACTTAACAGAACAATAATGTGAAAGCAATGGCTCGTTACTTTACTTAACTTTATTGTCTGTTCAGGAGTTCTGGACAGAAATTCATATTTGACACTGGCATAAAAAACATACAATATACACATTACAATCTTTAACCACATAAACACACACATTACCCTATACCAGGGGTTCCCAAACTTTTCAGCCAACGACCCCCAAAATAACAGTTCCAGTACCTCGGGACCCCCACTTTCCTAAAATATAAGCATAATGACAACACAAAGCAACACAACAGTCTTATAACCATAATATTATTTTATAGTTATTTATTCATTATTTACATTTAAACATTAATCTTACCTAATGAGTTGGGTGGGCAACATGCTGGATTTTTGTTTTTAATTCACCTTATATTTTTTATTTATTGGTAAAATATGCTATTTCTAATGCTTTAAAAATTATTTGATTTCTGGAAATCATCTTGCGACCCCTCCTCCTGGTCTTGCGACCCCCTGGGGGGTCTCGACCCCTACTTTGGGAACCCCTGCCCTATACAAACATAAAGAGAGACAGAGGAAGGAAAAAAAAAATACCAAGACAAGTTTAAAAAACATATTTCCAAATAAATATAGTTAAAATAGGATATAAAAAAAAAAGAAACGCACAATACAAACACGAACACGCCAGCGTCTGGGTCAGCACTTGCGCATGCGCCCCAGGTTACCCAAGATTAGTAACTTAATCTTAGGGGAGAGCAAGGCCTAAAACAAAACGTTTTACTAACTAAATGAAGAAACAGCTATCTTACCTCAAATACCCCAAAACAAAAAGAGAAATAAACAACATAAATCTTCCCTTAACTTCCTAACTATACCAAAAACAGTGATGAAATGGTTGTCAAAGAAAAAGGCACTCTCCCCTATGCTTCCCTTTAAAGTTACACAATTCTTTAACCAGTAACAATTAAGAGGAAGATATTCACGGCCAATTTCTCTAGCTTTTCCACAAAGCACTACACTCACCACACATAGTTTATCACAAAGCACAATTAGCCACTTGCTAGTTTACAACAGGAAAACCTGAAGATCTTAAACAACAGTTCACCAAAATGTTCTGGGGAGTAGTGTGTTCCACTACAGCACACACCCAACTGAGTCTATAAGCTCCACTCTCAGCCTCAGCCATGCTGAGGTAATGAGCTACAGGTGGAGGTGATTCTGCCTGTGAGGAGCAGAGAGAATGAGAGAAAGGCACACCAAGCACAACACAGCTTCCAGGCATAACACCACACCCACAAAGGTATATAATAATACAAATACGTCCAAGGACGTAACACCCCCACCACTAAGTTTTATTTGTATTCTTTTGAACTTTACCCCAATGCAAAAGAAGGGTAAAAAAAAACTAAACCCACCTCTCTGCTTAATTTAAGCATTATTGGCCCTTGACAGAGCATCAGCAATGACATTTTCAGACCCTCTTAGATGACGAATATCAAGGGCATACTCCTGTATAATTAATGCCCACCGCATCAAACGTTGGTTTGAGTTTGACATCTGGGCCAGAAAAGTTATGGGTTTGTGATCAGTGTACACTAAGGCCCCGTCCACACTAGTTGTAACGCCACACCAGCAGAGGGAGCCTTCCCCAGAGTACTGACTGTCAGCTCTTCCTCTGCTTTCTCCACGCCCACTTCCTTCTGGCGGCCATTTTAACCGGGCCCAAACAACAGCCTAGTGCGAAGTATTGCCAGCTCATCACTGCATACCAAGCGTTTTCTTTACCTGTCTGTTTCTATCGTGTTTTGACCTATTGCCTGTTATTTCCTGACTATTGTTTTTTGGATTACCCCTTGCCTTGACGACTCGGATTGGACTGATTATTGTGTTTGAACCTTTTGCCTGATTAATTGACGCTGAGTTTGGATTACGTTTGGATTTGTTTGCTGTCTCTATTAAACTCTGCACATGGATTCTACTCCGGCTTCCGCCTCTGGTTCATTACACTAGTATGTATCCGGGTCATTTTCGTTGCGGATGCAGTGTTCGTCCACACTAATACGGTGGAAAACGGCTCCGGAGACGGAACGATCTAATTCCGCCAGCTCCCACGAATTCATCTGAATGCAGATCTGATCCGTCACTGTGTGGACGCCTGAAAAAAACAAGTCCATGGGATACGCCATGGGACCATGTCACTGACACTGCGCCTTTCTGATTCGCTGGGTTCATGACAATGGTCATGTGATGCTTTTGCAGGAAACCGCGTAGCTATAACTACTTGCTAGCTGCAAGCATTTGAACCTTCTGTAATAGCTGCATGACCCAGCTGGACAATCCAACGCGCCCCATTGACTTTGTATTGCAGGAAGCTCCCTCCTTGTCATTTTGGACTTATAACAAAAAACTGAACAATGTCTAAAAGCTGCTATGAGATAGACAATCTATAAAACACAGAACTATGTTTATATAAACTGTCAACCCCCCCCCCCCCCCCCCCCCCCCCCCCCCCCCCAAAAAAAAAAAAAAACCGTTTAAGAACAAAAAAAGTTGTAGATGTCAGAGTATTTAACTTTGGGCCATTCAGTTGGATAATTTCTCCAGCAAAAAGAAGGTAAGGAAATGAAGCACAGACATAGACTAATACATTTTAGATTTGCAGTATATCTCCTCATCTCAGCGTGGTGAAATAATCCTTTGACAAATAAAAATAAAAAATGAAAAAATAAACAAATTAAAAATAAAGAATGTTTACTGACCAATTAATTTTCCCGTCAGTGGGTGTAGTTCTCTACTAATATGACACGTTGAGCTCTACTTGTGTGTCCTTAAACACACTTTTTTTGGGTTGACAGCTTATAAAAACTTTATTCTGTGGGGTTTAGCTCATTTACTGTACACATTGTCACATATCAGGTTTTAGACATTGTTCTGTTTTTTTTTTTTTTTTTTTTGTTATTAGTCAAAAATAACAAGAAATCAGCTTCCGAGGCAGAATCTAAAAATGAAAAAATGTGAAATCCACTAAATCAGATTGTATGGTTTTTAAACAATTAATTGTTGTTTGAAGGTTTTCTTTCCACTTGTCAAAAAAAAAAAAAAAAAAAAATCACAAATTTGACATGCCAATTTCTACCTTTTATTGATCTTGTCAAGATGATATTTCATTAGTTTGTTACTAGATTTCAGGTGTAACCTTAAGTCAGAACTGGTAATAATAAACCATTGCTCAACAGTTTGTAATGTTTTATTAATGCGTACAACCCAGAATGCAGGCATATTCTAGCAATATTATGCTTTTTAACTCCATTTATTTCTGTATTTTTTTTTTTTTTTTTTTAGCAGAAGGTAATGGCATTCGATATAAAATCAGCCATTAAAAATCAGAGACCGAACAATGTGGCAGTAACTGTAAACTGAAAATATCCGTTTGAATAAGACTAAGTTAGGCTAATGTACTGTGTGTTTTCGGATAATCTCTCAGCTCTTCTGGAGCTGATTCAAATGAGCCGTTTAGAGCGAGTCTGCGACGGATGCTGCGAAAAGTAAGTTACTAATGTCGAAATTAAGATTATTGTAAATGAAAATCATATTTAGGTCAAAACGGTCACTTGTTTGTGAACTAAATCTGCTGTAAAGGTGATCTATTTAAGCCCACTAGACTGTTTTTGGTCAAAAACATTTGGTCAAAACATTAAAATAACACAGATTAACGTTAAATAAAATAGCTCATGCACGTTTATATTTTCCTACTGTTGCAATTTAGCAGTGACGCCTGTTTTTATATTATCATTATTAATCGTTTGGATCAACTATGAGCAGACATATGTTTATTCATAATAACTGTTCTTAAAATAAGTAAATATTGTTAGCTGGTGCTAACTATCTAGCTAACATGCTTGCTGGTGCAAAGTTGAGGTAATTTTTTTGATATAAAGTCAAAATATTTTTATTTAACCACCAGATAGATGGGCATCTGAGAATGATGTAGGTGTCCCTCACTGACTCACAGTAGAGAGTCTGGCTATTTTAAGAAAACATGGGTGGAGTTTAGAACTTTGTGGGTGGTCAGCTGCAGTGCTCATATAAAGCTGCTCAGTGCAGCAATTCTTCACATTCAGCAGCTTCAGGAGGACATTCTTTCAGCTTTCATCTCCCATCACTTATTATTTTGGCCAAAGATCCCCTAAAGGTATGAAATATTTTTTAATGCATTTTTAATATATATATATACAAAAATATGTGTTTGAACTATGTTTACAAATAAATAAATAAATAAATAAAACAACAACAACATGGTTTAACTGAATGAGCAACTCTTTAATCCAGACAGTCTGCTTGTTAAAATCCAGAAATAGTGCTGTGAAAAAATCCTGCTTTTATTAGAATATAATTCCTCCTTTCCTTTCCTTAGTGTCCTCCGTACTGAAAAATAAGATACTGCTTAAGATATGTGATTGTCCTTACATGAGTTTAACATGCAACATCAGTTTTACAAAATGTACAGGAGTTTATGCTTAGTAACTTAATTAATATTTTTATAACATCACATAATTGCGTTTAAATGTTCATGGATATAAATAAATGTACATTATTTACGTAAAACAACTTGTGACTCCTTTGAAGAAATTCTTCATGCTACATTGCTCGATTCACAGTATTTGACTGTTCTATGTTTTTTTTTTTTCTCTCTCTCTCTAGGATAAAACATGTTTTATTGAAAATTATCAAAGTGTCATGTCCTGGTTCATAGTATTTCTCAGGAAAGTCTTGATCCTCTTCAAAGTAGAGAAGCATTTCTCTGACTCATGGCCGATTCGCGTCTAGTCTTTCTTCTAGACAGTTCCTATCTGTTTAGTCAGTTAAATTAAAAAGTAGACTAAGTAGATTAAGTTTACTGCTGCTAGTTGGTCAAATTAGTGCTAGTTTAGTTTATGCTACTGGACTTGTCTGATGTTAGTTCCTTTTATTTGTCACTAAAAGATGTCATGCCATTATCTTGCTCCTGTGTGTAAGTGGATAAAATACTTTGTTCACAAAATAATATATTTAACCCTTGTGTGGTGTTTATATTTTTGTTACCCAGCCAATGTTTGTGGGTCTGGTGGACCCGCTGCATTTTTGGGCTTTTATTTCAACACAATTAAAAAAAACTATATGTTAAAGGACTCAACAGATGTTTACTTCATCCCAATTCCAAGCAATATTAACAATTTATATAGTGGATATTTGACCTTTGCCTTTGTTAGACCACATTTATAAATTAGAGTGCTATAACCAGAAACACAAAACTCACACTTTCACTCATTCTTACAGACTCTTTCATTCTCTCTCTCTCTCACACACACACACACACACACACACACACACAAAAACACACATGTCCAATATTGATATCAGTTCCAGACAATAGTAGGAAAGAGTGAAAGGACACAGGACCTAAACATTCCACACTTTTATTACCCCCAAAAAACATTAATTTGCATTTTATGCAGCAGTGATGACATAGTTTCATGTTTTACTCAGTCAGTCCAAACCTGTTCATCAAAGTCACTATAGTTTCAAACATGTTAGTTTGGGTTGAACGCTTCTGAGAATAAACCACTCTTCTAGCGCCCTCTGCTGTCTGTCCGCATGTAAATATTGCAGGCTAATACCTCCGTCGCTAGATTAAATAACATCAGATAGGACTATATTGAAAGAGATACTTTGTGTTTGTTTGTTTGTAACCAGCCTTTACTAAAGTGTGACCACTAAAATGCAAAGTCTAAGAAGTTACTAATTGGCAGGGCCGTCACCAGAAAATCTTCAATCTTAAATTCCAAACGAATTTAAAGACAAACTGAAAGGCACCGACATCTCTCATTTGGCACAAACAATTTGGAAACAAATATTTCCCACAAGAGGCACAGGCGCGATCGCTTAGAATTTTTTCTCATAGGAAAACAATGGAGACAACTTAAAATACTATGTCATTTTTGGTCATATAGATATAAGATATTAATCGGAACTGTAAAAGGTTGAGAGCGCGCAGATGAAACGTGGTCATGTTGGCTTATTTTCGGAGTCTGCTTTGTGGGAACAGATTTGGGAGTTAATTATAACGAAGCACGTTGAGACTTTGCTCAAGCACTTTTTAGATTGACAAAACTAGCATTTCAGATGCTGTGCAAAGAGATCGGTTCTTTGGTTAGTCCAGTTAGTCTCGGTGTCAAAAGTATTCACATTCGTTACTAAGGTAGAAGTAGATACTAGGATTTAAAAATGCTTCTATAGAAGTTGAAGTATGAACTCAAGCTCTTTACTCAAGTAAAGGTGTAAAAGTACTGGTTTCAAAACTACTTAAAGTATAAAAGTAAAAGTAATGTAAAAAAAAAAAAAAAATGCCATTAAAGACAAACACTATGCCAGAGGGGCCTATTTTGCACTACCCCACCTCCAAAAGGCCATATGACTATAATGTTATTTTAAAATGTTAATGTTGATAAATTTGGTACTAGACTACCTGTTTTGGCCACATATATGCCCATTAATAAATTAATGCATTTTAGTACAATGGAAATACATTGAGATACAACTATTTGAAATCCTGAATCTGAGAGAAAATATTGAGAAAATCGCCTTTAAAGTTGTCCAAATTAAGTTATGAGCAATGCATGTTGCTTATCAAAAATTAAGTTTTGATACATTTACGGTAGGCTATGAAATTTACATCAATACACAATATTTACACAATATCTTAATGGAACATAATCTTTACTTAATATCCTAATGATTTTTGGCATTTTTTATTTTTTTTTTTTGTATAATTTTGACCCATGCAATGTATTTGTGGCTATTGCTACAAATATACCCCAGCGACTTAAGACTGGTTTTGTGGTCCAGGGTCACATTTGTCAGCTATGTCCAAGTGTTGGGGGTAACGAATTACAAAGTTAGCATAGCCTACTTATCACAACATTGTCAATTTCATTGTCAGTCGCAAACCCTAATTTATTCAGACGCCTCTCTACCAAAGGAGGACAAAGAGAAAGCACCCGTTTGATAAATGAGCCAGTAGTGGAGAAATAACTTTTAAGAAATCTTTTTTGAGTAATGACCCCAACACTGGCTACGTCATTGCTGGAGTGTGACGTGATTTGTGACATGTGCAGGTGCGATGGATCACGTACAAACCAGATGTAAATTCTCTGGCGCAAAAAAAAAAAAACTTGTTTTATTTTATTTAAGAAGGAAATGGAGCATTAAATCCAAACTATATGTTTTTCCGTTAAACAAAAGGCAATGAAGCTGTAATATTTTTGTATAAATTTATATACAATATAAAGTTATATTGTATATAAATTTATACAAAAATATTACAGCTTCAGCCCCCCCCCCAGTGTAAAATTGTTATGTACATGTTTACCTGTATGTTGATTTGTTCTTGTAAATAAAAAAATTAATAAATTAAAAATTAAAAAAAAGGATCGCGTACAAACCAACAGGATATCGGCAAGGTATATGTTTATACTTCTCATCCAACCACAGTCAAATACACACTATCCAGGTGGAGCGATTTATCTGTATAGGTTTTTTTTTTTCTCATGACAAGCTCGAATGAAAACAAGCCGAAATGAAATAGGAGTAACAAGGCTATTTTTAAAATATAAGGCAGTGGTCTCAAACTCAATTTCGGGAGGGCCGCAGCTCTGCACAGTTTAGCTCCAACCAGCTCCAGCTCACACCTGCTTGGAAGTTTCTAGTTACTCTGAAGAGCTTGATTAGCGGGATCAGCTGTGCTTGATTAGGGTTGGAGCTAAACTGTGCAGAGCTGTGGCCCTCCCGAAATTGAGTTTGAGACCAATGATGTAAGGAGTAGAAAGTAGGCCTACAGATAATGGCACGAAAATGTAAGAAGTAGAATTAAAAAGTCGTCTGAAAAATAATTACTCCAGTAAAGTATAGATACCCCAAATTTCTACTTAAGTAACTTTGTTACTTGACACCTCTGGTTATGCTTTCGCATCACACAGTCACATGTATTTTTAATGTGCATTGGGTGTTTCCATTGTAGTTTGTGCATGTTTTCTTACCAGTTAAGAATTTAACCTAGTTGTGCGCATACGTTTTAGAAATTATGTGCATCTCGGCATTTCCAGCCAGAGTTTTTTTTAAGACAATATACCAAAATGTGCATTAAAAAAAGGCTTATTAGCTACATATTAGAGATTAGTTGTGTTTTTAGCTAAATTATTTGGTTGGTAATGTTTATTGCAAGATCAGAACAAATTCATATTTTTCATTCTCAGTAGTAAGTTCAAATTCTGAGAAGCGTCATTATTGATGCTGATGACAGCATTGTCAAATCTTATGGTTTTTAATTTATGTCAATGTTATTTTATTCTAACATTATTTTAATCACTACGATGATCGATCAGTACTAAAATTAGCTTTTTGTGTCGCTGGTTATTTTTTTTCAAAAGCCTATATTCATTCTTTGGCCTGTACAATGATTGTAAGCAGTTATTAGGTCTGTCAGACTGAAGATATTTTAGCGGTAATGTGACCAAAATAATTTAAGACCCATCAAATCTGAATTTAAGACATTTTAAGACTTTTTAAGGACCCGCAGACACCCTGAAAAAAGCTCTAATTGAGGGATTTGAACTCTTGACATCTGGCAACCGCAATTATGAAAGATTGTGGAGGCTCGATACTAATGTAAGAAAACACAAATGGGTCATTTTACAGAAAAGTCCACCTTTGGTATGGCAAGATGTCTTAAAGTGTAATGTTTTTTTCAAAAATTTAAACATAGACCACATTATTAATTTAACTTTTGAATGCACGTAAATGAAAGATTAATGATTTTTTTGTGCATTTATTTAAAGACCATATGTACCTTTTTTGTTACTGGTGTTATCTTACTTTTTTGGCAATATTAAAAGGTTTTATTAAATGTTATTTTTATTTAAAAAATGTAACACATAGTCAATTACAGAAAAATAATGAAAATGCAAAAAAACACAGATTGTGACAGAAAAAAAAAAAAAAACACAGTAATGCCAGGGACACAATAAATCACCAGTGACATACAGATATCAGACCTGATATACTGATCTCTACTGGTGTTACCTATAAGGATGGTGACACCAGTGACAGTTTTCATGAAAAATGCATTTTACATGAAAGTTTTTTTTTTTTTTTTTTTTTACAATTATCTAACAGAGTAGGTCACACCAGTGATTTTGACTAAAAACTTCAAATGAAATCATGAGATAAATGAGAATATTTCTGATAACTGAAAAGGGACAGTGGACTTGTCATGGGCCTTTCTTCATGGATCTAGAAAAAATAGAAATCAAGCGATGTCATAAGTGTCATTTTTATTTTAAAATATTTTTTCAAAAACATTTCCGTAAAGTATAGGGAGAGAAAAATGGACATTTCCATAGAATGACCCAAACAAATGAAACTGAAATGCCTTCATGATAAATAAGAAGCAGGCCAATGTTGCAGAAGATTACAATTAATAAATTGAGAAAAACTGCAATTTATTGTGCAGCTCTGACTTGATCTAAACAATGACACTGTTGTCTTTAGAGCTGCTCCATACTTGTGTTTCCATCATGCATTCTGATATTGCATGAGTAAACTGTATTATATAAAGCACATTAGAAATATGACTTGACTTGACACTCAATTCTAGGGTCTCTTTTTATGTAGGTCATGATGAAAATTGAGGCTCATTTGAGCTTGTCTGAGTGTTTTTCTACTGTATGCTCTCTCTGTGTCAGGTGTATGATGGGGTATTATCAAGCTTCAGGAAGTGCAGGACTAGATCAACTCACTACACTATAACTTTTCTGATCAAATTTGCCAACAGGGCTGGAAAATCCCATTACTTCCAGGCTCTTTAAGGGCATTAAAGAGCAGTGTCATGCACAGAGTATTCAGAGAGTAATCTGAGACATTTTCATTTACTGTGTCGGTGTCCCACATCACCCTTGTTCGGCATTAAGCTTGTGCTCAAATAACACTGTGATTCTGGCTAGGGTTGTGCGGACAGATTATAGTATCGTGTATCGACGATAGTCGGAGACATCACCTGTTGCTGATGCCTTTGACGATAGCAAGATGATTAATATTACCAGTGTTGGGGGAAGTTACTTTTAAAAGTAATGCATTACAATATTGCCTTACTCCCTAAAAAAAGTAACTAATTACGTTACTTAGTTACTTTTTATGGAAAGTAATGTGTTACATTAATTTTGTGCTATTTTTGCGTTACTTTTTAAACCTGGTCAGGGCTTTATGGTTTGTTTTTAATATAAAAAAAGTTTGATTTTTAGCAAATGTAAAAGCCCTTTTTCACCAAAATGCAATTTAGTGAATAAGGCTAAAGGAAAATTTAATTGACGTCTGTACAGTAGAACTGTAGGAAAAGGAAGTTCAACACTCTTCAGCAATGAGAAAAAAAGCACAAATGTAAAGCTTTGCTTATTAGTACACTGCAATAAAATGCTTTTCTTACTTAGATTTTTTGTCTTGTTTCTAACCAAAATATAAAAAAAAATTTAATCTAGAAAATAATTTTTTAGACAAGTAAATAATTATTGTCTTGTTTTTTTTTTTTTCTGAAAAAAAAGGTGTTTTTGCTTGAAACAAGCAAAATAATCTCCCAGTGGGGTAAGCAAAATAATCTTGTTTTCTGGTGAAATCATTTTTTTTTGCTTACCCCATTGGCAGATTATTTGCTTGTTCTAAGCATAAAGGACATAAAGGAAACAAGTAGTAACTGGCGTTACTTTTTTAAAAAATAAACTCAGATATTTCCTTTGAAATTAAAAAATAATGCGTTACTTTACTAGTTACTTGAAAAAAGTAATATTATTACGTAACTTGCGTTACTTGTAATGCGTTACCCCAACACTGAATATTACTATCCATCAAAAATAGAATAGGCGCTTATAATTTAGCTAAGCTGCAGACGTGTAGACGTGTGCAGTGAAAATAAGGGGTAAGAGATTTATTCATCATAGCTTTACTGACGTGAGTGTTTTTAAATGTGCAAAAATTCGCAATAGGCTAGGCTAGTCAGTAATGATGTTATTTGATAATGTAAACGTTCTTTGCTTGTTTCTCTAGCTGCTTTTTGAATAAGGAAATGTAAGCATTATATTATCTAGCACTGCACTGTCCTTAGGGTAACAGAGGTGGGAAAATGTGGTTTGTGCTGAAATAAACAAATACGATATATCAGAATCTGTATGTATATAGTAAGCATAAACATTCACCTCAGTAACCTCTGTATATGCATTAATTAGAATTACAATGCTATAAAATGGAGATAAATATCACAGGCTGACGATAGGACGACATGAAAACTGAGCATATCGCCCAACACTAACGTCTGTACAGTAGCACTGTAGGAAAAGAACTCTTCAGCAATGAGAAAAATGAAGCACAAATGTTAGTTCACCTAAAGTAAGTTTGGCTAAGTTTTGGGGCCCAGGTCAGGAAGCAGACAGACTGGCTAAACCAAAGTCAGCTGCCTCACGTCACAAAAATTAGCTAACTTTCAGCACATAGAAAAACCTTTTACCTAGATACCATACTATAGAGACTGTGTCTATTCCCCGAACTAGAAAATCCAAAAAACGTCCAAACCAATCTAATATTAACAATTTAATTGATGTTCAACAAATAAAACAATCACATAATACGGAGGAACAAATGATAAAGCTTCCCTTATTGCATATCAGGTTCCTCTCTTTGAAAGCACTTTTTGTGCATGACTTGATTATTGATCACAACCTAGATGTGCTCTGTTTGACAGAAACCTGGCTAAAACCAGATGACTATACTATTTTAAATGAGTCTACCGTCAGCGGCAATAGCCTTTTGGACAGTGCGCTGACATACAATACCGTCAGCGCACTACCGGCATCCCGAGCTCAAATCCCGGCTCGAGGACCTTTCCCGACCCTACTCCCTTCTTTCTCTCCCACTTCACTTCCTGTCACTAATGACCTGTCCTGTCATAATAAAGCCGAAAAAGGCCAAAAACAAATCTAAAAAAAAAAAAAAAGTCCACCCCCCAAGATTACTGTTATAAACATGAGCTGCATCTAAAAGGTAAAGGGGGAGGTGTCGCTACTATTTTTAGCAATAACTTTAGCGTTTCTTAGAGAACTGGCTTCAATTATTACTCGTTTGCCTTAGTATATCCAATAGCTCAGATAAACTTGATGATTTAACTGAAACAATTGACTCTCTCTCTTCTGACCACTTTTATTCATAAAGTCATTAGCACAGTAGTAATGACTTTATGAATTACTTTACAACAAAGATCGATACTATTAGAGATAAAATTGTAACCATGCAGCCATCAGGAACAGTAGCAGATCAAATAGTTTGTTATAGATCTACTTAATAACTATTCCACTCATAGGAAGAGTTTTATAAACTTGTTAAATCATCTAAACCAACAACATGTATGGTAGACCCTATCCCATCTAAACTACTAAAAGAGGTGCTTCCAGATATCCTAGATCCTCTTCTGTATATTATAAATTCATCACTGTCATTAGGATATGTCCCCAAAACCTTCAAACAGGCTGTTATCAAAGCCTCTCATTAAAAAAAAACAACTTGACCCCAACCAATTGATTAATTACAGACTGATCTCGAATCTCCCTTTTCTATCAGAAATTCTAGAAAAGGTAATATCCTCACGATTATGTTTCTGTTACGCTGATGATACTCAGCTCTATATTTCTTCAAGGCCTGGTGAAACATATGAAGATGAAAAACTTTGAAAAAAAAGAATGATTTTTTCCTGATTTTTGACAATCCATTAAAGGATTGTTAGGCTGCATTAATTAGGTAAACCAGAACCGGGAACACTTCCCATAACACCTGATGCACTCGTTGCATCATAATAAAAATGGAATCTATGCTAATATTGTCTGTCTCCTGCTTATTCCGAGGTCAGATCCAGTATGAATCCTGAACAGTTGGCCACTGCAGTTCCCTGATCCAGTTCATATCCAGATGGTGGGTCAGTACATATAGACCACCTCTACAGGTCTGTATGGGAGTACAAACTACTTGTTTATTGGTCAGAGGAGAACTGACCCCCCCGACTGAGCCTGGTTTCTCCCAAGTTTTTTTTTTTTTTTCCTCTATCAGTGTCACAGATGGAGTTTTGGTTCCTTGCCACTGTCACTTATGGCTTGCTCCGGACAACAACTAAACTGGGGACAATCAATTTATTAATCTGTAATTATTGATTAATAATTCAGTTTAATTCAGTTTGATTAATAATTCAATTAGGTATTAGTACACTACAAACAAATATCTTCTTAGTTTTTTTTTTATTGTTTAGAGCCAAAATATCTGCACATTCTTAAATCAAGAAGGATTTTCTTGACAAGTACAATCTGAAACAAGCAAAATAATCTGTCAATGGGGTAAGCAAAATACTCTTGTTTTCTGTTTGAAATAAGATTTTTTTTTTTTTTTTGCTTATCCCATTGGCATATTATTTTGCATGTACTTAGCAAAAACTCACCTAATTTTGACTTGTTTTTCTGAAAACAAGAATTATTTTTTCCTTGTCTAGAAAATACTTCTTGATTTAAGAATTTTTAAATATTTTGTCTGGACACAAGACAAAATAATCTAAGTAAGAAAAGCATTTTTGCAGTGTATGGATGTATTAGATCAACAAAGGTCAGCAGCAAAGTCATTGGTTAATAAAATGGGATTAAATACATAAAGAAAACAAAAAGTAACTGGGTTTCCTTTTTTTTTTTTTTAAACTTACTAAAATATTTTCTTGGGAATGAAAGAGTAATGTGTTTTTGATTAGTAATATGCATTGCTAAGAACTTCATTTGGACAACTTGGAAAAGCGTTTTTCTCAATATTTGGATTTTTTTGCACCCTCAGATTTTTTTCCCACTTTCTCCTCAAAGGCACAGATCAGCACTTGGCCTTCATTACAGCCACTGGCTTATGGTAATGTTGAATACTAATAGAGTATGCCTGTTTGCTCTGCTGACCTTCTAATGGACACTAACCATTGCCAAATGGCTGTTTATTTTCAATGACATACCTGAACACATCAGTAGGAGATAATTAATTGTTCTTTACTTTTCTAATTTCACTGTGGACTTCATTGTTCAAATCAGAAAAAGTGTAAGTTCTTGGTCAGTGTGTTGAGGAACTGCTCGAACGGTTTTCTACATGGAGCGGCGAAGGATCAGATGACATACTGGATTTCGCCTGCCTAGACTGGATTTGGCCTGAAGAATAGAGGAGAGGAACAGCTGCAGTCGGCCAATCCCCATTTAGGCTCACACTGACAGGTGTTGGGGGCCATGCACACATTTCTCAGAATACAGCAAACAAACACATTAAACCCCATCTTACACACAGTCAGAAACCCCAACCACTGTGAAACGAATCCTGCTCCTCATAACCCATTACCATCATACAGTGAGGAAATAAATATCTGATCCCCTGCTGATTTTTGTGTTTGCCCACTGACGAAGATATGATCTGTCTTTAATGGTAGGTTTATTTGAACAGTGAGAGACAGAATAGCAACAAACAATCCAGAAAAAAAAAAAAAAAAACAACATTTAAAAAGAGTTTAAATTGATTTGCATTTTAATGAGTGAAATAAGTGTTTGCGACTGATTCCGCAAAACTCTTGTTGGCAATCACAGAGGTCAGACTGCAGAGGCTAAGCAGGACCAATACAGAGAGGGGGTTCAATCTTCAACTGGCTGTCAGGGCTGCCAGTCTGGTTCTGGCGGGTCATGTGACCATCCAGTGGCTGTCTGGCTTGCAATATGTCTTAAGTTTCGGCAACCATTAATTTTCGGCTTAATTTTAATTAAAAATTTTTGCTTATAATTGCTTAATTTCTTAGTAACACTTTATAATACAGTCCAGTTGTAAGGTATTTATAATTGATTAGTTAATGATGAATCATTTACAAAACATAAATGTAATGTTAATATGTCTATCTATGTAGATATACAGATCAAGTTAGAAATCATTTACAAGTGATTAGATTATGATTAATCATTTACAAAACATGACTATATGTGAAAAAATTATGCTGTCATAAGTAAAAAATTTGCATATAAAATAAATCAAACATATCTTTGGTTAATAATACTAGTTAATATATTATTATATAGTAATATATTAATCACTTATAAATTATTGAGATGTCAACATGTACTAACTCATAGCGTTAAAAATACTCCACGTGTGCCAGAGAACACATCTGTCTAACCCTCACCAGTCAGCACTTACACTGCAGTACACACTAGTTTTCAAAACATGTTGCGTAAATGCATGAATAAATCATTTACATATTATTAATTTCAATGATGTATGAAATGATTAGTAAAGTTTAGTAACTTAACTAGTAACTATACTGAATAAAAATCTGTTTAATTTTGTAACTAAAATAAATAAATTAATTAATTAATTTGTAACTAAAATATATTATTTGCAACCATCGTTTTTCAGTGTATTAACCTTTTATTTTATGATTCAATATAACTTAGGAAAGATGTGCGAATCATACTACTTAATAATCATTTGTGAATATATAGTCATGTTTTGAAATGATTAGTTCACCATTAACTAATCACTTATAAATGAATTAATAAAGCATTAGGGATGGGACAAAAATTGTCTGTATGTTAAGTGTATTACTCAAATTTTTCCCCATGGTCTAGAGCAGAGATGTTAGGAGCCCCTAAAAGGGCATGGTGGTGAAAAAAAATAAATAAAAAATGGGGTGGTTGGAAAAAAAAAAAAAAAATATTGAGGTGGGTGGAAAAAAATTTGGGTTCTCTCGCAAAACCAGCTAACTTCTGACAAACACTCCCTATAGCTTGCAGTGGTTCGCAATGGAGCGGTTCATAGAGCTCTGGACTCAATATGAAGAAATACATGGTTTTGGGACATTCTAAATGCTTAATATAAACTATAGGACCAGAACACACCTTAAAGCTGTGTATGAACAAAGCGCTAAATTGCACCCAATTCCTCCCATGAAGAATACGCAGCGTAATGAAGACGGTGATTATAAAAAAGACCAAATATGCTACAGAAGTTATTACAAATATGTCTATGTAACCCCAAGACTCTTACTTCAAATGAGGGTGACCACAAAAGACACTAATCTCAGAATTATATCACAAAGATAAATAATTTATTATCACAGATGAGTTCATATAAGAATGAATATAAATAACATAATATATAGACAGAACGTCACCCTCGCTCAAAAGATAATATTAATTATCAGCCAACCCTTCATCGTCTTCATTAAATACAATCTCAGCTTCTTCACACAAAGTGATAACATAAATCATATAAACACTCTCCAATTCACCTCACTAAAAAGGAGCACGCTTCACATCAAACATTACTTTCACTGCAAAGAACACCCTCACACAAATAAATGGTGTTTTTAAAGCATCGACATGTACAACAAATACAAAGGTTGGCTGGCAACAGGAGGCTGGGAAGTGAAATATGAAGGTATTTTTGGGGCAAAACACCTGAGCGCATGTGACAGTGGAATTTGTAGTTGTAGAGAATAGCCAGGCATGTGCATCAGTAAATTTGAATTCACAGACGAATTTTGCAAACTTGTAGTTTTTTTTCTCTCCCTGTTTCGGTGAATTCAGTTTTGTTTCCCCTTTGGCGCGCATGCGTCAAATCACGACCATGATTTCGAGCGCAGTGGAAAGTATGTGCTTTATTATCTCAAGCGCCAGTTTATTATGCCATTTCCTACTTTACATCAACATAAGGTATATTTCACGTTGTTTATTAAATACGTGAGTAGGATGCTAAAGCATAGAATGTATTGTTTTCAGAGGTTTTATAGCTCCGTCGTTCATAGGATACTGCTAAATTTAGATTGGAGAAACTAATAACATAATGCGTCAAGTTCAGTAAACAAATATTGACAATCGTTTATATATTATTATATATGTTATGTTGCTGCTGGTGGTGGCTGTCGGTTTTGTTACACAAACTTATGTTTTCCTGAAGACCTGGGGAAAATTACACTAGAACGTTTATGAGCTTCTAGAATGTTTAACCTCCTAACTGAAGTTAGGCTATTTTAAATTTAACATATAAATAAAAACAGTATAAACAACCAAAAAATAAACAACAAGTGACGTGAGGCCAAGTATGGTGACCCATACTAGGAATTTGTGCTCTGCATTTAACCCATCCAAGTGCACACACACAGTAGTGAACATACACCCGGAGCAGTGGGCAGCCATTGCATTGCTGCGGCGCCCGGGGAGCAGTTGGGGGTTCGGTGCCTTGCTCAAGGGTCTCACCTCAGTCGTGGTATTGACGATGGAGAGAGCGCTGGATATTCACTCCCCCCACCGTCAATCCCTGCCGGACCTGGGACTCGAACTCGCAACCTCTTGGTTACAAGTGAGACTCCCTAACCATTAGCCCACAGCTGCCCAACACAGTTCTTCCTTAGTCATATTAAGTGCAAACAATAAATGCAGCCATAATGAAGCAGGCTACTCTCTTAATTAATATACAAAGTGTAATACAGACCGACTTTTTCCAAGCATGATACAGAGATACAGACCACTACACAACCTTTACATACTAATAACAGCCTAGATATGTTATGTAGCCTAAGGGGCCGTTCACATGTCGCGTCTTTTGTGCGCTCAAGTTCGTTATTTCAAATGTAGCCGAGCGCTTTGCGCGCTCATAATGGAAGCGACACGGTCGCGACGCGCACATTTTTCCAGGCGCGTCCGCACCTCATCTAGATAAAACCGTTTCAACTTTTCATAATGCCGCAAGCGCACCGCGAATCATGTGACAAGAAACAGCCAATTAGCTTTATCCATCCCATAACAACGTCGAAAGTTCAGCCAAGATGGATGAACAGCTGATCAGCGCTGTTACAGGGATAACCATTTTTAAATAAATGTAGGAGCAGAGCTACTGCAAGCGATGTTTAGAGCTGGAAATCCATTTGTGCTTTGCTGTAACATCGGTGTCTTTGTGGAGGGCGCAGGTCATTGTTGCTTAGCAACGGCAGACGCCAAGGAAGCGCAAGCTACAGAGCAAAAGATTGGGGAGGCGGCGCGCCTCGCGTTTTTCACGCATTTTTAGGCGCGACATGTGTACGGCCGTAATTTAGGGAATCGCTCTCTTAACGTGGGGTATTAAAATTGCTTTTGAATGCACGTGTGCGTTTTACTTTCGGTTTCGTTTTAATGATCGCCGGGACTTCTGAAGTGTTGAGCGAGCATTCTACAAGAAATTCATTAAATTATTATTGTAAAATACAAGTTACTCAAAAAGAACTTTCAGTTGTTATTGGCTCATTCCTTTCAAAGAGCTATTTAGAGGTGTTGTTAACTATTCCCCTAATTTGCTGTCTTTTGATGTTACAAAATCTTATGTTGGTAAAATTAGTTTTTAATGAAATCCAAATAATAATAACAGCCATTCATACGCTTTTCCAAAGAGAAAATGTTACTATACCTTATGTTTTGCCTCACTGGGTCTCTTTACTGAATGGAAAATTGATTTGCTGGAGAAAGGTGGTTGTTACCACAGAAAATAAGATGAAAGAAGTTCCTTATAAGCTTATTCACAGATTTTATCCAGCAAATAATTTACAATGTAAATTGTATTTTATTTTATTTTATTTATTTATTTATTTATTTATTTATTTTTTGTAATGAATATGAGGAAACTTCACCTGTTTTGGCACTGTACACTATGGTGTTTGGTCCAAAAATATATTAGCGAAAATAGTAGGGCTGGGTAAAAAAAAAAAAAAAAAAATAGAATTTTCGATTAATCGTTTTTTAAAATAACGTTGATTCGATATTGATTCTCAAAAGCCGCGAATCGATCTTTTCCTATATTTATTTTAGCAAACATTTAAAACATGATCTGATTTATCTTCTCCACTAGATGTCACCCTCTTATTTACATTGCGTGAATACAACAGAAATCACGTCATTTATTTAGTGCTTATGGCGGAGAAACTATTGACAAGAACATTCAATGAATGAATGAATGAATGAATGTCGGACGGCATGACGCATTGCTACTTCTGAATAATAATAAATCTTTATTTTTAAATGAGTAATAATTTTAGTTTTTTTTGTAATTTTACAGTAAACCAAAGTGCACCACTTTGTTTTAAATTTCATTTGATCAGGATAAATTAAATATTAATATTATATTAAATTAATATTAATATTTGGAATGTGAGCTATTGTTATGCACTGGCCATGTCATGGATGTCCAAGATGAATTTCCCAATTGAAATGGGACAATAAAGTACATTCTATTCTATATTTTATGCCTTCATCCGATTACCAGAAAAATTAAGATGTATATTTATAGGGTCCTATTATTGTTTAACAAAAAAAGGACCCTATACAAAAAAAAAAAAAATAATAATATATATATAGGTTTACACTATGGGCCTGTAGCTCTTAATTCCTTTTATTAATTCACAATTTGTAAACTTAACTTTTTTTTTAGAAATACCAATAGCATTTTTATTAAAACTATATTCATGGAATGTTAAAAAAAAAAAAAAAACGCGAATAGAATCGAGACGGACCTAGGGCTGGGCGATATGGCAAAAAAAATTATCACGATAATTTTTTCCTTATCAGTCGATATCGATAATTATCACGATAAAGGTCAAATCTTTATATCTAGTAATTTTAAAGGCAGATTTTTACTCCTGAATAAAAGAAAAACCAGACAATTAATTATTATTTATAGTTTATTGTCAGAACATAACAAATAATTTCCAAACAATGCTCAATTGAGGTAGATACAGATTAGAATATTACTAGTTACTAGTGTTGGGTTCGAGTCCACCTAAGTTGAGTCCCAGTCGAGTCTGAGTCGAGTCCGAGTCCAAAATGGGCCGAGTCGGTCTCAAGTCCGAGTCCAATGAAACACTAATGTTTTTCGTTATCTTAACATTGTTTAAACCTTTATAACTAGAAAAAAGGCATGTAACAGAAGTTATGGGTGACTTGATTTATGTATTGTGACATCTTTCATAGAGAAACAGCTTACAGAATGTGAAAAATTATAGGGCAGGACTTTTTTTGTTATATAGTTGTTGTTGTTGTTGTTATATAGTGAATGTACAAATTTAAGGGTAGGGCTGGGGTCTGGGTAGGTAGCTTGGTGAATGGGACCTAAAGAGCAGAAAATGCACCTCATATCTCTGATCATGACTGTGTGTTTTGGGTTTTATATGATGAATGGTTAGACCATAGACAGAGTAGATGGCATTTTACTTTTTTTTTTCTTGGATGAAAATGAGGCCTACATTCTTTCCATAACTCACTGCTGTATTATTTATATTTATAAAACCGTTATATATTTTTTAATGCATTTGTAGTTAATAAAGTTTGTTATGTAAGGAATATAAATTTGGTGTTTGCAAACAATTGATGAAGATTTTGTGGGCGGAGCTTATCTTAGAGTTTTCAAGTAGAAGTCTATGAAATCCATGGAATAAAATAGGGCTGCTCGATTAAAAATCATAATCAGGATTATTTTGGTCAATATTGTAATCAGGACTATTTAACACGATTATGAGTGGGTCCGGAACTTTATTTGATTGATTAGAGCCCTGCATTTCAGTCCCTTTTTTACGCCTCAAGGACCGGGCTTAGTCACGCAATAGTTCAGATGCGGGCCGGGCATCGCTGTTTTAGGCTTCTCCTTATTTTTTTATATTTTCCATTAATTAGACAACCATCAATATGGTGATAAAAAAAAAAAATTCCCACTTTAATATAGTCAGACTTTCGCTTTCTCTTTCGGGAGCGGCTCGGCGTTTGTGCCTCAGTCAGCTTCAGCGCCTTCAGCGCAGCTTCGCATTCAATAGGCTGAAACTTGCCACAAAGCACCGGCAAAAATAAATAACAATGAATGTGTCGGAGGGAAATAGTAAGGAGATTTTTCAAATGATTTATGAATAAACTAGTGTATTCTGAATCAGTGTCGCAAAGATCCTGACTCAAAATCTCCTCTTTGACCGCTTTTAGAGAGAAATAAATCTTTCCGGATTAGCTACATTATTAAAACGTTTTTGTTTTTGATTTGGTTTATTTCGTTAAGCAATAATTTAAAGCTTTCTATATATGTATTTATCACGTCTATCATGGAAAATCTTTAATTGTTTCCACTGGAAAAAATGCAAGCAATGGCGCTGGCGCCTCCACTACACCTGCATTATGGCTTTAGCTTCCACTCTCTGCATAAACGGATTTATAGGCTATCTATAGATTTTATTTTAGTCGTCGTGATGATTTGAGAAGGCAAATTGTTTATTAATATGAAGAGTCTTCCGTTGGCGGCTGTTTGTACTAAAAAAAAAAACAAAACAAAACAAAACAAAAAAACTTATATTTAACAAACAAAAAAATCCTCACAACAACTTTCCAAATTAACTTGATAAAAAAAGGAAACAAAATGCCTAATCACATTTTCCATTACATACAAAACTGAACTGTTTAAATAACTGTCCGTGTTCTGTTCTGTCTCTGAATGCATACACAGAACAGCGCGAATTCTCTTTTCGTCCCATTTTATGCAAGTCACCTTACATGATTTTACTGATTTGCATGTGAAATTAGGCTTTTATTGAGGAGCAAATGCGCACTAAAGGGGGCGGAATCGGGAGTAATATGGTTTATCTCGATTGTGGTATTTTCAGAATCGTTAGAATCCAAAATCGGAATTAAATTTCGATTAATTGCACAGCCCTAGAATAAAAGAATAAATAAATAAAAATAAGTACATTTGAGTTTGTATTTTTAATATTTTGAATTTATTTTCGCAGTTCCGAGATTATATCTCACAATTTTGAAAAGAATCAACGTGCAATGTGCATTATGTAGACCTATTGTTTAAATCAAATTTATGTTTGAAAAGCAATCAGCAAGTTCATCATTAATCTGTCTGTTTTACCGTCTGCGTGCAGCTTCAAACGGCGTCTTTGATGACAGTATTCTATAACTTTTTTTGCACTCCGATTCTGTCCGGCTTTACTGGCAAGACTTAAAAACAATAAAGAATACTGAATGTCACATTGGTAATAATGCATGAGTCAATTACATTTCCGTATACTGTCCCTGGACTCGGTTGGACTCCGCAATATTTTCCGAGTCCGAAAGGCTCAAGTCCGAGTAAAAATGCGTCCGAGTCCACTAAAAATTGTACTCGAGTCCGAGTACAAGTCCGACTACCCCATCTCTAGTGTTGCCTGTTTTTGATGGCACGAGTCGTCTGCACAGTTTGCAGTGCACGTTGCTCTGTTTTGTGTCGGATTGCAAAAAACCAAAATAGCTCCAGACTACTGAAGTTGACTGACCTTTCTTGTCAACAAAGTCTGTGACCTGCGAGCTAGTCGTGGACGGTGCATTTTCTTCACTGTCGCTCATTTTTCTTACTCCTCCAACACGTGCAACTGACACTGTATGGCTGTATACTAACACTGAGTGTGGCATCCAGACGCGCAGGCTGCAAAATGCGTGCGCAGCGTTACGCATAGTGCGTAAACATTATCGAGCGCTTATCGAACTGTCATTATCGTGTTATCGAGAAAATTTATATCGTGAAAATTATCGTTATCGAATTATCGCCCAGCCCTAGACGGACCCCATGCGCGCCGAAGGGGAAACCAAACTGATTTTACCGAAACAGCGCCATTGCCTCTACAGATGCACAAATCACTTTTGCTCCACGTTTCACACTGATGTTTGGTGCAAAAGGGAGAGTGCGCGAAGCAAGTCATTTGCATGTGAAAAACAGCGTTTGAGATTCGTAGCAGCAGATTCAAGCCGTTGTAGTTATGCATTTGTGCTTGAAAAATCATTCAATAAAACAAATACACATAGAAGAAAACATTCTACAACCATGCAACTTTCATTGCAAGAATTCACATTGTGATTTGCGGATGTTGGTGCTTGAATGTGTTTTGCACCATATTCACTGCAGCAATAGTAGCAAAACATGTGAGTGTATGGGTTTCTTAATTTGTGATTCGTAGAACAGGATTTGTGCATCTGCACTGAAAGATTCGAGAAGGTGTAACAGTTGACCTGGGAGAGAAAAAAAAACTACAAGTTTGCAAATTTCATCTGTGCATTCAAATTTACTGATACACATGCGTGGCTATTCTCTACAACTACAAATTCCACTGTCACATGCGCTCAGATGTTTTGCCCCAAAAATACCTTCATAGTGAAATACAAAAAAAAAAAAAAACAAACAAACAAACAAACAAACAAACAAACAAACAAAACAGAAAAAAAAAAGATACTCAGCCAGCCAGTCTGATTCACAACAGTCATCAAAGCCCAGTTGCGCTGGAGGAAAACAGCGCGTACATTCAAAGACTGGCCAGCTGAGAAATTAACATAAACAAAACACTGGAGGAACAGCGACCAACTTAACCTAATACAAACAAACAAACAAAATTAGCAATATTTAACAAAAACAACACTTTCAATTTATTTAAATCCTATTAAAATAAACATTCAGAAATAGAATCTAAAAACCTCCATTACCTGCAACACAGCAATCACACATGTGTTCCTGATTACAGAGGAAACAACAGAGAACGCGACCCGTCGGCAAACCACTTCACGATATTCACGTGTTCCTTAAAAAAACATCATACGTTTATTTAATACAACCAATCTTTAACAAACAATAAAGGCTTACATAACATAGCCTACCTGTTGTTTGCATTGCACACTTAAACGCTGAAGTACTACCAGAAAACACAATGTTTGTGTCTGCATTAAAAATAAAACCCCCAGATTAAAAACACTTTGTGAACACAAAACATTCGATAGTCACTTTAGCCTACCTGCTAATATAATATAATATAATGATCTCAAGAGGTGCACTGGCGACGAGGCTTGAGGCTGTAGCCTTTAGCCTCTTTGTTAGTGCGCACGCCTCCCATGCCGGAAAACCCGGGTTCGAGACCCGCTCGGAGCGGTGTGCGAGTTGGACCCGGGTGGGAGGGGTTACACTAATACAGTCCACCTGACAGAGACAGTGAAAACTAATGAGTGAATTCAAACACTGATGAACAGCTGCTGTTAATGAGCAGATTTACTGATTGAAAGAAAAACAAGACAAACACAAGGACTACAACTGACTCCAGTCACAGATTTAAATGAAATCAACTGAATATTTAAACAACACAGTCTTACCAGCTTCATGCATTTCTAATCAGACTGACTTTATTTCTGTCAGACATCTACATATGATCTTATTGAGAATGAAGGTTTAGATGATGATGTTTTAGTTTTGCTTGACATTACCATTGTGGAGATCAGTGTTTGCTTAGTTGGGCTCCTGACCCTTGGCTTTTGAACATTAATTTGCTGTAACTGTATTTTCCAATGATTTCGTTATGGTAGAATGGTTATGGTTGGCTGCAAGCATCATATTGTAGTCTGACTTTGAACTTTGCTGGTCATTTAAAATACTGTTAAAAGCCTTGACTAATTAGTGAAATTTTATTATTCCCCAGAGCTTTGTATTATGAGCTTTACCAGTGTGGTGACAATCAGAAACGTAGGATTTAATAACAGTGCAGGCTTAAAACAATTTGAACTGCTGTTTCAAAAACCATTAAAAAATAGACATCAAGAATCAGCATATGAATCTCAACAATGGTGACAATCAAATGCTTCATGCTGCAAAGCATGCTGGGTACCAGCACATTACAACGCTCATTCATGACTCCCAGCATGCATTGCGGCATGAATAAATTATGCTGCTGATTTGTCTATTTATTTTCTTGTATTCTTACTATGTGTTTTTTCTTTTGCGTTGCATTTTAGTATTGTGTTATGTAATATTCAGAAAATATCAGTTTATTTATTTTGAGGATTATCACGATTGTTGAGATTCATACGTTGATTCTTGATGTGTGTGTTCAAATCACAACAGAGATTTTTTTTTTTTTCATAAGTTTTGTTTTAATGGTTTTCACAACAGTTCTCCTCACGTTATTTTGCTTTTCTTATCGCTATTCTATGAAACAGAAGATGCTAATAAGAACCAGTGAATCAAGAGTAAGGTTGTTAACACAAAACTCATAAACAGTAGAATCAGACTTTCCTTTTCTTTGGCTCTTTAAACCATGTGTTATTAAGTCACATTGTTATAGCAGCCAACAAAAAGTTAATGCTAAAATGTTAAGGTCCAAGAGCCTGACTAAAGTAAGCACTGATCTCCATCATGGTAGTGGCAATAAGATAATAAGAAAATAGAGTCAATAGGTTCTTCTGTAGACTTCTGACAGAAATAAAGTCAGTCTAGTAATAAGTGAAACTGGTAATGCTGTTTTAGGAGTTGTTTATTGAGATCTTGAGAGATTTCATTACTTCTTTTATTTCAGTTGATTTCATCTAAGTCTGTGGCTAAATTCAGTTGTAGTTCTTGTGTTTCTCTTTCATTCAGTGATTCTGCTTGTAACAGCAAGTGTTCATCATTAATGCTCAACCATCACTTAATTAATCACCGAATTATCTCATTAACTTCAGTGTTACTCAAACAATCTGTAGTGTGGACACATTATTTGTTCACTTAAAACTGAGGATTTTGCTGTGGAATTTAAAGGGTTAAAGATGTAAGATGGTAAAAAAACAGCATTAAATGTAATTTAACAGTAATAAACTGTAATTAATTTACGGCAAAGCCCTGTAGAAAAAAAATATCTTCCTGGCAACCAAGCTGCCAGTAGATTACCGTTAATTCAAGGAAAAAACAGCGATATACTGTAAACTGTAACAGATTTAGCCAACAAAACAAGTTAACTTCACTAAAATATTATTGAATGTTAATAGAAAAACAGTTATGCAAAGTCTTTAACTGGTAAGGAGAGTACATATTTAACTGTACTGTATTGATATGTTTTTGCACAAGAGAGATCTGTTAGTTTAATTTAGTTTTGTGGGTCACCATTGTGCTGGAGAGTAGAGCCTGTGCTTCAGTCAATGATGAGCCACAAACACTGATGTTTTGCTGCTTTATTTAAAGACAGTAACTGTGTGTTTGCTGATGCAGTGATGATCATCGTGTGTGCTAATGATGATCAACAGATTTCAGTAAAAGTCATGTCATGGTTGGTTTTCTTATTACACTTTAAGTGTTTGCTCTTTTCAATTAAGATTTATTTATTTTTAATGGACTCAAATGAAATAAATTCACTGTATTAACACCATATAAGCGCTACTTCTTTGAAAACTCATGGTTTGAAGCAATCGGTTTCCAAAATGAAATGAGTTACCACATTGTATAATAACAGTAACATACTGTAACAATGAAGAGCTGTAAATTGATGGTAGAAAGCTGTAAATTAACAGTACAATGCTGGCACCACAGCTGCCAGTAGATTACTGTTATTTTACAGTGCAATTTTTTACAGTGTCAAAGACAAGTCGATGTGCAGAAAACAGTCCAAGAAAGATCATCAAATCCAGAGGGCAGTGGAAAACGCAGAATCCAGATGGCAGGCACAAGTCAACACCAAACATCAGTAAGGATATCTGAATAATAAAAGAAATATAGTTAACATTACACCAAACCCGATCACAAATTAACATTTGGTATGTGAATTACCAGCTATTCTGTAACAGAACAAATAAATATTACACTGAACACGAAAATTGTAGGTTTTGTTTGGATATTTGCATATTTATCTGAGAGAAATCAAAAGCGTATCTCGCGTATCCTGGTTTGAAGAATAATAACAGCTCAACGGTCTGTTCGAATTTAAAATGCGCTTTGGAACAGTGACGAGTAAATGTCGCACAGTGGTTGTCCAGACAGCCTTAGCACAACCTTCAGAGATGTTCTGAACCATGGTTGAATGACAACATCGTGACAACGTAGTAACAACCTGAACCATACAACTTAGAACCAACAACCTTTTAGCCACGTTGTTACAACGTGGCTAAAAGGTTGGCAACGTTGAGGCAACGTTCTGTGTTTGTTGGGTAACCGTTTACATGCTTACAACGCTGGCTTGTTATGTTACGTTTTCTTATTAAAATGGTATACTGCCCTTTTTCATTCAATAGAATGTAGTCGAATACTAGGGAAAAAAATGGCGGCGCGGTTGCTTCACTGTTATGACGTCGTGAGCAATCCAGTTCTCTATTATAGATCAGTGGTACAGACAAACAACGCGGTGATCCATTTAGCCACGATAAGAGTTTTTAGTGTTTTTCTACGGGGAGAAAACATGTACGTTCATATTGTCTGTTTTTATTAATAAACTGTGAACCAGATTTGGTCTTTTTATATTACATTCTTCGTCCATTAGCCTACCAAGCGTTTTCCATAACGGCTTACTACGGAGGAGAAAAAGCTTAACGTGCATTAGCGCATTGATTTCATGGCTATCTGTCATTAATAATAATAATAATAATAATAATAATAATAATAATAATAATAATAATTAAATTGCTATTAGTATTAACAATATTTATTAATAATGAATTTAGGCCTCCAATGTCATTGTTTACACTAGCAACAGCAGGAAGTGAATTACGATTAAGGCTAATGTTACATTAAGATATTTTGTCCATTTTGCACAGTAAATGTATCAAAACTTATTTTTTGATTAGTAATAGCCTATGCATTGCTAAGAACTTAATTTGTACTTTTTTTTTTTTTTTTTGCACCCTCAGATTCCAGATTTCAAATAATTGCATTTCGGCCAAATACTGTCCGATCCTAACAAACCATACATCAATGGAAAGCTTATTTATTCAACTTTCAGGTGATATATACATCTCAATTTTGAAAATTTGACACTTATGATGGTTTTGTCGTACAGGGTCACAAATGCACTCTGTCACTCGTTTCTCCTCACTATAGCGACGCCCCTTGCACCGAAAGTGAAATAGAGCAGAATATCCGGAAAAACCCTGAACAGCAGCTCGACTCCTGGTGAGATTATTACCCGCAGCAATGCGTTTTATTCACATATGTTGCATATTAGTTATTATGAAACATTACAAACATAGGTGATATTGAAATCATGTTTTGAACTTGTTTTCCTTGAAACCACGTTCATTATTGTGCTCTTAAACTTGTGTATTGACTATACCCTTGACTGTGCCTTATTTTACATTAATATTTCATACTTTCTTTCTCTTTCAGAGATGTCAGCAATCAGCAGCTCCAGTCCAGATGATCCAATGATCCGGATTGTTTTGAGGGACAGAAGGAGGTCTGGGGAAGGCTAATCTGGAAACACGATACTGGGAGAAAAGAGGTTTAATGTTCACATAAAAAGGGGAAAAAAACATGAAGCTGAAGTCAGATACGGGTTGATGGCTGATTGTGAACTATAGATTCAGATATAAATAAAGAGAAGCTGAGGATAACGAAATTCGAATTTTAATTTAATTCGAAATTCGAACGAATTATTAACTGCATACAGTGCTCCTGGACTTGCACGCCTTTCTCATGATCATCAAAGTGGGGCGATTCTCTTGGGAAAATAAAAGCATGAAGAAACGCAAAAGAAGTGTTTGGAGAACAGAGACCCACATATTAAAAACAACAAGGGTAATTTACACACATCGAGAAATCGGCACCTGGATTGGACTAAAAAACTGGTTCGAGAACTTCAGTCAGTTCAATCGGACCCATAGACTGGAATATTTCCGGAATCAGTCTTTCGTAATCGGAGTACAGTTTAATCTCCGCCAACTGCATTCTGGATTAAATGTCACCTGTACTGCAGTGATTCAGTCCAGCCCTTATCTTCTGTGTGTGTATATAAAGTTCTGCGAGCTCGTGTTGCTTTAAGAGGAACTTCTTTCCTGCATCAAGTCCATTCACTTATTCTGACCGAGGATCAGCTATAAGGTACGGACTATTATTATGTTGACTGTAAGTCGCCTTTCTATTGACTGTTAAGAAATTTTAGATTTTCTGTTGCTGGAATATAACGAAATTAAAGAAACGAAGCAAGCTTAAATTGAACGTTTAAATTTAATACTGCAAATAAAAATACCATAGTATTTGTAATAAATAAATAAAATGGTTTCCACGCTTTTATTACTTTTATTATAAAAGCGAATGTAAATTTTCGTAAACATGTTGACAATTAAAGTGAAAATATAAGTCCCAGAAAACATTAAATTTGATTATTTTGAAATAAGAAAATTAAAAATTGGTGTCTATTAACTAGAAACTTGATTTGTGCATCGCTATCTCTCAATGGCTGTACAATACGAACAAAACATATTATCACGATGATTTCCATTGTAGTCCCTAAAACAATATTTACTGACAGATTTTACATCAGTGAACGCGGTTCGGTATGAATTAGAGATAGAAACATAACATAGCCTCTTTCAAAATTAAACCAACGAACAACTGAAAACTCTAGGATATACAAAACAATGTGAATATCAATAAACATCAAACAATAGTAAAAAAAAAAAAAAAATGTTCTGTTCTGTTGTCGCTGTTTAGCCACAGAACTCCGCTAAACTACGGACCAAACAGCCAGCAAACCGCTTCAAGTGTCTGTAACAAATGTGTTAGGTTTGTTTGCACACGGGGAACCCAGCAAGCAATTTTTTGTTTAAAAGACGTCTATTAAACGTTGAAACACAACCCTGTCGTCTAGGCTAAAACATGGCAAAAATGGGCTGTCAGTGGGCAGCTGTATGGTGACGTGACGTTAATAATAATACATACTATGCCTGGTATAATGTGGTATAGAGAGATGGGCATAAATACATAGAAATGTATTTAAAATAAAAATACAAAATACTCAGTGGAAAAATGTATTTAAATACAAATACAAAATAATGTGTAAAAAATTATTTAAATACAAAATAATGTGTAAAAAATGTATTTAAATACAAATACAGTATTTTGTATTTTTAAAATACCCAAAACACATGTGAAATTGGCCATCAAGTGCAGTCATCCCTATTAAGCTGAAATATATCTGGACATATTCTGAACGCAAAACAAAAACATTTAGATGTATACAACTGAGTAGAAATGATCTTCCCTTCCCCTGCCCTGTAGGAAAAACAAAACAAAATTTTTAACTATCAAAACTGAATGGCTAACAGCTAACGCTATTTTTCTCCTACACGTGTCTGTGCTTTTTTATTCTTTCATGTTTACTAAAGGCAAATCTGAATGATGCACCATTTTAACTTTAATCAACAAGGAATTGATAATGATGACACCCTTACCTTAATGCAGAAAACTGAGAAAAGTCACTGATCCAATGACTCTGCTGCATGAGTGTTAAAGGGATAGTTCACTTTGAAATAAAATTTTGATATGTTTTAGCTTACCCCAAGGGCATCCAAGATGTAGGTGTCTTTGTTTCCGCAGTGGTTTCAATTTTGTTATTTTTAGGTCCAACTGTTCTTGTCTGTCAGTCATATAATGCATGCCTATGGTCACCTCATCAAAGAAAACGCACAGATTCAAATTAAACAGTCCAAATTAATCAATTTCCCATTGTAAGTACACATTGATGACCTAAGACACAAAATGAGCGAAAACGAACAGTATTTATATAGTTTGTTTACCTCTTGAAAAACATCATGTCCAAGTTGGACTAAGCGAGCTTCCTGGTGTGTGAGCGCGTTCTGGCTTATTGATGCACCGGCGCAACTCCCGGAAAGCTCCGGAAGTGATCTCTCGCCCGTGAACGTCACTCATTATTTACACAGAACAGAGATTGTAGGTAAGACGGCTAACAGAAATGGTACAAGTTTGCGCTTATCTGGGATGTTTAAACAAGAAATGTTCGTGTCTTAGGTCATTAATGTGTGCTTACGATGGGGAATTGTTTAATTTGGACTGTTTAATTTGAATCTGTGCATTTTCTTTTGTGAGGTGACCATAGGCATGCATTATATGACTGACAGACAAGAACGGTTGGAACTAAAAATATCAAAATTGAAGCTACTGCGGAAACAAAGTCACCTACATCTTGGATGCCCTTGGGGTAAGCTAAAACATATCATAATTTAATTTCAAAGTGAACTATCCCTTTAAAGTTGGGGGAGGGGTGTGTCTGAACTAAATCAGCACCCTGATTAAGAGGTTGATTGGCACAAAGTATTTTATGTATTTTGAAAATACAAAATACTCATCTTAAATGTATTTAAATACAAATTACATTAGATTTTTCCCAAAGGCTTTAAAATACAAAATGCAAAATAGTATTTTGTATTTCAAATACGTATTTTAAATACATTTATCTAAAATACTGCCCATCCCTGGTGGTATAATATGTTGAAATGTCTGGAAGTTTTCAGAAAGTATACACACACTTAGTCATTTCACCAGGTTTTACAACAAAAATAGCAGCATTATGCACTTTTGGTTTGCATAAACATTAAAATAAAAACATTAAAAAACAATGACTGAATTTAAAACAAAAAAAATAAACACGTTATACTGACATGTTCAAATAACGTTGTGGGGGGAATAAAGTTTTATAACAGGATAAACCTCACATTTAAGTCTTTAAATCATTTTTTTTATAAAAAATAAAAAATAAAAAAGCCAAAATGATCAATTATATTTTATCTGCTCCAAACAGTCTAAAAAAAATCTCTAATTGTAAAAGTCCACTGTTTGACAGAAGGTGGCGCGTTTCCCCGGTAACCGATGTAAACAAAGCAGCACAGCTTCATTGCGTATACAGAGTGGGAAGATGAAAAGAAATGGCAACGAAACTTTTCTGAAGACAGGTGGTTTCTCCTTGTTCATATGTAAGGAATAATTGACGACGGCCCGTTGAATTCCTAGAAAATAATGCACACCCCAGGTGGTGATGCGGCCACGACACGAAGCGGACACCCATATTACTGAAAATCCAGTCCACGTTTTCACTGCTACTTTACGCTCCACTGCATCTACTCCTGCGGACACACATACGTACATACGTGGATATACGAAAGTTTTTCAAGAAAGTACCAGTTGGGGGCTAAGCCACCCCGTCCTTAAAACCTAGTGACGCCTCTGATTAAAACATTACGGATAAATGACAATGTAAAAAACAACACTTTAGTTGGTTTATTTAACAAAAATAAATAAATAAATAAAATAAAATAAAAAATAACAGTGAACAGAAATTATTCATTAATGTTTTTACCGCTTTTATAAAATGCTTCCCAACTGCATTCTTCAAATCGAACTCTGTTGCTGCCAGGAAGTTGGTCATCACAGCATCTGCCAAATAAGAAAAAAATAGCACCAGAAAAGCTTTTTTTTTTTTTTTTTAACATCATTTTTGACACATTTATTTACATTAATTGTGACAGAAAACAAAATTGAATGTTTACTTCACATGTGGGGAATCTAGAATATATGAACGTTTCTTTTTTTTTTTTTTTTTAATAAGTTACAATAAAATAATGAACCTTTTCATGATGTTCTAACTTCTTGAGCTGCACCTGTATATTGTGTATCATCATTCAGTGTGTAAAAATGAGAGAAGCTCTCTGGTAAATGTTGTGTGTTGTATATACATACCTCTAATGACCGAGAACAGTGCAGTCTTTTCAAATGCCTCCTTCTGCAGCAGACCACCCTCCTTCATGTTGAATTGAAAACCCTCAAATATAATACAGATTGAGGTGGTTAATAACTGCAGACAAAATTTGACATTTCCAAATGACCAGTAAAGGATTTAATTTTAAATATCTGCGTTGTAGTTTATTGAGTGTTGACACCACAATATTTGATTAATGTGGCACATTTTGAAGACTTTACCTGTCCAGAATCATTCTGGTGCTGTCTTTGAGGTTTCAACTTCAATTCTGCACAACTGTGACACCTGAATAACAAATGTCAGGAAGGTAGTATTACATGCGTCAGTGAACAAGTGTCCAAAATTGTCTGGCACATCTGATTTCATAACAACACAGTGATAGCTGCTGTAAATAAAAAGTAGCCCAGTACACACATTAACCTCCAATATACATGGAATAATAAATTCACCCCTACAGTTTTTTTTAAATTATGTTTTCTGATTAAACTGTTTAATTTTTAATGCTGCATTGCATATCTTAGCTATCTACACTATTTTAACACTGCTGCAAACTTTTTATAATTGATAATTATTTTAAATCATTCATATATGATTTATGTATGTAACAAGCCATTGTTCAGTCATAAATTCAATTTAATATAGTTAAAATAAATGATTGACGTTGTCAGAGATGAGAGCTTTTGTGAGGAAATGTTGTTTTGGAGAAGTTTTTTTTTTACCATTGCTGCCTGGATCTCCTCATTTTCCACCCACTTTTACAGATGTTGAAATCCTATTCAGTTTCTTAGACTAGTCATAAAAGTTAGTGATGTCATTATTTTCTAATTTTTAGTCAGTTAAATTAAAAAGTAGACTGGACTGGTCTGATATTAGTTCCTTTTATTTGTCACTAAAAGATGTCATGCCATTATCTTGCTTTTGTGGGTAAGTGGATAAAATACTTTGTTCACAAAATAATATATTTAACCCTTGTGTGGTGTTCATATTTTTGTTACTCAGCCAATGTCTGTGGGTCTGGTGGACCCGCTGCATTTTTTGGGCTTTTAATTCAACACAATTAAAAATATGTATGTTAAAAGACTCAACAGATGTTGAGAAAACATGCAAGGACGGAAGCCGTTGGTGAAATGGCCGAAGTCTAACAGCAAAGAGTGGGAAACCATCAACATAGAGTTAAGCCTTATCCTAAGTAACATCACAGGATCAGCCAAGAAGAAGTTGGAGAAAATGAGCGACCTTATCTACATATATGGAGAGGAGAAATATGGAGTGAAGGAGCAAGAAAGAAAGAAAGACATGCCTTTTGCCCCCAAGTCCCGTCGGCTGCATGAAATTCAACAACTAGTGAAAGAGAGGCGACAGCTGAAAAAGTTGTGGAAAAAGGCGACAGTAGAAGAAAGGGAAGGCATTAACTGCCTTCAAGATGACCTAAAGTACAGACTCTCAAAACTCCACCGAGCAGAGAGTCTACGGATGCGTCGGAAGAAGAAAGAAAAAGCTAGAACCGATTTTTACAAAGACCCTTTTAAGGTTGTGAAAGGTATATTCACAAAGGAGAAGAATGGATCCCTAAAAACATCAAAAGAACAGGTTGAAGGTCATCTGAGAACTATCTATACTGATGAAAAAAAAGATGAACCGATCGTTATCTCCACTGACATCCCTCCAATATCACTACCACAACATCAGTTTGATATCAGCCCTACTAAGCTGAGCGAGGTAAGGCAGGCCGTGAAAAAGGCAAGATCGGCATCCGCACCAGGCCCTAATGGCGTACCATATAGTGTTTACAAGAATGCTCCTGATGTTTTGAAAATCCTGTGGAAAAACATGAAAGTGGCATGGGATAAGCAAATCATCCCGAAAGCCTGGCGAAGAGCTGGAGGGGTGTTCATTCCAAAAGAAAAGAACTCAACTATCATTGAACAGTTTCGCCAGATAAACCTTCTGAACATTGAAGGTAAGATTTTTTTCAGTGTGTTGGCACAACGTCTAACACAGTATTTAAAACAAAACCACTTCATTGATACATCAATTCAAAAGGCTGGTATCGCAGGCTTTTCAGGATGTCTTGAACATAACAGCATCATATGGCATCAAATCCAGACTTCAAGGAAAGAAGGAAAGGATCTCCATGTCTTGTTCCTTGATCTGGCCAATGCTTATGGTTCAGTCCCTCATTCACTGCTGTGGGCTGCCTTTGATTTCTTTCATGTGCTGACTATAATTACAAATCTAGTGAAACACTACTTTCAGGATCTACAGTTTTGCATTACAACATCAGGCTTCACCACAAATTGGCAACCGCTAGAGGTAGGCATTATGGCGGGGTGTACCGTCTCCCCTTTACGATGGCAATGGAGATCATTATCAGAGCCTCAAAATGGGTCGTGGGAGGAGAACGACTACAATGTAATCAAAGGTTACCACCAATTCGAGCCTATATGGACGATCTAACAACACTTACAACAACCGTTCCCTGCACTAGGAGATTGCTGGAGAAACTTCATCAAAATATAACATGGGCAAGAATGAAGTTAAAGCCCAGTAAGTGCAGAAGTATTTCCAACATAAAAGGCCAAGTTACGGACCAAAGATTTTATATTGGCGGGATACCTGTTCCAACTGTATTAGAAATGCCAATAAAGAGCTTGGGGAGATGGTACAATGCGAAACTTAAAGACACCGAGCAATTTGAACATCTTAAAAGTGATACCAGAATGTACATGGAGCGCATCAACAAGACAGGAAAACTAAAGTTGTGGTGCTTTCAGTTTGGCATACTTCCAAGACTCTTGTGGCCGTTAACTGTGTATGAGATTCCTATTACAAAGGTTGAAAAGTTGGAATGGCTGATAAGCACACAGCTGAAGCAGTGGCTCGGAATTCCACGTTGTTTAAGTTCGATTGGACTTTATGGACAAAGGCAAGTTGGAACTGCCAGTCACAGGGCTTGTGGAAGAGTTTAAATGCTCTAAAACAAGGCTCGTCATGACCCTAACTGAATCTGAGGATGCAATTATACAAACAGCGGCCCCCCGGGTGGTAGCGGGAAGGAAGTGGACTCCATCGGAAGCTGTTCGGAGTGCAAAGTCTGCGCTGTATCTCAGAGATGTGGTTGGACAAGTACAGCATAGGAGGGCAGGGTTCGGACTCATCCCAAGAACTCCTCCGTGGCATAAAGCAACATCAGCGCAGAAAAGACAGCTAGTGGTAGAGGAAATTAGGAGACAGGAGGAAGGAGAACGATATGCTAAAGCTGTCTCAATGGCTAAGCAGGGGAAATGGACCAACTGGGAGGGCCTGGAGAAAAAAAAAAAAAAAGCTCAGTTGGCGTGACATCTGGCAAATGGACGGAGCGCGGTTGAGCTTTATCATCAGAGCCACATACGACCTGCTACCCTCCCCCCAAAATCTGAAAGAATGGTATGGAGAAGATCCTGCCTGTTCCCTGTGTAAGGTACCTGCATCCCTAAGCCACATTCTATCAGGGTGTACTACAAGTCTCACCCAAGGACGCTATACGGCACAACCAGGTACTTAGAGATCTGGCGTCAATATTGGAACAGAGAAGAACCACCATAAACAACCTCCCACAAACATTGGCAGGACAGGTCAATTTGACAAAGTTTGTACCAGCTGGCCAACATCAAGAGCATTATACAACACCTAAGGATGCAAGCATCTTGCAGTCAGCACGGGATTGGAAATTGGAAGTGGATCTTGATAAGAAGCTTGTGTTTCCCCTGGAAATAGTGGCTACAACATTCCGGCCAGATATTGTCCTGTGGTCTCCAACAACAAAGCTGGTATATGTTGTGGAATTAACAGTACCATGGGAAGAAGGGGTTGAAGAGGCGCATGAGAGGAAAAAGAACAAATACTTTGACCTGGCAGCTGAAGCATCCCAGATTAGCATCTTCGCAGGAGAGGTGGGATGCAGGGGATTCGTTGCAACATCTATCACTAGGTTGTTGAGAAAAATGGGGGTGAAGGGTTACTCTCTCCAACAGGCCATCAAGTCCATATCAAGTGTTGCTGAAAAAAGCAGTAACTGGCTTTGGATCAAGCGCAAGGATCCCATCTGGGCAATAAGGTAGAGAGAGTTAGTACGTGGTCAGGCTTAGGCCCGACTTAGGGAGAAGATTGCCTCTGCTATGTAGAGCCCATCAGGGAAATTAGAGGGTATGGTGTACCTGGGACGCTGGGTGCACCGTTGAGCCTTCTGGAGACGTTGTGGGCTTTAAATCAACGAAACGTCGATGAAGCAGGGTGCCCACCTGATGACCCCAATGACATACCTTTACCCTCTTTAACCACTTTATACCGACTGCTATTATCAAAGTTTTCTACTAAAGGGATTGAAACAACTAGTTCTATTAGCTTTACTTATTTCATCCCAATTCCAAGCAATATTAACAGTATATATGGTTGATATTTGCCCTTAGGCTTTGTTAGACCACATTTATAAATTAGAGTGCTATAACCTTGTGTGAAATGACAGGGACAGAAACACAAAACTCGTTCTTATTCAGTCATTCTTATGACTCTCTCTTTCTCTCTCTCTCTCTCTCTCTCTCTCTCTCTCTCACACACACACACACACACAATCCAAACCTGTTTATCAAGCTCTTCAAAGTCACTAGAAAGTTTCAAGCATGTTTATTTGGGTTGAACGCTTCTGAGAATGAACCGCTGTTCTAGCGCCCTCTGCTATCTGTCCGCATGTACTTATGTAAATATTATAGTATAATACCTCCGTCGCTAGATTAAATAACTTCAGATAGGACTATATTGAAAGAGATGCTTTGTGTTTGTTTGTTTGTTTGTTTGTTTGTTTGTTTGTAACCAGCCATTACTAAAGTGTGACCCCTAAAATGCAAAGTCTAAGAAGTTACTAAAAAGGTTTATTATTATTAATATCCTGGTTTCTCTTATAATTGCATTGAAAGTGATTGAGACCTGCTGCTGTCAAGATCCAAAGACAATACCTATAGCTAACATTTAAAGTCCATGTGAATACACGATGCATTATTTTTCAAGTGTGAGGATTGGCTGAAATCGTTATTTGTCCTTATTTGATGGAAACCATTACTTTGACACATCATAATTGACATACATTTTTGGAAATCATAAATTATTGAAGAATTTAATAGCATTAGAATGCACAACAATGCACCTTTTTATATATATATATATATAAAAAAAAAACCTTTGTAAGTAAACTCTTGTCATGTAATAATGCAATCATTTGTTCTGTGGTTTAACATGCACTTCTTTTTTCAGAGTTGAAGTATGGACATCGTCAATATAAGCTGTGCAGAGATTCAGACTCCAGTGGGTTTTCTGTATGTGGTTCTGCCTGTTATAATGAATCACACCAATAATCCTAACTGTGAGCAGAGCTGGCATTCACAGGTGAGTGTGTTTCTGTCCTCAAACTACACCATTATTAACACACACATGATATAATTCTCATCTGTTTTATTTGTTCAGGACGGGAGTCTGATTGTAGATCCATCAGATCCTCAAAGACTGATTGATCCTGTTATTTCTGTCTCATCTGATCGTCTCGTCACGTCTCTCTGTGTGAATCTGAATTATCAGATCATCTGTGATTCTGCTGATGGAGTAAATCAACTCAATCTCTCAACATTCATCTGTTTAATAGTAATGTATTATTATAAATGCTGCTCTAATGCTTATTTCCTTCATTTCAGTCTTTCAGTCATGAGATCAAGTTCAGTGGTGAGAGAAACAGTAAAACACATCAGTGTGTCCTGAATTAGATCAAACTCTGTGTGGAAGTGAATCTTCTGTGAATCTTGAAGTGAATCATGATGATTGTGAATGTGTTTTTCAGTGAGGAATGAAACTGCAGCGACTCCAAACTCAGGTGAGTTTCAGCTGATAAACGTCTGATCATTCACTAATAAAACATTGCACATCTCATTCACACTCAATACAATTCAATCTCAATATTGGCTCATATTTGTGATCATTGTGTGTTTTTAAAAATCCTCAAAATAAAGTGACTCCAGATCTCCAGCATTCGGGTAAAACATTAAAAAAGTGACATCTGTGCTGTGATTTGCTTCCTGATATTATTTTCATCATGTTCATATATCAGCTGATTTGATTGGTTCATTTATTTAATTAATTTGTTGAGTTGATCAGCTGATTGTATTTTCTATCACTTGTGTAGATCACTTCTGGTGGCTTATAGCTGTTTTCATCATTGCTCTCATCATCATCTTGATCTGCTTGATAAAGCGTAAAAGGATCTTCAGGTGAGTCCTGATCAGTCTTAAAGAATCATATTCTGAATCTATCAGTCTGAATAAACTCAGACTCTGTGCTGGATGTGATAATATGTAATAATCAGATTCAATCTGTTTTGTTAGATATTTTCAGAGGTTAATCTCTCAGTGTGACAATTCAGCAAACAGGTGAGTGATTTCTGTAGATGAACAACACTAAGATCATGGGTTTGATTCCCACAGAATGAATGAATGAATGAATCAATTAAATGAGCTTTTTGAATGCATGTCATTCAGCTAAATTAATAAATGAAATGGAGTGAATCACTTGAACACTGAAGAGGTGAAACAGGCAGATGCTGTTTTAACCTTCACACAGATCTGATGAGAATGAATCTTCATCTGCTGTAAATAAATTGCTGGCTCTGTGAATCTTCATCTGCTGAAACTGAATGTGTTTCTCTCAGGGATCCTGAAGCTGCTGTCCTGAATGAAGGTCAGATCTGATGCTCCTGATTCACTGAATCAATCTGAATCTGAACAGTTAAATGGCTCCTTGTCCAGAGGCTGATCGGTTTGAATCGACTCATTATTTACTCAAACTCAGGGCTGAACATCACTGTGATCTTTGACATGAAGAAGAAGGGAGTTTGTGTTCATTCTGAGCTTCAACACATTTATTCACATTCATCTATAATGCAAATAAATACATGCGATGGAAAACACTGGAAGATCAATTCTACCAGATTTGACACATGACCAAACGTCTGTGTTGTGTTTATTTCTTCAATTCATCATTTATAATCAGTCACATTTACTCATGTATTAATTTATTCATTTATGTTGTTTTTATCATATTTAAGGATATGTTTTTCTTGCTCTTACAATGCTTGCAAACCTGGTGAGTTTGTTGTTTCATATCTCATCTGTATTCATATGGAGTTTTATTATAACGATAACTGACCAAGTATTGACACAATAAGGTTATTCAGTAAACTCATTGTTATCATCACTTCATTCCCTGCTTTCTACTCTTCTCTGACATAAGTTTGTTGATGCAGTTTAGGGTCCCTGACAGAACTGAAATAAACTTGAGACCAGACAAGGTTTTGGTTACCAGACAAAACGGATCCTTTCTGACGAGATCTCCTGAGCCTAGATCTGATATTTCCTGGTGTGGAGGCATTATCTAACAAGTTGTTAATAAAAATTAGGCTAATATATTATTCACCTTTAATGAAACACTAACATACCAATAACCTTTAAATGTGTTGGACATGTAACACAGGGGATGGGACACCATACTTGGCATTATGTCACTTTCTCTTATATATACACGTAAACACTAATGGATTCTCAAAATTATGTTTTAGTAACAAAGTTAATTTCTGATAATTACCCTGATTAACACAAAAGGAGCACAATCAGTAATCAAATCAACAGCTGTACAGTAGTCAACATGTGAAGTGAATAAAACAAAAAGTTCATTTTGTTATTGTTTCGGTGTTAGGACAACTTTGCTAAAAGATTTTGATCCATTTCAAATGTTGACTACTCTATATAGGCTACACAACAGACTTATCTCTGTTCCTTTCCAGCATCCCTCCAGCTCCACTTGTTGCTATTTTAATGCATACAGTTTATTACGTTTGCTTTTTGTTATAAAAATAAATAATCTACAGGTTGAATGTTTCACTTTCATATTTCGACCTTTGGCAGTTTTGTAATGTAGTTTATATCAGGGTTTATGATGTTTAATTAACAAAGTTCGGGGGGAGATGATTAACCTGATTAAACACAAGAGAAGTATAATCAGTAATCAACCCAATCAACAGATGTGTGTGTATCAGTGTTGGGGAAAGTTACTTTTAAAAGTAATGCATTACAATATTGCGTTACTCTCTAAAAAATAACTAATTATGTTACTTAGTTACTTTTTATGGAAAGTAATGCGTTACTTTTTTGCGTTACTTTTTAAATCTGGGCAGGGCTTGCTTGTTTGTTTTTAATATAAAAAGATTTATTCTTAGCTAATGTAAAAGCCCTTTCACACCAAAATGAAATTAAGTGAATAAGGCTAAAGGAAAAATAAATTCCCGTCTTTACAGTGGAACTGTAGGAAAGGAAAGTTCAACGCTCTTCAGCAATGAGAAAAAAAAACCCCAAATGTTAGTTCATCTAAAGTAAGTTTTGCTTATTGGTACACTGCAAAAAATGCTTTTCTAGATTTTTTTGTCTTGTTTCAAGCCAAGATATCTCTTAATAATATATTTCTAATATATATTTCTTAAATCAAGAAGGTTTTTCTAGAGAAGTAAAATTTCTTGTCAAAATGTAAGTGTTTTGCTTGAAACAAGCAAAATAATCTTCCAAATAGGGTAATTAAAAATTATCTTTTCTGTTTGAAATAAGATTTTTTGCTTACCCCATTGGCAGATTATTTTGCTTGTTCTAAGCAAAAAGTCACTTATTTTGACTTGTTTTTTCTGAAAACAAAACAAAAAAAAAAAAAATTATTATTTACTTCATTTTAGATTTTTTTTTTTTTTTTTTTTTTTGATATTTTGACTGAAAACAAGACAAAAAAGTCTAAGTAAGAACAGTATTTTTGCAGTGTACTGATGTATTGGATCAACAAAGGTCAGCAGCAAAGACATTGGTTAATAAAATGGGATTAAATACATAAAGAAAACTGTAACTGGCGTTGGAAAAAGTAATTTGTTACATTACTAGTTACTTGAAAAAAGTAATATTATTACGTAACTTGAGTTACATAACTCAAATTACCCCCAACACATATACACAACAGCCTTACCTCTGTTCCTTGACTGTTTTCCAGCATTCGGTTTACGGAGACCTATACTGGGTATTTTTTCGGATCCTCTGGCCAATCTGGCAGCCCCAGGATCGCTCCTCCTCCGCCAGACACGGCTGCAGAGCTCCAGACATTAACACAGCCACCGCTCTGCTCGACCAGCCACACGCTCGCCACAGCGCCAAGGATAACCTTGTTTGACAGCTTATGACAGCCACAGTCTAACAGATTACCCAATAGATTCAATATGACACTCTTACTAAAACAAAATAGTGATCGTAATCATGCTGAGGCTGTGTAATTTAATACATGCCGACTCGGAGCCAAAGTCCAGAGTAGACTGCGCACTGCTGCGGTTCGCATGACACAATGCCAAACCAGGCCTCATTTGCCCTGACGGAAAGCATATTTACACTGTCTGAATCTTACCCTATCTGTAACGAGCGAGGCTGAGGGGAGGGGATCCATGTGCAAGCTTTATTCAGATAATAAGTCGAGGTCAACAAGCAGGGTCAATAAACAACAAACAGGAGTGGCAAAGATAATCCAGAGAGAATAGTCAGAGTCCATGCAATGGTCGGGGCTGGCAGCGAGCAACAGAATAATCCAACAAACAGTCCAGAGGTCACAAAGGCAGGCAGAAAACAATCGGGAACGAGGAAACAAACAGAGTCAGCAACTGGAAAGTACACACGGGAAAGAATGCTCGGAATTGCCAGAAAACTAAACAAGACTTCGTGAACGGTTGTGTGTGTGAATGGCTTTTATACTGCAAGTGATTAGGTGTAATGACTGCCAGGTGTGTGAGGGTGAAGGCAAGATGGCCGACAGGGGTGAGAGGTGACAGAAGGGGGTTATGGGTAATGTAGTGGAAAAAGGTCCATAAGTCCATGTGAAGGCTCCCTCTAGTGGGGAGTAGAGGGAGCCACAGCGGTACAGTTTGTGACACTATCACCTACATTGCGCACTGCCTGCCATTCACCAGACAGAAAACACTAACACTGTGAACAAGTGACTGATCGCAGCCACAGTTTCAGTGTCTATTTATAGTGTAGGGGGCGGGACGCTACGGATTCTAGAGAGCATTTGATTGGACAGAAAGTTTGATGAGAAGCTGAAGTGCAGCATGATGTCATCAAAATCATTGATTCATATTGGCGGAAGTGATGAGACTAAGTTTTGAATGCTCATATCTTGTAAATGTGAATTTTGTCATTGTTTTGGAGCACACTAGCTTATAGATAACTTAAGGCTGACATATTTATATCAAAAGCCAAAAACAACTTAATGGGGGCTTTAAGCCTGAGGGAAACGCTGATTAATTTTGACGCACCATCCTCGCAGAGGGTAAACAAAGTTGTTTGTCTCCCTGCAATCAGCCAACCTCACTCCTACTTCCACTCCGAGTTCCCCCGAACTTGCCTCACTCAACACAACCAAGACCCGGCTTTTCTTAAGCGCTGGGTCACAGCAGCAGGCCTTAAACAAGCCTGGATCAAGCCCCAGATCTCACCACAGCTAAAGCCAAGGTTACACTAGACTTTGAGCATGCAAAATTGTTTCGCATGCTGCAGCGGCCGTGATATGACGTCACGCTGTGTACCGTCTTTCCTGCAGCACTGCAGTTTTAAACGCGTTCTATAATTCCGATAGGAGGTCACGCTGTATTGTATCAAATATGCCGTTGGTCACACACCATTGTTTTGATAATTAATCGGATAATTATCATTTATTTTTATGGTTAAATAGCCTTTAAAATGACCTAAAATTAATATATAATAGCAATGAGGTCATAATAATTGGTTCAAATGAAGTACTCCAACACTGTAAACCCGAACAGTGAAATTAATTAAATGAAATGAGTTGATTTCACTCAAATAATAATGAAAGTTCATTGGACTTAATTGAAATAAGTTCTGTAAACTCAAAATGTTGTTGTAGTAAGCTGAACTTAAAATTATTGAGTTTTCTAGTTCCCAGCATGCTTTGCATCAGACAACATGGAAAATAAATGTTGAAATTAAGTGTTATTTTGTGTGTTTTTGCACAAGATTAATGTAGAGAGACATAAGTTAGTACTTAAATGTTGTGTTATGTTAGGATTTACATAAGTTTCTCTTATGTTGGTTTTGTAGTGTTACCGTTGTGGTAAAGAGTAGAGCCTGTGGTTAGGTTGAGGATGCACAGTAACTAAAAAACTTAAACTTAAACTTAAAAAAAAAAAGAGTTTGATTACTCAAATGTTTTAAGGCAATAAGTTTCTTCAAATGTTGAGAGTATTCTTAACTTATCAGGTTTTACAATGTATCAAAATGAATGAACTGGGTGACTAAGTATTTAAAGTTCGGAGTAATTAAAAAATGTAAGTTAATTGCAATCAAATTGTATGAGCAAGGTAATTCTGTATTTAAAGTTGGGAGAAATTATTTTGCATGAGTACAACAAACTCAAAACTAGATGTTTCTGCTTACTTAAAATTGGACATGTCAAAACATAAACAATTTGATGTAACTGATTACCTCAATTTTTTTGAGTTTTGCCAACTTATTTGGGATTACAGTGAAAGCAAGTAACAATATGGTCCTGTTTAACAAAAAATTGTAACAATGTACAAAATAATGCATATTAAGCATTATATCAAAAGCTTTCAGAGACATCACTGTGAGATTTAATCCTCATTTGGCTAAACTACATTCAATTCAATTGTTCACTTAATCTTTAATATCTTGTTCAGTCACTTCACACAAATAATCTGTTGAGCTTTTCCCCATAGGTGGCGTGAATTAAACTAGGGTTCTCCATTAGCCTACTAGAGTGGCAACTATTAAAATTAATGAATAAGAAACTTTTTTTTTTTTTTTTCAATTATTAATTGATCTGTCAGCTCTTCAAAAACTCTGTTTTCAACACCTTGTTTGCTCTTGATGAATTCTCTCCCAATAGTTATGTTAAACAGTCCATTGCTCAAGCAATCAGAGACTGTCCTCAAAGAAAATAAGACCCAATTTTAAGTTTTTTTATTCACCTTATACGATCCATTTTTACGTTTTAAAGTTAAGCGCCCTCTAGCGGTCGTAAAAATAATGACAATGTCACGTTGGATCTGACGTCATGAAATGACGTATGAGTTTTTACACCAATCTCATGGTAATTCAAACATATTTTACTAGGTGTAATTCCCATGAATGAGCACACCTAACCCCACCTTAAACCTACCCCTTACAGAAATAAATCATGATTTATACTGCTTATTAAAAAAAAAAAAAAAAAAAAAAACATGCTATAAGAACATGTATGTTCTCTGGTGTCCAACCTGTGTTCGTATGATTACACCACTTTGTAGTGCAACGTTCTACCAACTGAGCTACACATAATCCTGAAAGTGAATTGATACCTGTTGCTGATAGGGGATCAATTGTTGTATACGCTCTATGGAGACATATTTTGAGGATATGTGAAAATGACTTACGTTGAGTGTATAAGTTGGAGGACATGTTGGGCAAACAATATGATGAAACCATGGGTTTTAGCACTTGCCTGGCAAAAGTCGACATCACCTTGGCTTTTGAAGCTATGCTTATCCATCCAGATTCATTGTACTTATTTGGGTTACACTGGCACAGGAAATTCATTTGTGTGTGTGTGTGTGTGTGTGTGTGTGTGTGTACACTTAACTTTCGGTGCAAAGCAGCACCAAGATTTTCTGACATGTTATCAGAAGCAGCTGTTGAATTTGTCAAACAAGTATGCAATCCTAAGCATCTATTTTTTTAGACAACTCAATTTTGACCCTGCTAATGGCGATGCTTACCTTTCTGATTGCTGTGTGTATTGAACTCCCATCGGACGCGAAGAACTCCCAGTCGAGTCGAGTATTTCCAATTTAATCAAACCTATCCTTCAGCCAGTAGGGCTCACCTGTCTGATGCTGTGAGTTTCTCCTGTTAAAGACATAGCTTGAGCCCTCCTGAACAGGTTTCGCAAATCACGCTGTTCCTCATCCATCATCCAGTGGTCAGTCCCGTAGTCCACAACATGCTGCTCCTCCCCTATTGGTAGGAATGGGCACCGATCAAATTGCATCGGTACTACCGAGTATCGATTCACATAAAATCAAACAGTGCTCAATTTCGGTACCTGAGAGAACATGTCTGCGTGCCGCTGGTACGTAGCGAAAGCGTGCACAAGCGAGAGAGATGGTGCTCAAACACACAGGGCAATGGCTAACAGAAAGCGCTATAATGTGTGGGTTACATTTCACAAAGGTTCATGCAGACAACGCCGCCTGCAATACTTGTAATAGTAAGTGCAAGGCAGGCAGTGGTAATACATCCAACCTGAAGAAGCACTTAGTTAAACACAACGTGCATTTAAAAGCGCAGGCGTGCAATTTATTAGATCGCCGAACCCAGGGCTAGAAATGGTGTGGGACATGGGGGATGGAGTTTGGGGAGTGAATTTCAAGGGAGGACGGTGTTTCAGTTCCAACTGGTTAGTTGTATTTGGAAATTAAAGTCGTTTCTATATTTTAGCAGAGTATGTGTCCATGGTTCGCTGTGAAATGATTCTCTAGAATGCACGTTCAGCCGGCAAGAGTTTCATGCAATCGTTAAAACGAAACCAAAAGTAAAACGCGCAGGCGCATTCAAAAGCAATTTTAATAGGCCTACCCCGCGTTTAGATGCGTGCAAATTAGGCAAAAAAGGTACTGTGGGTTACCGGTATCGAATTTCAGGTACCAGTACTAGAACCGGTACCGGTAAAAATGTAAACGGTACACAACCCTACCAATCGGTCGACAGGGCTCATCAGCCTGACACTGCGAGCTGCTCCCGTCAAAGCAGCGTGAGCCTTCCAGATCAAGCGCCCCAACCACGCTGTTCCCATTCATCAGCCAGTAGATGCCCTCTCGGGTAAAGACTACACTTCTTCCTGTAAATGCCGTACCTATTATATATGACGCTATTCTGTCCTAACCTGTAGGGGGTACTCTAGGTTCGGGCCAAAATTTGGAGCTCAGACAGCATGCCAAATATGCATAAGCTTTTCTCAGTTTATTATATGTAAGTGTGAACTCAGGAAGTAAGCTTTTGATCCTCTTCAGCTGGAAATTAGACTTTGGGGGTAAATAAGTGGTCGAAAACTCCCCTAAACATCAATGTGTGTTCAGAGGGGCAAAGATGCAACATGCACGCAAACACATTCGATTTTACAGCATGAGATGAAGACTGCATCTTGCTTTGGAAAGTTTCAAATTAGTTTCCTCGAAGTTTCACAAACAAAACTACAATGACTTTTTTTTTTTTTTTTACATGACGTATAATGAACACTTTAAAAATGCCTTTAAAGGAGTTGTGAAGTGCTTGTGGAAACTCCTGTGTGGTCTGACTGCATTATGGTCTCTGTCTTTTTCAACAAGCTGTTCCTTCCTGTGTGTGTTACAGGGGCACTTTTGTCAGGCGCTTGACATGAACACTTGCAGTACGCATCTGCTTTCTTTGGGAATCTGTTTCACCATCAGCTCTCTGCTCCAATCATTCAGGCGACTTAATCAAGGATCTGCTTAAGGTATGAATTACTTTGCATTCATTTTTTTTTAATCATTAGCAAGTTTAAACTTTTTGCAGGAAAAGGGAAGTAAAATCTGACTTGCACCTAACTTGACTCACTATTAAACTCCTCATTTTATGGGAAAATACAATCTTTTTATTAGAATCTTTGTCTAAAGTAGCTATTAAACTGTCAAATGCAATTTTTATCTCTCAAACTTGTAGGATCTTAAGAATATTCTGGATTTTTTTTTTTTTTTTTTTTTACATTGAATGGAAATTTTATAAACTGCACTCTTAGTTTCATTTCATTTAAGGACTAGCTGTTGGAACAGAGATGATCACATAGTCATTGAAAAGCATGTGCATGTGAATCTACAGGTGGACTTCAAGCACAAAAAACTGGTGGACTTACCACAGACTGGCAATGATGTACACTGATAAGCATGTGTGCATTGCCATTGCTTGCTTTCAGTGGTTGTGTTTTCACAACATTGCCGTGTGTGGTTTAGATGCAACCGATTTCTCACTTCCTGTAGGAATTTCATTCAGCATCAGCTACATTCTGGCTAACTGAGTATCTGCTTAAGTTATGATATACTTTTCTTCGCCGTGTTTTTGATTAGCAAGTATCTACGAGTCTTTGGCTGTCACCTCTATACGATGGTCATTATTAAACGTTTCAAAATTTTGGATTTTTATTAGAACATGTTATTGAAAGAATCACTTTTTTCTTTTTTTTATAAAAAATAAATAAAATTAGATTCTTAATGTCAAATCCCACATTAAACAGGCGTATCCTGCTGCACTATAGGACCCATGCACTTAACAATAAATGCACTCTGACTGTTAAAGGCGTGTCTTTACATCCTTGTCACATATGTAAAATGAAAACTCTCTTTTCAGTTTTGAAATATGGACATCATCAATGTGTCGTGTGCAGAGATTCAGAGCAATGTGGGTTTTCTGTATGTGATTCTGCCTGTTATAATGAATCACACCAATAATCCTGACTGTGAGCAGAGCTGGTATTTACAGGTGAGTGTGTTTCTGTCCTCAATCTCCACCATTATTCATGCACACATATATTATAAGACTCTTATCTGTTTCATTTGATCAGGATGGACTTAAGATAGCAGATCCTTCAGATCCTCAAAGGCTGATTGATCCTGCGATGGCTGTAAAATCTGATCGTCTCGTCACGTCTCGCTGTGCAAATCTGATTTATGAGATCATCTGTGATTCTATTGGAGTAAATCAACTCATTCTCTCTCAACATTCATCTGTTTAATATTAATGTATTATTATAAATGCTGCTTTAACGCATCTTTCCTTTTTTTCAAGACTTATTTCAGTCGTGAGATCATGTTCAGAGGTAAGTGAAACACTTCATTAAAACACATGAGTGTGTCCTGATTGAGATCAAACTCTGTTGAAGTGAATCTTGAAGTGAATCATGATGATTGTGAATGTGTTTTTCAGTGAGGAATGAAACTGCAGTGACTCCAAACTCAGGTGAGTTTCAGCTATTCACTAATAAAACACTGCTCTGATTCACACTCAATCCACTTTCAATATTTTCTCTCATATTATGTGTTATCATTGTGTATTTTAAAGATGTTCTGAATGAAGCATCTCTCCAGCACTCAGGTACAACATTCACAGCTTTAAACCTCTTTCTAATTTTGATTAATCATTATAGATCAGCTGATTTGATATTTGATCACTATAGATCAGTTGTGGTGGTTAGCTTTCTTCATCATCTTCCTCCTCCTCCTCCTCCTCATCATCTGTGCCTTTCTGCGTAAAAAGATTGCTAAGTGAGTAGAGTAAATTTAATTGTGTCAGAAAGAGATGAAAACTAAAATATATTCCAGGCCAAAGTTAATGTGGTTGTGAGAAATTAACACAATTTGCTTGTTTATTGCTGCAAATCTGAAAATGTGACCTTTTAATGAAACAGGCATGGCCTAAACTATACAGTCTCTCTAGAAATACTTTGAAGACTAAAATATTTAATGTGTCATTCTGGGTTCAGATGTTTTCTAAGAGCAGAGACAAGTGTTTGTCAGCGTGAGGATCCAGAAAACAAGTGAGTGAGAGAAAAAAAAAAAGACCTGAACTGTTTGACTGAATCACAGATGATGTTTGAACAAACAGATGATACCCAAGCTCTATGAATCTTTAAATGAATCTTCAGCTTTGAATCTTCTTATTTAAATGAATCTGTTTCTCTCAGGGATCCTGAATCTGGTGTCCAGAAGAGGTTCAAATCTGATGGTCCTTATTCAGTAAATGAATCTCAATCTGAGCAGATGGAACCTCTCCATGTTTAAAGGATGAACTTCATCTGACGGATTAAATCAACATCTCAGGAGATTTTTCTACTGACTCAAACTGATAGGGATTTTGTCTTTGTGATTCATTAAACTTCTGTATGCATTAGCATTTGCACATATTACAGGATAAATAAGGCATTTTCAACCCTAAAGTAACTTTTCTGCACTGATTTTTTATTTTTTTTCTCTTTCTGTCTCATGGTGTTTTCACTGCTGTTGTATTCCTAAAAACTACATTTATATCAGAATTTACATCTAACATTATAGCACAACTCTGCATGACCTTTTTTATTATAAATTAAAAGCTATGCATTGTTACTTTATTTTTTGTTTATTACTGTTAAGCTGTTTTGTATTGTATAAAGAGCTATAGCAATAAAGCTGACTTGACTTGCACAAATGGATCACAGATGCTGTTTCTCATGTTATTAAACAAGTCAGATCTGAGCTGTCTATGTAGGGAGCGATGAAGCTCAGGATTTGAGGCAGAACTAGTGACTCAAATGACAAGTTTATTCTGTGATCAATTCCATAAAAAAAAAAAAAAGACATTTTGGATTTCATTACATTTCGGAGTATTTTATTGGCAATGTTGTTTTACTGTTTGTAGTGTCTCAGTCATGTTAGTGTTTGTGTGTCCAGCAGATGGCGCCAATCTCTATTCAAACTGATGAAGTGAAACCGCTTCAGAGACGCTTTCATTCATACGTTATCCGTCTGATCACGTGACCATTAGTGTACCTATACAGCAGGGGTAGGGAACGTTGATCCTCGAGAGCCATGTCCCTGCAGATTTTAGTTTCAACCCCGAAGAAAAACATGCCAACCTGTATCCTGAAGACCTTGATTAGCTTGTTCAGGTGTGTTTGATTAGGGTTGGAGCTAAAATCAGCATTAGATCTAAGAGATTATTGCTGAAAGAATTAATAAGGCTTATTGAAGAAGCACTCTTGTGGGTAACGAATCGGGGGTCAAAACGATAAATAAGAACGCAAAAATAACTTAAGGGCTAGGCCCGGCCAAGATAATAAACAGAAGAAAAATAAAAATAACTACCATAACCCAGAAACTAAGTGTCCTATCAAAATAAAACAAACAAAAATACAAGAACTTCCCTTACTCCTTAACTAAACCAAACACATGAGAAAAGTATGTCAAAAAAAATGGCACCTAGCCTCTACAGCGTTTATAACTCAAAAGCCATTTGTTTATCAGGTTACGTAAGTGGTCTCAGGGGCGGACTTAAGTGAACTGGGGACCCTAAGCAAATTTCAGGTATGGGGCCCCAACACAATAACTATGTGCTCTTTTACGCCCTCTAAAACCTTATTTTCCTTGTGTTCTTTCTCATTGTAACAATGAGTCCGTGGAGTGGAGATCCAATTGCAACTTTATTTAATAAACACAGCAATTGGGGATAACATAGGCACTGCAAAGAACAGCCAGAGTCCAAGCAATAGGTTGAGGCAGGCTGCTAGTAAACGAGTAATCCGATAGACAGGCGGGGGTCGATAGGCAGGCAGATAACAATCAGAGTAGTAGAGACAAACCAGGTCAGCAACAGGATAACAAACACAGGGAAAAATGCTCAGAATTGTAGCCACAGCAATACAAGACTTTGCAATGAACTGAACGTGAGAATGGCTTTTATAGTGTGTGGGAAATGAGGGGAAATGGCCGACACCTGTGCAGGTGATCAGCCAGGAAAGGGATTATGGGAAATGGAGTTTATGATGGAGTTTAGAGTTCTAGTGATGGTTCCCTCTGGTGGTGATAGGAGGGAACCACAGAGGCCTGATTCGTGACACTCATAAGTTATTAATTTAACTTGATGCCATATTAGTTTAGCATATTTTTTCGGCATTACAAAAAAAAAATGCTTGTGTAGCCCATTGTTTCTAAACACCCTTAATGGTGACCAAGTGCAATTTTGTTTGCACAGTAATCAAAATCTAGGTTCAGAGCGAGGATTCTTTTTTTTTTTTTTAGGAATGGACACAACAATGATGAATGTAAGAATGGAAAAATACTGTATTGGTACCGTAAACAAAATTAAATGTAGCGTTATCACATATGAGCAAAAAAACAAACAACAAAAAAAAAACAATCAGGCCTGTAAACAGAGAGTAAAACACCCCCCCCCCCAACCATTATCTAAATTACACCACAAATGCACAACGGAACAAATAAAGTCACACTTCACTAGATAAAGATTTTGTGTAACAGAAACCCACCAGATTGACAATAGCACATGTAGCTAACAAATGACACAGCAATTTTAACAATCGATTTAATGTATTAATTAATATGAATTAATTAATAATTAATATCTTAATTTCAGTGCACATCCATCAATATTCGTTTGTCATCCATTATACCCATTTACATTTCTTAACATCGGACATGTAAGAACAATTACAAAGCAAGGTTTAACCGAAGAAGACAAAACTCACCAAAGTTCCATGAAACAAGTCATGAATAGTGCATCATCCTTTGAATTTTATTAGAATCAGCCTTAAATCATTTTTTTTTTTCACTTTTTCTTTCTAGAAGTTATCGAGCTGCGTCAGCAGACTGCTTCTCCCTCTGATTATCTCATATCACTCACCAAGAGAAGTCGCCCCCTAAAGGAATTTACTAGCTACTGCAAACATTTTTTTATGTTCTCTTTGAATGTCTGTGACCATGAAATTTTATAGGGGTTACACCTGCACTTGTCCATTTAATGAATTGTAACCTTCAATATTTTACACAAAAAGGATTCAAATGTCACAAATTATCTTGTGCAACTCATTCCGTATTTCAAGTGCTCTTAAGGCACACAGTAGGGTTTGCGAGAAACAAATAAAAAAATGTAATCTCTTGTTAAGCGAAAATCTCCAGTCATTGCATTCGAGCGTTTATAGGAGTGTTTATAGGAGGAAAAGCACGCACTTGGGTCATTTTGAAAGAAAATCATGACACGAGAAACATACTTTCTTCACTGATCTTATCTGTTCTTCGACAGACGGGATTCAATAATGTTCCATTAATCAATGCACTGCACAATCTCTTATTCACATCATATACACTCTGTTATAATGAGCAAAAGAACAAAAGTGAGGTAAAATAAATAGATAATGAACAAAGAAACCGAGGGAGCGTTCACAGATCTTACAAGCGCATCCTCTGCGCGATCACGTAATGGTGACGTCACTGCGGCCGAGCCATAAAAGTGAAAGTAACAGCAGCTCGACTCCTGGTGAGATTATGTTTCACACAATGCGGTGTTTTATGTATGTCGATTAACTGGCATCAAGAATCCTTTCTTAACATATTGGTATTGTTTTTTAAATGTTCTGAATTGCATTTGTTTTCTAGAAACCGTCTTTATGAGCTCGTGTTCATATACAGCTGGCGAAGACATTAACTTACTGATTGGTCATTCAACAGAAATATCCACTTTTGGTATGACAAGATGTCTTATTATTTTGACTTTATTAATACATATAAATGTTTTTTTTTTTTTTTTTATTTCATTTTTTTTATTAAATATTATGTCTCAATTATTATTTTTTTTCCAGCACATGCAGTCAGAGTATATATATATATATATATATATAAAATTTGAATAATGTAAATGCATGCAAGAAATAATGACATTGTTTTATTTATTTAATGACACGGGGAAAAAAAACAGTAACCTGATATACTGATCTTCAGTGATGTTACCCATAAGGTAGGTGACACCAGTGACAGTAACACCAGTGACAATTTTCATGAAAAATGCATTTTACAAAATGGCTGCTGCAAGTTATAAAACCACATGTTATCAATCATGGTATACTCACTAAATTAAGTAGTTTAATCCATTGGTATTCTGTTGTTGTTGTTGTTGTTTTTAACAATAAAGTAGGTCACACTTTGTGGTTTTGTTCAACTAAAAGCTTCATATGAAACTGTGAGATGAATAAGAACATTTTTGTTAACTGAAAATAAACTTATCATGAGTCTTTCTTCATAAATCTTCAGAAAAGAGGAAGAAGGAAGTCAAATGATGTCATCAGTGTAATTTCTATTTCAAAATAAACCTTTTTTAGTGACACAACCCTAGGGGACCACTACTATATATAATTGTTCAAACAATGTGTTATTTCATTTTATAATATAAAGAAATTGTATCCCTAAAGCATGTTTCTCTGTGTAATTTCCATTGCTGATGTCGCTTTTCTCTTAACCTGGGGAATTACAATACAGTCGACTTTGCCTTATTTTTACAATCACACTCAATATTTTCTGTCTCTTTCAGAGATGCAGTCAGCTCCGGTCCAGATGATCCAGTGATGGAGAGAAATGCTTCTGGGAAAAGCTCATCTGGAGAAATGGGATTTCAGATGGGATTTAAGCAGAAAAAGAAACATGAGTCTGAGGTTTGTTTTTCAGAAACACAGATCAGTGGGAAGCCATTTGCTGTCATTAATTGTCCAGATCTACTGGATCCAGATCTGAATGAAGAGAAGCTGGAGAAGATGAAAGAGCAGCTGGTCACTCGATGTTCAGTGCAAGGCTGCATGGACTGGACAATTTATATCCATCAGGAGTTTGTGGAAAGACGTAAATTTATTAAATTGGGAACTTGGATCTTGACGCCTCTATTACTGCAGCTGTAGTCACTGGTCTTGGGAAGCCAAACACTTCAGTTATATCAACAACACATAAAAAAAAGCAGAAGAAACCCGGAGTGTGATAGTTTGAAAACTGTGTAACCTTCTTCCAGAAGCATATGATGATGCAAATTTCAGCATGTTTTTCTGACACATGCAGCAGAGGTTTCATCTGGTGAAGAAGCTGTGGTGTGCCACTTCTGCTTTTTAACAAGTACAGGATAATAAACCCACACACACAACGTCATCCCCTGAACCTTTCTCTCTATGAATGTCCAGTCAATAGCGATTCATGCATATTTTCAGGAGAATCATTCTGCTCTCAGCATCCAAACTCTTCACTTCAGATCCGCTAACAGGTTTGAAATATGTGTTATGTGCTCTAAAAATACATAGTGAGTATAGGTTTGATTAGCAGGTTTATAAAGTCTATTGTGAAGCAGTTCTGAAGTTTTAAGAGAAGATGTTAAACAAATGCAAATGTGTACATGTGCAAATGCCATCTTGCACTGCTTGATATTTAATAACATAACAATAAAACATAAAACAAAGGTTTTAGAAAGAAAGGTTTGATTAGCAGGTTTATATAGTATATTGTTAAACAGTTCTGATGTATTTGCAGAAGAGAAGGAGATGTTAAGCAAATGCAATGTGTACATGTGGAAACGGCATCTTGCACTGGATGGTGCTTCATATTTAATGCTGTAAAAAAAAAAATCTGAAACCTTTTCGCTGGGTTCTTGTATAATGCTGTAATGTAGCTACACTTTGACTGGGATGAATGTAAATGTACACTCTTAGAGAACATATTTGTTTTAATTTTCAAGCATTTAATTAAAAAAAAAATGCATTACAATATACATTACTTGAATAAAACAATATTGATGTATTGATGTAGCAATAGTCAAATAGTTTATTCATTTTAGTAGTATAGTAGTATTAGTTTATTTATGGAGTAAGTTATTGTTTTTGATCACTGAACGTCTATGATCACTGAATGTCTGAAGTGCATTGAGTTTTTTTTTTCTCTCTTTAGGCAGAGTGAGATTGAAGTCAAGTCAAGTCAGCTTTATTTATAGCCCTTTTTACAATACAAATTGTGTCAAAGCAACTTTACAGTATCAAATGGGAAAGTAATATATCAATAATTCAAAAGAAACTTCAAACAATTTTAGTTTGAGGAAATTAATCAATAGTTCCAAATTAATAAATTGTTTGTCCCCAATTTAGTTGTTGTCCCCAACTGAGCAAGCCATAGGCGACAGTGGCAAGGAACCAAAACTTCATCTGTGACACTGATGGAGAAAAAAAAAACCTTGGGAGAAACCAGGCTCAGTCGGGGGGTCAGTTCTCCTCTGACCAATAAACAAGTATTTTATACTCCCATACAGACCTGTAGAGGTGGTCTATATGTACTGACCCACCATCTGGATACAAACTGGATCAAGGGAAACTGCAGTGGCCAACTGTTCAGGATTCATCCTGGATCTGACCTCAGAATAAGCAGGAGACAGACAATATTAGCATAGATTCCATTTTTCTTGCATCAGGTGTTATGGGAAGTGTTCCCGGTTCTGGTTGACCTAATTAATGCAGCCTAACAATCCTTTAACGGATTTGAATATTAGAAATATTTAAATGTGTTATGTGTAGGCCAGGTTAAAGAGATGGGTCTTTAGTCTAGATTTAAACTGACTGAGTGTGTCTGCCTCCCGAACAGAATTAGGTAGATTGTTCCATAGTTTCGGTGCTAAGTAAGAAAATGATCTGCCACCCGCAGTTGATTTTGATATTCTGGGTATTATCAGATTGCCAGTGTTTTGAGAACGCAGCGGGCGTGAGGGACTATAATGTGATAAGAGCTAGCTCAAGTACTGAGGAGCTAAACCATTGAGGGCTTTATAAGTAATTAGCAAGATTTTAAAATCAATACGATGTTTAATAGGAAGCCAGTGCAGTGTTGACAGAACCGGGCTAATATGCTCATACTTTCTGGTTCTAGTAAGAACTCTAGCTGCTGCATTTTGGACCAGCTGGAGTTTGTTTATTAAGCGTGCAGAACAACCACCCAATAAAGCGTTACAATAAGGTCATGAAGGCAGCTGTTTACTCAAAATGACAATTCTGGTATTATTTGAGGCTGTGGGTGTTTTTCACTCCTCTAGGGTTTTGTTTTGCTCTGTGTTTGGTGGTTTGGGTTTCACTCAGTTACAGCATGACTAACCTTTAACCATTTGAATACATCCGTAGGAGTGTGTGCTATCTTGACTGTTGATCATGGAATATTAAATTCCTCCACTATCTATATTTTTGAAGAAATTGTGTTATACTGTGTCATGCTGCAGCGCACACTCTATCAGCTGCAGTTCTTGCATCTCTATCTCAATATAATGCACAACGCCACATATTCACATAAATGTTAATTTTGCAGTATAGTTACCTGTGCTTTAAAGCCTTGCCGGTTAAACATTTCATTTTCGTGCTGCTCTGACATGCGCTTTAAAAATATGTCATAATTTACTAATTCACATATTGTCCCAAATCTGTATTAAATGCTTTATTGTGCTGAACACAAAAACAGATTATTTGAAGAATGTGGGTAACCAAACAGTAGCTGGTCCCCATTGACTTTGATAGTAGGGAAAAAAAAATACTATGGAAGTCACTGGGGACCAGCAACTATTTGCCTTATTTGCCTTGTGTTCAGCACTCCTTCAGGTTTATAACAACTTGATGACTGAATTGTCATTTCTGGGTGAATTGTCACTTTAATGTTAATAATACAACTAAACACAAAAAGAAAAATCACTCACTGCTCTTGACTGAAAAACTTCAATACAGCTGCTTTAATAAGAAACCGCATACAGTATAATTTACAGTATAATAGTGCTTTCTTTGTCCACTTTGGCATTAATATCTGCTGTTCTTTTATATTTTGGTACCTCGTAAGGCTGCTTTTAAAATACAGAAATTAGTTTGGCTGTGTTTCTCATGCAACTTGCAAACTAGTAAAAACCAACATGACAAAGAATTGTGATAACATTATGAATCATGATTTTCCTTACAACCACCGTCCACTATAGTGGTACAGAGGTACGTAGCTTTATATATATATATATATATATATATATGAAAATGAGGAGGGATAGACTCACCAACTATTAATTTAAAAAAAAAAAAAAACCTTTTAAAGAATTTCCCAGTGCATTATCACAAACTACAAATATACCAAAATTAGGTTGTCAATTTAATGGTAAAAAGTTTTAGACAAGAAAAAAGATGTATGTTAGAAAACCCACTACAGTATTTCACATCTACATACTCACAGAAGGTTTGCAGAATGTGAATTAAAACAAAACAAAAACAAACAAACAAACAAACAAACAATAACTACAATGAATCTTGATTCTTCAGACTGTATACAAAGATGTATACAAATAACTCAAGTGTTTCATATCCAAAATCCTGTTCTGTTGATGAAGAAGAAAAAAACTACACACAAAAAGGGGTGCTCTTTAAGTAGTCCAGAATCACAGAGTCAGAGTCAAATCCTTGTACTCAGGATACATGACAAATCCACAAGGCAAATGCAGCAAAAACTATCCATTAAGAAGAGTTTTCTGCAATGTTTAAATAGTCCATCTACAAAAGAACAAAACCCTGGCATTAACTCGAAAGCCCACACTCAAATTACGCAGATCAAATCAAAATAAAGAAAACACTGAGGTCAAACAAATCAAATTCTTCTTTTTGTTTTATGGCGGGTTGCGAACAAACTTTAGAGCTGTAAATCTAACTTCTTCTACTCTACCTGGTTAAATACTTGGGGTTTAAGCCTTCAAGCGCCCCCTAGTGGAGAGTAGGAAAAAAAAGTAACAGCTATCCCTATTGCATCCACAAATGTTTAAATATTTATTGTAAGAAAACACTTGTTATGCAATATAATGCAGTTCTGTGGTTTAAAATATGCTTATATTTTTCTGTCAGCACTGAATAATGTCTAACATCACTGTGAAGTGTGGAGAGATTCAGATTGATGGCGGATTTGTGTTTGAACTTCCCTCTGATTTACTGAATCAAGCTCTCAATCCTGACTGTGAGCAGAGCTGGTATTTACAGGTGAGTGTGTTTCTGTCCTCAAACTACACTATTATTCACACAAACATATTATATGTGTCTCATCTGTTTCATTTGATCAGGATGGATTTAAGATAGCAGATCCATCAGATCCTCAAAGACTGATTCATCCTGCGACGGCTGTAAAATCTGATCGTCTTTTCACTTCTCACTGTGTGAATCTGAAACATGAGATCATCTGTGATTCTATTGGAGTAAATCAACTCAATCTCTCTCTACATTAATCTGTTTTATATAAGTGTACTATTGTAAATGCTGCTCTAATGCTGCTTTATTTTTTTCAGTCTCATTTCAAGCGTGAGATCATGTTCAGAGGTAAGAGAAACACTTCAGTAAAACACATCTTCTGTGAATCTTGAAGTGAATCATGATGACTGTGAATGTGTTTTTCAGTGAGGAATGAAACTGCAGCGACTCCAAACTCAGGTGAGTTTCAGCTGATAATCGTCTGATTATTCGCTAATAAAATCTGATTCACACTCAATCCACTTTCCATCTTTTCTCTCATATTGTCTCATATTTGTGATCACTGTGTTTGTGAAGATGTTCTGAATGAAGCGTCTCTCCAGCACTCAGGTACAACATTCAGATCTTTAACATTCAAACCTCTTTCTAATGTTGATTGATCATTTTTAGCGATCAGCTGATTTTATCCGGCATCACTTGTAGATCAGTTGTGGTGGGTTTTGGCTGTTTTCATCATTGTTCTTCTGGTCTTGATGTGTTTCTTGCTGCGTAAAAGGATCTTCAGGTGAGACTGATCTCAGTAAATCTCAAGAGCTTGAGTCATAATCCCATTTACCATCATTTCTTCTCCAGTCATCAGATTGCAGGATCTCAACCATCTAAAATCACATGTAATGATATGTAATAATCTGTTTTCAGATGTTTTTTGAAGCGTGAGGGTTCAGAAAACAGGTGAGTGAACCAAACTTAGAAAAAGTCAGTCTTGAAGTGAGTTTGACTGAATCACACGATCATTTTTGAAACAAACAGATGACAAGTATTTGAATCTTCAGCTCATACTCTATGAATGAAGCTTGAAATTGGTGTGTTTCTAGGGATCCTGAGTCTGATGAAGGACAGATCTGATCATCCTCATTCTCATTCAAAATCTCTTTGTCCAGAGGATGATTATCATCATCATCATCACGGCTGATTTACTCAAACTCAGGACTCCTCAGGAGAGGCTTTTGTTGTTGTTGTTGTTGTTGTTGTTGTTTTGCGTTATTCTGAACATTTCTCATTCCTGCATCTGTCTCTCTTGTCAATGCAGATGAATCTTATAGACATGATCTGAAAACCTGTTGTGTTTCTGCTGTCATTAAAGCATACATTCTTTAAAGCTGTTTTGAAGCCATATGTATTCCTTATTTCTTCACATTCCCACAGTTTTAAATAATTTATTCATTCATAGTCTTCCACTAGCAGTGTTGGGAAAGTTACTTTTAAAAGTAATGCATTACAATATTGAGTTACTCCCTTAAAACTCCCTTAATTTACATTTACATGTACATTTAGACATTTAGCAGAAGCTTTTATCCAAAGCGACTTACAAAGGAGAACAATGGAAGCAATCGAAATCAACAAAAGAGCAACAAAACGTGTTTTATTTCTTAGCTTCAGTGATTATGACAGGAGTTTTTGCATAACAAGTTTGTCTGTGAAGCCAGAGCCAGAATATATGATGAGAATTTTGATCGACTGAAGTAACTGTTTAAGTATTTCACCTTGAAGACAACACACAGGTGGTGATAAAACAATGCCCTAATACATGTAAACAAAAATGACCCTGGAAATAATTTTCAGGGGGGAAAAATTGCATCTTTATTGGAAGTAATGTGTTATGTTACTTTGGCATTACTTTTTAAATCTGGGCAGGGCTTGCTTGTTTGTTTTTAACATAAAAGTTATATATTTGGCAAATGTAAAAACCCTTTCACACCGAAAGCCTCAAGCTGAAGGAAAACTAAATTCATGTCTGTACAATAGAACGCAGAAGAAGAAGAAAACACTCTTCAGCAATAAAAGAAAAACAAATGTTAGTTTATCTTGAGTAATTTTGAATCTCTGAAGGTCAGCAGCAAAGACTCTGGATAATAAAATGTTATTAAATACATAAAGGATATTTGTAGTATTTAACATATTTAATTATTGCAGGTTTGCATCATATTCTGAGTTGCATTTCACAGTTTTTATTCTGCGTTTTTTGTGAGTGAGATAAATTAATGCATGCTCACATTTATCGTAAAACTGAAGACAGGAGAGCTTTCAATCAATTACTGGGAAAAAAAAATCATGTATTTTCTTGTAAATTAAAAAGTAATGCGTTACTTTATTAGTTACTTGAAAAAGTAATCTGTAACTCGCATTACCTCCAAATCTGTTCACTAGTTGGCTGCTACATTTTCTCTATTTTTGCATAATTATGCATCTGAAGATGTAAAACAAAACTCAGCCTAATAAATAAGAATTGGAGATGGATGGAAATTATGAGACATTTAAATCCTATATTGATTTAATATATTGTATAGTGTGTGACAAAGTGAGTTAATAAAGTAAACATTTGTGTATTAGCAGATTAAATGTTTGCATCCACAAATCTTCTATTAATGCAGGCCATTTAATAATTCATAATCATGTCAGATTGAGCTAACCTATAACCTATTTAAACTCCAGTATATCTGAGTGCATATTGCATTATTTAACCCTGGTATTTTGAGCAGAAAAGTTTGCACTTTGTACCTTTGTGCTTTTATTTAAGTAGAATGTAAAAGGAGTACTGATGTTAGTGAACTAATAGAATGGCTGTACTTTTACTCAAGTATTGGTGAACTTCATCCACAATTATTCATTTACATAGTGACTGGCAAGTGACCCTTTGCAGAGAGTTTGATTGACTTGTGACCAATCATATTGCTGAATCTGCCATTTTGTCTGACAAACAAATCAGACAGGAGAGAAGATTAAAGTCAGCTGGACTTGAACTTGAACAATGGTGTGTATTGTGTCTTTCCGCAGTTGAAATACAATATCTTCTGATGTCCATTCGTGTTTATTTTACACTTTAAGTAAAGATGAAAAGACAATCGGTTCACATGTGCCACTTGAACTGAGGTGCTACAGCGATCTGTCATGAGGTCGACATTAAAGTGCCACAAAACGGTATTTATAGTTTTAATTTCTTAAAAACTGACCAAATTTGAAAGCGGAGACCTTGTTTCATACCAGAACCTGCTCTGTCTTGTCTGTTGGCATGTTGTCAGTTTCCTCTTTCCTCTACGATGCATTTCTTCATCTTCAAAGGGTCAACTGCCATATTAATTTAATTTAATTACGTTTAATTATGTATTTTCCATTTTTGTGTACCTTCATATCCCATCTGTGCTTTAAATACATTTATTTCAAAATAAATGTATACTATTTTAGATAAAATACACATTTTAGTTGTGTCCCCAGGTTTTCACTTTCCTTTCCTGGAGTTATTAAAAATACAGGTAAAAGACCTGTAAAAAAAAATCTATACAGAAAACTTCATAATATCACTGGACGCTATTTTTTTAAATTAAGTTTGGTCCATCATTTATCCCATATTTTAATTAATTGTTGCATAGAAAATTTATAAAGTTGAGGTTGGAGTCGTCTTTAAAATGGAAAAAAATGGGTGTAGAAAAATACACATCGAAATATTATTTATTTATTTATTTATTATTTTGACCATAAAACAAACAATTTCTTCAAAATAAACACCTGCCTGAGGGGAAGCTGAAAAAATTTGCCGACATTTTTAAACATGCTTTTTTAAAAGAGTTTTGGTAACTGGACTGAGAAAAATGCCTCTGTCTTCCACTTAAAAACCATATAAAAATTTAAGTTATACAGATTTTGAATAGTTCAATATGTGTATTACTAGATTTTTGGAAGAAAATGGCTCCCATTCGATGAAATGGCCCTTTAAACACTATGCAATGATTTCTGCCTCAGACTTCACTTTCATGCATCGTTCACATACAAAGTATTACATGTTTTGACCATCATTAGAGAATTGTTAGAATTGTAATGTATTATAAAATAAAGTTAAAAGAGCAATATCATGAAATATTATAATTTTTTGGTTTTTACATTTTCAATTTTTATATGTTATAACGTAAAATAAAAACGGCAATATCCTGAAATATTATTCAATTTTTTACATTTTCAATTTTGATATATTATAAAGCAAAAACAGCAATATTGTGAAATATATATATTTTTTACGTTCAATTTTAATATATTATCAATTAAAGTAAAAACAGCAATATTGTGAAATATTATTTTTTTTTACATTTTTAATTTTAAAACAAAATAAAGCAAAAACAGCAATATTGTGAAATATTTTTTTTTTACATTTACATTTTCAATTTTAATATATTATAAAATAAAGCAAAAACAGAAATATTGTGAAATATTATTTTTTTTTACATTTTCAATTTTAATATATTATAAAATAAAGCAAAAACAGCAATATTGTGAAATATTATTTTTTTACATTTTCAATTTTAATATATTATTAAAGTAAAAACAGCAATATTGTTATTTTTTTACGTTCAATTTTAATATGTTATAAAATAAAGCAAAAACAGCAATATTGTGAAATATTATTTTTTTTACATTTTCAATTTTAATATATTATAAAATAAAGCAAAAACAGCAATATTGTGAAATATTATTTTTTTTACATTTTCAATTTTAATATATTATTAAAGTAAAAAAGGCAATATTGTTATTTTTTTACATGTTCAATTTTAATATATTATAAAATAAAGTAAAACAACAATATTGTGAAATCTTTATATATATATATATATATATATATATATTACATTTATTATTTTAATATATTATAAAATAAAGTGAAAACAGTAATATTGTCAAATATTATAATTTTTTACTTTTTTAATTTTAATATATTATAAAATAAAGTAAAACAACAATACTGTGAAATCTTTATATATATATATATATTACATTTATTATTTTAATATATTATAAACTAAAAACAGCAATACCAAATATTATTTTTTTTTCACATTTACAATTTTAATATATTATATAATAAAGAAAGAAAAGCAATAACGTGAAATATATTTTTTTACATTTTCAATTTTGATATATTACAAAATAAAGTAAAATCAGCAATATTGTGAAATATTATTATGATGTTGTTGTTTTTTTACACTTTTAATTTTAATATATTTTAAGTAATAAATGAATCAATTTGGTTTCTTTTCCAGAGTCATTATTATGGATGAGACTGTTTGATCTGCATGTGCTTGTATATCCACTATATTTGGAGTCATTCTGGGCTGGAAACTTATATAAAGAGGGAACATTTCCCAGCAAGAGGAAGGAAGGAATGCTCTAGGACTCCTGCTGGCTGTTTTCTGGCTGTTGTGTCGACATTGAGGACGGAAAATGCTGTATTTCATGTGTTTGACCTCCATAAATGCTGTTCTGAGAGCTGATCTATTATAGTTGTTGATGTTTTTCAGCTGTATTGTTTGTATTATTAAGGTCATGAATGTGTGTTTGTGTGCTGTAGGAGTTCTGTGAGGATCTACATTGCTGTGGGAATCACTGTGTTTCTCTTCATCACATGAATCTATTAATACATGAACACAGAGCTGAGGAAACTGCTCTCTGATCAGACAAAACGCTCAAGAAAACACATCTGAACTCTAGATCAGCACAACATACAGATCAACTGAACTTTACTGAAGTGGGCTGATGCTATGAGACAGTCAATGACCTTGAGAAATATTTAATAATTCAAACATTGTAGAAATACAAACTGCAGTGCTGCAAACATGATGATGATGATGGTGTTATCGTCTTTGTTCTCTCAGCCTTTCGAATTAAAATGAATGTAAATAACATTATATGAGTGTCATAATGCTTTTATAATGTAAATAATGTCATAATGAAGGATCTGCTGTCTGAATGAGCCAGTGTTTCTGATGCATTTACACTATTAAAATTCGCTGATAGCTAGGATTAGTTTTAAGTCACAAATCGGCATCATATATACAAAATAAGTGTTTCAACACACTAAAACACACCCTGCATAATATTTACAGCTATTTACAAAATAATAATAATAACAAAAAACATACAATATACAGAGCACACAGTGCAAAACCATTGACATTAACACTGAATAACGTCATAACACTGAACTGAGCTTGATCAGGGTAAAAACACATGAGATTCAGATCAAACATCAGTGTGTCATTATTGTTTGATAGGTGCTTTTCACAATCCATATGCTTTTTCAAAGCAGCTTTCCAGAAGACTGTGCCTTAATGTCTTAAAGTTTTTAAGATAACTCCACTGATTCAAGCTGATTTTGCTCCTGAGCTCCAGTATTCAGAGCAGTCATCTCTTGTGTTTCTCCTGGGCTCTGGTTCTTCTGTGATCTTTTTTCTCGTATAGATTTCACTTTGTTCTGTGTTTAGGACAAGACATGCCATTTAAACATTATGTGAAAACATCCTCATACTTATTTAGAATTATTTAGCACAAAGTAAAAAGTATCCTGAAGTTGTGGGTCAGTCTTAATCTCAAATCAAAGCAGCTTTATAAATGATACTAACCTGACAAGACTTCAGACAGTTTGCGATCTCTGTGAGGTCAGAACAGACAGAGAAAGTCATTAGTGAATTAGTTTGCATCTGATCACTCTCAGTTCAATTCAATTAAAGACCTAGTCATTCACTTTGACCATTCCTGGGATGTTTGATGTTTTGTGTGTGGCAATTTTCAGGGGAAGTTGCTATAAGAAGGTGGATTTGTTGCTAAAAATTGCTAAATGACATCTTTACTCAATCACAGCGCAAAATTGTGGCACTGCATCAAATCTCAGCAAAAGGATATATGTGACCCTGGAGCACAAAACTTAAAAAAAGTCTTAAGTCGCTGGAGTATATTTGTAGCAATAGCCAAAAATACATTGTATGGGTCAAAATTATTGATTTTTATGCCTAAAATCATTAGGATGTTAAGTAAAGATCATGTTCCATGAAGATATTTTGTAAATTTTCTACCGTAAATGTATCAAAACTTATTTTTGATAAGTATAATGCATTGCTAAGAGCTTAATTTGCACAACTTTAAAGGCGATTTTCTCAATATTTTTATTTTTTGCACCCTCAGATTCCAGATTTGAAATAGTTGTATCTCAGCCAAATATTGTCTGATCCTAACAAACCATACATCAATGGAAAGCTTATTTATTCAACTTTCAAATGTACAAAAAATATATAAATATATAAATCAAATTCCAAAAAAATGACACTTATGACTGGTTTTGTGCTCCAGGGTCACATATATGTTCATTTAGATTTGTCCGTAAAATAAAATAAAGGCATAAAATAGTATTTAAACATAAAACAACATTTTCAAAAACAAAACTGAATTATTGAACACCTACACATTTTTGAACAATTTAGTAAACTAGTAAAACATTCTGTGCAATTATAGTTTTAAGGATTAAGATACTACACTCCAAGAAGAGTCTAAAAACAGGGCATAGTCTACTATATGTGAATATGGAGGCATTTTTAATATTTTTTCTTTTCTTTTTTTTTTTTTTAACCTGCATTTTAAATTACTCATTGTATTTTGTCTTACACGGTTACAACGGATAATGAATAATGGACAATGTCCTGGAAAATTACTAGTAACTTTTCCATTTTTCTAGATATTTTTATTACAGTGTATTAACTGATCACTAAATCACAAGGTTTATCATTAATGAATAATTATTCAATAATTTATTTATTTTTATTACACTGAACAATTGTAAATAGCAGCTAACTTAACTCATGTGCTGTGTGTACTGCGAGGCAGCTTTGGTTTCCTCTTTTTGTGTAATTTAGATGGAAAATGTGTGCTTTTTTATCGTTTGAGTCACGTATCAAAAGTTGCTAAAAGTTGCCAAAGAAATTTTTAAAATAGATACATTTATTGCTAGGTGCTTTTGGAAGAAAAAGTTGCTAGGGTAGTCTGAAAAGTTGCTAAATTTAGCAACAAAATTGACAGGTTGGCAACACAGTTCGACAGTGAGGCAGCTGTCACTTGCTTTGTTTGATTATTTTGAGTTTAAAATAAAATAAAATAAAATAAAATAAAATAAAATTATGTTTCTGCCTCTGTCTTCCCGTACCACTGGACATGGTTACATGCTCACACTTGAATCTATTTTAATGTTGACTTAATGTTGACATTTCAGTCTTAAAGGGGCTCTGGGGCATTTTTAACTGTTGTGAGAGTAAATGGCAGGTTATTATTAGATTATTAGAGTGTGAGATAAATAAGGTCCAGATACTGAACAGTGTTTTCTGAATCTCTCAGTTATTAAACACTCGCTGTCAAACACCATCTCCACAGCAAATCAACACAAACAGAGACACACACCACTGAAGGGATAAACATTTATATACTGTATGGAGCTTCAATCAAGAAAACATATGAAGACCAGCTCATTTGAATGTGATCTAATGATTTGCAATAGAAACAATTCAGGATTATACTCACTGGATCCTGAGAATCCTGAAATCAGCAGAGATGCGGCAAATAAACATTCAGAAGGAAACACAATGAATCTCAGATCTGCCAACATACGGTGACCCATCACTGAAAAACAGTTATTTTTTAAATATAATCAGATATTTTTTAAATATAATCATCACTGTATTGAGAAATGAATGCAATCCTAACAGCATTAACAGCTGAGGAAAATTCTGTGACTCTGGACCACAAAACCAGTGATATGGGTCATTTTTTTGAAATTGCGATTTATATAAATAAACTTTCCATTCATGTGTGGTTTGTTAGGACAGGACAATATTTGGCCAAAATATAACTATTTGAAAATCTAGAATCTGAGGGTGCAAAAAAAAAAAAAAATAATTCAAAATATTGAGAAAATCAACTTTAAAGTTGTCCAAATGAAGTTCTTAGCAATGCATATTACAAATCAGAATTAGTAATAATTAAAAACTTTTACAGACATTTACAAAATATCTTTTTTTATATCGATTTTTGGCATGTTTTTGGCTATTGTGCTACTTAAGACTGGTTTTGTGCTCCAGGGTCAGTTATTTTATTGTAGAATAACTGCTCTGGACAAATACAGGTAAACTCAGCTCATAATATTAATTATTTCTACATGTTTAAAGTATATTTACCATGAACTTTATTATGAAAATATTTTCTTCGATTTTTCAAATCAAATACATTAAAGTGCATGTCGTTCACTCACCTGTTTTCAGGATCAGTTCTGTTATTAATGCAGCAGAGTTCAGTAAAACAACAACGACTGATCCAAACACATACACAGCAACATAACGGTGGAAATCTGCAATGCAGGTTTAAACATTTACAATAAAGTTCAGACAAATGTCAATGTTTTATATGAAATTGACATAAAAAAATAAAACAGTATTTGCGTGCTTTATTTCATTTCTTACTAACTGTTTAACCTGTGTGGTGTCTGATATGACTGATTTCAGACATTCATTCTTCTACTTGAAATATTTAAACATAACTAGCAGGATAGTCACCCAGCGGGCATGTTTCAAATATTTAATGCATTATTGTTATTTTTTTATAATCTTGACTAAACACAGGTCTGAAACTCAAGGTTCTGCATTTGGCCACTGTTTTATGATAGAAATGGTGTTTTGACTGAAGAGCTTTCATTTGTGACGGCAGAATGCATAAAAAATGTTCAGTGAACTGGCCTCTGGTGGATATGTTTGGTACAGCGCCTAAACAAAATTTCACTAGGACCTCCATTTCTGTCATATCAGCTTGATTACCCTCGGTTTGATTGTCTGTCATTTTTAGAGTTAGACTCGTTTTTATAAAATACAGGCTATATTCTGCTCAAAACATGTTAATGTTTAGTGCTTTCACTTCAGCAATCATTTTCTGAGTGTCTCATTTAAAAAGAGACCAGTCTTAGGTCTGTACTCTCATGAATTAAAACCATTTATGTTCAGAGTTCAGTGCATTTTCTATGCTCAAAAGGGGAGTGACAGTGATTTATTTATATTAAAATAAAGTAAAAACAGCAATATTGTCAAATGTTATAATTTTTTAAATTTTTAATTTTAATATTATAAAATAAAGTAAAAACAGCAATATTGTGAAATATTTTTTTTTTTTACATTTTAATTTTAATATATTATTATAAATAAAGTAAAAACAGCAATATTGTCAAATATAATATTTTTTTTTACATTTTAAAATTTAATATATTATAAAATAAAGTAAAAACAGCAATATTGTCAAATATGATATGTTTTTACATTTTTAATTTTAATATATTACAAAATAAAGTAAAAACAGCAATATTGTGAAATATAATTTTTTTTACATTTTAATTTTAATATATTATTATAAAGTAAAAACAGCAATATTGTCAAATATTATATTTTTTTTTTACATTTTTTTAATTTAATATATTATTATAAAATAAAGTAAAAACAGCAATATTGTCAAATATTATATGTTTTTACATTTTTAATTTTAATATATTACAAAATAAAGTAAAAACAGCAATATTGTCAAATATTATATTTTTTAAAATTTTTAATTTTAATATATTACAAAATAAAGTAAAAACAGCAATATTGTCAAATATTATTATTTTTTTTTTACATTTTTTAATTTAATATATTATTATAAAATAAAGTAAAAACAGCAATATTGTCAAATATTATGTTTTTACATTTTTAATTTTAATATATTACAAAATAAAGTAAAAACAGCAATATTGTCAAATATTATATTTTTTTACATTTTTAATTTTAATATATTATTATAAAATAAAGTAAAAACAGCAATATTGTCAAATATTATATTTTTTTACATTTTTAATTTTAATATATTATTATAAAATAAAGTAAAAACAGCAATATTGTCAAATATTATATTTTTTTTACATTTTTTAATTTAATATATTATTATAAAATAAAGTAAAAACAGCAATATTGTCAAATATTATATGTTTTTACATTTTTAATTTTAATATATTACAAAATAAAGTAAAAACAGCAATATTGTCAAATATTATATTTTTTTAGTTTTCAATTTTAAAATATTATAAAGTAAAAACAGCAATATTGTCAAATATTATATTTTCTTTACATTTTCAATTTTAATATATTATTAAAATGAAGTAAAAAGAGCAATATTGTGAAATATTGTTACTTTTTTTACATTTTAATTTTAATGTATTATTATAAATAAATTAAAAACAGTAAAAACATTCATATTTTGTTGTTACAGCGTGAAACGATCACATATTTTACTGCTAATAACCGGATTAAAAAGACAAATCAATGTAACGGATGACCTGTCACATGCGGCTCATTGTGTCTGACAGCCGTTTCCATCAAGAATGTGTATTTATTTATTTAGTCTAAACACACACAAGCCTGCATAATATTACTGGCCCTGCACTGTTTAATATGAACTACTCAAGTATTCACACTGATATAGAAACACATCATACAAAGAAGGTGATCAGTACTGTACCTCGAGGCAACTTGAGATAATCGTAGTAAATTGTATCTGAGAAGTACATAACGGCCCAGATCATCTGCAGAAACACCATCACACAGCCCCATCCAATTGGTTCTGTAAAACAATCAAATAAAGAGTCACTTCTCCATCACAGTTTCACACGTGCCTTGTTTATTTCCCAAGGGTTTTGGTCTTTATCATTCAGGACAGTTATGATCCTGACCATATGATCAAACCCTCTGTGCCATGACTCCAACTTTTTAATGACAAGTTCATGAACATAAAACTCTTATGTTAAGAATATTTGCAAGATCAATCATGTGATGTAAGTCCAAACATTATAAAACTATATTACTGTACCTGTTTGATAGTCCAGTGTGAATATGTAAAAGCCAATCATCACTACATTAGTCACTATTATGAAGATTAACATCACTGTTTTCATGACTGATTCTGAAACTGAAAAAAAAACAAGAGTGTGAGAATGATTTAATGAATAACACTTTCATACTGACAGAAATATAGCAGATCATAGGTTAAGAGACTGAGAGACCAGAAAACAGAGGAACATCTGAACACAGATCATCACGATACAAATCACTGAAGAATCAAATCATTCACTTCTCCTGGAGATTAAACTCTCCAATAATAACTATATGACAGCAAATGAGGAGTAACCACAGAAACAAATAATGCAAGGTGAACAACTGAACAAAAGGAAATAATAGGAACCTAAACATATTACAAAACAGTGATTATTGACGGATTCATCTGATCATCAGTGATTGTGAAGTTACTCAAAAACAGAAAATTCTCTTTAAAAATAAAATAAAAAAGAAGCCTTTAAAAGAAAAGAAAAAAAAAAAAACTTAGCTTTGCCTTTATTAGTGACTGATCATATGACACCACATGAGACAAACTCCTCAACAAAATGACACATTCATTCAAAAGCTCTTCTGAAATGGCAGCTGTCCTGATGTTTGTGCTCATGGTTCGTCATGTTCGTCAATTTTAATATATTATTCAAATAAAGTAATAACAGCAATATTGTAATTTTTTTTTTTTTTTACATTTTCAATAACGTAATATCATAAAATATATATATATTTTTTAACATTTTCAATTGTAATATATTATTAAAATAAAGTTATAATAAAGTAAAAACAGAAATATTGTGATTTTTTTTTACATTTTCAATTGTAATATACTATTAAAATAAAGTTATAATAAAGTAATAACAGCAATATTGTGAAATATATATTTTTTTTACATTTTCAATATTGTAATATCATAAAATATATTTTTTTACATTTTAAATTGTAATATATTATTAAAATAAAGTTATAATAAAGTAAAAACAGAAATATTGTGAATTATTTTTTTACATTTTCAATTGTAATATATTATTAAAATAAAGTTATAATAAAGACAAAAACAGCAATATTGTGAATTTTCTTTTTTTTTACATTTTCAATTGTAATATATTATTAAAATAAAGTTATAATAAAGTAAAAACAGAAATATTGTGATTTTTTTTTACATTTTCAATAACGTAATATCATAAAATATTATTTTTTTTTACATTTTCAATTGTAATATATTATTAAAATAAAGTTATAATAAAGTAATAACAGCAACATTGTGAAATATATATTTTTTTACATTTTCAATATTGTAATATCATAAAATATTATTTTTTTTTACATTTTCAATTGTAATATATTATTAAAATACAGGTATAATAAAGTAAAAACAGCAATATTGTGAATTTTCTTTTTTTTACATTTTCAATTGTAATATATTATTAAAATAAAGTTATAATAAAGTAAAAACAGCAATATTGTGAAATATATATTTTTTTTACTTTTTCAATATCGTAATATCATAAAATATATATATTTTTTTTCATTTTCAATTGTAATATATTATTAAAATAAAGTTTTAATATTACATTTTAATATAACATTTTAATATAACATTTTCAATATTGTAATATCATAAAATATATTTTTTTACATTTTCAATTGTAATATATTATTATTATATTTTTTTCATTTTCATTTTTTTTTCATTTTCATTTTCATTATATTTTTTTCATTTTCAATTGTAATATATTATTAAAATAAAGTTTTAATATTACATTTTAATATTACATTTTAATATAACATTTTCAATATTGTAATATCATAAAATATATTTTTTTACATTTTCAATTGTAATATATTATTAAAATAAAGTTATAATAAAGTAAAAACAGCAATATTGTGAAATATATATTTTTTTTACTTTTTCAATATCGTAATATCATAAAATATATATATATTTTTTTCATTTTCAATTGTAATATATTATTAAAATAAAGTTATAATAAAGTAAAAACAGAAATATTGTGATTTTTTTTTTACATTTTCAATAACGTAATATCATAACATTATTTTTTTTTACATTTTCAATTGCAATATATTATTAAAATAAAGTTATAATAAAGTAAAAACAGCAATATTGTGAAATATATATTTTTTTTACATTTTCAATATTGTAATATCATAAAATATATTTTTTTACATTTTCAATTGTAATATATTATTAAAATAAAGTTATAATAAAGTAATAACAGCAATATTGTGAAATATATATTTTTTTTACATTTTCAATATTGTAATATCATAAAATATATTTTTTTACATTTTCAATTGTAATATATTATTAAAATAAAGTTATAATAAAGTAAAAACAGCAATATTGTGATTTTTTTTTTTACATTTTAAATTGTAATATATTACTAAAATAAAGTAAAAACAACAATATTGTGAAATATCTTTTTTTAAGTTTTCTATTTTAATATATTCTAAAATGTAACGTTATTCCTGTGATTAAAGCTAAATTACTCCAGTTTTCAGTGTCACATGATCTTTTAGAAATGATCTTTTGAGTTGCTGCTCAAGAAACATTTCTGATCATTATTAATGTTGAAAACGATATTGCTGAGTCATATTTTGTGTGGAAATTGTGATTTTATTTGTCAGGATTCTTTGATAGAAATAGAAAGTTCAATGAACAGCATTTATTTGCATTAATCAAATCTATTAATTAAATTTGTTAAACCATTTTAGAAATAATTTTAAATGTCTTTTCATCACTTGATGTATGATGAATGCAATTCATTTCTCCCTCTTTTTTAAAAATCATATACAAATGTTTGAGTGGTATCATTGTTTCCACAAAAATGTTAAGCAGCAAAAACAGTTTTTAACATTGATAATAATGAATGGTAAATGTTTCATACATTAGAATGATTTCTGAAGGATCATGTGACATTTAAACTTCTCTCTATAAACAACAACAGATTTATAAATGGACCATTTCATCCATGATGTTTTAGAAGACAATCTTTTCGCTGTTTAGACTATTTTAAGGCCTTTCAAACATCATGCAGCATCACCAGCATTACCCTGACCTCCCTTAGATGTTTTGTCATAATGAAGACAGCTACAGCAGCCAGAGAAAAAATAATGTTAAAAAATTAAACACCAACTGCTCAACTAAAGAAAATTCACCACAATGCTGACAAATATAACTTTCAATTAAACATCAATATCTAAACCTCTTTTAAAAAACTTTTATTGAAAGAAATAAAGTCAAACTGGTCAGTAAAATGTGAAGATGTTATGCTGTTTTTGTTGATTAATCATCTTCTGCTGAGATCTTGAGAGGTTCAGGACCAGATTTCTAAACAAGGCAAACTAGTGTGAGAACACAATCCCATTAAAGCATCGATGGGAGTGAAGTTGTGCAGCTGATCTACTGACATTACTCTCATAAATGAACACAGACACAGCCAGATCATGTTCATAATGACCAACACAATCTACCAAGAGCTGTGCAAATAACTGTAGAGTCTCAGAAAAGCAGATCAATGATCATAATGTGCGGGCGATCTACTAACAACACAGGTGCAAAATGGCATAATTTATTCAAATACTCTCCTTACATAAGTTTAGCATATGAAAGGGAGTCCCCTACAAACACATATGCAATAACTCTTCACACCTTTTCATTGCTAATGTGTCTTTAGTAAATCCTGACTATTTTTTTTTTTTCTTGTTATGCCAAAACGGGGTTTGTATTAGTGTTGAATTAGAAGTTGGTGAAGGCTGTTAGTAGATCTGTCCCATAATGTGTTTTTATCTATTTCTATTTTCTGTGGCTGTATGCAGTTGTTGTGCTTCTCTTTTTTTCTCTTTTTTTAATACTAATCGTCAGTCAATTAATCACATAATTATCTAATTAGCTCCATCATCTTCATCAATTCATCTGGAAAAACACATGTGGGGCTCTCATCCAAACTGAGGACAATACTGTCTGGGTATCAGTTAGATAAACTAGGTAAAACACATCTTTGCCACACATGGGTGTGTTAGGAGGATGTGAAACAGAGATAAATAAATGAACTCAACTAAACTAGGATGCGCTGTCATTATAATCGATGATGCTGTCAACACTGTAAACATGACTGCAGCTTACTAACAGATGCACATATGAACACAACTCATGCTGTAAATGCATCCCATGTAAATGTAAGTGTATGTGTGTGTATATATATATATATATATATATATATATATATATATATATATGTGTGTGTGTGTGTGTGTGATACGATTCAGTAACTGTAATCTGATTTCAGAAATCTAATATAAAACATTATATCAGTTTCTGTAAATATGTTATCAGATCACTGTAATGTATTTTTTTCCAAACACTAATGATCAATAACATTTGAGAAATACTGATGCAGTTAAACAGAGATCAGATCACAATTAATCAGATACTTACAATCAAGCTGAACATAGCATCTATAAAGCATTGTGTCATTTGTCATCATCAGTAACACTGGTAAAATGACAATGATGATCAAACCTAAAAACAGGAGAGTAATTATATTAATGTTGGATATTATAATTCATCAACAGGTTGACAGCAGATTACAGTAAATCAGAAATGAACATCAGTCTCAGTCAATAATGAGTGTTACACTAAAGAAGAATTGAATGTTCAGATGTGTTGATCTGAACCCTGAGTGAAATGAACACAGACTCAAATCATTATGAATGTGAGCTCACCTCCTCCGGCAGATCCAAACGTGTAGAAGAGGAGCATGAATTGTAAAGTAGGCAGAATTTCAAAGGTCATATCAGCCACAACGTCAAATATATTAATTATCCGGCCAGTTTTCTTTCCAACCTCTGTGACTAAAACTATAAGAAACATTTTAATAATTAAGATCAGATTTGATTAGTTTTGAATCATTACAACAGCAGTTTATCCTGACAAAAGCAGATGAACACAGTGAATCAATTTGACTGTGAGAATTTTTACACAAAAACATATGCGACCATGGACCACAAAACCAGTCATAAGTGTCAATATTTTGATGTATATATCATCTTAAATAAATAAGCTATTTATTGATGTATGGTTTGTTAGGATCGGACAATATTTGGCCGAGATACAGCTATTTGAAATCTGGAATCTGAGGGTGCAAAAAAAATAAAACTACTGAGAAAATCGCCTTTAAAGTTAAAAAGCTAAAATACTAATCAAAGTTTTGATATATTTACAGTAGGAAATTTACAAAATATATTCATGGAACATGATCTTTACTTAATATCCTAATGATTTTTGGCAGAAAAATCGATAATTTTGACCCATACAATGTATTTTTGGCTATTGCTACAAATATACTCCAGCGACTTAAGACTGGTTTTGTGCTCCAGGGTCATATATTATGTTTATATTCTAAACATATCAATAAATACAATGAAGTTATTCAGTCACCTTCAAAAAAGGCTCTAATGTACTATTTCTAATACAATGAAGTACAATATCAGATCTGAGCAATAAAGTATGTTTGTATTTGAATGTCTAGATTTAGTGTGATGCATTTAGATTATTACACTAAAGTCATGAAGGATGTTCAGATCAGTGTGAATCAGACAATCACTTTCATCTCATTTATTATGGGAATAAATCACACAGAGATACTTACTGTAAATGATTTTGCAGAGGCAGCACACAAACACTATTGCAAACAGGACCATGATGATGACTTTATTAAATACACCATAATTTAGAAACTTTTCCCAAGCACTTGCAAAAAGAGCTGAAAGACAAGAAGAGATTAAAAAATGACATATAAGCACAATTAAACTGTAAATACTGTACATGTCAGAAGAATACAAAACACTCTTTTATCATTTGACTGATGTTTTATGCCATTCATCTTTCAGTACTATATTTACACTGTCAATCTCTCTGTTATAATGTGAGATTCAGGGTTTTGTTTCAGTCTGTCTTCAATACTGACAATTACACAATCATATGGAGTCATTTAACTGAATGCAGGTTTTCTCAATAATGAGATGTAGATCAGGGTATACAAAATAGCTATTTTTTTATTTGAAAATATTTTAAAATGTAATTTATTCCGGGAGACACTGCAGCAAAAAAAACATTTTTTTTCAGTTACCTGTCAAATTTGAGATTTTGGGCTTTTTGTTTTTTTGTAAAGTGTGTTTTCAGACTAGTGGAAGCAAAACATCCAAAAGACACTGTTAAGTGTTTCTTTTATAGCGCTTTATCTATTTGTGTCAACAGATTTCAATTACAATTCATATTTTTAAAGGCCGTTTTCTCAAAATTAGTTTTTTCTCCTACACCGAGCCATAAATCTCCAATTCAGTAGCACTTACACACAACAAACTTTACACTTATATTCCTGTCTATACCCTGAAGGTTTTTACAGAAGGATTTGTTCATATATAATTTTCTTGATTATATACAACATTTTATTCCCCCCAAAACTGTAAAAAAATACACTGTTTTTTGTCTAAGTATTTTCTGAATTATGGAGTGACAAAATTACATACCCAAAATTCCCTCTGTAAAAACATTTGACTCTAATATGCCAAAAAATTAAACAAGAATTTTGAAACTGACTTCATCCAGCGTTTAGATTTTTGTACTAGAAATGTATGCAAATTAGTGCATATTTCACTAAACAATGCCTCATTTGCATATTTAAACCTAACATTTTAGAAAACTTGTAATACAAAAAATGTTTGCAGTTATCAATGTAATCAGTCAACTGGGTAAGTAAGCTGATAACTATTAGTCATTTTTTTACCCTATTCACCTGCAGTGTCTCGCCTTAAGATCATGAAATGTCATTCAGTCATACAAACAGAGAGATTCACTGAATAAATGTAGGATCTGTCATCTATGTATGAGCTGCTTAATGTTTCTGCTTATGTTATGATTTATGTAATACTGTTTGTTTTTGTTTTTTTGTGCATTTTAATGTTTTTATGATAATTATGGTTGATTGAGATTTGTATTTGTTTACCTGAATAAACAACAACTGAGAAAACTGCATATTCTGCCACATAACTGTATTTCTGAGTCCATGTTTTAATCTGGGCTGTAAAACAGAAAAGATAATAATTACAATACAATAATTACAATCACAATGTCATATAAACTACCAACACAATGAAATGCAAATGACACTATAACACTAAACATTATTTAATGTTTTGTTAAATCCCTCACACAAGGATTATATAAAATCCAAACATCTGGGTATTATGATCCACTTTCTCACCTCTACTAATAAACAGATCGAAGTAATCATACCTGAAAACCTATTTTTATTATATGGAGCCGCCCAGAGCAACAGAAGAGGCCTCAGAAAATAAAGAGCACAACAACAGACGGACTCATTCACAGATCCTGAAACAAAACCAGAGATTGATCATGAGAATTCACTGATATATTGATATTCAAATACAAGTTTGTGAACCCTTTGAAATTTCTGCATTGATTAAACGTGGTCTGAAACACAATCTGACTAAACTAATAACACAAACAATTTAGTAGGTTTTGCATTTAATTGAATACATTGAGTAATCATTCACAGTTCAGGGTGGAGAAAGTAAGTGACCCCCTGAATTTAGTAACTCGTAGATCCAAAATCTTCACCAAACGTTTCCTGTAGCTGCTTATAAAACCATTTTGGACCATCCCTCACAATAAATTGGTTTCAGTGAATCAGTATTTCTGGGTTTTCTTGATAGTACAGCCCTCTTTAGGTTATGCCACAGTATCTTAGGAAATTGCGTAATGTCAGGACTCAGACATGTTCTTCTTTTTCCACCATTCTTTAGTGGATTTATTTCTGTGCTTTTGGTCATTGTCTTGTTGCCCCAAACTCTCTAAAGCTTGAAGTCATGAACTACTGTCCTGAAATTTCCTGTAAAATGTGTTGATGCACCTTTGAATTCATTGTTCTTCAGTGATTGTACAGTATCCATTTCCCAAGGCAGCAAAACAGCACTAAACCATGATGCTCCTTTCATGCACCATCATTCGCAGCTGAAAACTTCTGGAGATCTGGAAGTTTTTTTTTTTTGTTTTGTTTTTTTTTGTGTGTGTGTTCGTGTGAACTGCCATTTTTCTTCCAAACTGTATAGCATTGTACATGTTTGCAAAAAAAGTTCAACCTTTGTCTCAGCCAGTGTTGGGGGTAACTCATTACAAGTAACGCAAGTTAAGTAATATTACTTTTTTCAAGTAACTAGTAAAGTAACGCATTACTTTTTCATTTCCAAGAAAATATCTGAGTTACTTTTTCAAAAAAGTAACGGCAGGACCTTTTTTGTTTATTGTATTTAATCCCATTTTATTAACCAGTGACTTTGTTGCTGACCTTTGTTGATCCAATTCAACCGTACACTGCAAAAACACTTTACTTACTTACATTTTTTGTCTTGTTTCCAGCCAAAATATCAAGATTTTCTAGACAAGTAAATAATTATTTTCTTGTTTTCAGGGAAAAAAAAGAAAAAAAAAAAGCCAAAATTAAGTGAGTTTTTGCTTAGAACAAGCAAAATGTTCTGCCAATGGGGTAAGTAAAAAAAGTCTTATTTCAAAAATAAAAAAAATATATTATTTTGTTTGTTTTAAGCAAAAACACACTTAATTTTGACTTGTTTTCAGAAAATCCTTCTTGATTTAAGAATTTTTAGATATTTTGGCTGAAAATATGGAAAAAAAATCTAAGTAAGAAATTTTTTTGCAGTGTACTAATAAGCAAAACTTACTTTAGATTAACATTGTGCTTTTTTTCTCATTGCTGAAGAGTGTTGAACTTTCTTTTCCTACAGTTCTACTGTACAGATGTCAATTTAATTTTCCTTTAGCCTTAGCCTTATTCACTTCATTTCATTTTGGTGTGAAAGGGCTTTTACATTTGCTAAGAATCGAACGTTTTTATATGAAAAATAAACAAGCAAGCACTGCCCTAATTTAAAAAGTAACACAAAAGTAATGTAACGCATTACTTTCCATGAAAAGTAACTAAGTAACATAATTAGTTACTTTTTTAGGGAGTAACACAACTCTGTAATGCATTACTTTTAAAAGTAACTTTCCCCAGCACTGGTCTCATCTGTAAACAGAGCATGTTCTCACAAGTGTTATGGACCATTGGGACATGTCTCAATATTTTTTAGACAGCAGTGGCTTCCTTTGCATTGTCTTTTTATGAACACCATTCTCGTTCAGTGTTTTTCTGATTTTGGACACATGAACCAAGGTCTTTAGCAATGTTCTTGTGGCCTTTTCAAGCTTTGTGCATCTCTGTAATGTGTTGTATGTTCTGTATGTGCCTAAATTTTTCTCAAAGACTTCCACTCACAAAGAGGATGTTTCTTTTAAAAAGGGAAACAATGAAAGTTAAGTGTATTAGCTAATTTATAATATGTATTTTATAACATCATATTGATTAGTGATATTTATGTGGGGCTGAGTCTGGTTAGTACCTGTATGGGAGACCTCCTGGGAAAACTAGGTTGCTGCTGGAAGAGGTGTTAGTGAGGCCAGTAGGGGGTGCTCACCCTGTGGTCTACGTGGGTCCTAATGCCCCAGTGTAGTGATGGGGACACTATACTGTAAAAAAGCACCGTCCTTCAGATGAGACGCTAAACCAAGGTCCTGACTCTCTGTGGTCATTACAAATCCCATGACACTTCTGGGAAAGAGTAGGGGTGTGTCCCCGGTGTCCTGGCCGAATTCCCTCCTCTGGCCTTTGTCTATCATGGCCTCCTAATAACCCCTTTCACTGAATTGGCTCAATCACTCTCTCTCTCCACCTGTAGCTGGTGTGTGGTGAGCGCCCTGGGAGTAATTGTGAATTCACAGCTTAAAAAAAAAATAATGGGCTTTACATTTTACGTATTTTTAGGAGTAAAATCATATTCCAATTTTTTTTTTTCTACATCTGACCTTTGACCTTTCTTTTAGGGTTCCTTCATTTATAACTGACATTGTCCCATTAGGGTAAATTATTTTTGCCAAATTGTCAGAAACTTCACACACAATCAAATGCTTTTTCATTATCTGAAAAGAAGTGAAAAGGTCTTGTTAAAAAAAAAAAAAATTCAAATCTTATGAATATTAAATTTCATTTATAGTGCTGCTATATTTGATTTGGATCTCACACAAAATGTCTAAAACTTGACAAATTCAGATGCAATTTCACTGCCTGAAAACCATATCTTAGTATTTCAATAGCATTAAAACAACATTGTATTTCATCTTGGAATTTCAATCAGCTATCATAGCACAGGTGAAAGTCATCAAGACTCTTGTTTTTCAGTGCACCTCACACATAAGTAGATGTTGACTTGTGCAGTCATTATTGGAGTGAGCTGCCTTTTAATATAGTAATGTGGATAGACATTGACATCTTTTCTTGACCTTTGGTTGTTGTATGGATCACATCTTTCAAACTGACCAACAATAATGTACCCAAATGCCTGAGTTTCACTACAACCAATCCTTCATTACAGCCCTCACCCTCATTGCTTCTAACCTTCTTTGGTCGTCAACAACTTATTTTATTACTACAGCCTGATTTTCTGATGCCCTCCTATTATTATCATCATTACCTTCTGAAATAAGTACAGATTTGTCATTTTATCTTCAAAAAACCTTACAAAAATGAACCTAAAACAAATTTATAAAGGTTATTATACTGCCTCCCAATGCTGGTCAATACTGCCATCTACACCAAATATACTTTGTCAGTTATGCATGACGCTCAGATTTTTTGATCTCAGAGTTACAAAAACATTTCAGAAAACATACAGTATTTGGATGTACATTTATATTTTTTATAACTTGAATTTGTATGTATTTTCTAGTCTAAAATGAGCTCACTATGGAGCTTTGAGAGCATGTGACCTAGTGTTGTCACAAGACCCGGCTGCGTCCTCTTTGTAAAGGCACTGAGACATGGCGACCGGTGGTGCTGATGAGGTGGCTCCAGTTGTTTACAAGAAAAGAGGGAAGAGCCACGTATGGAAATATTTTGGATTTGAGGCTGATGATAAGGGGATCATCCTAGATAATCAAAAACCAGTCTGTAAACAATGTCATCGAAGTTTTCTTTTGAAAGGAGAAAACACGTCGAACTTAATCAAACACCTTAAGGACCATCACCCAGACCTTATGAAGGAGTTCAAGCAGGTGATTTTAATTTTAGTTTTAACAATTACGTTATGAATATTATATTACATTAATTTGAAAGTTGGATTGAAATAAACATTGCCGTTTGCGTAGTTAAACATTGTTAGCATTCGCGCGGCTAACATTAATTTAACGCGAAGTTTATTTGTTAACCCTTTAATGCTCTTGTAACTTTTATAACGGTGAAATACAACACGGGGACGTAAATATGATTTATTACTTTTACACACCAGAGCATTTTAGATTACTTGGTAACAATGCTGTAAAGGAGGGGTTAGCACATGTTTGGTCACATTAGTGTTGTCACGGTACACGGTATAAAAAAAATAAAAAATGCGCAGAAATCCCCCCAAACATATCGGTGTACTTTCTTCTCTGAGTTGAATCTCTGAATCTTCACTGACTCTGGAGCAGAGCTTCGATTGTCATGACAGTCAAAATGACAGCTGACAGATGAACATGATAACTTCCTGTTGCAACGAGCACAGCAGTTATTTTTTTTATCTCAGAGAGAAAAAAAAAGCACATAGATTGTATTTCATGTTGCGTTTTTCTTAATCTTGATTGTTCACAACTTGTGTGCTTTTCCTGGCTGAGTGAGAGTGAACTGCTAATAGAGCGCTAATAGAGTCTCATGAATGTGAATTCATGCACAGAGGCCAACAGTCAGCTCAGGAAATTCTGTAAAGAATATGTTCAGTTTGTTTCTCACCAGGTATATTTTTGTATGGGTCAAAACTTTTCTTTTATGCCAAAAATCATTAGGATATTAAATAAAGATCATGTTCCATGAAGAAACTTTGTAAAGTTCCTACCACAAATATATAAAAACTTAATTTTTGATTAGTAATATGCATTGCTAAGAACTTCATTTGGACAACTTTAAAGGCGATTTTCTCAATATTTATATATATTTTTTTTTTTGCACCCTCAGATTTCAGGTTTTCAAATAGTTGTATTTCAGCCAAATATTGTGCTATCCTAACAATTATTCAGCTTTCAAATGATACACACATCTCAATTTTGAAAAACTGACCCTTATAACTGGCTTTGTGGTCCAGGGTCACATATTGTAATGCAATCATGATTTCAAAGAGTAGGGTGAATTCAGGTTGATTGGGACACTTACCTTAATCTGCTGGATTTACAAATAGACTCTTTCAGTGTTAAAACATACTCTGTGAGTAATGTACATATTTCACACGTTTGAAAGTTTTATTTGAACCAAAATGGAGGGAGTCTTGTATACATTTCAGGAGTGTTAAATTTGACTCAGACTGGGTGTTGTGAGGAACAGATTTGCAGTAACCAGGCTTTGTGTGCCTTTATTTAAAGAGAACAGCATATTTGCAGCCCACAGTTTCAATCTCATCTCCTTGTTTGACTCCAATTAGCTTTGTAATTAGTTGTAACACAGAGTGTGGTTTACCTATAACAGCCTGCCCTGTGAATTATTACTCATTGTTTTCAATAAAATTCTGACAAGTACAATTGTTTCTATTAGTCTGGGCAAACTGTGTATGTCTACAACTGTGACTTCAGATCAGACCACATTTTAGGAGTAATCAATGCAGAAATATATTCAGAAACGTATTCTTGCCACTGCATTAACAAACTTATGTGACTTCATTAGAGGACTTATAAAACACATCAAGTGAAATCAAACACACGCTGCTTCAGTCACAACATAACTAATCCACTAAGTGTTGCATAAGTAGTTGAGGTCATAAGTTTACATACACCTTGCAGAATCTGCTAAAAGTTAGTTATTTTACAAAATAAGAGGGGTGATACTAAATGCATGTTATTTTTTATTTAGTACTGACCTGAATAAGATATTTCACATTAAAGATACATATAGTCACAGGGTTGCTGCAGGAATTTTAAGCTCAAATTTAAGACTTTTTAAGACCTTTTTTAATACCTGCACAAATAAAATTAATAACATATGAGTGACAATGTCTATAGTTAAATATTTAACTGTAAAATTACTGTAAACTACTGTAAAAACTGATTTACAGTTCAGATACAAATTTTCACAAAAACAAAAAGCTTTATAAAATGATACACTTCACATTTCAGCCTTTAAAGTAGCCATTTTTAAGAAAATGGATGAATTAAAAGTATTAATTTAATCAATTATTAGCAATAAATCATTATATTAATTTAAAAACATACAAACAGATTTTACTTTTTTGATTCTTATAATGAATTATCTTCTTAACGATCCACCAGCTCTTTTGCAGGGTAAAAACATGGGTCACTTTTTGCTTTGGTCTGAACAAAAACAACCCCAAATACTATGTTCCTGGAGGCTGCAGTTCTAGGACCACATTCATAGGACCCTATTTTTTGGGACAGTGCCATCCAGCAATTCTATTCCAACAGAGGGGACCGAGTTTAAACATTAAACATGTCAAACAAACAGATGCAAAGACTAGATCCATGGATACTATTCATTATTATATCTTGTTTTTAATGTAAAAGCTGGCATAAACTTGTTAGAGTGGAGTGTCAACAATCTCCATTTAGCTGTGCAAAACAGTTCATTGTACTGCTGGATGTTGTAATTTTGTAATTGTATTCAAATTATTTTACACTTCTTAAAGTACTAATAAACATTAATGTGTAAAGCATTTGTTTTACAGTTTACTGCGCTTTAAGAGGGTCACACATCAGGTGTGAAGTGCTGCACTGTGGCTAATGAACTGAAGTCTCACATAGACAGAAGTCTTTCTTTCCAAGAAAATGTAAAAACAAAATATAAATAGAATGTATTGAAATAAATTAGGTTAATCTTTCAAGGGGGTTACCCAGGGGTAATTTTATGGATAGGAGTTGGTTAAGAGAATAATTAAGTTAATATAATTAAACTATAACTATACAGACACTAAACAGATAACTACACATTTCCTTAAAAATAATAATCCAGAACTGAATAGCAAGTGCTATAAATAGTATGTAAGAAATAATTGATGACGGGCCGTTTAATTCCTAGAAAATAATGCACAAATTCTGCTTATACTACGGTTACCACACCTCAAGACATCGATCAGATGATATATTTCAAGGTATTCGTCTGGTTTTTGTTATTAAATGGCTATTGTGAGCAGGATTAATTTCTTGCGCAGCTCATCCAAAGCCTTCGTTGCTAGTTCCAAAACGTCATTTTAGACCTAGTAGCGACGCTTGAGCCGTTGATAGCAGAATAATGCAGTTAATAATGTAGTTTAGACAGACAGACTGGCAGGCAGACAGACAGAAAGAGATTAAGCTCGTGAATTACCTCTGCGAGTCTGTGCTTCCTCAAACGTGATCAGCAGCAGCGTCTCTACTTATAGTGAAACTTTAAGTTCATTTTCTTCAGGAACAGCGTCGTTGTTATCTCTTTATGAGAAATGTCGTGTAGTTTTTAAGTTGTTAATCGTCAGAGCAGCGCTAACAACATTAGCGTTTATGACTGTTATGTGTGTTCGTCTGTTAGAGAGAGTGGAGAAATAGTGTGTGCTTTCCATACACTTAATTTTGCGGCAAAAACATGGAAGAAATCTGTCGTTTCTTTGTTTGTTTGTATCTGTATTTATTTGTTTGGCCAGTGTCGTTGTGGGGTCGATTATTTTGCTGTTTTAGGCTAAGGACCTTTGAAATAACTGAAATAGTGTGGCGAAGTGATATAAACATGTAATGCGTTAGAAGCTGCCTGGAACTACGTTCGTTCGTATGTGCGTTTCCCTGAAAATAATGCACACCTTCAGAACGTTCGTCAGCCAATCAGATTCAAGCATTCAACGGCCCCGTAGTATAAGAGCTGTTAATACATACAACAAATAAATAAATAAAATAATAATAATAAAAAAAACATACTATGTGATCGTAGAAACTCCTGTATTGCAGGAATACCCTACTCAAAACAACAGGCTTACTGAAAATGCCCACTAGAGGGCGCATTCGGAACTGTGGACATGCGTTTCCCCGGTAACGGCATTAAACAAAGCAGTGCTGCACTAATGTTTATTGAATTGAATAATTCCATTTTGAAGTTGAATCGTTAACTAAGCTATATCGCAATTCTGGTCTGCTCGTACCCAATATTTAAGAGCTCTTAATCATAATTAAGATTTTTAAAACCTTAAATTTGATTAATAATTCTTAAATAAATACTTTTTAAGGACCCTGAGTCCACAAGATAAAATAGTTGAATTTATAAAAATGACCCTGTTCCAAGGTTTACATACACTTGATTATGTGTTGTTGCCTAAATAATCCACAGCTGTGTTTTTTGCTTAGTGATAGTTGTTTACAAGTCCTGAACAGTTAAACTGCCTGCTCTTCATCAGAAAAATCCTTCAGGTCCAACAGATTCTTTGGTTTTTCAGCATTGTTGTGTATTTGAACCCTTTCCAACAATGACTGTATGATTCTGAGATCCATCCTTTCACAACTGAGGGACTCATATACAACTATTACAGAAGGTTCAAACGCTCACTGATGCTCCAGAAGGAAAGACTATGCATTAAAGTTTTTAGCATTTAGTATAATTATGTTAGCATTAATGTTATCTATAAGCTAGTGTGCTCCAAAACAATGACCAAATTTGCATTTAGAAGATACAAGCAATAAAACTTATGGTCTCATCACTTCTGCCAATATGAATCAATGATTTTGATGACATCATGCTGCACTTCAGCTTCTCATCAAACTTTCTGTCCAATCAAATGCTCTCTAGAATCTGTACCGTCCCGCCCCCTACACTATAAATAGACAGAAGCTGCGGCTGCAATCGGTCACTTGTTCACAGTATTAGTGTTTTCTGTCTGGTGAATGGCAGGTAGTGCGCAATGTAGGTGATAGGGAACGATTCAGACAGAGTAAATATGCTTCGTGCTTCTGATCTGCTCTGGTCCAGAGACGTGACGCGAGTCAGCATATATTAAACACTTAAAACTACACAGCCTCAGCATGATTATGATCACTGTTTTGTTTTAGTAAGAGTTTCATATTGAATCTATGGGGTAATCTATTAGACTGTGGCTGTCATAAGCTGTCAAATGCGCCTTAACCGAGCTCAAAAGCTCTGGACCAAGCAGATATAAATTAAATGCTATTGGCTATTTTAAAAAGGGGTGGTGCTGATCGATATGGCCTGTCCTGTTTTCCTGTTTCATTTGAAATTATGTTACCACATAGAATAATGATACATGTTTCAAGGCACTTCAGTGGACCTGTAAGATCTTGGGGGTAAATGTAACTTATTTTGTCTTCTGGGAAATATGTAAGTATCTTCTGTTGCTTCTGAAAGGCAGTACTAAATGGGAAAAAATTATATTTCAACAAAATAAGAAAAATGTACACATCTTCATTCCGTTCAGAAGTTTTCACTCCTGGCTCTTAATGCATTTTTTTCCCTTCTGGAGCATCAGTGAGTGTTTGAATCTTCTAGTTGCATATGAGTCCCTCAGTGTGAAAAGAAAAGATGGATGTCAAAATCATACAGTCATTGTTGGAAAGGGTTCAAATACACAAAAACGCTGAAAAACCAAATAATTAGTGGGGCCTGAAGGATTTTTCTGAAGAACAGCAGGCAGTTTAACTGTTCAGGACAAACAAGGGACTCATGAACAAAACAAAACAAAAAAACACAGCTGTGGGTCATTCAGGTAACAACAGTGTTAAGAATCAAGGGTATGTAAACTTTTGAACAGGGTCAATTTTATAAATGCTACTGCTACTATTATTTTCTCTTGTGGACTATATGTAAACATCTTTTAAGTGAAATATCTTATTCAGTTCAGTACTAAATAAAAATTAACATGCATTTTGTATGATCCCTCTTATTTTGGCAAAATAATTCAAATTTTGCAGATGTAAACTTTTGACTTCAACTGTAGGTATGGTGTAATTTTCAGATTAATTTATATACTGCAATTATTAGAAAAAAACTTACCTTCAGAAACACCCCAGAAGACAAAAGCAAGGAACATGATCATATTTGGACAGACGACTAGAAACAGATGAAGCTGGAGAACTGAATCTAGAGGGAGAAAACAGAAAATAAAGTAAGATTAATTCAATGAGTAAATAAAATTTTAATTAAATATTTAATAAAATGTACATGTATTTATTTAGTAGACTCTCTTATCCAAAGCAACTTACAAATGAGGAATGCAAAAAGGGCTTCAATCTTTTTCAAATGTTAATTTTTAAAAGCCCTAAATGAACTTTAATGCAGCCAAAGACAATATTCTGTCTACATCTGTCAACATTTCAGTGGCATTTGCAAAGAAAAGCACACATGCTTGTACAGCTATCTTTGTGAAGACACAAATCTTTGTAACCTTAACCTTGACCTTAAAACCAAGATTTAACCCTCAAACAGCCCTTTAAAGGGGCTTTTATTGCCATGTCTCTATGGCATACTGGAAAACAATGACAAGCAAGCTTTGAGGCTTTTGGCAAAATCATTTGGCAAATAATTAATATTTATAGTGTTGAGCCACCTTTTTCATAATTCGCTTTAGCAAAGCTGGATATCAGCTTCTGGGCCAAATCCTGACTTGATGGCAAGATTCATTATTGCCTTATTAGTTAACCCATTTAATCCCAAATTTTTCCCAGACATGAAAATATCCAAATCATGTGTCATTAGTAACCCTTTGAAATAATCCATATTTTTTATTTTTTTTGGGGGGGGGAAAGTGTGTGAAAAATTGTGTTTTATAAGTCGGTCACAATTGTGACCGGTGGGATAATGTGTATAATGAACTAATTTATTTCTGCAGTCATAAAAATGGTTATATATCTTAGCCCAGCTATTTCAAACTGTTTGATTACATTCTAGGGTTACTACTATTTACAAAAAAAAAAAAAGTCTACACAACATTGATAGGAATGCTGAGATAAAAGACAAAAAAATATATAATAATCAACACATTTCAAATTTGTTACTTTATTGTAGCATATATCATTTAACTGTTATATTAGTGCTACCAGTATTGCAACATCAATATTGTAACTTATTTGTAACCTTTGAAATTTTGATTTAGTGCAATATTTTGTCAATTAAACATTTAGTGTAATATTCACTAAAAACTGCATTGGATTTATATTGTGTACCTAAGTGCACTATTATCCCAGCGGTCAACATGTTACTCATCCTGTGACAACACTCAACTAAACTGAATATATGTGAATTTAAATATTAATACTAGACACCTTAGAGATAATGTGTACAATTTTTTTTTTTGCCATATCTTTATGATAACATACTTTACTAGCCTTATGTTTTGGAGCTTTGATGCAACCATCATCGTCTCATGGTGCAAACAGCAAATAAACTGCTCTGGTCATGTGACAATTTGCACTAACCAAGTGAAACTGCACAGATTTAATTGAGACCCTTTATTTTTTCCATATTTGCAGGAAGTGCACTAAAACATCAGTCAGTGAAGTGTTCAGAGCTTTTAAAATGAAAACTTTTTTTATGGTCACAATTGTGACCGGTGGGATTAAATGGGTTAATCACAGTTTGTGGACTTCTGCTTGTCCGCTCGCCTTTTGAGGATTGACCACAGGTTCTCTATGTGAATAAGATCCAAGGGTTTGGTTGGTCACAGATCCAAATTTCAGCACTGCAAAAAATGCTTTTCTCACTTAGATTTTTTGTCTTGTTTCCAGCCAAAATATCAAAAAATTCTTAAATTAAGAAGGATTTTCTAGCAAGTAAAAATTGTTGTCTTGTTTTCAGAAAAAAGAAGGCAAAATTAAGTGAGTTAAATAATCATTTAAATAGTCTAAAGCAAAACAAGCAAAAATAATCTTGTTTCAATCAGAAAACTAGATTGTTTTGCTTATACCATTGGAAGATTATTTTGCTTGTTTCAAGTAAAAACTCACTTAATTTTAACTTCTTTTTTTCTGAAAACAAGACAATATTTTTTACTCGTCTAAAAATCCTTCTTGATTTAAGATTTTTTTTTACATTTTGGCTTGAAACAAGACAAAAAATCTAAGAAAGAAAAGCATTTTTTGCAGTGAGTGCAATGAACTTCAAGCCACTTCATTATCACCGACGCCTTGTGACATGATGCTGAATGCACGGATCTCCAAATCGCTCCTGGATCGTTGGGAGACGTTGCACTTGCTGAATGTTTTGATACCTTTAGTTATTGATGGCAGAATTGTAAGATAAAGAGCAACCCCACACGTGGATGGTCTCAGGATGCCTCACTGTTGGCACGCCACAGGACTCCTGGTAGTATTCACCTTTTCTTCAACAGACAACTGATTTTCCAGATGTCCCAAACAGTCAGAAGGGGAGTCTTCACAATTCTTCTGCTGTCCAATCCTTGTACTTGCTGCAGAATCTCAGTCTGTTCTTGATGATTTCTTGGAGTGAAGTGGCTTCTTTGGTGCCCTTTTCGACAACAGGCTGTTGCCAAAAAAGTATTCTGGCTGGCATTTGAAGGACACTCTGAGACACTGAGAGTCATTTTCACTGCAGTTGAGACTCTCTCTTTGGAGTCTTGATGATCCAGCAAATGGTTATTTCTGGTGTGATATTCTTTGCAGCAATTTTCTTGCATGTGCATTAATTTTGATGCTTAAATGTCTTTTTTGCTATTACAGAAACACAATAATTGGAAGCACTTTTTCCATTCTTAGCAATCACTCTGCTCTTATAATCCGATCAGAACTAACACATTAAACTAGCACTGGTTCAAGCTTTCCTGTGTGCTGATGATGTGATTAGTAAAATAATGCCGGTGCCACAAATAACAAAAAAACAAACAAAAAAAAAAACTAACAACTAACTAAAACTAACTAACAAACAAGCAAACATTTTGTATACATTTTTCAATTTTTTGTAATAATAACCTATAACAACAATAACCTAGAATATATGAATCAACAACAAACGCGAAGCACATAATTTATGTCACTGCCAGTACTTTTAGTCATCATTGTATATTGACTTACCAAGTAGTCTCGGTACCAAACTTGTTTGAGATGAAAACACAGATCTCTGTTTATTGTAAACTGTACATGTGTATTGCCCCTCATCTTCAGCTCTGAGATTGTCCAGACGGAGGGAGATGTTTCCATGCTGAATCTCTTCAGTAAATAAATGAGCTCTCTCTTTATAGTCCTCATGCTGGTCATCTGTTTGACTCTCACCATCTTGATACAGATGAACCAGAGTCGCTGAGTCTTTTCTCCATTCCACCTTCAGGTCATTTGATAGAAAATGTTTGGCACAAAAACAGGGCAAAACCACTGAAGATCCCAGAGGAGCAACCAGAGGAGCAGAGGAAACTTTTGCTGTTTAAGAGAGAAAAAAAAAAAACACTTATATTTTCTCTATAACATGACCTTCTGTTAAAGCAAAAGAAAAGTGAATGGTGTTTTTGACATGAAGATTCAGTATTGAGGGACAAGATAGAATGACTGCATTTTTGCATCGTGCACCCATTTTTAATTATCTTGTCAATTATTTAGTTTGAAAACTCAATTATTAAAAAAAAAAGATAAATAAATACCATTCCCCCTCAGTCATTCTCTACGACGTTACGTCAATGACGTAATATTGGGGGATCGGCAACGAGACCCTATCACCTCTGAGCTAAAGAGAAAAAGCCAATGAACATTGGCGAGTGGAATTTGCATGCCGCGCCACTCCCCCGGACATACGGGTATATAAGATGGCGGCGTGCATCCACTCATTCAGATTTTTGCTTCGGAGCCTCGCCTGTGAGCTGTTCCAAAAGAAGAGAAAGAAACCTGCTGTTCCTGCTCCTGTTCCTGCTAACTTCCTGCTCGATCGTGTTACCGGCGCTGCCGGCATCTGTGCCTGACCAGCGATATTGGCTGTGCCTTCCCTGGGGCACGCCGATCTAAAAGAGCAATTTTCTTACACGGTCGTCGATAGCGTCTTCCGGGATGTTTGTCCGACCGTGTGCTGCTGGATGTGGTGGTTTTCTGTCGTCTAATGACGGCCACGAACGCTGCCTCTCGTGCCTGGGCCGAGAACACGCTGAGGCGGCGTTTGTGGATGGATCGTGCACTCATTGTGAGCGCATGTCCATGGCCACGCTACGATCGCGCCTCTCGTTCGCGAGATGGCGCCCTTCAGCCTCTACCCCTTCCAGTTCGGCGGGCCGTCCCGGCTCCTCGGCTGCATTGGTTAGAGGTGAAGGCGATCTGAGGGTGACAGTACCGAACGTTCCGTTGGGCCAGCCCCCGCGGAAGTCCGGTTCCTCAAAGCGTGGCCCCGTGGAGTTGCCAAAGCTCAGCACTCGTCCACCAGCTGGACCTAGTGTTACCTTTGGAGCTCCGGAAGAGGATAGAATGTCCATCACTGCATCAGAGGAGGGGCTTACGCCTGCTGATGCGGAAGCTTCTACTGGGCAGCCCCCCGCTGCGGCGGCTGCTCAGTCGGAGGCGGACGCAGAACTGGCGGCCATGCTCCGTCGGGCGGCCGCAAGTATCGGGTTGGAGGTGTCTAAGGCGCCTTCTCCCGAACGCTCGCGGCTTGATGATTGGTATCTGGGCACGAGTAGCGACGTCGCCACACCTCGCTCCGCCCCAGTGCTTTTCTTTCCCGAGGTGCATGAGGAGCTCACTAAGACGTGGAAGGCCCCCTACTCGGCCCGTACACGTCAGGGCTCCTCCCTTCTCACTACCCTCGATGGCGGGGCAGCCAGGGGGTACGTGGATGTCCCTCAGGTGGAGCGTGCGGTTGCGGTGCACCTGTGCCCGCAAAACGCCGCCACCTGGCGGGACCGTCCGCGTCTCCCGTCCAAAGCTTGTAAGCTCTCGTCAGCGCTTGCTGCGAGGGCTTATAATGCGGCGGGCCAGGCTGCCTCAGCCCTGCATGCGATGGCCACCCTGCAGGTGTATCAGGCCAAAGCACTAAAAGAGCTGCACGAGGGTAGTTCTGACCGAAGGATGATGCAGGAACTGCGCTCGGCTACCGACTTCGCCCTCCGGGCGACGAAGGTAACGGCGCGGGCCCTCGGTCAGGTGATGTCTACAATGGTAGTCCAGGAGCGCCATCTCTGGCTGAACCTGGCGCAGATGGCTGACGTCGACAAAGCTCGCTTTCTTGACGCACCCGTCTCCCAGGCCGGCCTCTTCGGCGACACCGTTGAGGACTTCGCCCAGCAGTTCTCAGCGGTCCAAAAGCAGTCTGAGGCCATAAGCCACATCCTGCCCCGGCGCAGTGCCAACAAGCCGCCGGGTGCCAGGCCTCAGGCTGCTCGTCGCCGAGGGCGCCCCCCTGCGGCTGCGGCTTCTGCTCCGCCCCCTGCACCACCAGCTGAGCCCAAGACCTCTCAGCCCGGGCGTAGAGCCAGTCGCAGGAAGGCGGCGCAGCCCGAGACTTAGCGGCCCGCTAAATCCACCCGCAAGTCTGCGAAGCGGCCCTGACACGGGCTGCCCGGAGATGAGGGAGATTGCTCTTCGGGGGACGTCACCATCAGTCCCCCCAGCCCCGGGGGAGGGCCGGGGCCAGACAACATCGCTGCTGCCACTGACCCAAATTTTCACAAAAAGAGCAATTTTCTTCACCTCTGGGCCTAGTGCCCCGAGTTTCGTTCCTGAGCGACGCACTGCCTCCTCGGACTCGGAGCCTGAATTCGCCAGCGCGGGATCCAGGGAAGGTAAGCGCTGCCCCGTGCAGCTCTGCTCTTCTCCAGAACGCCCCGCTTTCTGGGATGTCCCCCCTTTGGCGGAAGGGCATCAGAATCCTCAACTATCTCGACGACTGGCTGATTCTAGCTCACTCGCGAGATGTGTTGTGCGAACACAGGGACCTGGTGCTGCAGCACCTCAGCCACTTGGGGCTTCGGGTCAACTGGGAGAAGAGCAAGCTCTCCCCTGTGCAGAGCATCTCTTTTCTCGGTATGGAGATGGACTCGGTCACCATGACAGCACGCCTCACCAACGAGCGCGTTCAGTCAGTGCTGAACTCCCTGAAGGCTTTCAGGCACAAGACAGCGGTCCCTCTCAAAGATTTTCAGAGGCTCCTGGGGCATATGACAGCCGCAGCCGCAGTTACGCCGCTCAGGCTGCTTCATATGAGACCGCTTCAGCGCTGGCTACACGACCGAGTCCCGAGATGGTCATGGCACCGCGGCACATTCCGGGTGGGCGTTACTCCGGAATGTCGCCGCCTGTTCAGCCCGTGGTCGGACCCTGTTTTCCTCCGGGCAGGAGTGCCCCTAGGACAGGTGTCCAGGCATATTGTGGTCAACACAGATGCCTCCATGACGGGCTGGGGTGCTGTGTGCAACGGGCAGACAGCCTCGGGCTCCTGGACAGGACCTCGACTGCAGTGGCATATCAATTGCCTCGAGTTGCTGGCCGTGTTTCTGGCGCTCCGGCGGTTTCTTCCGCTGCTGCGCCACAAGCACGTGCTTGTCCGTACGGACAACACAGCGACCGTAGCGTACATCAACCATCAGGGTGGTCTGCGCTCCCGTCGTCTGTCGCAACTCGCCCGCCATCTCCTCCTCTGGAGTCAGACGCGGCTCAAATCGCTGCGGGCCGTTCATGTTCCAGGAGAGCTGAATCGTGCAGCCGACGTGCTCTCACGACAGCTCACCCTTCCTGGAGAATGGCGACTCCACTCCCAGACGGTTCAGCTAATTTGGAGTCGATTCGGGGAAGCTCAGGTGGACCTGTTTGCTTCCCCAGAGTCCTCCCACTGCCAGCTCTTTTTCTCCCTGACTCAGGCCCCCCTCGGCAGGGACGCTCTGGCACACAGCTGGCCTCGGGGCCTCCGCAAGTACGCCTTTCCCCCAGTGAGCCTCCTTGCACAGACCCTGTGCAAGATCAGGGAGGACGAGGAGCAGGTCCTGTTGGTTGCGCCGTTTTGGCCCACCCGGACCTGGTTTGCCGACCTCATGCTCCTCGCGACAGTCCCTCCCTGGAAGATTCCCCTAAGGAAGGACCTTCTTTCTCAGGGGGACGGCACGATTTGGCACCCGCGTCCCGATCTATGGAACCTACATGTGTGGCTTCTGGACGGGACACGGAGGACCTCACTGGCCTCCCCCAGGCCGTGATAGACACTATCACTCAGGCTAGAGCCCCCTCTACGAGGCAGGCCTACGCCCTGAGGTGGGGTCTGTTCGTTGACTGGTGTTCCTCTCGCCGAGAGGACCCACGGAAATGCTCGGTCGGAGTGGTGCTTTCCTTCCTGCAAGAGAAGTTGAAGCGGAGACTGTCCCCCTCCACTTTGAAAGTGTATGTCGCAGCGATTGCGGCATATCACGATGCAGTTGATGGGTCATCCCTAGGGAAGCATCACCTGATCGTCAGGTTCCTGAGAGGTGCGAGAAAGATTAACCCTCCTAGATCGCACCTCGTACCCTCTTGGGATCTCTCCGTGGTCCTCCAGGGCCTTCGGGGAGCTCCCTTCGAGCTGCTCGGTTCAGTTGAGCTGAAGTTCTTGACGCTCAAGACTTCGCTCCTGGCTGCGCTGGCCTCCATCAAGAGGGTAGGGGACCTACACGCATTTTCGGTCAGCGAAGAGTGCTTAGAGTTCGGGCCAGGTAACTCTCATGTTATCCTGAGACCCCGGCCCGGCTACGTGCCCAAGGTTCCCACCACTCCCTTTCGAGATCAGGTGGTGAACCTGCAAGCTCTGCCCCAGGAGGAGGCAGACCCGGCCTTGGAGTTGCTGTGTCCTGTCCGTGCACTGCACGTCTATCTGGACCGCACCCGGAGCTTCAGACGCTCCGAGCAGCTCTTTGTCTGCTTCGGGGGACAGCAGAAGGGGAATGCTGTCTCCAAACAGAGGTTGGCTCACTGGGTAGCTGATGCCATCACCTTGGCGTATGAAGCCCAAGGTGAGCCGTGCCCCCTGGGAGTGAGAGCCCACTCCACCCGGAGTGTGGCCTCCTCCTATGCGCTGGCGCACGGCGCCTCTCTAGCAGACATCTGTAGAGCTGCGGGCTGGGCAACACCCAATACCTTTGCGCGGTTCTACAACCTCCGCGTTGAGCCAGTGTCCTCCCGTGTGTTGGGTAACATCAGGTAATTTGCGGGAGGACGGCTCAGGTGTCGGCTTGCTGCGCCACTCCTCTCGGATCCGTGCGCTATTCTCCCAGTTGTTCCCATGGTTGAACTCTGGGTCCTCCTTGCCCCGCAGTACTGGACTAGACGGACTAGTCCATACTGTGCTCCGGAGCGGGGCCTCCTTCACCCCCCTCCGGTTGTGGCATCATGTCTCAGTATCTCCACGGAACCTTCCGTGTTTCCCCAGTCTAGTTAGACTTACTTCTAAAGCTTCCACATGACTTAACCGTCATTGTGCTCCGCCCCCCAACGGCTGCTTCAAAACTTGGCACCCCTGGTGGGCCACCACGTGGTCTACAGGGCGTTGGGACGGTTACGCATTGAGCCCTTTGTTCCGACACGCTTGCCTGCCGGCATTGGGTCTCGGCTGCGTAACGCAGTTCAGGATTGTGGCGTTTTCCAGAGGTCCCCAATATTACGTCATTGACGTAACGTCGTAGAGAACGACTGAGGGGGAACGTCTCGGTTACGAAGGTAACCCTCGTTCCCCGAAGGAGGGAACGGAGACGTTACGTCCTCTTGCGCTGAAGCCGGGTTGCGGCTCGGCTCCTCAGCAAATCTGAATGAGTGGATGCACGCCGCCATCTTATATACCCGTATGTCCGGGGGAGTGGCGCGGCATGCAAATTCCACTCGCCAATGTTCATTGGCTTTTTCTCTTTAGCTCAGAGGTGATAGGGTCTTGTTGCCGATCCCCCAATATTACGTCATTGACGTAACGTCTCCGTTCCCTCCTTCGGGGAACGAGGGTTACCTTCGTAACCGAGACGTTTTTTTTATATCTACATATGCTTTTGAGGTCATCTGAAAACTCACAGAGCAGAAGTGTGATCCCAATGAATCAGGGGTATTTTTTCACAAGCTACATTAGATAAGGTTGTTCAGCTATTACATACATTTTTGTGGCAACAGTAAAGGTCACTATCATTAAATAATAATAGATATTTCTCTTTGATTTCCTTATCCTTTTTTAAACATTTTTTTGTCTATGTACTTTAAAACAAATATTTTTGTTTGTGTATAAGTAATGCAATTTAAATAAGCTTTTAAACTAACAATAAAACCAAATCAATTACAGCAGATTTTCTGAGTTACCTAAACATTTTATTTGTGTGAAATTCTTTTGGAGCTCATATTTTCCTCATCTTTCTGAAATACATTTATACACAACTTACTCATGTTTTATTTTTCTTAATGTACCATTTTAAGTGGCATGATCATGATTTTTATTCATGTCAAAGTAGGATAGCGTTCCTCTATCGACTGAAATTAATTGGTTCTGCTGTCAGTAAACTGGTAGGGTGTTTAAGTCGAGAGCACAAGGAAACAACTTTACAATGAAACAATTACATCTTGAATTATCTCATCTGCTGAGATTTAATGCAGGTTTTAGAGAGACTGAGAAAGATGAGACCGAAGCAACTGTAAAGCAGTGCATTTGAAGCATCTTTTTTATGACATTTAATAATGATCTCATTTTATATTACTTCTTTTATTGAATTGATCTATTGATGTGTTCTTTGAACAACCACTGTGTTCAGATGACATTCACCAGAGAAACATCATCATCTGGTCTCTGTACAGCAACACTGTGTCTGTATGATTACACAAATTAAGAGTCATCTGTCACTATATGTGTGTGTAGATCCTGAGACTGTGTTTAAGAAAAACACTGTGCTAAATATCTTTGTTATGACCAGTTTTATGAAAGCGCTTCACTCTGTGTTGGACATCTTTCATTCTTAGCAACAGTTCAGAATTTCCTTAATGCAGAATTAATCCATTGTAATGTTTCCTTATACATTTACACTCAATTTGTGCATCATTAAATAATGAAGATCAAAGACTACAGTGACACTAGATCAGGCAAAGACATCCCTGTTCCTAGAGAGCTTGTATCTTGCAGAGTTTAACTCCAAACCTGATCAAACACACATGATCCAGATAATAAAGATGATCAGGATTACTTGAGGATCACAGGCAGGTGTGCTGGAGCAGTTTATAACTCAACTCTTCAGTATGAAAGATCTCCAGGAGCATAATTGGCAAATTAGTTTGATGCATCATTTATGCATATAGGTGTGCTTGGGCAGTTTTAAACATCTAAAACATAATTCATATATCATAGAGTTGTTTGGGATGGGGGAAATTAAACGTGATCTGTGGTGACGTCACAATCGTCGAGGGTCTGTCCATATAAACTTCCCTCCTCCACTTCACAAAGTGGACAACACTTCAAAATGGCAGCAGGGAAAGTACAACGCAGCCCTCGTGGAATCTAAGATGGTGCTGGTGTGTGTGACTAGACATCTACTGACTGTCTTACTCTGGATTTTTTTATTTATTTCGCTTTTAATTAATACTGGTCTTGCTCCTAGTTTATGATCTTCAAACATGGCTTGAAGTCAGAAGCTTAGTTTTTAAATGCATATTATAAACAAATGTGAAACTAAAATGACATCTCTGCACTAGATGGTTTGAGATGATTTGTAAAAAAAATCATAAAAAATGGTCAAATGACTGGCAGTTACAGCTGCCAAACCAAAACTATAAAATGAAAGTGAAATACCCTACACTGTAATTTACTGTAGTAATACAATTTGTTGAGCCAACGTAAAATAATTTGTTACCCTGCTGCCTTAAATTTTAAGTTCAATCAACTCAAAAAAAGTTTAGTCAACTTGAAATGTTAAGTTGTACGAAGTGACTTAGATATTTGATTTGATTCAACTTAAAGGCAGCAGAGTAGCAAATAATTTTAAGTTGACCCAACAAATTGTGTTTTTTATATATATATATATATAATAATTCCACATATATTTCTTGAATTAGTATCAAACACCTTCAATAAGGTGACAACACTAAAAGCTCAGCAGAGAAACACTGTTATTTCAAAGAATTATTTAAAAGATATTGGAATATGATCAAATACCTTCATTGTAAATATCTTACAGTTAACTGTTATCTAGAATTGTAGCACACATTCATTAACTAATGCATATATAGGCATCACTACATCAGCAATACAGTTATCAACTTTTAAATAAAGCAACATGCAGCATATGAAGCATCTGAAGCACAGACTCATCTCTTCAACACAGTGGTATCCCATAAACCCTTTAAATCCCAACAGAACAGAACTGTAAACACTAACAGATCACACAAAATCTCAGCATAGGAGAATTAACAAACAAAAACATCATTGCCAGCTTTACTCATTACAGTTTGACTATTTATTTTATATGTTGACAAGAGATTTATTGAGAATTAACAGAGGGTTAGATTTTGATGTTTTATTGAAAATAATAGTTTGGGTTGAAGTCATCATTATGCTTATTAATGTTTGCTTTAGCTGGACACTTTGGTCCTTGACTTTTTAACCTTAGCTTTTTCTCTGGCAGCTGTAAACTCTGTTTAGTATGCATATTTGTTATGGCAAACAAAGCCAAGTCAAAGTGAGCTGATGTTGGCCAGTGATGTTTAGTATAGTTTGTTTTGTGAAGTCTATAAGAATATTTTGTTGACTGTCAGGTATTATAGAGTGCATTAGTGCTGCTTACTTTTTCAGTGGTGCTGGTTCTGGAAGTATTTTTCCCATTAATTTTGTCCCACAGAGATTTTAAGTCTTTGTTAAGGTGTTATAAGCAATGAATCAAGTCAACTAGCTATGAGGCAAATCACAACAAAGTTTAATTTGAAGGAAAAAAAAAAAACATATAAAAAGATAAAGTTATAAGACTGTGTACTCTTTGGTGAGGTACAACCCCATGAATTGCTGTAGAATGACATAAATAAATAAAAATGATTGAGAAATATAAAACTATTCACTTAAATTTAAGTTGTTGATTGTATCTATAGAAACTATGTAAAAACTAAATCCGGAAAGAACTCTTTTGGCACTTCGCTCACTGCGACTTGGTGGAATTTTCTACACAGCATCATTAGTAATGTAGTTTTTAACCATGAATTCCACTACCAAACACAATTATTTTAAAAATGAGTTACATTAATATGAACAGATGGCTTTGAAAAAAGCATATACAATCGATTGACAACCTCGGCACTCATAACAGGGCTGTCTTTAAATATTTTTTAAAAGACTGACTGTTTAAAATTTTTCTTTAAAGATTGACTGTTGCACTCTACATAGCTTCAACACACAGTGTGAAATTAATAACTTCTATAATATAATAAACAAAATAAATAAAACTAATAGTGATCAAGTTCTTATAAATGAGTCAGACATCCACATGCCAATTAAATCATCATCATCAATAAGTAGCCAAAAGCACCTACTTACACTTTATTTATTTATTTTTATTTTATTTGCCCTAATAAATCTGCTTTGTAAACACACAGTTACAGCAACCAGATAAAAATAAATAAATAAAAAGGGGTGAAGAGCAACACTAAAGCAAACACCAACCTATTATTTTCAGTAAAACATCAACATCTAAACCTCTTTTAATTCTCAATAAGAAATTTTGTCATTGTATGAAAGAATAAAGTCAATCTGTTTTGATGCTGTTTTTGTTGTTTTATTATCTGTCATCTGTCAGTGTTTAATATTCTGTTGGGATCATGTGATTTTTGAGCAGATCAGTGGTGCACTACAATTCCTGAATTATGTTTATGACTGGATTTACACTGACTATTTAATACTCTAAATAATTAACCAAAAATTAACCATGTATTGATTAGGCTTCTTTTCTTCTTTTCTGTTTTATTGGTTCACTTACCATTTAAAACCTCTCGATCTAGGGAGAAAGAAAAACAAAAACAATATTTCAGTCAAAGTCAACAAAAGTTTTAAGATTTAACAGGTTAAATGTTCTCACAATTATGTTTATGACTGGATTTACATTGACTAGTTATGTATTGATAATGCAAATTTATTTTGTAAATAATCAACCAAATGAAAATCATGCAGGAGCATAGAATTGGGGGGGGGGGGGTCCCTACCAATATCCAGTGACTACCAAATTGTTCCTAGCAAAAAATTTTATCAAACAATTAAATATATGTAAATGTTTTGTCATATTGGATGAATCTGAAATATGTAATACCACTGATATTGCCTAAGAAGTTAAAGTTAATACATTTTTCAAGGACACATATTTAAAACATGGGCAGAATGTTGTCTGGATGAGAAACAGTGCTGTGTTTAGAACAACTCACAGGTTTTGCACCCAAAGGTGTTCACTTCAGGAATTAACAAAGTTGTAAAGATGAGTTTGAAGTACAATGTTTGACAAAACAGTGCAAATGGGAAAAGGAAAGCTCATATAAAACTTATGGACAGAAATACATACATTGTGCTGAAAAACACACAACACACAATCTTTCAGCTTAGGGTGAAGTCATTATGTATATTAACAATAATTTGGGACAAATACAACATGATTATGATAAACTATTTCAGTGCAGCTAGCGTCCTGTATCTCCGGAGACAGTCTTTAACTTAATGTTGTTTGACTGAATGTACAAAGCAACCCGTTAGCTGAGATATCATAAAATAAAAACCAACACTGAGATAAGAGTGTGTGGTTTATCTGTCAGTCAGGTGTGAATTAACAACCTTCTTTTCTGTTTACTTACAGTCCAAATCAAAATCATCAACATCAACACCTAGGGAGAAAGAAAAAACAAAAACAATATTTCAGTCAAAGTCAACAAAAGTTTTAAGATTTAACAGGTTAAATGTTCTCACAATTATATTTATGACTGGATTTACATTGACTAGTTATGTATTGATAATGCAAATTTAATATTGTAAATAATCAACCAAATGAAAATCATGCAGGGGCGTAGAATTGGGGGGTGGGGGGGGGGAGAGGTGCCAGGGAAGTGTCCCTACCAATATCCAGTGACTACCAAATTGTTCCTAGCAAAAATTTTTATCAAACAATTAAATATATGTAAATGTTTTGTCATATCGGATGAATCTGAAATATGTAATACCACTGATATTGCCTAAGAAGTTAAAGTTAATACATTTTTCAAGGACACATATTTAAAACATGGGCAGAATGTTGTCTGGATGAGAAACAGTGCTGTGTTTAGAACAACTCACAGGTTTTGCACCCAAAGGTGTTCACTTCAGGAATTAACAAAGTTGTAAAGATGAGTTTGAAGTACAATGTTTGACAAAACAGTGCAAATGGGAAAAGGAAAGCTCATATAAAACTTATGGACAGAAATACATACATTGTGCTGAAAAACACACAACACACAATCTTTCAGCTTAGGGTGAAGTCATTATGTATATTAACAATAATTTGGGACAAATACAACATGATTATGATAAACTATTTCAGTGCAGCTAGCGTCCTGTATCTCCGGAGACAGTCTTTAACTTAATGTTGTTTGACTGAATGTACAAAGCAACCCGTTAGCTGAGATATCATAAAATAAAAACCAACACTGAGATAAGAGTGTGTGGTTTATCTGTCAGTCAGGTGTGAATTAACAACCTTCTTTTCTGTTTACTTACAGTCCCAATCAAAATCACCAACATCAACACCTAGGGAGAAAGAAAAACAAAAACAATATTTCAGTCAAAGTCAACAAAAAAATTACCTTTAATCATTATTTAATAATTGCAGTTATATTAAATAATTTGTTGTTTAGCTAGGTGTTTCCCAACCTTGTTCCTTGGGGGCACACACTACACATTTTCCAACTTTTCCTAATCAAACACACCTGAATCAACTCATCAGCTCATTAGTAGAGACTCCAGGACCAGAAATATATTGGTCAGATAAGGAGGACATCCAAAATGTTCACTGTTGGTGTGCCTCCAGGAACAGGGTTGGAAAAACTGGTTTAGCTATTATCAATTCTAACTGTAGTGGTGTGTGCAGATAATAGAAATGTCTTCTAAAGTGCATTTGGACACTAATAACACATGGAAAATTGCCGTAGTTAAAGTTAGTTAAATGTGGTTTGAAGTGTTAAAATAATTGAAAATGTAGTGTATTATCATAGTTCATGTGATGAATTACTCCTGTTTTAGGCCACTGCACAGCCTTATTTGCATAACAAATTTATGCTAATTTATGACTGATACTTAACTGAACTTTTTTTTATTACATAAAGTCCATAAAGACAAATTTTATAAAAATAAAATGGTTAAAATGGCATGCATTTTTATTGATCTACTCACCCATTTCCAAAGTAATTTGAGTTGAAAACACACATCTCTGCTGACTGTAAACTCTACATGTGTATTCTCCTGCATCTTCTTTTTTCAGTTTGTCCAGGCGGAGGGAGAAGTTTCCATGTTGAATCTGATCAGTAATGAAATTAACTCTATCCTGATATTCCTGCTGTGGTTGACTCTCACCATCTTGATACAGATTAACTAAAGTCTTAGTGTCTTTTCTTCTCCACTTCACCTTCAGAGCCTCCATTTGTAAAGGTTTAACTCTATAAAAGTTCAGAACAATTGAAGATCCCAGATCAACAAGTGTGTTTTGAGAATATGTCACACTGAATCCTGAAAATGAAAAGACTTTGTTAGTAATGTTAATTATCTTATGTACATAAACACACACATACAGAGTTTGGAGTCAATGTTGCAGTTAATCATTTTTACAGCTCAGGCACTTCAGTGGGAATGAATTTAAATTGAATTTATCACAACATAAAAAGATGAACTGAACTTGAACTTAAAAAGGAGGAATTTCCTGACTCAAAGAAATTCAACACAGGGTAGTCCATTCTGGGAAATCGATCCATCAATAATGTTAAATCTGATTCAAATTCAAGGATTTCACATGATGAGGCTTTTAACAGCTTTCCCCAGTTGCTTTGGTACATTTCTCAAATTACATTTGAAATTCTCAAAACTACTTGTTCAACCACACATTATCTAGTCACTTGTGTACATCACAAAAGCAGTTTCTCATTTTTTTGAACAAATTGCCAGTGCTTTGGCACATCATATGCTATCAAGTGCTTAAGTGCATGCTGATCAAAATATATTACACTGGTTCTATGTTGATTATTCTTACCGCCCAAAACATTTAGGTATTCATTTATTATACTTTAAGTCATTAAATGTAAAATTGTTGAACTAGTTGTTATATTCTGGCAAGCATAATTTCTATACATATCAATAAGCCTCTGCGTGTGTAAATTTTGATTTGTCCTGAATTGATTAATTGTGCACGTGAATCTGGAATTTCACTATTTATAGAGTAATGTACAGTGTAAATTGTTAGATATACCAATGATGAATCAGGTGAAAGGTACATGTCATGAAGCTTGGCAAGAATATAGACAGAGCACTGTATTACAACAAGAAAAAAAAAGTATCTCAGTAATATGCAAATTATTATTGTTGATTTTTTTTTTAATCCAATATATCCTATTTGCAGTTTTTGCTTATGTGTCTTATTATCAGCCGTGCAAAATAATTCAATTTGTTTCAGACTGAGCGTGCTTTGGCACATTTGTCTGCTATGATTTTGTTGATTTTGTAACTGATTCATACACCGTACCTACTCAAAATAATAGCAGTAAAGCAGTTTGGCTCATGAATATTTATTATTGTGCAACAATGCTGCTTAACTGTACAGTATTAATATTTATTAAGTCATGCAAGAGTGCTGTATTAACACCATGGCCTGGAGAAGCATAATATGGCCCTCCCTCTACCTAATGGCATATTTACATGCCCTTTCTTCATGAACCTCATCTATAAGAAATGTCTAATTTGTCAGTTTGAGTTAGATTAAGAGATTAACTAGTTTCTGGGTTTGCCATCAGTGCATTGAATTATATTTTTTAAACTTAAGTTTTTTAAGTTTTAAGGTGTTTAGTAGTACAAAGGTAATAAGACATTCTTCAGCACAGTGTTATATAATGTTTTGGTTTTATGATCATCAAAAGAATCAGTACTCATCAGCACCTTTTAGACTAAGAACTCAATGTTCTTTAATTCTGACATTAGATATGATCATTTCTCAGTTTTCCAATTTTGTTTGATACCTTTCACTTTGAGTTTTGATACGTTAAATAAAGTCTTAAAATGAACCTCATTAAACTTTATATAATTTTGATCATGTGAAAGTCTGGCTCTTTTAGATAAAAGCCTCACTGAACCACTGAAGGCTATTTTAAAATTATTAACACGTTTTTCTTGCTCTCTTCTATGTTCTCCTAATCTTCAAGTCCCAAATGAAGTACAGCAAATAAGAATATTTGTACCGTTTTGATATCTGCAGTAGATCAGGCAGCAGAGCAGAAGAGCAGATCCAGATGCAGAAACACAGAGAATCAACACCATTATGTGTAAAATGGAGAAACCTGAAAAACACAGACATTATAATGAATACAAATGTTGTTTTTTTTTTTTACACTGCCCTAAAAAGTAAATCTTGTTTAGTTGTGCAAATAGGTATTCTTTCTATCACACACACACACACACACACACACACACACCATGTTTCCATGTTTTATGGGGACATTTCATAGTTTTTATACTGTATAAACTAGGGTGACCATACATCCTCTTGTTCCTGGACACATCCTGGCCAGGATTTCTATATTGCCTAAAAAAAGTTTGACCAATAGCATGCAGGCATAAGGAGCCATCTGCTCTCTATAGCTCTCACAGTATTTGATCTAATATAATGACTGGATATTTTAGGCAATGTAGAAATCCTGGCCAAGACGTGTCCAGGGAAAAGGAGAATGTATGGTTATCCTACATAAACGTCTTGGTTACGTATGGTAACCCTCGTTCCCTGATGGAGGGAACGGAGACGTTGTGTCGAAGTGACAACTAGGGGTCGCTCTAGGGAGCCCGAACACCTCTGACAGCTTTGAGAAAAGGCCAATGAAATTGGTGCGCAGTATTTGCGTAGCCCGCTCCGCCCCGGAGAACCGGGCATAAGAGGGGGGGGCTAGGCAACACTCATTGTTCTGATCTGAGGAGCCGAAGCACCCGGCTACACTCAGAGACGGTCCGAGGTTGTGGCAAGGGGGACACAACGTCTCCGTTCCCTCCATCAGGGAACGAGGGTTACCATACGTAACCAAGACGTTCCCCGTCTGTCGTTCACGTTCGACGTTGTGTCGAAGTGACGACTAGGGGTCCCAGTTGAAAACGCCACAACCAGCGGACCGCGTCACGAGTGCATGGAGTGCAAATATTAACAGGTCTTGCGTGTTAGATAAATGTCACTCACCTCTACGTGACCTTCCAATGCCCAAGAGCTTCAGCCAGCCTTTCCTCACCTTTGGTTGAACATCTTGGAGAACATTGGGCCAGTGTCCGTCCTCCCCGGGGGGGATGGGCACTACGGAGACCACACCCTGCCCGGAGGGAGGTATTTGTGTGGAGAATACACTTGAGGGCTCGCACTAGGGGAGCACAACAAGGGGACGATCCTGAGGCAGGCTCCACATGAGGAGAGACTGCTGAGCTCAGGGTCGGAGACAAGTTTTGTCTTAAGGGAAACACCACATCTCTGGGAGTATAGGTGGAGATACACACATGGGGCCGCATTAGGAGCCACTACATGTGGGGCACCAACCTAATATGAGAGTTCACAAGAGGCAACCTAACCTCATATTAGATTCTGATAGCTAGTTCCTCCGCTGAACATAGCTACGTTGCGGGTGCAACATGATGGAAATTGTCGTTCAGGGTTCACGCCAGGAAACTTACTGAACTGGGGAAGCGTCATCACCCGTGGGGAACGACGCTTCAGCAAGCTTCTACACCGTGTCAGCTTCAGGAGTTACTGGGCTTGCGTTCAGGACTCCCGAAGAGACTGGTTCTACACGCAGATTGTAGAACCTGGCAAACGTGTTAGGTGTAGCCCAACCTGCAGCTCTGCAAATGTCTGTTAAAGAGATCCCGTTCGCCAGCGCAACCGACGCTGCGACGCCCCTGGTGGAGTGGGCGTGCACCCCCAGCGGGCAGGGCACCCCTGTGGCCTGGTAGGCCAAACAAATCGCATCCACAATCCAGTGGGAAATTCTTTGTTTGGAGACAGCTTTCCCCTTCTGCTGTCCTCCAAAACAGACAAAGAGTTGACTCGACCGTCTGAAACTTTCAGTACGTTCCAAGTAAATGCTCAGGGCACGGACTGGGCATAACAAGGAGAGGTTGGGGTCGCCTTCCTGAGAAGGGGTAGCTTGCAGAGTGACCACCTGGTCCCTGAAGGGAGTGGTGGGCACTTTGGGCACATAACCGGGCCGGGGTCTCAGGATAACGTGAGAGTTAGCCGGCCAGAATTCGAGGCACGAGTCACTGACGGAGAGGGCTTGGAGGTCTCCCACTCTTTTGATCGATGTGAGCGCAGTCAGGAGAGCCGTCTTTTGGGAGAGAGCACTGAGTTCGACTGACTGGAGTGGCTCAAAGGGATCTGACTGTAGGCCCCGGAGGACCACAGACAGATCCCAAGAGGGGACAAGGCGCGGTCTGACGGGGTTCAGCCTGCGTGCACTTTTAAGGAATCGTATAACCAAATTGTGCTTCCCAACCGATCTACCTTCCACCAGGTCGTGGTTAGCGGCAAAAGCGGCTACCTGGACCTTAAGTGTTGAAGCAGAAAGGTGTCTATCCAGTCCTCCTTGGAGGAAGGAAAGCACCGTTTGGATGCCACATCTCCGTGGGTTCTCCCCCCGGGAGGAACACCAGTTTGTGAATTTGCGCCATCTGAGGTCGTACAGCCGCCTCGTGGAGGGAGCTCTCGACTGCAACAGAGTGTTTACCACTGCCAGTGGGAGATCTCTGAAATCCTCCTGGTCGCATCCAGGGACCATGCGTGGAGGTTCCAGAGATCTGGCGCGGGTGCCATATCGTGCCCTTCCCCTGTGAAAGGAGGTCCTTCCTCAGGGGAATGCGCCAGGGAGGAACGGGGGAGAGGAGCACCAGCTCTGAGAACCAAACCCTGTTGGGCCAGTAGGGGGCCACCAGCAGGATCTGTTCTCTGTCCTCCCTGACTTTGCACAGGGTCTGTGCAATTAGGCTCACTGGTGGAAACGCATACTTGAGGAGGCCCTGAGTCCAGCTGTGTGCCAGTGCATCTGTGCCGAGGGGCGCCTCGGACAGACCGTACCACAACTGGCAGTGAGTGTTCTCTATCGAGGCAAACAGGTCGACCTGGGCCTGACCGAAAAGACTCCAGATCAGCTGAACCGTCTGAGGGTGAAGTCTCCACTCGCCCCGAAGCGAAGTCTGTCGGGAGAGCGCGTCCGCTACCCAGTTGAGTTCGCCCGGTATGTGGGTGGCTCGTAGAGACTTGACATTGTTTCGACACCAAAGGAGGAGATGGCGGGCTAGCTGTGACATGCGAAAGGAGCGTACACCGCCCTGGTGATTGATGTAGGCTACAGTCGCAGTGCTGTCTGTGCGGACCAGCACGTGTTTGCCCTGAACCAAAGGTCGGAACCTCTTCAGGGCCAAAAACACTGTCAGCAGCTCGAGGCAATTGATATGCCAATGCAGCCGAGGGCCCGACCAGAGCCCTGCAGCTACTTGCCCATTGCATACGGCGCCCCAGCCTGTGTTGGATGCATCTGTCGTAACCAAAATGCGCCTGGACACTTGTTCTAAGGGCACCCCGGCCCGTAGGAACAAAATGTCTTTCCAAGGACCGAGGGTTTTTAGACATACGGGTGTGACGTAAACCCGGTATGAACCCTGGCGCCATGCCCATCTCGGGACTCGGGAACGCAGCCAGTGTTGTAACCGTCTCATGTGCATCAGGCCCAGCGGCGTGACGGCGGTTGAGGATGCCATGTGACCCAGGAGCCTCTGAAATTGTTTGAGGGGGACCGTCGGGCTGCGTGAGAGCTTCTCACGCAGGAAGGGCCTGTGTCTTGGAAGAATCGAGACATGAAAGTACGCGTCTTTCAGGTCTATCGCCACACACCAATCCTGGAATCTGATACACGTGAGAATGCGTTTGAGCGTTAGCATTCTGAAGGGGAGCTTGTGAAGGGCCCGATTCAGAATCCTCAGATCCAGGATTGGTCTTAAACCGCCACCTTTCTTGGGTACAATGAAGTAGGGGCTGTAGAACCCTTTCTTCATGTCGGCCGAGGGGACCGGCTCTATCGCGTCCTTCGCCAGAAGGGTCGCGATCTCCGCCCGAAGAACCGCAGCATTCTCGTCCCGAACCGCGGTAGAGAAGATGCCGCTGAACTAGGGCGGGTTGCGTGCGAATTGGATAGCATAGCCGAGTCGGATGGTTCTGAGAAGCCAGCGAGAGAGGTTGGGTATCTCGAGCCAAGCTGTAAAACTCTCTGCTAACGGTCTCGGGGGGACCACCGACGTACCTCGGGTGGGTACAGTGTGACTGAGTTGCGGTGAAAGCCCTTTGTTCGGGGGCGTGCTGTCCCGGAGGACACAAGGCCATAACCGACATACAAGGATCCGTGAGAAGATCGCCTGAGCTCAGGGGATCGACTGACGGATGCGTTTGCGGTTGAGCATGCTTTGATGTGTTTTGGTGGCTGGGTACCCCGGAGGGACCCAGCCATGGGAGGATCGACCATCGGAATCGACAGACAAGGATCCATCAGAAGATCGCCTGAGCTCAGGGGATCGACTGATTGATGCGCTTGATTGGTCAAAGCATGCAGAAGCGTAGGTTTTGCGGTTGAGCATGCTTTGATGTGTTTTGGTGGCTGGGTACCCCGGAGGGACCCAACCATGGTGGGTGTACCGATCATCGTAACCGACAAGGATCCAACGGAGGACCGCCTGAGTTCAGGGGGTCGACTGAAAGATGCACTTGGTTTGTCAAAGTATGCAGAAGCGCAGGAGATGCGTTCGAGCATGCTTTGACGTGCTTCAGTGGCTGGGTACACCGGAGGGACGCAGTCTCACTGGTTTTTACGCCCAGAGAAGAAAGAAATTGCTCTTAAATTGACCATGTGGGACGAGTGTGGGCTTCGGCTCCATTCTGGCTGTCTGCCTCACGGCGGACAGCCAGGATGGAGCCGAAGCCCACACTCGTCCCCTCGCCGAGTGTGGATCTAGACAGGTCAGCAGATCTCTCTCCCCTGGGCGGCTCACTTCAGGAGCGCTTCGAAGCCTGATGAGGGTTCCTAGCGGTCTGAAAATGAGCTAACGGCGCCACCTTATTGCGAGAACTCGACGGCAAGGCTGGTTTGGGTGCAGGACCAGCCTGAGGCGGGCCCTGAACCAGTCTGGAGAAATGGGGGCGTCAAGAAAGCGAACTTTCTCAGTGTCCTTCATTTCCGCCAGATTTAGCCAAAGGTGGCGCTCCTGGACCACCGTAGTGGACATCGCTCTACCCAGAACCTGCGTTGCGACATTTGATGCTCGGAAGCATACACAGAACTGAACGCAGTTCCTGCGACACTCTGAGGCGAGATCTCCCTCGTGCAGATCTTATAACACTTTGCCTGGCAGCCAGCAGGATGGCAAAAGTGTGCATGGTGGACACAGCCTGTCCAGAAGACGTGAACCCCTTCACGCTCTGGACGAGAGCCTACGTGGTCCCACCAGGGGGCAGGGCATCAGATATGCAGGCGCTGTACTGAAGCGCCCACCCGCCTGGAGAATCCATGAAGCCTCTCGCGCTGGACCGCCATCGAGGGAAATGAGGGAGGAGGACCTGATATATCGTGTTTCAGCCGAAAAAAGGCCTATCACGATATAGTCAATCTCGTACGTTACCAAAGCCATGAACACACAGGATGAGGCGGAGGGTTTTTTCTCACTCAAACCTGATGTGTTTCGGTTATCTTGTTCAAGCACGCCCACCACTTCAGCGTCTGCTCAAGCTGAGACTCGCTCCCCAGCTTGCTCAGTCGAAGCATCAGCTTCCCATGGTTTAAGCCCTCCCTCCGATGCTGCAGCCAACCTCTCAACCAGCTTTTAAGGTTTTGAACAGAGTAAAGTTGTAAAAAGAACTAATAATCTGTCCAAAAACCTAAATGGGGGTCGCGAGGAACGAGCGATCCGCGGGGGGAAACCCGGCGGAACTAACTCATTTCCTATTGCTCGCCATCGACGCACATCGCAGCGGCCCTCATACCCGGAAGTAGAAGGGCCGAACAGAAGCGGTCGCGGTGAGCCGCGGCTTCGCGGCTCGTGAGCAGCAACCCATAGTTATGTTCTCTTCCGCAAGCAGAACACAAACTATCAACGAAGCGATGTATCAGCGTGAGACTAGCTCAACCCTGAGCACAACGATCGCGCCGATTGTTATTGTTTACGAGGAAACCGCAACCAGGAAGACACGGACGGAAAGGCATATGTAAACACACAATCCATCCATGTCGGCTCTTTCAGAGAAATTACTCCTTTTCAGGAGGAAAAGCTCTTTAGAGATCGTCGTCGAAGCACCCAGGGGTATTCTCGCTTACCAATAGAAGGGTTAAAGGGAGAGACCACTGCTCGTGCCATAGATCCAACGACGAAGAGGTGAGTAATGCTGTTTTCCCCTAAGAGAATACTGCATTCGGCTCCGAAGAAACAGAACAATGAGTGTTGCCTAGCCCCCCCCTCTTATGCCCGGATCTCCGGGGCGGAGCGGGCTACGCAAATACTGCGCACCAATTTCATTGGCCTTTTCTCAAAGCTGTCAGAGGTGTTCGGACTCCCTAGAGCGACCCCTAGTCGTCACTTCGACACAACGTTGAATGTGAACGACAGACGGGGAACTGTATTTTCTTTCCCTGTACACTCCTAAAAATAAAGGTGCTTCACGATGCCATAGAAGAACCTTTTTTGTTTAAATGGCTCCATAAAAACCTTAAACATCTGAAGAACCTTTCTGTTTCACAAAAGGTTGTTTGTGGCGAAAGATGGTTCTTCAGATTATAAAAAGGTAAGAAAGTTTCTTTAAAGAACCTTTGACTGAATGGCTCTTTGTGAAACTGAAAATAATTGTTCTATGGCATCACTGTGAAGAACCTTTTAAAGCATCTTTATTTTAAGAGTGTAAGCCAGGTTCAAATTACATGAGTTTTAGGCCGATTTATCCCTCCTGACAATATGAGAAAATCTTATCCAAGACGTTGATCAGCTCCAATGATTATCTGGTAATGTGAGGTGTTCACAGATCAAATCTTATGATTACAGCTATGATTACATCAGTACTTTCACAATAGCTGATGTGCAACTGCAAAAACAAGCTGCCGTTGGACAGTGAAGATGGAGGAAAGGCTTGTGGAAAGTTGGCAACAACATGACTCCCTATATAATGTGTCGAAAACATACCACAACCATAAAGACAAAGAGAAGATCTAATGGGGAAGATCTAATTGGTTAGGATTGAAAAATTCCTGTAGTGTGGGCTTGGCTTTACCCTAACCCTACCTCAAAACCTACCCATCGCACAAAGCTTTCTGCAATTTTAGGTTTTTAAAAAAGGTAATTCTGTAAGATTTATAAGCTTGCTTCCTCATGGGACCAAAACAATTCAATGTATACTGGTATTGTTTTCCTTGTGGGGACATTTAGTCTCACAAAATCAGATGTCTGCCAGTTGGGCTACCAAAATGTATCAATGCTAGGTTTGCAAAGGGGTGGAAAATTTTCGGTAAATTTCTGGAAACTTTTTCAAAAATCCTGGAAAGTTTCCAAAATTTCTGGAAAAATTTCCATCGTTTTGCAACCCTAATCAACTCCCTGCCTGAAGGGCTATCTTAAATACAGGGTTCCTGTGGGTCCTTATAAAGTCTTAAAATTAGTTGAATCAATTTTAAGGCGACCCCTTCCCCTAAACCTACCCCTCTCAGAAACATCTGCAAAATACTAGATTTTTTTTGGTTTTGGCCAATTTCTAAGCTTTTTTTTTTAACTAGTGAGGACCAGTCAAATGTCTCACTAGTGGGTTGTCAAAGCATTTCACAATATAAGTGAGGACATTTGGCCCTCAGGATAGTTGGACATTTTGGTTTGTTAAGATAGGACAATATTTGAGATACAATGATTTGAAAATCTGGAATCTGAGGGTGCAAAAAAAATAAATAAATAAAATAAATATTGAGAAAATCGCCTCTACATTTTTCCAAATTAAGTTCTTAGCAATGCATATTACTAATCAAAAATTATGTTTTGATATTTTTATGAAAGGACATTTTTATGAAAGGAAAAGGAAATCTTTATGTAATATCCATTTTTGGCATAAAAGAAAAATCTATATTTTGGACCATTACAACGTATTGTTGACTATTTCTACAAAAAAAAAAAAAAAAAAAAAAAAAAAAAAAAAAACAACAACTTACATATCTGTTGCTCAACAATCCTGCATTTAAGGTGATTTACAGGTCCTTCTCAAAAAATTAGCATATTGTGATAAAGTTCATTATTTTCTGTAATGTACTGATAAACATTAGACATTCATATATTTTAGATTCATTACACACAACTCGAAGTAGTTCAAGCCTTTTATTGTTTTAATATTGATGATTTTGGCATACAGCTCATGAAAACCCAAAATTCCTATCTCAAAAAATTAGCATATTTCATCCGACCAATAAAAGAAAAGTGTTTTTAATACAAAAAAAGTCAACCTTCAAATAATTATGTTCAGTTATGCACTCAATACTTGGTCGGGAATCCTTTTGCAGAAATGACTGCTTCAATGCGGCGTGGCATGGAGGCAATCAGCCTGTGGCACTGCTGAGGTGTTATGGAGGCCCAGGATGCTTCGATAGCGGCCTTAAGCTCATCCAGAGTGTTGGGTCTTGCGTCTCTCAACTTTCTCTTCACAATATCCCACAGATTCTCTATGGGGTTCAGGTCAGGAGAGTTGGCAGGCCAATTGAGCACAGTAATACCATGGTCAGTAAACCATTTACCAGTGGTTTTGGCACTGTGAGCAGGTGCCAGGTCGTGCTGAAAAATGAAATCTTCATCTCCATAAAGCTTTTCAGCAGATGGAAGCATGAAGTGCTCCAAAATCTCCTGATAGCTAGCTGCATTGACCCTTGATAAAACACAGTGGACCAACACCAGCAGCTGACATGGCACCCCAGACCATCACTGACTGTGGGTACTTGACACTGGACTTCAGGCATTTTGGCATTTCCCTCTCCCCAGTCTTCCTCCAGACTCTGGCACCTTGATTTCCGAATGACATGCAAAATTTGCTTTCATCCGAAAAAAGTACTTTGGACCACTGAGCAACAGTCCAGTGCTGCTTCTCTGTAGCCCAGGTCAGGCGCTTCTGCCGCTGTTTCTGGTTCAAAAGTGGCTTGACCTGGGGAATGCGGCACCTGTAGCCCATTTCCTGCACACGCCTGTACACGGTGGCTCTGGATGTTTCTACTCCAGACTCAGTCCACTGCTTCCGCAGGTCCCCAAGGTCTGGAATCGGTCCTTCTCCACAATCTTCCTCAGGGTCCGGTCACCTCTTCTCATTGTGCAGCGTTTTCTGCCACACTTTTTCCTTCCCACAGACCTCTTGCTTGAGGGTGTCAATGATGGCCTTCTGGACAGCAGTCAGGTCGGCAGTCTTACCCATGATTGCGGTTTTGAGTAATGAACCAGGCTGGGAGTTTTTAAAAGCCTCAGGAATCTTTTGCAGGTGTTTAGAGTTAATTAGTTGATTCTGATGATTAGGTTAATAGCTCGTTTAGAGAACCTTTTCATGATATGCTAATTTTTTGAGATAGGAATTTTGGGTTTTCATGAGCTGTATGCCAAAATCATCAATATTAAAACAATAAAAGGCTTGAACTACTTCGAGTTGTGTGTAATGAATCTAAAATATATGAAAGTCTAATGTTTATCAGTACATTACAGAAAATAACGAACTTTATCACAATATGCTAATTTTTTGAGAAGGACCTGTAGCCTTTACTATCACATCCAGGAATAATCATTCAGACTTAAATTAGTTACAGGAACATCTGATAGTTAATCAGTTTCAAAGTACTGTAAACTAAACATGACTAAACAACAAAAAGTAATCTGTGTTACTTTTGGTCCCAATTATAATGTATTTATGTATTTATCCATTAGGACTCACCCAGTTGCTCCAGTACCACAGTTGTATTGGCTGAAAGTCCTTCAGCAAACACGTGACACATGTAAACTCCTTTATCCTCAGTTCTGACACTCTTCAGTCTGAGAGAGAAGTTTCCTTTGGGGATTTCATCAATGAAGAACTCAACTCTGTCTGTGTATCGCTCATGTGCTGAATCTGGTAAAGGCTTATTGTTTTGGAAGAGCAGAACCTGAATATTTTCATCCGTTTTCTTCCATGCAATTTCAATGTGTTCAGGTGTGATGTGAGAGTCTACAGAGCAGTTCAGAGTGATGTCTTCACCCACAAACGCAGACACGGAGCGACTCGATCCTGATACTCGCAAACGCTCTGAAAGAATAAAAATAAAACTACAATATGAGCATAGTTCTCATAAATGGCTATTAACTTTCTACTCCAACTAATAGGGTTTGTACTCACCAACATCTTTTATTTGAACCACAGTTTCCCCAGAGTCCTGCTGACTGTAAACTTTACATGTGTATTGTCCTTCATCTTCAGCTCTGAGATTGTCCAGACGGAGAGAGAAGTTTCCATGTTGAATCTGATCAGTAAAGAAATGAGCTCTATCCTGATATTCCTGCTTCTGGGACTCTGCTCGACTCTCACCATCTTGAAACAGATGAACTAAAGTGTCTGAGTCTCTTCTTTTCCATTCCACCTCCAGACCCTCCACCGATGAAAGTTCATCAACATAACAAGGCAAAACCACTGAAGATCCCAGAGGAGCAACCAGAGGACCAGAGGGACCTTTTACAATCAAACCTGAGACAATGAAATGAAATGAAGCTTGTTTAGTAGTCTCTCGAAGCATAAATCTATACTAACACAGAGAGTCATTACTGACATGAACAAGTATTTATGTATAGTAGGTGCATTTAGAGATGTTGCTAGCGCATGACCCCAAATGTTGTCTTTGTTTTTTAGTTATTTAGGCTGTTTACTCAGACAGGGTCAATGACAGCCTCATGATTTGGTGTTTACATTTACTGCACAGTGCACTTGCAATTCAAAAGGTTTTTTAGACTAATAAAAATTCATATCACCATATTTTCCACTGTCCAGATGATATCGATATTATATCGTGATATGAGAACAAACCTTGGAATTTTAGTAGACCTTAGTTTAATTACAGGCAAAATATGTATTTTAACCTTATATAACCAGAAAAAAAACAAAACAAAACAAAACAAAACAAAACAAAAAAACAACAACATTATTTCAAGATCTAAAGCAAAAATAAAAACGGTCAAAAAATAAATAAATAAATAAATAAATAGGCCTAAAAAAAAAAAAAAAAAAAAAAAAAAAAAACGGCAAATGAACTGAAAGTGCAAATTCACTCTATGACAGCAGATGACGCTTATGGAATATTCTTAATATAGCGTTTCTTTGATTACCGCTGTAAGCAAAGCTGCGCTGCGCTTATGAATACGGAGTAACTTAAGAGAAAAAGAAAATGCCATCTAAACTTTTATGAAGACAGTTCCCTTCGTAGATTCATTTATATTAACCACCTGCCCCAATTTAATATTGTAGCGTTCTCAGACAAAGACGAGGCGTTTTTATTTCAAAGTGGTGTTTATTTGGGCTGTTGTCGGCCACAACCCACGCCGTACACACCCCGACTTATAAGAGAACCGCACTTGAACCAGCGAGGCACTCTTCTGACACCCTTCTCTCAGTTTCCCCTTCCCACACACCATGGGGTGGAGCCTCTTTCCATACGAACCTGAACATTACAATAACAATTCCAACACAAAAGGAATAAAGTGCAACTTAAACGTTAAACACATTGTTATTCACAACACAACACATTCTGAACACGTTACAATATGTAGGCTATATATGTTTTTTTTTTTTTTTTTTTTCTCTGAAATAATTAGTATTCTTCACATTTACTTGTATGACTGGGTACTTAAAAATATAACTGAATATGTCTGAATAAAAACTTACTAGTTAAAGGAAGATCTGGGGGTTCGAACATTCAGACACGCAAAGTGAATCGCTCACGTGATTCAACAGAAAGTGAGGCTTCACTTCGATCACGTGACTCTGGGAAACCAATACACGCCCCGATACAGGCCTTCACTAGAAATTGTCACATGCGCGATACGCACATCGAAGCTTCAGTGTCATTTGTAACATCACTATTTCTCCCTATATTTCGAGCATTGTGAATCTTACGCTGCCTGCTACAGCATTTTCTCTCTTTGTGTCCGTCTTCAGTGTTTATGATCTGTTGTAATGGTCGTTTACAGACCGTAACATTTGGGAAATTATTATAATACAGTTGTTGTGCAGTTCCGGACAAAAGATCAGCCAAAATAAATTAAAAAGGCGATCGTGTGTTTGGAGCAAAAAAACATCCGGTTCCGAATCCGATTTATAGCTGCTGAAGCGGTGCCTCTCTAGCTAACGGTATAGCAAAATCCAATATTTTGGCACGACATAATACCGGTAGTCATGTTAATACCAGTATAGCGGGTCCCTTAATGCCTATGGAAGGTCCAGGCCCCCCTCAGTTCGAACACTGAATCCATCTCTACATACATCTTTACTATCAGCCATTTTGACGTTTCATACTAGATCATGCAAAAACTTAGGTCATAAAGCAGCACGACGAAGGGCAGCGAGGATTCACGGGGCCTGAAGCCAAAATATAGTTTAGAAATGAAAATAAATTCAATTGTCCATTACAAGAGTTTTGTTAGAGAAAGAGAGAGAGACGTAAATGGAACATATAATCATAACATCCTACGTACCATGGGCGATCATCAACAGTGCTGACATCAAAACGCAGTTCATTCGGTGCATCTTTAAATCTTAAATTAAACCAAAACGATTATGTCCTTTTGCTATAAATTAGCACAAATATAGATGTTTCTCTGATGGAAGCTCATGCTCGTGAAATGTCGGCAGACCAATTTTACTTTCACTTCCATTCTTTCGATTTCAACTGGTCGTCCTGTTGTGTGGAGTCAGCTGAGCAGCGAGTGTCCCATTGGTTTGTCTCCTGTATTGACAGCGTAAACCACCCAATCACATAGACAGAGCGATGATGTGTTGCCAGATTGGGCGGGATTCCGCCAAAATTGGCTTCTTTTGATCGGCTTGGTCCGGAGAATAGCGCATTGGGCGGGTAGACAAAAATAAAATAAATTCTTACAAAATAAAGGCCGCCTAATCAGCTGCTTTTTTCTTAACTGAAATAAGAGAACAGTTGAATGAACAGTAAATATCAAAACTGAATATGGGACTATACAATGTTGTCCTGCATCAGAAGATCTTTTATATTGTCCATTGACAGCTGCTGGACTGGAACAGTTTTGACTGTGCAAAGTTCTGCATTATGTTCTAAAATGTGCACTTCATGATATGTGATACATTATACGTGCTGTAGTTCTGTCTGAAGATAAAGCACAAGACAAAGTTAAGCGCAATATTGTTGTTAATCGTTATTATTATTTTATTTTTGCTGATTCTGATTATCATACAGTATATGTATTAATAAATAACACATTTTTTGGTTGTCGTGGGTGTGTGAACGAGAGTAAATGCCATTTAAAATGTGATTTTAAATGCAATAACAATTATTTTATCATGTGCAAATGCCAAATATTCAACGAGCCTCTGCTGCCATCTAGTGGTTATAATTGCAATTTCAGGCTGTTCAACATGGAAATTGTGTTTTTAACCTTTATAACTAATATAGTGGTAATTTTTGTCCAATCTCCATAAAAGTTTGCATGCTTGTTTAGAATCATATGATGCATGAGTTTACTTATATTTGTGAAGTTTAAAGTTTTCGTATAGGATGTATAGGCTTTGGGGTACACTAGATATTAAATGTCTTGTTATAACTGTCAAAATGCAAACATTTTTTTGATAATTGTTGATCTAGAGCAGTGGTTCCCAACCTGTAGGCCGCGGCCCACTAGGGGGCCTCAGTGATCATCCAGGGGGGCCTCGAGCTTCAAATTAATGTAATTTAATATTACACTATACTCATTTAATTTTTTTATTATTATTATTGTGTTAAATTTAAATGATCAAAGTGTGACCTCTCATGTTCTGTGATTGATTTCTTCAGACTGAGTGCAGCAAGCCTCATCGCACTGATAAGTACAGACCAAACGGTGACTCAAAACTTCCAATGGCTGCACGCAAACTACATCTCTCAGCTGCATGAAGCAAACTGTTGCGCTAATGTAAAGGTAAAGATGATTAGAGTAGTAATAACAACAAACGTGCACGTGCCTAATGTATGACACTCCCGTATATCAGAGTTGTACATTATAGGCGTGCATAAGTCCGCTATTGATTCACAAACTCACTTATTTAAGAAAAAGTAGCTACTCTGAAAAATGTCTGAAGTAAAGAATTCAGGAGCTTTAACTTTAACTTTTGTTATTTTTAAAAGTTAGAATTGAGCATAAGTTTTCTTTTTAAAGTTATAAAGTTTAGCTTTAATTTAAAGTTTGTTTGAATTTTGAGTTTTTTTTAATAACATGCAGTAGAAGAATAATAAGGCACAACAAATGTTTTGTTTAATAAAAAAGGTTTAAAAATAAACACATTTCTCTTTACTATGGAAGTACAGTATAAGAGGAAATGTCAGGCATAAGGGGGCCTTGCAAAACTGACCGGAGAAGGAGGGGGGCCGCAGAGTAAAAAAGGTTGGGAACCCCTGATCTAGAGAGTTCAGAGAATTGTACATAACAAATTTTATTGATTTTGAGTTAAAAACCTAGAAATAGTTAACAAAGTAGTTTTTTTCTAAAATATTTAAAAAACAGTTTGACTGACATTAGTGGTCCTAGAGGCAAAGTTGTTCAGAATGAGAATATCTATCGTATGGTATTAAGATATAGTGTATGTATGAATACATGATCTTTATTTTACAATTTAAAGTCATCTGCAATTGAAATATTGTGTTTTTAAAGACATCTTTTTACTGTTTACGATCTCCATGAAACGTTGCATGCTTGTTTAGATGGGCTTTTGGGGATATGTGGTCACACCCCTTTTTAAAATGACCCCATTATAGCTAACCAAAGGACAACATGCAACATTTTTATTTTTTTTTTTGATAATTATTGATCTAGAGAGTCCAGAGAATATTACTTCAGTGGTTTGATCGAGAGCGAAACACCTAGGACTAGTTTGCAAAAGTAGGTTTTTAACATATTTGTGAATAATTAATGAACGATTTGATTGACAGCAATGGTTCTTGAGGCAAAGTTGCTCGGTATGAGTAGATCTATCAAATGATGCATATTGTGTGGATGTGTGAAACAGCACATGATTACAGAGCCATAAAACTCATCAGCACCAACTAATGGATGATTTCTTTCAAAATTCTTACAGACCTTTAGGGCCATAAGTCAACCATGCCCACCAAGTTTCATTCCAATTGACCTCCATTAACCTTGTCAAATAAACCAAAAAAAAGTTTATTTGGTCAAAGGCAGCCATGCTTTTTGAGATACACAAATGTCCTCATAGACATTTGTGCCACTTTACACAAACTTTTTTTCCATCTTATAGCACTTCCATCTTATAGTTTAAGAGTTATAGCTCAATGTAGAAATTGGCTAAAATTAGCATCAAAGATTTGGCATTTGTGAGTCAAAATTCAACTTTTTTGATAATTGTTGATATTCACTGTCCAGGGAATATTTCTGCACTGGTTTGGTTTTGCCTGGGTGAAAAACCTGGGACTAGTTCGCAAAAGTAGGATTTGGACATTATTTAATTTTGCTGACAAACTTCGTAGAGCAAATCCATCAAGAGGAAGTTTTCTTCATTTTGACCCAAAGCTGCCTGAAATTTTTTTTTTTTTTTTTGCGCTGTAGCGACACCCTTTGGCTGATTGGGGCGAGTCTTTGGATCTGAGTAGTGAACATTACTACTACAGTCTGACCAAGTTTGGTGTGTGTGTGTGTGTGTGTGTGTGTGTGTGTGTGTGTGAGAAACAGTTTTCTCTCATTATTGTTGATCATGTTTGTGATTCCACTGAATGGAGCTGATTTTCTCCCTGAACTTCAGTATTTAGAGGACTCATCTCTGCCGTGTTCTGGTTCTCCTGTGATCTGCTGTCTGGAGTTTGTCTGGATTTCACTATGTTCTGCAATTATGGAGAAAAAAAATGTAACAATATTTATATAACATCCTGATGTTTTGGAGAATCTTGTAATATAAGTAAAAAGTCTGATGTTGCAAGTCACTGAATCTCAGATCAATGCAGCTTTATAAATGATACTAACCTGACAAGACTCGAGACACTTTGCGATAGCTATGAGGTCAGAACAGAGAGAGAAAAGATGTTAGCGAGGCTGAAGTATCTAATTATTCTCTGTTAAAATTAAATGAATGAAGTACTTAAATCGCCTAGACCTTCAATGACTTCAGTAACACATACTATTAATATTTACTTTCACACTGAGATTCTGAGTGTTTTAAGCACAACACATTGTAAAAACAATGACCTGAACAAACCAGGGAGCCAATAAATACAAAGATAATAAATACTATGAGTAGCTCTCATTGAACTCTGAGCTCTGGGGTTTTGACAGAGATGGCAGATTTTTAGGAGATTACTGAGTGTGCTCTGAGCTTCACAGCAAATGAACAAGTACAAACAGAGACACAAATCACAATCTGTGCATTAAATAAGTGAATAAATCAGTCTTTAGACACTTTGTGCTACAGCAGCTACAGAAATTATTCACTCAAAGCTACATCAATTGTTTACTTTGGACAATTGATTGAAAATTAATCGAATAGTTTGTAATTAAAACAATTGCGCTTTACACTCACCAGATGGAAAGAATGCTGATATCAACACGAATATGGCAAATAAACATTCAGTAGGAAATACAGTAAATCTCAGATCTGCCATCATACGATCACCATTCACTGAAAAAGAAGAGAGGATCCATTACTTTTTAAATATTATCATCCCTGTTTAAAGAAATGAATGCAATTCTAACAGTATTTTATTTCAGTATAATGATTCCAGGTAAATACAGATGAATCCAACTCACAATAGCTGAATAAACAAGTTTAACTGTGACACTTTAGTATAGGGATGAATTATCACTATTAACTTGTTGCTTATTAGCATGCCTATTACTAGCATCTTAGCTATTTACTACTTATAAAGCACATATTCTGCATGAGCATATTCTACATCCTTAATCCTAACCTATACCTAAACTCAACAACTACCTTACCAACTATAAATAAGCAGTAATTAGGAATTTATTGAGGCAAAGGTCATAGTTAATATTTAGTTAATAGTGAGAACTGGACCCCCCCACCCCCACCACATAAAAAAGTGAAAAATTCCTCAGTGTGAGACACTTTTAAGTATTTCTGCATTTAGTCACTTACTATTAACATGAGTACTTACTATTAAAATAAATAATATTTTACATTTTCACTATCCAATCTTAAACTGTAATAAGTTATGAACGCTTTGGAATACAGACCTAAGGTTGGACTCTTTTTTTAAGAAGACAATCTGCAGATTATTGCAGAAGTTGAATCATTTCAAAATATGAAAGTATCAAAAAAGTGCACTATACCATTTTTATTTATTTATTTTATAAAATAAACATTTAACAAAATATTTTTGAATCCAAAATTGCAATACAATTAAAAGCCTTATGTCTAAAGAAGTTATGTTCCAAATCTGAAGCTGATATAAACATAACGGAGTGTCTATATACACTAAGTGCAAATAGCCCCCCTTGTTGGTAGTGGCTATTTACACTAACTCCACCCACCAATGTGTAATGGGGCTAGTCAACAGTACAAAAGATGGCTGTCAATCATCAGATCCAGTGGCGAAGGAGTTAAAGTGTGCAGAGAAATCTTTTCGACACGGACGACCCAGGTTCAATTCCACCTTATGGCGATCTTTTTTTTCATCCTTTTTAAATCTCATATAATATTGGAAAAAGCATTGATTTTCAATAAAAATTAAGGAAATAATCGAAAATTGTAAAATAAAGTATGGGTGAGGGTAGTTGTGTAGAGAGGGCTTATTGTCCAACTAAGGCTGCATCCATTTAATAAAATGAATTAAAACGATAATTTACTCAATGCATAATTACTGAATACTGTTTTAATATAATACAATAGTAATAATTGCATCTATTTGCAATGAGTATTATAAATAGCAGAAAATCCTTAAATGTAAATAGAACCCATTGCTATTTGCACTTAGTGTAAATAGTATCTATCGTTGAGAAAATATGCTAAAAAAAAAAAATAGTTTATGCATTTGTCTGGTTTAAAGTTTTCAAATGATATGACAATGAAGAAAAGAGTGCCAACCGGCCAGGTGACACTTATTAATATACAAATAAAACATATATTTGCTATGAACTCTATGGATTATTTTTCTCAGATCAATTAAGTACAATATAAAATACTGTATAATAAAGTGTTGTGTTCACTCACCTGTTTTCAGGATCAGTTCTGTTATTAGTGCAGCAGAGTTCAGTAACACAACACCAACTGATCCAAACACATACACAGGAACAAAACGGTGGAAATCTGTAAAGCAGTTTTAGACACTTAATATGAAGTTCAAACCAAATGGAAAATTATTGAAAAAATAAAAATAAAAAAATAAATAAAAATTACACACACACACACACACACACACACACACACACACACACACACACACACACACTGTGGTATATATATATATATGCTGTCAAATCTCTAGCCAATTTGGCAGGTTACTTTTTGTAGATTATGTTCATGGTTACAAATGTGATATTGATTTCATATAAACAATAGGTTAATATCAAGAGACTTACATTTTAGACACCATATTGTCTGTTTATTTTTTATTTTATTTTTTATTTGCTTTATTTCGCCAAATTAAATCATTCCAAACACAGCCAAAGCATTGTTTTGCATCTCTGGGCAATATATGACGCTGTGTGAATTCATTCAACTGGATCAACTGCAATGACTCACTTAAGAGTGACTTACTGACACTTACTGGCGGTTTTAATGTCACATTTGAAGTATCTTTTCATTTTTTAAATAATTTCAAATATCAGTATTCAATGTTTTATGTTTCAAATATTAAAACATTATTTCTGCATTTGTAACAGCAGGTTAAAGCATTCCATGTCCCTCTAAGCTGCATTAGTGTTTAAATGCATCTAAATGCCACTTCAATTTTGTTGATAGTGATTTCATTTGTTTAGTAACACCCTCAATGTATTATTATTATAATTGACTGATTAAATGTAAGAATCTGTCTCAAAAGATGATGCACACTTTTAGAAAACAAATAATAGTAATGGTAAAAATGCCCATAAAAGGTAAAAATCCATTTAAACTTATTGGAAAATATTAATTTATATCACTGCTGTGAAATGACCACACAGAATATATAGAATATCAAAAACTTTCAGAGTCAGCTGTACACTGTAGTCCTTAAGATATTAGCACAATAACACATAAAAATAAATCTTTATCAATATAATCCAAGAAAATATTGAGATATTATTTTTTGTCAATATCACACACTCTTAGTACTGAGACAAAATGAATTGCAACAGTTGCTTTGTCACATGCAGTGTAGACAGCCTCAAGATGTTGGTTTATTTCAGTTTTTTTGTTTGTTTTTGGCTAGTAGAAGTTATGAATGGCCGGTAACTTCAAAATTTAGTAGTCAAATTGGCAGGTGAATAAAAAAGTTAATTTCAATCCCTCTATACACACACACACAATTATTTATGAATCTTTGTTTTCATGATTTAACTACTTAATTTATTACATGATTGATTTCAGTCCTTCATTCTTTTACAGCTCATTTGAAACAGATAATCCTGATGTATCATTTATATCAATGTATCATATTTGATCATATTACAGTGTGAAGTATGATGTATGATCTGATAATTACTGCACTAATGAGATTATTCAATGTAAACGATAACGGTCACACTGGCTCACTGCATCTGTCAGCCATTTCCATCAGGAATTATTTTTGAATTAAAATATTTAACAATTAAAATTATAACAAGACAAAGGACATGTTTTTGTTTTTGTTGTTGTTTGTTGTTTTTCCCATAATATTGTCTCTTCTAAACATGCACAAATCTGTTTAACTTTATGGATACTTGACTATTTAATATCATGGACTACTCAAATATTTAACTGTACATGTACTCATAGTGACACAAAAAAATATCACACAACGATGATCAAAGTAGATAATACTGTACCACGAGACAATCTGAGAAAACCAAAAGTAACATCTGTGAACTTCATAACCATCCAGAGTATCTGCAGAAACACAATGACACAGGCCCATCCAATAGCATCTGTAAATTAAAAAGAGTGAAATTAAGCAATATTTCTACATTACATTTTCATTAAAATGATTCAATTGCACAGGATAGTTAGAGATCAGACAGGACAGTAAGAGCAGAGAGAGGGTAAACAGGACATAAAACTTATTGTCTCAACAAACAGAACAGCTTTATACTGTATATCCTGATCATATGATCAACCCTCTGTTCCATGACTTATTTATTGACAGATTTATTGACAGTTTTTCTTTGATTGCTAACACACAGTAACTGATTCAGTTGGTCCAATTTTCCAAAACATGTTCTCATTCAGAAAACACAAATATGTAATATAAATAAAAACATGAATATAAGTAAAACCAAGGAATTAAATAGTTAATCACACTAGGCAGGGGTTTGCAGTTGCGCCTGTAATGATGGAAAAAAAAAATAAATAAATAAATAAATCACCCAGTTAAGACTGTTGATCATTTCAAATATCTTGGCACATTTATTGATAATAAAAATTGTTTTTGGATAATAAGAGCATACTCAACAAATTGTTTATAGATCATTGGTTAAGAGCATTATGACTTATTACTTAACATCTTGGTATGGACACCTTAATTGTAGACAGAATAATAGCCTAGTAAGGGTCATAACATAGCCAATAAAATCATTGGTAGAGAGTGTATTTAAAAATATGTCACTCATCCTCAGTATGATCAGTTCTCCGTCGGTACACTCGAGCTGTGTTGAAACGCTTGGGGAACACCCCAGCGAGATACCATACTGAAGCGCGTGTAGAATCAGTCCAATAGAGAAGCGCAACTTCATGAGCGGGGTGACCTAAACAACCAGGAAGCATAAGAGAGCACCGGCAAACACACATTCTAGCTTTTGTCAATACTGAGGAGACTGTGGACTCGCCACCACAGTACCTCGCATATGAGGAGCTTGTGACTCGTCCTGTAGCCAAGCTGAACATCAACTGGACAGCTGAGAAGCAGAACGTCCGTAAAATAAGTAAATTAGACGAACGCTTCCTGTGTGTTAGAGCACAACCTTCATGCCGGGGCCTTCCATTTTTCCCTGATCTCCACACTAGTCTCCACCTACTCCAACGTTGTGGGGCTGAATGAGAAGGTATAGGGGGCGATGCCAGCAGTGGAGCAGACGCTTGCGAGCTATCTCTCTGTGTCTTCATCATCATCCCTGAAGGCCACAAAGCTTCCCACCAAGGCACCAAAACTAACATCTGCTTTGGGTGGGGAAGCTTATATGGCGGCAGATCAAGGCTGGTGCATGTCTGCACACCATGTCGGTGCTGCAGGCCTACCAAGCCAACCTGCTAAATGGAACTGGACGAGAGGAAGGAAAAGGAATCCACAACTACGTCGGGCCACAGATCTGTCACTCCGGGGCACCAAGGAAATGGCCAGAGCCATCGGGCATTCCATGGCAGCTCTGGTGGCCTCGGAGCAGCATCTGTGGTTGAATCTGTCCGACCTTGAAGACAAGGAAAGATTCTTCCTGTTGGATGCCACGCTTTCGCCTTCTGGCCTCTTCGGTGATGCTGTCAATACTGCTGAGCGGGAACAGCCACTCAGACACTCTTGGCCTGGGCCCTCGGGACAGAAAGCAGATCTGCGGACCGTTATTTTGTCCAAGAGGACCTCGGCCTACCGGCCCTGACGTCAAGAGCGCCATGGCCCTGAGGGCAGCCCCCCATGGGGAGGAGGGGTACGCACCTCAGTATACAGTGCTCAATCCTCCTCAGTGCCCTCAGGGAGCCATGCTGATACCCCTGCCACCCTCGGTTGCTTCAGGGCTCAGTAGGCTTCAACGAGCAAAGTTCTCAGCTGCCGCCCAGCATCGGCACGGCGCAAAAATGTTTGTTCCCTCTAGGAAGGGTGCTAGAGAGGTCAGATCGGTCGTTCCCTGCTGGTCATCTGCTTTAGGGCACCGTAGTGACTTTTCACACCAGAGGCCATCCCTTAGTAGACTTTCTGGTAGCGTGGAAGCTTCTGCCGAGCGTCTCACTATGGGTCCAGTAGACTGTAGAAAGAGGCTACAGAATCCAATTCTGTTCACATCCACCTCTTTTTCTGAGGTCCTTCCCACTCTTGTGGGCCCCCAGCTTTGGTAATGGAACAAGAAGTAGACGCTCTCTAGGAAGGAGACCATCAAGGTGATCCCACCTCTCTCTCTCTCTCTCTCTCTCTGGAGTTCCGAAGAAGGATGGGGGGTTGCGCCCAATTATAGATCTGCGTCTGCTGAACTGCGCCATCAAACCGTTTCGGTTCAAGATGCTGACTATAAAACAGATCATCACTCAGATCCGTTCCAAGGACTGGTTCGTCACTATAGATTTGAAGGACACATATTCCTGAGGTTTGCTTTTGGGGGCGAAGCATACTAGTATCAGGTCCTTCCGTTTGGCCCATCACTCTCACCCCACATTTTCACCAAGTGTGTCGATGCTTCTCTGACTCCCTTGCGACTCCAGGGCATCCGCATACTGAATTATATTGACGACTGGCTAATACTAGCACAGTCTCAGCAACAGGTGATTCGGCATCGAGATGTCGTCCTCACCCATATGAAAGAGCTGGGGTTAAGATTAAATGCCAAGAAATGTGTGCTTTCTCAGAGGACCACTTATCTGGGTGTGGTGTGGGATTCGACAACACTGCAGGCACATCTGTCTCCTGCTCATATCGAATCGATTCTCACAGTAGTCAAGAGAGTGAGGGAAGGCCAGTCACTTACTGTCAAACAGTTTCAGAGACTGTTAGGTCTGATGGCAGCTGCGTCCAACGTGATACCTTTTGGCCTGCTGTACATGAGACCTTTGCAGTGGTGGCTCAGGACCAAGGGGTTTTCCCTGAGAGGCAACCCACGATCAAGGACATGTGGCAATGCTTACGTGCCTTAGACAAAACCTTTAGAAACCTTGGTTCCTGTCTCAGGGTCCAGTGTTGGGAGCTCATTGTCATCACGTTACACTAACGATGGATGCTTCCCTCACAGGCTGGGGGTGGTCATGAGTGGCCGCTCTGCCCAAGGTCTGTGAGAAGGCCATCATCTCACATAGCACATTAACTGCCTGGAGATGCTGGCCGTATTTCAAGCCCTGAAACACTTCCTTCCAGACCTCAGGGGCCATCATGTGCTTGTCTGCACAGACAACAGATCGGTGGTCTTCTACATCAGCCAGCAGGGGGGTCTGATGTCATGCACCCTATTCAGGCTGGTGCACCAGATCATCCTCTGGGCTCAGGGAAAACTCCTCTCACTCAGAGCAATTTACATCCCTCGGCACCTCAATCAGGGAGCACATGTCCTGTCGAGACATGGGGAATGGAGACTCCACCCTCATCTGGTGGAGCTCCTCTGGAGGGAGTTCGGTCAGGCGGAAGTGAACCTCGCAGGAAATGACTGGTTCTCCCTAACACATCCAGCTCCACTTGGGTTGGATCCCATGGTGCAGAAGTTCTGGAGAGAGTGTGCCGGGACGGGGTCCGTCTTCTTCTGGTAGTCCTGTTTTGGATGGGCCGTGTCTGGTTCTCGGACCTTGTGTCCCTCCTCAACAGCTTTCCCCTGGAGATTCCACTCTCCAGGGGAATCTCTACCATCTCTACCAACTCTACCATCCTTCACCCCCGCCTGGAGTTGTGGTAGCTGTGGGTGTGGTCTCTCAGGGGGCACAGCTCATAGCGTCCAGTCTCTCAACTGAGGTTGTTGAGACCATACTCCAATCCAGAGCTCCTGCCACGAGGAAACAGTATGCCCTGAAGTGAAAACTTTTCAATTCCTGGTGTGGACAGCGACTGCAAGACCCAGTCAACTGCCCAGTTGGTACAGTTCTTGCAGAGTTTTTGCAAGAGCATTTTTCCACAGGGTCAACTCCCTCCACACTGAAGGTTTATGTGGTGGCCTTAGCTGCTTACCACGCCCCTCTGGGTGGCCAGTCTCTAGGGAAGCACCCACTTATCACTTGTTTCCTACGTGGCACACTGAGGCTGAGGCCAGCACAATGCACTAAGATGCCCACCTGGGACATGGTGGTGGTTCTCGAGGACCTTTGCAATGCCCACTTTTGAACCTATTCCAAGTCCCTCACTCTCAGTTCCTCAGTCTTCCTCCTCACATCTCCTCTCTCAAGAGGATCGAAGACCTGCAGACACTTTCTGTTTCATGCCTGTGGAAAACTCCTGCAGGTTAGGGTGTTTCTTTACCCCAAGCCTGGCTATGTCCCTAAAGTGCCGACGTCTATGCCAGGCCCTGTTGTGCTTCAGGCCTTTCTAATATTTCTACAATGGACCATATTCTGCATCATAACAGTCTTTGGATGAAAAAGGCATATAAGGTGTAATTTGAAAGAAATTCATAGCAGGTGAAGAATCAGTATGTGTATTTTGTGCAGGTAAGTCTAATTCACTAATGTGTTATTTACTGTTGTGCTGTAATTTGCTACTGTACTCTTTTTAGGTAAAGTGATGCTTACTGTATACATACTCAAAACATCTTTTTGCACAACATGTTTCAGTTTGATGACAGAGATGCCATGTGTGCATATATATCACAGTTTTTCTAACATTACCCATTCCTCATTTTTGCAGGCAATGGAAGAGGCCTGTGGTGACATTGCTATAGAGTCAAGCATATTTCCCCTGCTGCCATACTAGAGAAATACTACTAGATAGGGCTGCCCCCTAATAGTCGACTAAGCGTTAGTTCACCAGAAAAGGCTTGGTCGACCAAAATTTTATTAGTCGTTTAGTCGCAGAAATAAATAAATAAAAAAATCTCACGGAGAGGTCGTTAATGGCTATAGTCTGTGTGGTAATAGTTATACAGTATACATTGGGCAGTACATCCAACATTCGCTTATCATTCATCAACCTCAAATATGGCTTATTATCTGAAACGTAAGTAGTAGCAACTTTATATGTAATGTTGAACAATGTAATGTTAAGTGCGTATCTGTATTTGCGTTTATCAGTTAGTGAGTTATCAGTTATCAGTTCCACTCACTGCTGAAAACGCCAGACTTTTTGTTCAGTCCTGAGTTCTGCAAGCTATTTAATCCTGTCATTATAACAAAGCCTTTAGACGCGCCTGTAGAATGCATGTTCAGTACTGCAGAGAGTTTCACGCGACCGTTAAAACAAAACCGAAAGCAAAACGCGCGCACGCATTCAATTTTAATATCCGCCGTTCAGAGAGCGGCTATCCCAACGCACGCAAATTAGGCTATATACACACATTTATTAAAGTTTGCAAACCACTGACCTGGAGAAATGTGAACTGTGGAAGTTGAACAGACATGCGCTTACCGCAGGACAGATGGATGCGCCGGTGTGGTATTTTGCTCTTAGAATAGCTTACTCCCTCATTTTTGGGCATACAGGTAAAAGTAAAACATCTTTATAACATACTTATTGTTTTTCCCTGACACATTTATAATCATTACATCTGCGCTGTGGCAAGCTTTATGCGTGCTTAAGCGCTTCTTAGGATATTTAGGAAATTAAAGGCTCATTATAATTATTTAAATGTTTTATTAATAAACGTACGATTAGTTGACTAATGCTTAAAATGAGCGACTACTAGTCGACCAGAAAAATGCTTAGTCGAGGGCAGCCCTACTACTAGATATGCATGTATTAGATGAAGTCATGTGGCCTGATGCTGAGGGTGTTGCTAAGGGTGTTGAGGATGCTGATCAGTAGTGAATGTGTTTGTGTTTTCTGTTTTGGATTTTACGGTACTGTAATTGACGGTATACAGTGACTTGTTGCATACTGTGTTCATACTTTGTTCTTTGACTTGATTTTTTCTTTTGAAAAGTGTATATCACATTATTGCACTATAATCAACAGAAAGTTTTTTTCTAAAAGCTCATTGTTGTATTTTACTGTACCTCACTGATCACCAGTAAGAGGTTTTGTAGCAGTGCTTTGAATTGATCTCACTGGTGTTTTCTAGGCAGTGAAGTAGTCTGTGTATGTCTTAGGTTTGTGTCTCATCTGAGTTTGATTCTGAAAGTTTGATTCTGACTCGGAAGTTTGCGGTTATTGCTAGTTTGATGTATAGCTTTAAGATTGTTTTTATAGTTGTGAGAATATGGTGAATGATTTCATAAACTGTGTTAGCAATCTGGAAAAATGTTAAAGAACTTCAGCATGAAAAAAATTCTAAGATAAACCTGTATTTGCTAGATGTGCTGTAATTCCAAACATTATTAAAATATTACTGTACCTGTTTTATTTTCCAGTGTGAATATGTAAACACTGATCATCGCTACATTAGTCACTATTATGAAGATTAACATTGTTGTCCTTATGGCTGAAAATGAACCTGAAAAATACAAGAGTGTGAGAATGTTTCGATGAATAACACTTTCATACAGACAGAAAAAAGAGCAATTCTGAAATCTCACATCTGAATCTCACAGATCTTCATGATTTAAATCAAGAATCAAATTATTTTTAGTTGTTAAAGTGTGATTGTATTTATGAGGGAGGTGAGAGGGTTTAATGCATAAATTGTAATAAATATCAGTATTTTATCACAGAAAAAAATGAATGAATAAGGGAAATGATATAATAACTGTAAACACAAATGGTTTAAACAACATAATTAAAAGAAAGAAGTTTCAGTAACTTAAGAGAGATAAAGAGGACATTATATTTTTACAAGACACACATTTAAATAAAAATGAACATGCAAAATTAGAAAAGTTAGCCATCATTTACAAAACAACAAATAGAGAAGCAGTAATACTGGTCAAGTAACATTTGAAGTTTAAAAGCGTTTTTAGTCAGGAGTCAAGATACATGCTGGTGAGAGGATTAGGATAATTCATAACTTCATAAATAATGTATATAAAAATGTAAACTTTTGCATATTTCTTTTAGTAATGGAGGTTTAAAGGAACAATGGAAGATTTTAATTTGGTTATGGACAAATAACTAGATACCAATAACTGTAATGGATCATGCAGTAGTGATAAATAAATAACTCTTTTTCTTAGAGATAATATATATAGAATATATTTTATAAGGGAAAAAAAGCCACAATGGGAAATAAAAGCATATGCATCATGGAAAAGGGAATTCAAAGAGAGAAATTATATAAAAGAGAGAAGAGAGAAGAAGAGTTACAGTATATCAAAGAGAGAAAAACTGAATAAAATAAAATGTTTACAAAAGAACATGAGAAAAATAAAAATAAGGAGGTGTATGAAGAGCTAAAGGAGGTAAGAAAGGTAGACACATTTGCAGTAAATTGAGAAGAGTTTAAAGTGTACTAGACAGAAATATTGTGATAAATGCCAAATCTCTAAAATGCTAGCATTACACTGTGAACCTCCCTATAGTTACAAGTCAACAAAATAAAGTATAAATAAAGTATATATATATATATATATATATATATATATATATAAAATTGTATAATTTTAGTATTATTATTATTATTTTAAGAATTTAATGAATTTAATTGCTACCCCCAAATTTGAGTGAAGCTTTTAACTGGATTTTAGAAAAGGATGAGCAGCCACAGACATGGAACTCATCCATTATGTCATTAAAAGAAGGGAAAGACCCCATACAATCTTCATCTTATAGACCAGTATCTCTGTTTAATGTAGATCAAAAGCTATACTTACATAAATAATTGCTACTAGGTTTGCTGACATAAAGCCAAGACTAATTAAGAAACTAAGACTCATGCATCATCTTAGAATGTAACTATAGTCCAATTGGGGTGATATTAATTGTGTTAGCATTAACTGTAAGGTCTTAATAATCCTATTAAAAGAAGTAAAGTTCTACAGCATATGTCTTGCTTACATGCTCATATAGTCTTTTTCTCTAAATCCAGAGGTGCAGCTATTCTACTACATAAATCTATTCCATTTGTACACTCAAAGGTGCTTTCTGATCCTTCAGGTATACTTTATATAGTCACAGAGCAAATTTAGAGTTTTAGTATTGTTCCAGCTAATGTCTAGGCCCCTAATTGGGATGCTGATCCTTTTTTAAGCTTTTCTTTTCAAAACTGCCTGAAACATCCTCTCATTATCTAATTCTGGAAAGAGACTTTAATTGCTGGCTTAACCCACAGCTGGATTGTTCTTCCTTACTTTTGTTTTCCATCAAAATCCTCTAAGTAATCAAGTCCTTTATGAAAGTATTCTCTGTTTCTGATGCACAGTGATTTTTTAACACCTCTAGCAGATATTTTTTTTTTTTTTTTTTTGTCACACATTCCTCATACTTTCACATGTGTTGATTATTTTCTGGTTGAAAATAGACTTCTCCCCATAGTGTGGATTATTGCTGATCATGCTCCAGTTTGTTTAAATATTAATTTTGAAAGCTGTATTAAGTCACATATACACCATGGCAGTTTAATTCCAGAATTTTATTTTATTTTTTTCTCTCTCTCACTGAATTGTTTTTTCTTATCAGTAAATACAACTACAGTTGTTTCTGCTGCTGTTTTGTGGGAAAGTCTAAAAGTTTATATTAGGGGGATGATAATCTCATTTACTGGGTATGAGAGAAAATTGAGCAATGAAAAGCTATCTATATCAGCAAAGAAAATATCTCAACTTGAATATTTATGTGTCACTTCCTCATCCCCAGACATATACAAAGAGTGCTTGTCTGTACAATTAAAGTTTGATATTCATATGACTCACTGCACTACTGAACTTCTGCTTAATACAAGATTATGGCCACAATCTCAGCAGTTGCACAAAGCTGCTTTTTCCAGTCATATTCCTCAGATCTGAATAGATTCAGGCATTACTACCAACCCTTTAAAGATTCATTCTGTATTTATATGCCCCTGTACTCATTTGAACCGACTTCTAATTCTTCAAGCTTATATTGTTATTATTATTATTTTTCAATAATGTATTTTACTATTTCTATTGAACAATCACCTTCTGAGGAGTTAGGTCTGCCAGTTATTATTCTTCTTCTTTGCAGTATGGGAAAGGTCCAGGCCAAATGAGTACCCAGTTGAGATCTATAAATTTATAATCCCTCTCATGCCCTCTCAATATTATTATTATTATTATGATGTTTATTTATTTATTTTTATTTTTTTGTGTAGCCTACTCTTTAAAACTGCCCCTCATAACACTCTGTTTTCTTCAGCCATTTTAGAGCAATAAAACAATACATAAATAAAATTTGGGAAATTTTCAAAATTCCCAATTTCAAAACTCTAACAATTGTTGGTTATTGTTACAACGGAGGCTTCCGCTCGTTCTCCTCTGCACCACCAGAGGGAACCTTCACCGGAGTTTTGACATCATTCGGACTCAGTTTCCCATACTCCCTCTTACCTGGGGCTGACCACACCCACACACACACCTGCACTCAATCACTCCTCATTATACGTCCTCCATAAAAGCCATGCTCACGCTCAGACTTTTGCGAAGTCTTGATCTTGCCCCGGCTGTCAATTCTGAGCGTTTTTCCTGTTATCTGATTACCTGTTGTGACCTGGACTGTTATTCGACCTGTGACTCCTCTCTGTGCCCCCTGATTTGGACTGCTCTCTGGATTGTGATTGTTATCAGCCTGCCCCGAACTCTGCCTGTCTCTGTTTACGGTACTGTCTTGTCTCCTACACTGTTGATGCTGGCTACTGACCCCTGTTTGTCTGACCATTCTCTAATAAAGCTGCTTATGGATCCAAACGCCTCTGACGCTTCGTTACAGTTATCATGTTTTTTTTTTTTTTTTTTTTTTTTTAGAAAAGATAACACTTTCCCTCAAGAATCATTCAAATATATTTTTGGAAATTATGGCGCTTTTAATTATCTCTGATTTAGAATGTTACAAGTTGTAGAGGAATTTAAGTGAGGAAACGAATATCATGTCTTATCTCAAAACAAACATAAAACACAACAGATTTACATAAATGTTTTTCACATTCCAACTAAAGGATTAACACTTTATAAACTTATTTATTTTTATTTAAAACTCTCCACATAGGTAAAACAGACATGCCAGCTAGTTTCTGACCTGATGCAGACACATATAGCTGAATCTGACTAATACCGTCCCGGTCTGGAACAAGATAAGGTAACGTTACAGTAAGTTACTTAATATCTTTTTACCTGCCTGCAGAAGCTTGTGATGAATTTTAATATATCCTTCGCAATTTATGACTTAAAATTGAAAATACGAAAAGGTTATTCAAATCAAATTCCAGATGGGAGATACTAATGACAAGAACTTAGAACAAAGCAATATGCATGATGCAATGCTCAGGTGAAATGCTATAGTAAAACTACAAATCCACAAAAGCATTTGACATCATAAATAAAGGCACAATTAATGAATGAATGAATGTTGTGACGCACTGTTATTTACTGCACGTAATAAAGTGCGGGTGACATTAGCAGTGTTTTCAGCTTCTGCTGTCTCTCTATATGACGATATGAAAACACAATATCATCTCCAGCTGAGAGTCACTTCATTAGCATTTTAATGTTTAATTTGAGAAAACTAGCATTGTATCACATACACAGCAGCTGCAATTTCTTCATGGCAACCCGTCAAAATAAAAGTTTAGTTCAAGGTTAAACTGTGTCAGAAATGTATTACTATTTAGCAGTCTTACGACATAATGTAACAACAATGCTACTACTACTAGTACTACTACTAATAAATATTAATAAATTGTAATTGTTTTCTTTTTTATTTTTAAAGCAGGCTAAACCTCTATTGTGCAGCATTTTGTTTGCCAAAAAGTAAAAGGGTTTAATATTCGTTTGATCAGGATACATTAGATTAATGTTGCATGCCTTCATCTGATTACCAGCAAAAATTAAGATGTACATTTTATAGGGGAGCTATTATTGTTTTTTATAGAACCCTATAAAAAAAGAACAGGTTTAAAATATAAGCCTTCATTACTTTTTATTAATTCACCATTTGTAAACTGATGTTAACTGTTCATTTTTTTTTAGAAATATCAATAGCATTTGTATTAAACTATATTTACTGAATGTAATCAAAAAAACTTGAGAATAAAATTGAATCGAGAGCTTGAGAATTAAATCTGAATCGATACCCAGCCCTACTTTTAAGACAAGTCATTTCACTCAGTGGCCATCTTTGAAATGCTTTTTGGGCATGCAAGTGCAGCTCCTATCTCTTTGAACGGGGAAGCATCAAATTCTCCAAAACTGTTCAAAAACCATACAATTAAGTTTCATATTTGAAATCATCAATGAAATCTGACAACAACTGTCTCATAAATGATTCTTTAATTTAAATAGCATTTTAAAAAAGCTTATTTTTTAGGCTAGACCAGCCAGTGCGCATGCGCAGTACTGAGCGCACATCTCAGAGCGCTGAATGTTTCTAGAGCAAACAGGACTTCTAACGGCAGCTGCAGGGACGCGCTGACTAACCAATGCTATCTAATGGCAATTCGTACTTATTTTACGAGGTGGCTAATTTGTATAAATTCGTACGAGTGATGTTGAGAATTTGTATGATTTACCGGTAACACTTTATAACAACTTTCATTAATAAATCATTAACAAACATTATATAAAGTGCCCCTGTAGTGAAAACCAAGTTTTTTTTATGTAGTTTAATACAAAGGCTGTCCCAGAATTTCGGTTTGAAAGAGCTCCTTTTTTTTTTTTTTTACTACGTCACAAAACAGAACAACCAATCATGTAGAGGGACCCTATTATTTATTCTTATTATTATTTATCCTATTATTATTTATAAGAAAATTATTTTCACAAGAAAACAAAAAACATGAAAAAAAAAATTATTTTGATGATCAAAGATGTGTTTTAAGGGATACTTTTTTTGACTACAGGGTGATTTTAATATACATTCAAATATCTAAAAATATGAGATAATGTGCTTGTTAATGTTAACTAATGAACTTATTAAACATTACCAAATGATTAACAGATCATTAATGTAAACTGAAATGCTTACAAATGTCATTAAACTTTCAATTCATATGATCATGCATTTTTTTTTATCTTCAAATGATTTTGACATGGTTTACAATGATTAAAAATTGTATTAAAAAATTGTTAACAAACATTATATAATGCTTAACGAATCGTTAGTTAATGTTTACAAATGTCATTAAACTTTCAATGTGTTTTAAAAATCTACAAATGATTTTAACAGAAATTATACGATTACAAGTTTATTTATTAATTTACTTTTGAATGCTTACAAATGTCATTAAACTTCAGTTCACATATTAGCTAACGCTCATTTTTACATTTACAAATGTTGTAAAAATATAACTTTTAGGCACTTCACAAACTATTCATGTTAATATATTCATTAAGGTCACATATTTGGTCTTTGTTTTTTTTGGTTTTTTTTTTTGCATAGACTTCTGCTATTTACACATCTTAAATAATTTATTAATCAAGTGTTAATGTTTTTGCAGAACCCAATCTAAAGTGGAGACTATTCATATTTTTTTCTTTATAGTATCTTTATTTGCACTAGGCTTTTAGCTGCTGTAACAATTATGTGTTGTGCATTAACAAAAACATTTATTCATTGTATAACATCATTTGTAGATTTTCAAGATGTGCATGATCATATGTATTAGAAGTTTAATGACATTTGTAAGCATTTTAATTTACATGAAATGTTAATTATTAGGTAATGATTAATACATATTATTATGAAACATTAACAAACACATTATTTCACATTTCTAGATATGTGAATATATATGAACTAATGCTCTGTTTACCATTACATATTATTTGTTAATGATTTATTAATGAAAGTTAATATAAAGTGTTACTGATTTGCCTAGACCCCAGTGATGGGTAGGTTTAGGGGTGGGGTAAGGTGTAGGGCATTCGTATGAATTCATACAAATTTGGAACTCGTAAAATACATACAATTTAGCCTAAAACGTATGAGTGAGGTTGTATGAATTTGTACGAATTAGCTACCTCGTTAAAAAAAAAAAAAAAAAAATATATATATATATATATATATATATATATATATATATGTAAATGTGTGTGTGTGTGTGTGTGTGCATGAATTGCCATGAGATTGGGCTGGACTAACTGATAAGTGATTAGTGACTGGCTCTTTTATTCAGAAGGAGGGGCTTCCTAAGATATTGAGGGTTGCATTTTTCCCTATTGAGCACTATATGAGTGACACGTCTTGGGTATTCAATAGTCTTTGCATATCCTACTTACTAAGGAAGAGATATAATTAATCAGATTATTGAGAATTACAGCTTTTAAACCAATAACAAAATTTTGGAAAAGGGAAGAATCCCCAGTGTTACAGGATTCACTAGATTTGGTTTCAAAAATACATTCTCTGGAGATGATAACATATAAAATATAACAAAAATATAGTTTTTGAAAATATATGGGCAACCTCTAGTAATGAGTATATAAAACAAACAATATACTTGAAATTAATTACTTTTCTCATACCTCCCTCCCTTTGAATTATTTATTTATTTACTTATTTATTACTGTTATTGTTAGTAGTAGGTTTTTGATGCTGTATAAAACAGTTTATGTATTAGCCTACCTACATGACATTATTTTAATTATTTGTTTAGGTATTATATGTGGCTATTTGTCTTTGATACAAATGAATAACTGTAAATTCTTTTTGGAGATGTAACAGCACCTAATTATATCTACTGGTTATTGCTCCTATATATGCGTTTACAAAATGGATTAAACAAATTACACAGACATATAGAGTAAATATTACAATGGGACAAATGTTATTTGTGTGTGTGTGTGTGTGTGTGTGTGTGTGTGTGTGTGTGTGTGTGTGTGATGATCACATGTATATCCTCATGTCTGGATAAAAGGCATGTTGAGTTTAGAGTGATGCAAAGTGCTTTAGTGCTTTAATATCATTTTGTTTTGGTTGAATAAGTCATCATATTTATGTGTTTCTGCAAACACTGTTGATCAATGTAACAGAGATAGTGATGCAGTTAAACAGAGATCAGATCACAATTCATCAGATACTTACAGTTGAGCTTCACTCTGCATCTAAAAAACCATCTGTCATTTGTCATCATCAGTAACACTGGCAATATGATAATGATGAACTCTAAAAACAGGAGAATAATTACAGTATATTAATGCTGGATTTTATAAGACCTCAACAAAATTCACAGCAGATTGTTGGAAATCAATAAATGAAATGAATAGTCAATGTTTTAAAGTGACACTGGAGAAGAATTCAAATGTCAATAAAATGAACACAAATGAACAAAAATTATTATAAATGTGAGCTCACCTGCTCCAGCAGATCCAAACGTGTAGAAGAGGAGGACGAATTGTAAAGTAGGCAGAATTTCAAAGGTCATATCAGCCACAACGTTAAATATTTTAATTATCCGTCCACTTTTCTTTCCAACCTCTGTAACTAAAACTGTAAGAAATTTTATTTGATTATTTGATTGAAGTTGTCAGCCATTATTAATGGCAGAATTTGAAACAACAACCAACAATGAAATCAACAACAAAAGCAGATGAACTGGACAGAATGAATTAATAATTATTTGTGCTTATAATTTAAAAACATTATGAAGTTTTTAGAAAAAAGACCACAAAGTACTATTTCTATAACTGCTCTAAACTACCAGATCTGAACATTTCAATCAGTTTGTATTTCAGTATCAAAATCTAGTGTGTATTACATATAGATTATTACATTACAGTTTTTCTCAGTCGATTTGAACTTTTCTTCAAAGTAATGTAATTGCTCTCAAAACAATGTACACAGCCATCTAAACACACTCTTACCAAAATCTACACACACACACTCCAGCTAAATGAAGCACTGCCTTTTGCTATTAATGTACTTATTAAAAATAAATAATGACAAAATGTCAAAATTACAAATGTGTTCTCTATTGAGTTTAAAACAAAGATTCAGCTATACATGCAAAAATACATTAACAAAACATGTTTATTGTAAAATCAGGAGGGAGTTTATGCACTTTATGGTGGAATTTTGCCGTACTTTTGAACTGCTTTAGGTTCAGCCACATTGGGGCAAATACATTTTCATAGCTGTATACAGTGTTCACTAGTCTTGTTCAATTCTAAATAAACTCAAATTAAAAAAAAAAAAAAAGAGCTGAAGTTGTATTTAGTAACTCTTCAGATCTGCCTCCTCCACCTCCTTTCACACTTAAACCTTTCTTTCCCCATATTCTTGCATATTCTTATTCTTTTCATCCTGTTTGTATACTTTCCCTTTTCTGTTTAGGATAATTATAAGTATTCAGATCGATTGCGAAAAACTGTAATGTGATGAAGGATGTTCAGATCAGTGTGAATCAGACAATTTGATAAACACAGTTTCATCTCATTCACTCAGTGTGTCTCTGGTACCTGATCGCTTATGGGAATGAATCACACAGAAATACTTACTGTAAATGATTTTGCAGAGGCAGCACACAAACACTATTACAAAGAGAGCTATTATAACAGCTCTGTCAAATGCAGTGTAACTCAGAAGTTTTTGCCAAGCACTTGTAAAAAGAGCTGGAAGAAAGGAAGAGATGAAAAAGAAATTACTGTATTATCAAATATGAACACAGACAAAATAAAAACACAGATCAGAGGCATGACAAACACTCCTGTCATTAAACTGATGTCATTATGTACAGTAAATCATCTTACTTTACTATGATTTACACTGACAGTCTGTCTGTTATAATATAGTCTGTTTTATTTTCAGTCTGTTCTTGATACTGACCCTGTGACATTCATGCTGCTCATATGATGTTTATCATGACCACAAAACATGTTAAGAAGTAATTTAGTGGTAGTTTTAGTTTTAAGTTAGTTGAGTTTGTTAATGTAAACTGATATTTTAGTGTAACAATGACGATTTGATACATTATCAGCTGTAGATCAGAATGTAATGATGGATGTTTACCTGAATAAACAACTAGTGATAGAACTAAATATTCTGCCACGTAACTGTATTTCAGAATCAATGATTTAATTGTGCCTGTAAAACAGAAAAACTTAATGATTACAATCATAATACCACTCACAACATCAACAAACTGAAAACACAAATGCCACTAATACACAATTTAATGAAAGTTTTAATCAATTATTTTTTGGTAAATCACTCACACAAATATTAAATGATGTCTGAACATCTGGGTATTATTCCTTTTGATCTTCTCAAATAAACAAATGAAATGAATCATACCTGTAAAATTACTCATAAATGGAGATGCCCAGAGCAACAAGAGAGGCCTCAGAAAATAAAGGGCACAACAAGAGAGCGTCTCACTCAGAGATCCTAAAACAAACAAACAAACAAAAAAGATCATAATATAGCTGTACTAATAAACAAATAATTTACTGACATATATAATGCATTGATATTTAATCAGTAGTGAATCACTAACCTTCGGAAAAACCCCAGAGAACAAAAGCGAGAAACATCAGAAGACTTGGACAGAAGACGAGAAACATCTGAAGACGAAAGACTGTGTCTGGAGAGAAAATACAAAATAACTCCTGTTCAGTTAAACAGTAAATTACATTTTAATGAAATATCTAATAATTATTTAAACTATAATTATCAGTCATTAATACAGGTGTTGTAGTGTCAAATTGCATTACATGGTGGATCACCATCTGTAATTCTATTTATTAGTAAACACATTTTTTTTTCTGCTATTTTGCATACTTTAAATTTGGGCTCTATGTAATGAAGCATAACCCAGACATGAAAAGATACTAGTTCAAAAGAATGACTCGAGCTTCAGAAAACACTAGTAATGATGACTTGGATGGTTTCTCTGCAGTTATTGGACAGAGAGCGTGTCTGATTCATTGACAACTATACATGATCTATATGCACCTGGAGAGAGCTATTTATTAGCATTCTCATTTAACTGTACAAAAGCCATTATTAGAAATTAGCATTCTCTACTCATAGGAGCTCAGTTATGCTGTAAATGCACTGCAACTAAGGAATCTAGAGTCAATGATGAATCATAAAAATGACACTGATTGCCACTGACTGATAGCAGCTAACAATGTTTTTCCCCATTACCACATATAATGCTGATAAGCAATCTGTCTATATGTAGATTTAGCTATATTTTTCCTGAGTTTAGCTAGTACCACAAAGCTTTAGCATGTTCCAATGTTTTATATATTTTCATTAGATAAAATTAAACAATATTTCAAAAACTGCTAAATGTCTTTAATGTTTTACAACCTATGTCTTATCTCATATTGGTGTTTTGTCAAACTAAAACAAATCAGCTTTAAATAAATTAAACTCATCATGTGTCACACAAAAAAAAAAAAAAAAACTTAGATTTCTGGACAGTTTCCTATACTGTAAATATATCTATCCTGTAAATATAGGAAAATCAACAGCAGCCATTTGATTTGCCAGCCTTAAACGTTCAATAAACACTCATTATTAGGTTCAAATTTATTCTGCAATTAATCACAACCTTCTGTTATATTTGTACCTTCAGTAGTTGATCTGCAGTAGATCAGACAGAAGAGCAGCAGTGCAGATCCAGATGCAGAAATACAGAGAATCAGCACCATTATGTGTAAAACTGAGAAACCTGAGAAAAACACAGACAGTTACTGGACAATCTTATTATTGGGCAAAGTCACTTATATTGTAAAAAAAAAATGTCCCCCAAATAAGTAGGAACAAACACACTTAAGTGAATATTCCATAGCTTTCTGTTGTTTTCTAGCTTATTATAATACTAGTATTAATTCAAATAAATGTGATATTACCACACTATGAAGCGGGCAGAATACTACAGCTAACAAGCCATATCTGATGAAAATACCCTTTCGGTTAAATATTGCACTGCAAACATCATTAACAGCTTTAAGTTGTAAATGCTGGCAAAAGACCATCTGTGCATTAAATGATTTTACGATTTTCGCATCAGGGTCCTTTTTTGAAATGTTCCACAGCTAGCTGTGGATCATGCCTTACTTATGCATTCGGCAAATGCTTTTATCCAAAGCCACTTACAATGCATTCAGAGTATATTTAATTATATTTTATCATCCATGACTCTGGCCAGGGGTACACTGAGGGAGAAAATGATCTTGAATTTAAAAAATAAATAAATAAAAACGAATGTATGAGGAATTAACAGTCCTGTGAAAAGAGGAAAAGTTTATTTGCACCTCAAGAAGTTGCGTACAGATATAGCTTTCCTTCAGGAAACGCATATTAAAGCTACAGCAAAATTTAGCATTAAGTCCCCATGGATGTCACATATATATCAATCGAACTTTTCTACAAAAACCAGGGGTGTAGCAATTATAATTAAAAAACTGTTCCTTTTATACATAAGCAAACAATTAAGGATAAGAATGGAAGATACACTGTTGTATGTAGAGAGCTTGGTACAATGCCTGTCACTTTGGTGAATATATATGGTCCTAATTTTAATGATCCGCTGTTTCTTGACATTTTTTTTTTTTAAAGTGGTACCAGATTTCTTGCATTCGCAAGTCATTATGGCAGGGGATTATAATTGTGTACTAAATGCCAGGTTGGATACTCAACCATCTTGTGTCACAACAAGTAAAGCCCTTAACTATAATAAATAACTATATGCAAAGTTAAATTTAGTAGACAGCTTTAGGGCCATGCATCCCATGGATCAGGATTTTTCATTCTATTCTTCAGTCCATAGAACATATTCGAGAATAGATTTGTTTTCTTATAGATTCAAGGCGGTTGCAGTACGTTGTAAGGACACAATATCACACAAAGTTAATATCAGACCATGCTCCAGTCTCTCTTGTGTTAAGAATAAATTTGGGTAGGGGAAATTATTCACGGAAATTCGATAATACGCTGTTAAATGACAACAAATTCTGTGAATATTCATCAAATAAATTGAAAAACTTTTTAGAAAACAATGACAAAGGGAATGTATCTGACTCGGTTCTTTGGGAGACAAGGAAAGCAGTTATTAGGGGAGACATTATTGCATATCAATCTGCAAAGAGCAAACAGGAAAGAGCTAAACTGGTTGAACTTGAAGCTCAAATAGTGAATTTAGAAAAGGAATACAGATCAACAACTAGTAAAAACATTCTTAAAAAATAGTGGCTTTGAGAAGTGATTATAACTCCATACTCTCAAAGAATATTTCAAAAAGAATGTTCTATATGAAACAAAAAATATTCGAATTTAGTGATAAGCCCCAAAAACTTCTTGCCCGCCAACTTAAACAGGATCTAGCAACACGAGCAATACATAAAGTTCGGTCGAGTAGTGGAAACCTCCTTGTTGATCCCAAAAAGATCAATCAATGCTTTGCAGAGTTTTACAAAGAGGTATACCAGTCAAAATGTGGGGGGCCCCGGTGATGCCAGAAAAAATTGTAACCGCATTTTATAATGAGTTGACTGTTCCATTAAAATTACTCTTTATCGGTTTGCTTTGAATGCAGGTGCAGGCGTTGCAAGTCCTGCGCGAGAAGTATCAGCCAGTCAGAAAAGAGAAAAACTGCCAAAATTCGAAGCTCAGGGCATACAGTATTAACGCGGGGCCAGGAGAAGATGCCGATGCAGATCAGTAGTATCAGCTATAGTTAGTCAAAGATTTACTTTTCCATCTTAACAGTTGAGCTCACAGTTGTTAGTTAGCCGCTACACAGCTGTGGAATAGCCTATAGCCTAATCATTTTTATGACGCATCGCGACGCTGATGTGGATGATTCTGCACAAATGAAATTAAACAGTCGTATCCAGTGCTGTAGTGGTGCTTGAAGAAGTGTGTATACGCCCCAAAACACGCTGAAAAGAATAACTGACATCTGGGCATGACTCTCCGCAATCTCTGATTAAATCGGTCAGGTTTTCTCTGTTTAGAACTTACTATTTGAATGCATTCATTTACTGGATCCTTGGACTTAAAAGTTTACAGGAGTGGTTCAAGAAATTTCTGCCAAAATCCTGCTTCTTTTAATGTTAAGGTATTGTTTTTGTTATAATGTACTGATTCAAATTAGTAATCAATAATAATTACTATTTTACCACTCGGTGTGCCTCCCCTGATGCTCTCGCATCATCCTCTTACTTGGGTGAAGGAACGGAGCGGTCGCGGGCGCATCAGGCACAATCATCAAACATATTTCAAAGGAAGCTGGCGCACGGCTTCAAGAAACGACATTATTCTCTGCTCTTGACTGAATAACCTTTGTAGCTTTATTAAATTCAACTAATACACAAAATTTTATGCAATGATTATAGGCCTACTTATATTTGATTAAGTTCTGTATTATTCTTACTTAAATGCTTCTGTAAATTAGATTAGAAGCACTGCTAATTCAATTTTTATGTCTATTTTGTATTTGCTCCCCTTTTTTATTTTGCATCTTTGTGTTTATTTTTAACGACAAAGGACAAAAAGGACAAAAATAGCTTTGTTTTGGATATTCATTTACTAGATAATTAGTTGGTGGAAAAGATGCATTATGATGCATTATCATACTCAAATCGTAAGACAAAGGAAGGTTCGCATGTGATTTGGCCATAAGGGCTCAACAGTGGTTTTCACTTTTCACTTCCCCTTCCACAAAAAAAAAAAATAATAAATTCTGTATGAATTTTACAGTTCTCGATTCCAAATGAAGACAGTCAGTACAAATTGTAAGCAATAGCTCAAATAAATAAAAAGAACAAAGATAAAAATTAAACAGGTTTTAGGTTTTGGAGTTTGTAGATGTTCATGTACAGAAACAGTAATAAAATGTAAAATAACATTGCATAGCCTGCTGTTATTTTTCTGTTCAAGAAAAGTTGTCTGTTATTTTGAAGGTAAATTCATAAATTAAAAACTTTCCACAAACAGAAAGACATATTTGACTATGTGCATGTGTGTAGTTCATGCAGTGATATTTGTGTATATGTGACCCTGGACCACAAAACCAGTCTTAAGTGTCAATTTTTTGAAATTGAGATTTATACATCACCTGAAAGCTGAGTAAATAAGCTTTTCATGGTTGCATGGTTTGTTAGGATAGGCAATATTTGGTCGAGATACAATGATTTGAATATCTGGAATCTGAGGGCGCCAAAAAATCTAAATATTGAGAAAATTGCCTTTAAAGTTGTCTAAATGAAGTTCTTAGCAATGCATATTACTAATCGAAAATTAAGTTTTGATAGATTTACAGTAGGAAATTTGCAAAATATCTTCATGGAACATGATTTTTACTTAATATCCTAATGATTTTTGGCATAAAAGTAAAATTGATAATTTTGACCCATACAATGTATTTTTGGCTATTGCTACAAATATACCTCAGCAACATAAGATTGGTTTTGTTGTCCAGGGTCACATATTTTATATGACAGACCTTTAGGTTTTGATGTTTTGTTAATGGCATTTATTATTGCAAAATTAAAGGCTGGTGACTTGCGCTTTGTGATTATTAACATTGAGTTATTCAATGTTAATAAGGGCCGCATTAACACTGTAAGGGGCCCCTGGGCTTTACCTCTTGAGGGGCCCTTTCAGGGGCGGACTGGGACCAAAAAGTGGCCCTGGACTTCCTGGCCCACAGTGGCCCACCACAACCCACATCATAATACATTGGCTCATTAATGTGGAGACTGATTTTTTTAACACACTGTAAAACCTGATAGTTAAGAATACTCAAAACATTTGAGGAAACATATTGCCTTAAAATATTACAAACGATCGCGCTGGCGCCTGCATGTCCAGCTAAAGCAAAAACGACTGGATATGCGCCTAATAGCACACATTTATCTAGGTTTTTCGGCTTTGCGGCTACTTGAACTGTTTTATATCTATAGATTTTATTTTAGGTAAGTCCTGATGATTTGAGAAGATAAACTATGAACTATGAACAGTCTTCCGCTGGCCGCTGTTTGATCCTTTAAAAAATTAAAACTTATATTTAACGAACAAAAAAAATGCTCAAATCGTCTTTCTAAATTAACTTATTAAAAAAAAACGAAACAAAGTATAATCACTTTGCCATTACATACAAAATTTAACTATTTTAATAGCTGAAACACTAGCTATAAGCTGTTTTAGAAGAAGAGGGGGGAAAAAGACGGTCACAAGTCGGATTCGGCCGAGAATTTTGACAGTGTTAGTAAATAACTTAATAACTTAAAATAACTTATAAAGTATATTTTAGTATAATGACTTAGAAGTATATTACTATCAGATACTATCCTCCGATGCAGCAGCCGAATTTAAACCTTTCCTGAACATTGCGGTTAATTTTATGCATTTTTCAGCGTCAGATTTGAGAGTCTTTTTTTTTTTGGGTTTTCTCTGAGCTTTTCACCGCCTTTCCTTTTTTTATGGTCCATGTCCACCATCTGACTGCTCGTGTTGCACTTAGGACATTCTTGCTTGATTTTGATTACGTGATGTCCGAAACCTCTGATTGGGTCGGTCGGCCCATCTCGAAACCAGCCGGCCGTCGCCGACTGGGCCAAATGCTTAACATTTATTATTTTTATTATTATATTAATACTATTATTATTATCATCAACATTATCATCGTCATCATAATATTCAAATCTTGCAAAAGATCAAACCTGCTGGCATGTAAAACAAAACACATATTAAAAAAAAAAAGAAAGAAAAGAAAACTGACCGGCCCACATTTAAAAAATGGTCCGGCCCTTCTGGCATTTGCCAGAATTGCCAGATGGCCAATCCGCCCCTGGGCCCTTTCTTCAACATCTAGTCTACATTCACTCAATGTTAATAATCACAAAGCGCAAGTCACCAGCCTTTAATTTTGCAATAATAAATGCCATTAACAAAACATCAAAACCTAAAGGTCTGTCACATAAAATATACACAAATATCACTGCATGAACTACACACATGCACATAGTCAAATATGTCTTTCTGTTTGTGGAAAGTTTTTAATTTATGAATTTACCTTCAAAATAATAGACAACTTTTCTTGAACAGAAAAATAACAGTAGGCTATGCAATGTTATTTTACATTTGATTCTGTACATGAACATCTACAAACTCCAAAACCTAAAGCTTTGTTTAATTTTTATCTTTGTTTTTATTTATTTGAGCTATTGCTTACAATTTGTTCATTTGCTCATACTGACTGTGTCTTCATTTGGAATCGAGAACTGTAAAATTCATGCTATTTTTTTTTTTTGTGGAAGGGGAAGTGAAAATGTAAACCACTGTTGAGCCCTTATGGCCAAATCACATGTGAACCTTCCTTTGTCTCACGATTTGATTATGATGATGCATCATAATGCATCTTTTCCACCAACTAATTATCTAGTAAATGAATATCCAAAACAAAGCTATTTTTGTCCTTTTTGTCCTTTGTCGTTAAAAATAAACACAAAGATGCAAAATAAAAAAGGGGAGCAAATACAAAATAGACATAAAAATTGAATTAGCAGTGCTTCTAATCTAATTTACAGAAGCATTTAAGTAAGAATAATACAGAACTTAATCAAATATAAGTAGGCCTATAATCATTGCATAACATTTAGTGTATTAGTTGAATTTAATAAAGCTACAAAGGTTATTCAGTCAAGAGCAGAAATTTCTTGAACCACTCCTGTAAACTTTTAAGTCCAAGGATCCAGTAAACAAATGCGTTTAAATAGTAAGTTCTAAACAGAGAAAACCCGACTGATTTTATCAGAGATTGCGGAGAGTCACGCCCAGATGTCAGTAAGTTATTCTTTTCAGCGTATTTTGGGGCGTATACACACTTCTTCAAGCACCACTACAGCACTGGATACGCCTATTTAATTTCATTTGTGCAGAATCATCCACATCAGCGTCGTGATGCGTCATAAAAATGATTAGGCTATAGGCTATTCCACAGCTGTGTAGCGGCTAACTAACAACTGTGAGCTCAACTGTTAAGATGGAAAAGTAAATCTTTGACTAACTATAGCTGATACTACTGATCTGCATCGGCATCTTCTCCTGGCCCCGCGTTAATATGCCCTGAGCAGTTTTTCTCTTTTCCGACTGGCTGATACTTCTCGCACAGGACTTGCAACGCCCGCACCTGCATTCAAAGCAAACCGATAAAGAGTCATTTTATTGGAACAGTCAACTCATTATAAATGCAGTTACAATTTTTTCTGCCATCACTGGGGCCCCCCCTCAGCCCAGGGCCCTGGGCTTAAGCAAACAAATTTGATGCATTCATTAAAATATCAATTTATAATTTAAATTATCGATTTATAATGAAATTCAACAGACAAAAAAAAAAAAAAACAGACAGAGTTGCATGTTAAGGAGGAAGAGAGAGAAGTTGATGAAGTCAGAAATCAGATGCCCTTTTTTACATTTGAGCCCTTGCCCCCAAGAAACTCTCTGCACGTCCCTGCTATTCCCTACATTAGTCCACTCATACAGTTCACTTGAAGGAGTGAATGAAAACGGGTGAGTGAATTCTGACACTGAGTGCACTGGAAACACTGCCGCTTTTGCATAGTTTGCTTGCTGTTTAATCATCATTTGAAATGGCCAGTTCCAAAAGTAAGATTAAATGATCTATCTTGAACTCTGTCACGGAAATTATGTATAAACCCTAGTTAAACGATTTAATAATTGTTGTATTGACTGTTTGATGCCATGGATGAGCTCATTGTAAATGAATGGATGGGTGATTAAGCTGCGGGCGCCCTCTTTTGGCGAGACTCGAGAATTCATTGTCTGTTAAGCTTTCGAAATTAATATCAGTTGAAATATTCATTAAAAAAATCAGTTGTTTGTCATGTCTGTTTCTTCTTAGATGTGGTTTGTAAACGTTCTCTACAGTTAGCTCAGTGAATAATTAAAAAGAAACATATCTCGGCTAGAACAAGCAGAGTGATGCAAAGGCATTCCTGTAGCGATACCAGTAGAATATCTCAAGGTTCTCAACCAAACAGATTTGAGAACCAGAAAGAACTGATGTATAAATGATGTATAATATAAAATAATACATATGTGAAAATTGAGATTTATGCATCATCTGAAATAAGCTTTCCATTGATGTATGGTTTGTTAGGACAGGACAATATTTGGCTGAGATACACCTATTTGAATTTGAATATCTATCTGGAATTTGAGGGTCCAAAAAAAAAAAAAAAAAAAAATCTAAATATTGAGAAAATCGCCTTTAAAGTTGTCCAAATGAAGTTCTTAGCAATGCATATTAGAAATCAAAAATTAAGTTTTGATATATTTACAGTAGGAAATTTACAAAATATCTTCATGGAACATGATCTTTACTTAATATCCTAATGATTTTTGGCATAAAATTAAAATTCCCGTACTATGTATTTTTGGCTATTGCTACAAATATACCCCAGCAACTTAAGACACTTAAGGTCACATATTGCCCTGTAAAAAAAAAAAAAAAAAAAAAAAAAAAGTAGCATTTAATAATCACGATAACAATATAATACAATATAATACATTATAATAAAGTACTATAATATATTGCAGTAAAGTTTATAGAATTGTTATTATTATTAAAGTATCTGCCAAAAAGGAAACATTACAATTATCAATGATTTTGAAATAAATATATTCTATAACTTTTTTAGGATTTTTTGATAAATATAAAGTTAATGGACAACATTTATTTGCATTTATCAAACATATTAATTAAATGTGTTCATGCATTTATTAAAGATCAATTATTTTAAATGTCTTCACTCACTTCATATCACTTTCATGCATGAGGAATACAATTATTAATTTCTCTCTCTTTTTTAAAACTTATAAAGATGTTTGAGCTAACATTGTTTACACAATAATATTAAGCAGCATAACTGTTTGTAACATTGATAATAATGATAAATGTTTCTTGAGCAGCAAATCAGCAAATTAGAATGATTTCTGAAGGATTATGTGACACTAAAACTTATCTTTGTAAACAACAGGTTTATAAATGTTTCTAATGACGAATGTTTCATCCCAAATGCAAATTTAAGTGGCAGAGTAGCTAGCACTAAAAGTGAATCGAAACTAAAGACGTATTGCGTCAGACTACAGTCTATTATATAATTACAGAACAACCACTGGTAATGATTTTAACTGACCTGCAGATTGCGGCATGAGCTCATACAGCGCTCTCAGGACCACTCTGTCCATGATGTTTTCGAAAACAATCTTTCCGCAGTTTATTTAATCAATAGCTTAAGGCCACTTGCGCAATTTTAATTCCAACAGCGATTTTGTTGCGTATTTAATGTTGTTTAATTATTGTCTTTTAAAAAATTGGCAGTTGTATTCATTGTAATAAAACTAAACTACACTTACATATTAGTCATTTTTTATGACTCACCCAGTTGCTCCAGTACCACAGTTGTATTGGCTGAAAGTCCTCCAGCAAACACTTGACACATGTAAACTCCTTTATCCTCAGTTCTGACACTCTTCAGTCTGAGAGAGAAGTTTCCTTTGGGGATTTCATCAGTGAAGAACTCAACTCTGTCTGTGTATCGCTCATGTGCTGAATCTGGTAAAGCCTCATTGTTTTGGAAGAGCAGAACCATAATATCTTTATCTTCATCTGTTTTCTTCCATGAAACCTCTTCGAAGTCTTCAGGTGTGATGTGAGAGTCTACAGAGCAGTTCAGAGTGACGTCTTCACCCACAGACGCAGATATGGAGCGACTCGATCCTGATACTCGCAAACGCTCTGAAAGAACAAACATACATTTGGTATTTCGTTTTTTGGAAAATCATAGAGAAAATGAAGGAAGGGACTCTGGTCAACACTTACCAACATTATCAACTTTTATTTGAACCACATTTTCTCCAGATTCTTGCTGAATGTAAACATTACACGTATATTGTCCTTCATCTTCAGCTCTCAGATTGTCCAGCCGGAGGGAGAAGTTTCCATGTTGAATCTCTTCAGTAAAGAAATGAGCTCTATCCTGATAATCTTTGTGCTGGGACTCTGCTTGACTCTCACCATCTTGAAACAGATGAACTAAAGTCTTTGAGTCTGTTCTTTTCCATTCCACCTCCAAACCCTCCACCGATGAAAGTTCATCAACATAACAGGGCAAAACCACTGATGATCCCAGAGGAGCAACCAGAGGACCAGAGGGACCTTTTACAATCAAACCTGAGACAGAGAAATGAAATAAAGCTTGTTTGGTAGTTTATCAAAGCATAAATGTATACATACTGACACAGAGAGTCATTACTGACATGAACAAGTATGCAGTAGGTGTATTCAGGGATAACGCTAGGGCACGATCCCAAATGTTGTTTTTGGTTTCTAGTAATTTAGGCTGTTAACTCACACAGGGTCACTGACAGCCTCATGATTTTGGTGTTTACATCTTGGGAAACGTAATTCAAAAGGTTTTTTTTAGACTCAAGTCTCAGTATTTTACCATTTATTTTAAAATATTCATATACTGTGATGATTGAGGAGAGGTAGGAAACTCATGTTTCAAACATGAATGCCATAGGCATTAAGAGACCCCCATAAAGCCCCAAAAAATTAGCTGGGGGTCCCCTGGTTTTTCCAAAAAAAAAAAAACTCTAATACTTGAAACATGAAACTACTGCAAATGAAAATTAAATGGAAAGTGTTGATTGCTGTAATAAATTTAGACCTGCTCATGACACATATTTCTTTTTAGACATTTTACAGCGTTGTGCCTTATAACCAATCACACACGACTCTGTTGAGTTAATGAACACAATGGCCAATCAGGGGCCTTTAGTAGTCATAGCTGAAACCCCAGAGTTTTGTTCAGGGGGCGCACATGCTAAAATAATTCTTACTGAAACTCACAAATGTTCTCATCATAAGCAACAAAGTGCAGATGTATGAATTACATTAAGTTATCATACAGTGTATGGACAGCTTCAATGATTATAACAGGAATCTTGACACAAGAATTTTGAAGAGCTTTGACGCAATTTGAACACTGGATGGATTCAGTCCTGAACAGTTTTAAATCAAATGCTTCAAGGGTGTGTCTACATAGATATAAATCCCTATGATCATACATGCTAAATTAAATTAAATATGTGTTAAATTAAACGTTAAAGTTCCAGGTCATGCTTCATCACAAGGTTTATTTATTGGTTTCTTTGCCTTATGTTTATTTTTGTAAAATATCCCACACAAGCAAGGTTGGTTGATAGCATAACTGTCATAAAATATATCCCAGTTAGGATATATACCCCTGGTTTCACATACAAGACTTAAGCCTAGTCCTAGACCAAAATGAAGTCTGAGATGTTTCAAGTAAAAAATACTTGCACTGACTGATCTAAAAACACTGCCTTTGTTTTGTCTCAAGATGCACACCAGTAATGTTTCTTTCTAAGGCACGTTTATAAAAATGACTTAAATGTCATAACTGAACTATGGCCTGATCCTGGTTAAGGCTAAGCCCTGTCTATGAAACCGGGCCATAGTGTATTATTTAGGCACTTGCAGCCTATAGTTTGACAGAATGTTCTAATTCAGCATGCCATGTTAAAGTCATTTAAATTTCTTTGATTGATATTGTTTATTTCTTACTCCAGTTCATCAGGCTCTTGAAATAAAGGCTAGGTTTCATTGTGCATCATTAGAATCCATTTTACACATTGCTTGTAATTGTTCTTAAAGTGTACCATATAGTTCTTAATTGTAGCATGTACTTTATTAATCATTACCAGGCCAGTATGGACCTTTTTATTGTTAATCTATTTTTCATTTTTATGAAAAACAACAGCCTGCACATTTAGAAACACTAGCTAAGCCACTTTGTAATATAATCTATAGGAAAAAATCTATTCTTTTAACAGATTATCTATTATACATTTTACAACAAGTTAGACAAATTGTACCACAATAAATACGTCTACAATAAAACGAGATGATTTCTAGTAAAGGCGGTCATGAGAAAAGATATCTGACAGTGCTGGTAGCCACAAGTTTGGTTCATATGTGAAGTTAAAGCTTATAAAAGTGCCAAATTAGGGCACAATTTAAAATAATTATTAATAGAATAGGTCTCCATTAACTTTGGTATAAATATTGGGAGGGTTGTACTTGCTAGTTTTGGTTATTGGGGGGTTACCTTCCCCTATCCCCCTGCAAACTACACCCCTGTTGACAGAGATTTTTTCACTTGCATTGCACTGCTTCTTTGTCTTCCAGCTCTGCTCTCTCTGGATATTCAACTTTTTGTGATGCAGCTCATCCATAAAAAAAAAAATTAATTAACCCACTATAGGAGTAATTGTGAATTCACAGCTTGAAAAAATAATGGGCTTTACATTTGACATATTTTTAGGAGTAAAATCATATTCCAAATTGTTTTTCTACATCTGGCCTTTGACCTTTCTTTTAGGGTTACGTCATTTACAACTGACATTGTCCCATTAGGGTAAATTATATTTGCCAAGTTGTCAGAAACGTCACACACAATCAAATGCATTTTCATTATCTGAAAAGAAGTGAAAAGGTCTTGTTGTTTAAAAAAAAATAAAAAACATTAAAAATATTATGAACATTCAATTTCATTTATAGTGCTGCTATATTTGATTTGGATCTCACATGCGAAAATGTCTAAAACTTGACAAATTCTGATGCAATTTCACTGCCTGAAAACCATATCTTAGTATTTCAAAAGCATTAAAACAACATTGTATTTCATCTTGGAATTTCAATCAACAGGTGAAAGTCAACAAGACTCTTCTTTTTCAGTGCACCTCACACATAAGTAGATGTTGACTTGTGCAGTCATCATTGGAGTGAACTGCCTTTTAATATAGTAATGTGGATAGACATTGACATCTTTTCTTGACCTTTGGTTGTTGTATGGAGCACATCTTTCAGACTGACCACCAATAACATACCCAAATGCCTGACTTTCACTGCAACCAATTCTTCATTACAGCCCTCACCATCATTGCTTCTATCCTTCTTTGGTTCTATCCTTCTTATTTTATTACTGCAGCCTGATTTTCTCATGCCCTTCTATCATCACCTTCTGAAATAAGTACAGATTTGTCATTTTATCTCCCAAAAACCTAAAAAACATTTATAATAATAGGACTTTGTCAGTTATGCATGACACACAGAGTTATTGTTTTTATAAAAGTGCATTAAAAATGACAAAAAAAAAACTTTAGAAAACTTGAATTTGTATGTATTTTCTAGTGTAAAATGAGCTCTCTATGGAGCCTTGAGAGCATGTGACCTAACATGTGCTAACACTTCCTTTACTGCATTGTTACCAAAAATATGAAGCACATGGCAAATACATTTTTATTTTACTGGTTGAAAGGGAAGTCATTTGACATCACTAAAATAAGTTTTTGTAGATATTGTAAATAGTATTGTATTTTTAAAGCAAATTTCTTAGCGTCATTTATAAATGACAATATCCTATAGAGCAGGGGTGCCCAAACTTGGTCCTGGAGGGCCGATATCCTGCTAATTTTAGCTCCAACCCTAATTAAACACACCTGAACCAGCTAATCAAGGTCTTAATAGGCATGCTAAAACCTCCAGGCAGGTGTGTTGAGGCAAGTTGGAGCTAAACTCTGCAGGACACCGGCCCTCCAGGACCGAGTTTGGGCACCCCTGCTATATAGGGTTAAAAAATACTTGATTAAAATTTTATTTAAAGACATGTTGACACCGGTTCTTTACTGTATAATAATCTAAATCTGCACATTATTCTCAGAGGATGAAGCACTGAGGATGAGTTTCTCTCTAAATTAAAATAGTGTTGTAGGGAAGAGATTTGGTTGTGGAAGTTGATCTGCGCCGATCAAAACATTTTTATACACTTCATTAATTATACGGAAGACTATTTACGTTACAATCTTTCACTCTTTTCAACTATATTGCATTATTAAGATATGCATTTCTTCATTTTTGTCTAAAGGCACTGTTCTGATTCCAATATGTTCGTTTATATTTTGCAATGATTTTAATCAGCCATTTTGTAACCAACTGTAAGTGGCCATTTTGACGTCTCATACTGCACCGTGAAGCAGCACGATGAAGCCAGGAATTTAGGGATCTTTAAGCCTAAATACAGTCGATATGAAAATTAATAGCCTAAAGAACTGACCCTTAAAGTAAGACCCTTAAAGAGAGAGAGAGAGAGAGAGAGAGAGAGAGAGAGAGAGAGAGAGAGACGTAAATGGAAAATATAATCATAACATCCTACGTACCATCGGCGATCATCAGCAGTGCTGACATCAAAACGCAGTTCATTCGGTGCATCTTTAAATGCTAAATTAAACCAAAACGAGTATGTCCATTAGCAGTAAATTAGCACAAATATAAATGTTTCTCTGACGGAAGCTCATGATCGTGAAATGTCGGCAGACCAAGTTTACTTTCACTTGTATTCTTTTCTTTCGATTTCCTGACGTGTCAGCTGACCAGGAAGTCCAACCAAAACTCACTGACATATGGACAGCGAAATTAACATACTCATATGATCAATCCCAGAGAAAGTAATCATGTCTTCATAACAGACCATCGCCAGACTACAGGTTTTCCACTGTTGTCAAGCTAGCAGCAGTTATAGCACACAATACACGGAAAATACACTGTAAAAAAGGCATGCTCGCCTATTCCTGTGATTACGGTGAATTCGAGAACGCGCTTTCAGAGCGCTTTTCATTGAGCTGCCCAGCAATTTGAGATATTATTACAAGATGTTTCAGGTTTCGATATTTTGTACTTCTCCTTTGTTTTCCTTTTCATAGCTGTCTTTGACAGACGTGTGTTTCTTTGAATAATGGTTTTATTTATTTGTCTAAGGTCACCTTTCATTGTTTTATGTTTAAAACTACACATTTGAAGTGGATCAAAAAAGTTAATCAAAGTTGTCCTAAGACAAGAATGGGTAGGCTATTGTTTTTAGTTTTAAGGCAACTTCGATAAAGGGTTTTGATCCACTTCAAATGTTGACTACTAAAGTTTATTCAAATTAATCCCTTAGTCCATTTGTGAACGACTGAGACTATGACAAGTCTCACATTAGCTTAATGCAGTAGGTATACGTAGCAATTATATATATATATATATATATATATATATATATATATAGTAAATAAAAATAAAACGGATAGAATAGAAAAAGAATAGAGCAAGTTAGTGTTTTTTTATTTTTTATTTTTTTATTTTTATTTTTTTTTTGTTAATTGTATAATAAATAAAAAGAAAACGGATAGAAAAGATAGAAGATATAAAAAGAATAGAGACTTTTTTAAGAATAGAAATTCTTTTTTAAGAATAGCCGATTCTTGAAGATGGCTATAAGGACTCAGCTGCTCGGATAGAATTGGGTCATTCCACCAAGAGCAATTCTTTTTTCACATTCTTTTTCGGTTTTCGCTCTTTGTTCATTTCTTCACTTTCTCCCAGTGTTGCCAACTTATTTTCCGGTAAAGTTGCTAAAGGCAAGTCTTTGGTTGCTAAACGTTGCTAAATGATGTTGTGACATCATTGGATGGTGATGTCATTATGTAACCATGACGAAAATCTGCATCATTACATACAATAAACATTGAAATTACTCAAATCTCACCAAAGAATAAAATTTGAAATATGTTCATTTAGATTTGTTTGTAAAAAAAATAAAAAATAATAATACAAACATGTAATATAAATTATTTGTAAAAGTAATAGAACTATAAACATTTATTACATTTTTTTTTTATATAAAACATTGAATTTTTCAAAAGTTACTCATTTTTGAACAATTGTATTTTATGTATTTTCTAAATAACTAGTCAAACTACACATTATTAACAAATATAGTTTTAATCAGTTTCAGTAAGTTAAAACTGCAATTCCAAATAAAATAATAAATACATAAATAAAAATCACCAGCCACAGCAGCAAATTCAGCAGCTGTCAGCTCTCTACTTTCTCTTTTTTTTCTGCACCATAGTAACTGTTGATTATTTAAAAGAAGACACTATGAAAAATATATTAATTGATTTCTATAAATGACCCTTTTAACAGCCAGTGAAGGCATACTGGCAGTTAATGATATATGTTTAGGCATGAGGTGGCTCACTCACTCATTTAGAAATTATATAAAATGTCCAGTTTTGGATTTAGTATGGAATTTTTATTTTTAAATTTTATTTTTATAAGATCCCATGAGTCCTGATAATTGAAATTTCAACCATTTCTAAAGTGCTTCTTGTTCTTAGAAAGTTTTTTCTTTTTCTTTTGTTAAAAGCTGTAAAATTCTTAAGTGTCTCATTGTATTTTTTTATTTTTTTTGTATTTTATGTGATGGCCACAAGGAGGTGCTCTGGGTATCTATTTTTCTTTATTATTCGTTCCTGACGTGCAAAGCGAAAGTAAAAGTTTCACGCAAGTTTGCTGCGCTTTAATAGAACAGAGTGCCATGTTTTTATTGTAAATCAACACATATTTTATAAAGAACACCACTTTCTCACATAACGCACTGAAGAACACCCTGCACAGAGTTAATAATCTGTTTTTGAGCCATCAACCAATTGACCAATTGCCAGCACCACTGCCATGGACAGCTGGTAACGTCGCACGTATAAGGTATATCTTAAATACCTCCTAAGGTATAGTTCGGGAAACACAACTAGAAAAGGCACACCTTTAGTGAAGGCATAGAGTCTTCGTAGAGAAACGCAGTCCTGATCTATCGCAATCAGGTAACTGATGTACGTGGAAGTGTGGTTTTGCGGAACTGATCTTGCTTCCAACCGGGGTGAGTCGGGGGAGCAATAAAATATTTATTTATTTAATTAATTATTTATTTTTATTTTTATTTTTTGTGGGATGATCGTTTTTTTTCGTAATATTTAAAATTCATAGTATTAAAGTAGTATTCATAATAAAAAAATAGTTTAAAAAAGAAAGAAGGAACGAAAGACACATTTTTGTGCCCCTAGGCATCGCCCTAGCATTTGCCTATTCCTGTTAGACAGTGGTGGGCCGTCAGGGCCAGCAGGACCTTCTCTGCTTGCCCTATACAATTTTAATTGTGTGAAAAAGGTTTATTGATTATTTAGGTAGGCTATCATTTTCCTTTGTGTAATGTCCGCGAAAAAAAGAGGTTAAACTGGAATATCCTACATAAAATGTCCGAGGCCAGCACTAGAGACAGTGCTTCCCTTATGTGTGAATGACAGAATCATCAGCCAATCAAATGTTGACGTTCGTTGACAGTACGCCCTTGGGGTCCAGCGACGTGTTCAGTGCCTCCCCGGGTAATTTACTGCGGTCAAGCCAGCCGCCAAGTCGAAAAGCACGGTCAATCTAGCCGCCAGGTTATTTTTACGGTCGCGCATAAACTGCGTATTACGGTAAAATCGTCAGAGAACTGATCTGAATGCAAGTGTTAAAGAAATGCAAGAAAATAAGAGCCCCCAAACCTGATATACACACTCTTTTATTTCTATTTTCAAAAATCTATAAAAATAAAAGTTCTAGATTGCACAGACTACTTTCACCTCAGATTGAGAGTGCACCTTGCCATGATGTCACCAGCATAGATTCAGGACTATCTGATGTGGAATTACAAAATAAGAGCCCCCAAACTTCATAAATACACTCTTTTATTTATATTTTCAAAAATCTATAAAAATAAAAGTTTTAGATTGCACAGACTAATTTCACCTCAGATTGAGAGTGCACCTTGCCATGATGTCACCAGCATAGTTTCAGGACTATCTGATGTGGAATTACAAAATAAGAGTCCCCCAAACCTCATAAATACACTCTTTTATTCCTATTTTCAAAAATCTATAAAAATAAAAGTTTTAGATTGCACAGACTACTTTCACCTCAGATTGAGAGTGCACCTTGCCATGATGTCACCAGCATAGTTTCAGGACTATCTGATGTGGAATTACAAAATAAGGGCCCCCCAAATCTGATATATATGCTCTATTATTTCTATTTTCAAAAATCTATAAAAATAAAAGTTCTAGATTGCACAGACTACTTTCACCTCAGATTGAGAGTGCACCTTGCCATGATGTCACCAGCATAGTTTCAGGACTATCTGATGTGGAATTACAAAATAAGGGCCCCCCAAATCTGATATATATGCTCTATTATTTCTATTTTCAAAAATCTATAAAAATAAAAGTTCTAGATTGCACAGACTACTTTCACCTCAGATTGAGAGTGCACCTTGCCATGATGTCACCAGCATAGTTTCAGGACTATCTGATGTGGAATTACAAAATAAGGGCCCCCCAAATCTGATATATATGCTCTATTATTTCTATTTTCAAAAATCTATAAAAATAAAAGTTTTAGATTGCACAGACTACTTTCACCTCAGATTGAGAGTGCACCTTGCCATGATGTCACCAGCATAGTTTCAGGACTATCTGATGTGGAATTACAAAATAAGGGCCCCCCAAAGCTGATGTATATGCTCTATTATTTTTATTTTCAAAAATGTATAAAAATGAAAGTTCTAGATTGCACAGACTACTTTCACCTCAGATTGAGAGTGCACTTTACCACGATGTCATCAGCATAGCTTTAGGACTATCTGATTTGGAATTACAAAATAAGAGCCCCCCAAACCTGATATATACACTGTTTTGTTTCTATTTTCAGAAATCTAAAAAAATATAAAAGTTCTAGATTGCACAGACCACTTTTACCTCAGACAAAATATTTGATTCTCATCAAGGCTGCATTAATTTACCAAAATACAGAATAAAATGTTGTATTGTGAAATATTATTATGGTGTTAAACAATGTTCCTTTATTTTAATATACATTAAAAATTTAATTTATTTCTGTCATTAAAGCTGCATTATTACTCCAGTATTTACGGTCAAATGATCCTTCAGAACTCATTCTGATATACTGATTTATTATCAGTGCTGGAAACAGTTGTGCTTGATTTATTTTGGAACTTGTTTTTCAGGATTCTTTGATGAGTAAAAATTTTAAAGATCAGCATTTATTTAAAACAGAAATTTGTCTAACAATATACACTACTGTTCAAAAGTTTTGGAGGTAAAGATTTGTGAAATTCAACACTGGAACATCTTCTTGTGTAGTTGACACTGCGGTAAGGTGCACTTTCAATCTGAAGTGAAAGTGTTCTGTGCAATCTATAACCTTTATTTTTATAGATTTTTGAAAATAGACAAAACAGCGTATATATCAGGTTTGGGGGGCTCTTATTTTGTAATTCCACATCAGATAGTCCTGAAACTATGCTGGTGACATCGTGGCAAGATGCACTCTCAATCTGAGGTGAACATAGGCTGAGCAATCTAGAACTTTCATTTTTATAGATTTTTGAAAATAGAAATAAAAGAGTGTGTATATCAGGTTTGGGGGCTCTTATTTTCTTATATCGGCCTATGAGAGGTATGTAAAAAAAAAAAAAAAAAAAAAAAAACATGCGCTAGACTAACACTTGCATTCAGATCAGTTCTCTGACGATTTTGCCGTAATACGCAGTTTATGCGCGACCGTCAAAATAACCTGGCGGCTAGATTGGCCGTGCTTTTCGACTTGGCGGCTGGCTTGACCGCAGTGGGAATTTTCCAAGGTATGAAAGTGAAATGGACTACTTGCACAACTACTTCCGCGTTCTACCCGATATGGCTCGGTAGTTTCCGGTTAGCGTTCAGCGCACGTACATACAGACAGTTTCTCATGAGAAGGCAGATTATTACTACATTTCAGGGCTGACATTTCTTTAAAAAAAAAAAAAACAATTAATCATATTCTCTGCGTTAACATGAATTATATTTAACCTGCTGAAATGTTACAATAGGCTAAATATATTTCCCTTCCTTATGTGCATTCTGAATAATAAATAAAAACCTCACTAACCTGAATGTGCAGTTTTAAATGAGTTTGACTGATAAACACCCACGAAAATTACTATAGTAAAAGTGCCATGTTTTCTCAGTTTTTACCATTTGTACAATAACACTTGTACATATACCCTTTTGTTAAACTATGGTCATTGTAGTAAACCCCGAGTTAATTTGTGGTTATAAGGTTTAACTTCAGTTGCTATTTTTGGTTTTATTTAACCATGGCTAATGGCCAAGCCCCTACTGCTTATTTCATTGTTAAAAGGTACATTCCACCGAATGGGTAACATTTGCTTTTGAAATCTGTAAAAAATAAATTATATTTTTTAATCTTTTTTTCAACACTGTATCTAACAACATACATATTAAACTGCTTGAAATTTATATTGGGCAATCTCAGGCACCTTTCTTTTATTTTTTACAAGGTTTCAAAGTTGGCGAATGATGCATTTTTCTCAGTCCTGTTACCAAAAATCAAGTTTCTTTTTAAAAGGATGTTTTAAAAAATGTCAACTAATTATTTTGTCTTTCACTCACAAAAGTGTTTAACCTAAAGAAATAGTTGGTAAAATGTTTCAATAATTTATATTTGTCACAAAAATTCACTAAATATGCACACAAGGTGTATTTTTTTTAGAAAAATGCAAAGCCATTTTTTATTTTACAGGAGATCCAAACTACAAGATTATAAATTTTGAAGTCATGTAATTAAGTAAACTATTGCATAAATGATGAAGATAACACAGATTAAAAAAAAACTGTAATTTAATCTCATTTTTTAGAACAAAACGATTTAGTAACAGGAATGAACTGCGTAAGAGGAATGAATATCCAGACACTTTGTGCGTGTTTATGAGCGTGTGTCTCTGTGCACCTGGTATTTATCACATTATGGGGACCAAATGTCCCCGCAAGGATAGTAAAACTAGTAAATTTTTACCTTGCACAGTCTCCTGTGAGGGCTAGGTTTAGGTGTAGGGTGACAGAAAATATGGTTTGTACAGCGTAAAAAATATTATGCCTATGGATTGTCCCCATAAAACATGGAAACACAGTGTGCGTGTGCATGTCTGTACAACCTGTGTGTGTGTGTGTGTGTGTGTGTGAGAGAGAAAGTTTTCTAAAGGAATTTGTGTTATTTATTTATTTATTTATTTATTTATATATGTGTGTGTGTGTGTGTGTGTGTGTGTGTGTGTGATATTTCGTTCACGATAAAGTTACTGCTTTTCTGCAGCACTTAGTGATGGATTGACACTCTGCAAGTATGGTAATTTGGTAAATACATGGTACATACGTTTACAATATAAATAATGGTAACTGTGAAACCTAAAAAGATCAATTAAATCATCTTACGTTAACTAATATTCACATTATTATATCAATGCACCAGAGAATGCAACTCACTCTTGTTACTATTACTCCTATTACTTTTTAGTCCTGTTATGGCTAAAAAGTAACTGGACTGAGGATAACAGGATTGAGTTTTTAGCATATAATTAGCAAATACATGCTAAATAGCCACATGGCACACATGCTAACAGCATGAGGATACTGAGCACATTTTAGTGATTTATCAAACGTGTATTTTTTTTGTAAATGAACAAATAACATCTAAAAATAATTAATGTAACAGGGCAGTATGCCGAGGTTGAGCATCTCAGACGCAGTAGAAATATCATCAGATATATTGAAAAGAAAATAAGAAGACTTTCATTTGGTCTCCCCATTGCCTATACAAGATCTGGATGATGCCACTTTCTGTTGAAAAAAGGTCTTTTGGGATGTTCCACATTAATCAGAGGGGGAAATGTGTTAGGGTAACAGGAATGAGTGAAAACCTGGGGACACGACTAAAATGTGTATTTTATCAAAGATGTTATGGATTTTTTTTTTCTTTTGAAAGTTGGAAATCATTGATTGGATATAAAGTTGCATGTAAATGCAAAAAAAAAAAAAGAAATTTCTGAAGGATTTTAATCATAGTATTTCCTAGCAAACTATAGAACCGGGGAGTGGGGACATGCAGAAAACTACTATTTTTTAGTGTTCTACGTGGTTTATACATGATTTTAATTATATATTCTAAATTTTGCAGTTAGCTAAATGTGAATACACTTTGCTTAATGATAAAATGTATTTTAAAGTTAATTTTTGTGCATTTTTATATATGTAATATTCTGGGGACATAAATGTTACCCATTCGGTGGAATGCCCCAAAAATGGCTGAATGAATGTGCGGTAATTGCCTTATTTAACAATGTTTTATTTCAATAATTTTTAACAGTAACATTAACAGTGCGACTACTTTGAATATATATATATTTTGTTATTAGGCTACATACCGTAAAATGATGACAGATTATGACACAGAATATTAACTAAACATTTATTGCAGATAAATAAATGTTCATTATGATCTTAATCAGAGATCTCACAAACACTGCAGCGTATCCTGTGGTGAAAGTCAGCGGTGGCTTTAGATTTCAGTTTATAAATCTTCACGTTCCGTTGAGTTTGGAAAATTCTGTACATAGTCATCATAATGTCTTCTGTCTCTGAAAATTTCCGGATTATAAAAATCATCCTGCGATTTCTCATTTTATTAGGCGGTTAAGTCAACTAGATGATTATCTATACCAGAAATAATTGAGCCTTAACATTTCAAAACGGAAGTGCGTCACGAGGCTCAGTGCAAGTAGTCCATTAAATGAAAAGAACAGCCTGTTCTCACTGATCACAAGGTTTTAACTTTAACCATTAAATCTGAAGATATCCAGTGTAATTGTAGAAATTTAGGCTATTGGAAACTAAATAATTATTTTTTGCACCATCAAGATTATGTGGAGCATATCCAAACATTAATAAATAAGTACTGGATACAAGCAAATATTAGGAAGGAATATAGCGTGGCTTGGGAACTACTAAAGTTTGAAATAAGAAAATTCAGCATTAAATTTGGAAAAAAAAAAACCTGGCAATGAAAAAAAGAACGCAAATTTATGACACAATTAAGGAGATTTCAAATTTAACTCAATCACTTACCTACCCATTCAATAGAAAATTTGCAGAAAGCATTAGACCATATTTATCAGGAAAAAGCCAGAGGTGCCTTCATAAGATCTAGAAGGAAGTGGATGGAAGAAAGTGAAAGAAACAGCAAACACTTTTTTAATCTTGAGAAAAGGAATGCAGAATTAAATTTAGAAAATTAAACATTAACGGCATTGTTACTGAAGATCTAGGCATGATTTCTGAACTTGTCTCTAAATATTACGCAGATATTTATTCTTTAGGTGAAGATCAAGACAATGCAATTATTTTTAAATCAATAAAAGATCCAAAAACATTGACTTTAGAAAGTGAAATGGAATGTTCTCAAAACCTTTCTCTAAATGAAATAGAATTCTGTATAAAAGCTCTGAAAAACAACAAATCTCCTGAAAATGATGGGCTTACATCAGATTTTTATAAAGCTTTTATAAGTGACATATCTAAATTTCTTTTAGTGGTATATGCAGAGACCATCAATAAAGAATCTTTACCTACATCACCTGATCCCCAAACGGCAAAAAGATATCCTATTATTAGAAAATTGCCGACCTATTTCATTATTAAATAATGATTACAAAATTATGGCATCAGTTTTTGCAAAACGCATGAAAAATGCATTAAACGAGATAATTGATGAAACTCAATGTGGATTCATGAAAGGTCGCCACATTTCCTCTAATATTCGTTTAGTTATTGATTTAGTACAATATAGTTATTTATTAAATGGAGACCCCTTAATACTTTTTCTGGATTTTAAAAAAGCTTTTGATACAGTAAACCATAATTTAATGTTTGATTCATTAAAGTTTTTTGATTTCGGACAACATTTCATTAAAAGTGTGAGAACCATGTACTGCTATAGCAATAGTTCTAATTCTATTTGAAATAAATCGAGGCATCCGGCAAGGTTGCCCAATCTCTGCAATCCTTTTCTTGGTTGTAGCTCAAGTTTTAAGTAACCTGATAAATCAGCATTCCTTCAAAGGTATTCCAATCCATGAAAGTCAAATTAAAATATCGCAACAATTTTCTTGGACATAGTTCTGAGGTACCTTTGGCTTTGAATATTATTAATAATTTTTTCTAAATTCTCTGGATTGAGTTTAAATCTATCTAAATGTGAGATCCTACAGCTTCAAAATGATAATTTATCCACTGTATATCATTTGGAAAAACAAACCTCATAAAATAAAGAAAAGTGTTCTTGTCAATAAAGTATCAGATGGTGGGTTAAATGTTTTAAGTTTTACAATTTTCAACCAAATTTTAAAAATTAACTGGATTAAAAACTTAAAAAAAAAACAAAAACAAACGAGTATTTTCAATAATGTCCCATATCATTTATTTGAAAAAAGTGGGGGGTTTACATTTTTTACTACAGTGTCACTATATAACTGGCAAACTTCCTATTGCTTTGGCCAGCTATCACAAACAAGCATCACTTTATTGGTCACTCTTATACAAACACAATTTTTTCTCCTGGCAGGTGTTTCATATGGAACAATGGTAATATCACTCGTAATAATAAGTCATTGTACATGGAGAATTGGGTCCATGGACATAACATATTAATTGTAAACCAACTTATTGACAAGAATGGGCAATTGTACACATATCCTAATTTTATTACAAAATATGGCTTTTTTGTAAATTAAAAAGATTTTAACAAAGTAATTAAGTCTATTCCCAGTGGCATAATAATTTTAACCAAACCCTCAGATGCAAACACTAATAATACAATCTTACAAAAATCCTTTTTCTTACAAAAAGCTTTTTGTAAATCGTCTTTCCTTTTCTGACAAACGTTTTAACAATAGTTTTATAAGAAATTCATTTAATGTTGGATCCAATCCTCCTTGTAAGTCAACATGGCTCAAACCTCATTGCTTATCTTGGCTTAGCATTTGGACATTACCATATAAATATGTCATTTCTAATAAAGTAAAAGTATTGTACAAAATTATTCACAGATGTTACCCTGTGAATGTAACTGTCAGTAGATATATTCATAGTGTTTGTGATAAGTGTACCTTTTGTAACATATATGTTGAAGATATTGAACATTTATTTTTCCATTGCCCTTTTGCTATTTCATTTTGGATTGACTTTAAAATAGACACAACCAACAAAAGTAAAACAAAGTACAATAACCATTTTTTTTTTTATTAAAAATACAACAATAAAAAAAATCAAGGAAAGGCCCTGAACAAATCTGTTTTGAGACTAGCTACTTTTTAAAAGTACAAAATGATAATGTTTGGCAACGTTTAATTCAGCTGCGAAGAGAATCAATATCTAGCGCATGAGCACAGAGAGATTTGTTCACGCAGACAAGACACAGTTTGAGTGAGAGGAGAGACACATTTTAAGTCTGCAAGCAAAGGAAATCCGCATGCGAGCAAAGAGATTTGTGCTTGCACATTCTATTACTGTGCTTTTACGCTACAATAATGCGCTCACAACATTTGTCATTAAAATAACGCCATATTAAACTCCTTCTATGAATGCCTGCATGATGTATAATTCAGTTTAGACCGTTTGCAAGAATGTTTAGCGTCCATGGTATGAAAATGACTGCTGCGAGATGCTGCGGAGTGAACGAGGTTTGAGAGAGTTGTAAATGAGGATCCGTGTTGCCAGATCCAGTTATTAAAGGGTTTTGAATTCATCCACTTAGTTTGGCACTTTAGAAAGTTAATAAAGTAGGAAGTGGCAGTTTAGGGTCAGCGATATCTTTATCTTATCTTATTTACAAAAGATTTTAACTACTTCTGGTTTATTTTTATTTAATTTCCGTTTTTGTTTGTTATAATAGCAATATCTGGCAACGCTGCATCAACAGCACTTAAACTGACAGTAATCAAAAGCACATTCGGTAAGACAAACGCAAAATAAATAAATAAATAAATACATACATACATATATATAGAAATCTGTCGGAAATATGTCATTCAGTAGGCTATAGTAGTTAGAATTTCACAAATCATCCTAAAAAAATTCATAAGAACACTATACAAAGTTATCAGCTATAGCAATGTTCATTAATAAACCTATAACAGTAATGAGTATTGTTGCATGAATAATAAACAACTGATAAATTATCCACACCAAACTATAGTAAAGTATTAACACATTTTTAATGCAATAAATAGGGTATGATTTAAAAATGATCATCCCTCCAAAACAGAGAAAAGTTCTTTCACAAACATGTACATGTCTGTCTCTTTTAAAGTGTTTATAGTGTATATAATGAGTTGTATTTGTAGGGGGTAAATTAGCGCAATCCTTTAACACCCAACCCCCACCCAAATTAACCATGGTCTGAGCTGTTTTGCCTGATTGCTTAGAGCCATTCAGATAAATAGGCAACACAAGGATACAGCAGAGCACCCTTACGCAAAGAAAATATAGCAGTTAACATTTGAAGTGGATCAAAGCTTTGAATCAACGTTGTCCTTAAAATCAAAACAATACCTGTTCGATTAACTTTTTTGATCCACTTCAGATGCTGACCACTGTATATTTCCTAATATATGAATGATCAATATATTAAATGACATAGTGGTACATTAGAAGATATACTTGTGTAAATATATCACAGTATATTTACGGATAAGGAATAAGGAATTGCCACGTTCATATATTGAAAAATGTGTGACAATATATTTACTTAATATGTATATACACACATATATGGAAATATATATTTATTATATTTAACAATCATTTATGATATATATTTCATATTTTAAAATATAGCTAGTTTACAATAGCATAAACACACCTGCTAAAAATCTGTTGTGGTGGGTACCGATGTCAAATCACTAGCCAATTTTGGCGGGTTACTTTTCACAAATTATGTTCACTTACTAATTTCTTGAGAAAATTCATGCAAGCCAAGTCTGTGCAAATGAACTCGTGAGACATCAGGACATTACAGAGTATACTGCAAAAACAAAAAAAAATGTATATATTTATACTAACTATATTTCAAATAATTAGTCAATATCACACACAGAGTAGCCTTTTTTATTTTCTTAAAAAAATCAGCATGGTTACAAAAATGTGAGACTGATTTTCTACAACAGTTCAATAAGTTAATATCAAGAAACATACTTTTTACACAGCACATTGGCTGTTTTTATACTGTTTTGCGTCTCTGAGCAACATGACAGTGTTTCGTTCCTGAATGAATCAACCTTTTAAACGATTCAGTTCAATCGCAATGACTCACTCATTAACAGTGTCTTTCTGCCACCTACTGGCGGTTTTCAGATATCAGTATTCAATGTTTTAAGTTTAAAGTATCAAAACATTATGTATGCATTTGGTTAAAGCATTCCATGTCCCTCTAAGCTGCATTAACGTGGAAATACATAAATGCCACTTCATATGCAACTTCTGCAAAGATGAATTTTGTTGATAGTGATTTCATGTTTAGTAACACCCTAAATGTATTATTATTAGGGCTGTCAAACGATTAATTGCGTTCAAAATAAAAGTTTATGTTTACATAATATATGTGTTTACTTTGTATATTTATTATGTACATATAAATACACACACATACATGTATATATTAAAACCGAATATTTATATGTATATGCATTTATACCCATATACAATTTAGATTCTAAATAAATATAAATATTTTAGATATAAATCTAAAATAGTTTTCATTAATATATACATGCATATGTGTGTATTTATATATACATAATAAATATACACAGTACACAAATATATAGTATGTAAACATAAACTTTTATTTTGGATGTGATTAATCGTAATTAATCGTTTGACAGCACTAATTATTATTATTATTATTGTTATTATTATTATTATTATTGACTGATTAAATGTAAGAATTTGACTCAAAAGATGATGCACACTTTAAAAAAAAATGGCTTTATAAAAGTAAAAATGGCCATAAAGGTAAAAATCCATTTAAATGTATTGGAAAAGAGTAATTTCTATCACTGCTTTGAACTCAACACACAGAATATGAAGAATGTCAAAAACTTTAGGAGTCGGCTATAGCCTACAATGACACACTTTGCAAAATGTTGCCTAATTATCTTTAGCGATAAAATCCCAATATTGTATGTCAATATTGCACACAGTAGACAGCTTCAAGCTGTTGGCTTATTCTTGTTTATATATATATATATATATATATATATATATATATATATTTATTTACTTTTTGGCTAGAAGTTGTTATGAGTGGCCAGTTACTTAAAAATTTTGAAGTAAAATATATTGGCTGGTGAGTGAAAAAGATTTCAGTCCCTGCCTGTAACAGTCAGAAAGAAAGCATGAAGCATGTTGGAAACTAGGAACCTGCTTTAACTCATTGTGTAAACATACATATACATTTATATGAAAACAATGTGTGTGCAATATATACTCAACCTAGGAAGACATCTGTGCATCTGGAAGACCTATTGCATTCACTAAAAAGAGCAGATTTGCACAGTAAAGTTTCTGCAGCAATAGTAAGAGTTCTAAAAGTTAGTTTTATTGTCATTTTCCTATGCAGAACAGGGAGTAAAACAAAATGCAGTTTCACAGGAAACCTTAGTGCAGATTTAACATTAAGAAACATTATTTACATTTATTGTATACATTTACAACATATGAAATAAAGCACAATGTTACACAATACAAAGACAAGAACAATAAATAATAAAAGTGTTGGATTTAGCGAAATCTCTCATTTTGTGTTCCACATAAAGAATCTTAAATGTTTTGATCCCTGTTAGAAATTACAGTATAATTTAGGTTTATAAATGTGTTAATTTCTTGATGTCTTTTCCAGACTCACTGTTATGGCTGATCTGCATGTGTTTGTAGTCTCTGTGTTTGGGTTATTCTGGGCTGGAAACTTCATAAAGAAGGTATTACAGACAATAGCAAGAGGAAGGAAGGCAACAACAACTCTGAGAAATTTAATCTCAGCTGCCATCTGAAAGTTTAGATTAAGTCTCAGTGTTTCTGATGTTGACACAGAACTGAACATTTACTGACATCATGATCCTGAACTGTGATCTTTGTGATCTTGAGACTCAAACATCAATCCACAGCTGTTTCGTATAATGTTGAAAATATAACACTGATTTCTCTTTCTGTTGATCTTGAATGAGTCTCTGTATAATTTGTACTGCTGAAGCTGGTTTACAGCTAGAATTCGTTATAAAAGCAAATCTATTACATGAACACAAAGAAGTAGTGCAATGGCAGTTAAACATCCTTCATATATTTACAGCTATTTACAAAACCAAGCAAATATACACAAAATAACGGCCTCAGTAACAAATGAAGAATGAAATGCAGCTCTTATCTTAAATTTCAGAGAAAAACACTCTTCAGAAGCTTTTGACTGACTGTTGATTATTTTTGTGTAACCACTGAATCCGGCTTGTCTTGGTCTTGTTTGTCCATTAGTGGTTTCATCTCATGTGATTCTGCTGTGTCCTGGTTCTGGTTTGATCCACCGGCTGGAGTTTCATCAGAAGCTGCTGCTGCATTCTGGGTTCACAATGAGACATATTTTAACACGTGTTTTCATCAACGCTGTTTCTCCTGATCAGTGTTCGGGGTAACGCATTACAGGTAACGTGAGTTACATAATCAGATTACTTTTTCAAAGCTTTACTTTTTAATCGAAAATAAACAATCAGAGTTATTTTTTTCAAATAAGTAATACGTTATTTTTTTCCCCCATTTATTGATTGAATAGCTCTCCTGTCCCCATGTTAGGAGAAATCGTGAGTAAGATGTTACTTTAGTTCTAGAATAAATGTGAACATGCTTTAAAAACAGATTCATTATTCCTCAAAATGAATAAAAACTGTGAAATCCAACTCGGAATATGACACAAACCTGCAATAATTAAATATGTTAAATAATACAAATATCCTTTATGTGTTTAATCCCATTTTATTAACTACTGTCTTTGCTGCTAACCTTTGATGATCTATTTATTTATTTATTTATTTATTGTCTTTTTTACGCCATGCCAGCACCAGGGCTCTTTGATGATCTAATTCAACCATACTAAAAAAAAATTATAATAAATACTCAAGATAAACTAACATTTCTTTTCTTTTTTTTTTATTGCTGAAGAGTGTTGAACTTTCTTCTTCTGCGGTCTACTGTACAGACCTGAATTTACTTTTCTCTAAGCCTGAGGCTTTTGGTGTGAAAGGGCTTTTACATTTGACAAAAATATAACTTTTTTATATTAAAAACAAACAAGCAAGCCCTGCCCAGATTTAAAAAGTAACGCACAAGTAATCTGTTACATTTTTAGGGAGTAACACAATATTGCAATGCATTACTTTTAAAAGTAACTTTTCCCAACGCTTTTCCCTCATATAAAACACTCAACAGTATAAAGTACAGTACTGCTGAGAGTGTTTGTGGACAGAGCAGATGATCAGGATGTTGCTGTTATTATACAGGTATTACAGATTCACTGTTCAATTACATGAACTGGTTTGTGTCAAATAAAGGAAACATGCAGAATCTGAGAAACACTGATCTACAAACATCTCTAACAGTGATTCTGACACTAACCTTAGATTCCTTTTTCTTTGATCTGGCAGCGGCTGCTGCAGCTCGACGAGACTTTATTGCCTTCTGTGTTCAGAAAAGACAATTCATTTACACACACATCTTCACTAAATGTTTTTGGGTCAAAGACATTAAGATGTCCACGTCAAAATAACTAAATAAAAAAGTGATTTTATGTCCATAGAAAGCACATTAAATGTCTATAAAGTGTCTATTTTAAGTTTTCAAATATGTTTTTGGAGAATAAAATGTCAACATTTGTCTGAAATAATGTTAAATTGTCCTTCAAAAACAATATTTATGTAAAAATTCAAACAGCATGTTTATTCTGACTTGGACATATTAAAATATATCAAAGAATAAGGGAGCATATTACATTCTTATTGTTTTTTAAATTAGTAAAAAAAAAAAAAAAAAAAAAAAAATCTCACTGACAAATGGGCAAAACCTAGTGACAATTTTAAAAATGTAGAATTACTAATTAGTATTTGGAGTTAAAATAATTGCTATTTTATATGTCATAAATTGATTTTTTGTTGTAAATATGCCTGACAAGATTGTTACACTGAATGACATTTTAGTGGGTGTCTTCTGTAAATTAGGGAAAAATGTATGACATTTATTTTTTGCTCAAAAAACAAAAATGCAATTCAGTTAAACAATTTTTCTTTTTTTTTCTTTTTTTGAAAAACAAATTAAAGCATTATTACACATTGTTTTTATGCATAAACCTCGTTTTTGTCTTTGACCCATTTCTAGACAGTTATTTAAAAGTGCAGTTGGTAATTTTATCCACATTGTTTTATAGAAACAGCACATTTGCTCAATTTATCTCAGAAACTCCTCGACAGAGCTGCACAAAGTACTTTTTATTTATATAAATTGTACTTAATTTTACTCACTGAAATGCCCAAGTATCTAGCCATTTCCTTGCAAATGTAATTGAGTAAAATCACAAGTATTTTATTTCAATAAAACTCACCCAAAAAAACATTAATTTACCAAGTGCACCTTCAACTGCAGGTGAATGAATCAAATTTAGTTTAAGATACTAACCTGACATGACTCCAGACATGGTGTGATCCCTGAGGAGGAAAACAGATTCACAGGATTAGCCTAGTGGAAAATAAATACACTAAAATATATTTAAAATACATTTATTTCATGCTAATTATACTATATTTACATATTTATGTACTTAATAAAAATACCCAGTAGTTGTTCTTTTGGTATACTAAACTGGCTAAATTGGAACAACTAATTTTGTATTTAATGCACTTTAATTGTGCAGAAATAGTGCTTAAGTCCAAATTAAGATATACTGAAGTATATTTGATTGTGCTGAAGTGGAACTAATGTAAGTATACTTCAGGTACACTTTAAATATATTGCATTCAAAGACCAAAATTGTACAGAGATCATGCAACCCTTAGTGATATTAAAACATATTTTACAAAAGTTAATTGTGCAAAAAAAAAAAATAATCCAAATAAAGTTTAATTACAATTTTTATATCAGTAAGTCTTAAACAATATGTCAGTAAACTTATATATAAATATAAGTTTAATATAAATTTATTTTAAAAATATGACTTTTTTACTAGGGTACTTAGATGCTGATCAGATTCAAACACATAAGTCTGTATAAGAGACAAGTTAATTAAAATAAACCTTCAAATATCAGTTTAGATACTTATGAATGAATGTAATGGTGTGTTGAGTGTTGAAGATGAAGAGCTTCAGTTTAGTTTAGAAATGACTGAACAATCAGCATCATGAGAAAATGAGTCACAATCATTATTAAAACAGAAGAAATATCTCTAGGAAACGATAGTTGATACTAAAAAGTAGTAAAACTGATTACATTTACTGATCTTAAAGATCATATTTTTACATGAAAATAAAAATCCCTTAAACATGAGATGAGAGACACCAAAAAGACACCTGGAGTGAATGTGATAAATGTTGAGGTTATACTCACAGGGTTCAAATACCATTAAAACCATCAGAAATAAAGTGAAGATGAATTCAGAGGAGAAGACAGTGATCCTCATGTCTCCCGTCACACCTTCACCATTAACTGAGGATGAAGATCAACAAGAGTGTTTATTTACAACAGACTCTGATATTCATGAAATGAGAATAATCTGATCCGAGTAACTTTGAGATGAAGCTGATTTCTGCCTCACATTGAGATTTTACCACTCAGTTCAGATTCAGATGCTGTATTACTTTATAAGTATATACTTTATATACAGATATATGAGTGTAATTGTATAGTGTGTGATGTTGAAGTATTCGCTCACCTGTTTTCAGGATCAGTTCAATCATCAGAGCAACAGAGTTCAATAAAACAACACCCACTGATCCAAACACATACACAGGAACAAGAGGAGGAAGAACTGAAACATCAAATCATACAGTTTAATATCATCACCATTAGATCAAATTAAACCACATTAACCACCACAACAGAGAAAAAACACAACTAATGAAAGCATTTGATCTCCACATCTTTATAAACTTGAGTCTTAGTCTGTTTGGAGTTTGATTTAAGGCCTTCATTCTTCTAAATATTATAATAATCATAATTTCTCTAAATATTAACATGGTAGACCTATTTCAGGAAACTCCTCTAACACACTTGCTCTCTATTTTATTTCTGTGTTATTTTCTGTTTTATTTGTATTTATTTATTAATAATCTCGTCTCTCACGCATTCGTCTCTATTTTATTTCTGTGTTATTTTCTTGTTTTATTTGTGTTTATTTATTAATAATCTCGTCTCTAACGCATTCATCTCTATTTTATTTCTGTGTTATTTTCTGTTTTATTTGTATTTATTTATTAATAATCTCGTCTCTAACGCATTCGTCTCTATTTTATTTCTGTGTTATTTTCTGTTTTATTTGTATTTATTTATTAATAATCTCGTCTCTAACGCATTCATCTCTATTTTATTTCTGTGTTATTTTCTGTTTAATTTGTATTTATTTATTAATAATCTCGTCTGTAACGCATTCGTCTATTTTATTTCTGTGTTATTTTCTGTTTTATTTGTATTTATTTATTAATAATCTCGTCTCTCACGCATTCGTCTCTATTTTATTTCTGTGTTATTTTCTTGTTTTATTTGTGTTTATTTATTAATAATCTCGTCTCTCACGCATTCATCTCTATTTTATTTCTGTGTTATTTTCTGTTTTATTTGTATTTATTTATTAATAATCTCGTCTCTCACGCATTCATCTCTATTTTATTTCTGTGTTATTTTCTGTTTTATTTGTATTTATTTATTAATAATCTCGTCTCTCACGCATTCGTCTCTATTTTATTTCTGTGTTATTTTCTTGTTTTATTTGTGTTTATTTATTAATAATCTCGTCTCTAACGCATTCATCTCTATTTTATTTCTGTGTTATTTTCTGTTTTATTTGTATTTATTTATTAATAATCTCGTCTCTAACGCATTCGTCTCTATTTTATTTCTGTGTTATTTTCTGTTTTATTTGTATTTATTTATTAATAATCTCGTCTCTAACGCATTCATCTCTATTTTATTTCTGTGTTATTTTCTGTTTAATTTGTATTTATTTATTAATAATCTCGTCTGTAACGCATTCGTCTATTTTATTTCTGTGTTATTTTCTGTTTTATTTGTATTTATTTATTAATAATCTCGTCTCTCACGCATTCGTCTCTATTTTATTTCTGTGTTATTTTCTTGTTTTATTTGTGTTTATTTATTAATAATCTCGTCTCTCACGCATTCATCTCTATTTTATTTCTGTGTTATTTTCTGTTTTATTTGTATTTATTTATTAATAATCTCGTCTCTCACGCATTCATCTCTATTTTATTTCTGTGTTATTTTCTGTTTTATTTGTATTTATTTATTAATAATCTCGTCTCTCACGCATTCGTCTCTATTTTATTTCTGTGTTATTTTCTTGTTTTATTTGTGTTTATTTATTAATAATCTCGTCTCTAACGCATTCATCTCTATTTTATTTCTGTGTTATTTTCTTGTTTTATTTGTATTTATTTATTAATAATCTCGTCTCTAACGCATTCATCTCTATTTTATTTCTGTGTTATTTTCTGTTTTATTTGTATTTATTTATTAATAATCTCGTCTCTAACGCATTCGTCTCTATTTTATTTCTGTGTTATTTTCTGTTTTATTTGTATTTATTTATTAATAATCTCGTCTCTAACGCATTCATCTCTATTTTATTTCTGTGTTATTTTCTGTTTTATTTGTATTTATTTATTAATAATCTCGTCTCTCTAACGCATTCGTCTCTATTTTATTTCTGTGTTATTTTCTGTTTTATTTGTATTTATTTATTAATAATCTCGTCTCTCACGCATTCGTCTCTATTTTATTTCTGTGTTATTTTCTTGTTTTATTTGTGTTTATTTATTAATAATCTCATCTCTAACACATTCATCTCTATTTTATTTCTGTGTTATTTTCTTGTTTTATTTGTATTTATTTATTAATAATCTCGTCTCTCTAACGCATTCATCTCTATTTTATTTCTGTGTTATTTTCTGTTTTATTTGTATTTATTTATTAATAATCTCGTCTCTCTAACGCATTCGTCTCTATTTTATTTCTGTGTTATTTTCTTGTTTTATTTGTATTTATTTATTAATAATCTCGTCTCTGACGCATTCATCTCTATTTTATTTCTTTATTATTATTATTATTATTATTATTATTACTATTTTGTTCGTTTGTTTTGTTTTGTTTTACTTCCGTTGTCCTCATTTGTAAGTCGTTTTGAGTAAAAGGATCTGCTAAATGCCTAAATGTAAATGAAGCACTAAATCTGCTTTGGATGTTAATAATATACTAAAAGTGATGAGACAGTTATTAATGAATCAAAGCTCATCACAAGCAGCTTTTGAACAAACTGTTTAGAAACATCATCATGTAAAACACACAACATCAAAATAATGTAATTAATATTAAAAACATAAGATGTAACAAAGTCCTAATGCTTATAAGGAAGAAAAAAAGTTTTTCCCTGTTTATAGTAAGGTAAATTCCTGTTAAGCACTTAACAGTTTTTTACTGTACCATATTTACATTTACATTTATTCATTTAGCAGAAACTTTTATCCAAAGTGACTTACAAATGAGGACAATGGAAGCAATCAAATCAACAAAAGAGTAATGATATCTAAGTGCTATAACAAGTGTCAGTTAGCCTAACGCAGTATGTAGCATTTTAATTTATAAAATGAATAAAAAGAAAACAGATATAAAAGATAGAACATATTAAGCTAGTGAGCTAGTTTTAAAGAATAGAACTAGAAAAGAGGGTGCTAGAGTTCAAGGGTCAAATAAAGATGGAATAGATGTGTTTTTAGCTGATTCTTGAAGATGGCTAAGGACTCAGCTGCTCGGATTGAATTGGGTCATTAAACATAAAACATAGCCATAAAACATACAATGATGGTAATGTTTTACAGTGTAGAGACTCAATGTCTGTTTAGAGGAGTGAAGAGAATAAACTAGAGTTGATAGTACATCATCAGTGAGAAGATGATCAGAGCAGATCATTAATACTGTACCCCATTGAAATGATTGTGTGAAGTTGAGCACTGCCCAGAATAACTGAAGAAATGCAATCATACAGGCCCATCCCACACGATCTGAACATCAACAAACACATCATCATCATCATCATCATCATCAGCTTCATCATCATCATCATCTTCATCACAGTAACAGTTTCTTACAAGTGTTCATTTACTGACAAACAAACAGTTCACTTCAGCACAAGTATAAGATACACTAGAAAAATGTTTAGTTTCTGATATAATTTGATATTATCGTACCCTTTTCATTCTCCAGAGCGATGATGTAGAAATAGACCATGACAGCATTGATCAGTATCATGAGAGTTAAATACACTGATCTCCTGACCGCAGGTGAACCTGAAAAACACATTTAATATCATTAAAAACTGCAGATCTGTGTTTGACACTGACTGAATACAAACTACTCTTTAAAATGAAGACCATACATTAAACATAATATAGAAACATCTCACAAATGTTCAAAACAACTGAACACAGATTATTATGTCTAAATATTATATTATATAAGTATTTCTGCTCTCATTTAACCCTCACTCCACATCTGTGAAGATGATAAATTCATCATGACTAATAGAGAGCATTAATTAATTATATGTTGATCACATTTTGATGAGTTATTAGTGTTTATATCAGAGATCAGATCATAATTCATCAAACACTTACAGCCCATCCGTTCCCCACATGTAAGATCCCAGTTGTAATTGGTGACTGTGAAAAACACTGGTAAAATTGCAACAACAAAGAATCCTGCAAACAGATGGGAGATTATATTAATGCAGAAACTGAGATTCACTGACAGACACAGAAACACATTCACATTTGATATCTATAAATCACTCTATAAGTCATTAACTTATTATATCCATCACTCATCATAGCTACATGATGAGATTCACTTCTGCTGTAAAGATGACACTGGTTTTATTTTCAGCACCTTAAATCATGAGCGGGGAATATATTGTAGTCCACTGAACTAAAGGAGGGCTAGGAGCACAACAAAATAATATAATTACTAACTAAACATATTATTATTATTAATATCATATGCAGGAGATATTATGGGCTGCCATCTTTTGATTTCAGCTTGGAGTGAAAATTCCCACAGCAGTCCCTGCTTTCTTCCCCCTGATTTTTTTTTTTTTTTTTTTTGTACATTTTACAGTTAAATTCATCTATCTGGTGCACTATAAGTGTTCAAAATTAGGAGTTTCAATACAGGTTCAGTGTGCAAACTAAAAGAAAAAAAATCTAGTGAATTGACTTGTGATATAGTGTCTCAGTCTAAATTACACTCACACAGGTGAATTTAGAAACAAAACAAATCAGAATATAATGAGGATACTAATTTAATATTATTATTCCTGCGACAGTAATATTGGAAAACAATTTTGCAAAATGAATGAAAATTAATATTTCACAGGTATATTAATTTCCCTTATTCTACAGTAGCGATATTACAATATTTTGTCCTAATTTCTACACTTGCAAGCAGGGCCTAAAACGTTTTGCCACATCTGCCATTTTAATCATAATACAAACAACAATTTCTGGTGATTTGAGAAAATTTACCAGCCATAAATATTTTATTCATGGCCATGAAACTGTTTAGCAGTTGCTGCTACTACAACAACTAAACATATTTAATAATAATAATAATATGCATAAAATTATGTAAAATAACTGTTGCAGTGCTGCAAAACTATAAACTTTTTACCACAACAAGAACAGAAGTGCGCAAATAGCCCTTCCTTGATAATCACTAAAAAGGTGTCACTTATATCAGTTCATCGCTATCTCACAAAGTTCCTTTATAATCAATGAACCTCTTATTTATTTAGGACTGACAAGTATGTAGGAGAAACAAAAAATCAGCCATTTAGAGGCGAGTGAATTTAGACTAACTTAAAGGATTAGTTCACTTTCAGCACAAAAATGTACAGATAATGTACTTTTGTCTTCAACTTCAAAATCATCCTACATCCTGTTTTAAATTTTTTTGATCTTCTTTGTATGTTCACTTTGTAAACACTGGGTTGGTATTTCTGCAGCACTGTAGGATGATTTTGAAGTTGAAGATGAAAACGAGTTTTTCTACATCCCCTAACTGTATTGACCTGGATCACACAGACTTAGTGCTGTCAAACGATTAATCGCATCCAAATTAAAAGTTTATGTTTACATACTATATGTCTGTGTACTGTGTATATTTACTATGTAACACACATGCATGTATATATTAAGGAAATATATTTTAGATTTATATCTAAAATATTTATATTTATTTATAATCTAAATTGTATACAGGTGTAAATATATATATACATATTATATATATATATATATATATATATATATATATATATATATATATATATATACATACATATACACACACATGTATGTGTGTGTATTTATATGTACATAATAAATATACAGAGTAAACACACATATAGTATGTAAACAAACTTTTATTTTGGATGCGATTAATCACGATTAATCGTTTGACAGCCCTACACAGACTACACATGCACATCACAGAGACTAAACAAGACGAGCATTTTAGGTTGAAAAAAGTATATAAATTGTCAATTTGTTTCTAAAATAACTGATCGTTTCGCTAGATAAGACCCTTCTTCCTCATCTGGGATCGTTAGAGCACTTTGAGGATAATTTTTAAACTGCATTTTGTAAGTTGAAACTTGGGGGCACCATAGAAGTCCACTTATATGGAGAGAAATCCTGAAATGTTTTCCTCAAAAAAAAAAAAAACTGACCGATGAAAGAAAGACATGAACATCTTGGATGACAAGAGGGTGAGTACGTTAAAGTTATCTGTACATTTTTGTTCTGAAAGTGAACTAATCCTTTAAATGCAATGGCCAATCATAGATGTTCAAGAAAAAAACATGTATGCACTAATCTATAATAATATTAATAATAATAATAAATAATATTATATAGATCAGTGCTGCTATGTCTGTGATTGCTTAAAATGCTCAGAGCTATGAAAACACGTTGTAAATTGAATCGTTAGGCATTTTCCAAAGCGCAAACACAAATGCACTGCAACCTTTACCAAATCTGTTTTGCCAATGTCTGTTAACTATTAGTTAATAGTTTTAACTGAGGGTGTTTTTGACTGCGTGAAAAAATGGATGTGTGGCATGAGAAAAGCGTTAATTGTGTGAGTCTTACACTCCAGGGGTGTATTCCATAAAGCATTGTTAACTTACCATCTGCTAAGCCCTGAACTCTCGGCTGATTAACCCAAACCTTGCTTATTCAAGGTATGCTGCTTCCAAAAACACATTCATCAACTTCAACAAAGACAATTCCTGGTTAACACGCAAGACATCCTCAACAGAACAGAGCAACGAATCGACGAGTCACTATAAAAACAGCCGCTAAGTTAAAGCGTGCTATCATACTGCTTCTTTCTTCTTCTTCTGTTCAAAGGTCATTTACGTACTTGGTGCATATCGCCACCTAATTGGTGCTTGTGCAATCTTTTTTTTAATGTTCTAGAATGTTCCAAAACCATGCCTTGATAAGCACTGTATTTCTTTATACTTGAGTCCAAGTTCAAAATAAAACTCTATGAACAGTTCAATTGTGAACGTACATAGCTCCATGAACCACTACAAGCTGTAAAGCAAACGGGAAGTCTTTGTTCTAACTTACAAAAAGAATAATAAAAATCCTCCCATCCTGATTTTTTTTAACTGTGATTTTTTTTTCCCACCACCATGTCCTTTTAGGGGCTCGGTAATCAATATTGTGGTAATCAAATGAACTCGTCTGTATCTCAGTTACATTCAGAGGGCTGTTTCAAAAAAGTGTGCTAAGAAAAGTGGGCAATTCAGTGTAAATACTGATTTAAAATAACCAAATGACAGAGTAAGTTCTTTGTTCCAGGTTCAATGAGTCAAGATAATTTGATGTGCAGGCTTATTCTTAAGCAGCTCTTCAATCATGGATCAAATTGACCCACCAAACAGCGAATATGTTGTGTTTTCCCCAGTGCATAACGGACATGACACTGTTATATTCTTTATCTGTAATTGTTAGAAAATCATGCAAATAAATTCATTTTGTCGTCAGGAGTGGGCACATGAACAGGCGCTGCTGCAGGCATGAACGTTAATTGAATGCAACAGAATAATAGCACAATAATTTTGATTAATATACATTTTGCTAAAATATTTATTGTTGGACATTAAATGTGACACATGTACAATTTTTAATCTACATGTGTGTATTTTTTGATAGCAGTAACTGTAAATCAAATGTAAGCTGCTAATACAGCCCTGATTACTAACTCAAATGAGCTAATGTGTATTCCTCTTACCAGTTAAAATGTAGTCTGTTTTCTATTATTTATTTGATTTTAACTTTTTCATTTAGTGTTTTCAACACTTTAATGCCCTAAACAGCAATTTTAGATTGTAATGTTTTAATGGCCTAGTAATAACCATATAGGTACAGTCATAAAACCAGAGAGAAAGGCTGCATGACTAGAAACTGCTGAATGTGAAAGTAACAACTATGTTCAAATGTTTTCATATATCTTAAAACAAATTGTATTAATTTAACAAGCACATCTGTCTTCAATTAATTCATTATCTCTGGGTATTTATTAAGTTACTTCATTTGTTTCAGTCCAGTATTGTTCATGGTTCAATTGCACGCATCAACTTTATTGTAGTATTAAACTGTCTCCTTCATCAGCTTTTGAAATAAGTGCTATGCTTTTCAAAGATATTTTAATATTTAATATTTAAATATGTTATAAAAAAATGTAAATCCATCTTCTTCTATCCTCTCTACTGGATATAAAGTGTAATCAATCAATCAATAAATCAATCAATCAGATCAATATATTTTAATTGGTTTGTATGAATGAAAAATGAATCATGTTTAAAAATTAATGTTTTTTTGCACTATTACTCATGAATGTAAGAAGTTTATAAATAGTTCAGAAGCAGCAGTGGAGCAGCAGAAGAGGTCAGCAGTTTGTGTTTTGTTTCTTTACTCATTAGATTTTAGCACGGTTGTCATTGCTAGACCACTTTTTTTGCTTACTGTGTTTACCGTAGTAGACACCTGCTCAAGTCGTGTTGGTTCTTGTGCATATCACATGGCTTTTCAGTTTTGGTTTGCTAAGTAGTAAGGCCTCAATTTTGAATTTAATTACAAGGAATCAGGCGAGTATGTACTGTTTCTCTTTTGTTGGTTTGATTGCTTCTATTGTTCTCCTCATTTGTAAGTCGCTTTGGATAAAAGCATCTGATAAATGATTAAATGTAAATGTAGAAATGTAAACTCACCTCCTCTAGCAGATCCAAAGGCATAAAACAGGAGGACGAATTGTAGTGAAGGCAGAACATCTAAGCTTATAGTAGCCAGAATATCGAATATAGTACTGATCCGCTGACTTAATTTCCCAATTATTTTATCCAACACTGTATAAGAAAAAAACAAATTAATTAATTGATCCAAATGTTTGATATGATTTTGAATTAATGGCATGCTAAATAAAAGTAAACTAACTTCACTAATTTATGTTTTAATTTGGAAAAAACAATGCGCACACAATCATTCACTCAATCATTTTCCCCTTGAAAACTATACAAACATACAAATATCATATCATATACTCTCAAAATCAACACAGAAGAAAGAAAGAAGAATAAAGAAAGACTCAATGTTTATAGACCTCATGTCCACTTAATATTACACACATTAAAAGCATTATGCAGACATTATGACAAAACACATACACTCAGTTTATCTGCTGTCTGAAAGCAACACATGTAAACACACACAAGTGAATGTGCTGGGGCCCGTTTCAATAAGGAGGTTCAACCAACTCTGAGTTTAAACTCTGAATTGACTTACCCTGACATGGGAAATAAGTTTTCGGTTTCAGGACAGCTGAACTGAATTAGTTCAATCCAATCTGAGTAGGTTGACTGAGTTTAGCACATGCTAATATTAAAATCCAACATGAAAAAGAATAAATGTTGCATTTATAGGAAATAAGTAAATTTAACAGCTGTGGTGGTGGTTACGGCATATATCTCCAACTACATTTTCATCTGCCATCCTTCCATTTCATACAGTAATCAGCTTCATTTTCGATGGGTTTGTGCACAAAAATCCTCAGAAAGAACCTGAGAGCGAGGCACACTTTCTTTACAGCTCTGCATACAATGGCTGTAATAATGTGCTCTGACTACCATTTAAAAATGGCACAGCTGAAAAAATTACACATGGATATGGAGGGAAAAAAAATCAAAATAATCATAAACTATAATAATGAAATAATCCTATGTATAAAAGAACATGCCGTCTTTGTCACTTTGACAGTGTCTACATGATGAAAATGTGTGCAATAAATGAATGCACCTAAAAATGCTTTTCTTACTTAGTGTTATTGTAAAAAAAAAATATTCTTAATTCTTAAGATTCTTAATAAGAAATTTCTACATAAGAAAAATTACATAAGGTATTTATTTAATCTTTTATGTGTATTTTTCTTATTTTGTGTATTATCTGGCAATGGGCTAAGAAAAATATTTCCATTTGCATTAAGATTAATTTTCAGGTTTTAAGTAAAATACACTTAATTTAGATTCCAAAATACTAAGAAAAGCATTTTTGCAGCGTGAAAGAATCACTGAGGTATATAAAAATTGCTTACGCTTTAAAAAGGGGTTAGATTTACAGTAACTATCTCTGAGTATAAGTTACCTCTCTTTCAGAAACAGGCTTGACTTACCCTGCTTTCTCAGGTTTGATAACCTCCCCTTATGAAACTGAAAACCCAGTGTTTCCCTCATTTCAGGGTTAACATACTCAGAGTTTTCACTTAACCTCATTTCTGAAATGGGCCCCTGAAGCTCAATTTAGTATGAAATATGGCTGTGTAAATAATATATAAATAATAAGTATTGTCATTGTTGTTGTTGTCAATTTTGGCCCGTGAGATCCATTTTCCTGCAGAGTTTAGCTCCAACCTTGATCAAACTCACCTGCCTGGTACTTTCTAGTGATCCTAAAGACCTTGATTAACTTGTTCAGGTGTGTTTGATTAGGGTTGGAGCTGAACTCTGCTGGGAAATGGATCTCATGGGCCAGATTTGTGAACCTCTGCTGTAAGTCAGAGCAGCTGTGGCCTAATGGTTAGAGTGTCGGACTTGTAACCAGAAGGTTGTGGGTTTGAGTCTCAGGGGCTGGTTACACGGCAATGTTTTCTGGAAAAAACGTAATACAATGGTTTTGGCAGTTTTCACAGATATGTGTAAACACAAATTGTTTTGAAAACATTGTTGTGTATATGTGAAACTTTTTAAACTTTCACTTAAATGAACATGATTTATCAATCCGGTCATTATGTGAAATTTATGTGAAAATGTATTCTGGTTATAAATCCCCAGCTGAGTTGAGATGACGTGATGGAAATAATATAATTGCAGGAGAACAACTGAACCATTCACACTACTGACTGTTGTGCTCTGTCTTGTGCTGTTTCTTTGAGGAAGAAATTAATAAAAAAGCAGTATTTACTTATTTATTTAAAGTAAGTAGTTTCACAGAATTAATTTATGTACAGTTTAGACATATATTATTAGTTGAACTTATTATTATATATAACTTTGTATTATATATTAAGGCTGAGGGTAAGAGAGTAAATGATGACATAATTTTTGGGGGGTGAACTATCCCTTTAATGTTGTTCAATGATTCAATGATTTAAAGCCCCATTCATAAAATGAGCTGTTTACTGAATTCCTGAATGAATCAGCAATTTGAATGAATTGAATGAAAGACATTTTCATGAAATACTACTACTATTACTAACAAAAACATTAAAGGGATAGTTCACCTCCCAAAAAATTTGATTCTGTCATCATTTACTCACCCTCATGTCGTTTTAAACCTTTCTTTTGTGGAACATAAAAGAAGGTATTTTGAAGACTGCTGGTAACAAAGCTGTTTTGGTTACCAATGACTTTCATTATATGAACAAAAAATACTGAGCTGTTTCTTAAATTATCTTCTTTTATGTTCCATAGTTTAGTTTAGGCCACTGCAGCCTAAATTATTACGTGTAATAAATTTGTATGTTGAATCAAATAAAAATATTTCTTTCTAAAGCTACAATTATTATACTATTATTCTTATAGATAGTATACATATGAAATAAATTCACCTTGTCTAATGGAAATGCTTTAATTAACTGATGAATCAGGGGTCCATTATTTGTACGTGGATTACTCATTTCGACATGATCCAGGATTGTTTGGTTCTTCGAAGCTCATCCTGACTATTTAAAACACACATCTCTGTTCTTCTTGATAATTACATTTGTGACTTAATGAATCAAAACATAAATTGTGTTTTGTAAACACAAATGTAATATTACAAATAACTACTGATTAAGGATAGAAGAGTATTTGATGTCTGTTGACTTACATAGTACCACTGTCACACAGGATACATGTTTTAAGCCACTCAGTATGCATTATGATGGTTTTATATACACTACTAGTCAAATGTTTTTGAACAGTAAGATTTTTAATGTTTTTTAAAGAAGTCTCTTCTGCTCACCAAGCCTGCATTTATTTTATACAAAGCACAGCAAAAGCAGTAATGTTGTGAAACATTTTATTATTTCAAATAACTGCTTTCTGTTTGAATATATATTAAATAATGGGGGGATAACACTGCATCTTTTTAACTGAAGATGACACTGAAAGTCTGTCCCAGCCACTGCTAAAATAAATAAATAATACATAAAAAATAATATTGTAACAAAAATAATTTGAAAATTATTTTGTAAAAAAAATAAATATTGCATGATCTATAATAATAGACACGGCCAATTTTACTCATTGAGAGATTAATTTGTGAAGGAATAATTGCCTCATAGTTTCAGTGCAGTCATACACACATTAGGTTCAGTTTGTCATGATGATTCATGCATTAATCTGATCAGTGAGCTTTAATGCAGGTGGATTTGATGAATCACAGTCACTTCTCAAATCTAAAAATGCTTTTTTGATGCACAGTTAATCTAAACACAGTCAGTTATATCTTAAGATGGATCTAATGGATTAAGAAACTTTAATTATATAACGTATAACAAATCCCCTTCAGAATTAAATTAATTACTAATTACAATACTTTAATACAGAAAAATGTTAACTGTGTATAAATATTAGAAATGTAAAAAAAAAAAAAAAAAAAAAAAAAAAAAAAAAAAAAAAATACTTGGGAATAATTATAATTAAAAAAAATGGTAACACTTTTTTATGTATTATAACTTATGTAATGTAATGTAGTTTTTCTTGTTAGGCTGTTTTCTTGATATGATGCCATTATGTTGCTGTTTCACTGCTAGCCAATCGCTGCATTGCTGATCATGGTTTTGAGTATCACTATATCTGCCCTTTAGAGTCCCACTATACATTAAGTGGCCTTAACTATTATGCACTTACTGTACATCAAAAATAAGTACAATGTGCTTACTGTGTTCATATTGTATTTCAAAACACTTTTGCTGCTATTGAGGTGGGATAAAAAGTAACATTAGGGGCACGTTTGGTGATATGAGTGGGTTAAGGTGTAAGGGATGGGTCAACAGTGTAATTATACATGGAATTACAGGAAATTAATTACAGATGTAATTACATGCAGGTATTTTAAAATATAAGTACAATGCAATTACAATACAAGTGCACTGTAATAAAGGATTAATTCAAATGTAAGTATATAATAGTTAAGGCCATTTAATATAAAGTGGGACCTGAACATGACAACACAAAGTAATCTCAGACAAATCTGCAAACCTGTGAAGAACCAAATTATCCATTGATCAGTTATCAGGATTAAAAGATCTGGCATATGTCAAATCATCTATGTATCATCAAATCATGTATTAGACAAAGTATAAAGAACGGACCCTGGGTCTGATATGTTTTTTTTTATATTTTGCGCCTTTAACAAACACCATTATTCTGGTAAATGATAATTTCACAGTACAAACACCTCACTGACTCTTGATGGAAAGAAATACTTACAGAAAATAATATAGAAGAGGTTGAACAGAAGCACAAACACAAAGAGGACTATCATCATGACACCTTCAAATCCGGCGTAACTCAGACCTTTGTCCCAGGCAGTTTTAAACAGGACTGGAATAAAGGAACAGATAAAAACCAGCAATTACTAATGAGATAAAAGGAAAAACCCTTTTCGGTGAACAGATACAACATTACAACACATTCTTTGAAATACAGAGTTCTGGCATGAAACTCTAGAATGCAGTCTGATGGGTCAGTCTGACAATGTAGCCAATGAGCTCACTGCTCAACATTCAAATACATGACTAGTGCTAGATGTAGCAGTGTGCAGCATGCTTCAGAAACCCTCCACCTTCCTCAACTCCACCTGTATAGATCTGCTACGAAGTGATTCACATATCAGCAGTTCAGCTGTTCCCATCTGATACTGACGCTGTGAACTTTGTGCTGATTATATGACCCCTGACGTGACCCCAAACACATCTTGAGATGTGATGTAGAAGTAGCTAGCAGCATGATGTTACAATTAATGTGATTTTATATATATATATATATATAATCAACCAGTGTAGCTGATAAGAGTAATAATATGTGTTGAGTCACATGGAGAGACACAGCACTACAACATGTGTAGAATATCTTATACTGACAAAAATACAACAGCAACACAAGACACTTCCAATAATAATGTCATGTTGTGTTTTGTTTTTAAGATTTCCTGCAGGATATTGAGAATATTACATAATTTAAATGTAATTATTGTTCAACAGTTAATGTGTATTTCAATGTGTTCATGAAAATGACTGTCCATTTACATTTGGATTTATTTACCTGAATAAAAAACTGCTGAGAAAACTATATATTCTGTTCTAAAACTATAATTTTGAATCCATGTTTTAATCTTGCCTGTAAAACAGAAAAGATGAAATAATTACATCCACATTCACTTACATCACCAACACAATGAAACACAAATTCCAATAAAGCACTGAATCCTCTTTAATGCTAAATTCATTCAGGTATTGACAGATTGTTTACTTCATGTGAAAACAATCTGGGTAGCCTATTATAATTCATGAAGTATGTTTTATCTAATAAACTATCAATAATGAATCACCTGTGAAGTTATTAACATATGGAGCCGTCCAGAGCAACATGAGAGGCCTCAGAAAATAAAGAGCACAACAAGAGACCGTCTCAAACAGAGACCCTGAAACAAACACCAGATATTACTGAACAACTAAACAAATATTTGAATGACAGATTATAATGCATTGATAATTAAACGGCACTGAAACACTGACCTTCAGAAACACCCCAGAGGACAAACGCTAGAAACATCAGAACATTTGGACAGAAAACGAGCAACATCTGAAGACGAAAGACTGTGTCTGGAAAAAAAAATAATAACACCTGCTAAGTGAATTAATAAATTACATTTTAATGAATATTTAATAATTGTTTAAACTATCAGTATGTCATTACGTCTTATATAAAACACAGATTTTTTTTCTTTCTGACAATTATATTTATAACTTAATGAATCACACTCAAAACTGTGTTGGAAACACAAATGTAATATTATAAATAACTAAACTACTGATCAAGGATAGAAGAGGTATTTTTCTTATCTGTTGACTTACCTAATAGTTTCAGTACCAAATTTATCTTGGTTGAAAATTGCCTGTGATTCTGAGATGAGCCACTGTGAGCTATACGTGTACATGTATATTGTCCTTCATCTTCAGCTTTCAGTTTGTCCAGACGGAGAGAGAAGTTTCCATCTTTAAGGTGCTCAGTAAAGAAATAAGCTCTGTCCTGATAGTCCTGCTGTTGTTTGTCTGCTCGACTCTCACCATCTTCATACAGATGAACAAAATCCTTTAAGTCTTTTTTTCTCCATTCAAGCTTCAAACCCTCCATTCTAGAGGGTTTATTTTTATAACAGGGCAAAACCATTGAAGATCCCAGATGAACAGGTGTGTGACAAGCAGGTTTTACAATGAATCCTGAAAAAAAAAAGCAAAAAGCGAGTCTTTTTTTTTTCATTAAAAAGCCCTAAATAATTGTTTCTACTTATGTTCGGGGTACACTGAAAAATAAAAGTCTTGTTGACTTGTGCTATGAAAACTGATTGAAATTCCCAGATGAAATATACTTTACTAAAACACCAAGACATGGTTTTCATGAAATTGAAAATTTCAACCAAATTTGTCAAGTTTTAGGCATTTTCACATGTGAGATCCAAATCAAATATAGCAGCACTAAAGACATCAAATGTTCATAAAGATTTTAAATGTTTTTTTTGTTTGTTTGTTTGTTTGTTTGTTTTTTTAACAACAAGACCTTTTCACTTATTTTCAGATCAAAAAACATTTGATTGTGTGTGAAGTTTCAGACAATTTGCCAGAAATAATTTACCCTAATGGAACAATGTCAATTATAAATAACGGAACCCTAAAGAAAGGTCAAAGGTCAGATGTAGAAAAAAAAATTGGAATATGATTTTACTCCTAAAAATATGTAAAAAGTAAAGGCCATTATTTTTTCAAGCTGTGAATTCACAATTACTCCCATAGAGGGATATTATGTAAAATTGCTAACACTTTAGAATCCTGTTCCGTCATTAATGAATAACTATACAAACAAATGACTAATGCACTATCAAAATGATAGTAACTAATATTAAATAACAATAAACTGTAATTAATGACTTGATTTAATTATGAAGTTATTAATGATTAATGACTGAGCTAATCAGTAACTGCTATTATATATATATATATATTCATATCTACCAGAGAACTACTATATACAAGTTTGTGAATGATGCAAAATGTTTTATTAACTCTAAAGTGAAGATCGTGGTAACGCACTAGTAATGACCCAAGATTAACCAAATACTTCAGAAAGGATTACAAATTGCTGAGGTAAGCGCGTACAGCTGAGAAGGGTGGTGAGAGTGTATAGATGCTAAAGACCTGTGTGCTCATGTGTGATTGGGGTAGTGATAGTAGCTTCTTGACAGGACGCTGTCACCATACTGCAGGGAAGTATTGTATTGTATTGATAGTATTCAGGGAATTCAGGGAATTAGCTTGAGATACTGTAGTTCTTGTATTTAACCTTTTAGTTGTTTGGTGAAGTCAGACTGGTATTAAGAATTTCCACGACAGTTTCCGTGAACTTCACTTTAGAGTTAATTAAACATTTTGCATGATTCACATTAATTATGAACCTGTATAGCTCTCTGGGACCACTTTCAACTGAGCACTATTACTTAACTATCACTTAGCTACTAGAATGTTAATAGTGCATTAGTCATTAGTTCCTGTGTCGTTATTCATTAATGATGGAACCATATTCTAAAGTGTTATTGTGAAATTATCTGTGCTTATTTTATGATTGTGTTGTTGTTGCTGCTGTATTTATAGCACTTTATGCAATACAGATTTCCAAGCAGCTTTACAGTGTTTAACATGAAAATGGTGTTTTAGATTCAATGATGCAAACATAATTGAATTCAGCAGTAAAGAAGCTCTAAAAAGACAGAAAACAGTCATTATAGTCATTGGCAAAATAGTTGAAGTAATGTGAAAGAGCATTTCTATTTTGCATTATGTTCTGCACTAATACAAGACTAATTAGATAGACTGTGTTAAATGATAAAGAATATCAGTATAATGAATCATTAATTAAACAGACTGCTGACACGCATCATGGCTAGCATTAACTATAAGTGTCATAGATATCTGGTGACATCTCTGAAAAGAACAGACTTTGTGCTGAACAATAAATCCTTCCACAAATTTGGATTTTAATTTGTATTTATTTATTTATTTATTTATTTATCTATCTGCTGATATATTTTATATATTGTATTACATTGATTGACTTTTACAGACCCAGCACAGCTGATAAAGCATACAAATTTATGTTCAGATGTAGCTGGTAGCCTTCAAAATTAAAAATGCATGTATAATTAATAATAAATGACAATGACAATTATATTCATCACTTAAATGCATGCAAACTAATGTTATTAAAAATCTGAAAATACCATTTTATACTGTTACTATACTGCTTGATTAAAATCATATATTGTTCAGGGCAACAGTTTCTTTTTTATTATTTTTTTTTGTACACTTACCCAGTTTCAGCTGGTTGGTTGTATGCACACACTCCTGGTCCCTGTAAACTTTACATGTGTAAACCCCTTCATCTCCAGCTCTCAGTTTTTTCAGACGGAGGGAGATGTTTCCATCTTTAATCTTCTTCTTTAAGAAATTTGCTCTTTTGTGATAATCCTTGTGCTGTTCTTCTGCTTGACTCTTGCCATCCTGATACAGATGAACCACAGTCTCTGCTCTTCTCCACTCCACTTTCAGACTGTTCTCTAACAAGCTTTTGTCAACCTGACAGGGCAAATCCACTGAACCTCCCAGAGGAATGGCTTTACCACTCACAAAGAACTCTATAAAAGAATAGGAACGTGTTTTAATGTGGAAGAACTATTAATACAAAAGAAAAAAAAAAAAAAAAAAACTGTTGGTACAAAAACACACCATGCTTGCATAACAACTAGCCGTTCATAAAAAACTCGCTATTAATTACTTGTCTCTTAATTATATATTTATATATCATTTTAATTTTTATTTTGTTTAATATCCAAAATAAAACAAAAATCCTGATTTAATTCAATAGCACATCTGAAAGAAAAAAAAAAGGGGAAAAAAAAACCCTATACTGGAAAATGTGATATGCAATACTCTGAATGGTCAAAACATTTTTGACTAATATATATTCAGATTTCATAAAATTATTTATTGTTTGGAAAAATTGCAAATGATTACAGAACACACACACACACACACACACACACATTTTGATCATATATGGTAATCAGTTGTGAATAACCTGACAAATCGACAACACTGTAACATGTATTCACTATCTTCTGTTATTAAGCGTAATGTAAAATGTAATATTAGTGCTTCACTGAGACATTAAGCAATCAAACCAGTTCAAATCCTTTATTGTACTGTTGACTATTAAGAATCAAGTTAGATTTTTCTTTGTTTTGTTTTTGTTTTTATCTGTTTACTTACTCAGAGCCAGTTTTGCCTTGGCTGAAAACACACAAGCCCCCTTGCTGTGAACTTTACATGTATATTGTCCTTCATCTTCAGCTATCAGTTTGTTCAGATTGAGGGAGAAGTTTCCTTGTTTTATGTGATCAGTAAGGAAATGAGCTCTTTCTTTATAATCTTGGTCTTGTTTCTCTGCTTGACTCTCACCATCTTCATACAGAAGAACTAAAATCTCTGAGTTTTTTGTTGTTTTTCTCCACTCCACTTTCAGATCTTCATTTAGTAAGTGTGGAGGAACATGACAGGGCAAAACCACTGAACCTCCCAGAGAGATAAACAAGGTTGAAGAATTCTGTACAATCAAACCTGAAAAGGAAAAGACATTTCATGTCTAATGAGAGGTAAAATAAATAAATAAATAAATAAATAAGCTCACTATCAGCCTCAGTCTAGACGGTTTAATCACAATTAATACAGGTGCAAATATGGGCATTTTTGTAACGTGATTATTGGGACATCGTAATCACTATCCATTCTATTTATTAGTCAACACATGTTTTTTTTTTTTTTTTTCTGCTATTTTGCATACTTTAAATTTGGGCTCCATGTAATGAAGCATACCTCAGACATGAAAACTAGATACTAGTACTAGTTTCTCATATTGGTGTTTTTTCAAACTAACTAAAATGGACTAAAATAAAGTCATGTGTCACACTCATTTTTTTTTTTTTTTTTTTTTTTTTTTGACATCTGGACATTTTCCTATGCTGTAAATACAGGAAAATCAACAGCAGCCATTTAATTTACCATCCTTACACATTCAGTAAACACTCATTATACTATTATTAGGTTCAAATTTATTTTCCAATTAATCACAACAAATCAGAATATCTTCCTGTTATATTTGTACCTTTAGTAGTTGGTCTGCAGTAGATCAGGCAGCAGAGCAGCAGTGCAGATCCAGATGCAGAAATACAGAGAATCAACACCATTATGTGTACAGTAGAGAAACCTGAGAAACACAGACAGTTACTGGACAATGCTATTATTGAAATGTGTCCCTAAAATATGATGAAGTAGAAGCACACACTTACTTAGCTAAAAGGGGATATTCCACAGCTTTCTATTGCTTTCTAGCTTATTATAATACTAGTATTAATTCAAATAAAATGTTATAATTAATTCATTCAAATAAATGTGATATTACCACACTATTAAGCGGGCAGAATACTAGAGCTAACAAGCCATAATTGATGAAAATACCCTTTCAGTTAAATATTGCACTGCACATTATTTGCATATGTAATGCTGCTTATTTACCATCTATTCAAAAATTGGCAGTTGTATTCATTGCAATAAATCAAAATCATCAAAAAAAATATATTTTTCTTTTTTATTTTTATGACTCACCCAGTTGCCCCAGTTCTACAGTTGTATTGCCTGAAAGTCCTCCAGCAAACACCTCACACATATAAACTCCTATATCCTCAGTTCTGACACTCTTCAGTCTGAGAGAGAAGTTTCCTTTGGGGATTTCATCAGTGAAGAACTCAACTCTGTCTGTGTATCGCTCATGTGCTGAATCTGGAAAAGCCTCATTGTTTTGGTAGAGCAGAACCACAATGTCTTCATCTTCATCTGTTTTCTTCCATGAAACTTTCAAGTCTTTAGGTGTAATGTGAGAGTCTACAGAGCAGCTCAGAGTGACATCTTCACCCACAGACGCAGATATGGACCGTTTTGATCCTGATACTCGCAAATGCTCTGAAAGAACAAACAGTGTAAATATCACAGCAGGAAATATACATTCAGTTATTAGTTTCTGTAAAATCACAGAGAAAATGAAGGAACTCATGTTATCAATACTCACCAACACCATCAACTTTTATTTCAATCACAGTTTCTCCAGAATCCTGCTGACTGTGAACTGTACATGTGTATTGTCCCTCATCTTCAGCTCTGAGATTGTCCAGCCGGAGGGAGAAGTTTCCAAGTTGAATCTGATCAGTAAAGAAATGAGCTCGGTCCTGATATTCCTGCTGCTGGATTTCTGCTTGAATCTCACCATCTTGAAACAGATGAACTAAAGTCTCTGGGTCTGTTTTTCTCCATTCCACCCCCAGGTCCTCCATTGGTAAAGGTTTATCAACAGAACAGGGCAAAACCACTGAAGATCCCAGAGGAGCAACCAGGGGAGCAGAGGGACCGTGCACAGTCAACCCTGAAAACAATGTTTTCCCCATAGAAAGGGAAAGAGAAAAGTGAAATACAGCTTGTTTTGTAGTCAAAAACCAGTTATGACTGTCAAAATTTGCATCCCTATTTTATCTTTTGTATTAAAAAATATGTACTTTAGTTTCAGAGTAAGCACTGAGGTCCACCCTGTTCCACCAAGGCCCATGGCCCTAATTTCTGGCCTCAGTACTGATTGGTGTGTGTGTGTGTGTGTGTGTGAGTGTGTGTGAGTGTGAGTGTGAGTGTGAGTGTGAGAGAGAGAGAGAGAGAGAGAGAGAAATTGAAATTTATAACACCTTTATTAAATACAAAAAACAATAAATAAACATTACACAACATCTCAAATTAGCCCATAATAAAACATAAAACAGTGAAAAATTGTTTCTCTTTCATTACAAAAAGGGCATTTATCCTGTACAGCTGGATTCAAGATTGAAATAAAAGCATTGACAGCAATAATGCCATGTAAAACTCACCACTGCAGATCTCCTACTCTTTTAGTCAACGGTGGCTTGTAAAGTCAAGGCTTAAATTTATCCCCAATATTTAAACAGTCTCTCCACGGCATATCCACACGTTGTAATTTATCCTTATTTAACAACTTGACACACACTTGATACCAACTCTTGCCCCCCATTGAATCAAGGACAATGTCTCTCAAAAACTTTGAGGTGAGTGAAGAATTCTCCTTTTCGAAAACAGTCTTGGGTATCACTCAAAATTTTTTTAACAAAAGATGAATTGTCCTGGCTGATCTTATGCCCAGTTTCTGTGCAAATGCACTAGTATTGTCCAGAGTTTTGCCAGCCACCTCCACTAGGCTCTTAATTTTTACAATCTTAGCATTTGTCAGAACCTGTTTTAACCAAGGTGTTGTGTCATCACTTAAGGTTCTTCTAAAAACCAATGCAAAGACTTGTAGGGCAAGGCTCTTCTGGTTTGCACCAAACACCAAGCTTTTCTCACACTTTTGTAAAAAGGAGAAATAAACCTCAAGTCAAATTTATTGCAGTCCGTCCAGAAAATATTTTTTTCCAAAACCCCACCCACCAACCTTACTTTAAAGACAAAAAGTGAATCCAGTCCACGATACATTTAACTTGTACAAAAAATTCTGAACAAACTGTAGTCTAAAGGCTGCTTTTCTACTCTTGAAGGTGGTCTACAATACCTTGACCACCTTCTTCCTCTGGAAGATACAGCACAGCCCTAGGCACCCAGTGCAATTTATGCCAAAATAAGTTTTTCATTTTGACTTGTATTTTCTCAAGAATCCCAACTGGAGGCTCTAAAACTGATAATCTGTGCCACAGCGAGGAGGCTACCAGATTATTAATAATCAAAGCTCTTCCCCCAAAAGACATTTTAGGCAATAGCCATTTCCACCTTTCTAGTCTTCCCTCAACATTTTCACACACATTATCCCAGTTTTTCTGATAAGTTGATTCATCACCTAGGAAGATTCCAAGATATTTTAAGCCACACTGTGACCAGCTCATTCTGCCTGGCAAAACCACTTTTTCATCTTTCCATTGCCCAATTAAATATGCTGCACTTTTGGCCCAATTTACTTTTGCAGAATAAAATTCCATAACTGTTAACAATATCAACTAACCTATTAATATCATTCTGCCCACTAATCAAAACCATTATATCATCAGCATATGCTGACAATTTTATCGGTGGGAACAAATTTTCACATTTAAAACCATCTAACTCTATTCTAATTTTATTTAACATTGGTTCTAGAGCTACTGAATACAGCATGCCTGATAAGGCACAACCTTATACCTCTCTGAATTTTAAAATTACTACATAAGCCACCACTGACTTTCAGTATATTTGCAATGTCACAGTAGAGCACTTTAATCATAGCAATAAACTCAGGAGGGAAACCAAATGCCTCAAGAGTATGCCATAAAAACTGATGTTCCACCTGATCAAAGGCCTTCTCCTGGTCCAGAGAAATCAGACCAACCCTTTGATTAAAAAGTCTAGAGACCTCAAAAACATCCCGAATTAAAGATATGTTGTCCACTATTGATCTGTTAGGGACACAATAGGACTGATCTGTATGGATGACCTGTCCCAATTCCTCCTTCAGTCTATTGGCCAGAGTTTTTTAAAGAATCTTGTAGTCGGTGCATAATAAAGACACTGGTCTCCAGTTCTTAACCTCTTTGAGGTCACCTTTTTTTGGGAGCAGAGTAAAAACTGCTCTCCTGCAACTTGTTGGCAGTCACCCTTCAGACTGACTGCTACTTAACACTGCAAGCAAGTCCTCTCCCAGAAAGTGCCAGCATGCCTTATAAAATTCCACTGGCAGCCCGTCTAAACCCAGTGCTTTTCCCAGTGCCATTTTTCATGCTTTGCAGTACCTTAAAAAGTTCATCCACTGTCAGAGGATGCACCAGACCAGCACACGACTCCTCAGTCACTTGTGGGAGATCTGAAAGGAACTGGTTTGTTGACTGCTCCTCCACACATTCACAGGCATACAACTCCTTGTAGAAGCTAACAGCCATTTTGCGAATGTCAGAGTCCTTAGTCAAATCTTTCCCATCCACTGACTGTAAACATTGAATACTCTTTCTTTGGCCATTTTTCCTTTCCAGACTAAAGAAGAATTTGGACGGGGCATCCATTTCAGAAATACTCTGAAATCTGGACCTAACCAACGCTCCTTGAGCTCTAGCGTCCAACAGATCAGCTAGTGCGACTTTTTTATTCCTAAGAGTCTGAATTTGACCTTGATCTCTTTGAGCTCCACACAACACTTGGAGCTCCATAATATCCATCTCCAAACTTCTAGTAATTTGAAAAGTGTCCCCAGTGACATTAGAAGTATACTCATTACATAGTTTTTGTATATTTATCTTTCCAATATCCCACCATTGCTTTATTGAAGTAAAATTAGGCTTTGGACTCTCCATCCCATCAAAAAAAATAAATAAATAAATAAACATTGTTCAAAAGCAGCATCCTCCAATAAAGCATTATTAAAATGCCAATATGCACTCTTATACTTTACAGATTTAATAAAAACACAAGCTTCCACCATTGAGTGGTCAGAAAAACCAACAGGACAAATGCAACAAGACTTAAAACACTGTACTTGATGTTTAAAACAATAAAAATAATCCAAAGTTGCTAAAGCAAGCAAGAGTAGCGGCAACCACGCTGGTGATTAGCATCACCAGCGTGGTTGCCGCTACTCTTGCTTGCGTTGGTTATACACACACACTACCATTGTTTACTAACTGTTACTTGCTTTAATGGCAAATTTGTGTCTACCTTTGAATACAGGTGATGACACGTTCGAGCTGCACTCGGTGCAGGTGGAGCTGGAGGCCGTGGAGAAGCAGATCCGCCAGCTTCTGGAGAGGCAGGCCGAGCTGAGGGCAGCTCTGGAATCCTCTCGGGTAAGTATACAGCGCGATACTAACACTCCTACCACTTCCACTCCTTGTGCTTCTCTGTGCAGGCCCTCTGCACCCAGGACGCGCTCTTCCCAGATGTCCTTCACTCCGGCGCCGGGACACCACGGACCCTGGGTGCAGCAGCAGCGGAAGACGCGAGCCAGGCCACGGACGATGACCTCTCCCCCTCCGCCGCCCCCGGTCTTCGAGATCTCCACCCGGAACCGCTTCGCTCCCCTCCGCGAGACGGAACGCGACGCTGTGATCGTCGGAGATTCCATCGTCAGGTACGTTCGTGCTACTTTAGCTAAAGGTAATGTGCAAACTCATTGTTTCCCTGGTGCTCGTGTTCTCGATGTTTCTGCGCAGATACCCGCAATCCTGAAGGACGAGAGCGTCGGCGCGATCGTCCTGCACGCGGGGGTGAACGACATCAGGCTGCGGCAGACGGAGGTCTTGAAGCGGGACTTCGGCAGCCTGATCGAGACGGTTCGCAGCACGGTGCCCGAGACGAGGATCATCGTGTCAAGACCGCTTCCCACGTATCGACGTGGGCACGAAAGGTTCAGTAGACTTTTTGCTCTAAATGAATGGTTATTGACATGGTGTAAAGAACAGAAACTGCTCTTTGTTAATAATTGGAATCTTTTCTGGGAGCGTCCTAGGCTTTTCCGTGCTGATGGCCTGCACCCCAGCAGAGTCGGCGCAGAACTGCTGTCGGACAACATCTCCAGGACGCTGCGCTCCATTTGACTAGTAAGCCGATTCCCAAATAACTGCTATGATGGTTTTTGCTCTGAACACTTAAATGATAGCACTAGTGCTGTCCAATCTATAAATACTGTGTCTGTTCCTCGAATAGTGAGGTCAAAACATACAGTTAATGCAGGATCTAGAAAAAATCTGATCGTGATTAACCCGGAAAAATGCAAAATAAACGAACAAAAACCATTTTTAAAGTTTGGGCTTCTAAACATTAGATCACTCGCACCCAAAGCAGTTATTGTAAATGAAATGATCACAGATAATAGTTTTGATGTACTCTGCTTGACTGAAACCTGGCTAAAACCAAATGATTATATTGGTCTAAATGAGTCTACTCCACCAAGCTACTGTTATAAGCATGAGCCCCGTCAGATTGGTCGTGGCGGTGGTGTCGCAACAATATATAGTGATATTCTCAATGTAACTCAGAAAAAAGGATACAAGTTTAATTCCTTTGAAATACTTTTGCTTAAAGTTACTCTGTCAGATTTGCAAAAGAAATCTGTCTTATCTCTTATTTTAGCTACTGTGTATAGACCACCAGGGCCGTATGCAGACTTTCTAAAAGAATTTTCAGATTTCCTTTCCGACCTGCTGGTTAATTTTGATAAAGCACTAATTGTCGGAGACTTTAACATTCACGTCGATAATACAAATGATGCCTTAGGGCTTGCGTTTACTGACCTATTAAATTCTTTTGGAGTCAAGCAAAATGTCACCGGGCCCACTCATCGTTTCAATCATACGCTAGATTTAATTATATCGCATGGAATTGATCTTACTGACATAGATATCGTACCTCAAAGCGATGATGTTACTGACCATTTCCTTGTATCATGCACGCTGCGTATGACTGATATTAACTATATCGCTCCGCGCTATCGTTTGGGCAGAACCATTGTTCCAGCCACCAAACATTTATTTACAAGTAACCTGCCCGATTTATCTCAACTGCTCTGTGCACCCAGTAATACACAGGATCTAGACAAATTAACTAGCAACATGGACACTATCTTCTCTAATACGTTAGAAGCTGTTGCCCCCATCAAATTGAAAAAAGTTAGAGAAAAATGTACTGCGCCATGGTACAACAGTACTACCCATTCTCTCAAGAAAGAAACTCGTAATCTTGAGCGCAAATGGAGAAAAACTAATTTGGAAGTTTTTAGAATTGCGTGGAAAAACAGCATGTCCAGCTATAGACAGGCTCTAAAAGCTGCCAGGGTCGAGCACATACGCAAACTCATAGAAAATAACCAAAACAATCCAAGGTTTTTATTTAGCACAGTGGCCAGATTAACAAATAATCAGATGCCGCCCGACCGAAATATTCCTTTACAGTTTAATAGTAATGACTTTATGAATTTTTTCACTGATAAAATAGATAACATCAGAAATACAATAACCAGCGTAGATTCTACAGCGTCTAATACGTCAATTTCCTTTGTCACACCCAAAGAAAACCTGCAGTGCTTTACCACTATAGGACAGGAAGAGCTAAATAAATTTATCAGTACGTCTAAACCAACAACATGCCTATTAGATCCTGTACCCACTAAATTACTGAAAGAGTTGTTACCTGTAGCAGAAGAACCGCTCCTCAATATTATTAACTCATCGTTATCTTTAGGTCATGTCCCAAAATCATTCAAGTTAGCGGTTATTAAGCCTCTTATTAAGAAACCACAACTAGACCCTAATGAACTAGGAAATTACAGACCCATTTCTAATCTTCCGTTTATGTCTAAAATTTTAGAAAAAGTTGTATCTGCTCAATTATGCTGCTTTTTGCAAAAAAATGATATCTATGAAGAATTTCAATCAGGTTTCAGGCCCCATCATAGCACAGAAACTGCACTTGTAAAAATCACTAATGACTTGCTTCTTGCATCAGACCAAGGCTGCATCTCATTGCTAGTTTTACTTGACCTTAGTGCTGCGTTTGACACTATAGACCATGACATACTAATAGATCGACTACAAAACTATGCAGGTATTCAAGGGCAGGCTTTAAGATGGTTTAGATCCTACCTGTCTGATCGCTACCACTTTGTTTACTTAAACGGGGAGTCTTCTCAATTATCACCAGTAAAGTATGGAGTGCCACAAGGATCTGTCCTAGGTCCTCTGCTTTTCTCAATATACATGTTGCCCCTTGGCAATATTATTAGGAATTATGGAATTAGTTTCCATTGTTATGCTGATGATACTCAACTATATATCTCAACAAGACCAGATGAAACTTCTAAATTATCAAAGTTAACAGAGTGTGTTAAAAATGTAAAAGACTGGATGACCAATAATTTTCTCCTATTAAATTCAGATAAGACAGAGATATTACTTATCGGACCAAAAATTAATACACAAAATCTCTTGGATTACAATTTGCAACTAGATGGATGTACTGCTGCTTCCTCTACAGTCAAAAGTCTGGGTGTTATATTAGACAGCAACTTGTCTTTTGAAAATCATATTTCCCATGTTACAAAAACAGCATTCTTCCATCTTAGAAACATTGCCAAGCTGCGGAACATGTTACCTGTTTCTGATGCAGAAAAGTTAGTTCATGCATTTATGACCTCTAGGCTGGACTATTGTAATGCATTGCTAGGTGGTTGTCCTGCATCTTCAATAAACAAGCTGCAGTTAGTCCAAAATGCAGCTGCTAGAGTCCTTACCAGGTCAAGAAAATATGACCATATTACCCCAATTTTAAAGTCTCTGCACTGGCTTCCTATTAGGTTCCGTATCAACTATAAAATACTACTTCTTACCTATAAGGCCCTAAATGGTTCAGCTCCTGCGTACCTAACTAGTCTTCTACCTCGCTACAATCCATCACGCTCCCTAAGGTCGCAAAACTCAGGACTCTTGGTAGTACCTAGAATAGCAAAGTCCACTAAAGGAGGTAGAGCTTTTTCACATTTGGCTCCCAAACTCTGGAATAGCCTTCCTGATAATGTTCGGGGCTCAGACACACTCTCTCTGTTTAAATCTAGATTAAAGACACATCTTTTTAGCCAAGCATTCACATAACGCATCTCATAATCTTTTACTGCTGTTGTATCTGATCAAGTGCACATTATGAATCCTTAGCTTTGGTTGAACAAATCCTTTTGCTTGGTTTGAACAGCAGCTACGCTAATTATGTTCCTATTGTTCTCTGTTTCTGCCACGGGATTGACATCCCGTGGTAACTAGGAATAACACAAGCTACAGTCTGGATCAGGAGCACCGAAGAAGAGATGATGATGCCAACCCCTCGGAGGACTTTAGATGATATCAGCCCTGAAACACCATACATCACTACCGAATTTTACTACAGTGATTTGATTGCAACATATAATCATTAATGTTAACATTATACAAATTGTACAAACTTTAATTATTGTACAAATTCTAATCTAACAAACGTTATTGTACAAACTTTAATTATTGTAGAAACTTTAATTTAACAAACTTTAAATATTGTACAAACTTTTAATTTGCTGTTAAGCTGCTTTGAAACGATTTGTTTCGTGAAAAGCGCTATACAAATAAACTTGACTTGACTTGACTTGCTAATGAAACACAATTGTCTTTCACATGAGCCCAAGTATATTGCTTATCTTTAAAATAAAAGTTCCTCCAGACATCACAAAGTGTGCAGGTTTTAATAATGTTTAACAAGTTGTGTCTTGAAGCCATATGCGGTTCAATATGATTTCTGTCAATATCATAACATGTACAATTAAAGTCACCAGCAAGTATTAAAATATTTTCTGTTTCACACTGTTTAAGATTTTCACACAATGTTTCCAAAAATAACATTCTTTCAGTTGGTTTAACAGGAGCATACACATTAATCAATTCCATTGTGACATTTCAAACTTTACTATTAGCTTTAGAACTCTACCTTCTATTATTTCAAAATCATTGCAAGACATTGGCAGAAAATATTTTGAAAACAAAACCGCTACCCCAGAGCTGAGAGCAGTCTTATGACTGAAAAAAATCTTTCCTTCCCAATCTTTCAGCCATTCAACTTCATTTTCTTTTGTACTGTGAGTCTCTTGCAAGAGCATAATGTCAATATTTTTAAGTTTAATCAAATCATAGAGCTGCATCTGTTTTTTAGCATCCCTCATCCCATTTACATTCAGGGAGGCGACTTTAAAAGTGCTCATGAGGGAAGACAATATAAACAGACAAATTATCATTGCATTATTCTTTTGACTCATCCTGCATTGTCTGTGTGTGCACCTTTTGAACAATTTTCTTTAATCTATACACCTCTGGATTTGACAAACACTCATCACCCTTTTGTTTCATTAAAATTTTTGCTGAGTCAATAAACAGAGAAAGATCTGGACCTAACGAAGTCTATCACCTCAACATTTCTCATTCCCTTTGTACGTTGTAAGAAACTCTTCATTTGTTCTAAGCTATAGCCACTGTAATCTTGTCTCACATTGTCTTCCACAGAGGCCTCAGACACCACCTCTCGCTCACTTTCTGTATCAGACACATCAGAAAAGCGTGTATCATTCTCATCATGCATCTTTTTTTGGACTTCTCAGCTCCTTCACAATAATTAGACTTTCTTTTTGATGCTGGTATTTTAAAAATATTCTCCTCTTCATTAAAGATTTCATTCTCTACATCATTAGCGTTTAACTAAATTGCCCTTTTCGGGACAGGAACTAGATGCCCTTCGTTTCCACACCCAAAGCATTTCATGTTTTCAGTTGTAGCAAAGATAACATAATCGAAACCATCAACTTTAAACTTAAAGGCAACATTTATTTCCTCAATATCCATTCTCAATATCATGTAGACATACCTACGGAAGGAAACCACATGCTTTAACAGCGGAGATTTACATCCCAGCGGAATTTTTTTAATTGCAGACGTGAACTGTCCATATCTAGACAGCTCACGCTGCTATGCCTCATCACTAATGAACGGGGGCACGTTAGATAACAACAGTTTCCTTGCCGGATTAACGAGTGGAAAAATCTTAACGAAGCAATCGTTGAGAACTATACCACTTTCCACAAGGTCAATAACTTTCTCAACATTTTCCAAAAACAAAACAACAGCACCGTTCATCCTAGATGCTGATCAGATACTGTCGTGACCCACCACTTCTCCTACTGCTAAAACAACTTCCTCAAACGAGCACTCAGCACCGACCAGCACCTTAAACCCATGCCGCCGGGTAAGTTGCTCAAAACTAGCCTTCTCCGCCATCGTCGTCGCCACCAGCTAAAATGCTGGCCAACGCGGCCCCTAAACCGCTAATACTTGTACTAGTGCTTTGTGACAGTACGCAGAAAAAGGTGATGAAAAAAGAGTGAAAGAGAAACAAGTAAACCAATCTAACAAACCTTCAGATGAGAGGGAAACGCAGTCACACTCACTCAGCAGACGCTCACACTCATGCCCACGCATGCGCAGAGAGAGAGAGAGAGAGAGAGAGAGAGAGAAAACAACAACAACAACAACAACAACAAACAATAATATAAATAATAACCACTCCTTCTCAAAATGACACCCATATATCACCAATTAAACATTAATTCACCATCCTCACAAAGTGACAATAAAGCTCCATTTGCACACCATTTGAATTCAAACCCAAGCAAGTTTTTAGTCATTTGAAAGAATCTATGTTCCACTCTTATTCTGGACTCCACCAAAGCAGTGAAAAGCTGAAGAATGTTTATATTCCACCCTTCAACTGCCAGTCTACATGACGTCCAAATGGCTAATTTGGCTTGTCCGATTATGAAGTTTGCTACAGTACACTGCTGACTATGCGCTCTTGAATACTTACATCCATAGATAATAAGGGTCTTGTTAAAAACAAAACCCAAGTTGCCAAGTAAACCTTCTACCAATGTAAATAATGGAGCCAATCTGAAGCACTCAGTAAAAGCATGAATGCCAATGGTAGCCATCTCAGAAAAAAATCAACAGAAGTCTTCTGCAGACATTGCAACTATATGTTTAGGTGATGCCACATCATGGAAACTACCAACTTATTAATAATAAGCACTTCTATATGACAATTGAGACAGAATCAGAATCAATTTCCATCTTTGTAAACATCCAGAAACTTTTTAAAAAATACCATCCCAGTTCTTCAGAATATATTGATCCGTCCCAAGAAAAACTCCAAGCCCTTTAAAGCCTTCCAGACTCCAAGAACATTTCTGAGGAAGTACTGGAGGGCCTCCATTCTCCCATTCAGCCATTAAAAAGGATGCACACTTTTGCCAGTTTATTCGAGAGGAGGAGGCTCTCTGATAGACCTCCAAAGATACTCTCAAACCAATAACATCCTGAGATCCCCAGATCTAATGATAACAGTAACACCATCAGTGTAAGCACTAAGTCTGGCAGTTATCAGGTCTAGAGTAGATGGACACACTGTTGATATGCCATAGCCTGTTTCTTAGTGCGACCAATAAAGGTTCAATAGCAATGGCATATAGGATTCCTGAGAGACCACACCCCTGCCTTATGCCTCTGCTCACTCTGAAAGGTCTTGTAAGAGTTCCATTAATTTTCAGCATGCTATATATGTCAGTATACAAAAGTCTTATATAGGCAATAATAGATGGACTGAAACCAAGAGCCTCAAGGCACTTAAACAGGAATCCATGATCTACCCAATCAAAGGCTTCCTCCTGGTCCAAGGAGACAAATCCGACGCCGAGATTGTGTATCTTAGCAAATGAAATCAAGTCCTGAATCAAAAAAAAAATATTATAAAAAAATAGTCCTTCCTGGAATGCAGTATGACTGATCTGCATGAATCACTGAGGAAATGTAGAGTTAAATTATATTTGTTAATGACTTTGAAAGTATCTTATAGTCAACTCCAAGTAAAGAGACTGGACACAAGCATCTGATGTCTTCAAGATCACCCTTTTTAGGTGATCACAGCTCTACGTAGACTCATTGGAAGCATACCTCTTTTAAAACTCTCCATAAAAACAGAAAACAAATCCTTTCCAATGACAGGCCAAAAATGTCTATAAAATTCTGCATTAAGCCCATCCCATTCATTTGCTGAACAGCAACAGATAGTTCATCAAAAGTCAATAGTTTTCAAGCATAGATTTCTCCCCTTCTGAAAATTGAGGTAAATCCTGAAGGAGGAGGTCAGCCGACTCCTCATCGCAAGGTTCAACTCTGTCTTTTTACGAGGATCTTTACAGTGCATAAGAAATAATACCATGGTCATCAGTAATCCTCCTCCCCCTCTGGAAGCCTAAAATCTTTTTATCCACAGTTTTCTTCTCCAGGTCAATGAAAAAAGATGCAGAAGCATCCATACTATTAAAAAAGTTAAAAAATCGTGTGCGAAAAGGCATCTCCTGGGCTCTTTCTTCCAATAGATTCTGCAAAAGAAATTGTTATGTTCCAAAGACTCAGTGGTAGCAGCAACGTCCCCTTCAATATTAAGTTCAATATTAAATCTCTTGTTCAAGCTGTGCCATATTACGGCCCAAAGAACATTTAGTATAAGCTGAGTAGCTCTGGCAAAACAATTGAATGTGAACTTTGCTGACGTCCCACCACTGGCTCAGGGACTTATACTGCGTTTTCTCTCTCTCCAGATCTCCCAGAAATGAGTGAAAGAGTGTAGAAAGATATGATCTAATAATAATCTGTTATTAAATTTCCAATAGGAATACTTGAAAGTGTTGTCTGCAGTGATGACCTCAATAGATTAGGCATGATGATCAGACAAAGCAGTAGGAAATTTACAGCTGTTAAAGATTTTATCCCTTTTACTTTTTTGTAAGTAAATCCTATGCAGCCTAGCCCCAGATACCATATGGGAATTTACTTTCACCCAGGTATATTGCTCAACCTGAGGAAATGATTCTCTCCAAACATCAACAAGATTGTGGCAAACAATCAAAGACTGAAGCACATCTGCTGATTTACTGTGGGGTTCTTCATGGTTCCTGTCTAAAGTGTGACTTTAAGTGCAGTTAAAATCCCCAGCTAATACAATGGTCCTATCATGAGAGACATGACCTAATGCAGGTCTTAATTTTTCAAAGAAAATAACACATAGACCTGTAGACCTACAGCCAATGAGAGAGCAGATAAAGGGCAAGGGACAGTTCTGGGGGAGGGGTCATAGACCTACAGCCAATGAGAGAGCAGATACAGGGCAAGGGAAAGTTCAGGGGAGGATCTGTCATGTAATGTCACACAACAGCAGCTAAATTGTACTCCAGACAGTCATACAGCTTGAAAAGAGCAGCTATCCCATGACTTTGAAAGTCTTGCAGTGTGAACTTGGCATTAGAGATAAATAAGGCATAAAAGTGTTTTCATCTCATCTATCAGTGATGTAGTCAAGAAAAGACCTAGAAGAGAAGACTGCCACTAGTCACTTTTCTGTCATCTACTATGTCAAACAATGGGACTCATTCACTAATAACTCTGTGGATTATTATTATTATTATTATTATTATTATTCACAACACATGCATATGTACATTCATTTATTCTTAACCTCCTCAGCAGACGAGGACTGGAAATGATCTGCCTCAGCCCCAAATGGTTGAAATCAAAGTTACAAATCCCTATGATTATCTGTGTCAAAATAAGATCTGTTTTTTGCTTTTACACTTAACAATCAAACAGTGTTTATGAATCATTGACAGAAATTCTTTCACTTTCATTGTTATAGAAAAAAACAGGTTGTAAACGCTGGGTCAAATCAGGTAACCAGGAAATATGACCTGATAAAAAGTGTCAAAGTACAACAGAGACTGACACACCTCAACATGATTATAGCTGCCATGAATGTTACCAAACCAGAGTTAATCAAATCTAAACATCTTTGAGCTTGTTTTTTTTTTGTTTTTTGTTTTTTGGTCTAGATTCCAGCTCTGCCCTCTCTGGTCATTCAGCTTTAGAGGTGCACCATGGGAAGCATTTAAACACTGCCTTTCCTTTACTCTTTGCTCCAGCTCATCCACAGAGATATTCTTGAAAAAAAGTTAAGTTGCAAAACAAAAATAATAAAAAAATAAATAAATAAAATACATATTTGTGTCTTTTCATTTTGTGCCTTTTTTCACCAGCATTAGATTTAAGTGAAAAATGTATGTACAAAACATCAGATATTAATAGAGTAACAACCTCAATTATAGACCCAAGCAAGTCCATGTTCACTTATCATCATCTCTTTGGCTATCAAAGTCAAACTGAAGTTTTAAGAGATCATTCTGGTGCATCCGGACATGCCGAAACCTGTTTTAGTTTACCGAGAAACTGCAATGAATCAAGACAAACTGGTTCTGATTAAGTTGGAAAAACATCACAATCAAAAAAATTAAAAGCATCTCTAAAGGAAGTACTGGGCGATTAAATGATTTGTGTTTCTAGAGGAGGCTTTGGTTAAAATCACACTACGAATTCCCCTTCAGTGAAAATGACTTAAGGGTGTAATAATATATATATATACACACACATATATATTCTGATCAGAACAAATTTGTACTGTAGGTACAAATATCATCATATGAAGTAAATCAATCTACAAAACTGCTGAAAGCTTAAAACATCGAACAAACCATGTTAAACGTGACAAGTAAAGGTGTTCTTATAGGTATTAATTTTAACACATTTATTGATTTTACACACTATTGAAGGAGGATTTTATTCACTATTTCATGATGATTCTTTTTTTTTTTTGCTCACTACTAGATACACATAATTACTGAATAAAAATAATTTTGATTTCGATATGCAAGCATTTAAGCAGAAGCCTCTAGGATTTTTAAGATCATGAGCAACATACATTCAGTCAAATTTGTCCAGAACGTTAACTGATACTGTAGGTTTGCAGCGATTTAAACAGGACATAATTAATGTGTCTTGCATTCAGAATTAACTTGAAGAGAGAAAAACAATGTACATACCATGCGATATAACTGGAATTACAGTCATTAAAATGAACACAAGCAGGTCCATGTTCAGCTGAAGTTACGATCATCTCTCTGCATCGTCAAAGTGAAAGTGATCTGGTGCAATGAAGGCAGTACAATTAAACCTGTATTGCTTTCTTCCTTGTGACTGACAAAGAAATTTGAATCTGCAGCTCATCCAGATAAACCGGTTCTGATTAAATGGAAAAACATCATGAATAATGAAAAAGTTAATCACCTAGTACTCACATATGTTTTGATAATGGTATTCTTGAGAAAGGTTCTTTATGTTATGCTGCCACTTTAAGAGTGTGTAGAGAAGTTGCTGTATGCTGTTCTGTGTTGCTATGAAAAAGAGAGTGAAGTTTTCTTCTGTTAAACATTGCCTGACCTCCAGTATTACATACAGTCAAACCAAAATGTGTTCAGAAACCTTCAACATTTCTCACATTATCACACTTAAGTTTAGAAAATGGTAGTAAAATAGAACTCGGAGTAAACTGTGTCTGAACAAATTCATCTTGATAATGTCAGGTGACTTTGATAAAAAGGTGGATTACAATCAACCATAAATTCAGAGAACTGTTAGTCTGAAAATATTTACACAACTTTGTTCCCCAATTACTAAGCATGTTCAAGTTGAGCTTTATTGTCATTCCGCTACATGTGTGGACATTGGACAGTGGAACGAAATGTCGTGTCTCGCAGGACCACAGTGCTACATAAATAAACAAATATGTACATACAACACCAGACATAGGAACAACTTTTAAACCTATACATAGCTAACCTACTGAAAGTATGTTCAGTAATGTTCAGTCTGTGGTGTAAAAAGGTCACATTAACAATTAAAAAATAGACATTAAAGTGTCTAAATAATTTTTGGCCCCACATTTTTTTAATCAATTTTTGGGTATAATGGCTGGAAGCAAAATTTCACTATGATATTAGTGACACCCATCAGCAGCTGTTGCTGGATGAGGATTATACACTCATGATCAACACTCACAAAGGGCTTGTTCAAGTATAACAGGCTTGTGTTTGGGGTGATGTCCAGCCACCCAAATGGAGGTCAAAGACAGGGCTGCAGCTAAAACAATGCATACATGTTAGGGTCTCTATCCCATGCCAAAAAAATTCAGGGAAGTTCTTGCCTGATCTATCAACTGTGCTGGCCCCGTTGTACCAGTTTTTGCATCATGATTGCAAGTGGAAATGGGGAGTGGTGCAGATGGCTGCTTTCACAAAAGTTCAATATCTACTGCAGTCAGTCAGCGTGTTAGTCCATTTTGAGTCTTGCAATGCCTTTCCATAAGGCATTGGATGAGAGCTCTGAGAGACCCACTGCATTTGCATCAATTATGCCAATGCGGACACATTAAAGAGTTAGTTCACCCAAAAATGTTAACAAAAATATCCCATGATTTACTCACCCTCAAGGCACCCTAGGCTTATTCTATCTTTATTCTTTTTCTTATGAATCAAACTGGAGTTACATTAAACAATGTCCTGACTCTTCCAAGCTTTAAAATGGCAACGGAGTGGTGTTACTTTTCAATAGTCCAATAGAAGTTCAATAAAGTGTGTCCAGCCATCACAGAAAGTGCTCCAAATGGCTCTGAAGGGTTGCTCACCACACCAATAATGCACTGCTTTATTTCCATGATTCACAACTTTTATTGAAGTAAATGATGTTTTACTTCGGAAATGTAACATGTTACCCTTTTTCAAACGTAATAAGCAGTGTAACTATTTCAGTTACTTTATTAAAGTAATGTAACTGATTGCATTTGGTTACTTTTCTAAATTTCTAACAAATGTACTCAACTGTTAATTATTGTGAAACATATAAATCAGACAGTGTTAACCTTAGTACTCAACACTGATTACTTTCAAAACCCTTTACCACTTGAATTAAGAGAATAGTAATTTAATTTTAAAGCACATCTACCAAAATCTATCTTTAACACCTCCTTTTACCTTGAGATCGTTCTGAGATTGAATACAGATTTAAAATCATCACAAGATATAGTTTAATAGTTATGCTGCTGTTTTTGTAATCAACACTGGCATCTCAGTAACTGTAGCAGATTAGTGTTGCATTCATTTTGTAATTAAATTATATAATTTAAATTAATAAATTAAAATTCCTTTACATTTAACTATTTACTTCCCAACACTGGTGGTGAGGGGCCCACCCCTTGGTTCTGTGACGGGGGACCAACATTTGGTGCTATGCCCCTGTTTGGGAAAATATAATGTAGAGCCAAAAAAGAAAAGCAAACGAAAAAAAAAAAAAAATTAAAAAGTAGAAAGAATGAAAATCCATGGAGCATCTGCCAATAATAACCAACAGCAGAGTCTTCTGAGGTGAGTTCAGCACGGCGGGGCGTAGATTACGCGGAGGACGTAATAAAGTATATAAAGTAAATTATGCTTTACTTTGGAAATGTAATATGTTGCAGATTACAAGTAAAAATCTGACTTCAAAAATAAAGGATAATGTTTTAACAGGTAACGTTAGACAGGCATGGGAGGGATTAAATACACTAATGGGCAGGTCAAATAAAAAAGGTAACAGTTTAGTCAGTAATAATCAAATTTGTATTAATGATTTGAACAATTTTTATTGCAGATTTGACACAATGGAAGGTAAGACAGAATGTGATGAGATATGTAAAACCCTCAATGTAGGTGAATCTATAATTATTAAGAAGACAGATGTAAGTGCTAGTCTTAGAAAACTTAAGATAAATATGGCTACAGGCCCAGATGGTCTTAAACCCTGTCTTCTTAAAGACTGTGCTTCAATTAAAAGGAGTTTTCACAGGGTTATTCCAGTTTCTTTTGGATAATTGCATAGCGAATATATGGCAAGGCAAGGCAAGTTTATTTATATAGCTCATTTCATACACAATAGGAAATAAAAGAATCATAAAAACATAAGATGAGTTAAAATAATCACAAAAAAGTAATAATCACAACAATAAAACATTTAAAATTATTTAAAAAATTGATTTAAAATGAATTAAAACAGGAATAAAAAATGATTATACATAAAATACAGTGCAATAAGTTCGGATGTAGCACAGTGCTCATTCATTAAATGCACAGCTGAACAGATGAGCTTTTAGTCTGGGTTTAAATATATGGAAATATTCATTGATTTTACCTGTGGCAAAAATGCCAGGTGCACGTTTGTTAAATGACTTCCGGCCAATTGCAATAACTTCTGTATTGTGTAAAATTATGGAGTGAGTTTTAGCTAATTATTTAACTTCATGCATGGCCTCTAAGCAAGATTCATTTCAGCTTGCATACAAGAGTGATAGAGGCACAGACAATGCGGTACTGACTCTTCTTAATACAGTTACTAAACATCTTATGAATCCTAAAGGATACACCAGGATTGTATTTGTGAATTTTAGTTCCGCTTTTAATTCAATCAAGATACATCTGCTTTTAAAAAGGTTACTGGAACTTAATATTAATCAAGGGCTGTCTGTTTTGCCATTCACAAAGAGTCTGTGTGAGAGGGGTGATGTCTGATGTGCTCGCTGTCAGCAATAGATACCCACAAGGTTGTGTTCTCTCCTCTGTGTCGTTCTCTATCTTTACCAATTAATTTACAATTAACGAGGAACATTTTAGGCTATTTAAATATGCTGATGATATGGCCTTGGTTGGCCTGCTGGACAAAACAAATCTTACATATGATTTGGCCTACCTGACTCACATCAAAGCCCTTGAAACTTGGTGCTGTTCTAGCCAATTAGAAATTAATGTTGCCAAAACTAAAGAATTAGTCATGTGTACAAAACGAGATGTAATGTGTGAGCCGATTTCACTTGCGAATCAAGTTGTAATTGTGGAAAAGTATCTTGGTTCAATTCTGGATTCTCAAATGAGTTCTGCTGATAATTCAGAGTACATTTTCAAAAGATGCTGTCAGTGACTTGTTCTCCTTAGTCAGCTTAATGGTCTTGGTGTTAGCAAGCATATCTTGGAATGTGTATATAAATCCATTGTTGAAAGTGTTTTAACCTTTCATCTTTCTGCTTGGTATGAACATCTAAATTTCAGACTCAAGCATAAATTATCCAGATTATATCTATGGCAAACAAAATAATTGGTAGGTCTTAGAACCATTTAACACAATTGTATTCAGAAAGACAGAAGAAGGCTAGGGCTATCCTTGCAGATAGCTCCCATCCTCTCTTTAAACAGTTTGAGCCGTTAAGGTCAGGCAGACGGTAAATAAAAATGTGTTCAAGAGGTCTTTAGGTCCAAAAGTGTTTAATTAGTGTGTATGACCTGAACTTTTTCTTAATGTGTTTTTAGTGATTATGATTGTTTGTGTTTGTCTTTGCTGTATTTTTTTATTATTTATTATTATTATATATTTTATTATTTTTTACTTTGCTCAGGTGGTCACTTGAAACTGAAACTAAACAATGCAGTGCTAATTGACATAGCATTTATTACAGTATATAAAAAAAACTATTCTGCCATATTATGTGAGAAAAATTGAAAAAATAAATAAATAAATAAAAAATAATAATAATGTGTTGTTAGTATATAAACACATTTTTTATTGCTTATTGTTCAGCAATGTATCTGATTCCTTAGCAAATTACTGCTAGAAATAAAAGAGAGAGAGAGAGAGAGAGAGAGAGAGAGAGAGATAAAAAAAATACAGTTGCCTGTGTACTACCAGGCAAAAGTTTTTGAACAGTAAGATTTTTATTTGTATTATTATAATTTTTTTTAGTATAGAAGTATTTTCTGCTCACCAAGCCAGCATTTGTGTGATCCAAAATACAGCAAAAGCAGTAATATTGTGAAATGCATTTACTATTTAAAATAAGTGTTTTCTATTTGAATATCCTATTTCAAAATGTAATTTAATCCTGTGGTTTCAAAGCTAATTTTTTAACATCGTTACTCCAGTCTTGATTGTAGAAATCATTCTAATATTCTGATTGCTGCTCAAACATATCTATTATTATTATTATTATTATTATTATTATGGTTAAAAACAGCTGAGTAGACATTTTTTCAAGTTTCTTTGATGAAAGTTAAGAAGAAAGGCATTTTTGCAACATTACAAATGTATTTATCATCAATTTTGATCAATTTAAAGCGTCCTTGCTAAATAAAAGTATTACTTTTTATAAATTTGCTGTATTTTGGATCAAATAAATGCATTAATTTCTGCCATCCTCACTTCTGACATGGTGGCTACGCCTCTGGTTCATGGTATTTCACAAATTTAACCGCAATGAAACACTTTACACAGTTTAGGTGTCATTTTAAGGTGTCATTTCTTTATCGTTTTCACTGGGCTCAGCGCTACTTGTGTGTCTTTTCTGGCATCTTCCTACTGAAATAAACATTTAGTGCAGCCACAGCAAGCATATGAGAAAAAAAATATGATGCATTCGTTCAGACCTGAGCGATTTTCAGTGCTTTTGTGTGTTCATCTGTGCGATTGTTTCAATGTTTGGAGTGAGAACTGTTGCTGAAAGTCAGAGTTTGAGATCTGTGAGGGGAATTGATGGGAATCAATCTCAAGTGTTGATGTTGTGATTTTATTAGATCAAATCTGTTACTTTTTAAAATATACTGAAACAGACACTGTAAATAAGTTACATTGAGCCAATAATGAGCCACACAAGACATTATTTTAAATCTATACATAAATGTTAATGTAGTGAAATATAATTTGACACTGAAACATTAAATATTGCTTTGTGGTGCTTTTTATTTGAATATGTTTTATGGTCAATGTCTGTTTCTGTACTGAAACTGTAACATGGTAATGATTACCAGGGGTGTGTCCCCACTGAAATCTGGCTGTCCGCTCCACCAGATATCTTGTGATAGGCTTGTTTTTAGTAAATATCTAACTGCATCTGGCAATAGAGGATCCTGGCATGTGTAACATACACTGTAAAAAAACCTCGTAATTTTACAGAAAATAACTCTAATTTTTTTACAGTAGTTTTCTTTTATTTCAGATTATATTCAAAACTCTGTAAAATTACAAACAATATCTGTAAATTAACAAATGGAACATTATTTCACGCATTATATCAATAAAAACAAATTAGAGTATTTTTTGTTTTTAATACAGGCAAATTACTGTATTATTTATACAGTATTTTCTTGTAATTTTAAATTACGTTCAAAATTTTGCAAAATTACAAACAATGTCTGTAAATTAACAACTTGACCATTATTTTAGGAATTATATCAGTAAAGACAAATTACAATTTTTTTTTGTTTTTTTATACAAGGAAATAACTGTATTATTTATACGGTACTTTTCTTGTAATTTTAAATTACATTCAAAATTTTGCAAAATTACAAACAATGTATGTAAATTAACAACTTGACCTTTATTTTAGGAATTATATCAGTAAAGACAAATTACAATTTTTTTTTGTTTTTTTATACAAGGAAATAACTGTATTATTTATACGGTACTTTTCTTGTAATTTTAAATTACATTCCAAATTTTGCAAAATTACAAACAATGTCTGTAAATTAACAACTTGACCTTTATTTTAGGAATTATATCAGTAAAGACAAATTACAATTTTTTTTTGTTTTTTTATACAAGGAAATAACTGTATTATTTATACGGTACTTTTCTTGTAATTTTAAATTACATTCAAAATTTTGCAAAATTACAAACAATGTCTGTAAATTAACAACTTGACCTTTATTTTAGGAATTATATCAGTAAAGACAAATTACAATTTTTTTTGTTTTTTTTATACAGGTAAATAACTGTATTATTTATACGGTACTTTTCTTTTAATTTTAAATTACGTTCAAAATTTTGCAAAATTACAAACAATATCTGTAAATTAACAACTTGACCGTTATTTTAGGAATTATATCAATAAAGACAAATTAATTTTTTTTTGTTTGTTTTTTATACAGGTAAATTACTATATCATTTATACAGTCCATTTCTTGTCATTTTAAATTACACTCAAAATTTAGAAAAATTACAAACAATATCTGTAAATTAACAACATGACATTTATTTTAGGAATTACAAATTAAGGAAATTTAGGGGGAATAAAATTACATTTTTTTTGTCTTTTATACAGGAAAATTTCTGTTTTATACAGCACATTTCCTGTTATTTTAAATTTTTCAAATTTAGGTAAAATTATACTAATAACTTGCAATTACTTGTGTACCTAATCAATATAAGGTTTATGACTATACTAACAACTTAACAGTTTTCTGATCATTTTAAACTAAGCCTTGTTTTAAATGTGTTTTTACAATTAAACTATGTAAGTCTGGATAACAAATTTGGATAGGTACCAATTAAAAATTTCTCCATGTTTGGCTCAGGAAACTTACATGACTAATATATTAACAATTTTAATAAAATGAGAGAGCTCATTAAAATTGCATGTTGTTTTTATTTAGTAATGTCCTGAATAAGCCATTTCACAGTAAAAGATACTCCACAAAACAAAATAATAAACCTGAATTTATAAAAAATTACCCCATACAAAAGTTTTCATACCATTGAATCCTAATATTTTTAATACATTTTCTGGATGATCCACAACAGTTTTCCTGTTTTGAGGTTGTTGTTTGTGAGTCCTATGGTCCTGAGTGCACATCCAGATTTTTTGTGAGTTTGATGTGTTCCTGGGTCAGCATATTTTGTTGACCTGGAACAACACTTTAATCTAAAAATGTAGTCTTGACCACATCCTTACACCTAAACCTAACCTTACCTATCAGTAATCCCTACATTAAGAGGAAATGTTAGATGAATGACACTGATGTACAAGCACCAAACACTGATTATAAGCCTAAACAAAAGAAGTTGATCCAGGAACATATTGCATTTGGTAAAAGCAGTTTGCAGTAGGTTCAAGGGTGAATGTGATTTCACCAAGTAAATCATTTTACTTGGACATGCACATGGAACAACATTCCATTCGAACAATCAGAATCAAGGCATAGCATTTCAGGAAATGTTAGTTTTAGGCTTACGAACAGGATCAGATGATTTTACACACTTAATCAGTTATCATTTCCCTCAGGAAAATCAGAAAATTAGGAAAATTTAGGTTTAGGGGTAGGGATTAAGTCAAGTCTATATTTTTTTCAAAATAATGCTGATCCAGGAACCAATTTGAAACTTGTGCAATAGTTTCATGAGTCTCTCAGCTATCCTCCGTGCAAAATGATGGATCACAAAATCATATAGTGACTTTTGATAAAGGTAGAAGATGCTAGAAAACCAAATAATGTGCAGGAGTTCTTTTTCTGAATAACAGAAGGCAGTTGAACTGGGATCAGCGCAACACTTATAGCTTATACAGTGTGTGTGTGTGTGTGTGTGTGTGTGTGTGTGTAAATAAAATAAATTTTTTTTTTTGTTTTATTGTTGTTGTAATTCCCTATTATTTGAATGCTATCACACTACTGGCTGCGTCTCAGTGCATCATTGAGCATGATAGGTTATTCCGACCGTCATCATGGATCTGGCCAATGACAGCTTTGCGCGCCTTCGGGTAAAGTTTGAATATATGTCCGTTGGCCTCCTTGGCATTTGCAGACTGCAGTAGTGCTTTGATACGGTTAGGTGTTTCATACATGGACAAGAATCACAACAGTCAGCGAACATGTTGCAAACTACAGAAGGTAAGAACTTTTCAAATGTTTCCGCTATGTCAGTATTTAACAGTGTGTAAAATGAGAATCTTATCGAATTAGCACAATAGCGATATTAGTATATTTCAGTTTACTGCCAGCTAATGTTACGAAGTGCTGCTAGCATGTGTCTGCTAAGTTAGTTTTACGAATAATATAACTGGAACTTTGAATGAATAAACTGAGAACTACTTTGTCACTGGTTAAGCAGAGCAAGTCAAACCGAATTCATTGGACACCTTAACGTGGGACTAATTTACCGGACCGGTTATAATGAGAGTATTTTATGTGGAGCTGGTGAGTAAAACTTTATAAACTCTTTTTCTAATGTCTCTGTAAAGTAATATAAAGTAAGTAACTAATATGAATTATGTCGTGTGTGTTTGTTTCCCTCATGATCCAGAAATTTGGGTAATGAAAAATATCCAGCCACACCATCAGGCGGTGAGTATTGCCATGGTAACATTAAGACAGTTAATGTATGCACACTAGCAGCCATATTACTGGACGTTTGTCTGCATGTTAATTAAATTTGTTTTCAATAGGAATGACCTTTATGTGCAAAAAGATAAATACAAGAGAGATAACATGCAAACAATTACTTTAGATCAAACAGACTATTTTACATTTTTTCTTAAGTTTACATATAGGCTATAGCTCACCACAAAATTAATGTTGTCTTCTCAAAATTAATGTATTTTCAAACCTCTAACGTTATGGCTGTATGGCCATAGATGCTGCTGGCGAATTAAACAAAGATTAAAGGTTAAACAAAAGAAAGAAAGAAAGCCATACAGGTTTGGAACAACATTACAGTGGGTAAATGATAAGAGAATTCTCATTTTTGAGTATGCTTTTAAGGACCTGTTCCCAGAGTCCAATGTTAAATTAACCATGGCTTTATAGTACATGTTTAGTAACTGTTTTATGCACATTAAATGGATTAATTATAATGGACCTCATAAAATACTGTTAACTTAAAGACAGAGCTATTGTCATGTCCAGCAATGTGAATTCGAGAAGAAAAAAAAAAAAAAATATATATATATATATATATATATATATATATATATATATATTATACTTGTCTTCATAGATAAAAACTGTTAATGATAAAACTCTTCACCTTTTTTCTATATAGATCTGCCATTGGAACCATAAACTTGTTTTGGAGGCAGAACAAGCAGCAACAAAGAAACAAGCCCATCACTAGTAAGTGTCATCTGCAATCTATAACAAAACTTGCTTTTTGTCCGTTTTAATGGCATGCATCCAAAACAAATACAATATATTCTCTCCTTCATACTATAGATGTATGAAACTTTATTTCAGCTTTATACAACATGATTTACTCACCCTTAGGCATGGGCCGGTATGAGATTTTGACAGTATGATAACCTTAGATAAAAATTTCATGCTATCACAGTGTTTAGATTACAACTCTAAAATGTGTTATTTTTAAATTTCTGGGTAAAAAAACAACAACATTTCTTCTATTAAACACAGTTTATCTTATTTTTAAGAAACATATAGAACATTTTGGAGCAGTAAACATTTCAGGCGAAATAATTCAAATTAATAATTTAATTATTCCTAATTAAATTAAGTGCAGCCACTGCTAAACTTAAAGGGTTAGTTCACCCAAAAATGAAAATTATGTCATTAATGACTCACCCTGATGTTGTTCCAAACCCATTTTTGGGTGAACTAACCCTTTAAACCTCCGGCTCATCAAAACATAACATCTGTGTTGTTAAACCTGCAGCTCAACAAGGTGTTTGGAGACATGCTCATATTCTACACATTTATCTTTTAGTCCAAGTTTGCAGGAATGTTCAGGGATGCAGTACGAAGATATACAGAACGTGGTTCTCTTCTTCATTTAACACTCAACGTAGTGTCAAGTGAGAGCCAGCAGTTTGTTTGTGTTTTAAATGTCGGGATTTTGAACAGATGTAAACAGTGGCAGGAGTCCTAAAACTAGACAGGATACCAGATAGCACTAAATTGCAGATACCCTTCAGGGGTCGTTCACATGTCTGTGCGCTCAAAATGAAATAGATGTGCTCGTTTTTTCTAGGAATAAATTCATTATTTTGGGGTACAAATAATAATAATAATAATAATATTGTTGTTGTTGTTGTTGTTGTTTTTAACAGTGCGCAGTGATCTTGAAAAGAGTGTCCATTACTATTAGTCTATGTTTCTCTTTTGGTGATGTTTGCATTTTCCCATTAGAACATGTTTAAAGGAAAAGTTAAGAAATTAAAAATTGAAAAATTTTCTGAATATTGTTGTTTTTTTCTTCACAGATACACCAAGGATCAAGATGATTACTGTCTGTTTGGAGGATTCTTCTTAATGTGCTGTATATCTGTCTGGTAGGAATAATGGACCTATTAATGTATGCTTTGATTTTATTTATATTTATTCACTTGTATATTTAGAATGTTCAATTAAAAGACAAGTGAAATGTTTATTATCATGACATGGAGTACGCAGAGGTCAGGAACATGTGGAAACCGTGAAAATCCTGTAATTGTTTCAGTTTTCTGATTGTTTTTTGGTTTGGAATGGGTTACTGTATCCTAATAAGAATTTCATGAAACTGTTCTTCTTTTAATTACTGTAAATCTATCCTATTTCTAGTTCTATTTCATTTAAGATTTGTAACTGAATCACTCCATTTAACTTATACTTCAACATGTTTTAAATACTATACAAATGCTGTCTATTAAAGTTGCAAGATGATTTTATTGTTCAGAATTTTATCTTACAAAATAAAACTGTTAAATTACAAACTTGTGTATGTATTAATTTTATTGAAGGTATTAGATCGTAATGATTTAGGGGAAATCTGTTAAATAACATTGTTTTCTTTGTAGAAATATTGGTGTGTATTACTTAATTGAATGTATTTGATCATAATAACCTATGGAAAATCTGTAAAATATAGGTTTAACCATGTAAAAAAGGTCCTGTAAAAAAACGGTCAAATGACTAGCAGCTATGGCTGCCAAACAAAAACCGTAATATTAAAGTAAAAGAATGTAATTGAAACAAGGAAAATCTGCAAAATAAGGGTTTTACACTATAAAAAAGTCTTGTAAAAAAACGGTCAAATGACTGGCAGCTATGGCTGCCAAACAAAAAACGTAAAATTAAAGTAAAAGAATAGAAATGAAACAAGGAAAATCTGTAAAATAAGGGTTTTACACTGTAAAAAAAGTTTTGTAAAAAAAAAAAGGTCAAATGACTGGCAGCTATGGCTGCCAAACAAAAACCGTAAAATTAAAGTAAAAGAATGTAAATGAAACAAGGAAAATCTGCAAAATAAGGGTTTTACACTGTAAAAAAGTCTTGTAAAAAAACGGTCAAATGACTGGCAGCTATGGCTGCCAAACAAAAACCGTAAAATTAAAGTAAAAGAATGTAATTGAAACAAGAGGGGAAATTGTAAAATAATTTTTTTCCCCTGTAAAACCTTTAATGAACATTTCTGTAAAATTATAGTTTTTGCACTTTATTTTAATTAGGATGTTTTGCTGTAATTTTATGGTTTTTGTTTGGCAGCCGTAGCTGCCAGTCATTTGACCATTATTTTACGATTTTTTTTTTTACAGTGTAGGCAGCTGGCTAGGGCGGCTTTCTTCTCTTCTCTTCTCTTCTCTTCTCTTCTCTTCTCTTCTCTTCTCTTCTCTTCTCTTCTCTTCTCTTCTCTTCTCTGTACTTAATTGTCTCGCGAGACATGAAGATATCCTTGCAAAACATTTTGCGGTGTTTATCTGCATTCATGCTGAGGCAAACTAACACAAACAGTCCTTTCAACCACATAATGATCATCATTTCTGGGTTACAGACATTTAAATTACAGCAGTACTGGGATACAAGTTTATAGTTTGGGTTTAAACACTTATTGTCTACAGTAGCGATCAAAAACGAAAGCATCTTAACACTTGTCTTGTAACACTTACCCACTTCCGCCAGGAGGAGGCGACAACTGCACCTTTAAGTATTTATGATTGAATCATTAATTCAGGAGATTCTAACAGTCAAACAAGTCTTTATTAATGAGACACTGACTTCATTTTTTTTTTTTTTTGATCGAATATATTTTTTTTAAGACTTAAGCAATGAACCCTGTGTCAGAAACACTAGTAAATTACATTATTTTGTTTCGATTTCTAATCTTTTTTTTTTCTTCAGAATCGTGACAGAATTGTGATCTCTAATTTCTTAAAAAAAAAGAGATTTTTTAATTTATCCAGAATCATGCAGCTTTAGTTTATTATTATATTAAATAATAATAATAATAATAATAATAATAATAATAATTATAAATAAAACTTACATCTAATGAACAAAAAAAATACTCCAAACGTTTTTCTAACTTAACTTAATAAAAGACAGAAAAGTAATACGGGTCGGACTTGGGCCAAAAATTCTGATACACTCTCGGACGGGCCGGGCTAGGGCCCAGATTTATGGCCCGTGCAGGGTTCTAATATGAGGCAGTGCAACAACTCACTGCGTCATAGACCCTAGAGAACGTAATTAAAATGTCCCTAAAATTCTAAATTCCCCCCACTTTTCAAAATCCTGTTTGTGTCCCCTCCACTTTCAAATTCGTTTGTTAAATTAATGTCTTGCATTGTAGAATGCACGCTCAGCACCGCCGAGAGTTTCAGTTTTAATATCAATTGCTTAGAGCGACTCCCCAATGCGCAAGTTAGGCTACATAACATATCTAGGCTGTTCTTAGTATGTAGGCTATAATAGGTTGTGTAGTTGTCTATATATCTGTATCATGCTTTAAAAAATAATGATCGGTGTGTTTGATGTCACACACCGATCGATCTGATGGTGATAATCCGTTATAAGGTCGAACAAGCCGAATGATTGAATTAACCATTTTGAATTAGCATTTATCAGCCATTTGAATGAATCAAATGAAATTCACGACCATCTACTAGCAGTTTTAGTTTTTTTAAAGTATAATATAATTGAATATCTCCATAGTAATATTAAAAAAAATAATAATAATAAATTCACCCAAAAATGACGACTGAGTCATCATTTACTCAGCCTCATGGTCCAAAAGAGTATATGTAACATTTTATTGAACAAAATATTACTTTTTGTAATGTCTCTTTGATGCTTTACACAACAATGACTTTAAATTATCTTTTGGGAGTAATTTTTCACCTAAATTTGATGTGCGATTAATTAGATTAATTAATCGCCACATCATGTAATTAATTAGATTAAAAATTTTAATCCTTACTAGCCCTAGTAAATATATTTTTCATAGAGTAACAATAGCTTTTAAAATACACAAACTGGCAATATTAAAGTGGTTTAAAACAACTCATATTTAAATTCTATTGGTCCTAAATATTTAAATAAAGTGTTGGTTAAAGGAATGTGGCCTCAGAATAAAATTTAGAAGATTTTTTTTCACTTTAATCCATGAGGATGCAATTTCTCAAAAACTAATTGGAATGAGAGGAAAGATGCCGAGTGAGTTTGCTAGACAACCGCGGGGTTTAACTGAAATAGATAGGTGGAAAGCCACTGAACTACGGCAGTTTTTGATATACACAGGACCTGTGGCATTGAAAACTGCATAGTCCCCGATACAAACATTTCTTATCCTTGGCAGTAGCCATGTCGATAATGCTCAAGTCAGATGACAGGATTCGAAATGCGTATCTCCAATATGCTCATGAACTAATCAAACACTTTGTCTCATGCTGTGCTGACCTGTATGGCAAGACCTTTACTGTATACAATGTACATGGATTAATTCATCTCCAAGAAGATGTCAGGCACTTCAACTGTTCCTTAAATGACATTTCCTGTTTTCCATTTGGTGATAGTTGTTCGTTCAGAGTTATGAGGGGCTTTGAAATTAAAAAGTTTGAGAACCACTGATCTACTCATTGCATAATGAAAAATTGAAAAGTTAATTAACATTATAACCGTCCTAGCTACTTTGTTCAAGTTGGGCTATAAGAAATAAAAAAGGGGGGGGGGGGATCACCTTCTTTGCAAATATTGTAACTGGTCTGATGTGAAAGAGTTCTAGCAACAAAATAAATCCATATACAGACAAAATGTTTTTCTTTTCAGCATGTTCTCCAACAATATACACATTTGAACAGATACAAAACTCAGATTCTACAAGTCATAATACAAATACATACATCCAATTCAACAAGTTCATCGTGAGGATGAGGACGTGTGTGAGAGTGTTGAAATGGCCAGCACAGTCCACTGCAGGTTGAGACCACAATTACAATTCATAAAATAAAGAAAACCAGTCCTATCTGTAGATGAGTGGAAGTAGGAGTGCTGTTGATAAAGTCTTGTACTTGGATGTCTGGACAGGATGAATATTTCATTCCAAATACACCCCATGAGTTACTTCAATAATATAGTATGGTCATAGTCCATATACACAAATGGAAACCACTGGCTGAGCCAGAGCTACAGCGTCAATAACCCTCTAGAAAAAACAACAACAAAAAAACAAATCAAATAAACTGACTGAATTAACCAAAGCTCCATTTAAGTTCTCCAAAACAATGATACAATCATATATCAAACTTACTTCTGAGCAGGAAACATAGTTTCTCAAACAGGATTAGGAAGTAGGCCAAGACAACCATAAGGTAGTTTCAAACTGAACCTAGCATTCTTCTTCTTCTTCTTGCTCGTTTTTTTTGGCAGTTCGCATTCTTAAAAGAGCATTACCGCCATCTACCGTAGGTAATGAATCAGAGACTTGTGATTCCCAATCCCAGACCTTCCAGGACCCAAGCTTTCAATGTTGCTGCGTGTTCAGCTCCTCCATCTACAGCCCAGGTCCCTTCCAGCCCGAGACTAGGAACCACACTTATATCTGTATCTTGTATACTACATACACCCCCCCCCCCCCCACACACACACATACATACATAATAATACTATAAATAAATATATAAATAAATAAATAAAAATAATAATAACATAAATACTAATGATAATAATAGTTCCTATATTCTATGAATTAACTGAGAACTTTTAAGAAATATTATTAACAAACTTTCACTTCCGGCTGAATTTAAAAGACTTTTTAATGTTAACTCCTGATCTCCATTTTTCCGTATTTCATCAATTAATTTACTTCTATCCTCTGTATATCTATTACACTGAATAATAACATGTTCTACTGTTTTGAACCTAGCATTCATTCTACTACTTCCTGTTTTATTCATTTGACACAGGATGAGTTACCCATGTCCCCCTGGTGGCTAGGATGAACATAACTGTGACAGTCAAAGACTGTTACAACATGCATGTCCTTTCCAGATCATGTACTTGAGGGCTGTTTGGAAAGAGGGTGAACGAGAAGAGGAGGGTGTAGTTCCTGACAATTGGATCGACAGGAACAAGAGAACTGTTAGATGGCCATGTAATACAAGCACCACAAAAACAGAAAGGGCTCTAAAGGACACAATGAACCCCCAGGAAGACTGGATGGTGTTCCCTTTAATCAAAATAAAAATGACTTTAGGCAAGTTTCGTTTTGATGAATCAAACATTTTAATATATATCCAAATCAAAATTTTGTTGAATATTTTGTTTAAGGTTGAATTGTCTAACCTCTAGCTAAGCGACATGAATGTGACAACTACAACCTGACAAGTCAGGCGGAGGAGGAAGAGGATGATGATGATGATCAGGAGGAGGTGGCGATTAGATCAAAGAGGAACCGCACTAAAAAAGGAATTCCAGAGGATTTTATAAGAAATGCCATTTCTCATTCTCAAGTAATTTATACATTTGTAATCTGTTAACTCAAATTGGGCCTCAAATTTTAGACATCAATGTTTATAAACATATTTTTTGCAGAATTTACAGATTCAGATGAGGAGGAGAATGTCAGGGGTAATGGTTTTCTATTTTAAATGTATAATTCCAATTTCAAAATCAATAAAATTCTTAACTAACTTAAGAATGAGGATATGCTTATTTTTACTTTATAATGCCTCTTTGTAGGTGTCAAGCTGCCCAATTTTCCTACTGCACCAATGAAGCTGCAGCCCATTCAGGACACCAATTTGTTGCACAACGCTTGTGAGTACTGATGGCAACTTATAAACCATGTTAATGTGGAAACACAACATGATAGTTACAGGCTGATTCATGAGTTTCAGCCTCTGAAGATGAAGCCATGACTGTCCAAGTGGAGTGTGCAGATAGTTCTGGGGCCAGGGAAATGTCCACTCGTCGTGAGTATTTACTTCTCCCCTTCTCACCAACCGTCCCATTGCACAAAGTTAAAGTCTATTCAAGATGGGTAGTTTCTCACTCTTTGAAAATTAAGCATGGTGATGACTGAAGTCTTCACAACATTGTAGTTATAGGCTGTTTCACGTGTTTCAGACTCTGGAAATCGAGCCTCGTCTCACCCAGTGAAACCTGCTGGCAGGTCTCGGGGCAGAGAGATGACCACTCCACGTGAGTATAATTACATTTCCAGTTGCACAAACCATCCCACTCCACAAACATAAAGCAACTCTTATCTTCATGGCACGTCACACAGCTCCTTGAACATGAACAACTCCACCTCCCTCCAAAGTCCCACCCTCTTCTCCCTCCGTGACCCCTGACACATGTGGTAGGAAAGTGAGGGTAACTTAAAGTACCTGTCAAGCAGAAACTCTGCAACTATCTCATCTCTTTTTAGCTTCAGATAAAGCTGCATTAGCCTCCTCCATCGCTCAAAAGCAGAGCCGATGTTGACTTGCGTCTTGTCTCTTGCTGCATCAAGTTGTCTCTTTAGTGCGCTTTTGTTTTTTGCTGACAAATGAAACCTCTGTGGGAGCATCTGAAGGTGGAAGCTCAGCAAATCATGTCATTCACGCCAAATGAAATGATTGGTCAGATGTTTCTCTGAACAATATGAGAATATAATATTGAGTTTCAAGACATGGTGGATTTCGCTTACATTTTTGTGTGCCTTTTGTGTGATCTTAAGATCATTTGAAGTTAACCCTCTGGGGTCTGAGGGTGTTTTGGTGTCTGTTAATAAATTTACCTTGTTATCTCTCGTCGCCACCTAAACACCCTCAGTCCCTTTTTATCCAATGAAACATGGATTACATACGTGTGGTAGACAATACCAGAAAACATCTCTTATGTAAGTTGGAAGCATATGCAGGAAGGTCTGAACATATTAGAAATAAACTTGGCGAAGGGATGCTGAACTCTTCGAAAAGGACATATCGGTGTCCAACTCCCTAACCATTAGGCCACGGCTGCCCCTTATTTATTTATTTATTTTTTTAAGAGAAAGTAAGAGAGAGCGTAAAAGAGTAGAGGGAGTCTAGAGAGGAAAACTCACAGAAATATTTGGCAGAGAGTGTAATGTAATCTAACAGGGCCCTTTAGAGTTTTTGACATGCCTTGATATGTGCTTTTTGCAGTATCTTAAAAACGTATTACTGGCTAAAATCTGATAACACAGTATTCAGCACAACATGGGCTACAATAATATGTGAGCAGCATGTATATACATGATTGTGTTTTTGAGAAAGAAACGTTTATGCGTGGTTAGTGAAAACAAAAATTTTGAGGTGACTGAATAATGGCCATAAATACAGAACAGAACATACAGAACATTAGTTTACAAGACTCTGGAGAACTGGATCTTGTAACTTAGAGTGTTTGCTTCAAGATGATGTGAAAATTACTCTGTTCACTGACTCTCAGAAAACAATATATATTGATGTGAATTTTCTTTGTCAATTTTTGCTTTGGAAAAGAATATTCAAGGAGGCGTGAATGATCATGAATAATGCTGTGATTCACACCTCAGAGAACAAAGACCTGCTTAATGAGCTCCATAATGAACCTTTCAGTCCGGTGTGTGACTGAGAGCGAATTTCTGCAATAATGTAAACACAAAAGAAATGTATATGTTTTGTAGTAGTTTATTGAGAATATATTTAACTCAAAATAAGTTGAGATTCACTTACTTGCAGTTGTTAGGAACCAACAAATAAATAAACAACACAAGAGTCAAGATGTAGTGGTCAAAATATTCAAAACAGAGGCAGGAGACTTGAACACAGGAAAGCTGGAGACAGCAGAAACTGCATGAGAAAACAAATGGATGTGAGCATCACAATGATCTGACAAACACAGAGCAAACATGGTGACAATATACAGGTATATACACTATCAGTCAAAAGTTTTAAACAGTAAGATGTGTAATGTTTGAACAGATTTTTCTTCAGGTTTCTTTTATGAATAGAAGGTTCAGAGAAACAGCATTTAGATAAAGCAGAAATATTTTTGTAACATTATATAGGTCTTTATTATCTTTTGATCAAGGATTATTGCTAAATAAAAGTGTTATTTTTATAATTTATTTTTTAAAAATCTTCAAATTTTCTTTCTTCAAAAGTTTCTTCACACAATGCCAGAGAAGAACTATTTTCAGATTTTCAAAGGTTTTTTATTGAACCATTTGTACAAAAAATGTTTTTCTATGGCATTGTGAAGCACCTTTATTTTTAAGAGTGTAGGTATGGTCACTAAAATAAGTGAATAAATCATTGAGCACGCTGATAAGCCAGGAGCAACTATATTGTTTCATTATCAATCGCTAATATTGCCTATGTGATATTATATGATATGCACACATGCGTTGTATTTATCACGCAGTACAAAAAAACATCTGAGAAACTAAATTATTATTAAGCACATTCTAAATGTTTGAGAACATATTTGCAGAGTATTGCACTGTAAAGCTTGGTCTAAGCATTCTTAGACACTAATTTTGTATCGTCTAAACCAGTGGTTCTCAACCTTTTTACCGTGGCGTACCCCCTGGTGCATTTAACATTCTTCTGAGTACCCCCACTTAGACTTAAGTCACACCTTTTCCATTAAGGGATAAAAATTCCCCCCTTTAAATTGATGTACACATGAATTTTAGCTTTTATAGAGGCATCTTAATATTCTATTAAGTGTATTATTATGTAACCCTGGACTACAAAACCAGTCTTAAGTAAAACAGGTATACCTGTAGCAATGGCCAAAAATACATTGTACAGGTCAAAATGACCAATTTTTCTTTCATGCCAAAAATCATTAGGATATTAAGTAAAGATCATGTTCTCTGAAGATATTTTGTAAAATTCCTACTGTAAATATATCAAAACTAAGAACTTCGTTTTCAACTTTAAAGGTGATTTTCTCAATATTTTGAAAATTCCAGCTTTTCAAATACTTGTATCTTGGCCAAATATTGTCCAATATTAATATTAATAAATTGCCAGTAGGTGGCAGTATGAGCATCTTAATGAGTGAGACGTCACGTATTTCATTAAATAAGGAAGCAAACGGTTCACTGACTCTCCGAATCGTTCAAATTCAATCGTCCACTTCTGTTGCGGATTTCGTTGCAACTGTTTTGTTGAAAACATAAACAGTAATGTAAGCTATATTTTAAATGCTCATTTTTGTTTAACTGTTATATAAAATCAAAATTTACAATCGATATTCAGAGAAAACTGTGTTCTTGCTCGTATTTTAAACATGAAAAAACTCGCACAGGACATGTTTCCGTATCAAAATGGGTTTCTTAAATCGATCTTTATGTAGCCTACAGTCTGTCAATATTTGTTGCTATAAAGTGCTACAGAGCTACTTTAAAGACGCAATAAACAGCAGCGCGTTTTGCTAAAGCAGCATACTCTGCGGGCATCTTACCATACGCACGCTGCTGGTGTGGATACAGTCAGTTTTGACCGCAAGAGATGAGGTAATTTGATGTAATTTGACTGTTCACGGCACTTCAATGTTCCTGTTTTATAATAAAAGCTTGTCAGAAATACATACTCGGTTTTAATGTTACTTTAAATCGTGGTGGAATTAAATGAATGGCAAAGCTCAGCATTTTGTTCGCGTACCCCTTTCCGCCACCTCACGTACCCCCGTAGCCTATTGTTTATCCTGACACCATACAGATGCAATGAAACCAGTGGCGGACTGGCCGTCTGGACGTTCTGGAGAATACCAGAACGGCCGCTGCAGCAGGACGGCCGTCGGCCTCTGTGCAGCCGTCACAGTTTTTTTTTTCTTCTTTTTTTTTTCTTGCTTATAATTTACTGTTGTTCCATGTCAAGACCGATAGGTGGCAACAATGCGCATACAAGCCGATAGATGCGCAAGCTCACTCGTCAATGCTTGTCACTTAACCGTTTACAAGTGCAGATGGGAGAAAGAACATGGATACTGGAGGTGTTGGTAATATGAATCATTGCTGACATAGTTTGAGGCAGTCATCTGCATATCGTTCAGCAGAGAGACAGTTCTGTAAGTAATCAAGTTAACTGTATAATCAAAGCCTCTTTACATTGTGATTTATCATAACTCATACCATTTGTTCTTGTATGTTTTAGGTAGTCACCTCATCTGCATATTTTTCAGCAGAGAGACATTAAAAGAGTGCTGTTTATTTCTGTGAGCATTTTACACTATGCTTTTAACACATCTTTTAGTCAACATCAGAGATAATGCTATAATTTGGAAGGTAAAACATCATGGGTTAAGATTTAAGTATTTTGAGACCCGTGTCTGTTGCTGATTAGCTTTCACACACATCTGTTGTTGTGGGCTGAGCCGAGTCAAAGTCCAGGGCTGTTTTTTAGTCCCAGTCCGCCACTGAATGAAACGGTCTATCATATTTCAAAATATTGCACTCGATCGATTTCACACATTTAAGACAAGAATTATAGTTTTGGAAAAGTAACTAGTAAATGCATTCAAGTTCATGTCACAACAAAACATTATCTATTGCCAGTAAGACACATTACTTACACTGTATAGACGTGTCCTCTGTGGCTCTCTGGTGAATACAATGCTTTTCTTAGAAAAGAAAAGTGTAAAACTAGAAATGTAAGTATTGCTTTAAGTAAGGTAAATTTTAATTTAGTATATACTACATGAAAGTACTTACTGGCTGACTCATGTCTTTCAGGCTCTGTAAATCAAACCTTGGATGGCCTTGTGGAAGCTGCAGGATTTCGGTGCAGGGAAATGTCCAGTGAGTATTCACGTTGCACCAACAGTTTCAAAAGTCTATTCAGGACAAAGTGTTACTCACTGCTTGAGAATCAAGTGTGGTATTGATTTCTTTACACACAAGACAGTTACAGCCTCAATCGCATGTTTCAGACTTGATGGAGCTTGACAATGTGGGAAGGCAAGGCAAGGCAAGTTTATTTATATAGCACATTTCATACACAATGGTAATTCAAAGTGCTTTACATAAAAAGGAAATAATAAAATCATAAGAATATGAATTAAAAAGTAACAGTCACAAAACAATTAAAATGATTTAAAAAAAAATGAATTAAAACAGGAATAAAAATGATTATACATAAAATACAGTGCAATAAGTTCAGATGTAGCACAGTGCTCATTCATTAAATGCACAACTGAACAAATGAGTTTTTAGTCTGGATTTAAATGTGGCTAGTGTTTTAGCACATCTGATCTCTTCTGGAAGCCGATTCCAACCGTGGGCAGCATAAAAGCTAAAGGCGGATTCCCCTTGTTTTGTGTGAACCCTTGGTAATTCTAACTGACTCGATCCTAGTGATCTGAGTGGCCTGTTAGGTTTGTATTCAGTGAGCATATCTGCAATGTATTTAGGTCCTAGGCCATTGAGTGATTTATAAATGAGTAAAAGTACTTTAAAATCAATCCGAAATGTAACATGTGGCAGCAGCGTTCTGGATGAGCTGCATTCTGGATGGAAGGGAAATGTCGACACCCAGTAAGTATCTATCACAACTAATCCTCACCTTTTTTGTTTTAATTCAATAATGCATCTGTAGAAAACTTAATTTCTTCTTTAAACCAAAGATCCAGGAGACTCTTGGGTATCTTTCGCGGAGGTCTTTATTGAGACGCACTGCGCGTTGCTGCAGCCATCAAGAAGTCTGAATTTGGCCATGATACATTGTAGTTTATATAGGCATTCAATGGGCAGTCCTTAAAAGTGTTGATCTTACAGAACTTCAGAAGTAACCACTTCTAAAAACAATACAGGAAATCAACCCCCGACTGTGAGGTTGAACAAACTTACTTAACAGTACCCAAATGGTTTAATCTTCACCTGGTCACGGGAACTACCAAGGTGTGAAATTCACATCCAGTTGCCTTTCAGTAAACAGATGCCACTAGGTTCACATTAAATGCCTAATACAATGTAGATCACCATAGTTTTTTTATATGATGTTACATCAGGATGTAGGATCTTCAGATCTTAAACAGATTCTTAAATTTGTAATCCCACACATCTTTGAATATTCTTTGTCTTTTTCAGGCTCTCAAAATGCAAGCACAGCTCTGCAAAGTCCCCCTTGAAAGGCCTAGGCATGGTGAGTTATCCAAGATCACAAATTTCATCTAGGCACTTTGCAATTCAGTGAGTAGTGTGGATGCACGCCCTAATCGTTACAATATTAGATTTATTATTTTTCTTCTAATGCAGTGGTCTCAAACTCAATTCCTGGAGGGCTGCAGCTCTGCACAGTTTAGCTCCAACCAGCTCCAACTCACACCTGCTTGGAAGTTTCTAGTTACCCTGAAGAGCTTGATTAGCTGGATCAGGTGTGTTTGATTAGGGTTGGAGCTAAACTGTGCAGAGCTGTGGCCCTCCAGGAATTGAGTTTGAGACCAATGTTCTAATGCGACCCAAATTGAAAATTGTCATTTGGTAATTTCTAAAACAGACTTTCTGTGGTGCAGATGCAGTGACCGAGAATGGAAGATGGACATTCCCATTACCTTGGGATGGTAAGCATTGATCTATTGGCAGTGTGAGTGGACAGGACACTGAGCAAGAGAGAGACTGACACTTCTAATAGTACCATTCTTCCTCTACTGTTCTCACAAACTGCTTTTCAATTATAGCAGTGGCTTGTTTTTGTAATGTCAATTGCAGGGTGGTTTATATCAGTGGTTCCCAACCACGATCCTGGAGGACCCCCAACACTGCAGGTTTCCCATGTCTCCTTAATCAAACACACCTGATTCAGATCATTAGCTGATTAGTAAGGACTCCAAGACCTGAAATGGGTCTATCAGACAAAGGAGAGATAAAAAATGTGCAGTGTTGGGGGTCCTCCAGGATCGTGCTGCTACGATTTGTCACTCTAAACTACGCAAAAACTTGGTGACGTCTTTGTGAATGCACAGGATTTAAATCAAGCAACAGCAATGAAAGAGGAGTTCGACCAATCAGAGCGCTGGGTTCATTCCCCATCTACTGTAGCGAGCGGGATGATTGACAAATGCGTCCATCCCGCCCGCCTCTGTCCCGTAACGGTTTACACCCACTGTACGATTTTTAAAAAAAGAAGACTTCTATCTTCTCAAGGTAAACGGGTTGGGGTGGATGTGGAAAAGTGAGTTAAATTAATCCTCTGGAGTCGTGTTAATCTAAACGAACGGATGAATTTAATAAAAACATGCATTCAAATTCAGCCACATCTGCTGCGGTTAATTTGTGTTCATATAGCTGCACTGAACAGCGTCCTAATATTAGGGCTTTAGTCCAAATGTTTCGCGTACTTGGACGCTGCTGCACGTTTAGATCATTTTAAATGACAACGATGTAATAAACCTTTGAAAAAGTCTTGAAAAAGATCTGCATTCGCGCTGCTGCACACACAGAGCAAACAGTAATGTTAGGTCTACATGCAACGTACAATAGTCTTTTTAACTAAGATACACATTATTGTTTATGTATTCGTTCATATCATCACAGAAATACTGGTATCAAAGTTTATAGTTAAGATATAAACACCGATGTCTATGGTAGTGATCAAAATACATATTTTGAATGTTTACTGACACTTACAGTTTTTTTCAGTTGCTAACAAGCGTTTAAAAATACGTAAAGTACTTTTTCTAAACTCTTAACACAGCAACACACCTATGTCACACAATTAGCCAAATAGTTAATTTTCTATAAAAACTCTATAAAAACACAGCAAACCTTATTCAAAACCGAGTCATTCGGTCAAAACTTTAGCACTAGTTTCTATCCAACAGAAACATATAGTCAATCATAGTACAGTGATCATCAAAATGCTAACATCTGATGGCTTTACAAAAACTGCATTACTTGTCATGTTTCAGTTTTACCTGCATATAATAGATATAAATTATATATATATATATATATATTATTTTTTTTATCTTCAGTTTGCCTTCAACGAAACCCATTTTACATTTTGAAGTGTTGAATGTGTTCTTTTTTGGCAACATACTATCTAAAACTGAATTGAGTCATTACTTTACAGAATGCACAAAACAAAAAGATAGGGTAACCTGTGCAGAAATTCTTTTGGAACCATTGCTTTCCAGTGGGTAGGGGTTGAATATGGATAGTGCCCCCATGGTAGCTGATGCCAGTGATCAACAAAAAATCCAACATATATGGCCTTTGGTTACAATTTTGCCACGGAATATAAATGGTAAAGGCTAACTGTGACCTTTTTATCTCACAATTTTATCTTTTCTTGGAATTGTGAGTTTACATCTTGAAATTCAGACTTTATCAGAATTATGAGATAAAAAAGTCACAATTACCCTTTATCCTTTATATTCTGTGGAAGAAATAAGCTTTCATAGGTTCCTTTTTTTAATCCAACTACTCCTACAACCATTTCTCTCCCTCCAAAGTTTCTTTTTTTTTCTCTCTCTGATTCTTTGTGTTGTTTTGCATCCACAGAACCAAATCTAAGTGGTCTTTTTTACTCTCTGTTGATGTAATGGAAGTAGCTTCAACACCTGACTATTCCTCCAATTGAAACTGGAATCAGCTATTTCTAAATATTTAATTGATCTGTTATTTAAAAATGCTTTTCAGTTGTTACAATATTTTATATAGAGATATTTTCAATAATTTTGAGCTGCTGTTGTTGCAGAAATAGAGGTTTTATACTGTATTTAAGGTTTGGAACATTAGGTCTTCATTTCTGACATGATGTGTTTAAGCATTTGCAAATAAGACTAAAAAGACCCATGGTTTTTGTTTAGGGTAAACTTGTATGAAAAGAAAATGTTTGCATTTTAGAAACATGGTAATTGACTGCATATTGTGTGAAAACAACACAAATTGTGTTAATGGTATGGTCACAACAGACAGATGTTGTGCTAATTGTGTTTAGAGTTTTGAAAATGTAACTGCAGATTGGACAAAAGTATGTTAGTAATTGAAAAAAACTGTAAATAATGCTTGTCGATTGCATTGTTTCGCCACTAGATGGCGAAAAGATTCTGTTAAAAAATGTATTTGTGGTTGGAAAAAATAGATTCACCCAGTAATGAAAAGAAGTATTCATGAGTGAGGCATTACCCACTAAACATTGGACGTCGGATAGACGTGCAGATCATGTTTATATTGGGTCCGTCGGTCCATGACCAATTCTGGACATCTATTCGACGTCCAAACTAGGTCTACTATTTGGACGTCCAACCATGACCCAACTTGGACATCATTTTGACGTTCAACATTTGATCTGGGTTTTTTTGGACGTCATTTGGACGTCTATGGCAGTTGCAGTAAATGTGTTTTACAAAATAGAGCCTATCAACATGATTATACATATGAATACAGATTATTTATAAACAAACAAGATTTATTATCTGTATGACTATTTATTTATTTGGTAGACCATATGTCAAAAATGACATGGAAAAGACGTCACTACAACGTCACATTGCGCAGTGGGTAAATCATTCATTCAAACCACTTTTCATAATTTAATATTAACAGTAGGTGTACTAAATATATTGTAAATACATATTCATTGAAATATAATAATTCATTCCAAATAAAAACCTAACAATTTTTTTTTTTTTTTTATCAATTGATTAATCAATTTATCCAGAATCATGCAGCTGATGTGGTTGAGTGCAGACCTTTGGGAAATAACGCTACATGATTTCCAAAGTGTGTGTGTGTGTGTGTGTGTGTGTGTGTGTGTGCGCACGTTCTTCAAACTACAAACACCCCACCCCCCGCTACTCAAAAAATATTTCCAGGGTTGGCAGGTCTGATATCATGTGACATAAAATTTGTGACACCCCCCCCCCCCCCCATCCTCCTCCTTCAACACTATCCACTGTGTTAATAACAAACACTGAAGCTGATTATAAAAACAATTGTGAACCATTTAGCTAGCCTTTCTATTCTAATTGGAGGTAACCATAGTTGTTTTATTTCAGTGTACCAGAAAAGGTTTTAAACATGCTGGTTGTCCTCCGCAATTGCTATAAACAAGCACAACCTGTCATTTCAGCCATGCACATTGAAAGGATGGAGACCTTAGAGGATTTTCAGAGAGAGGAGCAACGCCTCCGTGATGCACAAGCCTTTGATACCCTGGTATGTTTTACAATTCTGGATAACACAATACTGTGCATTCGTACACTGTTAGGTTCCTCGGGGGAGTACCAATCAACTTTATCATAGATTTATTCCAACAGGTGCTACAGATTGCAAGAATTGGAGGGAAGAACACCAAGGACTGTGTCCACAAAGTCCGTGACAGGCATGTTTCATGTGTGTGTGTTTCAGTGTCTGAACTTTGTCTCTTTGTGTACCAGACTGCATGTTCATTTGCCTTTTTCTTGCTTAACCCTTGTGTACTCTTGGTACTTTGAGTATTTTTAATTGAAAAATGCAAACAACAAAACGATTACAAGTTCACAACACAATGCATTGTGAGCTTAGACCAGCTGTTCTTGACCAAGAAATTTGTTGTATAGGGATAAAAGGAGGGAATGTAATATAAAGGGTTTATGAGATGCATAATGTTAGTCCTACATATATCATTTACGTTGACTTATAAATTTAATTTATTTTTCTTTAGGCTCTTCACTAATGCCCTGATGGCACAATTCAATATGAAGGGGAAGGGTAAAAAGGGCAAGAAATCTTTGGAGAAGACACGCATTTATAGAGCAATAAAAGGTAAGCCCATGTTTCATGTTGACCAAGGAAAGATAACTGGCTCCCTGCCAGTCTATGAATAATGACTTGATCAGACAAAACATTTCCTTCCCAGTTGACATTTAAAATTCACTGATAACTGTCTTCCATGGCAATTTTAACATTTGGTGAGGTGGTTTTGTATGAATCCAATTTTGGTAGTGGATGCATAGTAATAGGGGTGGGCGATATGGCAAAAATATCATATCACGATTCACGATTTTATCATGATTCTTTGTCGTTTTAGTTTTACTATTTTGCAAGTTACTTGAGCAGTTCAATCAAACTAATGTCCCTTTAAAAAAATAGAGGCCAAAGTGAGTGAAGATAAAAATATTTGTCGTCATTTTATATTTGTTATTAAAAAAATAAGAACAAAGATACAAATAAACATAATACAAAAAAACAAAAAGTGCTTTGTTTTTCAAGTACAGTACGTGAATTTAGCAGAAGCATTCAAGCAATTTAATTAACAAATATAAAAAGTGAAACACTATATATTTATACACTATATACATCAATTGTACACTGATTCTTATTCAAGCAACTATATTAAAGTTTTTCAGTCATGAGCAATGAGTGATTTTTCTTTTTGTGTTTTGTTGTTTTATTAACACTAAAATAATCGTTCACCCAAAAATGAAAATTCTGTCGTCTGTCAATTCTGTCATAGTATTTTATTTTCATACCATCATTTACTCACTCTCAGGTTGTTTTAAACCTGAAGGAGTTTCTCGTTTCTGTTGAGCGTTATCTATTCAGTCATTTATATTATTAAATCCAATGGGGACCAGCAACTGTTTGGTTAAATTATTCAAAATATCTTATTTTGTGTTTAGCACAAGAAAGAAATTAATACAGGTTTGGGACAACATGTAAGTGAGTAAACAATGACTTAATGAATTATTTTTGGGGTGAACTATCCCTTTAATGACAAGCAGCAAGATGTTTAGTACTGTCGCTTTAAGAGCTGCACGCATCTAATATACAGGCACGCATCCGTTTTTCTCTCAATTCTTTACTTTCACTTTGGACATAAGAAACTGTTGATATGTAAACATTGTGTGTTTTGACAGTATTATCACAATCAGAGGTGATACATAACTTTCAGTTCAGTAATATAGGCGCTTTTTGAAAAGGCATTTAGAGTGTGCGCGCATCAGGTGTACGCGCACTGGAAACACATAGAACAGCACGCATATGAGATGTTCAGGGTTCCCACGGGTCATGGAATTTCTGGAATATCATGGAATTTTAAAAAGTCTATTCCAGACATTGAAAGTCAGGGAATTTTAAATTTATTTTGTCCAAGTCATGGAATATCAGGGATTTTTGTTTATTGCTTTCAACTTTTGTTTACATTTATCAAAATGTAAATTTTGTATACCGTATTTTGTTTTATTGTGTTATTTCACGCATTTTGCTTATTGTTATGGTTATGAAAGCATAAAAATACATTTAAAATAAGTTAATTTTTGTAGAAATAGTACAGAAAAATACAGTTCATTTGATGCGTGAAAAAACAAACAAACAAAAGAAGTAGTGTATAAGTGTGTTTTGTACTAAAAAACATCTGTGATTAAGTAAATAAAGCTTGCAAATGGATGGATCCGTTCATTATAGGTCATGGAAATTCAGCTTATTAGTCAGTGAAAGTCAGGGAAAAGTCAGGGAATTTGACGTTTGGCTTGGAGTGGGAACCCTGGATGTTTATCCATTAAGATTTTAAAGCAAATAATGTATGTTTATGATTGCGAATAAGTGCAGTGTCCCGTGAGTGCAACTCTACCACTGAGTTAACACTTCATATGAATGTATGTCGTGTTATACAGTATATGTGTAGCGGGAAATTTCGCTACAGTGTAGGGGTACAGTAATGTGATGCAATATATCTTGGGCGACTAGGGAAATGACAAGATCTAGGTCTTCAACCCCTAGTACATTTAATTCCTGTACTTAATTTAAGTATGTTTTTATCTGCCTTGCTAGATACGATTGTTTCTTTTATCGCAACGACTATTGAGGATTGAAGCTCTGTAATCTAATAATGTACACGGTAGCTCTCTGTGTCTGAAGTAATGCTAACCCTTCTTTCCCTCTGTAAGAGACATTTTTTTGTCTGTATTGTTTGTGCATGTCCAGTAGAGGGCACTCTTGTTTGTTAGTGCACACAATATAGGTGGGAACCTTCCCTCAGGGAGCAGGTGAGCTTTAATCATATCTATTAAAAAGCCTGGGAAGGATCCAAGTAATCCTGCAAATTATCGTCCAATAGCTCTAACATCCCATCTGTGTAAGGTAATGGAGAGAATGATTACTGATAGATTGAGATATCATTTGGAAAAAAGAAATTGGTTTTCTCCTTATCAGAGTGGGTTTAGGTGTGGTAGGGGGACTTTGGATTCAATAGTATCTTTAGAAGATGAAATAAGGAAGGCATTTGTTAACAAGGAAAGTGTTATTGCTGTTTTCTTTGATATAGAAAAGGCATATGACATGTTGTGGAAAGAGGGATTATTAATCAAGTTAGAAAAATTAAGTATAAATGGAAGAATGTATAATTGGATTAAAGAGTTTTTAATTGGCAGAAGTATTCGGGTCAAAGTAGGTGGTAAGGTATCTTCTAGAGGAGAAATTGATAACGGAACTCCTCAAGGCAGTGTTATAAGTCCACTGTTATTCATTATCATGATTAATGATGTTTTCTCTAGGGTTCATTCTAGTTTGGGGAAATCTTTGTTTGCTGATGATGGGGCTCTTTGGTATAAAGGGAAGAATATAGAGTATAGTGTAAAGAAAATGCAGTGTGCTTTGAATGATGTAGAAAAGTGGTCAAGAGAAAATGGTTTTAAGTTTTCAGTAGAAAAGACAAAAGTAGTACTTTTTACAAACATGAAGAGGAAGGTTGATATTAAGTTAAAATTATATAAAGAAGAACTAGAACGTGTAAGTATAGTGAGGTTTTTAGGAGTATGGTTTGATAGTAAGGTAACCTGGAGAGAGCATATAGAAAAGATGGTGGGGAGGTGTAAACGAGTAGTGAATGTGATGAGGTGTATATCGGGTCAAGAATGGGGAGCTGATAGATTGTCTTTAAAAACTATATATATATCCATGATAAGATCTATACTAGATTATGGTAGCATAGTATATTGTTCTGCAAATAATTCAAATTTAATTAAACTGGACAGAATTCAGTCACAAGCTCTCAGAATTTGTTGTGGGGCATGCCTAACTTCTCCAGTCTCAGCTCTTCAAGTAGAGATGGGTGAAATGCTGTTAAAGATTAGAAGACAACAACTGATGGCATCATATTGGGCAAGTTTGAGAGGTCAGTGTGGAAATCACCCTATTAAAAAAGTACTGACACCTAGTTGGGAACATGAAAAGAGTGTAATAGTTTAGGATGGAGAGTGGGGAAAGTAATAAAAGATATGAGACTGGAAGAGGTTGGTTATGCTCTGATAATTCCCTTGTCTCCAGTACCTTTGTGGATTATGCCCCAACCAGAGGTTGATCTAAGCTTGTTAGAAAGAAGACAAATGGAAGGGCCATATGAAACAGAGGTATATGATGTAAGGGAATATATGGGGTCAAGTTATGGGGAGTATATACACATTTTTACAGATGCTTCAAAAGATCCGAAAACAGGTCAAGTGGGCTCTGCATTTGTGGTACCCAAGTTAAAAGTGAATAGGAATAATAGAATATCAGACTGTCTGTCAGTGTATTCTGGGGAAATGTTTGCTTTAATTATGGCTACAAGATGGATCAGTGAGGTTAAAGTATCCAAGACATTAGTATGTTCAGACTCTAGTTCGGTTTTAATAAGCTTGAATGAGCAAACGTCAGAAACAAGACAAGATATGATAATAGAGATTATTCATGAATTATATTCACTCAAGCAACATAACATAAATGTACAGTTTTTGTGGGTCCCGGCTCATATTGGGTTGAGAGGGAATGAAGAAGCAGATAATTTAGCAAAAAAAGCCATAGATCAAGAAACAGTTGATATCCAGATTCCCCTTAGTAGGTCAGAAGTTAAATCTCTTATCAAAAAGAATATCTTAAAAGTATGGCAGCAGTATTGGGATACAGATATCAAAGGCAGGCATTTGTATCATATACAATCATCAGTGGGTTCAGGTAGAGTAGCGGGCTGGAGTAGAGCTGAGGAGAATATAATTACAAGATTACGATTAGGACACACAAGGTTAAATAGTACAACGCACTTAATAGGTAAACACACAACAGGGCTTTGTGAGGTTTGTGATGTCAATGAAACAGTTGAACATGTCATACTGCACTGTAGGAAAAATAATGTTGAGAGAAAGGAATTGAAGGAGGAGTTAGAGAACAAGGGAGAGCAGTTAGGAATTTGTTAAATCCAGCAAGAAATACTAAATCATTATTGTTAAAGTTCTTGGCAAGTACTGATTTGCGCAAACGAATATCATGTATGTGTTTTTTTGTGTTAAATCCTGCTAAGAGGATGAGGGTGAACACGCTGAACATGCAGCGCCGGATGAAGCTCTATGAAAACTCTTAGCGGGTATAAGAATTAAAAAGAATCAGGGTGTTTGCATGGGGGTTGTGGGTTAGTCAGGAAAGGTAATTAGTGTCAATGGTCCATTTGAGCGATAGGTGGCGGTACTGCACATGTATGTCTGCGATCCGTAAAACAAGAAGAAGAAGAAGATGATGATAGCAGGTGTTGCTGGAGGGAAGGTGCACACAGTTTTTTGACCGCTACGTTGCACTACGCTATGCTGTACCACGCTAAAGGTGACTGGTGGATTTGACTGTTGCTTTAATTCTTGCCCTTGTGGAGATGAAGACCTGTAACTGTAAAATAAAATCTACAATGATAAGCATTTTAAAATAATGTGTGGACAATCTAGTTTATTGTATTGAGCGTGCGCGTCCAAATATAAGCACCGTCCAGCATCCCTCAGCAGCTTAAAGTTTAGATTTAGCCGCTTACATTTGTCAAAAAACTGTTTATTGACTTAAAAGGAACTGTGTTCAGCTATTTGACGTTGGGGCTTCATCATTTGTCGAGAGGAATTAAGTGGATTATTGGAAAAGCGTTGCATCGACTTTATTGATGTTCGAGATCAGCTGCAATTACTACTAGAGGACGCCGCAGTGTTTGCACCTGTGGATTACACGCACACGTCGTTCTTTTTGGGTTGCGGACCGTCCATCAGCGCAAAGAAAGACATCGGAGCTGTTCTATAACCTTCAGCAGAGGAGCTTTGTTCAAACATTGGCGCTCAATGTGAAGAGGTGTTTAGTAGCGCTACTTGTAGTTGAATGGCCATTTAACTTTGTGTGCACACAATATAGGACGTAATCCCAATGCATTGGTTGTCAAAGAAAATAATTAACGTTGCGAATTAGTTTCATTATTATTTCGATCGTGCTTTTGACCTTCCGTGGATTATGGAGGCAGCTGAAAGTGAGCACGGACTTATGGAAACACCACTGTTAACTGTTTTCAGTGACACTGATTTTCAAATGGACAAAGAAAAACGTGTTGTGAAATTAACATCTAAAGCATTTGTTGCAAAGGTTGAAAAGTTGCAGAGTGACTGAAAGTCTGTACTAACTAAAGCTATTAATTTAAGAAAAAAGATGCAAGGTTTGATGCAACAAAGAAATGTAAAAGGTGTACAAGGTTCTTTGGTTGATCTTTTAAATTTGTGTGATGAAGCAAAATATATTCATGGTTCTCTGATGGCTATGTTACCTGAAAGTGAAAAGGAAAAACATGATATATGGTTTAAGGCAAAAATGATTGTGAATAATGATTTTATTTCTGAAGTCAAACTGTGGGTATCATGCACTGAAAATGAGGAAATTGCTTTTAATGAGGTCATAAGTGACGAGGCTGATGGTGTTGATCCACATGATAGTATTTCAAATGTTGGTACTAAAATTTCAAGTAAAGCGAGTGCATGCAATAGCGTTTCTTCTGCCAGAGTTATAGCTGAGGCAAATAAGGCTGCACTTCTTGCTCGTATTGCAGCGTTAAAGGAAAAACATGCTTTGGAGCAGCAAGAGCAGGTGATAAAGAGGAAAAGGAGGAAAAAGGAGCAACTGGAGTTGAATGCTATGTTAGCGGAATCTACTGCTAAACTTGCTGTTTTACAGGCCTCTGAAAGTCACAGTGGTTCTAAAGCCTCTCATACTATGCTTTCACATTCGATAAAGGAAGGGGAGAAAGCTACCTCAACTATACTGAATCCAATGGCAGAGGAGTTTGAATTTGCTGTCGGTAGTGAAATGGTAAATCAAGTACCAACAGTGGATCCCCCTTTGGCATTTTCTGTGCTGCATCAGGATATTCTTCAGCAGCCTCCCAGTTCCCAGCACATACTAGGAGACAAAGTAGTTCAATCTTGTGGACCTCTTGCTTCGGATAGGATTGTTCATCATGCATCAGCTCAACCACATGGACTTCTTGCTTCTGATAGGATTCCTCAGGCACACAGTGAGAGTCAGTATGGTGACGTTGTCACCATAATGCAAAGACAAAATGAAATAACAGCAGCTCTTGTTCAACAGCAACGTTGTTCATCCTTACCAGCAAGAGATATTCCCATGTTCGACGGAGACCCTCTTCTGTATGTTTCCTTTATTAGAGCATTTGAAAGAGGAGTTGAGGAGAAGGCAAATCATGGTGATTGCTTGTATCAGCCCACAGGACAGGTGGAATGCCCATACTCAAAGATAACAAAAGTGTTTCCAGAAGGTGAAGGACCTGTTTCCTGTACCAATTAATCTTTTCTGTTGCTTCATTTGAGACAATTAAATGAAGCTACAAGAAAATTAACTTGAACAGTATGCCACCTTCTGAAATGGGACTACAGTTATATACAGAGCCTATAAGCAGTATACAATGTCTAAAATTAGTTTAATTTCAGAAAGTTTAGTTTCATAAAATATTAACTTAACCTATATATTGGGTTACAGTGATAAAACCAATTTTAAGGACTTAAACAGGTAGAAATAATTCACTAAGATCCTTTGAGATAGTGCCCAAGTCTGCCCCACACACATATAAATATACATCTACAGACCACTAGTTGGAGGTAGAAACCCTCCAAATTTGCTGTGGTTAGTTCAGACTGTCCTCTATCTGTGTGCCAAATGTATTTTATTTCCTGCAAGCAGCTCTATGGTCTGCCATAGATTAGTAATGCGTATAAATGTAAAATGCCCAGTAGACATCAATATGCAGTTTACTACTAACCGTACTATTAACTATTAACTTGTTCAAACACTTAACCACATAAATAGTATGCTTAATATTAGACACAGTTAAGAAATTTTTTTTATTTTTTATTTTTTGCAAAGTTATAAAAATAAAAGCAAATGTGTATTTTCCCCAGCATTGTTTTGTAGCATATTCACATTATTATCCACAGGATGAAGTTTAGGTTAAATCAAGAAAAATATTTTTTTTCTTCAGGCTGTCCTGCTCTAAAACATTTATAAAACTCTATTTATGTTTAGCATTTGTTTCTGCAAATTGGTTATGCTATTCCAGCTGGATTCTGCTTTTTGATTTGCTGTCAGCCAAAAATAACAGGTAAGAAAGTCAAGTTGTTTTCATGAGTCTAGCTGAGGCGCAATGCTGCCATCTAGTGGAGTGAAGTTGAAATGCATCTCATCTGTCAGAATTACTTTTGCTTCTTTCATCATAGAAAGGTGTCTTACAAAATTTTACAAGATGCTTTAGTTACTACCAGAATGCTGTAAAAACTGCCAAAATTAAATATTTTACTGGGTTAATCTTGAGGTATAATGGGAATTCAAAAGTGCTGTTTAATAAGATCAATTCTGTACTAAATCCTTCTGCCACCTGTTCTGCTTGCATGTGATGATTTGTTAAACTTCTTTGTTCAGAAAGTTAACAATATTAGAATGTAGATTGTGCCTGGCTCTTTTAACTTTCTGTTTACTAGATGGACGTCTTTGGTATTTAATCAGTTTCCTCTTTCACTTCAGGTTCTATCCAAGATAATTGGTCAATTGAAACCTACAAATTGCTGTGTTGATACCATCCCATTAAAATTATTAAACAGGCTTTTGAGATTATCGGGCCAAGCCTACTGACATTAGTAAATAAAAGTCTTGCATCAGGAGTATTTCCTGCAAGTTTTATACATTGCCTCTTGAAAACACACCAAATTTAGATTTGAGTGTTTTATTAAAATACCATCCCATTTCTAAATTACCTTTTTTAGAGGTCTTAGAAAAGACCGTTTTAAATCAAGTACAAGCTTTTCTGGTTCACAATTATATTTTTCACTTAATATCAGTCAGTCAATCTCATTCTAAATCTGCTCTGTTTAACTGTGGTGTTCCCCAGGGTTCAGTTCTTGGTCCAATTTCATCTTACCTTAGGTTCTATTTTTCAAAGGCATGGAGTTTTCTTTCATTGCTTTGTGGATGATACATAGGTGTACCTTACAGAAGCAGGACAAGAGGACAATTACATCTCTTCTAAATTGTCTTCATGAAGTTAAACTATGGATGTCAGCAAACTTTTTTTAAATTTAAATTAAATTAAGACAGAGGTCATTTGGTTCAGAAAGTCTGAGTCTCTCCTTTCTGTAAGTCAGTAGTTAAGAATCTCGGGGTGCAGTTTGATGTCTCTCTTAAATTTACTAAACAGATAAAACTGTTTCTGTCACCTAGCAATTTTGAAAAGCTTATTCATGCCTTTATTTCTGTAAGACTTGACTACTGTAAGACCAGCATATAACACCTATTTTTCGAGACTGAAAATGAGTGGTCTCTGGCGTTTTCAGTGGTGGCTCCAAAGAGCTGGAATAGCTTGCCATTATATCTTAGACTTTTACCTGCATTGGTTTCTTTTAAAAGAAAGCTGAGATTGTTTTTGTTAGTTAGCCTTTGTCTCTATGTATTGATCAAAAAGGTGGCTCTTATTTGACTTTTATTTCCTTTTACTCTGTTTTTTTTTTTTTTTTTCCTTCTGTGATGCTGCTCATTTTTGTATTAGTTGTTATTGTGAAGCACATTGGTCAGCCTTGTGTTGTTTTAATTGTGCTCTATAAATAAATAAAACAAATCACACTGGAAATTGAAAATCAAGTGAAAGGCATTGCATTGCATACAGTATACTGTATATTTAGTGAATGTAGTACATACTGCAGTAATAGTGTGTGTAGTCAAAGTTAATTTTATTGTCATTTTCCTGTGCAGAGCAGATAAAAAAAAACAAAAACAAAATACAATTTCACAGGAAACCTTAGTGCAGATTTGACATTAAGAAACATTTACATTTTTTTTGTATACATTTGCAACATATGAAAATAAAGCACAATGTTACACAATACAAAGACAAGAACAATAAATAAAAATAATGGATTGACTTTTTGCAAAATCTCTCATTTTGTGTTCCACATAAAGAATGTTACATCCTTTTATCCCTGTTAGAAATTATAGTTGAATTTAAGTTATAAATGTATTAATTGCTGGATGTATTTTCCAGACTCACTGTTATGGAGGAGAACTGAACATTTACTGACATCATGAACCTAAACTGCGATCACTGTGAGCTTACGACTCAATCCACAGATGTTTCTAAAAATTACAGTTATAACACTGATTTCTCTTTCTGTTGATCTTGAAGGAGTCTCAGACTCATTTGTACTGCTGAAGCTGGTTTACAGCTAGAATTCGTTATAAAAGCAAATCACTATTACATGAACACAAAGAGCAAGTGCAATGGCAGTTAGACATCCTTCATATATTTACAGCTATTTACAAAACCAAGCAAATATACTCAAAATAACGGCCTCAGTAACAAATGAAGAATGAAATGCAGCTCTTATCTTGACTGTTGATTATTTTTGTGTAACCACTGAATCCGGCTGAGTGTCTTGGTTTTGTTTGTCCATTAGTGGTTTCATCTCATGTGATTCTGCTGTGTTCTGGTTTGATCCACCGGCTGGAGTTTCATCAGAAGCTGCTGCTGCATTCTGGGTTCACAATAGACATATTTTAACATGTGTTTTCATCAACGCTGTTTCTCCTCATCAGTTTTGGGGGTAAACGCATTACAGGTAACGCAAGTTACTTTACTATTTTACAAAGAAAACTTTACTATTTATTCATAAAGCTCTCCTGTCTCCATTTTGAGAGAAATTGGGAGTAAGATGTTACTTTAGGTATAAATAATGAAGAATAAATGTGAACATGCATTAATTCATCTCACTCACAAAAAAAAAAAAAAAAAAAAAACAGATTCGGTATTCATTGAAGTAAATAAAAACTGTGAAATTCAAGAAATGACACATACCTGCAATAATTAAATATGTGAAATAATACAAATATTTGTTAGTGTCTTTGCTGCTAACCTTTGATGATCTAATTCAACCATACTAATATGAAAAAAAAAAAATACTCAAGATAAACTAACATTTATTTATTTTTATATTTTTTTATTGCTGAAGAGTGTTGAACTTTCTTCTTCTACGGTCTACTGTACAGACCTGAATTTACTTTTCTCTAAGCCTGAGGCTTTTGGTGTGAAAGGGCTTTTACATTTGACAAAAATATAACTTTTTTTATATTAAAAACAAACAAGCAAGCCCTGCCCAGATTTAAAAAGTGACGCAAAAGTAACGCTGCATTACTTTCCATAAAAAGTAACTAAGTAAAGTAATGTTACTTTTTTAGGGAGCAACACAATATTGCAATGCATTACTTTTAAAAGTAACTTTCCCCAACACTGCTTCTCATATAAAACACTCATCAGGTATTACAGATTCACTGGTTTGTGTCACATAAAGGAAACTGAGAAACACCGATCTACAAACATCTCTAGCAGTGATTCTGACACTAACCTTAGATTCCTTTTTCTTTGATCTGGCAGCGGCTGCTGCAGCTCGACGAGACTTTATTGCCTTCTGTGTTCAGAAAAGACAGTTCATTTACACACATCTTCACTAAACATATTTCTGATTTCTGAAGAGTTATTTAAAGGTGCAGTCTGTAATGTTGTCCACATTTTTTAAAGAAAAGAACAGCACATTTCTGCTCACTTTATCTCAGAAACACCTCGACAGAGCTACTCAAAGTACTTTTTATTTATATAAAGTGTACTTAATTTTACTCACTGAAATGTACAAGTATCTAGCCATTTACTTGCAAATGTAATTGAGTAAAATGACAAGTATTTTATTTAAATTATATCAAGTGTTTTATTCAATTTGAATTAATAATCCATATTTCCACAGTGACATATTTAAAGTATAAAAACTTCAGTCACACACACCAGAGAAACATACAATTACCAAGTGCACCTTTAACTGCAAGTGAATTAATCAAATTTAGTTTAAGATACTAACCTGACATGACTGCAGACATGGTGTGATCCCTGAGGAGGAAAACAGATTCACAGGATTAGCCTAGTGGAATATATATACTAAAATCTATTTACAATACATTTATTTCATGCTAAGTATACTACAAATACATTTACATATTTATGTACTCGATAAAATCCCCTGCAATTGATCTTTTAATATACCAAACTCTGCTCTGAACCATAACATCAAATACCCTGACTTTCCCTGACTAAAAGCTGAATATCCATGACCTATAATGAATGGATCCAACTGGTAAAAGATATTTGTTATCGGTTGCTTTTAATCAGTCAGAGTTTTGAAACACAAATGGATGGTTAAATGTTAAATATTTATTTATTTATTATTTTAATACTCTAAATGTATGTTGTTCTGTGTTTGTCCTGGTTTGCTTTTTTTTTTATATATTATGCCTGTACAGCACTTTGGGCAAAAAAAAAAAAAAAAAAAAAAAAGTGCAAAAAGGTGCAAAAGGTGCTACAAAAATAAATAAACCAAACCAAACCATCAATTTCCAAGCTTTATTTATTTTTATTTATGATGTTTTTAGTACAAAACACTTTTTTTGTTGCTTTTTTTTCTTTTTGCTGTTACCCAATAAATGCACTGACATTTTTCTATACTATTTATTTATGTTTTTTTATGCTTTTATAACCATAACCTAGCCATAACAATAGACAAAAGCGTTAAACAACACAATAAAAATAGAATACACTATAGGAAATTAATAAATCAAATAAAAAAATAGAAAATAGAAAAATAAATAAAGCAACAAACAAAATCCCTGATATTCCATGACTTGGACAAAATAAATATAAAATTCCCTGACTTTTAATGTCTGTAATAGATCTATTTAAAATTCCATGAAATTCCATGACCTGTGGGAACCCTGTAAACTGGTATACTTAAAGTCTGCTAAACGGGAACAACAAAATTTGTGCTTAAAGGATTAGTTCACTTTCAGAACAAAAATGTACAGATGATGTACTCATCCCCTTGTCATCCAAGATGTTCATGTCTTTCTTTCTTCAGTCATAAAGAAATTGTTTTTGGAGGAAAACATTTCAGGATTTCTCTCCATATAATGGATATGTATGGTGCCCCCAAGTTTGAACTTCCAAAATGCAGCTTAAATCCAGCTTCAAATGTCTCTAAATGATCCCAGTCGAATAAGAAGGGTCTTATCTAGCGAAACAATTTAGCGGAAAAAGTTATTTTTGAACCAAATTGAAAATTTATATACTTTTTCACCTCAAATGCTGGTCTTGTCTCATCTCTGCGATGTGCATGTGTAGTCTGTGTGATCTGGGTCAATACAGTTAAGGTATGTCCAAAAACTCACATCTTGTTTTTGTCTTCAACCTTAAAATCATCCTACATCACTGCAGAAGTACCAACCCAGTGTTTACAAAGTGAACATTCAAAGAAGATCAAACGGCCCTTACAAAAAATTGTAAAACAGCGATGTAGGATGATTTTGAAGTTGAAGACGAAAACGAGATGGGAGTTTTTGGACATACCCCTAACTGTATTGAGCATTTGAGGTTAAAAAGTATATGAATTGTCAATTTGTTTTGAAAATAACTGATCGTTTCACTATATAAAACCCTTCAGTGTCCTTTGAAGTTGCATTTCTATGGGGCACCATAGAACTCCACTATATGGAGAGAAATCCTGAAATGTTTTCCTCAAACAACAATTTCTTTACAACTGAAGAAAGAAAGACATGAATATCTTGGATGACAAGTGGGTGAGTACATTTTCTGTATATTTTTGTTCTGAAAGTGAACTAATCCTTTAATGCACTTTAATTGTGCAGAAGTCCAGCTAAATATATACTGAGGTATATTTGTTTGTGCTAAAGTGGAACTAAAGTGATGCATCCTAAAGATCATATTTTTACATGAAAATGAGAATCCCTTAAAACAAATATGAGTGACAACAAAAATACACCTGGAGTGAATGTGATTAATGTTGAGGGTATACTCACAGGGTTCAAATACCATTAAAACCATCACAAATAAAATGAAGATGAATTCAGTGGAGAAGACGGCGATCCTCATGTCTCCCATTACACCTTCACCATTAACTGAGGATGAAAATCAAATTGTCAAATCAAGTGTTTTCTTAACAACAGACACCCATATTCATCCTCTAACACAGCTTAGTGTCATAATTAATATCTGTGAATGGAAACGAGAACAATCTGATCAGAGTAACTTTGAGATGAAGCTGATTTCTGCCTCACATTGAGATTTTACCACTCACTCAGATTGTACTTTGAGCCCCTAAAAGGAAATGGTGGTGGAAAAAAAAAAAAGATGGGGTGTGGGAGGAACTCTTTTTTTTGTGTGTTTTGTGTTCTCTCGCAAAACCAGTTGAGTTCGGACAAACACTTCCTGTTTACTTTACAGCTTGCAGTGGTTCATACAGCTCTGTATGTTCACAATGGAGCAGTTCGTAGAGCTTTTTTGTTTTTTTTTAAAGAACAAGTATAATTAAACACACAAGGTTCTATAGCTTACACACATTTTTAAGAAGTTTCTGCATGACAGGCTAAAATTGCCAGTAGGTGGCAGCAAGCCACTGTCTTAATGACTAAATTGCTGTCATTTATTCAATCGATTCAAAACAGCTGATTCATTCAAAAACGTTTTTTTTATGAATGGGTCAGTGAATCATTGATTAAAAAACACATTTAAAAAAAACACTAATTTATTCAGTACTGAAACACCTACTGGATAGCATTATATTGTAGATGATTAGGAGATAAATCTTGATAAACATACCACTAAAATAAAAACATTACATTAAAATACATTTAAAATAGTGTATTTCTATTATCCCTCCTGCAGTAACTTCAACAGCAGTCCTATTAAAAATATTTTATTAGCCTACATGACACCCATGATGAGAAAAACATTAAAAACTCATTATAATAAAAAATATTATACTTGAGTCCAAGTTCAAAATAAAACTCTATGAACAGCTCGATTGTGAACGTATGTAGCTCTATGAACTGTTACAAGCTGTAAAGTAAACAGGGAGTCTTTGTTCGAACTCAACTGGTTTTGCAAGGGAATGCAAAAAAAAAAAAATAAAAAAAAAAAAATAATAATAATAATAATTATTATACACTGAAAAAAAAGGTAATTTGGAGGTTGCTGAATTTTTAAATATGCATTTTGCATTTCTTACATGATTAATTTATGCTTCTCAAATTCAGTTAGAGTAGCCATCCAGTATTCAAACATGCACGTTTTCACTCAGGTTTTATGCACTTGATGCAAGGGCATAGGTTTGTTTTTGAGATTGGTGGGGACATAAACCCAAGTGAACATTAAGGGAGCATGTTAGGGAGCTAATAATAGCCATAGATTGCGCTTTCTCTTTCCGTTTGCTCTTGTTATTAACAAATTAAAACTACTTTTATGTTAACCATTTTTTTTGTGCTGCTGTCTTAAATTGGATGAAATACCTGTGAGTTAAACGCGGCGCTGCTTCTCATCTGGTGCATGACTACATTCTGCCCATGTATTAAATGCGCATCCTTGATAGCGCGCAGTTTTCTAACATAGCCTATTTTACTTCTTAGATAATCTCATTGGTTTCAGATGCGTCCGAAATTACAAAAACATATAGGCCTAAATATATTTATTTTTTGGAGCAAAATTATTGCTAGGGACAGTTTGGGAGTAGCTGGATATTGTGCAAGTAGCTAACGTTAGCACTAAGTTAGCTTTAGCAGCGTCTGAAAATAGCATGTATATTAACGTTCGTGTGTTCGAAACGTGTGTCATTTTTCTTTTTTTGTTGACCAGATTTGTAACATCCTGATGTTATTGATACCTCAGTTATACTGAGTATACATACTAAATTATGTCATTATCGCGAGACTACTGAGTTAAATGTGAATCTCATGTGAGCTAGGAAGTCTAAGTGAAAACAGTGGTTAAAGTTACACCAGTCTCTTCTCTTTATTATATATTAAATTTAATAACTTGCCAAAGGGCAAACACAACATGGTGTCAGAGTAATGGTCTGAAGACCCACCAACAGCGAAGATGATGGAGACTTACGGCATTCAAGCACTGCGGATGGACTGGCATTTGGCCAACTTGCCCGAAGCATGGAGATGGTTCAAACAACAAGCCGATTTGATGTTTTCTGGACCATTACGGGAGAAACGTGAAACAAAGAAGTGCAGTTACCTTCTTTTATGGATCAGGGAGAAGGGACAGGACATATACAACACCTGGTCACTTTCCGAAGACAAAGCTAAAAAGCTAAAAGCTTATATTACTCCCAAATCCAATCTGATATATGCCAGATATCGCTTCCATGAGAAAATGCAAGCTGTCGGCGAAACATTTGAACATTTTATAACCAAGCTGAAACTGCTCGTAAGGAATTTGGTTACCCAAACAGTGACGAAATGGTCAGGGACCGCATTGTGTTCGCCACGAACTCCCTGCGGGTCCGCGAAAAGTCAAGGAGCTGAGCTAACATTAGACAAGGCCATAGATATTGCCCATTCCCGAGCTCGCACAGATGCAATTAAAAGCGATGACTGGATCAAAAGACGCCCCCAAAAATGATGCTGTCAATTTAACCAAACAATGACCAAATGCTCAGAAAAAAGAAAGATCATAAAACAGTGCACAGAGAATGTGACAGATGTGGAGGCTCACACAGCCCAAGAGAAGCATGTCCAGCTAGAGGCAAGCAGTGTATGAAATGTAAAAAGTACAACCATTTTGCAAAAGTCTGCAAGACCAAAAATGCTGCTCCACCAAAGCCCCAGAGGAGACCTGTACATGCTTTATGAGCAAAACAACAAAGAGGAGCAGTGCAAATTGTATATCGACAGCATCACAACTGCGAATACAAACAAAAAAAATGTACAAGCTTATGCAGACATTAAAGTTGGACCTAGCCAGCAAACAATCAGATTCAAAACAGACTTGGGCGCGGAAATTAATGCTATACCAAACAACACCTTCAATGCATTATTTAAATAAGTGCCCATAGCACCACCTGCACAATCTGTGACAGCCTATGGAGGCAACGCATTGGAAGTCCGAGGCACCTGCACATTAGAATGTGAGCACAACAATCACTCAGCACTGCTAGAGTTCCACATTGTCAAGGCCAAAGCATCGCCCATTTTAGGTTTAAGTGCCAGCTAGTGTTGTAGTCAAGACCACCTAAACCATTGGTCTCAAACTCAGTTGCTGGAGGGCCACAGCTCTGCACAGTTTAGCTCCAACCCTAATCAAACACACCTGATCCAGCTAATCAAGCTCTTCAGGGTAACTAGAAACTTCCAAGCAGGTGTGAGTTTGAGCTGATTGGAGCTAAACTGTGCAGAGCTGCGGCCCTCCAGGAATTGAGTTTGAGACCAGTGACCTAAACCGAGACCAAATCGAGACCGAGACTAGAGTGTGTTGAGACCAAGACAAGACCAAGACAAAGTCAGGGTGAGACCGAGTCGAGACCAAGACTGACCAGCACTCCTCTAATTAATTTGAATGATTGTATTTTTATTATTTATTATTTTATAGGAATTTTCCTTTCAAATTGGCAAACATATACATGTACAAGCTGAAAACAACTTACCCATCTTTATTCAACACGTATTGTCTTTTTTGTCATAAGACTAACATATTACTATTCTGCTGTAAGAAAAAAGCAAAACAATTGAAAATTTAAAAGAATATTATAAAAGAATATTATTATTAAAAGAATAATATTATTATTATTTTAGAATAATAAGATTTTTTAGTGTTTTTGAATGTTTCTTCTGCTCACCAAAACAGCATTTATTCAATAAAAATACAGTAAGACATTAATACCGTACAATTTTATTACAATTTAAAAATAATTAAAAAGTATTCAGTAATAATAATTAGGCATTTAATAATTTAATAATAATTGAGCTCTAAATCAGCATATTTGAATGATTTCTGAGGGATTGTGTGACAGGAGTTATGATGCTGAAACTTCAGCTTTGATAACAGCAATACATTACATTTTAAAATGTATTAAAAGAGAAACCATTTTTAAAAAAATTGTAATAATGTGTCACAATAATACAATTTTTACTGTATTCCTGATCAAATAAATACAGCCTTGGTGAGCAAGAGACTCAGAAATATGAAAAATCGTAATTATTCTAAACTTTTGACCCCCAGTGTATATAAATACCCTGAGAACACCTTCAACAAAACAATTACACTTTGTGAAATATTTTGGCTTATGAACAGTCACTGAGAGTCTGAACTGCAAACAAGTGTTTTAACTTCATTTAGTGACCTAACTGCATGTGACTCAGTCATAAAAAAATAAATAAATAAAATTTGTTTCATTGGGAGCTGTTTAAACAAACTGCAGTGACATTTTATACAGTGCATTTATTCAACAGATTCGTTCAAAGCATCTTATATGTTCTGATATGGATTTCTTTGAAACTATTTTCATTGCAGAAATAAAAGTATTTAAAATTCTGTATAAAATATAGTAACTTAACATTACTTCTTGTTTATTGAATGCTAGTATAAATATAACATTTGCACATATTTATGAAAACTGCTCTCTTTCATTTGTATTGCTTAATTATGTAACGTTATATAAATGCGACCACATGCAAGCACAACAGTAGCTTAACAATATAAATCAGTATAGAAATATGTTATTTATGCTATTGCATTTGTAAGATTTAGATCCAATCTCATGGTTCACAAAGACAATGCACTTGCAATTTATTGATATCCACACAGTTGTGGTCTTGACTGGTCTTGAAGTAAAATCCCGAGAGTCCTCTTAATCTGAGACCAAGACAAGACCGAGTCCAAATGCAGTCGAGACCGAGACAAGACCAAGACCATCAAAAAATGGTACTACAACACTAGTGCCAGCTTAGACCTAAACCTCATTAAACTAATAATGGGAGTAAATAAAGAGGAAACAAATGCACACAATGACCCTGAGACCATACTAAAGGAATATGCAGATGTTGGAGGCATTGGAGAATTTGCTGGAGAATGCACATTCCGGGTCAACCCACAAGCAACGCCAGTGGTCTACCCTGCACTACGAGCCCGGCTAAAGGAGGAGCTTGACAAAATGGAGGACAACAACATCATTGTCAGGGTAACTGAACCCACCAAATGGGTTAATGCCCTGGTGGTAGTTGAGAAACCTAAAAGCCAAAAACTGCGAGTGTGCCTAGACCCCAGAGACCTCAATAAGGCTATCCAGTGGCCCCACTACCCACACTTGAACAGGTTACCATAAAGCTCACGGGAGCCTGCTACTTCAGTGTCCTAGACACCAGGTCAGGTTACTGGGCTATTAAGCACAGAATCATCAATGCTAACAACATTTAATACGCCGTTTGGCAGGTACAGGTTCCTCCGACTTCCCTTTGGGATCAATTTGGTGCAGGACAAATTCCAGAGGCATGTAAATGAAACATACGAAGGCCTCAAAGGTTTTGCTGCTATAGTTGATGACATCCTTGTATTTGGTAGGGACAAAGAGGAACACGACACTAACCTGAGAGCCATGCTACAATGCACGAGAGAAAGGACTAAAACTGGACCCCGACAAATGGCGTGTTGGTGTCCAAGAGGTCAGCCATTTTGGCCACAGGCTCTCATGTGAAGGCATTAGTCCAGATCCACAAATGTTAAAAGCCATTCAAGAGATGCAGCCACCGCAGTCAAAGCCTGAGCTAGAGACCTTACTCGGCATGGTCAACTACCTGGCCAGAATCACACCGCATCTCTCAGAGGTGAACGCACCACTCAGACAACTGCTAAAACAAGACTGGGCGTTTGTATGGGACCCTGTTCACGACAGAACGTTCCAGCAGATCAAAGAAATGATCACAAATCATCCAGTATTGACATACTTTGACCCAAAGAATGAACTCACATTGCAAGTAGATGCCTCAAAGAGTGGCCTAGGCGCAGTCCTACTTCAGCACGATAAACCTGTCGCCTACGCATCCAAATCACTTAACAGTACAGAACAGAATTACACCCAAATAGAGAAAGTTGGAATGGAAAGTTTTGTTTATCAAGTTACCAGGTTGGCATCTAAATACATTCAAAGCCTCAAGGAGTATAAGGAAAGTGTTTCATTACCCTTGTTGTACGTCAGATGCATTTGACTTTTTTTTACATCCAGGGTTGTTGACAATTCTAACCCAATTTGATGTTGTTGAGTCAAGTCTAGAACTTGTCTATTTTTTTAGTTGTGTAGGATTTTTTAGTTATGTATGTTTTTAAGGAGAGAGATATAACATCCTGATGTTATTAGGCTTGTTTGAGAAGCGACTCGCCTTGCCTGAAATGTAGGCGAGAGCAGGCGGCTGCAGTCAGGGGAGGAGTGAAATAAGTTCAGTCAAGACAGACAGATTTGAGCTCTGGAAGCGGAAAAGATACCAACGAGATCAAAAGCAGATATCGCGTCATCACACACCTGCTGTGTTGCTGATAAACATGATATCATTTCAATTCTGTTGTTTTTGTATGAAAATAAATATGATGAACAAGACACTCAAAGTGCTTGCTATTTATTTCCATACGAAAGGCGTATGTATCATCAATTTTTAATTTAATACAAACGTGTATTTTAGATTTGTATAGAAATATTGCAACAATCACATATTTTACACAGAGATTGCATTGCTATAGTGTTTGGGAATATTCATGCATAATTCAAACAGATAACCACATAATACTAGATTTAAAATAAAACATTATAGAAAGCAGATTTTGCTCATCTCAAACGAGCCTATTGATACCTCAGTTATACTGAGTATACATACTGAATTACGCCATTATCGCGAGACTGCCGGGTCGAATGTGAATTTCGTGTGAGCTAGGAAGTCGAAGTAAAAACAGTGGTTGATGTTACACCAATCTCTTCTCTTTGTTATATATTAAAGTTAATAGCTTACCATAGGGCAAACACAACAGATTAACATTTGCATCAGTAGGAGAAACTGAACCGTGTCTGTTAGGGATCTGGTGTCCGGGGCTGGATCCTAATTGTCTTGGTGTGGGGACTTGACACTTCACTGTCAGTTCAAAGCCTCTACACTAATGGTATTATGAAACTATACTGTAATCTATATGTTCAGTTCATCTGTTTAAATAACATTGCTGCTACTTGTAAAATCTCTTTGTCTGATGATGTTGCAAATCTTAATATTAATCTATTATTTGTCTTTGTCCCCGTCTATTGAATGTATCTGTGTATTAGGGTGTGCACATCCAAAACATCCAAAACATCCACATCTTGGACATTTCTGCCATTATCCATGTATGTATTCAAAGTTAGCTATATAATTTTACAGTTTGTTGCAGGAAGACACTATTGGATTTCTTGGCCTACCAATCGCAATCCTAGACCTGAGGTCTAACAGTTATCTGTAATCAGTCTTTGTTGACCATGACTGGTTCTTATTATATTCAAGTTTACATTTCTTAAGATACAGACATTACTAAATATATGCAATTAAGTTGAATAATTCCAGAGTAGTGCTGAATCTCATTGTGCATTATCCAGGTCGCAGATGAAGCATTGAGGAGACAATGCCCATGACAGACCAAGGGACATCAAGATCGTCAATGAGGGCCACATAATCCTAGTTATTTGGATAAATTGGCATTAGCTACTGCAAAATTCAACTGTCCTTCTAACTGAAAGAGATCTTTAACCCAAAAATGAAAATTCTGGTGAGTATTTACTCACCATCAAAGGTGTTCAAACTTGTATAAATATCTTTGTTCTGCTTAACACAAATTTTGAAGAATGTTTATAACTGAACAGTTTTGGGGCACCATTGACTTCCATAGTATTTTTTTCCTACTATGGAAATCAGTGATGTCCCAAAGCTATGTAGTTATGCTTCTCTGTATATTTGTAATCTGTATGGATTGTCTACTATTGAAAAAATACAGTTTTTCTTTTTCTTTTTTTTTTCCAAAAAGTTTTTGCTTGTTTGTCTTGCTTAAAAATCTAAAATATTAAGGTTGCTAAAACACTTATTTATTTAAAGTAGTACTTATAGTTTACCAAAGCTTTTTTATACTGCTATTTAACTGGATTTATTGTACGTTTTATTATAGTTTTAGTTAATTTATTGAAACACCACTGCATATAGTGCATATAGCTTTATTAAAATCATATTAAATCAACAGGAGGTAACGTGGCATAAAAAAGTCATGTTAATTTGACATGTTCAAGTTAGGTAACATAAACAGAGAAAAATCATGTTGAGAGAACAACATAAAATATGTGCAACTGATGTACATTTTTATTTTTAAATGTTAATCCAACAGATTTTTTTATATGTGTATATATATTATAATATTTATATACAGATATATGAGTGTAATTGTAGTGTGTGATGTTAAAGTGTTCACTCACCTGTTTTCAGGATCAGTTCAATCATCAGAGCAACAGAGTTCAGTAAAACAACACCAACTGATCCAAACACATACACAGCAACAAGACGAGGAAGATCTGAAACATCAAATCACACAGTTTAATATCACCACCATTAGATCAAATTAAAACACATTCATATTTATAAATTTGCATCTTGGTCTCTTTGGAGTTTGATTTGAGGCCTTCATTCTTCTAAATATTATAATATAATAACCTTCATTCTTCAAAATATTAACACATGTATTTATTTATTAATAATCTCGTCTCTAACACATGCACTCTATTTTATTTCTCTTTTGTTGTTTTGATTGCTTCTTTGATAAAAGCATGTGCTAAATGATTAAATGTAAATGAAGTACTGAATCTGCTTTGTATAGTTATAATAAAATGACAAGTGATGAGAGAGTTATTCATGGATCAAAGCTCATCACAAGCAGCTTTTCCACAAACTGATGAGCAACATATTAATATATAGACGGTTCACAGCGCCATTCACACAAAACTAAACACATCTTGATAACACACAACACTAAAATAATGTAATTAACATTAAAATAAGATGTAACAATGTCTTAATGTACATATCTAATAAGAAAAACAAAAAAGAAATGGGTTGTTCACTGAATGTTGTAAAGGAAATTACTGTTAAAATGATGGTAATGTTTTACAGCGTAAAGACTCGATCTCTGTTCAGAGCAGTGAAGAGAATAAACTAGAGCTAATAGTGAAAATCATCAGTGAGAAGAAGATCAGAGCAGATCATTAATACTGTACCCCATTTAAATGACCATGTGAAGTTGATCATTGCCCAGAGTAACTGAAGAAACGCAATCATGCAGGCCCATCCCACACGATCTGAACAACAAACACATCATCATCATCATCATCATCTTCATCACAGTAACAGTTTCTTACAATTGTTCATTAACTGACAAACAAACAGTTCACTTCAGCACAAATGTAAGATATTGTAGAAAGATATTTAGTTTCTGATATATAATGTGATATTATCATACCCTTTTCATTCTCCAGAGCGATGATGTAGAAATAAACCATTACAGCATTGATCAGTATCATGAGAGTTAAATACACTGATCTCATGACCGCAGGTGAACCTGAAAAACACATTTAATATTAGTAAAAACTGCAGATCTGTGTTTGACACTGACTGAATACAAACCAAACCACTCTTTAAAATGAAGACTGTACATTAAACATAATATAGAAACATCTCACAAATGTTCAAAACAACTGAACACAGATTGCTATGTCTAAATATTATATAAGTATTTCTACTCTCCACATCTGTGAAGATGACAAATTCATAATGATTAATAGAGAGCATTAATGCATTATATATTGATCACATTATGATGAGTTATTAGTGTATATATCAGAGATCAGAGCATAATTCATCAAACACTTACAGCCCATTTGTTGACCACACACTGAGTCCCAATTGTATCTGGCGACTCTGAGAAACACTGGTAAAATTGCAACAACGATGAATCCTGCAAACAGAAGAGAGATTATATGAATGCAGAAACTGAGATTCACTGACAGACACAGAAACACATTCACATTCGATGAGATCTATAAATCACTCTATAGGTCATTTAATAAAGTCTGTGCATCACTCGTCGTAATTACAGGATGAGATTAACTTCTGCTTCTAAGATGAGAGTATTTTATTTTCAACATTTTAAAGCATGAGGGTGATTATATTGTAGACACTTATAGAGGATTAGGAGCACAACCAAATAATACACATCATTAAACATATTATTATTAATATCACATGTGCAGGAGATATTAGACACAGATATCAAGTCACATCACACTCCTGATCATGTCATATACTGCTTTTAGACAACAGCTCCACAGAACAAGTGAGTAAATAATTAAGGGAAAACAAAGGAGCCACTTCTGTCCCAAAACAACACATTCCTGTGTGCTATTTAAGCCAAGTCATATTCGGTGGCCATCTTTGAAACACCTCTATCTCTCTGAATGGGGAAACACCAAACTCTTCAAAGCTGTTCACTAAGCTTACAATTAAACTTCAAATTTGAAATCGCCAGTGAAATCTCATACCAGCTGTCTCATAAATGTTGTTTCTTTAGTTTAAATAGCATTAAAAACACACTGACTGTTTCTATAGCAACCAGTATTTCTAACAGCAGCTGCAGTGATGCGATCACTTTACTGATTAGTGATTGGCTCTTTTGTTCAGAGGGCGGGGCTTCCTCTGATAGAGCAGCTATATTGAGTGTTGCATTTTATTTATTTTCATCTATATTTGACCATCTAACAGTAGCACTCTCTATATTATTTCTATTCTTGTCTACTACATTTATTTTTTATTTATTTATATATTTATTAATAATAATAATAATAATAAAAACATTGGTCTGTTAACACTTGCATTATTTACAATAATTGCTTTCTTTTGTTAAACAAAAATAGAGCCTCTAATGTAGTATTCTCTATTATTTTTTATTCTATGTACTCATTTTCTTTTTATTTGGAAAATGATCCTCTAACACTAACGTTCTCAATTATTTTTCTATTCTATATACTCGTTTTCTTTTTTCTTTTTATTATGAAAAAAAAAACACACCTTGCTACATGTACTGCGTTAGGCTAATCTAATATGAACAGTGCAAGTGAGCTAGAAAGATGAAAGTAAATACATGAAACACAAATACATATTAACAAAGTGTTTAGGTAGCCAATCACAAACATGTGTCGATTTTTTAAACACAGTGGCTAATTAATTAATTGGGGGCAGCCGTGGCCTAATGTTAGGGAGTCGGACTTGGGGTTGCGAGTTCGAGTGCCAGGTCCGGCAGGGATTGTCGGTGGGGGGAGTGATTATCCAGCGCTCTCTCCATCCTCAATACCACGGCTGAGGTGAGACCCTTGAGCAAGGCACCGAACCCCCAACTGCTCCCCGGGCGCTGCAGCGATAGCAATATGGCTGCCCACTGCTCCGGGTGTGTGTTCACGGTGTGTGTGTTCACTACTGTGTGTGTGCACTTGGATGGGTTAAATGCAGAGCACAAATTCCTAGTATGGGTCACGTCACTTTCACTTTTATTAGAAGCGTTTTAATCAAGGCGTTAGAATCCATGCTCTCTATCATTCTTTCATTTTTAATGAATTAAAATAGTATTGATGTGTGAGGAGACTTCATGACTTTGTGAGAGTCTATTCTGTGAGGAAATTGATAACCATGATCATTTTTGTCACTATAATCGTGATAAGAAAATTTCATACCTTTACATCCCTAATAATAAATAATACAGACTTTTTTTTTCTTTATTTGCCAAAAATGATAAAGAACACCAAGTTTGTTGTGCCTGTTTTTTGGGCTGCACAATTTAGCCAAAAAAAAAAAATCAATATATCTATATATATATATGACTTCTAATAATTCTGATTGTTCTTATTAAATAAATGTTTAGAAATGCCTAAAAATGTTTAGAAAGGACTAAGGATTTATTATCAATTATTATGATTACAAATTTTTGAAAGTAATTCCTTTACTTTTTGTCAGAAAATACTATGCATATATATATATATATATATATATATATATATATATATATATATATAAAACCTTGTCAGATTTGTTTTGTTTTATGTTGTTTTGCACTTTTGTTTTAATTGTATGCAGCATCTTTGACAATACAAATGATGCTGTCACACATCTTGTTTTAACATCTGGAATTTAGTGATTTTGCTTTCTATGTAATTTAGAAATGTACTACATATTCATAAACTGTATAAATGAATGTCAAGTTCACAATGTAAGTTTTAACATTAATAGACAATGATGACATCAGTAGTATGTGAATTTTGCACATTTGTGGTTGTATTTTGGTAATCAAATGGACTTTTAGTTTGTATTTCCCAGTTAGCCTTTTCGTGTGTTTTATTTTCCCGCTATTATCTGTTGTCATAGTAATTCATTTAATGAGCACATCTGTCTTCATTTAGCTCATTATCTTGTGTATTTATTAAGTTTTGCAGTTTGTCTTAGTCCAGTATTGTTCATGGTTTAGTTGTAAGCCGTCTCGTTTCTGTGAGTTTATTCTAATAAATATCAGTTTTATTCTGATATTTATTAAACAATTTCTTTCATCACTAGTATGTGACAGTTTAAAATAATTGCTATGCTTTTAAAGATACTAGTATTTAAAAGGTATGTTATTAAAAAAAAAAAAAAAAAAACTTCTCTTTTTTTTTTCTTCCACACTCACTGCTGGGTATAAAGTGTAATGAATTAATCAGATCAGTATATTTTAATTAGTGTGGGTGAATGAAGCAGCAACATCTCAGACTGTTTCAAAAAATATCTGGAAAGATTTTTCTTGTTTTGTTTTTAATACTGTTGATAATGAATAATGTTTTCTTGCACTATTACTCATAAATGAATAGTTCATAAATGTAAACTCACCTCCTGTACCAGATCCAAAGGCGAAGAACAGGAGGATGAATTGCAGTGATGGCAGAACATCAAAGGTTATACCAGCCAGAACACCGAATATAAGAGTGATCCGCTGACTTAACTTCCCAATGAATCTCACCAACACTGTACAAGAAAACAACAATTAATAAATCAGTCTAAATGTTTGATCTGATTTTAAATTAATGTCATTATATAAATATGAAAAATATGAACAGAAGTAAAAAAAAAAATCACTAATTTATATTTTAACTTGGACAATGTTCACACAATTATTTTCCCCCTTGAAAACTATATAAACATACAAATATCATATGATTTTCAACTCACTGTTTACAGGCCTCTGTTTACTTAATATTACACACATTAAAATCATTATGCAGACATTAAGACAAAACACTGGCACTCAGTTTGTCTGCTTTCTGAAAGTGAATGTGCAAAAAGCTCAGTTCAGGATGAAATGTGTGTCTAATAAACATTGTCATTGTTGAGTGTATGATCATGATCAGTGTACATGAACATGATTTATCTGTTTTTTTTTTTTGTTTGTTTGTTTTTTTTGTTTGTTTGTTTTTGTGAATATTAATTCTGGTTGTAAATCCCTGGTTACATTGAGGTCATATGATGGAAATAATATCATTACAGGAGAACAAATGAACCTTGTGGTCTGTCTTGTGCTGTTTCTCTGAGGAGGGAATGGTTATAAAAGCATATTTAAGATAAATGGTTGAACAAAATTAATTTATCTTATCTTGAGACATAGATTTTTAGTTGAACTTAGTCAATGTTTTTTAGTTACACATCAGCTCAATTATATTGAGTAGATTCCAGTATATAAGACTGTGTTTTTGAGTAAACAGAGAGACCTGTTCATGCTTGTTCATTTATGTTGTTTGTTGTAAAGCATTTCTGTAAGTACAGTTGCACAACACATGGAAAAGTTCATCAGCACAGCTATTGCTCTATGAGTGAAGTAAGAAATAGTATAGACTTAATTCACATAAAATATCAACATAAGAGAAACCTTTCTGAATGTCAAATGTAACTGAACATTAGACATATACAGATCTTCCCTTCACACCAAAACACATACAACAATGTTTATTTTCCTGATCCAGCCCAATACAAAGCATGCTAGGAAATAAAAATCCAATGCCTGTCTCAGTTAATGAAAAACAACGATTTATGTAATTACACAGAAATTAAGTAAACTTCTTTTTTTTTTCAGAAATTTCAGTGGATTGAAGAACTGACTTTAGGACAAAATAAACCGCAGTTGTGTTTCTTTACGTGATGACATATATTTGTGTGTCTTCCTCTGGTGCTTCCTCTCATTGCTAAAGCTTGTGCTGCATCTGGCATTTCAGTGAGCATTTCTGTGACCTTTATATGAGACAATGAAGCAAACTAAACTTGATATTTAGATTGTAAATCTTCAAACTGGTGTTTTCTGTATTAGCTCATTATAATATTTTAGATGACTCTCATGATGTTCATAATGATAAAAGTGCAACTGCACTGAGAGTAGCACAGCAGATCATAAAACAAACAAACAAACAAAAAAATCAAAAGCGATTTGTTTCTCTGATGCCTCAGTGTGTTGATTCAATCACTGTTCACAGTATATTCAATTGAAAAGTAATATAATAAAGACTAATAATATATGTGTGTGTGTGTGTGTATATATATATATATATATATGTGTGTGTGTGTGTGTGTGTGTGTGTGTGTGTATATAAAAGCCCAGGAGAAACAAAGGCATAACACAGTATATCATGAGTTACCACTCTTTGGCTCAAATTGAGTTACAGCACTCAATTTGTTTAGCTGTTCATCAATATTACTGTGCTGCTCTGGAGTTATGTGGTATTCTGCCTTTGTTTTACTGTCCATTAAAGTCTGATGCATTTAAATTACAGTCTAGCCTAACTTGTAAACTTTCATACATCTGTCTGCACTTCATTAGACAAACAAATTAGATATAAGGAGCAGTTATATGAAGCAAGCAACAACTAGATATCTTGGCAACAATAATGAATCTTTAAAGTTTTTTTTTTTCCTTTTTATAATGAAGATTATTCACTCAGTGCAGTTGTCAGTCTGGGGCTGGCCTTCTGCACATGTGAGGACACGAATGCCATTTTAGCATAGCATTTACACATAAATTCAGTAACAGTTTGCAATTAAATCCCTTTCCTACCCTTTCTTGTAACTCAATAAAATTCATGGCAATAAATGTTATCAGGGATCTGAGTAGTATTTGAGCAGTACTACTTGCTGGTGTTCACATCAGTCCACAAGTCTTTCTTATAGGTTAGGCTATTTTCAATAATAAAACAATAGTCTAAGTATGTCTTGCATCCTTTAATGTTTGCAAACATTGTGTGACATCTCACTTTTTGCAGACAATACAAAGGCAGGACTTCAAACTAGCATTAAAAATCAAGTTTGAGATCATTTTCATTAAAACATCTAATTGCCAGATTTCCAGTATTCTACCTAATTTTTCTGGAAAAATTGTTTCTCATTTTTCTCAGTTTCACACTCCAATGAGTTAAAGGGATAGCTCACCCAGAAATGAAAATGTTATGTTTATCTGCTTACCCCCAAGGCATCCAAGATGTAGGTGACTTTGTTTCTTCAAGAAAACACAAACAAAGATTTTTAACTCAAACCGTTGCAGTCTGTCAGTCATATAATGGCAGTCAATGGCTACCAAATCTTTGAGAGTAAAAAAAAAAAAAAAAAAAAAACATACACAAACAAAACCAAATGAAACCCTGCGACTCGTGACGATACACTGATGTCCTAAGATACGAACTGATCGATTTGTGTGAGAAACTGAACAGTATTTATATATATATATATATATATATATATATATATATATATATATATATATATATATATATTATTTTTTTTTTTTTAACCTCTGATTCACCACAAAATCCATCTGTCCTGAGCGCATGCACAGCATCCGGGCATGTGTTTCAAATGTAGATACGCGGTATGGAAGCGATGTGGTCACGATGTGGTCATGCGGTGTTGCGTGCTTGTTTTTATAGATGTGTCCGCACCACATTGAGATAAAAACATCTCAATATTTCAGAATGCCGCAAGCGCACCGCGGGTCATGTCACAAGAACCAACCAATTAATCAGGTTCATCCTTTCCTATAACAGCTATTTTAAATACATTTAGTAGCAGAGCTACTGCAAGCAATTGTTTAGTGCTGGAATCTATTTATTCCTTTGCTTAAACTTCCGTGTCTTCGTAGAGAGAGCAGGTCACGGTTGCTTAGCAACAGCAGATGCCACGGAAGGTAGCAGAAGCTACAGAGCTCTTTGGAAAGAAGGAGAAAGCAGCACGCATAGCATTTTCCACACATTTTTAAGCACAACATGTGAATGGCCCCTAAAGATATTTCGAAGTACAGGTCATAGCATTGGAAGACGATTTTTATATATCATCTGACAAGGTGAATTTTCTAAGTGGATACTACGCCAGATGCTGTGCATGCCCTCAGGACAGATGGATGTTGTGGCGAATCAGAGGTAAAAAATTATATAAATATTCAGTTTCTCACACAAATCGATCGATTCGTTTCTTAGGACATCAGTGTATCGTCACAAGCTGCAGGGTTTAATTTGGTTTTGTTTGGTGTCCATTGACTGCATTAGATGACTGACAGACTGCAACGGTTTGAGTTAAAAATCTTAGTTTGTGTTCTGTTGAAGAAACAAAGTCACCTACATCTTGGATGCCCTGGGGGTAAGCAGATAAACATAAAATTTTCATTTTTGGGTGTCCCTTCAGGGCCGTCGCCAGAAAATCTTCATTGGGGGGCATTTCGTTTTCATAGGGGGGCACATTTTTTATGATAAAAACAGACATTCACCTAAACAATAACAACCTGTATTATAACTAAATATAATATATAACTTGAATAAAGTTATATATTAAAACACATTTTTAAAAAGGTTTCCGTTTACAGCGTGTTTTTTTTTTTTTTCAGATCGCATGCTGTGAATATTTTAAGGAATCACGTAGGCTATGTTAACCTATGTTTATATAGGCTACTACACGTTATCAAGCTGAAGGTCATTCAGATATATATATGCTACAATATACTGCGCTAAAATTAACCTATTTTCTGTCATCTGATAACAATGAATTTGTAATTTACAACAAAATCATGACAATAAAACCAATAAAAGCTAGTTTTAGAGTTAAAAAAGTATTTAAAAAAATTATTTGTACATGTTTAAAGCTATTTTTAAAACATTTGCTGCATGACTGGGTCGACAAATCCTTTTTTAGTTTTTATACATTTTATAGTTTTCAGACAGAGGAACAAAAAAAAATGAAAATATGAGCAGCTATAAAATTATGGTGCAAATTTCTATATACAAATTATAAAATAAGTGACAAATAATAATGCCATTCGTTATGAACAACATATAAAAGCGTAACCATAATGAATTTAAAGAGAAACTGAAACACACCGGCATCTCTCAAATACGCCATTTCCCACAACGAGAGGCTCCGGCGCGATCGCTTACATTTTTTCTCCCTTTATAAAATACTATGTAATATTTGTTCCTATAGATAAGAAAAAGACATTATTCGGAACTGTAAAAGGTTCACCTTTTATTTGTGTACACTCACAATAAAAACAAAAACACTGAGCTTTCGTAAAATAAAGAAAGCCTTCCCTTTTTATGACTATTTATTTTATTCCTTTATATGTTGTTTTATTCAGTTTTCTGCAAGTGGGTGATGTGACGATGTGTGAATCTTTATGCAGTGCGTGCCCGTCCGCTACGCAGGGACGGATTATGGGTTGTGTGGGCCCCTGGGCAAAATGTTCGCGAGCCCCCCCCCCTCCTTAAAAAAAAAAAAAAAAAAAAAAAACGCCAGCATTGTCTGGGATGGCTAGTTGTTACGTCATCATGCCACTTGTGGGTCCAAACTAGTGCGGCGTACGCGTACCGTGTTGTAAAAGCAGAATGATGTTGACAAAACTATCTTTTGCCACTTTTTACCTCGGAAAAAGTGAAAAGAAGGTGGCTTAAGTTGATACAGTAAGTTGGATCTCAAATTATAATCAGTACAGCCTAATGCCATTACCTCACGTTAATGTTAGCACCAGGTTACCCATCATCTCTGTTTATAGAGACAGGTAGCAACGTAGCACAACACCCTCCTCCCTAGGGCCTGCTAGTAGGGCCCTCATAATCAGAGGGCCCTCTAAAAGCCCCCAAAGCCCCCATCCTCCCTAGGACCCCCTGGTAGCCAGAAGCCAGGACCATAATAGGAGGGCCTAAGAGGGCCTTCTAAAAGTAGGCTCCCATGCACCCATTTCCCTTTAAAGTTCCTATAGCAGGGCCGGGGGCCCCCTGAAAGCACCGACCTCCCCCCCACCACCACCAGCACCACCATCACAACCACCACAATTCAAGGGCCCTTGGCAGCCAAACGGCCTCCCTATAGGGTCAGGGTCCCTTGTAGGCAGAGGATCAAAGAATGTAGGCCCTCTAAAATAGACAAACGAAAATACATTGTTGATAAGCGTTGCAAATTGTTTTGGGCTAGGGGCCCCACGGGCCCCCTGCACCCCTAGGGCCCCTGGGCAGCGGCCCCGCTGGCCCGGTTCGTAATCCGTCCCTACGCCAATATGTTTACATCCAAAGTTACGAATTAAACTTCTTCGCAAAATTGGAATATCACATAAAACATTTGCGAATAAAGCACTGTGAGTTGAACAGAACAAAATCGTCACTTTCTGATTAACTTGCACTAAATATCACAAAGAAATTTTTTTTTTGCTCAGTAGGAGATGGCACTAGGCTATGTGAAAGAAATTACGAGCTTCAGAGCGCGTAGACGACACGCAGTCATGTTATTTTCAGAGCCTGTTATTTTCATTTGCTGTGCAATGAGATGGGTCCTTTGGTTAGTACAGTTATACTGTCACATCTCACATGTATTTTTTGATGTGCATTAAGGAATTTATTACATAATGTCTTTACGTTTATACGCATAGGTTTTATGTGCATCTTTTGTTTTTTTTTGCGCATCTTGGCGTTTCGATCCAAAGTTTTTTATGCAATATATCCTAAATGTGCATAAAAAGTGTAAGCATTGAATATATTCCTATTAAGTTGCCTTTGTAGAGATTAGTGGTCCTTTGAGCTAGATGATTTGTTTGTCAATATTTAATGCTAGATCAGTACAATCAATGTTTTTCGTTCTCAATAGTAAGTTCACTCGTGATCATATGCAGGGGGCATGTCGAGTCATTTGGGCGGGCACTGCCCCCCAATGCCCCCCCTTGGCGACGGGCCTGCATCTCTTTAAAGTCTTTTGCCTTGTAGGGCACAGCGGTAATCCACCTGCCACTCAAGTGGCCATGCCCTTAATTATGCTGAAATTGTATGGCTTAATATAATTTAAACAGATGAGATACTGTATGATATCTGACCACTATGTCTTTATTGTATGTCATGTCAAATGTAAAGTGTGTAATTGCTTTAGATGCATATGCCAATTATATATATAATAACATTACAAATAATGAATTTAATTTCAGTAAATGTGTCTCTAGTCAAATATTTACATGTTTTTTTCTCTATGTAACACTATTTGTTGAGTCAACTTGAGTAAAATTTTAAGCGACAGCTTGACAGGGGTGTAAACTTTTGAACAGGAGGAATGATACAAATTGTTCTTGTGTTCTTTGCATATCATAATTTTCCATTAAGACAAAATAAGGACAATTCGCAGTCATCCTGTGAAAAATGTACACTCCCTGACTCTTAACGAGGCTTCTTGAGCGTCAGTGAATGTTTGCAGCTTTTTTAATAGTTGTGTTTGAGTCCCTCATTTGTTTTCAGTGTGAAAAGATGGATCTCAAAATCATACAGTCATTGTTAGAAAGGATGCTGGAAAAAAATTTGAGGGAGCTGGCAGATTTTTCTGAAGAACAAACCATCCAAAAAAAGAGCCATGGATCATCCAGGTTATAACACACCATTAAGAATCAATATGATATATTGCAGAAATGCAACTTATAACCACAAATATGAATACAGGTTAAACAATAAAGACTGCAACTTGCTGATAATATATTTTAGAGCTCAGCGTAACATGTATACATCAATTTAATGTTTATGATGATATTAAAATATGATTTTCTATCATGGAACTCTGAGTATCCTGTTGGCTGTGATGTTTTCAAATCACTTAATGGCCTGAGACTGAAAAAAAAAAAATGAACCAATGACTTGATAAACTAAAGACTTACCTGGTGATTCACTGCATCATTTCAGTTTCCATACTTTAGTGGACATCATTTTTGTTCATTTCATACATGTTAAAATGTACATTTTATTCAACTTTAGGTTTATTTTATTTATTTATTTTTTCTGTTCAATTATTTTAATCACTTATTTTTTTTCCTCATTATCATGTCTATGTAAAACACTGATTATGCATTTAAAATTTGCTAACTCATCTTTTCTGATGGAAATGCTTCAATAAACTAATAAATCAGGTCTGATATATGGCTTTTATATGTTGTGCCTTTAACAAACACATTATTCTGGTCAATCATAATTTCACAGCACATATGTTTCACTGACTCTTAATGGAAGGAAATACTTACAGAAAATAATGTAGATGAGGTTGAACAGAAGCACAAATACAAAAAGGACTATAATCATGACACCTTCAAATCCACCATAATTCAGACTTTTGTCCCAGGCAGATTTAAACAGAACTGGAATAAAGGAAAAGATTAAAAAACAACAATTATTAAAATAGAAGAACAAAATATGAACACAGATCAAAGGAACTAAATAAACACTTCTCACTGAACAGATGATTTTTACACACAACATTACGACACATTCTTTGAACTGTCAGTTCAGCTGTTCTTGTCTGATCCTGACCCTGTGACCTTTCTGCTGATTATATGACCCCTGACCCTGACATGACCCCAAAACACGCTGAGCTGTGATGTAGAAGTTGCTTTAGCTTCAGTCTCGCTCTGACACTAACATGATGTCTAGTGTAAACATTAATGCAACTGTTTTCATAATTATTGTTTAACTGTTCATGTGGATTTTAATGTGTTTATGATAATGACTGTTGGTTTAGATTAAAATTTATTTACCTGAATAAAAAACAGCTGAGAAAACAACATATTCTGTTCTACAGCTGAAAAATTTAACCCATGTTTTAATCTTGGCTGTAAAACAAAAAAGATGAAATAATTATATCCACAATATCACTTACAACACCAGCACAATGGAATATAAAATGCAAATAAAACACTGAATTGTTTTTAATGATATATTCAATGTTCTTTTGACAAATTGCTGTCAGTTTATGTGAAAACAATGTGTATTATAATTCATACATATTAATCTATAAATAGTAATAATTCAATCATACCTGAAAAGTTATTAATATACGGAGCTGTCCAGAGCAACATGAGTGGCCTCAGAAAATAAAGAGCACAACAAGAGACCGTCTCAAACAGAGACCCTGAAACAAACAGCAGATATTACTGAACATCTAAAAAAATATTTGAATGATAGATTATAATGCATTGATAATTAATCAGCACTGAAACACTGACCTTCAGAAACACCCCAGAGGACAAAAGCTAGAAACATCAGAACATTTGGACAGAAAACGAGCAACATCTGAAGACGAAAGACTGTGTCTGGAGAAAAAATCAAAGTAACTTCTGTATCAGTATCTGTATTCTGTATCTGTATTTTATTTAAACATACCTCTTTTTTTTCTTTCTGACAATCACATTTATAACTTAATGAATCAAACTCAAAACTGTGTTGGAAACACAAATGTAACATTATAAATAAGTAAACTACTGATTAAGTATAGAAGAGGTATTTTTCTTATCTGCTGACTTACCTAATAGTTTCAGTACCAAATTGATCTTGGTTGAAAACTGACTGCGATTCCGATATAAGCCACTGTAAACTGTACGTGTACATGTATATTCTCCTTCATCTTCAGCTCTCAGTTTGTCCAGACGGAGGGAGAAGTTTCCATCTTTAAGGTGCTCAGTAAAGAAATAAGCTTTATCCTGATAATCCTGCTGCTGTTTGTCTGCTTGACTCTTGCCATCTTCATACAGATGAACCAGATCCTTTAAATCTTTTTTTCTCCATTCCACCTTCAGACCCTCCATTGTAGAGGGTTTATTATCATAACAGGGCAAAACCATTGAAGATCCCAGATGAACAGGTGTGTGATGAGAATGTTTTACAGTTAATCCTGGAAATAAAAAAAAACCCGAACATTTAGCACAGAAGATCATTTCACAACATTTGTTATTTCTTAAGTTTCGGCCATGAATTTCGGCCACAGCAGTGAGAAAATTGAGGTCTCATCCTCACACTATCTGACACATATCACACACAAAACTGGACAACATTTTCTCAAGTCTCTTGAGTCTGATTGGCTAGCTTTGGACAACTTCCAGATGTAAGGGCACACAGGTGTTTTATTAGCCCATCTTAGAAAATCATCATCAAATGCTTTTGAAGAAGTAGTTGTCACTGGATTAGGGTTAGGTTAATGACATCACATCTTTGAAAGATAATCAGAGTTTGTTTGAGGCACTTTAATATCAATTAAACTAGATCCTTAGCCACAGCCTAGAACAATTTAATTTACTTTGTTTTCTGAAAAAAATATATGTGAAATTGATAACATGTTATGTACTGTTCCATCATTAATGAATAACTATGAACAAATGATTAATGCACTATTAACATTATAGTAACAACAATTAAATAACAATAAACTGTGATTAATGACTATTATGTAAGTAATAGTGCTCAGTTGAAAGTGGTAGTTCACTATTAGCTAATCAGTAACCAGTAACAGTTTTTTTCATATCTCCCAGAGAACTACTAAGAACTACTATATACAGGTTCATAATTATTGTGAATGATGCAAAATGTTTAATTAGCTCTAAAGTGAAGATCATGGTAACCCACTAATAATGACTTTAGAATTACCAAATATCTCAGAAAGGATTACAAATTATTTGGAGTATTCTAAATTGAATATCACAACAATTTTAATGACTGAAATCATTGTAAGCTTTTGAGGTATATGCAATACAGATTGTTTCAAAGCTGCTTTAGAGTGTTTAACATGAAAATGGTGTTTCAGATTCAATGATGCAAATATAATTAAATTCTGCAGTAAAGAAGCTCTAAAAAGACAGAAAACAGTCATTATAGTCTTTGGCAAAATAGCTCAAGTAAAGTGAAAGAAAATTTCTATTTTGCATTATGTTCTGCACTAATACAAGACTAATTAGATAGACTGTGTTAAATGATAAAGAATGTCAGTATAATGAATCATTAATTAAACAGGCTGCTGACACACATCATGGCCAGTATTAACTCTAAGTGTCATAGATATCTGGTGACATCTCTGATCTACAAAAGAACAGACTTTGTGCTGAACAACAAATCCTTCCACAAATGTGGAATTTATTTATTTATTTATTTTTGGCATTATTTGCTTATATATTTTATATATTTTATATAGACTGCTGATAAAGCATACAAATACATGTTCAGATGTAGCTGGTAGCTTTCAAAATTACAAATGTATAATTAATAATAAATTACAAGTCTAGACAATTACATGCATCACTTAAATGCATCAAATTATGTTATAAAAAATCAGAAAACACCATTTTTATATTGTTACTATACTGCTTCATTAAAATCATATTGTTCTGGGCAACAACAGCAGTTTCTTTTCTTTCTTTTTTTTATAAAAAAAAGCAGATAGAGGCCATTAAAGGGTACATAACATACACAGTTTCACCTAATCTCATGTTAATCCTGAGTACCTATAGAGTAGTAGTGTATCCTTAATATCTCCAAAAAGTCTTTAGTTTTATTATACAGGTCCTTCTCAAAAAATTAGCATATTGTGATAAAGTTCATTATTTTCTGTAATGTACTGATAAACATTAGACTTTCATATATTTTAGATTCATTACACACAACTGAAGTAGTTCAAGCCTTTTATTGTTTTAATATTGATGATTTTGGCATACAGCTCATGAAAACCCAAAATTCCTATCTCAAAAAATTAGCATATCATGAAAAGGTTCTCTAAACGAGCTATTAACCTAATCATCTGAATCAACTAATTAACTCTAAACACCTGCAAAAGATTCCTGAGGCTTTTAAAAACTCCCAGCCTGGTTCATTACTCAAAACCGCAATCATGGGTAAGACTGCCGACCTGACTGCTGTCCAGAAGGCCATCATTGACACCCTCAAGCAAGAGGTCTGTGGGAAGGAAAAAGTGTGGCAGAAAACGCTGCACAACGAGAAGAGGTGACCGGACCCTGAGGAAGATTGTGGAGAAGGACCGATTCCATACTTGGGGGACCTGCGGAAGCAGTGGACTGAGTCTGGAGTAGAAACATCCAGAGCCACCGTGTACAGGCGTGTGCAGGAAATGGGCTACAGGTGCCGCATTCCCCAGGTCAAGCCACTTTTGAACCAGAAACAGCGGCAGAAGCGCCTGACCTGGGCTACAGAGAAGCAGCACTGGACTGTTGCTCCGTGGTCCAAAGTACTTTTTTCGGATGAAAGCAAATTTTGCATGTCATTCGGAAATCAAGGTGCCAGAGTCTGGAGGAAGACTGGGGAGAGGGAAATGCCAAAATGCCTGAAGTCCAGTGTCAAGTACCCACAGTCAGTGATGGTCTGGGGTGCCATGTCAGCTGCTGGTGTTGGTCCACTGTGTTTTATCAAGGGCAGGGTCAATGCAGCTAGCTATCAGGAGATTTTGGAGCACTTCATGCTTCCATCTGCTGAAAAGCTTTATGGAGATGAAGATTTCATTTTTCAGCACGACCTGGCACCTGCTCACAGTGCCAAAACCACTGGTAAATGGTTTACTGACCATGGTATTACTGTGCTCAATTGGCCTGCCAACTCTCCTGACCTGAACCCCATAGAGAATCTGTGGGATATTGTGAAGAGAAAGTTGAGAGACGCAAGACCCAACACTCTGGATGAGCTTAAGGCCGCTATCGAAGCATCCTGGGCCTCCATAACACCTCAGCAGTGCCACAGGCTGATTGCCTCCATGCCACGCCGCATTGAAGCAGTCATTTCTGCAAAAGGATTCCCGACCAAGTATTGAGTGCATAACTGAACATAATTATTTGAAGGTTGACTTTTTTTGTATTAAAAACACTTTTCTTTTATTGGTCGGATGAAATATGCTAATTTTTTGAGATAGGAATTTTGGGTTTTCATGAGCTGTATGCCAAAATCATCAATATTAAAACAATACAAGGCTTGAACTACTTCAGTTGTGTGTAATGAATCTAAAATATATGAAAGTCTAATGTTTATCAGTACATTACAGAAAATAATGAACTTTATCACAATATGCTAATTTTTTGAGAAGGACCTGTATTTATGAAAGAAAAATACAGTTTTCCGATTTTCTCCGGAAAAAGCCGAACTTCTGGAGGCGCGCCGTGGGCGGAGCTAAGTTCAATGGTCACTCGCGCTGGGATTGCCAATAAAACAGACATTTGACGTTGTTTCACTTACCATCTGCAGTTCTGAATCATGAGCAGGATCTTTTATAGCTGGGACCACTCTATCTTTCAGTATCAAACAATGTGCAAATCCAGCGTCAATCTGGTCCTCGTATATGAAACATTCACTTGCTAAACTCCATTGCTGCCCCAGAAAAAGTAACTACATCCACTGTTCATGTAACGCTGGGTTCTTCAGGAAGCTGAGCAAAGTTATCTTTGCCTTACAACCATAACCACACTTCTTTAGAGACTTTCTTCCCGAGTAAATCCCTTGCAGAGTGCATCTGAATGAAGCATGCTGATGGCGAGCTCTTTCTCACGGTCTGGCTGTCGTGATCGCGGGCGCTGCGGATGCGCTTTTCCGGGAGAAATGCTCATATAAGGAGTTCCACCACCAGATTACGTCATTATTGCCACGATCGAAAAAAATCAGCTGAAACTTGTACCAACCCGGAAGTAAGATTTTTGGCAAAGAAATTCTCTGTCATTTGTCCAAATTATTTTTTTAAACTTTGGCCATGTTTAGCATGAGAATCCAACTCTTTAACACTGTAACCAACTCTGAATATACCAAACACCATTGTACCCCCCCTTTAAGCACATCTTGCCCTACGTATCAATGTGCATAAGTATCTTGAGTCAATTTAGTTGTTTTTACAAGACAATAAAGGATTGCCAAACAGCTCCATATAACAATGCACTGTAAAGACATACAGGGGTTGTACAATGAAAATGAAACACTGGCCAATACAGTGTTGGAGGTTTCATGGCTATATTTGCGCAGCTGGTGGCCGATCTTCACTTATTGCACATTCCAGCAGTAAGAACAGAGTGTGACGGTTGACTATGTGCACCCAATGGTTCAGACATTGTACCCTAAAGGTGGTGCCATGTATAAGGATGATAATGCACTAATACACACAGCAAGACTGCTGACAGAGAGGTTTGATGAACATGAAAGTAAAGTTGAACATCTCCCATGGCCTGCACAGTCACCAGATCTGAATATTATTGAGGCACTTTGGGATGTTTTGGAGGAGCGAGTCAGGAAATGTTTTCCTACACCAGAATCACATAGAGACCTGGCCACTGTTCTAGAAAAAGAATGGCTCAAAATCCCTCTGGCTACTGTGCATGACATGTATTTGTCAATCCCAAAACAAAATGATGCTGTATTGGCCACAAAAGGAGGCCCAGCACCATACTAATTGTGGTGTAAAACCAAGTGTTTCAGTTTCATTGTCCAACCCCTGTATATATATATATATATATATATATATATATATATATATATATATATATATACATACATACATACATATATATATATACACATTTACATTTAGACATTTAGCAGACACTTTTATCCTAAAGTCTAGATGGGCCCGGTTACCATGGCAACCAGGACACTTCTGGCAGACCAGATAACCTTTATGACCCCAAAAGAATGTATGCTCTTCCCCCATCCTGACTCTCCCTAAAGCAAACATATTCTTCCACTGAAAGTGACTTATTGGGTTAATTCTTAGACAAACCTTTCTGTGACGAACACACAAATAATCACGGATCACTGTGTATATTATGACCGTTCCTGCATGTAGTTTTGGGTATTGTATAACTGTTTTATGCATGTGCTATGATAGATCACTAGTCTAGTATAAAAACATACATGCCGTGTTTGGTATCTTTGAATTCGTATTTTGATGGCCTAAAAGATGCTGGATATTATTTGTTGATACCTGTGCAACATATTAGTGTTCTAAGAATCCTTAGTAGTATTTGCATCAACACCCAATCGAATTACACATGCAAAATACTATGGATCTGGACAAAGACCATTACCTTTCCCTCCAAAGATACAAGACACCATTGGCTCTCTGAACTTCTAGAGGTGTGACTACTCTAGAAGATAAAGGACTCACACCCGCCACATTTTATGGTCTTCTTCTCTCTTCAGTCTTCAGTTCACCAGCGCCGGCAGGACTTGAGCATGATCCGTCGGAGGTTATTTTCAGAACCAAAGAAGATGATGAGCTAAGAACACTTCTGGACCTTTTAAGCTTGTGGTATTGGCTATTGGTAGCCAATGCAGACTGATGAAGAGAGGAGTGACGTGCGTCCTTCTTGGCTCGTTAAAAACTAGTCTTGCCGCTGCATTCTGGATTAATTGTAGAGGTTTGACAGAGCTGGCTGGAAGACCTGCCAAAAGAGCATTGCAATAGTCCAGCCTGGACAGAATAAGAGACTGAACAAGTAGTTGTGAAGTATGTTCCAAAAGAAAGGGCCTGATTTTCCTGATGTTGAATAAAGCTAATCTGCAGGACCAGGTAGTTTTAGCTATTTGGTCTGGGAAAGTCAACTCCAAGGTTTCTGGCTGTTTTTGAAGGAGTTATGGTTGATGTGCCCAACTGAATGGTGAAATTGTGATGAAACAATGGGTTTGATCTAACCACAAGCAGTTCAGTCTTGGCAAGGTTTAGTTGAAGATGATGGTCCTTCATCCAGTAAGAAATGTCTGTTAGACAAGCTGACATCCGAGCAGCTATCGTCGGATCATCAGGATGGAATGAGAGGTAGACTTGAGTGTCATCAGCATAGCAGTGATATGAAAAGCCATGTTTCTGAATGACAGAACTTAGTGATGCCATGTAGACAGAGAAAAGAAGTGGTCCAAGAACTGAGCCCTGAGGCACCCCAGTAGCTAGATGTTACGACTTGGATACCTCACCTCTCCAAGATACCTTAAAAGACCTGTCAGAGAGGTAAGATTCAAACCACTGTAGTGCGGTTCCTGAGATTCTCTTTGCTAATAGGGTTGACAGGAGGATCTTGTGGTTAACCGTGTCAAAAGCAGCAGACAGATCCAGCAAGATAAGTATTGATGATTTGGAATCAGCTCTAGCTAGTCTTAGGGCTTCGACAACTGAGAGCAAGGCAGTCTCAGTTGAATGCCCACTTCTGAAACCAGACTGGTTACTGTCCATGAGATTGTTCTGTGTGAGAAAGGAAGAGATTTGACTGAATACAGCTCGTTTAAGTGTTTTTGCAATGAACGGAAGAAGGGAAACCGGTCTGTAGTTCTCTAAAAGAGATGGGGTCAGGGTGGGTTTCTTAAGTAGAGGGGTTATACAAGTTTTTTTTTAAATACATGTTTATATATATATATATATATATATATATATATATATTTATTTTTTACACTTACCCAGTTTGAGCTCTGTATTGGTTGTATGCACACAATCCTGGTCCCTGTAAACTTTACATCTGTAAACCCCTTCATCTCCAGCTCTCAGTTTTTTCAGATGGAGAGAGAAGTTTCCATCTTTAATCTTCTTCTTTAATAAATGAGCTCTTTTGTGATAATCTTTGTGCTGCTGATCTGCTCGACTCTTGCCATCTTCATACAGATGAACTAAAGTCTCTGAGTCTGCTCTTCTCCACTCCACTTTCAGACTGTTCTCTAACAAGCTTTTGTCAACCTGACAGGGCAAATCCACTGAACCTCCCAGAGGAATGAATTTACCGCTCATAAGGATCTCTAAAGGAATAGAAACATTTTAATGTGGAATACTGTTAATACAAAAGAGAAAAAAAACTGTTCAAAATTCAAAACCCACCACACTTGGATAACTGCTAGTCAATCTTTCAAAACTTTATATTAATTACTAATATATATATATATATATATATATATATATATATATATAATTAATTCTATAATTTATTTATTATTTGGTTTCATATTTTTCATATTTTTTGTAATTTTTAAGCATGAGTTAATTCAATAGCAAACAATTCAAGATATGTTTCAAATTGCTCTTACATGTGCTTAATGAATGAAAACCTTTTTATCACATTATACAAAAACACGTACACTACCATATACTACAAAAAGTGATAATGTGTATTCAGATTTATAACTACATATGCAGGATTAAAAATATATTGAGATTGCATTTAATTATTTCTTGTTTGGAAGTAATTGCAAATGTTCACATGCAAGCAAACACATTTCAATCATATATGGTAATCAGTTTTGAATAACATGTGACACTTTGACGGTCACTATCCTGCCTCACTAAAACACAAATCACTTCAAAACCTGTACTGTACTGTTGACTATTAAGAATCAAGTTTTATTTGTTTTTATCTCTTTACTTACTCAGAGTCAGTTTTGACTTGGCTGAAAACATATATTCCTTCTTGCCGTAAACTGTACATGTATATTGTCCCACATCTTCAGCTGTCAGTTTGTCCAGCCGAAGGGAGAAGTTTCCTTGTTTTATGTGATCAGTAAGGAAATTTGCTCTGTTTTTATAATCCTCATGCTGTTTCTCTGCTTGAATCTCTCCATCTTCATACAGATGAACCAGTGTCTTTGATTTTTTTGTTGTTTTTCTCCACTCCACCTTCAGATCTTTAGTTAGTAAGTGTGGAGGAACATGGCAGGGCAAAACCACTGAACTTCCCAGATGAACATTAAGGATAGAAGAATTGTGTACAATCAAACCTGAAAAGGAAAAGACATTTAATCTCTAATGTAAGATACATGTTGAGGCAAAATAACTTCACTATCCACCTCTGTCTAGACAGTTTAATCACAACAAATACAGGTGCAAATGGGGACAGTTTTTTGTGACTAGATAACTGGGAGATTGTCAGAAACACTAATGGTTTATTCACACTGACAGTGGTTAAATCAGGTGTCAATCTTGAAGTCTCTGTGCTGTTGGTTGCTGGTAGTATTTCTTGCTCTGTTGTACAGAACTGAATCTCATGGTGGATCACTGTCTGCACTCCCATTGGTATTTTGTTTCTGTTAATTTGCATACATTTGGGCTCCAAATAATGAAGCATTATCCAGACACAAAAACTAAGATATTACTAGTTCAAAAAGCAGCTCAAGCTTCTGTTAATAATTCAGAAGACACTAGTAATGGTGACTTGGATGGTTTCCGTGCAGCTATCAGACACAAGAGTGCGTCTGATTTAAGGATAACTATACCTGATCTGTACCTGCAGAGAGCTATTTGTTAGCGTTGCCATTTATCTGTACATAAGTCATGATTAGAAACCACACAAAAACACTTCACAAATACATAATCTTTTCATCTTTACTGAGCAATCTGTCTATAGCTACTATATTTTGCTATATTTTTTTTCTGAATTTAGCTATCAGTAATACAAAGCTTTAGGAGGTTCCACATTTTTTATATAAAATTGTGTGTGTGTGTGTGTGTGTGTGTGTGTGTGTGTTTGCATAATAATGGCAATATATACATGTCAACGTCAGACATGCCCCCACCCCATGTACCTTTAGTAGTTGGTCTGCAGTAGATCAGACAGCAGAGCAGCAGTGCAGATCCAGATGCAGAAATACAGAGAATCAACACCATTATGTGTAAAGCAGAGAAACCTGAGAAACACAGACAGTTACTGGACAATGTTTTTTATTGTGCAAAATCACTTGTATATATTGTAAATAAAAAGTTGTCCCCAAAATATGATGAAGTAGGAACAAACACACACTTAGCTAAAAGAGGATATTCCATAGCTTTGTATTGTTTTTATAATGCTAATTTTAAATCAAATTAATTATATAATTTATTCATTCAAATAAATGTGATATTATCGCACTATTTATCTCTGTGTTTAAAGTGGACAGAATGCTAGTGTTAAAAAGCTGTAACTGATGGAAATAACCATCATTTTTACCCTTTCAGTTAAGCATTGTGCTGCAAACATCATTTCCAGCTTTAAGTTGTCTGTGCTGGCAAGGTACCATGGTATAAGCATGGCTATGTATGCATTAAACATTTTTACAATTTTTGTGTGGGGTGGTTCTTTTTCTCCGCGTCATGCATTACAATTTGGCAGATGCTTTTATCCAAAGCCACTTACATTGCATTCACAGTATATTTCATTATATTTTACAATTTAAAATGATAATAAAATAATAATAATAATAATAATAATAATTAAATATTTAACTAAATATAATAATATAAAATATTTTGTAATATTAATTTGATGTACATTTTTCATGGTAATGCAATGTCTGATTTTAAAATGGTTTTCAAAGGATGAATTTTGAGATTTTAAGTTTTCAAGTGATGTATTCTTTCTTATGATTTCTAAGGAAAAAGGCAATGAAGAATGTCTTTTTGTAACAAAGGTCAGAACTCCTGTTATGATGTAAATTTTTGAGGTGCACCTTTGTCATAAATTAATCTATTACTTTTCCTAAATAATGTGTAACACAAAAAAGGTAGAATATCTATTTAGTTTGTCATGATAAACTTTATATGCAGCGGACCATAAATTAATAACTAAATTACACTTAAATATTAGCCATTTTTTATGACTCACCGAGTTGCCCCAATACTGCCGTTGTATTGCCTGAAAGTCCTCCAGCAAACACCTCACACATGTAAACTCCTTTATCCTCAGTTCTGACACTCTTCAGTCTGAGAGAGAAGTTTCCTTTGGGGATTTCATCAGTGAAGAACTCAACTCTGTCTGTGTATCGCTCATCTGATGCCTCGGGTGAAGCCTCATTGTTTTGATAGAGCAGAACCACAATGTCTTCATCTTCATCTGTTTTCATCCATGAAACTTCCAAGTCTTCAAGTGTGATGTGAGAGTCTATAGAGCAGCTCAGAGTGACGTCTTCACCCACAGACGCAGATATGGAGCGACTCAATCCTGATACTTGCAAATGCTCTGAAAAAAACAAACAAACAAACAGTGTAAATATCACAGCAGGAAATATACATTCAGTAACTAGTTTCTGTAAATTCACTGAGAAAATGAAGGAGCTCGTGTTCAATACTCACCAACATTATCAACTTTTATTTCAACCATAGTCTCACCGGACTCTTCCTGACTGTGAACTGTACATGTATACTGTCCCTCATCTTCAGCTCTGAGATTGTCCAGCCGGAGGGAGAAGTTTCCATGTTGAATCTGATCAGTAAAGAAATGAGCTCTATCCTGATAATCCTGGTCCTGGATTTCTGCTTGAATCTCACCATCTTGAAACATATGCACTAAAGTCTCTGGGTCTGTTTTCCTCCATTCCACCCCGAGGTCCTCCACTGGTAAAGGTTTATCAACATAACAGGGCAAAACAACTGAAGATCCCAGAGGAGCAACCAGAGGACCAGAGGGACCATGTAAAGTCAACCCTGAAAACAAGGGAAAGAGAAAAGTCAAATACAGCTTGGTTTGCAGTCAAAAACCAATAATGACTGTCAAAATGTGGATCTTAATTGTATCTCTTGTATTAAAAAATGATGTACTTTAGTTTCAGAGTAAGCACTGAGGTCCACCCTATTTCACCAAGATCCACTCGCTTTAAAATTTCTGGCCTAAACAGAATAATGTTCCTTTTAGCTAATGGCAAGTTCACACTGCAAGATTGTAGCCCCAATTGTCCCTCACTGGCAGTTTTGTGGAAATTGCAAACAAATGCCTGAAATCTGAGGCAAAACAGTGCTCATTGATGCAAGTGACAAACGCATAGTGTGTGTTATCAAAGACACAATATGAGAAAACCAATGCATGAGATATTTAGCATGCTAAACAACTGGACTTGTCTGAGACTCAAGAGTACTGCAGTGTGAAATGCGTTTTGACTGGAAATTGACCCTTCGCAAGCCACGCCCAAAAACCGCCACTGACTAATCTTGGCTTAGCAACCGTAGCTATGCGTGGGAGGTCTGTCAAGCTTTAGAGTGAGGGCAACATGCCGAAGCGTTGTGTGCATGGATTGTGTAAAGCCCCGGTCAGCCTACACGATTTTTTTTTGTTGGTTACGACAGGCACTGTGCCAGATCATGCGATTTTGGCTCATAAAATCTTGTCGTGTCGTGAACCAGAAACATGTCAGACTAATACGATGCTACCGGAACATTCATCGTATGCCGTCATAACAATGTGCATGCTGTCATCGATACAGCGGACACCAAAGTGCTCTGAGTGTAAACAAACAATGCTAGCAAACAGCGTGTTTTGCCCTGTCTTGTCATAGGAAAAGCCCCAAAAACGAAAGACGACCTGACGTTAGACACAAATCTGGATTGCATGACAGGACAGCATGGGCTGTCAAAGAGAACTAAGGTAAAATGGTTTTTATTTTACCTTTTTTCACTCTACCGTGGTGAACCTCATCATCATTGCCGTAGCTCCACAAACATTTCCTCCATTGTAAAATTCCACCTAGCAGGACTGATACCATTGTCTCTATTTCGTTTCGGCATGTTTGAAAGCTTATACGAATGTGTTTCTGTGCTCCTATTGGCCACTGTCACAGACTTGACGGAACTTGTCGTATGGGACCTATAGGCTTTAGCTTCAATTTTGATTAAATTATTTTCTAATCGGTTGCATATTATGTCGTGGATATATCCTTCAAATGCATACTGCAGTCCCTTTTGTCTTGTTCTCTCAGATATTTCACCTGTTCGCCAGAAATTATTAATTATCTCCTTGGGAAAGTCTGACACCGGTGCATACATACTGTAATAGACTTGCCAGGCGCGAAAGCTTGACAGGCGTAGCAACAGTAACTAAGGAGGGCGGGGCTTAGCGAAGGGTTTTATTAAACTGACAAACAGCCAATGAAAGATCAAATACAGGGCACGAGAACGTTTTGGGGGAGGAGTCATATACCTACAGCCAATGAGAGCGCAGCTACAGGGCAAGGGAAAGTTCAGGGGAGGATCAATTCAACAAAATTAATAAAAAGAGTGAAATGCAACTCAGAACATGATGCAAACCAGCAATAATTGCATTAGTTAAATAATAGAAATCTCCTTTATGTATTTAATCCCAATTTATGTGTATTTACTGCAGACCTTCGAAGATCCACTTCAACTATATCAATAAGCAAAAAGTACTCAAGATAAACTAACTTTTTTTATTATTATTGCTGAAGACTGCTGAACTTTCGTCTTTGGTATTCTAATGTAGAGACTTGAATTTAGATTTCCTTCAGCCTGAGGATTTTGGTGTGGAAGGGACTTTACATTTGCCAAAAAAATATTACTTTTACATTAAAACAAACAAGCATGCCCTGCCCAGATTTAAAAAGTAACAGAAAAGTAACATAACACATTACTTTTCATAAAAAAGTAACGTTACTTTTTTAGGGAGTAACACAATATTGTAATGCATTACTTTTAAAAGTAACTTCCCCAACATTTGCAACCATAGTTGTTTTTGGGAAACACACCCCAAATTGACTTGTTAACTGTCATTGACTTTTTAACTCGCACTGAGAATTACAGAGGTTTAAATGTTGATGTTTTATTGTTTAATGATCATGATGGTGATTAATGTTTCCACACTTTTGTTGGGCTCTTGACCCTTGATTTTTGAATGTTAGCTTTACTATGCCTGCTACAACTCTGATTTTATAAAACTCTTTTGTTATGGCAAAAAACACCAGGAGAGATTATAATCAGGTGTTGACGGTTATATATTGATGTTGACATAATCATCATGTAAACCTGATTCACTGGTCTTATTCAAAGTCTATAAAGCTGAATGATTATAAAATATTGTCAAAGAAATATCTAAGTTTTTTGTCTTATTTTACTCCTGCATTTGATTATTATGATTAATGATGGTGATGACATCAGTAACCCGCTGTAATGCAGAATAAAGTTCAGAAGATATTTTCAACTTTAATATGTTCAATATCAATATCATCATGTTTACAGTGATAGAAAGGAATTGGTTTTATAGGATTGTGACTACAAGGTACACATATATTGTCTGTGCTTTTGATCTGTAGGCCAATAGCATTAAAGTTTCCAGCCTGCCTTTATGTGAAACAGGCAGCTTTCATGTCCAACTGTAAATACTTCTCTATTATCTCAAACAATGGGTCTCATTCACTAATAATTGTGTGGATTATTTGTATTTATTTGCACAAGATTCACAGCATGTCTGTATACAATATATATATATATATATATATATATATATATATATATATATATATATATATTTATTCTTAACCTCCTCAGCAGATGAGGACTAGAAATGATCTGCCTCAGCCCCAAATGGATTTAAATTAAATTTACAAATCCCTATGATTATCTGTGTCAAATTAAGATCTGTTTTTTGCTTTTACGCTTAACAAGCAAACAGTGTTTATGAATCATTGACAGAAATTCTTTCACTTTCATTGTTATAGAAAAAAAACAGGTTGTAAACGCTGGGTCAAATCAGGTAACCAGGAAATATGACCTGATAAAAAGTGTCAAAGTACAACAGAGACTGACACACCTCAACATGATTATAGCTGCCATGAATGCTACCAAACCAGAGTTAATCAAATCTAAACATCTTCTCTTTTTTTGTGGTTTTGAGGTCCATATCTGCTCTCTCTTGACCTTCAGCTTCAAGAGGTGCATCATGGGAAGCATTTAGACACTGCTTTTCCTTTACTTTTTACTCCAGCTCAACCACAGAAATATTTTTAATTACAATTTTAGATGTAAAAAGAAATACATATTTGTGCCTTTTCATTTTGTTAATTATGTGGCCTTTTTCACCAGCATTAGATTAAACAAACAAACAAACAAACAAAAAAGTACAGACCATCAGATATTAATAGAGTGACAGCTACAAATATAAATATAGGCATGTCCATGTTTAGTTATGATAAATTACATTGCCATTACAAACTGAATTCTGGTGCATCCGGACATGCCAAAACCTGTTTTAGTTTACCGAGAAACTGCAATGAATGAAGACAAACTGGTTCTGATTAAGTTGGAAAAACATCACTATCAAAAAAAAAAAATTAAAAGCATCTCTAAAGGAAATGCTGGCCAAATGAACTGGGTGATTTGTATTTCTAGAGGAGGCCTTGGTTAAAATCACACTACGGCTTCCCATTTAGCTAAAATTGCATTTATTGCATAAATATATATTTAAGACCCAGACTACACTGTGTTAAGAAAAATAACTTTAATTACCTTAAGGGGAGACACTGCAGGCAAAAATGCTGTTTTTTCATGCACCTGTCAAGATTGAGATTTTGGGCTTTTTGTTGTTTTATAAAGTGTTTTTCAGACCAATGAAAAAAAAGTGTTTCTTTTATAGCACTTTATTTATTTGTGTCAATAGATTTCAATTCTGATACATATTTTTAAAAGCTGTTTTCTCTAAATTACTTTTTTTTCTTCTACACTGAGCCATAAATCTCCACTTCAGTAGCATTTACACACACCAGACTTTACATTTGTATTCCTGTCTATATTCTGAAGGTTTTTACAGAGGGATTTGTTCCTATATCATTTGCTTGATTTTATACAACATTTTATTCCCCAAAAATGGTAAAAAAAAAACATTTATTTTTTTTTCTGAATTAAGTAGTGACAAAATGATACTCAAAATCCCCCTGTAAAAACATTTGGCTCTAATATGTCAAAAAATTAAACATGAATTTTGAAACTGACTACATCCAGTGTTTAGATTTTTTTTCGACTAGAAATGTGCAAATTGCAAAATGCATATTTCATTAAACAATGCCTATTTTGCATATTTAAACCTAACATTTTTGAAAACTTGTAATTCAAAAAATGTTTGCAATTATTAATGAAATCAATTAACTGGATAAGTAAGGTGACAACTATTAGTCATTTTTTTACTCTATTTACCTGCAGTGTCTCGCTTTAAATAAAAATAAAGAAAAAATGACCTTATAACTTAAATCTGCCATATGATTAGAAACACACACACACACACACACACACACACACACACACACACACACACACACATAAGCGGAAAAAAAAAAAAAAAAAAAAAAAACAGAAAAAAAGCTGCAGTTACAAATTTCAAAGTCATCATCATCTGAAGTAAATCAACCTACAAAACTGCTGATAGCTTAAGACATCAAGCAAAATCATGTTGAACATGTACATGAGTAAAGCAGGAGTGATTCACACATTTATCGATTTTACACACTACTGAAGGAGAACACTTGATGATGATATTTTTTCCTCACTATTAGATACAAATAATTACATTTTGATTAAATATTATGTAAAAGAAAACGTATATAGGCACAAACTAATTTCAAGCATTTAAGCTGAAGCCTCCGCAACAAAAACTTTAACTGATAGGTTACTGTAAGTTTTCAGCGATTTAAATGGGACATAATTAATGTGCCTCACATTCAGAATTAACTTGAAGAGAGAAAAACAATGTACATACCATGCGATATAACTGGAATTACAGTCATTAAAATGAACATAAGAAGGTCCATGTTCAGTTGAAGTCACGATCACCTCTCCGCATTGTCAAAGTGAAAGTGATCTGGTGCAATGAAGGCAGTACAATTAAACCTGTGTTGCTTTCTTCCTTGTGACTGGACAGAAAAAAAAATATATAATCTGCAGCTCATCCAGATAAACCGGTTCTGATTAAATGGAAAAACATCATGAAGAATTAAAAAAAAGAAAAAGAAAAGGCATCTGTAAAGGAAACATAATCTGAAACCAAAAAAAAAAAATTTGTAGAAATTTTACCCTAAATAAAAACGTGTGGCTATATTCCTGACTGCAGACTATATGTATATACACACAAATATATTATGATTAGCCTATAGCCTACATAAATACAACTTGACCCCTTGAACTTACATGGCATTACTCAGTGAAACATTCATGAGCATTATAAATGCTGCTCTAATGCTTCTTTTATTCACTGCAGTTCAGATATGAGACTGGGGTGAGAGAAAGAACTTTAACTCATGTTTACATTGCACAGATGATCCTTTAAGAGACATTTCACCCAGTCAATTCAAACCTATGACTTTCTTTTGTCTGTGAAACACAAAAGCAGATATTATAAAGAACATCTCAGGGTGTTTTGTTCACACAGTGAAAGTCACACAGATCTGGAATAACACGATGGAGAGTAAATAATGACCGAAGTTTAATTTCTCTGTGAACTTATCTGTGTCTCTTTTTAGGTTATACATGTATCACTGCATGTATCTACCTTGTAATTATTGCAAACTTTCTTTAAAGGAGACACATGGGTGTTACGTCTAAAGATGTGTTCTTTATTGTAACTGTTTGTTATTTGAATCTTCCACATTTGAAGTGAATCATGATGATTATGATTGTGATTTTTTTTTTAGCATGGAATGAGACAAACTCCATCAGCAGATCAACACAAACTCCAGAATCATCTGAGTTTAACTGTATGTCAATTAAAACTAGATCACACTCAGTCCAAAGTTTAGTGGAACAGAAATCATTTATCATTTAGTTCATTTATAGTAGAAATGTATAATTCAGTTGATCAGATTTAATTATTGTCTAGTTCTTGTATAGATCAGCTGATTTATTTATTTATTATAGCTCAGTTTTGGTTGTTTAATCTTTCATCATTGTTCTTCTCGCCACCTCAATCTGTTTCATTCTGTGTAAATGGATCTACAAGTGAGTGGTAAGTACTGCTTGACATATCAGGTGATATTTGGATTTTTTTTTTTTTTTTTATGTAATTATTCCCAGTCAATATGTTTTTCTATGTGGCTGGTCTGTTAGAAGTGGCACTTTTATTTTAACTGCTCTGAGAGCACCTGAGTTGTAAGCACCAGAACTGTCATTGTCTAACAGTTCTAATAAATTACAAGACAGAACTGTTAAATATAAAAAAAAAAAAAAAAAAGTGTTATAGCATTCACTTTTCTGTTAATAGTGGTAGAAAGACTCCCAGTTCCCAGTTCATAAGCCACCATATGGAAATAATGAGAAGAATAACAAAGTGCAGTAAATGGTAAAACTGTTTGCACTACAAACCATTGTGTTCATAATTAATATAATAAACTCATATGGTACAATTGTCAGGTTTTGGGACTCTTTTGTTGTGTTTTCTGTTGGTTTAGTCCTGTGTATTTGGTTTAGTCCTGTCTGTATTTTGGTTTAGTCCAGTCTGTATTTGGTTTGTTCCTGTCCTTATTTGGTCATGTTCCTGTCTCCACCCCCTCATTATCTCATTATCAGTTAAGTGCCTTCACCTGTCTGCCTCATTATCCACCCTATTTAAGTTTCCTGTGATCATTGTTTTATTGTCCGGTCTCGTCGTTGGTTGCGTGTTTCCTTGCCCGTCTCCCTGTGGATTATTATTTGTGGATTTGTCTTTGTGTGCGTTCTCCTTGCCTGTCTCCCTGTGGAATAATTCTGTGGTTTTTGCCATTAAAAGACTTGTTTTTGTTCCTGATATCTACCTCGATCTCCTCGTTTGTCCTCCCTACACGATACCTGACAGAAGACCGGACCTTTAAACAGTTTGCTGCGTGTTTACCCCCGTCTTTTGTTTTTCGTTTTTTGTACAGTGTTTATTTTGAGTTTGTTTCCAGTCATGAACCCCCTGTGTCGTCCCGAATTTCTCCTCCTCCTGCTGAAGCAGGGGAAAAGCTCGCTCGAGGACCATACGAGACAGTTCATTTCCATCGCTAACTTTGCTAGCTATCCGGACGACGTGCTCTGCTCGTTCTACGACGCCAGCCTTAACACCGCGTGCAGAGCACTGTCGTCCGAAGATGGTCCTCGAGCGGACTTCGCCGCCTTTGTGGAGTGGACGCTGGCGAGAAACGGATCCCCCCTCACCGTCTGCCCCGAGGAGGACCTCGCCAGTGCCACTCCGGACCCAGAGCCCAGCCAGCCACCACCCAGCTGTGCGGAGCTGCCCGAGCCCACCGCGGACGGAGAGCCAGAGCCTGCCGCAGTTGAGCCATCGCCATCAGGAGCGATCGAGTGGACGACTGCCCCGGAGCCAGAGCCTGAGACGTCTGACCAGGTGCAAGAGCCGGCAACTGTGGAGATTGCGGGGGCTACAGAAAGCCCCGCCCACGCCGCCACTGCTGGGGGTGAGCTTCAACTGGACTCAGGGGAATTACATGACTTGGACACTGGACTATCTATCTCCCTTCCGTCAACCTCTGTACATCTGAACGAACAAAAAATCCCACCCAGCCTCCCTCTCCCACCTCCTCTCACTGACTGTTTTCCTGCCTCAACGCCCACTCCGCTGGATCTTGTCAGTCCCTCCGCTCACCCTCAGCTCACCATCTGTGGCGTGGGCTCGCCGCGGGTCTGCCCATCTTCAGCTCCGTTGGCGTTGAGTCCGGAGGATCCCTCAGCTCCACCTCCAGCCTCCGATCCTCGGACTCCGCCTCGGCCCTCCGACCCTGCGGCTGCACCATGGCACCTAGCTCCCTCATCTCCACCGTCGCCCGTCGATCCACCAGCTCCACCGGGCTCCCTCGTCCCTACGGCTCCGCCCCGGTCAGTCGTCACCCTGCCATCGCCTCTGGACTCCACTCCTCCGGCTGCGCCTCGTCGCTCCATCCTTCCGGCTCGGCTGGACTCCTCCTTCCCTCCAGCTCAGCCTCGGTCCTCGATCGCTCCGGCTCCACTGCGGCTCTCCGGATCTCCGCCTCGGTCGCAGGTGCCATCTGTTCCGCCTTGGCCCTCCGGATCCTCGGTGTCGCCCCGGATCTTCGGCTCTCCGTCTCCGCCTCGGGCTCCACCACCACCTGCTCCGCCGCCGTCGGTCGGCCCCCTGGAGTCGTCAGCCCTTCCTCCACCATGGCTCCTCCCTCCGTCGGCTCCACCGTGGGCCGCCATCTCGGCTGTGGCCTGGGTCTCACCTGGCTCCTCCTGCTTCAGCTCCCTCCTGTCTTCTCCCTGGCTCCTCCCTCCGGCTGATCCACCCTGGACACTCCTGTCGTCTCCCTGGCTCCTCCCTCCATCATCTCCTCCCTGGACTCCCTTTGTTCTCCTCCTCCCGGATGTCCGTCCCCCTCCTGAGCCCCCACCCAAACCCCCCCATGTTTTTGTTTTCGGCGCGAGGTCGCGCCTTCCGGGAGGGGGGGAGTTATGTCAGGTTTTGGGACTCTTTTGTTGTGTTTTCTGTTGGTTTAGTCCTGTGTATTTGGTTTAGTCCTGTCTGTATTTTGGTTTAGTCCAGTCTGTATTTGGTTTGTTCCTGTCCTTATTTGGTCATGTTCCTGTCTCCACCCCCTCATTATCTCATTATCAGTTAAGTGCCTTCACCTGTCTGCCTCATTATCCACCCTATTTAAGTTTCCTGTGATCATTGTTTTATTGTCCGGTCTCGTCGTTGGTTGCGTGTTTCCTTGCCCGTCTCCCTGTGGATTATTATTTGTGGATTTGTCTTTGTGTGCGTTCTCCTTGCCTGTCTCCCTGTGGAATAATTCTGTGGTTTTTGCCATTAAAAGACTTGTTTTTGTTCCTGATATCTACCTCGATCTCCTCGTTTGTCCTCCCTACACGATACCTGACAACAATACACTAGTTTGCAATAATGAGGAGCAAAATGAGCTGTTTTATACAACTAAAAATAGCTGGATAAACTTAAATTTACATACCACTAGCATTCAGCAAATATGCAACCCTTTGAATATATATATATATATATATATATATATAAAAAAATTATTTCATGCACTGTCCTTTTAACTCTGATGACTGGTAAGATCGCCACTAATAACAGGATCTCTAATGGCTAAAATTTCTCAGCAGTTAAAAAAACAAAATTATTGTTTTACCTCTCTAACACCACGGCAGAGCTGTCATAATGTTGGCCAAAACTATGTCTCTCTGAATGAATACAAAATGCATAAAGAGGTCATTGGATGCAACATGCACTTTTACAAGTTGATTATTCCCGACATCTGAGCCGCTGAAGACACAGACGATTAACGTTAGGCTACTTTTTTGAAGGTAAAGAGGCGATCCCGGATCTACATAAATGCGTTTATGTTCATGTGAATCCTTTGTGATTCAGCTTCACAGCAGAAGTGAGGATGAGAATTTTTTTTTTTTTTTTTAATGAATCTTTGCAAATCATCTTCCTCAAAGGGGTCCTATTATGCTCTTTTACAAGCTCTTGATTTTGTTTTGGGGGTGTACTAAACATGCTCTCATGCTTGGTGGTTTGAAAAACGCATTATTTTTCACATAATTTACATTATTACAACAGCTTTTTCCCCAGCCTGGCCCAAATGGCTCAATTACTTCCGGGTTTGAGGAAGGCCCGCTATCCGAAAAATGAAATGTGTTGTGATTGGATAGCTTTCCCATGCATTGTGATTGGCTAACAGTTTAGACAGTGTTTCAGTACTGTCACGACCCTTGCCAAAACATCAAGCTCTGACTTGGTTAAAGTTATATATAGTGTTGAGGGTAACGCATTACAAGTACATAAAGTATTACTTTTTCCAAGTAACTAGTAAAGTAACGCATTACTTTTTAATCGACAAGAAAATATTGTAGTTACGCACCTATTGGTTTGGAGCATGTATCAAACTGCCACTACAGTAAACGAGGCTTCATTCTGTCATAACTGTTTCAAAATGTTTTGAAATTTCAAAAGTTTGCCATTGGGCATTGAACCATTGTCTATCGGTTTTTTACCTGATCTTGGATCAGTTTCATTAATTTAGACATTTTAACGAGATATTTGTGTAATTAAAAGAATGAGAAGTAGTTATTAGTCTCTTACTGGCTTTTATATAGAAGCTGTCCATAAAACAAACAAATCAGCCCTGCAAATTAATATATATAAATAAAAAAAAACACATAGTATACAGACACTTAATATTTAATGGTATTTTATTATTTTTATTGCATTTAATTTATTATACTTTCAATAAAACATTTGCAAGGGGTTTTAAAAGCTGTTTTATGCATGTTTAGACAGTTTTTGTTACACAATTTATTTCAATAAAACATTTGAAATGTTTCAAAAGCTGTTTTATGCATGTTTTTGATGCATTTACACAATTTTGACCAGCAGGCGTCACTATAGCGTCTGGTGTTTCGAGCGCTTCGAAACAGTGAATCATTTTGTGAAGCAATTGGTTCAATTGATTCGGAGCTTTGAAAAGCTTCGTTTCTCCCATCACTACTAGAGGGCCACCTTGGTTTGTCTGCTGGGGGTTACCGGGTGATATGAATTAGACTGTAACATGCATGAGATGGTTAGCAGCAGTAATAAATATGTGGTTCTGAGATATACATCTCCGTGTGTGTAGTCCAGGGGTATCCAAACATTTAACTGCTTAGAATGAGATCTCTTAGAAGTGCACTGCAAAAAAATGCTTTTCTAGCTAAGATTTTTTTGTCTTGTTTCTAGACAAAATATCTAAAAATTCTTAAATCAAGAAGGATTTTCTAGACAAGTAAAAAAATATTGTCTTGTTTTCAGAAAAAATAAGTCAAAATTAAGTGAGATTTTGCTTGAAACAAGCAAAATAATCTGCCAGTGGGGTAAGCAAAATAATCTTATTTCAAGCAGAAGACTAGATTATTTTGTTTACCCCACTGGCAGATAATTTTGCTTGTTAATTCAAGCAAAAACTCACTTAATTTGAACTTCTTTTTTCCTGAGAACAAGACATTAACATGTACTTGTCTAGAAAATAATTCTTGATGTAAGATTTTTTTGATATAACGCTAATTTTATCGTTTTAACTATGGATTTGGGAAACGCCGAAACGTTGAACCATGTTGGTAACGATGGAACTTGCAACCATAGTTAGCTAACCATGCTTTTGGGAAACGTACCCCAGGCTGAACAAATGAACGCGAAAAGACAGCAATTGCCTATGCGCGCACAACAAAACAACGCGGGGACTAAAACATAAATAGACCAATTAAAATTTCAAATAAGTTTCATTACTCATTTAAAATGTCATATGTCATTGAAAACAGAAGATGATAATGCGCAGTAAATGGGAAAACTAGCTGTGATAGCATAAAGAGCAAGTTGAAAGGAAAGCCCAGGCTTTTGGTTTTCCTTTTATCAACATACGAACTATTTCATTTACTTTGGGTCAGGTGACTATGCGGAAAGCTGAATGTGTCTAATCCCACGCCTATATTTAAAGATCAACAGCTCCTCCAGATGGATAGACGAAAAATCATTCATCTAAAGAGTCCACTAAAACACACACAGACACCGAAGACGCAGAAGGCGACGAGTGCGGCGATTTCTTCAGACAAGTGAGTTCAGAGTAATATGGTGATAACTTGCTTTTTTACTGAGATTATATTTTAGTTTTAGAGCTGTTTGTGTTTTTGTTTGTCTGAATTGTTGGATCCGACAAAGCGAAAGTAAACACACCTGCTAAATTTAAACCCCCAGCAGACAAAGGAAGTCAATATAGGCTAAAGTCAGGAAGAAGTTGGACACAAACGCTGGGCAAACGTTACATTTTGGAGCTTTCCGATTAATTGATTGTATGCTTTGTATTTAATATTAAATAGTATAATGCGCTCATTGTTTTTAATGCATTTGTCAAAGTAAAGAAATCACATGCCATTAATCATATGATATATTTACATATCAAATCATATAAATCCTCAGTTAAGAGTTTTAAGATAATTGTTTGCGTGTTTTAATTATTTATTTAGGCCTATTTATTTTTATTGTTTATTATTATGAGTCTTTTAAATACGTTTTTAAATTATTATTTTAATATGTTTAACTGTCCTAGGTTTCACTTTCATTTTAATATTTTATTATATTTTCGCTTTGTATTGAATCTTTACTTTGAATTCCATATAATTAAGTAGGACAACTATTTTTTTTTTTTTTTTTTTATTACTATTATTATTATTACATTTTAACATTTCAATCATACTGTCATGTGTTTTCATAATACAGTATTTTTTGTTTGAATTTCGTTATGAATTTGGCATTATGAATTGTTATCATTATGAATTTGGCATACTTTTAAAGCTGATACTTTGTTTATTAAACAGCTTTTGCGATTACTGGACAGCAAGTGCACCACAAATAATATGAAATTAACACATTAACAACATATAGACTAAGATCTTGATGAGTAATGATTATAAACGAGAGCTGTTAACGATATTGCGAATATCCACTCAGCTGACAGCTTTACGTGTTGTAGTTTGTTGAAGTTGTGCACGATGAAAACACTGCATTTGTGAACTTTTACTACGCATGTCTCCATTATTTCTATCTCTCTCATATCACACAACTGAGGTGCGTTTAGCAGGTGTGCATCAGCTCGAGAGAGATTAGGACTGTTTCAAACAATGTTTTTGTTTTCCACTAAAACTTTGATGCGCATTGTCTCAGTTTAATACGTGAAGATATAAGATGTGTTCACAAAACAATCAGAAAAAATGCATTACATGCAATTTTTGTCATTTAAATAAATAAATAGATATATAATTGCAAAGGTGACCGTTTTAGTCGTAGTCTGAAGCACTGCAGTTGTTGATGCTTGTAAAGTACAGAAATCAGTGTGCAAGGAGTCCAGTCATATTTAGTTTGGGGTATTTTACACAGCTTTGTAATTTAATTAAAACACAATTAAATGAACAAGTTACAGTCAGTAACTTCTGAGCATGTCATCAGGAGGATATATATAAAGCCTCTAGTTCATAACTTGACTGTTGAGGTGCAGTGCATATCATCTCTGTCTGTGTTCATATAGAGTGACATGGCAGAAACCAGTATCTCGTGGGCTGAGGACCAGTTCAGGTGTCCAGTGTGTCTGGACCTACTAGTGTATCCAGTGACGATTCCCTGTGGACACAGTTACTGTAATGAATGTATCACAGACTGCTGGAATCAGGAGGACTGGAAGGGCTTCTACAGATGCCCTCAGTGCAGACGGACCTTCACTCCAAGACCAGTTTTAGGTAAGAATGTGGTGATTGCTGGAATGATAGAGAAACTGAAGAAGACGACACCCCAAGCTGCTCCAGATTCTGCTCCTGCTGTTCATCTTATTGTTCCTGCACTTCGTCATCATCATCACACTGAATCTAGAGATATTCAGTGCGACTCCTGCACTGGAATTAAACAAAAAGCAGTGAAATCATGTCTGGAGTGTCAAAGCTCTTACTGTCAAACTCACCTTGAACAGCATGAGAATCTCTTCAGAGGTGAAACACACAATTTGATGGATGCCACTGGACGACTGCAGGAGATGATCTGCCCTCTGCATAATAAAATGCTGGAAATTTACTGTTGTATCGATCAACAATGTATCTGTGTGCTTTGTTTGGAGAATGAACACAAAAATCATGACAACGTTTCAACTGCTGCAGCAAGGGCAGATAAACAGGTATTGGCTCTAATGACAGTTAATGTAGTTTCTCTCCTCATTTATGATTTTCTCTCAACCAGGGAAATTGATACAATTGTGTTTTGACAGAAAATAGAAAACTGTAATATTTAAAATGATAATATTTTAAAATGTTAGTTTTTACTGTTGTGTTACGTATTATTAATGTATTGTTATGTATATTACAGTTTTTATTGGACTGTCACGTACCATTACTGTATTATTACCTATATTACAGTTTTTACTGGACTGTCACGTACCATTACAGTATTCTTACGTATATTACAGTTTTTACTGGACTGTCACGAACCATTACGGTATTCTTACGTATATTACAGTTTTTACTGGTCTGTCACGTACCATTATGGTACTCTTACGTATATTACATTTTTTACTGGACTGTCACGTACCATTACAGTATTCTTACGTATATTACAGTTTTTACTGGACTGTCACGAACCATTACGGTATTCTTACGTATATTACAGTTTTTACTGGTCTGTCACGTACCATTATGGTACTCTTACGTATATTACATTTTTTACTGGACTGTCACGTACCATTACGGTATTCTTACGTATATTACAGTTTTTACTGGACTGTCACGAACCATTACGGTATTCTTACGTATATTACAGTTTTTACTGGTCTGTCACGTACCAATTATGGTACTCTTACGTATATTACATTTTTTTACTGGACTGTCACGAACATTACGGTATTCTTACGTATATTACAGTTTTTACTGGACTGTCACGAACCATTACGGTATTCTTACGTATATTACAGTTTTTACTGGTCTGTCACGTACCATTATGGTACTCTTACGTATATAACATTTTTTACTGGACTGTCACGTACCATTACGGTACTCTTACGTATGTTACAGTTTTTACTGGACTGTCACGAACCATTACGGTATTCTTACGTAAATTACAGTTTTTACTGGTCTGTCATGTACCATTATGGTACTCTTACGTATGTTACATTTTTTACTGGACTGTCACGTACCATTACGGTATTCTTACGTATATTACAGTTTTTACTGGACTGTCACGAACCATTACGGTATTCTTACGTATATTACAGTTTTTACTGGTCTGTCACGTACCATTATGGTACTCTTACGTATATTACATTTTTTACTGGACTGTCACGTACCATTACGGTATTCTTACGTATATTACAGTTTTTACTGGACTGTCACGAACCATTACGGTATTCTTACGTATATTACAGTTTTTACTGGTCTGTCACGTACCATTATGGTACTCTTACGTATATTACATTTTTTACTGGACTGTCACGTACCATTACAGTATTCTTACGTATATTACAGTTTTTACTGGACTGTCACGAACCATTACGGTATTCTTACGTATATTACAGTTTTTACTGGTCTGTCACGTACCATTATGGTACTCTTACGTATATTACATTTTTTACTGGACTGTCACGTACCATTACAGTATTCTTACGTATATTACAGTTTTTACTGGACTGTCACGAACCATTACGGTATTCTTACGTATATTACAGTTTTTACTGGTCTGTCACGTACCATTATGGTACTCTTACGTATATTACATTTTTTACTGGACTGTCACGTACCATTACAGTATTCTTACGTATATTACAGTTTTTACTGGACTGTCACGAACCATTACGGTATTCTTACGTATATTACAGTTTTTACTGGTCTGTCACGTACCATTATGGTACTCTTACGTATATTACATTTTTTACTGGACTGTCACGTACCATTACAGTATTCTTACGTATATTACAGTTTTTACTGGACTGTCACGAACCATTACGGTATTCTTACGTATATTACAGTTTTTACTGGTCTGTCACGTACCATTATGGTACTCTTACGTATATTACATTTTTTACTGGACTGTCACGTACCATTACGGTATTCTTACGTATATTACAGTTTTTACTGGACTGTCACGAACCATTACGGTATTCTTACGTATATTACAGTTTTTACTGGTCTGTCACGTACCAATTATGGTACTCTTACGTATATTACATTTTTTTACTGGACTGTCACGAACATTACGGTATTCTTACGTATATTACAGTTTTTACTGGACTGTCACGAACCATTACGGTATTCTTACGTATATTACAGTTTTTACTGGTCTGTCACGTACCATTATGGTACTCTTACGTATATAACATTTTTTACTGGACTGTCACGTACCATTACGGTACTCTTACGTATGTTACAGTTTTTACTGGACTGTCACGAACCATTACGGTATTCTTACGTATATTACAGTTTTTACTGGTCTGTCATGTACCATTATGGTACTCTTACGTATGTTACATTTTTTACTGGACTGTCACGTACCATTACGTTATTCTTACGTATATTACAGTTTTTACTGGACTGTCACGAACCATTATGGTACTCTTACGTATATTACAGTTTTTACTGGACTGTCACGTACCATTACGGTATTCTTACGTATATTACAGTTTTTACTGGACTGTCACGAACCATTACGGTATTCTTACGTATATTACAGTTTTTACTGGTCTGTCACGTACCATTATGGTACTCTTACGTATATTACATTTTTTACTGGACTGTCACGTACCATTACGGTATTCTTACGTATATTACAGTTTTTACTGGACTGTCACGAACCATTACGGTATTCTTACGTATATTACAGTTTTTACTGGTCTGTCACGTACCATTATGGTACTCTTACGTATATTACATTTTTTACTGGACTGTCACGTACCATTACAGTATTCTTACGTATATTACAGTTTTTACTGGACTGTCACGAACCATTACGGTATTCTTACGTATATTACAGTTTTTACTGGTCTGTCACGTACCATTATGGTACTCTTACGTATATTACATTTTTTACTGGACTGTCACGTACCATTACAGTATTCTTACGTATATTACAGTTTTTACTGGACTGTCACGAACCATTACGGTATTCTTACGTATATTACAGTTTTTACTGGTCTGTCACGTACCATTATGGTACTCTTACGTATATTACATTTTTTACTGGACTGTCACGTACCATTACAGTATTCTTACGTATATTACAGTTTTTACTGGACTGTCACGAACCATTACGGTATTCTTACGTATATTACAGTTTTTACTGGACTGTCACGTACCATTATGGTACTCTTACGTATATTACATTTTTTACTGGACTGTCACGTACCATTACGGTATTCTTACGTATATTACAGTTTTTACTGGACTGTCACGAACCATTACGGTATTCTTACGTATATTACAGTTTTTACTGGTCTGTCACGTACCAATTATGGTACTCTTACGTATATTACATTTTTTTACTGGACTGTCACGAACATTACGGTATTCTTACGTATATTACAGTTTTTACTGGACTGTCACGAACCATTACGGTATTCTTACGTATATTACAGTTTTTACTGGTCTGTCACGTACCATTATGGTACTCTTACGTATATAACATTTTTTACTGGACTGTCACGTACCATTACGGTACTCTTACGTATGTTACAGTTTTTACTGGACTGTCACGAACCATTACGGTATTCTTACGTATATTACAGTTTTTACTGGACTGTCACGTACCAATTATGGTACTCTTACGTATATTACATTTTTTTACTGGACTGTCACGAACATTACGGTATTCTTACGTATATTACAGTTTTTACTGGACTGTCACGAACCATTACGGTATTCTTACGTATATTACAGTTTTTACTGGACTGTCACGTACCATTACGGTATTCTTACGTATGTTACAGTTTTTACTGGACTGTCACGAACCATTACGGTATTCTTACGTATATTACAGTTTTTACTGGACTGTCACGTACCAATTATGGTACTCTTACGTATATTACATTTTTTTACTGGACTGTCACGAACATTACGGTATTCTTACGTATATTACAGTTTTTACTGGTCTGTCACGTACCATTATGGTACTCTTACGTATATTACATTTTTTACTGGACTGTCACGTACCATTACGGTATTCTTACGTATATTACAGTTTTTACTGGACTGTCACGAACCATTACGGTATTCTTACGTATATTACAGTTTTTACTGGTCTGTCACGTACCAATTATGGTACTCTTACGTATATTACATTTTTTTACTGGACTGTCACGAACATTACGGTATTCTTACGTATATTACAGTTTTTACTGGACTGTCACGAACCATTACGGTATTCTTACGTATATTACAGTTTTTACTGGTCTGTCACGTACCATTATGGTACTCTTACGTATATAACATTTTTTACTGGACTGTCACGTACCATTACGGTACTCTTACGTATGTTACAGTTTTTACTGGACTGTCACGTACCATTACGGTACTCTTACGTATGTTACAGTTTTTACTGGACTGTCACGAACCATTACGGTATTCTTACGTATATTACAGTTTTTACTGGTCTGTCATGTACCATTATGGTACTCTTACGTATGTTACATTTTTTACTGGACTGTCACGAACCATTACGGTATTCTTACGTATATTACAGTTTTTACTGGTCTGTCATGTACCATTACGGTACTCTTACGTATGTTACAGTTTTTACTGGACTGTCACGAACCATTACGGTATTCTTACGTATATTACAGTTTTTACTGGTCTGTCATGTACCATTACGGTACTCTTACGTATGTTACAGTTTTTACTGGACTGTCACGAACCATTACGGTATTCTTACGTATATTACAGTTTTTACTGGTCTGTCATGTACCATTATGGTACTCTTACGTATGTTACATTTTTTACTGGACTGTCATGTACCATTACAGTATTCTTACGTATATTACAGTTTTTACTGGACTGTCACGTATTATTACTGTATTCTTACGGACAGTTTATGGACAGTTTTTATTGTATAATTATGTATCATTAGTGTATTGTTACATAGTATTACAGTTTGATTTAAACATAGTTTTGTTTTCTACAGAGTCACTTGGAGGAGAAACAGAGAAACATCCAGAAAATAATCCAGCAGAAAGAGAAAGATCTTCTGGAGCTGAGAGAGGCTGTGGTGTCTCATAAGGTGAGTTTGGAGAAGAAGGTAAGTTTGAGTCTCAGTTTGGACTTTCCTCCAAGGTGAATGAACTGATGTGTTGTGTGTCTTAAATCAGCGCTCTGCACAGACAGCAGTGGAGGACAGTGAGAAGATCTTCACTGTACTTATCCGCTCCATTGAGAGACGTCACTTTGAGGTGAAGCAGCTGATCAGAGATCTGGAAAGAGCTGCAGTGAATCGAGCTGTCCAGCGTCTGGAGTGTCTGAAGAAGGATATTAATGATCTGAGGAGGAGAGACGCTGAGCTAAAGCAGCTTTCAGAAACACAGGATCATGTTCATTTCCTCCAGGTAACAGCGATATCCTCAAACATGCAATGGGGGGGCAACATCAAGCTTTCGTAATTACAGGGAGTTTGTGTTTTTTCTGTATTTGTCTTCATAGAGTTTGCCATCGGTCTCTCTCTCTGGTTTCGCTCTCAGTCCTCATCTGTCTTTTGACAAAGTAGTGGAAACATTCTCTCAGCTCAGAGACAAACTGCAGCAGTTCTCCAGGGAGACTATTGCAAACATATACAGAAAAGGTAAATACTCATTTGCTTTCAAAAATGTGAAACGTCAGAACTTCACATGTGCTTTGTTCTCCATAGTGAAAGCCATCCAGGTCATTGGGGATCCTGAATATCAGAAAAGAGAGGAGTTCCTGCATTGTAAGTTACTGTGAAAACACAGCTAAATTTCAGTCCTGTGGGAGAGTTTGACTGTTTAAACAGGGTTGCCTTTAATCTACAATAAGAATAAATGACAGTGACACATTACTACATTCATGGGAAATGAAATGTGACCCTGGACCACAAAACCAGTCATAAGTGTCAGTTTTCCGAAATTGAGTTTTATAATATATATATATATATATATATATATATATATTAGGGCTGTCAAACGATTAATCGCATCCAAAATAAAAGTTTATGTATACATACTATATGTGTGTTTACTTTGTATATTTATTATGTACATATAAATATGCACACATACATGTATATATTAAAACAAAATATTTATATGTATATATATTTATACCTGTGTACAATTTAGATTATGAATAAATATAAATATTTTAGATGTAAATCTAAAATATTTTTCCTTAATATATACATGAATGTGTGTGTATTTATATATACATAATAATTATACACAGTGCACAAATATATAGTATGTAAACATAAACTTTTATTTTGGATGCGATTAATCGCGATTAATCATTTGACAGCCCTAATATATATATATATATATATATATATATATATATATATATGTGTGTGTGTGTGTGTGTGTGTGTGTGTGAAAGTTGAATAAATAAGCTTTCCATTGATGTATGGTTTGTTAGGATCGGACAATATTTTGCTGAGATACAACTATTTGAAATCTGGAATCTGAGGGTGCAAAAAATATTGAGAAAATTACCTTTAAAGTTGTCCAAATTAAGTTCTTAGCAATGCATATTATCAAAAATTAAGTTTTGATACATTTACGGTAGGAACTTTACAAATTATCTTAATGGAACATGATCTTTACTTAATATCCTAATGATTTTTGGCATAAAAGAAAAATGTTGCGTTTTGTCCCATGCTATGTATATTCGGCTATTGCTACAAATATACCCCAGCGACTTAAGACTGTGGTCCAGGCTCACAAATATGAAGAGTTCAGATGCAAAAGCCTCTAAATCCATCTGACATCTTTCTTTAAAAAAAATGCATTTTTATCAGGCTCCGATGTATAGGTTTCTATGTAGGTACTGGTACTTCTGATTGGGCTGAGGGTGGGATTTTAGCGAGTTTGAAGTAAAAGTATTTGATGGATGTATGATATGTGTCCAGAGCATTCACTCACTATCATTATCTCATGTTTGACCGAGATGGCTTTTAGCTGATTTTGCATCTGATCTCTTCATATAATAACATACTAATGTTTAGCATAGATCTGTCGCAGCTCTAAATGAAATTAGTTTTTCATATGTTGAAATGGATTGAGGTTTCATTGATGATTTTATCATTCAGGGAGACATATTATTATAAACCACAATAGACTCATGTAATGTGGTATATGAAAGATTGAAGGTAGTTCATGATTATTTGTTTATCAGATTCTCATCAGTTGACTCTGGATCCAAACTCAGTGAATTCTGCGCTCTGTTTGTCTGAGGGAAACACAACGCTCACTGTCGCTGCCAACCAGCGTTATCCTGATCACCCAGACAGATTTGATTATTGGGGGCAGGCAGCATGTGGAGCCAGTGTTACTGGACGCTGTTATTGGGAGGTGGAGTGGAGCGGTGATGGGAGATTAGGAGTGGGTATATCGGTGACGTATAAGAGCATAACCAGGAAGGGAGATGGTCCTGAAACTGTGGCTGGACATAATGATCAGTCCTGGTGCTTGTACTGCACTCCCACTTTCTGCTCATTTTCTCATAATAACATTGACACTCTGCTCCCTGTAACCCATATCTCCAGTAGAATAGGTGTGTATGTAGATCACAGCGCAGGGATTTTGTCCTTCTACAGTGTCTCAAACACAATGAGCCTCATCCACACAGTCCACACTACATTCACTCAGCCGCTCTATGCCATGTTTGGACTACAAGATCACTCGTCAGTAAAACTGTGTCATCTGATCAATTAAATAACAGAGGTCATGGGTTTTTTTTTCTATTTGGAAAACCACAAAAGAGTTTTATTGCCATTCACAGTTGACTGAAAATATGCCAATGCTTCTGATAAAACTTCAAATGATACTTGCTGCCTGTCCTTCTTCCATTTCTGCTTAGCCCTTTGATAAATTTGCCTAGATATATGGATTTTAAGGGTGCAATCTCATCTAAAATAACAGAACAAACAGAGTTAAAATAATTAAAATACCTTTCAATACTCAGGTCTGGAGAGGAAAACTATACATCATGATATGTGTGTGGTTATGATGCTCATTTACATTTTTCAGAGCATGAGCATCTCCTATTTGAATGTCTCCCCTTCCTAAGTTTGTGAAGTTTAAAACCAGATAGAAAAACACTTTGTAAATACCAACCCGTCACAATGAATCACCCCAGATAGCACAAATACGTCTGCAATATGTCTGTTAAAGATCTCTTGATCTGGAAAGCATCTGATGTGTACAAACGTCTGGCAGACATCTGTAAGATGTCAGTTTTACATCCATTCTAAATCATAAACGTCTTAAAGACATCTAATAGACGTCTATTTGACATCTGATAGGAAACGTCCAATAGATGTATTGCAGATGAGCAAACTACGTCTTAAAGATGTAAATGCAGATGTCAAATAGACATCTAGAAAAGACAGATAGAAAAGTTTATAGAAATAAAATACATTTTTACATGATTTAATGTTATAAGTTAATCTTATTGTATGGACTAATTAAATAAATGATATTAAATAAAAACAATTTGACTGTTTTTTTTTCACTACAAACAGTGAGGCTATTGAAATGTCAAATACATTTTTCAATATTAAAAATCTAACAATAAAAAAGTGAATTAAATTACAGATGCTCTATTTGATGGTTTCCAAAAAAGAACATTTCATTATTAGAAAAACTTAATATTTTTTAAATATATTTCTTGTTTTACTACTTGAATGACATACATATTGTCCATAACGGGGTGGTACAGGAAAGGTGATTTTAAACGGTGTCTGTCTGTGGCAAACCTTTTTCTTTTGTTTTCTGTGTTTTTTTTTCTGTCCCAGTCATGTTGAAGTCTAATATTTAAATTAAAATTATAAATTTAAAGACTCAATTCGTTGTATAAAAATAAGAGTTTGGAGCAAACTTTGGTGATTAATTTAATAATTAATGTATGGGAAATACCATTTACACAAACAAAAATTGCAGAAAATTAAACCTAACATTACATTATTTAAAATTGAACTTAATCATTGTATTCATTTTCTCACATTTAACAAAAAACCTGCAAATCTTATTTTGCCCAATTAGGGTTGAGGATAACAGGAATTTGAGGTAAAGGTCTGCTTCTCGTATTAATATCGCTGTAGTCATTTTATAATGTGTGTTCAGTGCAGGATATTTTATTCCAGTAATGCACTGTACCGATAAAAATTTGGTTCAATGTTTGACGTTTGATATTTGTCTGAGATTCAGCCTAGGAAATCTTCAATAGTTCTTTAATGATTTAGCACAATGACAAGAAACATACTGTGTGCTTATTGTTTTCAAATGTAGAAGAGAACACACAATGCATTTTATTTGTTTTAATCTGCCTTAAGGTATTTTAACTGATAGACCTTATAATGTAAAAGTGCAGGATAGGGACCATCTGCAAAGTGCGAAACGAAGAGCAAAATTACAATTATTTAACCTAAATGTTTCATTTGTGAAATGTATAAAAAGTACATCTCAAATGTAAGGGGCATGTCTTATTACTGGCTTATAAGAAAGCATTTGGATGCAAGTTTTATTCACAGAACTATAGCACAACAGAAGTTATTGAAATGAAACAATTGAGAAAAAGCTTACAAAGCATGACAAAGATTGTGCAGTTTACCGCCCCCTAGAGGAAGATATTGCACTTGTTTTGACCAAATGTGATATTCAGAAGTTTCGATAAATTAATTTTACAGTGCACAGTTTGATATGTAAACTCCAAGTAGTGTGTCTTGTTACTTGTTCAAAGAAGAATATTTACAGCCATCTTTTACTATCATTTGGAAATCAGGATGTATGCTTTTGAATTAAATTAAATCTGTTAACACATTCATTGTTGAAACATACAGTATTCCTTCTCAATTTCAAAGGGTGTGTCTTGTTACTGGTTCATAGACGAACATTTAAATGTTGGTTTTATTCACAAAACCATAACACAGCACATTATATTAAAATGTCAACGAATACGTCAATCAATGTAAAGTAAATACGCTCTTCTTCTTAACTTCAATAGATGCGTCTTGTTACTGGTTTCTAGAAGAACGTTTTGATGGTAGTTTTAGCCAAATAACTATAATAGAACACATACTATTGATAATGACAGCAATACATAATTTAGTTAAAAATAAATACAAATCTTCTATCCACAGCAAAAAGCCCAGAGTAAAATTAACTCTCCTGGGAGTTTATTTGAGTCCACACTCAAGAGTGTGAAAGTGTTAAAGTCAGAGTGTTAAATTAACACTGAGTCAGAGTTAAAGTTAATGAGATAATTAGTGATTAATTAAGTGATGATTGATCATTATTGAAGACACCTGATGACAACAAGCAGAATCACCAAAGGAGAAAATCACAATTTTTAAGCAACCATTATAGTGGTCAGTGTTTGCATTAGTTGGGATCTTGACCCTTATATCTTTAAAATTAGATTTTGTTTGGCTGCTGTATTTTAGTTATAACAGCCAGACAAGCCAAGAACACAAGTCATCAAGTGGCTCTAATTTATGTTTCTGTTATCGGAAATGTAACTCAGAGGTTGCACTCTAAATGAGTTCAATGATTCAGGTCAAATAATTATATTGAGTATTTAGCCTTGTGGAATATTTATTTTAAATACATTTTAGAAGAACTACTTATGAGCTGTTAAATCAAAAGTCATTTACTTAGTCACACACAGACATCAAGAACCAGAGTATGAATCTCAACAACAGTGACAAACAGCATATTCAGAAAAGCAGATAAAGGAAATTACAGAGACAATTCAGCTCATAATTTATTCATGCCACAATGCATGATGGGATGAGTTTTGATTGGTTGTAACATGATTATTTGATGCTCACCATTGTTGTGATTCTCACGCTGATTCTTCATGTCTGTAAGTTCTTTATTAAAGAACTTTTTTTTTTTTTTTATCATGATAAATTTTAAAAGTGTGTCTGTTTACACTGAATGCAAATAGCCCATCTTGTTTTTTTTAAAGATCTGTCTGATTATAGACATACATATAGAAACTAAACTCTATTATACAGTGACAGTGACGAGACGTGAGGCCAAGTATGGTGACCCATACTAGGAATTTGTGCTCTGCATTTAACCCATCCAAGTGCACACACACAGTGAACACACACCCGGAGCAGTGGGCAGCCATTGCATTGCTGCGGTGCCTTGCTCAAGGGTCTCACCTTGATCGTGGTATTGAGGGTGGAGAGAGTGCTGATTAATCACTCACCCCACCGACAATCCCTGCCGGACATGGGACTCGAACCTGCAACCTTTTGATTACAAGTCAGACTCCCTAACCATTAGGCCACAGCTGCCCCCATTAAGAACATGTCAAAGCATAGACTAAGGCCACATGGCCATCTCTTCTTTGGTTTGTTTTGCTGTTATAACACTGTCACAGCAGCCAAACAAACTCTAATTTTAAAAAAGGAAGGGTCAAGATCCCAACTAATGCAAACACTGACCGCTATAATGGTTGCTTAAAAACTGTGATTTTCTCTTTTGGTGATTCTGCTTGTTATCATCAGGTGTGTTCAATAATGATCAATCATCACTTAATTAATCACTAATTATCTCATTAACTTTAACTCTGACTCAGTGTTTATTTAACACTCAGATTTTAACACTTTCACACTCTTGAGTGTGGACTCAAATAAACTCCCAGGAGAGTTAATTTAACTCTGGGCTTTTTGCTGTGTCTCAGCTTCAAAGGCTGTGTCTTGTTAAAAAATGCATAAAGAACAATTTACATAAGTTTTCATTGTCAAAAGAGATGCAGAAGTCGTGCTATTGACATTTAAAAATAGCTTGCAAAATCTTCTAAAGTGTCTCTAGTATTACTGCCTCCTAGATGAAGATAATGTTGTTTTTGAGTGTGACATTCAAACTATTTTAATAAATTCATTTAAACTACATACAGTTTTCCATCTCAATTGCAAAAGGTGTGTCTTGTTCCTTGGACCTAAAAGAGCACTTTCATGCAAGTTTTACTTTCATTTGTAAATCAGGATACATGCTATTGAATTAAATTCAAATCTGCTAATAAATTAATTTAAAATGCTTGATTGTTTTCTTTCTCAAATCCAAAGGATGTGTCTTATTACTGATTCCTAGAATAACATTTTGGTAGTTTTTTTAGCCACAGAACTGTAATAGAACACATACTATTGATAATGAAACTAATGCATGAAGTAGTTAAAAATAAATACAATCTTCTATCTCAGCTTCAAATGCTGTGTCTAGTTACAGGTTTCATAAAGAATATTTCTCAGTAGTTTTCATTGTCAAAAGAGATGCAGAAGTCACGCTATAGACATTTAAAAATTGCTCGTGAAACATTTCAAAGAGTTTCTGGTATTACTGCCCCCTAGAGGAAGATACTCTTATTTTGACATTTGAGTTTGACATTAAGACTTATTAATCCATTTCAAATCAATACAGTCTTCTATCTCAACTTCAAAAGGTGTGCCTTGTTTATGATTACCAAATGAACATTTCAATTCAGAATTTACATTCATATGTCAGGACACATGCTATTGAATAAAAAATATCATTTGTTTTGTTACTCATTGGTCCTTTATTTGTCCTGAGCAGTTAAACTGTCTACTATTCTTCAGAAAAACTCTCCAGGACTTACTCTTTTGGTAAACTGTAGTAATGTTGTATTTTGGGAAACATAAACAGGTTTCTTCTGAAACTTCTGACAGAATTCAGCTATTATTTTGTCTTGTGGACTATATGTAAACATTCTTGATGCATTTTTTTTTTTTTATTGAGCTGTCCTAAAGTCCTAAAAGTAAGAGTTATGTAAATATTTCAATCCGAATAGCTGAGCCCTTAGCCGTCTTCAAAAATCACCTAAAAACATCTCTCTTCCATCTTTATTTGTAACCCTGAACCACAAAACCAGTCTTAAGTTGCAGATGTGTAGCAATAGCCAAAAATACATTGCATGGGTCAAAATTATATATATATATATATAATATGGTTTTGTGGTCCAGGGTTACATTTGACCATCTATAGCCATCTCTATTGTAATTTTTTATTTTTTAGAAAAAAAAAAAAAAAGGTAAAATCATAAAAAAAAAAACTACATATATATTTAAAAATATGCTCGACTTTTATTTATTTATTGCTAATTTATGTGTTTAATTGGCTATGCAGTTTCAGTTGCCTGTGTTCTCTTATTCTGTGACTAAAACCAACGCTAAAATATTCTTCTAGAAACCAGTAACAAGACAGTTTTGAAGCTGTGATAGAAAACTTTATGCACTGAAATTCACGTATTGACAGGTTTGAATTTAATTCAATAGCATGTGTCCTGAATGACATTTAAGAGTAAAACCTGATTTTAAATGCTCATTTAGGAATAAGAAACAAGTGACACCTTTTGAAATAGAAGATAATAGAAGTTGAAATAGAAGACTACTGATTTTAAATAAATGTATAAGTCTGAATGTCAATCTCAGTCAAAACAACATTATCTTCCTCTAGGGGGCAGTAATACCAGAGACTCTTTGGAAAGTTTCCTGCATCTCTTTTAACAATGAAAACTACTGTAAAATGTTCTTTATTAAATCTGTAACAAGACACATACCATGAAGTTGATACAGAAGAGTGTATTTATTTTAAATTAATTAATTTATTGATATAATTTCAATAGCATGTACTTTTTGGTGTCATACTTCTGTGAATACAATGAGCATTAAAATGTTCTCACAAGGACCTGGAATTATCCTACTGCATAACCACTGGATTATGGGATGATAATGATGTTTAATATTGTTTTTATTGTATGAATATATTTATTAATAGTAATATATAACCACTATCACATATTTTGTTTACAATATTTCTTATTTAAATGTCTTTATATCTTTCAAAGACCTTAGTGCAGAAATTGCTCTTGTTTTGTTAACTGTAACAAACATTCTGATGGGAAATCATTAATCGTTTTATCCTTGCACATGTACTTTGTAGACGGTCGCTATCTGGCTTAAGCGCTTGTTCGCCGTTGCTGGAGACTTTATGCGTTTCAACATATCGAGGAGGATTAAAACAAACAAACTGCGATGTGTGTTCAGTTCTACGTTCTAATGCTTTTCAGATGAGCCATTTTTTATGCAATTGTACTCCACTAAGAATGTATTGATGTTTTTACACGCTGAATATCCAACGTCCAACGTCGAACTAACTTTTTATCGGTCTCAAGTGTTGCTGATGTGATTGCCATCTTTGAATAGAGAATCTCAGAATAAAGTGAGATGATTTGCTGATGGCCCTGAATGTCTTGTTGAATGAGTGTTGCTAGTCTGAGGCTCATCAGCGTTAACAGAGCTGCTGAAAAGACTCTCCATTTACCCAGAATCGTGCAGCTCTAGTTGGTCATTTATCCACATGTAATGAAAACAAATAAATTACTTCAATTTTAAATATAACATCAGAGATCTGGTCAGTGAGGTTCATCATCCAGAATATGCACATTTATTTTATGCAAATTTAAATTGACATATTTAAATGTTATTAATAATAAAAAAAATACCCTGCAGTTGTACTGTTGGTATACTAAACTGGTATTCCTAAAGTGTGCTAAATGCAATTTAATTTAATTAAATTTAATAATTTATTTTAATTGAAATAATTGTGTGGAGTGCTGAAATCCAACCAAAGATATAGCTACTGTATATTTGATTGTGTTAAAGTCAAACTATTGCAAGTATACTTCAGGTACACTTTAAATATCATGCATTCAAAGACTGATATTATACAGAGACCATACAATCTTCATTAATAGTGATATTAAAACACATATTATATTAAGAAATGTGCATTGTGCAATAATACAATACTCAAAATTTAAGCTAAATTATAATTTTATATCAGTAAGTGATATGTCAATAAATGTTAATGGATAAATTTAAATCCTGGCAGTTTTCAGGGAGTTTTTTTTTTTTTTTCATCTCTCCCCCTTCATTTAAATAATTTCACACTTTCACTTTGGTTTTGCCAGATAAGCTTCTCCTCCCACATGTTCCCCTTCAGAGAAGCCCCTCCCACTGCAACACATCATCAGTGAAGCACCTCCCTCTGCAGTTCAGCAATAAATGCTGGAATACTCCCATCAGTTTACAAGAGCAGATCAAGAGCATCAAATCATCAGGAAGAGCTGAAATTGACTTTATTAAAGAGGACAGAGAGAAGATGAGAGATCCAGAACCCACTGAACATACTGAAGAACAAACAGGTTGGTGTTTGATTTGATTTCTGCCTCATTCATGTTATCAAGCTTCAAGCTTCTTCAGATTTAGACAAGCAGTTAAACTATTAACAAATGGTCAAATATTCTCAAACAAGATTCTCAAATATGTGTAAAAAAAGTAAATGTGTATGACTTTGTATATGTGACCCTGGACCACAAACCAGTCTTAAGAGTCAATTTTTCAAAATTGAGATTTGTATCTCATCTGAAAGTTGAATAACTATTTGAAATCGAATCTGAGAGTGCAAAAAATAAATAAATAAATAAATAATAATAATAATAATAAATAAAATAAAATACTGAGAAAATTGCCTTTAAAGTTGTCTAAATGAAGTTCTTAGCAAAGCATATTATTTATCAAAAATTAAGTTTTGATACATTTACAGTACGAAATTTACAAAATATCCTAATGGAACATGATCTTTATTTAATATCCTAATGATTTTTGTCATAAATATTTTTGGATCATTTTGACCCATACAATGTATTTTTGGCTATTGCTACAAATATACCCCAGCGACTTAAGACTGGTTTTGTGCTCCAGGGTCACATATAATGTGAATTTATTGTAAGCTGCTAATTATAACACTTTCACTGTAAAGAAAGAGAGCAAGTGAGAAGAGATCTAAACTTAGTATAGTCTAGCCAGAGTTCAAGCACACTAAAAAGTCCCATTAAAATCACTGACACTGTGAAATGAATGTCTTACATTCTTACGCACATCTGCACTGTCATTTCTGATGAGAAAATTCACAGAATTCAGTCAGTGAGTGTGCACCATGACTCATCTCTGATTGCCTTGAAGTTGTTCTGAATATCTTTTAGAAACATTTAGATTACAGCTGCATCGTTCTCTGAAAAAAAAAAAAAGAAAGAAAGAAAGAAAACAGCAGCAGTTTGAGGTTTTTGATTGATTTTGATGTTATTGAACTCTAAAACCGGAACAAATACTTTTTTTTTTTTTTTGGTCTGAATAATCTGTTCTCAGCCATGTCAAACCACAACTGACTTTATTCCACTTATTTTAAGGGTTGTTGCTATATAACTGCACATTTCACTGTAGCAATCTTTTTTTTTTTGTTTTTTTTTTATGGACCCATAAATTTTGGGTTTTGGCACATACACATGCAGTCATGTCAGATAAGCGCTCTCAGTTAGCAGTGATTTCTATTATTTTTATTTATTTATTTATTTATTTATTTATTGGTAAAATTACCTAATTTAGTAATAGGCCTATTATTTGTGAAAATAGTAAACTGGTGAAGTCTCATTACTCTCTGCACTTTACCAACATTTGTGATGAGAAAGATGCACACAATTGTTTTTAACCATACAGCAAAACTTATGCAGCAATGCATTTTTTATAGATTAATGCCAACTGCATGCAAACAGGCTGGAGACCACAAATGTTTTTAATGCATAGTCTCTTTGTAGATACCAAAAACTCGATGGAAACTATGGCACTATGTTAATATTGCATTAGATAATTGTGTCATTGATATAATTAATCAAATATATTACATAGATATGACAGAAAAACAGGCATCAGAAAACAGAAGCTCCAAAGACGGTTAAGGAACAAACAAACAAACAAACAAACAAACAAACAAAAAAGGAAGACATTAACAAGATGCCAGATACAAATTGGTAATATCTTACAATTGATGTAGTTTTTACATTTTTCACAATTTTACATTTATGAATGAAACATTTGCCATTCAGGATGATACAACTGACAAAATTGTGAACATTTTTAGCATCATTCTGAAAATAACAAATCATTTATTTCATATTGAGTGTTATCATTGGAATAATTTTGACTAAAAAAAGCAAAAAAAAAAAAATCAATCTTTACAAAAAAAATTGTACACTCATCAACAAACAGATGACACAAATATTCCTCACACCTGTTGCAAAAATAACATTATTTTCCAATATCTATAAAGTTAGAGAGTAACATATTAGTTGGGAATATTTGTAAAATCTTCAGGTGAATTTCTCTTACCTTATTTGAAATACAAAATTTGAAGCAGCCAAGCTTTACTTCAATTAACATCACTTAGGATGTTCCTCTTGGAATAACTCTTTTTATCATTAAAGACTTGTCTTATGTCTTTGCTAGTACTTTTTTTTTTTTTTTTATCATCAAAATACATTTTTACCATTTGAGGAAATCGCTCCAGAGGGAATAGCTTTGATTACTACAACACATTCTTTACTTTTTTTTTTTTTTAAAGTTGAACTTAGATATAAAAAAAAGTCATGAGTAAATTCTTAAAGGTGAATCAAATAAGTCACTCAAGTACATTAACCCATGATCCAAACATTTCTCAAAAACAAACTCTTGCCTTTAACTGTAATCAATTCGTTATTCCAAATTTTCTTTCTGTGAGGAGAAAAAAATATGCACAAAGCAGAATTTCCAGGCTCTAATTTAGAGGGCTTATAGCAGTTGTCTACTTTGTCAAATCATTTAATTATTTTAATTTACTGAAAAAGTATTGTGCACTTTTTAATTTCAGACCTGATGGAAGATAATGAGGAGTGTGAAGAACTGAGCGAAGTGGAAAAGAAACATAATGACAAACCTGTCAGTCACTTGACAAAAGACATTTTTAAAGACAAGAAGAGCCAAGAAATCTACAACCTGCAGTCAGTGTGGAAAGAGTTTCACGAGCGAACATACTCCTAAGGTTCACATAAAGATTCACACCAGAGAAAAGCCACATTCGTGTGATCAGTGTGGAAGCAGCTTCTTATACAAACAAAGTCTTGATGTTCACATGAGAGTTCATACTGGAGAGAGGCCGTTCACGTGTGATCAGTGCGGGAAAGATTTCATGTGATCAGGAAACCTTAAAAAACTCGTGAGAGTCCACACTGGAGAGAAGCTGTATGCATGTGATCAGTGTGGAAAGAGTTTCGCAGAAAAGAAAAGTGCTGATATTCACATGAGGATCCACACCGGAGAGAAACCGTTCACGTGTAACCAGCGTGAAAAGAGATTTTCAAGGAAACATCATCTTGTTGCTCACACGAGTTTTCATACTGAAGGGACACCATTCACATGTGACCAATGTGGGAAAAGCTTCAAGCAATCATCAGCCCTTGACTTTCTCAGGAGGATTCACACAAGAGAGAAGATGTACCCATGTGATCAATGTGACAAAGCATTTATTTGGGCATCAGTCCTGAAGGAACACCTGAAAGTTCATACGAAGGAGAAGCCGCATTCATGTTCTGAATGTGGAAAGAGTTTTTCACGTCTACAATATTTGAAAGTTCATCAGAAAATACACGCTGATGTGAGAGAGCACATGTGCCTTGAATGTGGAAAGACTTTTACTTTAGCAAACACTTTAAAACTGCACCAGAGGATTCACACTGGAGAGAAACCGTACGAGTGTTCACACTGCGACCAGAGATTCAATCAAATCTGAAAACACATGAGAGGATCCACACTGGAGAGAAACTGTAGACATGTGATCAATGCAGGAAGAGTTTCGCTTTTAAAAGTAACCTGAAGAAGCACATGAAGATTCATGCAAAGGAGAAACCACATCACCATAATCCATGTCGAGAGAGGTTTGTTCAGTTCACTTCTTTATTCGTTTATACTAAAAACAATCACATCTTCATGAGCTGAGCTGTAAATTCTCTTTTGTTTAAGTTAGTTTTCTAACAGGCATGAATGAGCGACAGGACATTTTGTTGTTTGCTTGGTATCTGCTTCAAAATGTTCACATTATTGTGAGATACTGAGGTATAATTACAAGAAAGTATCTCATTATTATGATTTTTTAAATTATTTAATTCATTCAATTAATTATTGTTAGTTCCTTTTTGGAGGGAGTAGCAATATAATGCTGTAATGCTATAATGAAATCATGACTGATTTCATAGAAACTCTAACAGCCTGAAACATTAGTCAGTGTAACACTTTGGTCTGACTCAGCTGGTTGGTTACTCATGCTCAGATATCAGGTGGAAAGTCCCTTTCGTTTAGATGTGAGGGATAGGTTCTCTAAATATGTCATTTTCATACCAAAACTGCATCTTTTACAGTCAACCTTGATTGATCATATTGATCATAAACACAGCTATAAAGCTTCATACCACAGTGACCATCTGTGACAAAAACTAATGTCAACTACAGTTTTATCACAGCTAGAATACAAAATGTTTCAATACAAGCATTGCAGTCAGATGGAATGCATGCAATATTTAAAACTTTTAACCCACGGGAGAAAATCAACCTGCCGCAACAGCAGTTTTAAATCAACCCAAATTATATTCAATATTAGAATGATTGTGGGAGGAGGATTAAAGGGGTGGTCTAATGGAGTTTTCTGAAGGCTTGATTATATGGGGTGCGCAGCAGCATGTGTTCATGATTTTGTTTTTTTGTTTTTTTTAAAAATCACATTATTTTTCACATATTTTACCTGTATTGTACACTGCTTTCCAGCTAGCATCAAAATGTCCAACTGATTTTCTGGTTCTGTGAAGCCCCGCAATTTGTAATGGCCCCGGTTTGTTTAGCTGGTCCAAAAAAAAAATCAATTTGATAAAAAGTATAAACATGAACGTTTTCTAATAGTGCTAAAACACAAATACAATGACTGATAATCACACATTTCTGAAATAAAAGAAAGCAGCATTGGATTATAATTTATAATGTTCATGAATGTGTTCCATTGTGTTTATGTTTAATGTACTGATGGCCTGCAGCTTTAACCAAACCAAAAGAACTTGCTCATCAAACATAAATGTTGAGAGATTGGCTTGATTTACTCCATTTGAATGACAGTGAATATCATGTATTTCATACACAGATGGTCATGACGAGATGATCAGACGAGACGGAAATAAGTCTGCTATCAGGTGCTCACCCTGCTCCAAATGAAACAAAATATGGTGAAATATTTATATCTGAGTGAATGATGGACAGAAACAGATTGACCTGCGAATACCAGCTCTGATGTTGTACATTATGTACATTATTCAACTCAAAGGAAGAAAAGCTGTTTTAAGCCATAATAACATTACTGCATTGTATTATTATTGCATGACAAGTGCTGTAGCCCTACACATCAAATTATGCTAATAAAAGTTAAATCAAAATAAAATGTGCTCTTGCACCCAATAGACATCAATTTTTTCATTTTCTCAGGTTCTTAAGTAAAATTAAGCATGTCTAATGCTTATTTGTGCAAGTTACTCTAGAAATATAATTGAATTACTGACTACGCTTTTGAAAAATAATCAAAAGTAATTACATTACTAGTTACTTTTTTCCTTTTTGTTTACTTTTTTTTTTAACATGAAACACTTATGTTTAGCAGTTATAATTTTCTAAGGATAAACTTTCTGTCTAAATGAATATCCAGATGTTGTGACAGTAAACTATGTATACGTTATAAACCACGCTAATTAAAACAATCGGTAGAAGACTGGATGGTACATGGTTCAGCGTAATTAAACGTACAGTATAGTCAATTAAATGTCAAAGCTTATAGTGGATGCTCGGACAGAATAAGCGAGGGATATTGATGAAAGAATGCTATTGCTCTTGTGGGTTGTAACTCAAGGCCTGCATACATTATGACTTCATATGCTCTTTTGAAAATAAAAATGGTGCATGCAAACTGTGCATACACACAGATTTGATCTTAGAGTATGTGCAAGCTTCAAATCACCAATGCTCACATTTGTAAAAAAAAAAAAAAAAACTGCCTTTTGACATGGAAAAGAGCTTAGTGACATGTCAGGGTCTGAACACACTTTTTTGTCGGAGTACTGCAGGTTTTTGGAAAGTAAGCTGTTCTTGCAGCTCACTGTTCTAAATTAAAGAATTTAGACGATGACTGGTTATATTGTACCATACAGTTGCACGCAAGTTCAAGATCATTTGCGTTTCATAGATTTCACATCGGAAAGAGAGGTGTACCTGCAGTTTCTGTGTATGTGTGACTCATAGAATGAACGTGCACATAGAAAACACACGCACACCTCTTTCATGTTTGAGAGATTAGGCTGGAGATTAGGGGATTAGGAAATTTAAAATGGTTTCTGACTGTGCAACATTTTATAAATGAGGCCTCAGGAGACAAGAACGCTGCGCACTTCTGTAGTATTTCAGTAACAGTTTCCTCTTTTTGTCCTGTTACTTCTTCACCAGTGTTGGGCTAGTTACTCAAAGAATGTAATCTATTACTCCTTTCAAAAATATTATTATTATTATTATTATTATTATTAATAATAATTTCTGGCAACAGTAATTAGTTACACTACTAGTTACATTACTTTTTCTTCACACCCCACAGAAGTTGTAACCGTTGCAACTGTCTTCCATATAAACTTCTTCTAGAATGTTACTAACAACATATTTCTGCCTCATCATTTAACCAAAATCAACACTGGATCGCAGTCAGAAGTTATTACAAACACTCAATAGTGATTGGCAGTGCTAAATTCAAGTAGAAGTGTTGTATCTTGTATTAATCTCATTAATTGTCATGTGTAGCTTGAAGCTAACTGTAATTTCTCCGTTACCCATATACAATTATATTTCATTATACATTTTGTCAAATCACATAAGTTTGTAAGAAACAATTTAATTTTCAAAAAAATATTTTTAATAAGAATAATGTATTGTAGCACATGCTGATCAGAGGGATGTGGGTGCAACGTAATGCCAGAGTAAAGTAAAGCCACAATTTGCACAGTGTTCAGATAATCTTTTTTTCCTGACAAAATCAATATAATGCAATATTTCTATCTGCTGAATGTAAGCTTTTCCATATTCCAAGCTTTGTCTACTGAACTTGGGAGAGTTGTGAAAATGCTGAAAATAAATCTAGGAATTATTAGATTGTTGATTTTTAATCAGCGGGGGTTGAGGCATCAAACATAACGAAGCAACTAAGCTGTTTTCATGAATAGTAACTGTAATATTATTACTGAAATCTTATTAGTAATTAGTTACACTACTAGTTACTGTAAAAAGTAATATTATTACAGTAACTAAGTTACTAGTAACTAATTAGTGCCCAACACAGTTCTTTGCACACTTCAGCTTCATGCCGTTTCACGAGTTCACCTTACAGATAATGAGGCTAGATAGATAATATGCGTATTTGGCGTGCTGTCCGTGGGGAGGGCTCCGAGCTCGGCAATTCCTCCCGAACTTGGAGTACTCTTCCCTCGTTTGAGGAGAGGGGTCCGAGCTCGGCATTTTAGCCCCCCCATGAAGGTAGGAAGGCTTAATCCATTTATAGCGGTATCTGTCTGTGTGATGTGATTGCTGATAGTGGATTGGTCGTGTTGATTATCTGAACGTGCTCCTCCCAAACTTTGTTTAGTAAACATCATTTAATTATATAAGTTTCCAATCAAATCCATGTTCTCCTAGTTTAGTGTTAACTGTTTCTGCCCATCAGAAGAATCTGGATCATCTGGACTGGAGCTGATTCCTGACATCCCTGAAAGAGACATATGGATTATATTTTTAAACATATAAGGCAGAGATAAACATATTCAGAGGAATCAATTGACTCTAACGAAACTAAACTACAAGGGAAATTAACTCTTCACACTACAAGAAAATACAAACTAGCTGAAATGTTTCTTATTCCTCAAACAGTGCAGACATTTTCTCATCAGGAAGTGTTTCGGTCCCGTCGCCATTTTCACTGAATCTGATCACAGCAAATCCATGAAGATGAAAGCAAACACAATCAAAACTGCCTATATAACGATTTATGAATGATTTATCTATATCTTAAAAAGCAACAATTGTGCACAAAACACAGAAGTGCAGGGAATATCATCTCACCAGGAGTCGAGCTGCTGTTCAACGTCCTTCAGCGTTCCTTTCACTTTCGGTTCCACGCGATTAAATCCGCTCAGATCCCATGGCGTCATCACCATCGTCACGTGACTCCTGTAAGTCCCCACTCTGACATACGTCATTAATGATATCTGTAATAATATTAAGTGTTTGTTTTGTAGCTTAGAGAAAGAACATTTCTTAAAACAAACTGCATGAAACCATCTGAAATGATAAAGAACACCGCTGTTAGACGCGCAATGCTATTGGCTGTATTTTTTTAAAGGAGCAGCTGCACCAGAAATATGAGCCTGTGATCGGACTGCAGTTGTAGTTGGAATAATAGCCAAAACGTGTATACAAATAAGATCTTGTTAAATTATCTTCTGTTGCACTGCTGGATCTGAAGGTGATCGAATCACTTTGATCGTAATAATAGACAATTGGATGAAACTCCGATGTGGTTTCTTCTCTATTTTAATGTCATGAAGATGATTTGTGTTATAAATCACTAGTTTGGTCATGAAACTGTAGATTGTACAGGCTCGATATCTGTAAGCAAACACATTATTTCTAAGAAGCTCAGGCATCTTCAGAAATGACAAATAAGCACTAAGGGAGAGGGGGGGCGAAAGTAACATTTAAAAAAAAAAAAAACAATTTGCAAAGATAATGTTGTAGACAGAGATATATTTTTGCTATGGTCTATAACGAAGTGTGGTAATAGCAGGTGGTAATTTGTACAAATGTAGAGAGACTTCAGTATAATTTTACTTTGAACATAAGTTGCAAATTGTTACTTTTGACCCCATCGGTTGGGATGAAAGTAACACACAGGTGGGTCAAAAGTAACACAACAGTACTAGATTTATTTTAGGTTGCTCTCGTTTTTATTAAATATACATTACTATGATCTTGTCAACATGTAACTGCAAGCATATTTTGTCCTTTATTTTTACAAAAAAATAAATAAATAAATAAATATTATATATATATATATAAATTGTTTAAAATCCATTTATTCAATATATTTTTATTTTTAAAAAAATAATAGAATGAACAATATGAAAATTAAATTAAATGAACATAAATTCTCAACATAATGTAACAGTAGGCCTATTCAGGTTTCCATTCAGTTGTTTGTGTGCATAAATTCAAAATGTGCATAAACATCTGGAAACACTACAAATTCATAGGCAGAAAAGCTAAGGTATGGCTAAAATCTAAATATGACTAGGAAATGTGATGCAGCAGCTGTCCTGAGACTGATGTTCATGACAGGTGCTGAAACACAAGTGTTACTTTCATTCCAACAGGAACTCCTGACATTTAAACCTTACTTTTATACTGAAAAACTCTGAAAAGGCAAACTCTGAGATGTGTTAGAGCACTAAATAACCTGTAGATTCATCATTACTGTGACACATTAAATGAGCAACACAAAATGACAGATTCCATAATTTACCTATTATACTCAAAAACTGCTTTCTGGACCTAACTGCAGGAATCAATGACGAAATCACAAGATATTTCTCAGGGTTGTGTGCTGAATGCACTGTCATAGTTTGGAAAACAAATGAAGTCAGGGTTCTGAGAAAATCGCTTTGTAACTTTCATCCTCCAATACTTTCGTCCCCGCTCTCCCCTAACCTATTTGTTTGATGATTCATTCTGCAGGTTCTGAATCACTCATGTCCCCTCCTTCTGTGAACTCTGATTGATTTCTGGTATTTCTTTCTAAAACAAACATTTTATTTTTATAGACATGATGCAAGATGAGCAATACATGTTTCAGATTGTACACTAACTACATGTTAATAAAAATAGTGAAATCGATCATGTAATCTTCAAAGCGCACAGGATAACATGGATAATCAGGTTTTGTCAAAGCCACAGCAACACTACTTTTCTTTAGTTGTTTTAATAATCAGAAATGGGTTGAGAGTATTTATGGTCTCCCTCAGGATTTTATTTATTTATTATATATATAATTTTTTTTTTTTTTTTTTTTTTTGAATAAGAGAACTGCTGCATATACACTGCAACATATAACATTAGCAGCCATTCTATCCTATAGTCCTACATCATAAAAACAATACCAGAACAATGCAACACAACCCTTAGTTGCCTGATATTCCAACTATTGCAGTTTTTTTTTTTTTTTTTGTTTCCCTTTTAAACATCCTAATTGCATTAATTACTTTAACAGGCAACAGGGCAAATTAGTATTTGTATTAATTATACCTGCATAATGGAACTCTGTCTCTTCTCCCAGAATTCATCAGTGCATACTCAGAATCAGTGTTGAGGGTAACACGTTATGCGAGTAACGTAATCAGATTACTATGTCCATCTACAGGAGCCAGTGATGTTTTAGTCGAAATAAGATCATCATATTATTTAGAAACACTACTTTAGTTTCATCCTGTGCTTGAAGTGGAAATACAAAACTGCCGGTGACCCCGATGCGTGAGGAAAATAGCGTTTAGGGGCTGCGGGGAAATTAGGAGGGCAGAACCGGCCCGGAACGTCAAGTAGAAAGGAGAGATGAGTCTGAGGGAGATAAGACTTGATTGTTTGGCTTGTTTTGAGTTTCAAACATGCAGTTAAATGTACACCACCCACTGCGCAATGTGACGTTGTAGTGATGTCTTTTCCATGTCATTTTGGACATATGGTCTACCAAATAAATAAATAGTCATACAGATAATAAATCTTGTTTGTTTATAAATAATCTGTATTCATATGTATAATCATGTTGATAGGCTCTATTTTGTAAAACACATTTACTGCAACTGCCATAGACGTCCAAATGACGTCCAAAAAAACCCAGATCAAATGTTGAACGTCAAAATGACGTCCAAGTTGGGTCATGGTTGGACGTCCAAATAGTAGACCTAGTTTGGACGTCGAATAGATGTCCAGAATTGGTCATGGACCGACGGACCCAATATAAACATGATCTGCACGTCTATCCGACGTCCAATGTTTAGTGGGCAATTATGTTAGCTAGATAGTTAATTTATAGAAGCAGCACTTCTGCATTTATAAAGTTAGATATAGCACAGCTGGTGGGTCAGCACATATAGACCACCTCTAGAGGTATAAACTGCTTGTGTGTTGGTCCGAGGAGAACTGAGCCCCTGACTGAGCCTGGTTTCTCCCAAGTTTTTTTTTTTTTTTCTCTCCATCTGTGTCACAGATGGAGTTTTGGTTTCTTGCCACTGTTGCATATTGCTCAGTTAAGGACAATTAAATTTGTTATTAATTTGGAATTGTTGATTAATTTCCTTCAACTAAATGTATTTGTTTGTTTATTATTTTTGCATTATTGATATATTATGCAAGTTGTTTGACACAACCTGTATTGTAAAAAGCGCTATATAAATAAAGGTGACTTGGCAGCTAATTTTATATGCATTGCCTTAAAATGCTGAAAATGTTCATGTGAAGTACACTGAGCTTTAGGTCTGGCCACGCCCCTGGTTGTGAGTATTTGGAGCGCGTTTCATTATTTGTTTGTGGGGGTTTTTCAGCGGGTTGAGTTATCTCGGCCACTGTAGGGGGTCTTAGCACCAGTACAGCACACGAAGTCAATGAAGCGTGTAGGCACAGTTCCTGTTTGTTTCGTTTAAAATTAACTCTAAACTGAGCGGGAAAGTTAGTTTTTCGTTTTAACTTTTTCCAGTGAGTGGAAAGTTTCCTGTTGGATAGATGAAATTATTCAGAGCTTCGGACTGAGCAGAAAATATGCTGTTATAAGCCTCTTCTTGGGTTCATTCTGCCTTAATCAGAATAAAACGGCCGGGGACTTCCCGTTTACGGTTGACACCTGAGCGAGCTGAGTAACCATCTGCGTGAATCTGACTACTATGAAAACGTCATGCTTTTCTTCTCTTTTTTTACCACATTACAGACAAGGTGTTGAATTCAATATTTAAATAGTGTTTCTGGAAATTATGTCATCTAAAAATCATCAGACGGGAAGTAGCCTACGTTGTGAAGTTCACTCGCAGGTCAGTGACATGATTTTAACGAAACACACAGTTCTTTATGTAACCAACCGATGTAACACAAATGTATCTTTATTTCCTTTTTTCAAACACAGCCTTTTAAAATGCCACACTAATTCATCAGTGCCTCACTCTAACTCCTAATATATGCAAACACTAGTTGCTTTTACTTTTTACTTTTTTTTTTTTTTTAGAAATATCACTATTCACGATTGTAATCATGATTATTTATCATGTTGGTTTTACTGTTATACAAGTTGTCTGACAAGTACAGTCAAACTAAATTCCGTTATTCCAAAAACAAAGCCTTACAAGGAAACAAAATATAAAATAAAACGAATGGCAGATACTAAAGCCAAAGAACTACCTCAAATGCTGGAAACCATCTCTGGAAAAAAACATATTCGAAGTGTTATTTAATTATTTAGGTTGATTGCATTGAGAGGGCGGGGTTTATGACCTATATTGCACACAGCCACCAGGGGGCGATCAAAGAGCCCACAGTTTCACTTTTCAGGACGTGTGAGGCACACACGGTACTTACATAGAAACCTATACATCGGAGCCTGATAAAACTGCATTTTTTAAAGAAATATGTCAGATGGATTTAGAGGCTTTTGCATCTTAATGTAAGACATTAACCCACAAAAAGGAAAATGATACATTTGGTCCTGGTCTGCTTAGTGTTCATACTGACATTTTTGAAACATACCAAACCTAAAAGTACAGTGATATGTTCACAACCTGATTGGTCGGGTTGAATGATGTATATCTCAGTGGTTCCCAATTCCAGTCCTGGGGACCCCCTGCTCTCCACATTTTGCATGTCTCCCTTATTTAACACACCTGATTAATATCATCAGCTTGTTAGGGGAGAGAGCCATGAATTTAACTAATGAGCTGATGATCTCAATCAGGTGTATTAAATAAGGGAGACATGCAAAATGTGCAGAGCAGGGGGTCCCCAGGACTGGAATTGGGAACCACTGGTATATCTTATGACGTAACTCACCAAGCTCATACAAGTGTACAACCCTGATGATGAAAAAGTTGAAGTGGCTTACTTTTTTTACCCAAAAAGTAAAATCTTTGACATTACTAGGGGTGCTTTCAGAAAGAATACTTCAAATAGTTAGCTCGGACTACCGTGAACAGTGCTCACTATTTGCTTATGTAAGCGAACCAGGCACACCTCTATGTTGTAAACTTCAACATAATGCATTACACTGTGTAAACCAAAGTCGTGTGGCATCCTTTATCATCACTCCAACTAATAAGACAGACAGACAGACAGACAGACAGACAGACAGTCAAGCTGCATCAATCGACACATTTTTAGAGTACAGTGAGCCCACAGCTCAACAACAGAACTACAGTGCAGGGTTTGCACAACTATGTATTTTGAATGATCGCTGTAAAATACAATCATCAATTATTAATCATACTTACAGGTTCAGATGAGCAAGCAGGTCCAAATAAACTGGGCACAGATCCATCTTTTAAAAGCAAGCATTTGGTGAATCCAGTATTGAACTCCCCGAGATTGTAAAAGCAGTCGTCAGTAAAATGACGGGTACACAACACAAGATTGGCATTGTACTGCTGAGGTGTTGTTGAAAAAAAAAGAATGTTAACTATTGATGCTGTTCTCTGTGAAATCTATTTTCCTGCAGAATTTATCTCCAAACTTGATCAGACTCACCTGCTGGTATCTTTCTAGTTATCCTAAAGACGTTTAGGTGTGTTTAATTAGGATTCAGCTCTGTAGAAAAGTAAGATAATTAGGATTGAACTCTGTAGAAAAGTATCTGGCGGGCCAGAGTTGAGAACACCTGATCTAAAGAACATGAAGGACATTTTTATGATGTATGTATTGAACTTTAAATGAGTCATGTGATTTTTTTTTTTTTTTTTTTTTTTTAGTGATCAAAGCTGTTCCTATTGAGCAGAAGAGAAGAAAGCAAAAGAACCCAGAATGTGATGCAAATGAACAAGTAAACGGTATGCATTTTGCATTTTCATTTTAATTATTTGATCTTGACGATCTATGCAATGCATTTATTACAAATACTCCAGTCCAGATCTCCAAATTTAATACTAGTCAACTTTTATTTAGAAATGTCCTGGTTAATGTCAAATGTGTCACGGTATGTTCTTGTGATTGTGTCTAAGAAATTAATACATTTGTGCTGTGTGTTAATCTGACCACTAGATGGTGCCACAGCGTTAGTTTCAGTAAGAAATGTATTTAGTTTCAATGAAAATGTGGATTTAGTTCTACTCAGCTGTTCTTACTGCCAGCTTCATGTGTTTTGTCTCTTTTTATTTATTTATTTTATTTCAGGCAGTAAATAAATCTGCCTAAGAAATCATTGATTCACAGCTCGTGCCTTTGTTGAAGACAAAAAATATATGACACAAAGGCACCAAGCTACAAATGTATATTAATATAGAAATTTAATTAGGTAAAGATGGGCTGTGGTATGCAAACATTAAAAAGACAAAGCAACTTCATACTGATTCTGTGTGTTATTTCTAATGAAAACAAGACTTGTTCAGTTTATTTCAAATGACTTAAAGCAACACACTGCTAAACATTTTATCTCAACTTTGTTGTGTCCACTTAAATATATGTGAAATTGAATACTGACTCCAAACTTATCTGACTTTCAGCTGATAAACGTTTGATTATTTATAAAACAGTGCAGAACTGATTCAGTTATAGTTTTACAAGATCTACTTTTTGTTTTAATGTTTTTTTTTCACACTATACCAGGATAAAAAAATATATATATACACATGAAGATGAACGGTAGAGCATCTGTATTAGACATCTGAGGAATATCTACACAAGAAAGACCATCTCCAGTGACTGCTGACTGAACGTGGAAAAGATATTCACTGTTTCAATCACATGAAAGACGAACATATGATTAGACTCAAGAACTACAACAGAAGGAGGAATGATGGCGAAGATCATCCGCAGAAGTGACAGCATGGACAGTCTTATCAACTGTAAGTTGTTGTCAGCTAATCAATAACAAATACGAGTTTCTAAGTGTAAATCATGGATATTTGTCAGAATTCAGTAAGACCGTGGTATAGTCAGATTTGTGATTGGTCATGTGATCTTTTGTTGTAGTTTCAGTTGAAGATCCAGATGAGATTGATGTGATTCCTCAGAGGAAGGACCAGATCAGGCCAGTTCTGCTGGGAAAACAGGATGTGGGAGAAATAGCACAAAAAAACAGCATTGTCAGCAGGAACAAGTTTGAATCATCAGTGAAATAGAATCCATTGAGAGAATCAACAAAAAGACCTCAGCGATCAACAATAAACTCAAAAGAAGATATAGAATCTAGCACATGCTTTTATTATTGTCATTACAGTAGAGAAACAAAAGTGTTCAGAGGACAGATGGAAAAATACAAAGAAATAAAGAGAATCAAACAGACACATATAACAGTGTACTGTATGATAAAGTTCAAGTATGATACAGGACCATTTCTTAGTTACAGAAGCTAGGTGGATTTGATATACACGATGTTTAGGATACTGTTTAGGATGTCTGTTTACAATCTCCTTGGGGTCAGTATGACCCCAGTCACGTTTTCCTTAGTTAAAAAATGGTTCCCTTCATCTCAGTGGAGTAAGATTTTGTGACTTTTCAACATGTTCTATCAAGATTCAAAATAAAAAAGCTAAACTTGATTTGGTTGTTCTGAAGTTATGTAACTTTTTATTTGTTATTTATTTATTTTTTTTAATTAATCTGGTATTTGGGGTCAATATGACACCAATTGAAAATAAATGGAAAATACAAAAAAAAAAAAAAAAAAAAAACTCTTTTCATTCATTTGATAAAAAAAAAAAAAAAATGGAATGCAATGAAATCAGTCCTAAATGCAGAGAAAAAAAAATATATATATATATATATAAAGGGGTGAGACCTGGCACTCACACGTGCATGCACACACAGGTATAATTGTCACAGAGAGAATTTGTATCGAATTTGCCAATGAAATCAAATAACCTGCACTCCTACTCCACCTCGACAGGGGCCAGGGAGACCCTCAGCTGCAGGAATCACAAAGCCGACACCTGGACCAACAAGGTATGCGTGTTCTCATGTAGAGGACATAAAAATCTACTTTTTATTATTTTTTTTCCATCAAGGATCCAAAGCATCTTGGTGGAGATGACAAATGTTGAAGGAAAGCGTGTGTATGGTGCTGACTGGAGGGATGTTGATTGGACAGACATGGAAGCGTTTATTGGTTTGCTCTTTCTTGTGGGAGTTTATCGCTCCAGCAATGAGGCCCTGTCCAGTTTGTGGGAGGCTGAAATTGGGCGTGCGATTTTCGTTCTGTCATGCCGCTGAAAAGATTTCAAACTTTGTCAAGAGTCATCCGATTCGACGACAAGGCCACAAGACCTTCTCGGCGTGAAAGTGACAAGCTGGCACCAATTCGGAATCTGTGGAATTTATGGGTTGAACGTCTCCCTCTAATGTTCAACTGGATGTAACAGTTGATGAGTGCCTGGTTCCATTTCAAGGTCGATGCAATTTCAAGCAGTACATGCCTAGTAAACTGGCGAAATATGGGTTAAAAATCTGGGCAGCATGTGACGCCAGGATGAGCTACGCATGGAACATGCAAGTTTACACTGGCAAGCCTCAAGATGGACAGCCAGAGAGAAATCAGGGCATGTGTGTGGTCCTGGATTTGACCACTGCACTCCAGGGACACGCAGTGACGTGATAATTTCTTCATTTCGTATGCTTGGCCAGGAGCTCCTGAAAAGGAAGTTGACCATGGTTGGGACAGTTCACAAGAACAAACCTGAACTCCCACCTGCTCTTATGACAATGAGAGACAGAGCTGTGTTTTCCTCTCTTTTTGCGTTCACCGACACACAGTCTTGTGTCATACTGCCCCAAAAAGGGTAAAATGTGCTGCTGATAAGCATGTGTCACAAGGATGCCAAAATTAGTGACAGGGAGGACAAGAAGCCAGAGGTCATCTTGGACTACAATTGCTACAAAGACAGAGTTGACAACCTTGACAAGGTATTTACAAAAAGATTTGATGCATTATTTTGCTAATTTTCAAAGTTGGTGATAGAATGTGTGGTATTTCTTTTGTTAACGTTCTTTCTTGTTTCAAATTCTTATATTTTATCCACAATTCAATTACAATAGTATGACTGTTATGTTGTAAAATGAAATAATTTACACTAGGAAAATACAACTGTATTAAATAATGTAGTGAGATTGTTTTAATTTATGTTTTTAATATACAAAAAAATTATTAGGGAAACGAAACTTGATTTGTTCAAAACAATGAATCAATCAACAACGAATCGGCTGGTTGCTGTGAGATGCGTTATGGTTCTGCTTTGTATTTTGGAATTATTTTTACTGCTGAAATCGAAAAAAATGCCATGTTAAAAAAGGGCCTAAAATGTAAGTGACCTAATATTATTGTACTACTTGCTTGTTGAACTGTTTATTGAACCACTTAACAGTTGTGATGGTGAAAACGTTGTGTGATGTTGCCTAACTAACTTTTGAATGTTTACGTCAGTATGCTGAGTTTGTGTTGCGCGTTTTGATTTCTCATGGAGTCTGCGTGAGCCTCGCTTCAGCAGCGCAACCTTATACAGTCAGTCTACATGCATTCTACTGTTTGAGTGCATTCGTTTCCTTGGACTAAAAAGTGTACAGGGCATCCGATGCACTTGGCGCGCGTCCCCTGACATGCTATCGCGTATGATCAGGCAGCATCTCTGTCACTGTCGGCATCCTCTAACTGGGGTCTGGGGACTGAGCGGACGCGGGCGAATCAGGCGCCCCACTAAACATTGGACGTCGGATAGACGTGCAGATCATGTTTATATTGGGTCCGTCGGTCCATGACCAATTCTGGACATCTATTCGACGTCCAAACTAGGTCTACTATTTGGACGTCCAACCATGACCCAACTTGGACGTCATTTTGACGTTCAACATTTGATCTGGTTTTTTTTGGACGTCATTTGGACGTCTATGGCAGTTGCAGTAAATGTGTTTTACAAAATAGAGCCTATCAACATGATTATACATATGAATACAGATTATTTATAAACAAACAAGATTTATTATCTGTATGACTATTTATTTATTTGGTAGACCATATGTCAAAAATGACATGGAAAAGACGTCACTACAACGTCACATTGCGCAGTGGGGCAGTTATCATATTTCACGTATCAGCCGGTTCCACGGTGGAGTTGGTTTGCCAGGTGGTTTACGGTAAAATGTCATGTGTCTGACATGAAAACTATTCTAGTCATTCTCCCATAATATAACAAACGGCACTATTACCGTTTTGTTTTGTTTTGTTTATTTAGTTTAGTTAAATCAAACAAGACCGCGTCCGGGTGAAAGAGCCTTTAAACGGTCTTCAGATAGAGCAGAACACGAGCACGGGGCCGTTTTAGAGCAGGTGCCTATCAGTGTGTACCGGTTTGAGTACAAGGAGCAAATACCCGAGCCTGTCCATCCCATCCGATCCGCACCGCCCCCGACACTTTCTTCCACTATTTACTTTCACTTTTGCGGTTCACCCGTCGGGTAGCCGTCCGCGTGCAGGACTCTGCCCTGGAGTCTATGTGCCGGAGCTGAGCCCCGGACGGCCCAGGACCAATTTAAACCCTGATTGTTATTGAATGTTCACTTTTCACTCCTGTTCATTTCTGCACATTGTGACATAATTTATTTTTTTCTACATTCTAAAATTAATAAATTTTTTTTTACACATGGTTCTTTAAATCAATAATATCCAACTACAATCTGTCCCTGTCTTGTCCTTTAGGTGTGTCATATTTTTTTTCCCCATCAAATTTCTATGGCATTTTGTAAAAACACACATTTCATAATGCATCAAAATCTATAAAAAAAAGTGAATATTTGAATAAATATTTATTTTTAATGTCTTTTCAAATGTTTAAATATACATAAATTCACAAAATGCATCAATAAAAAGTGGATACAAGTTTGATGCAAGCAGCTGGAAACATCCAGTAAAATGAATGGCTCTCTATGGCCCTCTGCTGGTTGAAAAAAAAAATACTTCTCACTGTAATCATTTTATGTTAGTCTCTAAACAGCAGATGGCAGAATTCTACACCTACAAACTTAACAACAACTTAAATTTGTATAATAATTTAAGTTTTTTTTTTCTTTCATAAGAAATTAATATTTTACATTTAAGCTAATGGTATAGTAGAGGATTTTTGTGGTAAATAGGTACAAAAATACTTCATATCTCCCAAAACACAGCATTAATGTATAGATGAGAAGTAAAAAAATAAAAATAAAATATATATATATATATAATTTGTATGATGTAAATGTATATTTCTCTTTGCAATTACCCCAATGACCCCAAATACCAGTAACGTAAACAGGAAACGCGGACAGTATTACGGATGACAAAAAAGCTAAATATTGTCTACAGACTGTAAGTGGCATGTATTACTCTTACTCACATATTCCTCTCCTAACAGTAATAACTATACGACTTATTATGAGTCAGGTATAGGCGAGACAGAAACATAACAGTCATTTCTCCAGGCCGGTGCATATAATGACTGCTCCACTGATCTTTCAGTGGGCTTCTCCCTTTCGCGACGTGACTGTAGGCAATTAAATATAGGTAAATATAACCCCAATGGGTCGCTTTAGATGGCTTATTTAACGTTAACGGATCGTCAGGCAGCCGTACAGCACTGTCAGACAGACACAGATAATATAACGGTGTCCTGTATTGGTGTCCGGTGTCCGGTGTCCCCCCCCCCCCCCCCCCCCCCCAAATTCTGATTGCTTAAAAAAAAAAGAAAGAAATTGTTGATTTATTACTCTGATAGATTGACCAATGAAAATGCTGCACGGTAAATGTCACGGCTGTTTTTAAACTAATTAAAACTTGTGTCACGTGATATGCTTATAATGTTTCGGGGAAAACGGCAAGGGGACTACCGAACCATATTAATAATTTATCAATAAACTATACATTGATAACGTTAATCGTCTTCTGCGGTGGATGCGCAATATAGGCCTACACGTTTCATATGGATTCCATAATCGGACAACATTTATCTATTTGAACTGGTTCTAATCTATAGCCTACAAGATATATTTCTCTGCGAGGCAACAAAGTTTCGGTTCATTTTTGACGCGCTCAAGTTCACACACATGGACCGAGACGGCAGATATAGAATCCGTGTATCATTCGTTCAATCTATTTTCAAATTGAAACCAAAAATGAAAAAACAAAAAACGACTTGTTTTTCCATTATTTAAAAAAAAAAACGAATAATGACTCGTTTTCCAATTTTCTGATTGTGCGCTCAGATCAAAATAGAAAAAAAAAAAAAAAAACGAATAAGGGGATTTGACTAATTTTAATTTAGATTTTTAATTTACCCAAATTGGCATGACCCGAAAGTTTATGGATGTAACTTCGTTGCACGTTTGAACACCACGTTGACACCCATGGAAAGTTTTGTGCTGTTCAGAGGAAAAAGGCGCATAACTCTTAAGGAAGATGACATGACTATTGATAAAGGATCTTTCAGGTAACTTGACGTACACCCCCACACCAGTAGCGTATCAATACAGCCTACAATAATAATAATAATAAAAAAATGCAATAGACACGACTTTTCATGTAATTTTCACTTTATCCACAAAAAAGTCGTAAGTTTAAATACAATCTGTGAGATATTATTAACAGCCCACAAAAAAAATTAAATAGAAAAGTTAAATAAATTGTATGTTGCGTTTATACTGACCAGAATAAGCTGTTTCACATACGTCTACACACAAATTAAGCAGTTTAAAACTTGGTTAAAATGGTAACGGAACTGTATTTAACGAAAATAAAGTCAGTTATTCGGTTATCCTGTGGTTGCGTGTTATATATATATATATATATATATATATATATATATATATATATATTTTTTTTTTTTTTTTTTTTTTTTTTTTTTTTTTTTTGAGGATTTATTATCTGTAACTAGCCTACTTGTTCATGTACGAAATAAAAAGCTAGCATTTTGTAAACAATCAAACAATAAAGAAAGAAGGAAAGAAAAGAGAATTCGCCATTGCTCCACATGCCCGGTCCTGTTTCGGGTAGCTGATTCTTTTAGATGAATATGTGCACTTTGTGAGCATATGAACTTAATTATTAGCCTATGGCGCTTGCCTACTGCATGATATGGAGGCGCCCGCGCAATCCCTTGTATTTTTTTTTTTCTGCCGAAAGAACTTTTTTTCTGATTTATGAAAACATAAAAAAAAAATGTGCTTTTGAAAAATAGCGAAATAAACGAAATGCGCTTTCTGCCGCATCATACAGTCTCCGTGAAGTGGAGCGCGTCACAGCAACGAACATATCAGCGGCAGCTGGCACACCTAAAAATAGATGCAGAAATATTTTTTATAATCGTAAAAAAAACAGCGCTAAAGAGGGGCTAGCAGCTGCTTTAGCACCCCAAGAAAGACCCCATAGCACCACACACATAAATAAATCAAAACCATTTGACTCATTATGCATGCATATATGCAACTCCTGCATTGCAATACAGCGTGAGCATCTTATTTTAATAACGAAAAGTGCCACATGAACGTGTCTTTAATAGAGAAATGTATACCTTTTCATTCCGACTATGCATTTTTTTTAAATGTTCGTTGCTGTGACGCGCTCCACTGAGACTGTATGAGACTGCAGAAGGCGCATCTCGTTTATTTTGCCATTTTTCAAAAGCACATTTTTTTTGGATGTTATCGCTAGTGTTCTTTCTGCAGAAAATAAAATACAAGGGATTGTCAGTTTTTCTGATGCACACCGAGAGTCTCTTTTCTGGCTACGCTACTGGTGTGGGGGTGTAAATTAGTCTTTAAATCTACAGTACGTTAAAGATCCTTTATCGACAATGTCATCCCTAAGAGTTATGCGCCTGTTTCCTCTGAACAGTACACAACTTTCCATGGCTGTCAACGTGGAATTCAAACGTGCAACGAAGTTACATCCATAAACTTTCGGGTCATGCCAATTTGGGTAAATTAAAAATCAAAATTAAAATTAGTCAAATCCCGTTATTCGTTTTTTTTCTATTTTGATCTTAGCGCACAATCAGAAAATCGGAAAACGAGTCGTTATTCGTTTTTTTTTTTTCATTTTGGTTCAGGGAATAAATAATGGAAAAACAAGTCGTTTTTTGTTTTTTTTTATTGTTGGTTTCAATTTGAAAAAAACGATTGAACGAATGATACATGGATTATGTAGAAATCAGGGTATCCTGTTTGGTTTCATTATTTTACAGCGCACAATATTTTGTTTTTATTGTGAGTGTACATAAACAAATGTAGACCCTTAACAGATTCGAACGATGTATCTATTGTCTGTATGACCAGAAATGACAAAATATTTTAAGTGCAAAGAGCCTAATATAGAACGGCCCCCTCATTTTAAGACGGGCCCCCCCAAAATTAAAATTCTGGCTACGCCACTGGTATGGCACACTCTAATGACACACAAAAAATTGGTGGGACTGTTCCTCTTGGTGGCGCAATAATTGAACAAAACATGTAATTGCCATTGACTACAATAGAGTATTATGATGACATTTTTTACCAGTGCATTGGTGTACCATTATGAAACTTTGACTGTGCCATGGAGACCATGACCTAAAAGTACTCAAAAAGGTTTTGAGACAGTGCCACCTTGTGGTCAATGATGAAATTTCAAATAAATGTTAATAGCTTTCTGTGAATGTTGCCTATTGTAAAGAGACTGGTATTCATACAGGAAAGGTAAAATCTCACTCACTTAGTGAGAGGAGGATGAAATAATGTGATTCTTAAATGAGAAGGATGTTTAATGTGTCTTCAGGAGGATTTCAGATGTTGTTTCTAAGACCTTCTGCTCCCAAACCTAGTGACCCTTCTATATATTTAGCATACGTCAGAAAGACACTGTCTATAGGGAGTGAATGCAGCTTGTGATTCTAGTGAGGTAAATAATAGGTCAAATCTGTAATTGAAACAATTAAAAAAGGTTACATTACAAAATAAATAAATAAATAATACAACAGAGGAGCAGTGTGCCAATAACTGTATTAACACTGATTTTTCCCATGCCAGACAATAAAAACATCTGACACTTTGAATGTTGTTTTATGGATGTTGATGTTTGCTGATTGTCCAGCAGGTGGCGCCAGATTTCTATTATTGTAGATGTTTGATGTCGATTAGTGACAGAATGAATACAGTTTATTGACGAAACTCTCTGCTGTTTTTGTGTTTTAGATTGTGTTTGTATCTATATTATATTATGTTATAGTGTATTTGTATGGCCATCACATAAAAATGTTGAAATAAAAAGTTTACCTTCACTTAAATGTTCCTTTTCGGTATCTTTTATTTTGCCCTGATATATCTCTGTCTTTCCCATGACTTTAATACTCAGGATTTAACATTACTATACACTACTAGTCAAAAGTATATATATATATATATATATATATATATATATATTAGTGCTGTCAAATGATTAATCGTGATTAATCGCATCCAAAATAAAAGTTTATGTTTACATACTATATATTTGTGTTCTGTGTATATTTATTATGTATATTTAAATACACACACATGCATGTATATATTAAGGAAAAATATTTTAGATTTATATCTAAAATATTTATATTTATTTACAATCTAAACTGTATATAGGTATAAATATATATCCATATAAACATTTTGTTTTAATATATACATGTATGTGTGTGTATTTATATGTACATAATAAATATACAAAGTAAACACATATAGTATGTAAACATAAACTTTTATTTAGGATGCGATTAATCATTTGACAGCCCTAATATATATATATATATATATATATATATATACAGTTGAAAGAAAAAGTATGAGAACCCTTTGGACTTCTTTGGATTTCTTCATAAATTGGTCATAAAATGTGTTCTGATCTTCATCTAAGTCACAACAATAAAAAAACATTAGTTAAACTAATACCGCACAAACATTATATTTTTTTCATGTTTTTATTGAACACAACATGTAAACATTCATAGTGCAGGGTGGAAAAAGTATGTGAAACCTAGGCTAATGACTTCTCCAAGAATTAATTGGAGCCAGGAGTCAGCCAACCTTGGGTCCAATCAATGTGATGAGATTGGATGTGTTGATTAAAGCTGCCCTGCCCAATAAAAAACACACACCAGTTTTGAGTTTGCTGTTCTGAAGAAGCATTGTCTGATGTGAACCATGCCTCGCACAAAAGAGCTCTCAGAAGACCTACGATCAAGAATTGTTGACTTGCATAAAGCTGGAAAGGGCTACAAAAGTATCTCTAAAAGCCTTGATGTCCATGTGTCCACAGTAAGACAGATTGTCTACAAATGGAGAAAGTTCAGCACTGTTGCTACACTCCCTAGGCGTGGTCGTCCTGTAAAGATGACTGCAAGAGCACAGCGCAGAATGCTCAATAAGGTGTCAGCTAAAGACTTGCAGAAATCTCTGGCACATGCTAAAATTTTTGTTGACAAATCTACAATAAGTAAAACATTAAACAAGAATGGACTTCATGGGAGGACACCACGGAGGAAGCCACTGCTGTCCAAAAAAAACATTGCAGCACGTTTGAAGTTTGCAAAAGAGCACCTGGATGTTCCACAGCACTACTGGCAAAATATTCTGTGGACAGATGAAACCAAAATTGAGTTGTTTGGAAAGAAAACACAACGCTATGTGTGGAGAAAAAAAGGCACAGCACACCAACATCAAAACCTCATCCCAACTGTGAAATATGGTGGAGGGGGCATCATGGTCCTGGACGGATTGCTGTCATCGACGGAAAAATGAATTCCAAAGTTTATCAAGACATTTTGCAGGAAAACTTAAGACCATCTGTCCGCCAACTGAAGCTTAACAGGGGATGGATGATGCAACAGGACAACGACCCAAAGCATAGAAGTAAATCAACAACGGAATGGCTTCAACAGAAGAAAATACACCTTCTGGAGTGGCCCAGTCAGAGTCCTGACCTCAACCCGATTGAGATGCTGTGGCATGACCTCAAGAGAGCGATTCACACCAGACATCCCAAGAATATTGCTGCACTGAAACAGTTTTGTAAAGAGGAATGGTCCAAAATTTCTCCTGACCGTTGTGCAGGTCTGATCTGCAACTATAGGAAACGTTTGATTGAGGTTATTGCTGCCAAAGGAGGGTCAACTAGTTATTAAACCCAAAGGTTCACATACTTTTTCCACCCTGCACTGTGAATGTTTACATGTTGTGTTCAATAAAAACATGAAAATGTGTAATGTTTGTGCGGTATTAGTTTAAGCAGACTGTGTTTTTCTATTGTTGTGACTTAGATGAAGATCAGAACACATTTTATGACCAATTTATGAAGAAATCCAAGTAAGCCCAAAGGGTTCACATACTTTTTATTTTAACTGTATATATATGCAAGTATATAATTTTATGCAAGTATATAATTTTTTTTCTCTCTCTCTCCTAAAGAATAACCTTCTGCTCCCCACGCCTACATTTATTTGACATCAATTTGATTATTTGACAGCAAAATCAGTAATACAATTTTTACTATTTAAAATAACTGCTTTCTATTTGAATATATTTTAAAATGTAATTGAGTCCTTAAATTTCAAAGCTGGATTTTCAGCATCGTTACTCCAGTCGTCAGTCTTTACGTGGAGGCTTCAGTCTGTTGCGTAAAAGCAGAGGCTGACAATGAGCGAAACTGGGCAGAAATATTTGCGCGCTATCACGGGGAGTTTGTAAATTATGAGGAGTTTAATACATGATTACGTATCAGCCTACCACTTAAATTACCTGAGCAACTGAATTATTTTTCTAAAGAATACGCTCATTCAGTAATGTGCATTCATTGCGTGGACTGGGCAAGAAAATAAAACAAGCGTCCTAAATGCATGTAGGCTATACAGTTCGATTGGAAGCTTGCACCTTTTGGCTTGCTGATTTTTTATTTTTTATTTATTTATTTATTTATTTATTTGTAAAATTTTGTATAGTTTATATATTATAGTATAAAATAGTATAGTTTATATATCCAATTATTCATATACGAATATCTACAGTATAACTATCTTCTCGACTATTGATTAGACAAGTGCCTATATTTTCAGTCTTCCTATATTTGTATTCCTTCCTATATAAAGCATAATAATGTTAGGACTAGGCAGTTACTTTGTAATGGATATACTACACTTTTTGCACAAGATAATTTTTACAGAAGATCATTTAACAAGATCTTATTTGTATATATGTTTAGGCTATTATTCCAACTACAACTGCAGTCCGATCACAGGCTCATATTTCTGGTGCAGCTGCTCCTTTAAAAAATACAGCCAATAGCATTGCGGGTCTAACAGCGCTGTTCTTTATTATTTCAGATGGTTTCATGCAGTTTGTTTTAGGAAATGTTCTTGCTCTAAGCTACAAAAAATACTTAATATTATTATAGATATTATTAATGACGTTTGTCAGAGTGGGGACGTACAGATCACGTGACGATGGTGATGGCGTCATGGGATCTGAGAGGATTTAATCGCGTGGAACCGAAAGTAAAAGTAATGCTGAACGGCCATGAATAGCATGCAGCTCGACTCCTGGTGAGATGATATGCCATGCACTTCTGTGTTTTATGCACAATTGTTGCTTTTTAAGATATATATCATAAATAAATAATCAATAAATCATTATAAATATAGGATGTTTTGGTTACGTTTGTTTTCATCTTCATGGGCTCGCTGCGATCAGTTTCAGTGAAAATGGCGACGGGACCTGAAACACTTCCTGATGAGAAACTGTCTGCTACACTGTTTGAGGAATAAGAAACAATTCGGCTAGTCTGTACTGTCTTGTAGTGTGAAGATTTGCCTGGTAGTTTAGTTTCATTAGAGTCAGTTGATTCCTCTGAATATGTTTATCTCTGCCTTATGTTTAAAAATATAATCCATATGTTCTATCTCTTTCAGGAATCAGGAATGTCAGGAATCAGCTCCAGCCCAGATGGCCCACATTCTCCTGATGGGCAGAAACCCTTCCTGGAAACATTAAACTAGGAGAAAATGAATTTGATTGGAAAAGTATATAATTAAACAGCATGAAGCTGAAGTGTGTAAAAGTAACAAGACAAAAAGAGGAAACTGTTACTGAAATACTACAGAAGTGTGCAGCGTTCTCGTCTCATAGGGCCTCATTTATTACATTTTGCACAGTCAGAAACCATCTCAATTTTTCTAATCTCATAATCTCCGTCCTAATCTCTCAAACATGAAAGGGGTGCACGTGCGTTTTCTGTGTGCACGTTCATTCAGAAATTGCACGTACACATCTGTTTCAGATGTGAAATCTATGAAGCGCAAACAATCTTGAACTTGCGAGCAACTGTATGGTTTCAGCTCTCTGCTTTGTAAACAACTCCTAATCAATGGCATTAACATGTACAATATAACCAGTCATCGTCTAAATTCTTTAATTTTAGAACAGTGAGCTGCAAGAACAGCTTACTTTCCAAAAACCTGCAGTACTCCGACAAAAAAAGTGTATAAGTCTGTTCAGACCCTGACGTGTCTCTAAGCTCTTTTCCACATCAAAGGCATTTTTTTTACAAATGTGAGCGCTGGTGTGGATTGAAGTGAACGCACACTTTGCATGCACAATTTTATTTTTTTTTATTTTTTCAAAACAGCATATGAGCTAACAATGTGTGCGGGCCTTCACTTACAAGAGCAATAGCATTCTGTCATCTGTCTGAGCATCCACTATAAGGTTGACATTTAATTGACTATACTGTACGTTTAGTTACATGTACCATGCAGTTTTATATTGATTGTGAAAGATTGTTTTAATTAGTGTGGTTTATAAAGTATGCATAGCCTACTGTCACAACATTTGGAAAAGGTGTCACTGCCAGGAATAAATTACTATTAGCAACTTCAGAAGGAATAAAAGGTCATAGATTTAAATTGACAGTTTACGAGTGTACCATATAAATTTCACTGATGTACGGGAAAAAAGTAACACAACTAGTAATGTAAATGAAGTAATCAGAACAGTAACGTGATTACTTTTAAAAGAAGTAATCGGTAATTTAATAACATTTCCAGAGTAACTTAAACAACACTGAGCATCAGACAGAGCATTAGACAGTATTAGAGAGAGTTCTTTTATTTAAGAACCCAAGAAAATGAGAAATTGATTTTGAAATTGAGTTTGAGGGTGCATTTTATTCTGATTTCACTTTTATTAGCATAATTTGTTTTGGTAGGCCTACAGTGCCTTTCATTCCACCCATATATTTGGTTTCTATTCTTTGAAATGCTTAGAAATGCATAAGTACATTTGTGTATGGTAAATTGATGATCATCTGAACTGTGTCAAATGACCCTTTCCAGAAATAGTTACATGTTTATTGTAAGAAAACACTTGTCATGCAAGAATAATTTGCTGTGATTCAGATGGAGTAAATCAACTCAATCTCTCTCAACATCCATCATCCATCACATATTTAAACAAACAGAAATTATAATGAGCATGTTTCTTTTGGTTTGACTATGAATCGTTAAAGCTGCAGGTCATCAGGACATTAAACATAAACACAGTAAACCACATTCATGAACATTTTAAATGATATTCTAGTGCTGCTTTCCTCCATGTCAGATTCATTTCAGAAATGCATGGTCATCAATCTGTGTTTGTGTTTAAACACTATTAGAAAACATTCACACTGGGTTAAACAGAATTCATCTTTCATATCAGTGTACCATTTGTATTTGTTTGGCATTGTGTCATATTTAAGACCTCTATTACCTTTTTTTTTTTTAACGTGTTAAATCTGATAAAGGAGAAGGCTATGTTCTGTCATTTGGTCAGTCTTTTCAGTCTAATGAAAGTGAATGATGACTGGCCCTGTTATAATCAAAAATGTGATTTAAAAAGTATCATAACGAGTAAATATAACAGTATTTACAAGTCTTCTGCAATATGCTTTGTGTAAGGGAAATACTTAAGTTATTTGGTAGCTTTGGAGTCATGTTTGTTTTTTGCGCTCAAGAGTTCACTGCTCATAATGCTCACAAAGCAATCAGAGCAACAAGAGCAACAGTACAAGTGCTGTGACAAATCTAACACAGTAAACATTGCAATTTATTTATTTATTTATTTTTTTTCCCTCTAGTCTCTAAATTTAGAATCTGGATCTTAACCCATAAGAACCCGGACCCATTTCTCCTTATAGAAAAAATTATGAGGCATATAAAACATATCAAGTGGACCACTTATAACATGTTTCTGCAGTTGTTTTTGAAATACAACCCCTCCTTGTGAAAGATCTGTAATGTTACATTGTGACATGTGACATTGTGCATTTATGGTCATTTTTTATGTTACATATATGTCACATAGTTCTAAATAAAACAAAATATATTTTTTTTCTTTTTCTTTTTTTTATATTTTCTTTTCCACAATAAATATTAAATGCTAGGAATGTAATCAGGGTCAACAATGTCTTCATCCGATTCACTGTCACATCCCTCATTAGAGCTGGGTAGATTACTTACTGTCATAAATCAAGCCTCTGTAGCTCCCTCTGATCATCACCAGAGGGAGCCGTCACTGGAACGCTGAACTCTCTCAAGAACACCATTACCCATAACCCTGTGCCTGGGCTGATCACCAGACTTTTTAAACCACGCTCACCTCCAGGTGAAGCCTTGTTTTGCTGTGGCTGACATTTCTGAGCGTTTTTCCCTGTTTGTTATTCTTTTGCTGATCTGGACTGTTGTTACTGTTTTGACTTCTTGCTGCCTGCCTTATTGACCCTGTCTTTTTTTTTTTTACAGATTACTCTACAATTTGATTGCTGACTGCCTCGACCCCTTTGCATGGACTCTGACTACTGTTCTGGTTTGTTTGCTTTGGCTTTGACGCTGTTTACTGACCACAGTCTGTTTGATTCTGAGAACAGTTTAATAAAGTTGCACATGGAATCCCACTCCGTTGACTCCTCGTTACACTTACAAATTGTAATCCGTTACTGATTCCAGATTACATGACAAAATTTGTAGTCAGTAACATAATCCGTTACATTACACATTTAAGGTAATATAATCAGATTACTTTTGGATTACTTTAGATTACTTTTGACAACTTGTCACATCACATTGATTTAAATAGGATTATCTTGTATCATAATGATGTAAAAAAAAAAAAAAAAAAACAATGCAAAGAGCGTAAATATGTTCCATTCATTGTAATTTACATCATGTAGTGCATTAAACATTATATTACATCAAGGTTTCCCAAAACTGGGTTTGTAAAGGAATTGCAGGGGGTTGTGAGTTTAATGAAAAGCTAGCATTTAATTCAATCATAAATAATAATAATAATAATAATAATAATAAAAAAAAGAATTTTGGTCATTAATCAACATCAAAGAATAAGATTAATTGTAGAATAAGGTTTAGATAACAAAAAAGCTTTGTAATAAGTAATATATGCATTTTAATGAGTTTGAAAGACAAAAGTCTTCCACAGACATAATAATATAGGGTTAAAATCTACAGAGTGATAATTAAGGACAAATTAGGGAGAATCAATGAATTATGAATCATTTATTGCTATTGTGTGAATCATATGTAATCATGTAATCCATAAAAAATAACTGTAGTCTGATTACGAGTATTTTAAAACGTAACTTACTCTAACTACAAGTACTTCATTTTTGGAGTCTGATTACATAATCCACATTACATGGAATCTCTTTTTATCCACATTAGTGCATCTCCGTGGATAATTTTCAGTGCATCCTGAACACCAATTTTTTCCTTTTCCCAATTTTTTCTCAGTACAAAAAGATAAATGAACCTGAAACTAGGACCAACATATAAACATCTTGTTAATGGTATGCAAAATATTTTCAATATACATTTCATTAACAGAGTCATTAATTTGATATTATTTTTTTGTTTACATTTGTTAAAATATGCTTTGAAAAGAGCAGCAGAAAATATATAACACTAAAATAATTGAATCAGCTAAATGAACTGAGCAGCTCGTTGCCATTTTTCTTAATGTGACAAATATGTCACATTAAAATTCCACCTGCCGGTTTAAAGGAACACTCCACTTTTTTTGCAAATAGGCTCATTTTCCAACTCCCCCAGAGTTAAACAGATGAGTTTTACAGTTTTCGATTCCATTCAGCCGATTTCCGGTTCTCCCGGTAGCCCTTTTAGCATATCGTAGCATAATCATTGAATCAGATTAGACCAGGGGTCATCACACTCAGTCCTGGAGGGCCGGTGTCCTGCAGAGTTTAGCTTCAACTTGCCTCAACACACCTGTCTGGAAGTTTCAAGTACACCTATTAAGACCTTGATTAGCTGGTTCAGGTGTGTTTGGTTAGGGTTGGAGCTAAACTCTGTAGGACACCGGCCCTCCAGGACTGAGTGTGGTGACCCCTGGATTAGACCATTAGCATCGCGCTCAGAAATAAAACCAAAGACCTTCAATATTTCTTTCAATTTTTTTTATTTTTGAGCGCGATGCTAATGGTCTAATCTGATTCAATGATTTATGCTAAGCTATGCTAAAAGGGCTACCGGGAGAACCGGAGATCGGCTGAATGGATTCAAAAATGGTAAAACTCATTTGTTTAACTCTGGGGGAGTTGAAAAAAGTGGAGTGTTCCTTTAAGGTTAACAGCCCGATGTGACATATATGTCACCACAATATCTTTGTAACTTGTTTTATATCGATTTGTTCAGGAAATGTATTAAAATCAGGTTAAGTGTGATCTAGTATATGTTATACATGCCTTTAGTAACAAAAACAAGTCTCTTTAAAAATTGCTAACACTGCCACATGTGCTAATCAGACAGGCCACCGTTTTGGAAATGCTGCCATGAAGTCACTTCCTGAGTTGAAAGTGAGGAATAATTTCCAGATAATCACCAATGTTTGTGACAACCATGTCACCAGGGGTTATGGGTTAAAAAAAAAAAAAAAAATATATATATTTATATATTTATACCTATATACAATTTAGATTATAAATAAATATAAATATTTTTTATATAAATCTAAAATATTTTTCCTTAAAATATACATGCATGTGTATTTATATATACATAATAAATATACACAGTACACAAACATATGTAAACATAAACTTTTATTTTGGATATGATTAATCGCGTTTAATCATTTGACAGCATGTCATGTATATGTGTGTATATATTGCTGCGTTATAAGCCCTAAAGTTCCCTAAAGCCCTACATTTTAATGCACACTTTTTTTTATTTAAATAACAGTATATTTGACAGTTCCACTGTTCCTCATTATTTAAAACATGCTGCCCCACTTCTAAAATGTCCTTTTCTAATGTGAGATTATAATAATAAATAGTAATATAGTAATATTCTGAACACATTTTAACATCCTTCATGACACAATTTCCAGAAACTTTAGTGATTTCAGTCCTGAATTCAACACCAGTCATGTTGGCTGTAATGCTGTAAAACAAGAGATGAACATCCTGAAGTGTCCTACATTAGACTCAACTATGTGGTTGGTTACTCACGCTCAAATGTCAGCCGGAAATGCTGAAATGTCAACTGGAAAGTCCCTTCCACTTAGAGAAAAACACCCTGCGAATACTGATTTAGATAGCGATGCAGATGAACTTGAGAAGAGGCTTTTAATAATATATTTCCCCAGCCTGATCAGGCACGATACATCATCCAAAACTCATCCATCTGTTTTCATCTATCTGATCCAAAATAAGTAGCGCTCAGAAGCCATGTTTCCACCAAATATAAATAGGCTTGTCCAACCACCTGTCCGTCGTGTTGACTCCCCAACAGACTGCAGCATAAAAAAACGGCCGACTGACAGAACATACACACCATTTCACTTCAGACATCAAAGCACCTGAGCCTCCTAAGACAGAAGCTGCGGCTCTGCCACTTTTTGTAGAGGGCATCCGTATTTAGAGACTAGTCCAGCTTATTATCCAGGTACACACTCAGATATAGGACTGCACCACCTCAATGGCCTTCCCAACATATACAAACAGGCTGCAAATGTGTCCTGGAGCTGCAAAAGTCCACTACCAACTTCTTAGTCTTTGCTGTTTCCTTCCAATGATGTGAACTCAAATTTGCAGTGGTTAAAGACATGAGTGAGGTGAAAAAGAGGAAGCTTACAGACTTCAAAGGGTAGGTTAGGTCTGAGTCAAAACATCGCCACTGAGTGAGATTTGTGAAGCAGCCTTTGCTGCTACGCTTTTGTTTTCAGGGCACTAAGTTCGGGTGAGACACAAAAGGGGAGTGCAGAAAGATTTTATTGTCATCAGCAGTGTTGGGGAAAGTTACTTTTAAAAGAAATGCAATACAATATTGTGTTACTCCCTAAAAAAGTAACTAATTATCTTACTTAGGTACTTTTTATGGAAAGTAATGTGTTACATTACTTTTGCGTTACTTTCAGAGTTTTTGCTTTGTTTTTAATATACAAAGTTTGACTTTTAGCAAATGTAAAAGCCCTTTCACACCAAAATGAAATTGAGTGAATAGGCTAAAGCAAACTTAAATTGACGTCTGTACAGTAGAACTGTAAGAAAAGAAAATTCAACACTCTTCAGCAATGAGAAAAACCCCCCACAAATATTAGTTAATCTAAAGTTTTGCTTATTATTACACTGCAAAAAAAAAAAAATGCTTTTCTTACTTAGCTAAGTAACTCAGATATTTTCTTGTAAATTAAGAAGTAATGCGTTACATTACTAGTTACAATATTATGACGTAACTTGCATTACTTGTAATGCGTTACCCCCAACACTGGTCATCACATGTAGCTTTGCACAATGCCAGCATCTAGAATGATTTTGATCAGCATTTTAGTGTTTAGAGGGCTTTCTCCACTTGTTATGTTTTACAGATTGTCAGTTGATGTAAGATTTTGTAGACTTTACATACATACACATGTGCATAATAATATTGATGCTCTGCTGACTTGATCTCTGTTGTTCTTATTGGGGCCTGGCCTCTTGTGCAGGCCTTGACAATTCAAAGCGACCAAGGTTCCCAGAACAGAGCTAAACACTCTTAATGACACATATACATAAACACATGATGTATCGTTCATACTCCAAGCCAGAGGGCGCTCTTCAGCAGAAAGTCCATGAAGGACTCATAGAAGCAGGGGTTAATTTAGGCCAATTTTTCAATTTGATCTGATAAAGTAGCATTTATGAGCTCAGCCTTGCTTTGTTTACAGCTGTTACTGGGGAAACCATTATTTTTTTTATCTATATTTAAAAAAAAAAAAAAACACTAGATTGCTCTATTATTTTTCTTTTATTTTCTATATTTTCTATATATATAAAAAAAAAAAAAAAAAAATTATCTAACCTTTTTATGTTCCATCAGTTTTCTTTGTATTTGTCTTTGTAATAATAATAATAATAATAATAATAATAATAATAAGATCTATTTTACAATTCCTGTACTCATTTACTTTATTTATTTATTTATTCATTCATTCATTCATTCATTCATTCACTCACTGTAATAATATAGACATGCACGCTATATTGCCAAAAGTATTGGGACACCCCCCTTCTAATGAACAGGTTTGACTACTTTAGTAATATCCATGAGTACTAATCTTAATGTTTAAGCTTATAATGTTATTCTAGGGAATTGTGGCCTAATTTTATAGCAAAAGTTTGGACAGGACCCTTTTTAAGGTAAGGTTCATAGAAAATGTTTAATTCAGTCAGTGTGGAAGAACTTGACTGGTCTGCATAAAGCCATTAAATGCAGACCTTGAGCCAAAAACTCAGACAAAAACCCCAATGACTTGTGCATATGAGTACAGTAATTTTAGACACTTTCAAAACTGAAGCAACAGAGATGGAAATACAATTTGTAAATGCATGAATTATGTTTCCATCTTTGTTGCTACAGTTTTAGAAGTGCCTTTTTCTGTTCTAAAGAAGGGGGTGTCCCAATACTTTTGTTCATATAGTGTATGTACAAGTCATTAGTGTTTGATGAACTTGGCTTACGCAGACCAGTCAAGTTCCCTTTAGAGGGAACATCACACTGCGTCCTCAAGGGGTCGCTATGGGGAACGTCTTCCTCGTGACCTGTGTCTGAACCTACATATAAAAACGACAGTAGTATTGGCTGGCAACAGCCTATGACGTAATTTCCGGTGCCGAGTCCGGCGCGAACACACTGTATAAAAGGGAACCATTTGAACACAACATCCTCTTTTCCGACTTCAGGGACGTTTTGTTTGGAACTGTGCATCTCTGGTAAGTATTTTTTTATCTCATTATGGAAAATACTAGTATTTAAGAAGTGTGTGGACCGTTTCCTCATTATTTGACACCAGATGACATACACGATTGTTGCGTTATGTGTTTGGGCGAAAGGAGCACACACGCAATGTCTTCGAGGGGGAAGTTTGCATGCATTGCGAGCTTTCTGCTCTCGTTCATCTTTTCAAGGAAGGGCAGCCATTGGCTTTATTTTAAAGGAACACTCCATTTTTTTTTTTTTTTTTTTTTTGCAAATAGGCTCATTTTCCAACTCCCCCAGAGTTAAACAGATGAGTTTCACCATTTTTGAATCTATTCAGCCGATCTCCGGTTCTCCTGGTAGCCCTTTTAGCATAGCTTAGCATAAATCATTGAATCGGATTAGACCATAAGCATCGCGCTCAAAAATAAAGACTTTCAATATTTTTCCTATTTAAAACTTGACTCTTCTGTAGTTACATCGTGTACTAAGACCGGCAGAAAATGAAAAGTTGCGATTTTCTAGGCTGAAATGACTAGGAACTATACTCTCGTTCTGGCGTAATAATCAAGAAAATTTGCTGCTGTACTATGGGTGCACAGGCGCATATGATATTACAATATTATGATATTACGCAGCACCTGCATATAGTCCCCAGCTATTTTACTATTAGCTTAGTGGCTTAGTGCTGGTCACGTTGGAAGTTACCTAGCTGGGGACTATATTCAGGTGCTGCTTAATATCATTGTGCATGTGCACCCATAGTACAGCAGCTAATTTTCATGATTATTACGCCAGAACGAGAGTATAGTTCCTAGTCATTTCAGCCTAGAAAATCACAACTTTTCAAAGTTGGTAAGTTGACCCACCCCCTGTATTGTGGCTACTGTACACTTTTACTGTCATGTGACCATGTATTTTGGAATCACATATAATGCCAGACTATGAAAAGGAGAAACACATGGGAGGAGTGGAAGGCACCTGTTTACTTAAAAAAAAATTGTTTTTGGCTTGTTAAAGTAAAATTTTTGCACACCAGATATGCAGTAATGGCTGTTACATCAAAACAAATGTATCCAGGTCTAATGGTGATGTAGCAACATATAAAGCATATATAAAAATATTAGCCTGAACCGGTAAGCTAGCTAGTGTTTTTCCAAAAAGCCATCTATGGGGCAAAGTGAGACAAATGCTGTGGGGTAAGCTGAGCCAACACTTTAACTTACACCCCACCATAAGGCACTGAGGTTAAGTTAAATCTCTGAAGTATAAAATGGTATTTTAATGTGATATTACCAAACCAGATTAGTTTATCATATATATATATTAATTGTAGTTTATTTGATAGGGACAGTGTACAGGTGCACCATATCCTTCTCTGAGAAACAGAAGATGCTTTTCATCACATTATAATCAAATATATCTTTCCACCTATAGTCCCTAATGGTCTGTTCGTAATTGCAAAAAAACTACCATGCCAAGAATGTTTTCACAAAAATGTTTATTAGTTTCTGTTCATTTATTCTTTCATTTTTAATTAAGTTTTTATTTAATTTTACTCAACAAACCCTGTTTAGTTTGTTTCAGGGAAGGTTAAAACTTTGGTGTTCTAGGTATTGTTTCAGAAATGCAAACAATTAAAGATTTGACTGGTTTTATGTTAAGTTAGCTTTAAGATAAGAAATGTGACTGTAAAATGAAATTTGATTATTAAGTTTTTAAAAGAGATAAATTATATTGAAAAATTCCACATGGGTTTGAATCAGATTTAGTCAGTTTTCACTCAGATGGTTCATCTTGCCCACTGACTTGGGTCAACTTACCCCTAACCTGGGGCAAATTGAGCCACAGGAACACTTTTTTATAAGAAGCCATAATTTTAGAACCCTTTGTCACAGATGCATTCTGATAATTTAAAATGATAGGAAGCATCCTGAAATTACTGTACTTTTGCCTCGTTTTCCTTTATCTTGAGGATCACATAAGTAAAAAATGGCTCATCGTTCGTAGTGTCAATAATATATACAAAGATGTAAGTGTCATTTCATGACATGGTCTATATGTAGCCACGATTTAGCTCTATTGGACGAGCTATTTGTAGTCTGCTTTTAGCCCGTACGGCGAAATCGAGGCGATCAGTGGTCTAATTTTAGCACCTTGGTTATAGCCCAATATCAGACCAGTGATGAACATGGTCCAAATAATCTTAAAATCGTTTACATGCAATTTTCACCCACGTGTAACAGCGTAAAAATGTTATAAAACTTTACTTCCTAGCAGGTGCAGAAAGACTGGGTAAGGGGTGGTCCATCATTTCATTATGGGGGAGGATGTGAGAGTATACATAAAACATGCAGAACGGAAACTGCGACTGTGTTACACAGCATTTACTCACGTGTTAATCAATCATTATAATCGCACTACTTCCATGTACTTGCATGTGGTTGTTACGAGAAATGTTTTACGTTCTTCCGCGTTGCCGATGTGTAATACCCCCCTACCTTGATCAATGGTATATTCCCCTTGGTGCCGCACTCTTCAGTCTGCGTGAAACATTCTGAAGAGAGGTATGTGTCTCTGTTAATGGAAAACTCAGTCAATTTCCTAGAGCATATTAAATAATGCTGTTGTCGACCCTTTTGTGTGTAAAATTAAAGGCTGTATGTGTTTAACACTTTGCATAAACTGTATCGCTTTAAACGTGAGATTGTTTGTATTCCTATGAATGGTACACTATGTCAGTTTATGTCCTTTGTTCATTTTCATAAGAATGAAGAGGCTTGTTAATGTTTATTTGAGTTTTATTTCATTTTATTGTGATAACATTAGTGGTTAATCCGTCGCTACATGTGCGCCTGTTATCCGCGGTTCATTTTGGGTAATGTAGTTCGTGGCTATATGGTTGAAGAAAAGAAACTGAAAGTGAATTGTTTGCAAATTTAGTATTGTAAGTTGCCTGCATATTAGAAGATGGGACAATGTACTAACTAAATTATGTAATAATAACACGAAAAATGTGACCAGGGGTCGCTGTTCCGCAAATGTTGGCGCGGGAGCGCGCACACGTTAGATCAGACGCTGAAACAGAATGATTATCGTCGCAGTGATGCTGTAAAAGATGTTTCATGTTTTAATCAAAAACGTCCATTGGACAAGCTAGATACATATTGTGGCAAGCATCGAAATGCTTGTATAGAGAAGAAATTAATAATTAATGATGCTCTTTTTTTTTTTTTTTTTGCTTTGTTACTACTATGAATGGTTTCGGTTTGTGTAACATTCTCATTGTATGATGGATAGGCTTACATTTATTCGTATTACTATTGAATACAATTACCTATATAGTATGGGTAACACTGGTCAAATGAATAAATACTGAAATATGTGACCACTCTTTTTTCATAATTGTAATGTTCAGTAAAGTGACTCATGTTATGTGGACCATCTCCCCTTTGTATTTTAGTAAGCATATTTATCAGATATTGAGAAATCTTTTTTTTAATTGAAGGTCTGTTAACAGCACCCATATCACTAAGAATTTGTAATCATTACAATTGTATTTTACTGAGATTCAGGAGGCTTTTCCTCTTACTGAACGTATTTCTATAAGAGATTTAATTTTAAATTCACAAGAAAAATTTGATAAAAGGTAAGGTTCAAATGTCTTTATAATAATACATTTAAAAATAAATAAAAATAAATTATTTGACCCTCTAACTCTAGCACTCTATTCTGTTTCTATTCTTAAAAATAGCTTCCCTATTCTTTTTATATCTTCTATCTTTCTGTTTTTATTTATTATACAATTAACAAAAAAAAAAAAAAAACACTAGCTTGCTCTATTCTTTTTCTATTCTATCTGTTTTCTTTTTTTTATATATAATTAAAAAAAAACTTGCTACGTATTCTGCATTAAGCTAATCTGAGACTTGTCATAGCACTTACATAGCATTGCTCTTTTGTTGATTTTGAGTTCATTTTGTTTTATTGTTGTTCTATTAATTCTCAATGTTCCTAAATCTTATTAATTATATATATATATATATATATATATGCGCCTTTGGGGTTATGAATTTTATTAAGGTGAATAATTTAAGATACAGTAAGAAAACAATTCTTGTCATATGAGTCTGCATGAAACAAAGAACAAAGAACAAAGACATTTGTTATAACGCTGTCCCATTTTATGCTTGCAGTAAACACCCGAGAAAAGGCACTACTGGTGTTTGTCCTTATTTGGGGTTGGTCCTGTGGTGCGTCAGGTGTTCCACTGCACACGCAGCTTATTATCAAATGCAAGTAAACCTTTGAAACATTTAAAAAAACATTATTTAAATAAAAAAAAATAAATAAAAAATTAAATTATTTTTTAAAGTTAAACTTAGCATTATTAATTTTGCCAAAAATAATGTTAATTTAAATGTTTCAAAGTTGATTTTACTTCAGCTGTTAAGTGTAACGATCATACACATACATATTATTTGACTTTTTCATTTTATAAATAAAAATGCAATTACAATTCCCAAACGCTAGATGGCAATTGTAGCCCTACTGAGACATGACTGCTGGCAATGTGAGACTTGAAAGTTGTGTAGAGAGCACTGTTGCAACTTTCCGCGATAATCATTTCCGTCGTTATGAATTTTGTTGTTACACAAGAGAGCAGTAAGTTTACCTGTTGGAGAGCAAGGGGGAAATAACAAACGACAAAGGACATTTCTATTTGGTCTTGTAAGTAGGACTATCTGTGTTTTCGTTTTGACACGAGTTTATTGTTTATCTATATTGTGACAAGGGTTTAAATTGGGCCGGGCCGTCTGGGACTGAGCCCCGGCACATAGACTCGAGAACTCGACACAGTCCCGGCGTTTTTTAATTGGAAGGAGTATAGACCAATTATCCGTTTGTAAACATTCGGGATGCGCGCGCAGCATGGTTGCAGAAAACCCTGGAGAGATAGCCTTTACGGCTAGACACCCATACTGCACAAAATACTTAGATTTAAAAAAGATTATAGATTATATTGATTAGCTGTAATTTTCAAAACGTTCTCTGCATATTACAAGAACGTGTCACCCATTTATGAGCTCTGTTATTCAGCGAAATTGACGTTAGTGGGAGAGTCATACAGATCTGAAACACGGATGACGTTTTTTGTGGGCGGTTTAGTGGCAGTCTATGGAGACATGGATTAAAAGGTAAATTTGATTATATATTTCAAAATTCTGACTTTATTTTCACAATTCTACGATTATGTCTCACAACTCTAATAAGGAAAAGCAACTCGTCATTATCTCTTTTCCTCTCGGTTCAGAGTTTATATCCCACACTTCTGGCTATTATTTCCTCAGAATGAACAAAGTCACTAGTTTTGTTAAATCAAGTTATAAAGTCCGAATTAGGAGATATAAACTTGCATTTGCGAGAGAAATGTCAGAATTGTAAGATAAAATAAATAAATGCTATGTAAATATGTTAATAGTATAAATAATATGTCATGCTGTAACTGTATGGCTAATACAATACGACTCCTATGAACAGCATATGTGAATGTAGACCTATTGTTTAAATAAAATGTATGCTTTAAAAGTAATCATAGCAGTTTTCATCCATAGTATGTCCGTTTAAAGGTCTGCGTTTAGCTTCAGACTACAGTATTCTGTAAAAAATATTTGCATTACGATTTTGACATCAAAAGGCGCGAAAATTTATTTATTTTTTTCTTATTCCATGGATTTTACACGTTTACCTCCACTTGTCACCAGCGTTTTTTCTGCAACCACTATGTGCGCGCAGCTCCAAGTGACGTCAGTGTGACGTCTACTGATAATTGGTCTATTGCCGCTTTCTTTGCCGGTGCATTTAACAAACTCACAAACAGCAGTGTGTATTTAACAAATGTCTTTTTGTTAGTAGTTCATTTAAATGAGTGAAACTTAATTTTTATTTGGTTGAAAAGGCTAAATATAGACTAAAACCACTGAGCTGGTCTATCTGGCTCAGTGCCAGACAAGGTGCAAAAGCATGTTTGAATTTAGCAGTGAAAGTTTAAATACACTGGAGATCGTCCGAAACTAATGGATACATTGGGTTGGAGTGGGTCAAATTGAATCGGAGGTGGCACAAATCAGATCGGAGTGATACTACTCGGTTGAAATCGCATTCGGTTTATTTTTCGCGTTTAAAATCGTATTCCGGGAGGTGAATGAATGGGGTCAGTCCTTCAGATAATTACAGCTCATATAGCCAGTGTAGTGCAGGACAGTGCTGTATTGGAGGGTATACACATATGCGCATCATTCAGTCCTGCGCATTAGTCAAACTAATGACAGTCCACCACAGCATGAATAGCTAATCAAGTCGCATGTGAATAAATGCAAATATTTCCTAAAAACAGTCAGTGAACAACACAGTGATGCTGTCAGTACCGTGGCTTCCTTTTAAATATGTTTCATGATTGTGCCCGTGCCCGTCCTGTCCCGTCCCAGATGCTGCCTGTTCATACATGTCAGGGAAGGCGCGTATTAGGCTATTATTGTTATCAGTGGCGCCTGCAGCCGTACGTCAGTACGCACTGTGCGTACCATGAGAGGGCGCTAATTAAGGATGTTTTTATTATATATTTTTACGTATTTTTTCCCAAATATACATTGTGTACTGAAAGTCCTCCTAACAATGCCAGTCTCTGCAGAGCGTTCTTTCATGACTTACCAGCTGACAACATCCTCAGTACGTCCTCCTAACGTTGTAATATTACCAAGGACGTCCCAGATATACTCTATTGGTAATATACTGGTAATTTCATGATTTACTGCCAACGTAACTGCAAGGTCGCATGCACGTAATTGTATGACCATCATTTACACGTTCTGTATGTGCTCTGATTACCAGAATTTGCTATTTAAAAAGTGTAATTAAACGTCAGACACAAGACTGAAAGTTCCCTTAAGATAAAATATTATTTTCACCAAGCCAGAATATGGACGATTGCTAAATATACAAAACAAAGATATTATTGAATATATGTTCAATATGTTAAGTGTCTTATAAACACAAATGTAGATTTGTTAGTTTCCCCTTGTATTATGGCATTTAAAAATTATTTTATAATTTTATTTAAATCCATAAAACATTTAAAAACGAAGAGTGCCTTAAAACTTGTGTTATAATTTGCATGTTGTATTATTCAAATGTTTATTTTAATATTATTTTGTTTACTATATATGCTGCTTGGATTTATTTTTAATGTGTTCAGCAATGGAAAGATGCCTGTTTGTTATTTGAAGGTTTAATAAAATGATAAAAAAAAGGCTTTAGTGATGTGAGTCACGTGACGGAGCGCGCGTGCCTCCACAACTGACTCACGCGTACAGAATGTTTACAAGCTACAAGAAAGGAAAGTACATTTTTCTGAGTCGTGAAACTTTTTATTTCTTAACGAGTTATTAAGATAACGTTGAAATAATGACACGGACCAGGCTACACCATCTCTGGTTCTGTGCGTACCTTGACATAAAATCCTGCAGGCGCCCCTGATTATTATTATTATTAGTAGTAGTAGTAGTAGTAGTAGTAGTAGTAGTAGTATTATTGAATCAGTACATTACAACGAAAAAAATACTTTAAAAATTAAAAGCCATTTTTTTTTTTTACGATCAGAAAATGTCCTAAACCGGTGAACCCCAAACTTTTCAGTCCAACGATCCAGTAAACGGATGCTTGCATATATAAGTGCACCTAATGCGCCCGCTCCGTCCCCAGACTCCAGTCAGAGGGTGCCGACAGTGTGAAAGAGACGCTGCCTGATCATACGCGAGAGTCTTTCAGGGGATGCGAGCCGAGTGGTAAAATAATAATTAATTATTAAATACTAACTTGAATCAGTACATTATAACAACAACAATACATCAACAAAAAAAGCAGGTTTTTACGATCAGAACCGGTTAACCCCATGTAAACTTTTCAGTTTAAGGAAACGAATGTGTTCAGACAATAATACGATTGCGTAGATATTTGTAATTCCTTATTTTGGTTGTGGTCATTCAGACACCGTATCCTGGGAGGGAGGGAGATAGAGAATGGCGGGAGATGGAGAGAGAGGGAATTTGAATTTGAAAAGTACAATTTATTACAAATCAATTCACAGCAACAATTTCAAAGAATTACAATTTTCACAAAATCACAAACCAATAACAGCAAATTCATAAAACCCATAGCACCATATTACAAAAAGCTCCATTACTGCAAAAAAGATGCAAAGACTAATGTCCCTTCACATACTGAACATAATACATGTCTACAACATCATTTCATTTCAAAAGATGACACATCATTCATTACTTTGTAAAAATTAAAATCTATAATTATTCTTGATTTAAGTAAATTGACAAAAACCAACAGTACATCTTGTCCAGAAATACTTTCAACCTTATTCTTCCCACTAACATAAATTGCCATCTTTGACTGACCCAAAATAAAGTTAAACAATTGACATTCGGAAGCCCTTCTCCTTACATATTTAAAACCACAGATAAACATTTGCATAGAAAAAACCTCATGAAATGTTTGAAAAAATTCTCTAACACATTAAATAAAGGTTTTAATCTACAGCAATACATAAAAGCATGAAAAATTGTTTCTCTTTGCATACAGAAAGGGCAATCAGAACTAATCTCAGGATTCACCACAGAAATAAAAGCATTAACAGCTATTATGCCATGCAAAATTCTCCATTGAATGTCGCCCCCTCTCTTAGGTAACGGTGGCTTATATAGTGCTCTCCGGTCTACAATCCATACTAAGACCTAGAACACCACGCCATGGTGTATCACTCCTATTAATTAAAATCTTCTTATTAAAAACTTTGACACAGCTTTTATACACTTCTTTCGCATTAAGCGAATCAGCACTAAAAACAATATCTTTTTTTTCCAATAATACACTTTCACAGACATCTATTTTTGGTGACAAAATTAAATTACAAAAAGGGTTTTCTTCATTAGGTTTTATACAACCTTGACAAAATTCTCTAATAATTTTGACCTCTTCTTCTTTTAAAGCTGACCGCCACTTTGTCACCTTTTGACGAACCAACCTGATGGATTTAAACCCTAACATTGCAGCTATCACTTCAATGTTTTCAAAGTTTGGTCCAGCAGTGTTCACTAAATGTTCAAGTGTTATAAATCCTGCATTGATTAATTGTCCAGTGATTGCAGGAGAAAAAGCATTCCGCACTTCGTCAAAACAGGTTCCATAAATCAGAGGTTCTTGAAGCAACCAGAAAAGTGACCTTAAGTCTTGTCCAATAACAACACCAAATAAATTCCAAACTTTAAAAATGTTCTTATAGAAGATAGGTGCATCTGATGTATCCACCTTTTGAGGGTCCATCAAAAAGCCACCCAAACTCCTCAAAATCTCACATGCAACAGCTTTCCAACTTGAATGAGATGATCCATATAAAAGACAATGTATAAAACACATACGAAAAGCTGCAATTCTTCTTTGCACATTTATAAGACCCTGTCCCCCTTCATCCTTTGATAAATATAACACACTTTGGGAAACCCAGTGTATTTTTTTTCCCAGAAGAAATCTATTAAAACCTTCTGGATGTCAGACAATAAAGTCACAGGAGGATCCACAAAGGCTAAACGATGCCACAAGGAGGAGGCCACAAGGTTGTTAACAATTAAAGTACGCCCCCTATATGACATTTTTGGAATCAACCACTTCCATTTGTTTAACCTTCCTTTTACTCTTTCAAGAACATTATCCCAATTTTTCTTAACAACAGAATCATCTCCTAAGAATACACCAGGGTATTTGAAACCTCCTTTAGCCCATGTTAAACCATTTCAGAGCTTTGGTGCACCCTGTAGCCAGTGACCGACCAAAATTGCTTCACTTTTGGCCCAATTTACTTTAGCTGATGATATTTCCTTAAAATCATTTAAAATCTTTACCACATTGTCAGTGTCTTTTTGGTCACTAATTAAGACCACTACATCATCAGCATAAGCTGACAGGGCTACATTTTTACTAATGGACGGCAAACACAAACCTTTAATATTTGCTCGGAACTTATGTAACAAAGGTTCTATGGCTACAGAGTACAACATACCTGACAAAGGACAACCTTGTCTTACACCTCTATTCAATTTAAAAGGAGCACTTAAGCCACCGTTAACCTCAATAACACTTTCGATATCACAGTATAAAACTTTAATTTTATTCACAAAATCTTTTTTTAAAACCAAAGGCTTCCAGAGTGCTTAAAAAGGCATTGGTGTTCAACAATAAAAAAGCAGGTTTTTACGATCAGAACCAGTTAACCCCATGTAAGCTTTTCAGTCTAAGGAAACGAATGCGTTCAAACAATAATACAATTGCGTAGATATTTGTAATTCCTTGTTTTGGTTGTGGTCATTCAGACACCGTATCCTAGAAGGGAGGGAGATTGAGAGAGAGGGAGGCAGATAGAGAATGGCGGGAGATGGAGAGAGAGGGAGTGAGATGGAGAGAAACAGAGATGCACTTCCTCACAAAATGCCCCAAATACCAAACCATCAGAAAACAATATTATCCCAAAATTGACAAAATATTTCCCCAATTTAATAATTGCACCACCATTGAAAAACTCCCCTTCATTCTTGGTGAAAAATCAGAATGTGCAAATTTAGCTGCAAGGTTTTATCTGCCATCTCCTTAGGCACAGCCAAGAAACCAATATCCAGTACAGTTCAACTCAACTCAAACCAAGCCAACCAATACACTTGCTACACAATATTTTCTATTTACCTATTTGTTTTTTAATTATTTTATTTTATTTTTTTTCTCCATTGTTCTAATGTCCTTCTTCAATAATACTTGTTCAAATGTTATTTCAATTGCTCGATTGATCTAAATTACTTTCTGTTGTTCTCTACTCCTATGTATGCTTTGGCAATGCAAAATGTGCTTTTGTCAAGCCAATAAAGCTGTTTGAATTGAACTGAATTAAATTGAATTGAATTGAATTGAATTGAGGGAGGGAGAGGGAGGGAGATGGAGATAGATGGAGGGAGATGATGAGAGAGGGAGGGAGATGAAGGGAGAGGGAGGGAGATGGCCTTTGACCTTGAGATGGAAAGAGAGTAAGGGAGAAGGAGGGAGAGGGAGGGAGGGAGATGGAGAGAGAGAAAGTGAGATTGAGGGAGATGGAGGGAGAGGGAAGGAGATGGAGTGACATGGAGAAGGAGGGGGAGAGGGAGATGAAAGGAGAGGGAGAGGGATGGCCTTTGACCTTGAGATGGAAAGAGAGGAAGGGAGATGGAGGGAGAGGGAAGGAGATTGAGAAAGAGGAGGGAGATGGAGAAAGAGGAGGGAGAGGAAGGGAGGGAGATGACCTTTAACCTTGAGATGGAGGGCGATGGAGAAAGAGGAAGGGAGATGGAGAAAGAAGGGGAGAGGAAGGGAGGGAGATGACCTTTGACCTTGAGATGGAGGGAGAGGGAGGGAGATGGAGAAAGAGGGGGAAGATGGAGAAAGAGGGAGAGAGATGGGGGAGATGGAGAGTGAGGGAGGGAGATGGAGAAAGATGGAGGGAGATGGAAAGATAGGAAGGGAGAGGGAGGGAGATGGAAAAAAGCGGTACGGAGATTGAGAAAGAAGGGGGAGATGGAGGGAGATGGAAAGAGGAAGGGAGATGGAGGGAGAGGGGGAGATGGAGAAAGAGGGGGGATGGTGGAAGATGGAAAGAGAGGAAGGGAGATTGAGGGAGAGGGAGGTTGATGGAGAAAGAGGTAGGGAGATTGAGATGGAGGGGGGAGATGGAAAGAGAGGAAGGGAGATGGAGAAAGAGGGGGATGGAGAAAGAGGGAGGGAGAGGAAGGGAGAGAGATGACCTTTGACCTTGAAATGGAGAGAGAGGGAGTGAGATGAAAGGAAAGATGACCTTTGACCTTGAGATGGAGAGAGAGGGAGTGAGATTGAGGGAGATGGAGGGAGAGGGAAGGAGATGGAGTGACATGGAGAGGGAGGGGGAGAGGGAGATGAAAGGAGAGGGAGGGAGATGGCCTTTGACCTTGAGATGGAAAGAGAGGAAGGGAGATGGAGGGAGAGGGAAGGAGATTGAGAAAGAGGAGGGAGATGGAGAAAGAGGAGGGAGAGGAAGGGAGGGAGATGACCTTTAACCTTGAGATGGAGGGCGATGGAGAAAGAGGAAGGGAGATGGAGAAAGAAGGGGAGAGGAAGGGAGGGAGATGACCTTTGACCTTGAGATGGAGGGAGAGGGAGGGAGATGGAGAAAGAGGGGGAAGATGGAGAAAGAGGGAGAGAGATGGGGGAGATGGAGAGTGAGGGAGGGAGATGGAGAAAGATGGAGGGAGATGGAAAGATAGGAAGGGAGAGGGAGGGAGATGGAAAAAAGCGGTACGGAGATTGAGAAAGAAGGGGGAGATGGAGGGAGATGGAAAGATGAAGGGAGATGGAGGGAGAGGGGGAGATGGAGAAAGAGGGGGGATAGTGGAAGATGGAGAAAGAAGGGGAGAGGAAGGGAGGGAGATGACCTTTGACCTTGAGATGGAGGGAGAGGGAGGGAGATGGAGGGAGAAGGAGGGAGATGGAGAAAGAGGGGGAAGATGGAGAAAGAGGGAGAGAGATGGGGGGAGATGGAGAGTGAGGGAGGGAGATGGAGAAAGATGGAGGGAGATGGAAAGATAGGAAGGGAGAGGGAGGGAGATGGAAAAAAGCGGTACGGAGATTGAGAAAGAAGGGGGAGATGGAGGGAGATGGAAAGAGGAAGGGAGATGGAGGGAGAGGGGGAGATGGAGAAAGAGGGGGGATGGTGGAAGATGGAAAGAGAGGAAAGGAGATTGAGGGAGAGGGAGGTTGATGGAGAAAGAGGTAGGGAGATTGAGATGGAGGGGGGAGATGGAAAGAGAGGAAGGGAGATGGAGAAAGAGGGGGATGGAGAAAGAGGGAGGGAGAGGAAGGGAGAGAGATGACCTTTGACCTTGAAATGGAGAGAGAGGGAGTGAGATGAAAGGAAAGATGACCTTTGACCTTGAGATGGAGAGAGAGGGAGTGAGATTGAGGGAGATGGAGGGAGAGGGAAGGAGATGGAGTGAGATGGAGAGAGAGGGAGAGAGAGGAAGATGGAGAGAGAGAGAGGGAGGGAGGGAGATGACCTTTGACCTTGATTATATTACCAAAAAGTGAAACCATCATACATTAAGATCATAAATATAAAAGGAGGGGGGGGAGAGAGAGCGGGAAGGAGATGGAGGGAGATCGAGTGAGATGGAGGTAGAACTAGTGACATGGAGTGAGAGGGACATGAAGGGAGGTGGAGAGAGAGGGAGATGAAGGAAGATGGAAAGAGATGGAGGGGGATGGAGTGAGATAGAGGGAAATGAAGAGAGATGGAGGGAGATGGAGGCAGAAGTAGTGAGATGGAAGGAGATGAAGGGAGATTGAGGGAGATGAATGGAAATTGAGTGAGATGAGGCAGAAGTAGTGAGATGGAGGGAGATGAAGTGAGATTGAGTGAGATGAGGCAGAAGTAGTGAGATGGAGGGAGATGGAGTGAGATGTGGCAGAAGTAGTGAGATGGAGGGAGATGGAGTGTGATGGAGGAAATTAAGTGAGATGGAGGCAGATGACCTTTGACCTTGCAAGACACTTTAATTACCAAAAAGTGAAAGCATCATACATTAATTAACACCATAAATATAAAGGGGGGGGGGGGGGGGTGAGATGGAGGGAGATGAAGGGACATGGGGTGAGATGGAAGCAGAGGGAGAGAGATGGGGGGAGATGGAGGCAGATCGAGTGAGATGGAGGTAGAAGTAGTGAGATGGAGGGAGATGAAGGGAGATTGTGTGAGATGGAGGCAGAAGTAGTGAGATGGAGTGAGATGGAGGCAGAAGTAGTGAGATGGAGGGAGATGAAGGGAGATTGAGGGAGATGAATTGATATTGAGTGAGATGAGGCAGATGGAGGGAGATGAAGGGAGATTGTGTGAGATGGAGGCAGAAGTAGTGAGATGGAGGGAGATTAAGTGAGATGGAGGCAGAAGTAGTGAGATGGAGTGAGATGGAGGCAGAAGTAGTGAGATGGAGGGAGATGGAGGGAGATGAAGGGAGATTGAGGGAGATGAATTGATATTGAGTGAGATGAGGCAGAGGGAGCGAGATGGAGTGAGATGAGGCAGAAGTAGTGAGATGGAGGGAAATGAAGGGAGATTGAGGGAGATGGTGGCAGATGGCTAGAAAGAGGGAGAGAGAGAGATGGAGAAAGAGAAAGAGAGGGGAGATGGAGGAAGATGGAAAGAAAGGAAGGGAAATGGAAGGAGAGGGAGGGAGATGGAGAAAGAGGAGGAGATGAGAAAGAGGGGGAGATGGAGAAAGAGGGAGGGAGATGGGGAAAGAGGGGTGGAGATGGAGGGAGAGGAGGCGATAGAGAAAGAGGGGGAATATGACCTTGGACCTTGAGATGGAGAAAGATTGTATTACCAAAAAGTGAAAGTATCACTTTTTTGGGGGGTGAAGTGAGATGGAGGGAGATGAAGGGACATGGGGTGAGATGGAGGCAGATTGAGTGAGATAGAGGCAGAGGGAGAGAGATGGGGGGAGATAGAGGCAGATCGAGTGAGATGGAGGCAGAAGTAGTGAGATGGAGGGAGATGAAGGGAGAAGGAGTGAGATGGAGGCAGAAGTAGTGAGATGGATGGAGATGGAGTGAGATGGAGGCAGAAGTAGTGAGATGGAGGCAGATCGAGTGAGATGGAGGGATATGAATGGAGAAGGAGTGAGATGGAGGCAGAAGTAGTGAGATGGATGGAGATGGAGTGAGATGGAGGAAGAAGTAGTGAGATGGAGGGAGATGGAGTGAGATGGAGGCAGAAGTAGTGAGATGGAGGGAGATGAAGGGAAAAGGAGTGAGATGGAGGCAGAAGTAGTGAGATGGAGGGAGATTGAGGCAGAAGTAGTGAGATGGAGGGAGATGAATGGAGAAGTAGTGAGATGGAGGGAGATAAATGGAGATGGAGTGAGATGGAGGCAGAAGTAGTGAGATGGAGGGAGATGAGGCAGAAGTAGTTAGATGGAGGGAGATGAGGCAGAAGTAGTGAGATGGAGGGAGATGGAGTGATATGGAGGCAGATGGAGTGAGCCACTTTAATTAACAAACAGTGAAAGCATCATACATTAATTAACATCATAAATATAAAGGGGGGGGGGGATGGAGGCATAAGTAGTGAGATGGAGTGAGAGGGAGAGAGAGGGAGAGAGATGGAAAGAGGGAGATGGAAAGGGAGGGTAGATGGAGAAAGAGGGAGGGAGATGGAGAAAGAGGGGGGGAAATGGAATGAGATGGAGTAAGATGGAGGGAGATGAAGGGAGATTGAAGGAGATGGAGACAAATGACTTTTGACCCTGCAAGCCACTTTAATTACCAAAAAGTGAAAGCATCATACATTAAGATCATAAATATAAAGGGAGGGGAGAGGGAGGGAGATGGATTGAGATGTAGGCAGATGAAGAGAGAGGGAGGAATTTTCTATTTACCTATTTTTTCATTATTATTATTATTATTATTATTATTATTATTATTATTTGTTTTTTTTCCCTTGTTCTAATGTCCTTCTTCAATAATACTAAATATTATTTCATTTGCTCGGTTTATCTAAATTGCTTTCTGTTGTATATGTTCTCTACTCCTATGTATGCTTTGGCAATGCATAATGTGCTTTTGTCAAGCCAATAAAGCTGTTTGAATTGAATTGAATTGAATTGAGGGAGGGAGGGAGGGAGATGGAGAGAGATGGAGGGAGAGGGAGGGAGATGACCTTTGACCCTGCAAGCCACTTTAATTACCAAAATGTGAAAGTATCATACATTAATTAGCATCATAAATATAAAGTGAGATGGAGGCAGATGGAGAGAGATGGAGTGAGATGGAGGCAGAAGTAGTGAGATGGAGGGAGATGAAGGGAGATTGAGGGAGATGAATGGAGATTGAGGGAGATGGAGGCAGAAAAAGTGAGATGGAGTGAGATGGAGGCAGAAGTAGTGAGATGGAGGGAGATGAAGTGAGATGGAGGCAGAAGTAGTGAGATGGAGGCAGATCGAGTGAGATGTAGGCAGAAGTAGTGAGATGGATGGAGATGGAGTGAGATGGAGGCAGAAGTAGTGAGATTGAGGGAGATTGAGGGAGATGAATTGAGATTGAGTGAGATGAGGCAGAGGTAGTGAGATGGAGTGAGATGAGGCAGAGGTAGTGAGATGGTGGGAGATGGAGTGTGATGGAGGAGATGAAGGGAGATTAAATGAGATGGTGGCAGATGACCAGAAAGAGGGAGATGGAGAAAGAGGAGGGAGAAGGAGAAAGAGAGGGGAGATGGAGGAAGATGGAAAGAAAGGAAGGGAGATGGAAGGAGAGGGAGGGAGATGGAGAAAGAGGGAGGGAGATGGGGAAAGAGGGATGGGGATGGAGGGAGAGGAGGCGATAGAGAAAGAGGGGGGAGATGACCTTGGACCTTGAGATGGAGAGAGATTGTACTACAGAAAAGTGAAAGCATCATACATTAATTAACACCATAAATATAAAGGGGGGGGGGGGGGGGGTGAAGTAAGATGGAAGGAGATGAAGGGACATGGGGTGAGATGGAGGCAGATTGAGTGAGGTGGAGGCAGAGGGAGAGAGATGGGGGGAGATAGAGGCAGATCGAGTGAGATGGAGGGAGATGGAGAGAGATGGAGTGAGATGGAGGCAGAAGTAGTGAGATGGAGGGAGATGAAGGGAGATTGAGGGAGATGAATGGAGATTGAGTGAGATGGAGGCAGAAGTAGTAAGATGGAGGGAGATAAAGGGAGATGGAGTGAGATGGAGGGAGATAAAGGGAGATGGAGTAAGAAGGAAGCAGATGACGTTTGACCCTGTAATTACCAAAATGTGAAAGCATCATACATTAATTAACATCATAAATGTAAAGTGAGATGGAGGGAGATTGATGGAGATGAAGGGAGATTGAGTGAGATGGAGCCAGAAGTAGTGAGATGGAGGGAGATAAGGCAGATGGAGGGAGATGACCTTTGACCCTGCAAGACACTTTCATTACCAAAATGAAAGATCGAGTGAGATGGAGGCAGAAGTAGTGAGATGGAGGGAGATGAATGGAGAAGGAGTGAGATGAAGGCAGAAGTAGTGAGATGGAGGGAGATGAAGGGAAAGGAGTGAGATGGAGGCAGAAGTAGTGAGATAGAGGGAGATGAATGGAGATGGAGTGAGATGGAGGCAGAAGTAGTGAGATGGAGGCAGAAGTAGTGAGATGGAGGGAGATGAAGGGAAAAGGAGTGAGATGGAGGCAGAAGTAGTGAGATGGAGGGAGATAAATGGAGATGGAGTGAGATGGAGGCAGAAGTAGTGAGATGGAGGGAGATGAGGCAGAAGTAGTGAGATGGATGGAGATGCAGTGATATGGAGGCAGATGGAGTGAGCCACTTTTATTACCAAACAGTGAAAGCATCATACATTAATTAACATCATAAATATAAAGGTGGGGCGGGGGGAGAGAGAGGGAGAAAGATGGAAAGAGAGGGAGGGAGATGGAGAGGGAGGAGGTGGCCTTTGGCCTTGAGATCGAAAGAGAGGAAGGGAGATGGAGAAAGAGGGGGTAGATGGAGAAAGAGGGAGGGAGATGGAGAAAGATGGAGAAAATGGAATGAGATGGAGTAAGATGAAGGGAGATGAAGGGAGATTGATGGAGATGGTGACAAATTACTTTTGACCCTGCAAGCCACTTTAATTACCAAAAAGTGAAAGCATCATACATTAAGATAATAAATATAAAGGGAGGGGAGAGGGAGGGAGATGGATTGAGATGTAGGCAGATGAAGAGAGAGGGAGGAATTTTCTATTTACCTATTTTTTCATCAGCATTATTATTATTATTATTATTATTATTATTATTATTTATTTTTTTTATGTTTTTTCCCTTGTTCTAATGTCCTTCTTCAATAATACTAAATATTATTTCAGTTGCTCGGTTTATCTAAATTGCTTTCTGTTGTATATGTTCTCCACTCCTATGTATGCTTTGGCAATGCATAATGTGCTTTTGTCAAGCCAATAAAGCTAATTGAATTGAATTGAATTGAATTGAATTGAATTGAATTGAATTGAGGGAGGGAGGGAGGGAGGGGGAGGGAGGGAGGGAGGGAGATGGAGAGAGATGGAGAGAGATGGAGGGAGAGGGAGGGAGATAGAGGGAGATGAATGGAGATTGAGTGAGATGGAGGCAGAAGTAGTGAGATGGAGGCAGAAGTAGTGAGATGGAGGGATATAAAGGGAGATGGAGTGAGAAGGAAGAAGATGACGTTTGACCCTGCAAGCCACTTTAATTACCAAAATGTGAAAGCATCATACATTAATTAACATCATAAATGTAAAGTGAGATGGAGGGAGATAGATGGAGATGAAGGGAGATTGAGTGAGATGGAGGCATAAGTAGTGAGATGGAGGGAGATAAGGCAGATGGAGGCAGATGACCTTTAACCCTGCAAGACACTTTCATTACCAAAAAGTGAAAGCATTATACATTAATTAACATCATAAATATAAAGGGGGGAGATGAAGTGAGATGGCGGGAGAGGGAGAGAGATGGAGGCAAAAGTATTGAGATGGAGGGAGATGAAGGGAAATTGAGTGAGATGGAGGCAGAAGTAGTGAGATGGAGGGAGATGAAAGGAGACTGAGTGAGATGGAGACAGAAGTAGTGAGATGGAGGGAGATGAAGGGAGATTAAATGAGATGGAGGGAGATGAAGGGAGATTGAGTGAGATGGAGGGAGATTGAGTGAGATGGAGGCAGATGACCTTTGACCCTGCAAGCCACTTTAATTACCAAAATGTGAAAGCATCATACATTAATTAACATCATAAATATAAAGTGAGATGGAGGCAGAAGGAGGGAGATGGAGGGAGATGTAGGAAGATTGAGGGAGATGAATGGAGATTGAGTGAGATGGAGGGAGATTAAGGGAGATTGAGAGAGATGAATGGAGATGGAGGGAGATGAAGGGAGATTAAATGAGATGGAGGGAGATGAAGGGAGATTGAGGCAGATGACCTTTGACCCTGTGAGACACTTTAATTACCAAAAAGTGAAAGCATCATACATTAATTAACATCATAAATATAAAGTGAGATGGAGGCAGAAGTAGTGAGATGAATGGAGATGGAGGGAGATGAAGGGAGATTGAGTGAGATGAAGTGAGATGGAGGCAGATGACCTTTGACCCTGTAAGCCACTTTACAAAAAAGTTAAAGCATCATACATTTATTAACATCATAAATATAAAGAGGGGGGAGATGAAGCGAGATGGAGGCAGAAGTATTACGATGGAGGGAGATGAAGGAAAATTTAGTGAGATGGAGGGAGATGAAGTGAGATTGAGGGAGAAGTAGTGAGATGGAGGGAGAAGGAGTGAGATGGAGGCAGAAGTAGTGAGATGGAGGGAGAAGGAGTGAGATGGAGGCAGAAGTAGTCAGTCAAGTCAAGTCAGCTTTACTTATATAGCGCTTTTTACAATACAAATTGTGTCAAAGCAGCTTTACAGTATCAAATGGGAAAGTAATATATCAATAATTCAAAAAGAAACTTTAAACAATTTTAGTTTGAGGAAATTAATCAATAGTTGCAAATTAATAAATTGTTTGTCCCCAATTTAGTTTTCCCCAATTAAGTTGTCCCCAACTGAGCAAGCCATAGGCGACAGTGGCAAGGAACCAAAACTGCATCTGTGACACTGATGGAGAAAAAAAAAAAAACCTTGGGAGAAACCAGGCTCAGTCTGGGGGTCAGTTCTCCTCTGACCAATAAACAAGCAGTTTGTACTCCCATACAGACCTGTAGAGGTGGTCTATATGTACTGACCCACCATCTGGATACAAACTGGATCAAGGGAAACTGCAGTGGCCAACTCTTCAGGATTCATTCAGTAGTGAGATGGAGGCAGAAGTAGTGAGATGGAGGGAGATGAAGGGAGAAGGAGTGAGATGGAGGGAGATGGAGTTAGATGGAGGCAAAAGAAGTGAGAAGGAGTGAGGTGGAGGCAGAAGCAGTGAGATGGAGGGAGATGGAGTAAGATGGAGGCAGAAGTAGTGAGATGGAGGGAGATGAAGGGAGAAGGAGTGAGATGGAGGGAGATGGAGTTAGATGGAGGCAAAAGAAGTGAGAAGGAGTGAGGTGGAGGCAGAAGCAGTGAGATGAAGGGAGATGGAGTGAGATGGAGGCAGAAGAAGTGAGATGGAGGGAGATGAAGGGAGAAGGAGTGAGATGGAGGCAGAAGTAGTGAGATGGAGGGAGGTGGAGGGAGATGGAGTGAGCTAGAGGCAGATGAAGGGAGATGGAGTAAGATGGAGGCAGATGACCTTTGACCCTGCAAACCACTTTAATTACCAAAAAGTGAAAGCATCATACATTAACTAACATCATAAATATAAAGTGAGATTGAGAGAGATGAATGGAGATGGAGGGAGATGAAGGGAGATTAAATGAGATGGAGGGAGATGACGGGAGATTGAGGCAGATGACCTTTGACCCTGTGAGACACTTTAATTACCAAAAAGTGAAAGCATCATACATTAATTAACATCATAAATATAAAGTGAGATGGAGGCAGAAGTAGTGAGATGAATGGAGATGGAGGGAGATGAAGGGAGATTGAGTGAGATGAAGTGAGATGGAGGCAGATGACCTTTGACCCTGTAAGCCACTTTACAAAAAAGTTAAAGCATCATACATTTATTAACATCATAAATATAAAGAGGGGGGAGATGAAGCGAGATGGAGGCAGAAGTATTACGATGGAGGGAGATGAAGGAAAATTTAGTGAGATGGAGGGAGATGAAGTGAGATTGAGGGAGAAGTAGTGAGATGGAGGGAGAAGGAGTGAGATGGAGGCAGAAGTAGTGAGATGGAGGGAGAAGGAGTGAGATGGAGGCAGAAGTAGTCAGTCAAGTCAAGTCAGCTTTACTTATATAGCGCTTTTTACAATACAAATTGTGTCAAAGCAGCTTTACAGTATCAAATGGGAAAGTAATATATCAATAATTCAAAAATAAACTTTAAACAATTTTAGTTTGAGGAAATTAATCAATAGTTGCAAATTAATAAATTGTTTGTCCCCAATTTAGTTTTCCCCAATTAAGTTGTCCCCAACTGAGCAAGCCATAGGCGACAGTGGCAAGGAACCAAAACTGCATCTGTGACACTGATGGAGAAAAAAAAAAAAACCTTGGGAGAAACCAGGCTCAGTCTGGGGGTCAGTTCTCCTCTGACCAATAAACAAGCAGTTTGTACTCCCATACAGACCTGTAGAGGTGGTCTATATGTACTGACCCACCATCTGGATACAAACTGGATCAAGGGAAACTGCAGTGGCCAACTCTTCAGGATTCATTCAGTAGTGAGATGGAGGCAGAAGTAGTGAGATGGAGGGAGATGAAGGGAGAAGGAGTGAGATGGAGGCAGAAGGAGTGAGATGGAGTTGGAGGCAAAAGACGTGAGAAGGAGTGAGATGGAGGCAGAAGCAGTGAGATGGAGGGAGATGAAGGGAGATGGAGTGAGATGGAGGCAGAAGAAGTGAGATGGAGGGAGATGAAGGGAGAAGGAGTGAGATGGAGGCAGAAGTAGTGAGATGGAGGGAGGTGGAGGGAGATGGAGTGAGCTAGAGGCAGATGAAGGGAGATGGAGTAAGATGGAGGCAGATGACCTTTGACCCTGCAAACCACTTTAATTACCAAAAAGTGAAAGCATCATACATTAACTAACATCATAAATATAAAGTGAGATGGAGGGAGATGGAGTGAGATGGAGGGAGATGGAGGCAGAAGTAGTGAGATTGAGGGAGATGAAGGGAGAAGGAGTGAGATGGAGGCAGACGTAGTGAGATGGAGGGAGATGGAGGCAGAAGTAGTGAGATGGAGGAGGATGAAGTGAGATGGAGGGAGAGGGAGAGAGTTGGAGGCAGAAGTATTGAAATGGAGGCAGAAGTAGTGAAATGAAGGGAGATTGAGTGAGATGGAGGCAGAAGTAGTGATATGGAGTGAGATAGAGGCAGATGAAGGGAGATGGAATAAGATGGAGGCAGATGACCTTTGACCCTGCAAGCCGCTTTAATTACCAAAAAGTAAGCGCATCATACATTAATTAACATCATAAATATAAAGGAAGGGGGGGGGGGGGATAAGTATTGAGATGGAGGGAGATTAAGGGAGATTAAGTGAGATGGAGGCAGAAGTAGTGAAATGGAGGGAGATGGAGACAGAAGTAGTGAGATGGAGGGAGATGGAGTGAGATGGAGGCAGAAGTAGTGAGATGGAGGGAGAAGGAGTGAGATGGAGGCAGAAGTAGTGAGATGGAGGGAGATGGAGGCAAAAGTAGTGAGATGGAGGGAGAAGGAGTGAGATGAAGGCAGAAGCAGTGAGATGGAGGGAGATGAAGGGAGATTGAGTGAGATGGAGGCAGAAGTAGTGAGATAAAGGGAGATGAATGGAGAAGGAGTGAGATGGAGGGAGATGGAGTGAGGTGGAGGCAGAAGTAGTGAGATGGAGGGAGATGAAGGGAGAAGGAGTGAGATGGAGGCAGAAGTATTGAGATGGACGGAGATGGAGGGAGATGGAGTAAGATGGAGGCAGATGACCTTTGACCCTGCAAGCCACTTTAATTACCAAAAAGTAAAAGCATCATACAATAATTAACATCATAAATATAAAGTGAGATGGAGTGAGATGAAGGGAGATGGAGTGAGATGGAGGCAGATGGCCTTTGACCCTGCAAGGAAGGGGGGGAGGGGATGGAGTAAGATGAAGGGAGATGGAGTGAGGTGGAGGCAGAAGTATTGAGATGGAGGGAGATGGAGTGAGATGGAGGCAGAAGCAGTGAGATGGAGGGAGATGAAGGGAGATTGAGTGAGATGGAGGCAGAAGTAGTGAGTTGTTGTAATCTCATGCATTGACAAAATAAATTAAAAACGGTCTCTCCACAAAAAGAACACCCTTCCCCTACCTGTGGATCAGATCATTGTGTGCTCTGTGTCTGTTTGTAGCTACCATGTACAATCATCCACTCAAGTTCTCCAGACCTTTTCTCAATTGAAAATTTGGATACATACAACTACATTAAATATAATAATAATAATAATAATAATAATAATAATAATAATAATAAATGAAAACATAAAATTGGATGGATGACATGTGAAACTAATAGACAGTGGTATAGGGGGGGTCAGTGTACTCAACCAGTCAAAACTGGAAAAAAAAAAACTAAATTCTTTCTTCAATGGTGTGGAGTGAGACAGGGCTGCAGTTTAAAACCCACCCTCTTCAACATTTACATTAATCGATTAAATCAGCCAAAATACTCCCCTACTCAAAGTTTCACTCTACATGACACAGAATTTAAGTTCATCCTCTATGCAGAGAACCTGGTGTCACCCACTAAAGAAGGGCTGCAGGACAGCCTGAACTTGGAGGGAGATGGGGGCAGAGGGTTGGAGAGGGAGGGAGAAGGAGGGAGAGGGAAACCACTTTCAGAGATTTCAGTGATCTAAATAAAGAGAAGAGAATGATTCACACATGGAGATGAAAGTCGATTTGAAAAACTACTAACAGAGAGATTTTTTTATTAAATAAATGCAGAGTTGTGACATCATGGACATTCTTAATCTCAGTTAATTGTGTCTTTGTGAGGATCAGTAAACAGGTGATCTCAGTGAGGCGTGACATTCAGTAAATAACTTCAATATAAGCTGTTTTCAGACTAACAAGAAAGCTTTGAGGTTTGAAACTGACAGGATGTTTTATAGTACAGTGTGACCTCTTATATGTCAGAGATCAATTCAGAAAACTGCTTCTGTATTATAATTATTTCATATTTACTAAATGTTATTATCATGGGAAATGTGAAGAATTGTCTGTCATTTTGCAGTTGGTGATAAAGACGAACACGTGCAAAATTAGGAAGAGAGACGAAACTTTTTTTAACATGCGGATGACGGTATTGAGTCTGAATTTAATTTCTAAAAAAAAAAAAAAAAAAAAAAAAAAAAAAAATCTGGTGGCCGATATACGTAATGAAAAAAAAAGGGTATCTGAAATATTGCTGTTGAATATCAATGGATATCACACAAGCAAAGGGCGAACTTTGCTCAAGAGTTATGACGGTGAACGTCTTTTCCTCAGTCAATTCACTGTAGAGAAAGTGAAAGTAAAACAAAAAGTAAACACAGACGGCGCATCTGACGCTACATTAACGGCGCATATTCTCTCACAGACGAAACTACTTCAAAATAAGATGATAACAGTATATATCTTAATCTCCTAATATTTCTCTTGTGGCATACAGTGTGAAACAAATGAGAAGAAACGTGTTTCACGTTAAACGGTTTGTTTTTGAAAGTCGGTGCTTGAAATAAAGCTGTTTTTAATTTTGTATTGATGACAGTGTTAATAATTATAATTATATGCATATAATTAATTGTATAAATTAATATAACTGTTTTAAATGCCTTTAGAATCTTTAAAATGCCTAATATTTTATTATCCCCACAGCGCGTAAGTTGTGCGGTGATGCGCTATTGCGGGGGATAATTTTAATTTAATAACTAACTACTAATACTAATATTGCTATAATAATATATCAATAATGAGAATATGGCGGTTTGCTTTAATTGGAAATACCAAATCCTCTTTATATTGCCGATATTTGACAATATCACTGACAGCACTGGGAGGTTATCGCTGTCCGTCCGCTACACCATTAAATGTCAAACATCTGAGGTTCCTCATTATTTCATAAAACATCTGTTTGAATTTGATGTTGTAATGAATTAAATACATAATTGTTGTGTTTGAATTATTTAGCTTGGTCTGTTTTTATTTTCAGTCAGACACGTTTTGGTTTGCGCGGTCCTTGCAGCTGAAGTGATCTGTTTCCTTACATGCATTTTTACATTTATTCCAAAATAATAACTAAAGTAACAATTTGATCAGCATTTTGGAAACACATTACAATAATGTTTCATTAGTTAACATGAACTAAGAATGAACAACACTTCTACGCCATTTACTAATTTACTGATTACTAATAATACTAATTTACACTGTAACATTAACTTACAATGAACAGTATTATTTTATTATCTGACATTAGTTTATTAAATACTGTAGTAAATGTACATTAATAAAACATTATATATATATATATATATATATATATATATATATATATTGACGTGACGTAGTATCATAGTGATATCTTAGCTGGTGAGTTATTTACTTGTTTTGTAATTAGTCAACAACACCATCCTATTCTTTATTCATGTATTGCACGAACCAATCACATCCTACATAACCGATCGTAACCAACTATAGCGCGACTTTCCCCCATTCATTCTCAGTAAACTATAATACATAAAATGTTTGATGAAAGTGAATCAGTTCAAACAGAAGAACAAACGAGTCACTTTAACAGAACAGCAGAAATGTATTGCAGTTTAGCCGAGGAGTGACAACATGAAGAGTTGCTTTCATCACTGGCGATCATTTCACATGAGAGGTTTAGCTGAAATACTGTTGGCCATACTAACGTTTTCTGAGAAGAGAGAAAGTAGGAGGAAGAGAGGAGAAAATGACAGCGGAGAGATACCGTGGTTTATCTGTCAGAAACAGGAAGCTCTACAGAAGATGTGCGTGTGATTCAGTGAAAAACCACAGTCATGATCTGACACACACAGTTAACAAACATACTGATCATCGAATACATTCAAATGTCAAGTGACTAATATAATAGTTTTTTTTTTTTTTCTCAATTGCTGATAAGCATTGTTTAATACTGAAGCCACTTTTTAAAACAGACTTCAAAAACTCACTCAGACCAACAAAACACTTCATACAGGTTTCAAAATAAGCTTGTTTCACCCTAACTGTGGCAACAATTATCATTCAGAAAACATACATTTCATTCATAACACACTGGTCTAACTAAACAAAAATAAAAACAGGGAGCATTACATAAACTATGAACGTTTATCTTTGAAGTTTGAATGATTTGTCGCGTAAGTATTTAGAATAAGAATAGCATCTATTCATTTTACTGACTGTATTACATCACATACTTCCTTATAATGACTGCTTCATCGTTCGATGATCCTGCTGACAACTCAATATTTCACTTCCCTTAATCGATGTATATAATAAACAGTAGTGTGTTTTTATATAAAAAAAACTACTGAAATATTGTCTTAAAACTAGTGTATTCTGTGTTTAAAGACACGAGGTAGAGCATTTTAGTTTTGTATTTGAGTTTTCAGCCATCCAGCAACATGTTTGAAATGACTCATCTTTTAGCTTGTGGGTGTGGGTTTAAGGCTTCCTCTCTTGTCTCTCAAACTCGGTTGTTTCCAGCAGTGGCTTCATTCTGCGCTCGTGTTTCAGCCAGAGACCTTCAGGTATGAAATGTTTATTATATACGGTGGTTTTATTTGTCTTTGTTTCAGAAGTACTCCACAGTTTGAATATTTCACTGTATGCTTTGACTTTTAATAGATTGAATGGCTTGTGATGGGGTTTTAATCAGACGTCTGTCTGTCAGTTTCTGTGGGCTGATATCATTCAGAATATTTCATTCAGTTCTTTCTGCTTGAATATAAGTGTGTTTTTATTACTATTATTATGTATTTGACTGCCGTATTGCACTAAAGCGATTATTTCCGAATTCGCCATTTGATAGCAATGTCTATTACTATCTATAGTGAATGGCAATGCTCAGCGCCTCAGCCAAACGGTTTGATCAGAATAATCAATGCGAGAGACTAGAGAAAGGAGTGGAAGCGGCCACGTGGAACAAAGAAGCAAAACTACTGCTCAGGATTTCAAATGTAGGTCAGTTTCATCTGTAAATAGGCTATTGTATTTTTGTCTTTGTTTACTTAGTAAAGCAGTAGCAGCCCGTTACTCATCATTCAAAATAATGTGTACTACAGGACACCGTTATTATCTGATGTAAAGACAAATAATCATAGTTTTATAAAAGGTTTAGAGAGCTGACAACAAGGCAACCCCTACAAAAATTAACCATGGCTTTACTATAAATCAAATAACAATAGATACTATTGTTAAACATTGTAAGCAAAAAATTACCATGGTTTTGATACACGAGCCATTTAATTTAACCATGGTATCTGTAGTAAAACTAAATACAAATGGGAATCCGTTTGCCAAAGAAACATGGTTACAGTACTTTTACTATAATAAATTCGTGGTTAATGTTTGTAAGGGAAAAAAAAAAAAAACATAACACATGAGAGGTCTGTAAAGAGGCAGAGCCTTAAAATTATTGCTGATCCAAATCATTCTCCATAAGGAGTATAATGCCCTCAGGTACCAACTTGTAAGTTGAATAGGTTTAAATTCTCATTCATTCCAATATCAATTGAATAATAGGAAATAGTGATTGTGTAGAGATAGAGTATGTCTTCGTGAATGATAAGGAACTGAGAGTGTTTAGGTGACAACAAGAGATAACAGGGTTAATATATATATATATATATATATATATATACCATTGGAAGTTTATTTTTAAAAATAGCCTTTTTTCGAGGCTCATATGTTTCTTTCTTTTTTTTTTCTTTTTTTTCATTTTAATGGCAATAAAAATAATCTGTTAATTGTCATTAAAGTGAAAATACTGAATGTATCGTTGCTTTTGATTAGTTCAATTTTACAATTCTTAATTCTAGTGGAAGACAAGTAAAGCATAGCAGCACCCTAGCAACCACCCTGGGGACCCTAGCAACCACATAATAACACATTGGCAACCACCATGGGTACCCTAGCAACCAGGTAGCAACACCCTAACAACCACCCTGGGTACCCTAGCAACTACATACCAACACCATAGCAACCAGTTCAGGTAACCTAGCAAATGCATAGCAACACCTTGTCAAACACCCTAGCAACTACACTGTGAACCCTAGCAACCACCATGTGAACCCTAGCATCATATAGCAACTCCCTAGCAACCATCTGGGTACCATAGTAACTTTAGAAACCATATAACAACACCTTGGCAACCATGGGTGCCCTAGCAACCGCATAGCAACACCCTAGCAACTGCCCTGGTGACCATAGCAACCATATAGCAACACCTTGGTGACCACCATGGGTACCCTAGCAACTGCATAGCAACACCCTAGCAACCACTCCGGGTAACAGAGCAACCACCATGGGTACCCTTGCAACCATACAGCAACAACCCTAGCAACCACCCCAGGCACCCTAGCAACCACTCCAGGTAGCCTAGCAACTGCATTCCAACACCCTAACAACCCTTCTGGGTAACCTAGCAACCGCATAGCAACACATTAGCAACCACCATGGATACCCTAGCAACCATATAGCAACACCCTAGCAACCACCCCGGGTACCCTAGCAACTGCATAGCAACACTTTGGCAAACTACCCTGGGGACCATAGTAACCATGTAGCAACACATTATCAACCACCATGGATAGCCTAGCAACTACTCCAGGTAATCTAGCAACAGCAACACCTTGGCAACCACCATGGGTACCCTAGCAACCACATTACAACACCCTAGCAACCACTCTTGGTAACCTAGCAACCGCATCCCAACACCCTAACAACCACTCTGGGTAACCTAGCAACCGCATAGCAACACATTAGCAACCACCATGGGTACCCTAGCAACCATATAGTAACACCCTAGCAACCACCCCGGGTATCCTAGCAACCGCATAGCAACTCCTTGGCAAACCGCCCTGGGGACCATTGTAAACATGTAGCAAAACATTATCAACCACCATGGATAGCCTAGCAACTACTCCAGGTAACCTAGCAACCGCATAGCAACACCTTGGCAACCACCATGGGTACCCTAGCAACCACATTGCAACACCCTAGCAACCACTCTTGGTAACCTAGCAACTGCATTCCAACACCCTAGCAACCACTTCAGGTAACCTAGCAACCATATAGCAACACATTAATACCCACCATGAGTACCCTAGCAACCATATAGCAACATCCTAACAACCACCATGTGTACCATAGCGACCGCATAGCAACACCCCAGCAACCACCCTGGGGACCACAGTAACCATGTAACAACACATTAGCAACTACCATGGATACCCTAGCAACCTTATGGCAATATTGCTGTTGAATATCAATGGATATCACACAAGCAAAGGGCGAACTTTGCTCAAGAGTTATGACGGTGAACGTCTTTTCCTCAGTCAATTCACTGTAGAGAAAGTGAAAGTAAAACAAAAAGTAAACACAGACGGCGCATCTGACGCTACATTAACGGCGCATATTCTCTCACAGACGAAACTACTTCAAAATAAGATGATAACAGTATATATCTTAATCTCTTAATATTTCTCTTGTGGCATACAGTGTGAAACAAATGAGAAGAAACGTGTTTCACGTTAAACGGTTTGTTTTTGAAAGTCAATGCTTGAAATAAAGCTGTTTTTAATTTTGTATTGATGACAGTGTTAATAATTATAATTATAGGCATATAATTAATTGTATAAATTAATATAACTGTTTTAAATGCCTTTAGAATCTTTAAAATGCCTAATATTTTATTATCCCCACAGCGCGTAAGTTGTGCGGTGATGCGCTATTGCGGGGGATAATTTTAATTTAATAACTAACTACTAATACTAATATTGCTATAATAATATATCAATAATGAGAATATGGCGGTTTGCTTTAATTGGAAATACCAAATCCTCTTTATATTGCCGATATTTGACAATATCACTGACAGCACTGGGAGGTTATCGCTGTCCGTCCGCTACACCATTAAATGTCAAACATCTGAGGTTCCTCATTATTTCATAAAACATCTGTTTGAATTTGATGTTGTAATGAATTAAATACATAATTGTTGTGTTTGAATTATTTAGCTTGGTCTGTTTTTATTTTCAGTCAGACACGTTTTGGTTTGCGCGGTCCTTGCAGCTGAAGTGATCTGTTTCCTTACATGCATTTTTACATTTATTCCAAAATAATAACTAAAGTAACAATTTGATCAGCATTTTGGAAACACATTACAATAATGTTTCATTAGTTAACATGAACTAAGAATGAACAACACTTCTACGCCATTTACTAATTTACTGATTACTAATAATACTAATTTACACTGTAACATTAACTTACAATGAACAGTATTATTTTATTATCTGACATTAGTTTATTAAATACTGTAGTAAATGTACATTAATAAAACATTATATATATATATATATATATATATATATATATTGACGTGACGTAGTATCATAGTGATATCTTAGCTGGTGAGTTATTTACTTGTTTTGTAATTAGTCAACAACACCATCCTATTCTTTATTCATGTATTGCACGAACCAATCACATCCTACATAACCGATCGTAACCAACTATAGCGCGACTTTCCCCCATTCATTCTCAGTAAACTATAATACATAAAATGTTTGATGAAAGTGAATCAGTTCAAACAGAAGAACAAACGAGTCACTTTAACAGAACAGCAGAAATGTATTGCAGTTTAGCCGAGGAGTGACAACATGAAGAGTTGCTTTCATCACTGGCGATCATTTCACATGAGAGGTTTAGCTGAAATACTGTTGGCCATACTAACGTTTTCTGAGAAGAGAGAAAGTAGGAGGAAGAGAGGAGAAAATGACAGCGGAGAGATACCGTGGTTTATCTGTCAGAAACAGGAAGCTCTACAGAAGATGTGCGTGTGATTCAGTGAAAAACCACAGTCATGATCTGACACACACAGTTAACAAACATACTGATCATCGAATACATTCAAATGTCAAGTGACCAATATAATAGTTTTTTTTTCTTCAATTGCTGACAAGCATTGTTTAATACTGAAGCCACTTTTTAAAACAGACTTCAAAAACTCACTCAGACCAACAAAACACTTCATACAGGTATCAAAATAAGCTTGTTTCACCCTAACTGTGGCAACAATTATCATTCAGAAAACATACATTTCATTCATAACACACTGGTCTAACTAAACAAAAATAAAAACAGGGAGCATTACATAAACTGTGAACGTTTATCTTTGAAGTTTGAATGATTTGTCACGTAAGTATTTCATTATAGGATAAGAATAGCATCTATTCATTTTACTGACTGTATTACATCACATACTTCCTTATAATGACTGCTTCATCGTTCGATGATCCTGCTGACAACTCAATATTTCACTTCCCTTAATCGACTATATATATAATAAACTGTAATGTGTTTTTAGAAAAAAAAAAACTGAAATATTGTCTTAAAACGAGTGTATTCTGTGTTTAAAGACACGAGGTAGAGCATTTTAGTTTTGTATTTGAGTTTTCAGCCATCCAGCAACATGTTTGAAATGACTCATCTTTTAGCTTGTGGGTGTGGGTTTAAGGCTTCCTCTCTTGTCTCTCAAACTCGGTTGTTTCCAGCAGTGGCTTCATTCTGCGCTCGTGTTTCAGCCAGAGACCTTCAGGTATGAAATGTTTATTATATACGGTGGTTTTATTTGTCTTTGTTCAGAAGTACTCCACAGTTTGAATATTTCACTGTATGCTTTGACTTTTAATAGATTGAATGGCTTGTGATGGGGTTTTAATCAGACGTCTGTCTGTCAGTTTCTGTGGGCTGATATCATTCAGAATATTTCATTCAGTTCTTTCTGCTTGAATATAAGTGTGTTTTTATTACTATTATTATGTATTTGACTGCCGTATTGCACTAAAGCGATTATTTCCGAATTCGCCATTTGATAGCAATGTCTATTACTATCTATAGTGAATGGCAATGCTCAGCGCCTCAGCCAAACGGTTTGATCAGAATAATCAATGCGAGAGACTAGAGAAAGGAGTGGAAGCGGCCACGTGGAACAGAGAAGCAAAACTACTGCTCAGGATTTCAAATGTAGGTCAGTTTCATCTGTAAATAGGCTATTGTATTTTTGTCTTTGTTTATTTAGTAAAGCAGTAGCAGCCCGTTACTCATCATTCAAAATAATGTGTACTACAGGACACCGTTATTATCTGATGTAAAGACAAATAATCATAGTTTTATAAAAGGTTTAGAGAGCTGACAGCAAGGCAACCCCTACAAAAATTAACCATGGCTTTACTATAAATCAAATAACAATAGATACTATTGTTAAACATTGTAAGCAAAAAATTACCATGGTTTTGATACACGAGCCATTTAATTTAACCATGGTATCTGTAGTAAAACTAAATACAAATGGGAATCCGTTTGCCAAAGAAACATGGTTAGAGTACTTTTACTATAATAAATTCGTGGTTAATGTTTGTAAGGAAAAAAAAAAAAAAACATAACACATGAGAGGTCTGTAAAGAGGCAGAGCCTTAAAATTATTGCTGATCCAAATCATTCTCCATAAGGAGTATAATGCCCTCAGGTACCAACTTGTAAGTTGAATAGGTTTAAATTCTCATTCATTCCAATATCAATTGAATAATAGGAAATAGTGATTGTGTAGAGATAGAGTATGTCTTCGTGAATGATAAGGAACTGAGAGTGTTTAGGTGACAACAAGAGATAACAGGGTTAATATATATATATATATATATATATATATATATATATATATATAGCCTTGAGGTACCATTGGAAGTTTATTTTTAAAAATAGCCTTTTTTCGAAGCTCATATGTTTCTTTTTTTTTTTTTTCATTTAAATGGCAATAAAAATAATCTGTTAATTGTCATTAAAGTGAAAATACTGAATGTATCGTTGCTTTTGATTAGTTCAATTTTACAATTCTTAATTTTAGTGGAAGACAAGTAAAGCATAGCAGCACCCTAGCAACCACCCTGGGGACCCTAGCAACCGCATAGTAACACATTGGCAACCACCATGGGTACCCTAGCAACCATGTAGCAACACCCTAACAACCACCCTGGGTACCCTAGCAACTACATAGCAACACCATAGCAACCAGTTCAGGTAACCTAGCAAATGCATAGTAACACCTTGTCAAACACCCTAGCAACTACACTGTGAACCCTAGCAACCACCATGTGAACCCTAGCATCATATAGCAACTCCCTAGCAACCACCCGGGTACCATAGTAACTTTAGAAACTATATAACAACACCTTGGCAACCATGTGTGCCCTAGCAACCGAATAGCAATACCCTAGCAACTGCCCTGGTGACCATAGCAACCATATAGCAACACTTTGGCAACCACCATGGATACCCTAGCAACTGCATCGCAACAACCCTAGCAACCACCCCAGGCACCCTAGCAACCACTCTAGGTAGCCTAGCAACTGCATTCCAACACCCTAACAACCACTTTGGGTAACCTAGCAACTGCATAGCAACACATTAGCAACCACCATGGGTACCCTAGCAACCATATAGCAACACCCTAGCAACCACCCCGGGTACCCTAGCAACCGCATAGCAACACCTCGGCAAACCGCCCTGGGGACCATAGTAACCATGTAGCAACACATCATCAACCACCATGGATAGCCTAGCAACTACTCCAGGTAACCTAGCAACCGTATAGCAACACCTTGGCAACCACCATGGGTACCCTAGCAACCACATTGCAACACCCTAGCAACAACTCTTGGTAACCTAGCAACCGTATTCCAACACCCTAACAACCACTCTGGGTAACCTAGCAACCGCATAGCAACACATTAGCAACCACCATGGGTACCGTAGCAACCATATAGTAACACCCTAGCAACCACCCCGGGTACCCTAGCAACCGCATAGCAACACCTCGGCAAACCGCCCTGGGGACCATAGTAACCATGTAGCAATACATTATCAACCACCATGGATAGCCTAGCAACTATTCCAGGTAACCTAGCAACCATATAGCAACACATTAACACCCACCATGAGTACCCTAGCAACTATATAGCAACACCCTAGCAACCACCCTGGGGACCACAGTAACCATGTAACGACACGTTAGCAACCACCATGGATACCCTAGCAACCTTATGGCAACATCCTAGCAACCACCCCGTGCACCCTATCAACCACATTTCAACACCCTAGCAACCACTCCGGGTAACCTAGCAACCGCATAGCAACACATTAGCAACCACCATGGGTACCCTAGCAACCATATAACAACACCCTAGCAACCACCACGGGTACCCTAGCAACCACATAGCAACACCATAACAACCACTCCGGGTACCCTAGCAACCGCTTAGCCACACCCTAGCAACCACCCTGGATACACTAGCAACTGCATAGCAACACCTTAGCAACTACCTTGTGTATCCTAGCAATCGCATAGCAACCACCCTGGGTACCCTAGCAACCGCATAGTGACACTTTGGCAACCATCATGGGTGCCCTAGCAACCATCCCGTGTACCCTAGCAACTGTATAGCAACACCCTAGCTACCAGCCTGGGTATCTTAACAACACCCTAGCCTAGCAACCACATAGCAACACCCTAGCAACTACCCCAAGTACCCCAGCAAGCACCCTAAGTACCCTAGCAACTGCACAGCAACACCCCAGCAAACACCCCAATTACTTTTGCAACCACACTGCAACACCCTAGCCTAGCAACCACTGTTAAGGAGCTCTAACCAATCAGAAATCACTTTAGTGGTGACGTTGGGAAAGAACGATAGGTGGCGAACTAGGAATTTACCGACTTTCCTGTCAGCGAGTGGATTAAGAGACTGAACAAGTGTTCCTGGATTTCCGAGATTAATCTTTGAAGTTTAAGTAATTGGTGTGCGTTTATGTGGAAATGTAAGTCAGTATACTTCTTTGTGATATCTAATAGTTGTCCTGCCATGTTACAGCTTTATTCGAGAGAAACTAGCGAGTCGTTTAGCACCTCAGAGTTCTCACTATTCATGGTGATGTAGTTACCTTAAAGATAATAGATCGTGCATATAAAGTTACTTATTTGTTCTATTCCCATGTATCATTGCTTCGTTGCAATATAACCCAGTTAATAAGTGTTTACATATTGATTTATCATATTCTCCATAATCCCTTTCATATAGCATAATGACGGAGAATTCGCAATATCCATTATACATGCCAAATGCGCCATCTAAAGGGCGATTTAAGTATTGCAGTCTACTAAGAGTTGTATTAGGTGTATAATATCATGCATGTATGCTGTAATTATATTATTGTAATATGTAATCTATTTGTTTATTTCAGACCACACCCACTAACAACAGTAAAGTCAGACTGTTCTGAATCATGTACTGTGTTTTTACTGACACCCTGGGGCGAGCACAATTTCCTAATCAGCACATATAGTTCAACCTTCCGTACAACCACCCCGGGTAGCAACTGCATAGCAACACCTTAGTCTAGCAACCACCCCGGGTACTTTAGCAACTGCATAGCAACACCCTAGCAACTAGCAAGCACAAAGTGCCAAGGACTCTAGTCCAGATGATGATAATTCATACATGAATCAAACTCAGGGTCCATGATAGAGGGTGTTTTGTTTCAGTCTGAGCTTCTGAACATTACAGCGTCTTTTTTGGGGCAGCCGTGGCCTAATGGTTAGGGAGTCTGACTTGTAACCAAGAGGTTGCGAGTTTGAGTCCCAGGTCCAGCAGGGATTGACGGTGGGGGGGAGTGAATATCCAGCGCTCTCTCCATCGTCAATACCACGACTGAGGTGAGCCCCTTGAGCAAGGCACCGAACCCCCAACTGCTCCCCGGGCGCCGCAGCAATGCAATGGCTGCCCACTGCTCCGGGTGTGTGTTCACGGTGTGTGTGTGTGTGTGTGTGTGTGTGTGTGTGTGTGTGTGTGTTCACTACTGTGTGGATGGGTTAAATGCAGAGCACAAATTCCTAGTATGGGTCACCATACTTGGCCTCACGTCTTGTCACTTTTTTTCTTGCAGTTATAGCACATAGACATGCATTCTGTGTGTGTATATATATATATATATATATATATATATACATATATATATATATTAGCTGTAAAATTGAGCCCAAATATGAAAGTGACATAATCAAAACTGTGGAATATTTCCTTTTTAGTTTGTACTTTTTTCCTGGAAATATTCCACAGTTTTGATTATGTCACTTTCATATTTGGGCTCAATTTTACAGCTAAATATGAATTTGTGGCTGTATGTATAATGTGATTTTCTCAGTAGCCTTAAAAATAATGATAATTTTTAAGTAGTGGGGAAAAAAAGTCTTCATTGCGGTCCTTTTTTCTTTTAGTTTTGCAAACAGAGCCAAAGTCACCGTTTTTACACTGTAAAAAGTAGTTGTGATTTTATCAGTAAAATACTGTAAAAGGCTACAGTAAAACCCAACAAACAAACAAACAAAAAAAATTCTTATTAACATATATCTTGAATGTAGTTTAAAATACTGTTATTTGTGATAAATAAGCCCAGAATTTCTTTATTTTATTTGTTTGTTTTTTTGCCTATTTACACCAAGATAGGTAAATTGTGAGGTATAAATTTGCATTTGTAGAAAAAAAAGTCAGAATTGTGAGATTTTGAAAACATCACAATTACCTTTTATTTATTTGTTTGTTTATGTTTTTATCCCGTGGCGGACGTGAGCTTCGATAGTCTGTTGCATCCATGTTGTAAGATTAATGTTTATTGCATTACGTCAGTGTCATGCATGTTACCATGATGATGTTTTCACACCTTCTACATACGAGTATTTTCCTCCTCAGCTTCATCGCCGCCTGTTTATGCTTATATATATATATATATATATATATATATAAACATCATCATGGGATAGATAGATAGATAGATAGATAGATAGATAGATAGATAATTTCATGTCAACAACATAGGCTAAACATGTTTGGAGGTGCAAAATGAATGTATTTTATTTTTTTTAAGTGCAAAACAGAGTAAAAGTTAAATCTGTGAAACCAAAGTATGAAGAAAAAAAACATTGTATAAAAATGAACAACTAAATAGGGCCCACATATACAATAAAGGAATAAACTAATAAATACAAATGAGAGTATACAGAGTATTAGATTTGCTGACAGATTTGATGTGCAGCCCACGGGTGCACTTATACACAATCATGATTGTATTAATAACGATATGAGTTTGATGTTCCGTAGGAACATGGAAAATGCATTGTGTGGGCGATTAAAAAAATTGCGTTTGTTCAGTAGAAAAACCATTACGCCTGTGGGGAGTCCCCACTTCACAAGGCGCGCGCGCGTGTGTGTGTGAGAGAGAGAAAGTGAAAGTGATCGGGCTCCTCTGTTCCGCGAAGAGCAGTCTGGTGCCCTTAAAGAGGAAGTAGTGATGAAGTCGGTGGAAAGGGTGAAAAATTATACATTACATAGATTGGGTATTCAGAATAAATAAAATATAGGTAATTATTGCAATACCAGAAAGGGAAAGCGTGTGGATATGGGATATGGTAAAGAACGTTGTGTGAGACTGCTGTTTGCATTAATGCAATATCAACAGACACAGAGGGGACACGATATTTTGATATTTGTTAGGCAAGCTACATATTTTTAAGATAAATATGTTAAACGACCAAATATGTTAATTCAGTGACACAAACTACTAGACTTGTTTTGTTAAATGTTGCCATTCTGATTTTGACTTTTGAAAATGTTTTTGATTTTGAAAATGTAATGTATAGGTGATAGGCTACTCAATGTGGAATCTGAAGAGAAAAGAAACATGCTCTTTGCAAATATTTTAAATGAATTGCAGTTCTTTTTCTTCCTCCTCCCCCCACACACACAACACACTTTATTATTCAAATATAATATTTCTTAAATGATTATTGTTTAATTTAAATCTATTCTAATATGATTACTAAACTATTTTAGCATCTCAAACAACTAATATAAATAAGACGTGGTTGTGCATCATTTTTGATGAGCTTGACAGTTCTGTTAAATTAGGTGTTTTCCAGGCTGTCTCATGCATGTGCATGCGAATTCGTGTGTTTACTCTTCCAGTTAGCCTGCGGCTGTGTGTTAGAGGATGTTAGAAAACATATAGCAGCTATGCTTAATTCTGTAAAAAGAGCTTTGAAAATTACTTTTTATAGCTCGCACTGAGGAGAGGGAGAACCCGTCCATCAGCCTGGAAATAATGGTAAGACTTCTTCAGTTCCAAACGCAGGCTGATCCGGTTAATTCTGGCAGATGATGAATTTCATTTGGGCTCAGTCAGTGTTTTCAGTTGTTAGTGTGCGGTGTCTAAATAATTCAAGCTGTTGTCAGACGTCCTCGCAGAGAATATCTTTATACATTTTGTGACTGACGCCGGCGACTAACTGCGCCTCTTTCTGAATATGTAGGTCTGTTAACATAAATAACGAATTAACAAATAATAAGAAAAATCACAAACATTAAATTTCTGTATAAAATACTTTATACGCTTCGCTTAATTAGATTTAATGTAGCCTATTTGAGGAAATATAATGTGTAAATAGGCTTCAGTGCCTTGAATAAGCCTTCTTTGTACATTTACTGAATGATTGAAATTTAAAATTAAAATATACAAATACAATTTTAAATCAATTCTGGTCAGGAATAAATAAAGCAGTATTCAATTTCCGTGTGTGACGATGTTGTAGCCTATAACTTAAGTGAATGATATAGGCTTCAGTTCACGTCGGTGTTTTGTATTCATGTGGAGCTGTTTCTGGTTTAACTAAAATATTTTGGTTCCCTTTGGGAAACCTTATCTGCAAATTCATGGTTTTAATATATTGCGTCATGACAACTTTAAAATGATCATCATAAATATATATAAACAATGCTTTTCATGAACTCATTTCTTATGGTATGAGAATGCGTGACTTGGTTGAATTTCACAATTTTAGCAATAAGCTATTTTAGTTGTTTTATCGTTTTTATTGATCAGCTGATCTTGAACATCGCACTCTAAAGGAGATCTTTGTGTTTTTTCTACCCTTTCATAATCAGTAAAATGGCAAAGGAATTTCCGGTTGACATTTGAGCGTCAGTAAGTCGCGTGTCAGCAGGGTAACCACTAAACACCTTGAGTCAGATAATGTGATGACAAGAACTGGCATTTCCATTACACTTCAAATTTTGTAAAAATACCCATATATTGCAAACAAAGAGTTCAGATGCAAAAGCCTCTAAATCCATCTGACACATTTCTTCCAAAAAAAAAAAAAAAAAAAAAAAAAAAAATTATCAGGCTCAGATGTATAGGTTTCTATGTAGCCTAAGTACTGGTACTTCTGATTGAGCTGAGGGTGGGATTTTGGCAGGTTTGAAGTAAAAGTATATGATGGATGTATAATATGTGTCTAGACTCTATAGCATTCACTCAGTATCATTTTAAATTCCTCTCTGCTTCCCAAACAACTGTATTCTGCCAGAGAGGACTGCGGTTGCAAACGCATCGTTATTTGCAATACTTTTAGCCAGATTGTGATCATGTTTTTTTTCATTATTACTGTACAAATAGAGATAATAGATTAACGTTAGGTTTAGAGGTAGGATTGGGATTAGTGACTATAAAAAATACTTTTATGCTATATTTTTTTTACCAAAATGGTAATTTCCCTGTATAGTTTGGTCAGTTACGTTTTATATCAGGGCTCACAAAATGTCAAAATCTCCAGCAGCCTTTTGGGCAGGTACTCTTTAGATTTTGGTAGCCCAAAAATAATTTAACTAGCCCTAAAAAAAAAAAAAATTATATATATATATATAAAATTATATAAAATTATATAAAAATTATATAAACAGCCGTACCAAAAAGTATTCCAAATAACGATGCGTTTGCAACCGCAGTCCTCTCTGGCAGAATACAGTAGGCTTGTTTGGGAAGCAGACAGGAACTTAAAATGATACTGAGTGATATATATATATATATATATATATATATATATATATATATATTTCTTTTTAGAAAATCAGAGTCATTCCACAAATATCAAAGGATTTCATTTCACTATATACAGGGTATCTGCAGAATTTTTAAATATACATTTAAGGCAATTCATGACCATTTTTAACAGCTGCACAAGGAAAATGAACAATGTGAGTGGGGTTGGACAATGTACAGTAGCATATTAAACCATTAAATTATGATTGGCAGTTCAGATACAGGTTTTTACAAAAACCAAATATGTTATATAACAGCATTTTAGCCTTTATACCATTAAAATGAATAAAATATATAATTTATTATATTTATTTAAAACATAGGCCTACATATTACTGTCTTAATTGTTTAGATTTTTAATAGACACATTAACTTCTTTCACATTTACAACTCTATGTGTTTGCTGCATAAACACATGGGTCGATATTTGCAATAATCTGAACATAAACAGCTGAAAAATTTATTGGAAATGCAAAGTCATTCTCTGACACGAGGTGGCGCTTTAGTAGTGCTGAAATATTACGGTTTCCATAGAAACGCCTGTACACGAAGCAGCACCGCGCTCATTAAAGCTATTTTATCACGCATTATAGGTAAGACGAAATTAAAATTCCAACGACACGTTTAGGGGACAGTCGGTTCCTCTCAGATATTCATATAAAGATATTCATATAAAGACAGTCGGTTCCCCTCAGATATTCATATAAAGATATTCATATAAAGACAGTCGGTTCCCCTCAGATATTCATATAAAGATATTCATATTATTCATATGACATCATTGCCTTTTGAAGTTCAATACAGCCCTATCGCGATTCTTGTCTTTCTGTCCCCAACTGTAAGACCTCTTAAAAAAACAATTAAGACTTTTGTCATACTATGTAAAGTATTGAAAACTTTTAATGGTCTTACATTTTATACAACTAAACTGAGGAAGTATTTAAGGACCGGAAGGAGCCCTCTACCCAACACAGTTAAGTTGTGGCAACGTCGCTGCAACGTTCTATTTTTACTCTGGCAACGTTGCTGACTACGTGCCCGCGACATTGTGACAACGTAGAAATGTAAGACTTGAAAGGGTTGTAGCAACGTTGTTGCGCGACATTCAGCAACCATGAGGCGACGTTTTTACTACATGTATTTTTTTATTCCAGATTATAAATATTGCCTTTTCTGCGTGTTATATCAGACACGAGTAAAAATCGTTCATTAAATTGTTGTTTCAACTTACAATCTGCTTGTGTAACTTTGAAAATTAAAAATGCCATACAAATTCATATAATCAAGCTTTATTTCATACCAAACATTTCATGCTTACAAAAATACGTTACCAAAAAGTACATTTAAGAAAAAAAAAAGCAATATAAAGTATATGCAGCATGTAAATATAATAAGTCATTTATAAATGACTGTAAACTCATGTATAAACTATAGTTTAAGTATATTACATTACAAATAAAAAAGCAAAGCATCTGAGAACGTTTTTTAAAGAACAAAACAGCGGTCACCGGACGATGAGGCGGACTCTGAACGGGGGAATACGGCAGACAGGTGAACGTAGTCAAAGACAATGTGCAGAAAACAGTCCAAAAAAGATCATCAAATCCAGAGGGCAGTGGAAAACCCAGAATCCAGAAGGCAGGCACATTAAACCAAACCCGATCGCAAATTAACATCTGGTATGTGAATTACCAGCTATTCTGTAACAGCACAAATAAATAGCACACTGAACACGAAAATTGTAGGTTTTGTTTGGATATTTACATATTTATCTGAGAGAAATCAAAAGCAATACTCACGTATCCTGGTTTGAAAAATAATAACAGCTCAACGGTCTGTTAGAATTTAAAATGCGCTTGGGAACAGTAACGAGTAAATGTCGCACAGTGGTTGTCCAGACAGCCTTAGCACAACCTTCAGAGATGTTCTGAACCGTGGTTGAATGACAACATCGTGACAACGTAGTAACAACCTGAACCACACAACTTAGAACCAACAACCTTTTAGCCACGTTGCCGGGCAGGGCGGTGAAACATTTTGGTAGCCCGACTGGAAAACACAATAGCCCCGGGATGTCGGGCTAGCGATTTTACTAGCCCTGTATATCATTTTATATCCGCTATAAAATGGGTTGGGGGTTGGTTAAAGGGGCTAACAATCTAAATCGCTTATTAATAAAATGTAAAAAAAAAAAAAATATCTTAATGAAATAAAAGATACGTACATATATTTTTTTTAAGCTAAAAATTAGTGCTGTCAAACGATTAATCGCGATTAATCACATCCAAAATAAAAGTTTATGTTTACATACTATATGTCTGTGTACTTTGTATATTTATTATGTATAAATACACACACATGCATGTATGAATTAAGGAAAAATATTGTAGATTTATATCTAAAATATGAATATTTATTTATAATCTAAATTTTATACAGGTGTCTATATATATATATATATATATATATATATATAAACATGTTTTAAAAATATATACATGTATGTGTTTGTACATAATAAATATACAGAGTAAACACATATAGTATGTAAATATAAACTTTTATATATATATACTTTAGAGGAAATTTATTTTTTTATACTTTGTGATCAATTATACATTATATATTAAAATAAGTAAATACTCTGGTCCAGATCACCAGGTTTAACATTAGTCATTGTTCTTAAGAAAGTCCTGTGGTGAAATTTAATTTTCAGTTTGTGTCAGAGTATGTTCTTGTTGTTTTGTCGTCTTATACACATTCTTGTTTAGTCCTGCAAACTGTTGTGTGACTCCTGTCAGATTTAAAAATTATTCTACAGTCAGCTCATTTACAGAATTATTGGTGCACTTTGTAGGTTTACCTAAGCCTTATTGTGTCTTTGTGTCATTCTTTAGGTTTGGAAAATCCATTCAGCGCTGTGTTACAGTTGATCTGACCACTAGATGGTGCCAGAACATTACTTTAAGAAAGAAACGTATTTAGCTGTCAACGAAAATTAGGATTTAGTTTTACTCAGCTGTTCTTACTGACAGCTTCGTGTGTTTTGTCTCTTTTTATTTCTTTATTTTGTTTTAATGAGTGCACTGTCAGGCAGGGACGTGCACAGACATTTTGAGGAAACTTTTCTATTTTTTTTTTTCTAAAAAAAAAATAAATATATTAACACACAACTCTGACTTACTTACCAATTTATTTTAATTCTCTCACACTCACCCAATTGTTTCATTTTTCAACAGATCAACAGATGTCTACAAAATAATCAGTTCACATGAGACCATGGTCATCTTTAGCATTTACTAATTTTATCACAAAAACAGGCAACAACAAAGGAAAATAAGCCACAGTGTGCATGTTTTCTGTGCTACTAATTTCAAATATTTATTTAGATGCGGCGATTCTGATGACATTATTAATTTTACTGTATTCAGCTGTCGTGTCTCCATTAAGTTAGCCTGTATGCCCACGATATATGCCATAGCTAAACTTTAGATAACATATATGGTAGCTCATGAGTTAGCAATCATGGCCATAAATAGGGTTTCAGATTCTTAGCCTCAGGGTCTGAGGTTAAGAATTGTGCTATAATAACCCCTACAAGTACAACTCATGATTGGCCCTATACACTGCTTTTGATACATTTACATTTACATAACATAACATAACACTGATAGCGTTCATAACGATTCTGACAGATAATATCATGATGTTTTTGCGTTGCCTTACCGAATGTGGTATCCTGTCAGCAATAACCTGTCCATGGACTTTTCCATTACTGTCAGTTCAAGTGCCAATGCAGTGTTGCCAGATATTCTATGAAAACAAATACAAATCGACATATAAATAAATGAAAATAAAGCGAAATTCGTTCAAATTGTCTGCAAATAATACTATAAGATAAATATATTGCTATCCCAAAAAGCTTCCTACTTTATTAACTTTATTAAGTGGAAAAGACTCATCCAAAGACGCTTACAATAACTGGATCTGGCAACCATCATCAACCATCACTCACAACGCTCTCAAGCCTCGTTTACTCCGCTAGCATCGCAGCGATCATTTTTGGAAACTGGCTAAACTTTGCTATACGTAGACCCTCGTATGACTAGTTTTAAACCGCAAATTCAGATTACAAATTTTATTTTTGAACATGGAAAGGCAGGGACGGAGGGCAGTCTCAATTTTGTTGTTTTCAGTTTACTTTAATGTAAAATTTAATACTGACTGCAAACTCAGGTGAGTTTCAGCTGATAAGCATCCGATTATTCACTAATAAAACAACTGCAAATCTGATTCACACTCAATTACTATTATTTTTATTTATTTATTTATTTATTATTTATTTATTCATCATCATCATCATCATCATCATTATTATTATTATTATTATTATTATTATTATTATTATTATTATTATGGTGTTTTTTCACACTATACCAGGATAAAGAAAGATTGTGTTTATTTGGTCCAGTTCAGAAGTACATCATGAAGTTCAGAAGTACATCTCCAGCGACTGCTGATTGTTACAGCTGGTAACAGACAAAAGTTTTCTGGCGTTATATAAAATGAGTCTAAAGTAAATAATAATGTCTCATATTATGTGATGAATGTTTTTTTTTTCCTCTCTCTCTCTCTCTCTCTCTCTCTCTCTCGAATGAAGTGACTACAGATCTCCATCATTCAGGTAAAACATTAAGAATGTAATCTCTGTGTTTTTGCTTGCTGATATTTTCTTAATTTTCAAATATCAGCTGATTTCACTGGTTCATTTCTTTAATCGTTTGTACAGTTAATCGTCTGATTTAATTTTCTGTCACTTGTGTAGATCAGGGGCCGGTTGCATAAAAGGTTTGTAACGATGTAACTACAGAACTTCTTCCTCTTAATTAGGAAAAAATATTGAAAATCTTTGGTCATTTTTTAACAAGATGCTAATGGTCTAATATGATTCAATGATTTATGCTAAGCTATGCTAAAAATGCTACCAGCAGACCCAGAGATCGGCTGAATGGATTCAAAAACGGTAAATCTCATCTGTTTAACTCTAGGGGAGTTGGAAAATGAGCATATATATATATATAAATATTAAAAAATTTGGTGGTTTTTGAGACGTAAAATGACCTTTAGGTGAGTCTTAGGTGAGATCTTAAAGAATAATTTCATGATCATATATATATATATATGTGTGTGTGTGTGTGTGTGTGTGTGTGCGTGTGTGTGTATAAAACATCACTGAACATTCAACATTCCATGAAGTTGAAGTATTTATTTATTTATTTAACGAATTTTCCATATCCCATGGTCTGCATTTACACTTCAGTATACTAATGCACCAATACTGTTCTCAAATGTTTAGGTACATTTGTAAATGTTATTTAACAAGCAAAACCAGCAGCATTTAAGATTGTATTCTGGCAAAAAAAATAAAAAATAAAATAAATAAATAAAATAATAATAATATATATATATATATATATATATATATATATATATATATATATTAATATAATAATATAATAATAATAATAATAATAATAATAATTATATATATATATATATATATATATATATATATATATTATATATATATATACATACAGAAGTATAAGTATCTTAAGAGTGGGAATTTGTTTCAATAGGCTAAACTCTGTTTTGTATTAAGTGTGTTATGATGCAAAACTGTTAACATGGCAAAAGAACAAAGAAAAAGACTTTACTAGTTTGTGTTAGTGTGATTTATTGTATTAATATAGGCTATTCTTATTTAAAAAAATAGCATTTCAATGAGCATGAGCTAATAAATGCTTATTAAGTGGGAGTGTTGTAATATAGTCATTTGCCAACAGGTGTCACAGTTGCACAGTGCTGTCGATAGCGGGCGTGTGGCTGAAGTCTTCCTGCTTCCTCTTCTTTTCTTTTCTTCATAAAAAGACACACGTGAAGCTTCAACATTGCGGTCCAGCGATCTTTAACGTGAGTATTGGATGTGCTTCTGTTACTGTATTGTTTGTTTGTTTTTTTCAAAAGCAAAGCAGACATCTTCTCTTAAAACGAATGCATTCAGTGATTGAAAGTATATTTTATCTTTAAAATAGTTGACCATTTTAGTGTTTGAAAGTTTCACTTTAATATTTGGGCTTTTAATACATTGTCTGGCGTGAATGTACTTTGAATCATTCTTCTTTGTAAACTCTTCGACTTGTTTCTCTAATTAAAACCAATCTGAATGCAGGGATGTTACAGCTAAATGTTAATTTGTTGCAGTGTGCTCGATTCTCCTTTCCTTAAACCGTCGATTTTCTCAATAGGCTAATAATGTACAATAATAATAATAATAATAATAATAATAATAATAGTCACTTAAAGATTTGCGAAGGTTTTCTTCAACCAGTTCGATAGTATATGCTAGTATAATGCTACGGTAACAAGCTGTTGATTTATTAACATCATGTATCTCTTGAATTTTAAAATAATTATATTTTTTAAAAAGTATCCCAGAATTTCTTGCGTGACAACTTCACCTGTGATGGTTTTACACGGAAACAACTGTTTCTTCATTGTTCTGCCTATGTATATTAGCATCAGGGTTTTAGGCAACTGACTTTTTCTCTCACAATTTTGACTTTTGTTTGAGCAACAATTTATCAATAAGGAAATAATATGTAAAAGTATGGTCCTGCTGTTGGGGTTCAATAAAGGCTCAATAGTTACATGATAATTAATAAATGAATAAACATAATATAATATAATTTGTTATTACTACTGTAAATGTACATTAAATCATTATGGGATCTCCTTCAGTATGGTTTTGTTTCTGTATTTAATATATATATATATATATATTCTTATATGAACATTTTAATAATATTTTTATTGAGCAAAAAATGTATCTATCGAAATAAGCAGAAAATTGTACAAACTTTGCTAAAGAGATTGTTTTGAACAAGTATTAGGCTACTGTAGCGTTATTTAAAAAAAAAAAAAAAACAACAGCAACAACAAAAACATTATTTTAGTTAAGTGTTTGTAGCAATAGTATGTGCTGATTAGCCACCTGATACATTTATAAGCTTTTTAAAACAAAATAAACCGCTCGTATGATTTATTTTCACACAAAATCGGTTCCTCCAATAGGCCATTGCAGTTTTGTCTTTGTTTACTTAGTTAAGGATTAAATTGCTAACTGCTTAAGTGCTGGCAACCTTTAAAAAATACGTACTTTTTCTTTAATAAAACCATGGTTACATTTTTTGTTGTTGTTGTTCATTTTCGTAAAAGAAAAATATGACTAATGATAATCTAATAACATGTTCGTTAGGAATATAGCTATTGTCGTGATTATTGTATTAATTCTGACATTTGGGCTATTTAAAAATAAATATATTTTTAGTTTTATTAAATATCGAGTAGTTAAGTTATTAATAGCGCTATAAAACAATAACGCATGGTAGTAATCGAATACTTTAAATGTTCATGATATACATTTAGATTTGATTTTATTTAATCAATTGTATTTGTATATTACATTTAAAATATGCCTAAATATGATGAAAAGTGACAGATCCAAAAAAAAAAAAAAAAAAAAATCGCAAACTTGCCAGGTTAGAACTACAGCTCTAGACTTATGGTTAGAAGCATAGTTTCTTGCTAGTAAGACATATGGGCTCAATAATGTTCTTGAGCATAATAAGTGAGCTAACATGCAGTACAATCAGGGCCGGCGCTAGCCATTTGGGTGCCCTTTTATTTAAAACATTGTCTTACCTGCAAGAGAGGGCCGCACAGGAGATTCACCTTTTCTCGGCTAATTTGGTCTAGGCCTATATTTTATATTGCTTTTGTATATCAACATGGTTTAGACATATTTTATTTGTTATTTATACAAGTAGCCTGTCGTGATTTTTCACAACCCAACCCCCCCATCCCCCCCCATCCCCCCCCATCCCCAGGCACTTGGTGCCCTACGCGCAGTGCGTGGTGTGCGTGTGCGGAGCGCCGGCGCTGAGTACAATCTATATCTTGCATTCTAACTAAATATAAATGCATTTTAATCTAATCACTTTAGTGCGTCCTCTATAAGCGCCGTTTTTTAATAGTGCGCATGTGCATAAATGTTTCAGGGAACCCTGGAGTATGATGTAAGAAGGAATCCGCGATTAATCAAACATCAAATAAAGCAAAATGACGGAAACAAACAAACAAAAAATATTACATTAGTTGTCAGGTGCCATTTTTAATATAGCTGCATTTTAGAGATCTCTAATCAGTTAAATAGCATAATGTAGGCCTACCTATTACTCAACCACAGCGTTTCACGTCATTAACAACGGCGCTACACTGTTGAACTAATGTGGTTCAAACGACGGAGATGCGGCCTTGTTCGGTAAACAGTCGGGAAGCACTCGGGACTAGCTAGTTCGTTTCCATATAGAGGTTATTCAGTGAGTTCCGTCGTTGCACCCCTGGATGAGTGTGAGATTTCACCGCCTGATATATATGTAAAATTTCCCCCATCGATACGTAAGCAACGAAAAACAAATCCTCTAATATCTGTATCAACCCGGTCACGCTCGCAACTAGTGCAGGACAGACGCTCCACTGTTTTCAGACGTTTCTCTTCTTTGCATACATTTGTGAAAAACAGAATTTTGTATAAAAATATACTTTCTACAGATGTCAACCTAACCACTTCTCAATAATACAAACACGTATACACTGTAAAAAGTCATTCTGTAGGTTTGTAGATTTCATTAAATTTAATGCCTAAACTTTATTTAACAAAATTAATTTCTTGCTTTTTAAAACATTTTTTACATTAAATTTAATTAAATATGAATAGAATAAAACCTACTCAATTCTGTTGTTAAAGATTTAGTTATATTTTTTAATCAATTCCAAATAAAGAGAATATTGAATGAAATCAACATGATGGAAATGAGCTGTTTTCAATTTACAAGCACTTCCTGTTACAACGGCCATGTTAATCAGCTCGTGAGCACAAGGCATTCATACCCTGAAGTTTCCTGGAGGCAAAGCTGGTCGGTGCTCTTTTTCATTTAATTTCACTAAGGTAAGGAATTTTATTTAATTTATATGTGAAAAATATGTTGTTAATTGTTAGAATTGTCTGCTTTATCTAATATAGGCGTCAATCTAATTAAAGTTGCTAATTCGTTCATGTAGCCAATATTTTTGTATCTTAACTGATGCTGAACGAACAACACTGTTTGATGGCTGTAGGAATTCGTTGCTCAAAGTATGGGAAATCATTAGTGATTAACGGTAGCGCTGCCATTGAACAATGTGCACGCCGTTTCCGTCACTCTTAATTCACTTCTCCATTTCAATCCCTCATGTTGGCATATTACGAATAATAATCCATGAACATAAGTGCGTTTTGTTGAACAAAATCATAGGGTTGAAATTCGAACATCAAATTATTTTATACATCTGTGAGGACCTGACCGGAGATCTGCCAGGACGCTCCGCGTTAATCAAACGTAAACACTGGCACACTAGCAACAGTGAAAGCGTGTATCTTTAGTCAATTAAAATCCGTTGAGTCTAATCTTTCCGCATAGTTAACATCCTGTTCTTTGTTATTTTGTGTTTCAGGAAAAATAATAAATGATCGCTATAAATGTTAGATATTTTGGTATACAGTTATTAACTTTCCACATTTCTGTTAACTTTATTTTTGCAGAATTGCAGAAGAGAACTTAAGAAGAACAACAATGAAAAGAGAGAAAGACTGAAACCTGAGATGGAACTACTGAAGGTAAAGTTTATAATGAAGTATGCAAGCCATTTGGCTACTTGTTGTTTTATATAAGGGTGAGATTAATTGTTTTTTTCTTTCTTCATGGTCAGTAGGTAGTACTTCCCCATCTATTTCAATTATAATAACTTAAGTAACAAATTATTGTAACGAGTTAATTTCATGGACTTTCACAGAAAACATTCAATAGGTAATGTCTATTTATATAAGTTCAACTTATATCAGCTTCAGTTTCAAATGTAAATCAGCTGTACAGAGGATAATACAGTGCCATTAGGTCTTTATTCAGCAACCTCTGTTGATAGATTCACGCACTGTTTAATTTATAAAACGTACAAAAAATGTACTTTTTTTTTTTTTTTTTTTTTTTTTTTTTTTTTATCATCCCATGTGATGAAGCCAAATGTTGAAAGTAGCAAGGAACAAAATATTGTGGGGGCAGAAACACTGGGGTGGCTTATACAGTTTGTTGCTCACCTGTTGACATTTTTTTGCACCCCTGTTTACACCACTAATTAACCTCTTTGTTAAAGAGGCCGTGGCCTAATGGTTAGGGAGTCTGACTTGTAACCAAGAGATTGCGAGTTCGAGTCCCAGGTCCGGCAGGGATTGACGGTGGGGTGAGTGATTAATCAGCGCTCTCTCCATTGTCAATACCACGACTGAGACCCTTGAGCAAGGCACCGAACCCCCAACTGCTCCCCGGGCGCCGTAGCAATGCAATGGCTGCCCACTGCTCCGGGTGTATGTTCACTACTGTGTGTGTGTGTGTGTTCACTACTGTGTGTGTGCACTTGGATGGGTTAAATGCAGAGCACAAATTCCTAGTATGGGTCACCATACTTGGCCTCACGTCTCGTCACTTTCACTTTCACTTGAGTTTCCGATCTCATCTTTTGTTCAATGTTTCATAGGTTTTGAGTGTCCCTGCTGTTGAAATGAAGACCGGACAGGAATTCAACCGCTTGTGATGGCAGTAACTGTGACCAAGATGGGAGCATCCATTGACAGTCCAAAGGACATTGGAAGTATTATCGAGGGGAAGAAAGTTACAGGCCTTGAAGGTGTTCCCAGGGCTTGCTAAGTTCTCCTTGGTTTGATGTATTCGCTGAATCTCCATTATGCCAGGCATCTAAAGAATACTTTAAGGTATTTGAGAAACTTGTCTTGGATGGTGGTTATAGATAACAGTCTAGTCACTCAGGTCTAAACTGCTGACTTAAAAATCAAGTGGTTTTAACTCTCTTGTGGTTTCATGTTACCAAACAAAGACTTCACATATTTGAAAATATTGTGTATAGAAGGAGATGTAACTGCATTGTTTATTTTAAACAATTTGTACCTAAAAAAAAGGAAAAAAGACTTTGTTCTGCAGACTTGAATTTATATGCCTTAATTGTGTAATTGTGGATTAAAAAACAAAACAAAAAACAGCTGGTTCTGTTGAGAGAATATTGATGCTGTTGTAACCGTTGTTGGCAATAAAGCAGAAGTTTGTAAGTCATCTTTAATGTATTTGTCTCTTATTCATACCTGAAATTATTTTTAAAAAATCCACATTAAAAATTAATAATTATGTGATTTGTATTAAATCAAAACAATTCCTTTAAGTAGTATTCATTACCATAGTGCTCTGACGAAAACAATATTTTTGTTTAAATTTCAATTAATTTTTTTTGCGTGCTATTTGCATCTACTCAATTTCAAAGGCTAATTTTTAAGGAAATGTTTGATTAATTTTAACTCATTTCTCAATAGTTGTTGAATTTAATTAATAATATTGCTTGTAATCTGTTGCCACAATTTTATTGAGTAGATGTAGTGTATTATTTTTTAGAGTGTAACAGGCATATAGAAGTACAGTCAAATTAACGTACATTACAAGTTTTTATTGCAAAAACTAAAACATAAATAAACAAACAAACATTTTTTATTTTTTTTTTTATGCGAAGAACGGAGTGGAACAAAGTTTTAAAAGTGATCCCGCTCCGTGAACGCGCTCACGTTCATGTCTCATTCAAAATGATACAGCCGAACATTAGACACAACCAGTATATGTGAATATTTGTGCTTTTTGAATAATTTCTGTAGATTTGTATCTGGTTATTATATCATGTGTTTTATATTGACAGTCTTGGGTTTAGCGCACAAAAATGTCTAAGCGGTGTAGAGTGGTGTAAGCCTAAATCAATTAGTTGTGGCTTCTTAAAATTGAAAATCATACCGTCATAATGGCTGGAGGTTGAAATTACATTATTTATTTATTTATTTATTATTATTATTATTATTATTATTATTAATAAATTGAATAGACCCATTCTAGTTGATTCTCCAAAAAAATCTTCTTTGGGTTGGTGTGACCAAAGCCTACTCTATCGTCTCTAAGTGTCAGTCAGTAAACTTCTGATGTGCAGCACTTTATTTGATAAAATACAAATTCAATGTTTTGAAAATGGTCATATTTTCATTTGAGAGTACATTTGAAAAGATTATTACTACTGCAGTGTTTTTTTTTTTTTTACTTTAATCCAAAAACGGGAACTGAAAAAGTGAGGGAAAAAAGCAGAAGCAGTCTTACTGTTTACATCAGAACCCCCAAAATATGTTGTCCATGCTTCAAAAATTAGTTTTTGCCTGTAATATATATATATATATATATATATATATATATATAATATATGATACACACACGTGACCAACACTAAGCTAGTAAAATAGGTTGGGGGTTATTGCGCCTGCTGCACTCATGGCAGCAAAATTCCTTGATTATTACGCCGGAATGAGAGTATAGTTCCTATCCATATCAGCCTGGAAAATCACAACTTTTCATTTTCTGTCGGTCTTAGTACACGATGTAAGTGGAGTGTTCCTTTAAATCTCAAAAATAATAAACACTTACATTCAGTGCCAGAGCCAACTGGAGTTTTTCTCTTTTTCTTAACAAGAGGCCATTTTCGACCATATAAAACGGGAGACTATTGAGACGCATACTTCAATGTTGCATCAGCACCAGGCTTTTTTTTAAACATCCTTATCATCAGATTTGCATGTCTCATCCATGAGTAGAGATGCAATGTCGGAGAACAAGCTTTTGGAGGTTTTGAGAACCAAATCCTGCGCAATAGTGAGCCCCTATACAAAAATTGTCATATTCACTCAGTATTACTTGATCTAATATAATAATAATAATAATAATAATAATACAAATCTCAGTTAAAATTAAGTAGAAATTAATTGTATCTAGTTGTGTTTTAGTCACTAAAACTGTACAGTATACTTTATCATGTTAGTAATATGGTGGAGCTCACCCGCTCCTAAGTCAGGTTCTGAGTCAAATGATTCGCTATACGCGCTTTAAAGTCTGGTTCTAAATCAAATGATTCGCGATCCGATTTCGAGCTCTTCGAAACACTGAATCATTTTGACACGCAGTGGTTTACTGATTCGGAGTTTCAAAAAGCTTTGTTTATTAGGCCTTTGTAATCTTTGCTCGCTTTCTCTATATCATTTATTCATTGTTTGAAATAAAATCGTTACAATTAATAGGCCTAACTTTCAAATTTAATCAAATTGTGATCACGATAGACAGTTTCCGTCGTATTAAAAACAATTCGTTTAATGTTCGTTGTTAACAGATTACACCAACATTAGGTTATTTAGGCTAGTCTTACTGGAGTTGGGTCAACCTCCGCCTATTATATAATATATATATATATATATATATATATATATATATATATATATATATATATATATAATTTTGACCCATACAATGTATTTGTGGCTATTGCTACAAATATACACGTGTTACTTAATACATGGTCCAGGGTCACATATGGCTTTTAAAATAAATAGCAAGTAATAATAAAATATGAAACAAGCTACAAAAAATAAATAAATAAATAAATAAATATGTGTATATATATATATATATATATATATATATATATATATAAGTAAAATTCAGAAGACCATTATTTGTAAAACGTAATATGGTGCTGAATTTACAGTATTATGTATTGGCGTTTTCCAGTTTACCTGATCATGAAACGCTGCAAAAACAGAAAGGCACTGCAAACACTCACAGCGCAAACAAATAAAGGAACGCGCTACAAAAACAGAAACGAGCTGCAAATACAACACAACCAGCTAAAAATCATTATTGGGCAACAAAAACAAATCCTTTCAGACATATACATTCGCCTCTATAAAGCGCCTTGACTTCTGTTCATGTGAATGTGACAGTGGCGCCCTCTGTTGCCTCAATAATGCAATAAAGACATCTAAAACAAAAGTGAGATCAATGTCTGATAGTTCTAATAAAGGGGAGCTTATTGTGTTTGTCATTCATAATGTGTGACCACTGAATCCTGCTATTATTTATTCGTTCACTGTTAAGTTTTCCAAACCACTGATATGACAATCTGACATTATAGACTTGATATTTAAAGAATATAATAAGTGAGCGAGGTCTGATCCTGCCAGGATCCAAAAATATCATAACTTTAATAAATATGGCTCATGCAATAAGTCTTCTGAAACTGTACGAAAACTTTGCATGAAAAAAGACTCAAACTTAGGCCTTTATTTGCTGAAAATCATTTAAAAACCTCTACTACTGTACTACTGTAACAATAATATAAAGCCATTTGAAGTTTTAAATATTTTCCTCTCTTTTCAGCGTTGAAGTATGGACATCGTCAATATAAGCTGTGCAGAGATTCAGACGACAGTGGGTTTTGTGTATGTGATTCTGCCTGTTATAATGAATTACACCAATAATCCTGAATGTGAGCAGAGCTGGTGTTTAGAGGTGAGCGTGTTTCTGTCCTCAAACTACACCATTATTAACACACACACACACACACACACACACACACATACATTAATGATCTGATGGTCTAATCATCCTTTATTTGTTCAGAATGGGACTCTGATAGTAGATCCATCAGATCCTCAAAGACTGATTGATCTTGGTATTTCTGTCTCATCTGATCGTCTCGTCACGTCTCTCTGTGTGAATCTGAATTATCAGATCATCTGTCATTCTGCTGATGGAGTAAGTCAACTCAATCTCTCTCTGCATTCATCTGTTTTCATAATTAATCCTTAATTAACACTACAAATGCTGTTCTAATGCTGCTTTCTTTAATTTCAGCTTCATTTCAGTCGTGAGATCATGTTCAGAGGTGAGAGAAACAGTCAAACACATGAGTGTGTCCTGATTGAGATCAAACTCTGTGTTGAAGTGAATCTTGAAGTGAATCATGATGATTGTGAATGTGTTTTTCAGTGAGGAATGAAACTACAGTGACTCCAAACTCAGGTGAGTTTCAGCTGATAAACGTCTGATTATTTACTAATGAAACACTGCACATCTCATTCACACTCAATCCACTTTCAATCTTTTTTCTCATATTGATCCATATTTGTGATCATTGTGTTTGTAAAGATGATCCAAATGAAGTGACTCCAGATCTCCAGCGCTCAGGTAAACTCCTGTGCTTTTGCATTTCAATGGCCGTGTACACACTGCAAGTTTCAGGAGTGAAAACCGCATTTAAATGCGGGAGTGAGTCCCGTAAATTATAGTTCCATGTATGCACGGAAAAGCCACTCCTGCATTTATAACTATAGCAAGACTTTGCCGACCTGCAGGAGCAGTGGCGTATTCAGAGGAACCCTTCTACTTGTCTGTCACTTAAAAAATTCAAATCATCTTTCTGCATTTGAATAACGATTCGCGAACCCAGACTAAATAGCAAGCTGCATTCCAATGAAAGAAAGCACATTGAAGTTTATCTATTTCATGTAACTCCTTTTTTTTTTTTTTTTTGGAGCATGCTGAGAACTAGAGATGCAGCGCTAGATTTTGGTATCATCTTTCAGTGTTAGGACAGACCAGGTTCGATGTTAGCTCCTATAATGCATTTACATTTACATTTATTAATTTAGCCTACCTACGCCTTTATCCAAAGCGAATTATAATTAAGGAATACAACAAGCGATTCAAAGAGGCAAATAAACAGTAATAGCATTCTTAATAGCCGTCCCCCCCCCCCCCCCCCTCTCCCAAAACAGCTTCACTAACTGTTTTAGCTATTAAAATAGTTCGTTTTTGTATGAAATGGGAAAGATATTATATTTCATTATTTTATTAAGTTAATTTAGAAAAAAAAAACGTTTAGAGCATTTTTTGTTCGTTAAATGTAAGTTTTGTTTGTTTGTTTGTTTGTTTTGTTTTTTAAGTAATGAGCAGCTGGCGGCAGACATGTGAATTGGTCATAGCCAATGCTTGATCAATTTAGCTTTCTCAAATCATCACTACTTGCCCACAATAAATTCTATAGATATCAAAAAGCTTAAGCATATCACAATGTTAGTTTAAACGCTTAACCTATATAAATGTGCGCTGTTAGACGCATATCCGATCGTTTGTGCGGAGAGTGGAAGTGGAAGCTGAAGCCAGCGCGATCACTTGCATTGGAAACATTTTTACGCCATCATTTTTTGCTCATAAACGTAAGATACATCATTCAGAACTGTCTATTTATATTTGTGTGATCAGTAGCCTACAAAATCAGCACACACAGGGGCATTTTTTTGCACCAATATCTCAAAGTCATAACTGCATTTCTAGAGTTGTTGCCCTGCATCATATGTGTCAACATTCAGGTCTAGGTCTGTGATGTAATTTCCCATGGTGTGACGCACATAAAATAACCACATATTTGTTTTTATCTCAAAATATCTTAAAAAACAAAAAGCAGTTGAGTATTGCAATAGGGGAGATATACATATCACTCATCTTAAAATGGTACAACTTTCATCAGTTTTGAATGGATGATAGCAAAGTTTGTCTTGTTGTCAAAGTTTGTTTTGAAATTGTCCAAGGAGTCATAGGGAAAAAAATAATGTTATTATAATTTCATATTAAATAAATAATACTATATGAAAATAATTTATATTTTACATTTACATTTAGTTATTTTGCAGTCGCTTTTATCATGTGACTTACAAATAAGAACAATGGAAGCAATCAAATTCAACAAGAGAGCAATAAGTGCTATGACAAGTCTTAGTTAGCTTAATGCAGTATATATATAATAAATAAAATATTATATAATAAATAAAATGAAAACTGATAGATTAATAGAAAAATAATAGAGCAATAATAGGCTAGTTTTTTTTTTTGTATAATAAATAAAAACAAAGATAGAAGATATAAAAAGAATAGAGAAACTTTTTTAAGAATATAAATAGAATAGAGTTAGAGGGTCAGAAAAACATCAATACATTTTCTCAAAGATCTGACTTTTACACACACAAAAAAAACTTTTTACTGCCTTGTCAACTACATATAAATACACAACATAATATTGGCCTCTCTGTGTTTATTGTGGCCCCTCTTGTGGCCCCAGGTGAAAAAATCCTAGAAATCCGTTTAGTATCTGCCATTTTTGGCTAAAGACTCTTTTTGCCCCGCAATTTTAACTAAACTACCATTGATAAACGTGCTGTGTTTTGTTTATCCTCAGGAGGCTGCTTTAGAGAGAGTGCGGTATTGCAGTCTAAAACCAAATAACATGCCTAAAAGCGCTTGTAAATACGAGGACATGGCAACACTGCAAGACCGCGCTCTCTCTAAAGCAGCTGCTGGCCAAATAGGTGCCCTAAGCGGAATAGTACTGTTGTGCCCCCACCCCCTAAATTTTGAAAACATTCAGAAATTGCACAAAAGAAAATAAAGCAGTTTTACTATACTATAAAATCGTGGTTCATTTTTGTAAGGGTTGTGATGTCCATATATTTTTGTTTAAGAAATTATGGAGGCTGTAGCATTTTTAACCCTTTAACTGTCACCGTCCCGTCACCGGGACGCCTACATTTACTTCACCATATTCAAATAAATCCTAATCTAATCATGACAAACTATATATCGTTGGAAAGGTCTAAGACTCCTAAATTGATATTTTACCACTGTTTTCACTGCAAAAATGCTTTTCTAGCTAAGATTTTTTGTCTTGTTACTAGACAAAATATCTAAAAATTCTTAAATCAAAAAGGATTTTCTAGACAAGTAATAATTATTGTCTTGTTTTCAGAAAAAAAAAGTCAAAATTAAGTGAGGTTTTGCTTAAAACAAGCAAAATAATCTGCCAATGGGGTAAGAAAAATAATCTTATTTCAAGCAGAAGACTAGATTATTTTGCTTACCACATTGGCAGATTCAAGCAAAAACTCACTAAATTTGAACTTCTTTTTTCTGAAAACAAGACAATAACGTGTACTTGTCTAGAAAATAATTCTTGATTTAAGAATTTTTAGATATTTCGGCTGGAAACAAGACAAAAAATCTAAGCTAGAAAAGCATTTTTTGCAGTGTTGTGTTACAAATTATGTAGGAAAAGTAATAGATTAATTTATGACAAGAGTGCACCTCAAAAAATGTACTTCCTAACCCTTTTTCACAAAAAGACTTTATTGTTGCCTTTTTCTCTATCACGCTTTAGAAGTCATAAGAAATTATATATCACTTGAAGACTTAAAATTTCAAAATTCATCCTTTGGAAACCATTTTAAAATCAGACATTGCATTATCATGGAAACTGTACATGAAAATCATATTACAAAATGTTTTTTGTTCATGAATTATAAAAAATTACATTTGGATAGTGCATTTTCATGTCTATGTTCACAATAGGGAGTGACAGTTAAAGGTTTAATCACCAAAAAGTGACCAAAAATTAAAGATTAAGTGGATATATGAATTAAATGTTTGGTCAATATTGAACAAGGATTTGATGCCCTGTAAGTGTAAAAAACAACAATTAACCAGGCGTTTGATGTATATTTGATGAATAGACAGGCATTTGCAATAGTATGTAATGTACACTGTTTATTTTGTATTACATTATGTATTTTAACACTTTTATTCAATAAAACCATTTGATTATTAATGAAACAATCATTATTTCCTCTTTGTTTTAATATAATGCATTCTAAATATAAAGACTGTTATTAGGTATGATTTTATTACCACAAAAATATTATCTGAATACTTCTTTGTAAATTATTATTTGAAGTGACAAAGTTAATTTGTGGTTACCATGGATACAAAAACCATGTTTTTTTTTGTTTTTTTTTAAATTCGTAGTAAAGCTATGGTTAATTTTCGTAAGGGGAACATGGAATATTAAGGCAGATGCCTTGGTGATGGTGAAACTGTTACCGACATTACAACACGTTATTAACATCAACAGCCAAAAAAAAGATTCACAGGATTATGAATGTACCTGAAAGTGATGAATGGGCTTTCGTTTTCGTTTCTCGGCACCGGACTGCTGATGTCTTCTCATAGTTGTCCATTAATTTTGTCATTTGCAAACATGAGATTCACCATAAAGTGCATTTTTTTATAATAAAGAATGTTTATTTTTATTTATGTATATTAACATGTTTATTTTTATGTATATTAACAATAGTACAAAACGAAACTGGTCAGTCCCATATTTTAGTGAATTATATGTGTACAGAACGCGATTAAGGAGTAAAAGGTGAACTGACAACCGAATTTAGCTGCAGTGTGTACGTGGCCATATGTATTATTTTTATTGATCAGCTGTTTTCATCAGTTTAGCAATTCAGTCATTTAGTTAATTTTTTTGTCTCTCACATGTACAGATCAGTGGTGGTGGATTTCTGCTCTTCCCATTGTTATTTTTCTGGTTTTGATCAGTTTCTTGCTACGTAAAAGGATCTTCAGGTGAGTCGAGGCTGATCTCTCCTAACATGATTCTTCAGTCATTACATCTTATACTGTAGTTCACAAAAGCTCATGTCATCACCAATCACATTCTCATTCATTTTATCATATTTAAAAGACTTTTTTTTTATTAATTTTATATCTCAGTGTTGAAATAAACTGTAAATCCTTTGAATATACATGTATAAATAATAATAAAAAAATAATAATCAGATTCTGTTTTCAGGTGTTTCCAGAGGGAAGACTGTCAGCATGAAGCTTCAAACATCTGGTGAGTGAATCAAACTAATAATGAACTAATTTACTGAATCACATGAGCATTTAAGAGCTGAATCTGCGTCTGCTGTTGTGTGACTGAATCTGGTTCCTGCAGGGATCTGGTGACCACCATCTGATGGCTTGAATCAACATCACTGTCGTTTTATTATCTGTTCAAATGAAGAAGACCAAGAAATAGTGACGTTATGCTGCATGTGCCTTTATTGATACATTAACTCTTATTAGCTAATGTTTAACTGCAGTCATTGACCACGCTGATTTCCATTAAAGATAAACATTTGGCACACTGTGCTGCAATGCATTTTTATGTTATATTTGTATGTCTGTTTTTATTATTATTATTATTATTATTATTATATTTGTTATAGTTTTTTACAGTGGTTAAAAATTAAAAATCAGACATAAAGACTTCCAGATGCCATAAAAAAGCAGCTGCAAAGTAAAATTTTAGGGATTTTAGTTAAAAGACAGAATAATTGAGAATGTTGTTTATATTGAGTTTCTGTGTTCAGTTCTGAAGGTATTTTACAGGTGAAATATTGTGACTATTTTGTGCTCAAAAGCGGTACACTGCAAAAAATGCTTTTCTTACTTAGATTTTTTTTTGTCTTGTTTCCAGCCAAAATATATAAAAAAATCTTAAATCAAGAAGGATTTTCTAGACAATCAAAAAATCTTGTTTAAAATAATAATAATAATAATAATAATAATAATAGTAGTTTTTGCTTAAAACAAGCTAAATAATTTGCCAATGTGGTAAGCAAAATCTTATTTCAAGCAGAATACTAGATTATTTTGCTGGTTTCAAGCAAAAACTCTCTTAATTTTAACTTATTTCTTCTGAAAAAAAAAAAAAAAAAAAAAAAGACAATCATTTTTACTTAGAAAATCTAAAATTGTATAGTTTTTTGATATTTTGGCTGGAAACGAGACAAAAAAATTAAGTAAAGCATTTTTTTTTTTTTTTTTGCAGTGTAGGTCACACCAAAATGACAATTATGTCATCATTTACTCACCTGTATGAGTTTCTTTACTCCCACTGAACACAAAAGAAGATATTTTGAAAAATATTGATAAACAAACATGTGATGGTAGCCATTTACTAACATAGCAGGGGAAAAATAGCTTGTAAGTCAATGGTCACCGTCAACTGTTTGGTTACTAACATTATTCAAAATATCTTAATTTGTGCTCAACAGAAAAAAAAACAAACAAAACTTAATAGTGATTGGAACGAGTAAAAGGAGAGTAAATGAAAGACTCTTAATTTTTGGTTGAACTTTTCCTTTAAGCAGGTGAAATTAACTTAGAGTGGATTAAGGAAATGTGGGACACTTTTTGCAGTTTTGAACTGTTTCATATTTCCATATAAAGCCAAAACAACAAATCAAACACTCATATCATTATGAAATCCCCTTGATGTTTCCTTATTACAGTTTTTCAATTGCTAACAAGCGTTTACCAATACTTATAGTACTTTTTCTAAACTTTTAACACAGCAACACACCTACATTAAAACAATTAGCCAAATAGTAAATTTTCTGGACAAAAACACATTTGCTGAATAGCTTTTTCTACATATACTAACTCTATGAAAACACAGCAAACCTTCAAAATCGAGTCATTTGTTCAAAACTTTAGCAATAGTTTCTATCCAACAGAAACATATGGTCAATCATAGCACAGTGATTGTCAAAATACTATCAGTTGATGGCTTTACAAAAACTGCATTAGGGGCTGTTTACATATCGCTTATGCACGCTCATAATGGAAGCGACGTGCTCGTTTTTTTTTTTTTTTCTCAGCATCGAGATAAAAACATCTCCACTTTTCAGAATGCTGCAAGCGTGCCACAAATCATGCGACAAGAACCAACCAATCAGCTTCATCCTTTCCCGTAACAACATTGAAAGCTCAGCCAAGATGGATGAACAGCAGATATTACAGAGATAACCATTTTTAAATCAATTTAGTAGCAGAGCTACTGCAAGCGATGTTTAGTGCAGGAAATCCATTTATCCTTTGCTGTAACTTCTGTTTTGCTTAACAACGGCAGACACCACGGGAGCACAAGCTACAGAGTGCTTTGGAAAGAAGGAGAAAGGGGCGAAACACGTTTTCCACGCGTTTTAGGCGCGACATGTGAACGGCCCCTTACTTCTCATGTTTAAGTTCTACCTGCATATAATAGACAATTTAAAATCCATTGTTTTTATTATTATTATTATTATTATTTATTTAGCCTTCAGTTTGCTTTCAACTGAAATATATTTTAGATTTTTAAATGTTGAATGTGTTCATTCTTGGCAACATGCTATTTAAAACTGAACCAGTCATTACTTTATAGAATGTACAATAGAAAAAGATAGGGTCCCCTATGCAGAAATTCAGTTGGAACCTTGATTGAGATTGCTTTCCAGTGGGTGGGTATTGATTGTGGATAGTTGCCCCCCTGTTAGTTTATGCCAGTGATCAACAACAATTCCAACATACATGGCCTTTGGTTACTATGCTTGTTACCATTACAGAATAAAAAAAAAGTAAAAATGGTAATTCTGACCTATTATTATTATTATTATTCTTATATTCTTGGAATTGCAAGTTTAATTCAGAATTCAGACTTGTAAGATACTGTAAATTCACAATTGTAAGAAAAAAAAGAACAATTACCCTTTACCCTTTGTATTCCATGGCAGAAGTAATAGGTCCAGGTTGTGTAAGGGGAAAAACAAACAAACAAACATACTGTAAAAATTCTTCCATATCTATTCTTCTCACCATTTTCTGACCAAATACTCCTCATACAACTATTACTCTTCCACTCCCAGGCATTTTTCCTTTTCTCTCTCTGGTTCTTTGTGTTGTTCTGCATCCACAAAACCAATTCAAAGATATCTTTTTCACCCTGTGTTGATGTCGCAAAAAGAGCTTCAACACCTGACTACTCCTCCAATTGATACTGGAATCAGCTATTTCTAAATATTTCAGTGATCTGTTCCTTAAAATTGCTTATTAGTTGTTACAATATTTTATTTTATACCTTTTACCTGCTGTTGCAGAAGTAGAAGCCTTATACTATATATTAAAATAGATATAACTTTATATATATATATATATATATATATATATATATATATATATATATATATATATATATATATATATATATATCTCTGATTATGTCATGTATTTTAATTGTTACTGCATGTTGACATATTGTGACCTAAAAGACGGTGCTTTAGGGGTGACCCGAATGCAGTTTGGCGGGAGCTGAATGAGCCCAGAAAATAGATAGCACCCAAATTAAAAGATGGTGGTTTAGTGGCAATCAGGACTGTAAAGTTTTGTGTAAGCCAAAACATAGGAACACCACCCATGGTCACAATACAATACATGTACTACAACTGAGGTTGAGCAATAGAGCACAGGGAATTTGCTTACGCTACTTACTAACTCTTTTACAAATGGAAGATGGGGGCGTTCAGTATCAAGACCCCTACCTGGAGAAACACCAGTTAATTTGATGTACTGAAATAATCAGGGATTTTATACTGAACCATACGTCAGTAATATGGCGGGATGGTCAGAGCAAATTAAACTGCAAATTGAAACACTTTATACAAGAGAGGGTTTATTTATGCACCAGCTGGCCAAAAGTTTAGTCAAGGAGGGATGGGGAGGTCCAAATTGGGACTATAAGTATATGAGTAAGAGTTATAATGTCTGGCAGGAAATTAAAACAGAAAAAAAAAAGAAGTGGCAGCTTATGTGGCTAGACTTGGAAAACCCCAGCCCTACTGCATGCCTGAACCCTCCACACCATCTGCAGCTAAAATGAAAATGATGCCAAAGTCTAAATCCAATCAATCTAATGCCATTCAAGACTCGACTGGTGTGGCTAAGAGCAGGTAACGCAATGTTAATTAAACCTGTACAAATGTCAAACATAAGCAATAAGCAATACTGAACCACTGTTGATTGCTAAATGTCCAACTTCGAATCATATAATGATAAAATATCAGGCTCAGTTACAAGTCCTCATACTTTTTTTGGGAGAAGCCTGAAAATCATGACACTTTCTTTAAGGAACTAAGGGTTTTCTTAGAAAAGCATGTAGGCAGCAGACAAGAAATATCGTTCACTTCAAATACTGAGCAGAAGCTTAAAAAAAAACTGCTTCAGATTTACATTTGCGGTTTAAGAAAGCATGGTCTAAACTCTAAACTCCCAATAAATGAGGAAATGAAAGCGTTGTTCATTAATACATTGCTTAATAATATGCAGTGCATACAGTTAATCAGAATTACAAATACAGATTTACTCGATATGAGCATAGCCAAATTGGGGAAGTGAATTAGGGAACTAGATTCATCTGGCTGACTTTACGGTAAAAACTGAGAGGGTTATGTTCACTGGGGAGGAAGCCTCAGAGGAACCAACCAAGCTCAACCAAGAACTTGCCTCACTGCAGCTGTGGAGCACATTACAGGTCCCATTTAGTCCCAAATAGTTCACTCTGTGGGGAATTTCAGGAAATGACATCACATGTCCTGTAACACCTCCTTACAATCATTCCAGGAGCTCCACTAAATTTATCAGGATGAGACATGATGTACAAATTGAATAGGGTTCATTGAAGTGAAGCTTAAGACTAAAAGGCTGGCCTACTTTAACCAATATCCTTTTTGTCTAAAGATAAGGAACTGGGTATTAAACCTTTGACTGACAATTTTGTCCAGCAGGGTGTCCTTGTGCACATTTACAGCTTCTTCTTTTTTTTTTTTTTTTTTCAATTGCTAACAAACGTTTACCAATACTTAAAGTACTTTTTCTAAACTCTTAACACAGCAACACACCTATGTCACACAATTAACCAAATAGTTCATTTTCTTTCCAAAACCACATTTTGTTAAATAAATTCAAACTCTACATTTCAAAATACTTAATACCTTTTTCTACTTATACTAACTCTACAAAAACACATCAAACCTTATTCAAAACCGAGTGATTAGGTCGAAACTAGTTTCTATCCAACAGAAACATATAGGCTAGTCAATCATAGTACAGTGATCGTCAAAATACTAACGGCTGATGGCTTTACAAAAACTGCATTCAACCTGCATATAATAGATAATAGAAAACTGAACTGAATCGTTTTTTTTTTTTTTTTTTTTTTTAATTTGGCCTTCAGTTTGCTTTCAATTGAAACACTAAAGTGCTGAATGTGTTCTTTCTTGTCAACATATATCTAAAACTTTGAGTTGACTCATTACTTTACAGAATGTACAATAGAAAAAGATAGGGTAAGCTATGCAGAAATTCAGTTGGAACCTTGATTGAAATTGTCAGGGTTCTGCTTCGGTCTTGCTGTCTTTCTTCTGGTTGGTAGCAGAACTCTGATGCTCTCCTTTGTTATATCTGTTACGTGTACTTGTGAACGTCTGCTGCGGGCGTGCGTTTTCAGGCTTGACTGAGGCGCGCGCGCACTCGTGTTTGTGTATGCGGCGCGGGGCATCGGATCTCGGCACTTGCTTGTCAGGTTGGTGTATGTTTTTTGTGGCTCTCGCTCTGTTTGTCTAGTCTTGTGTTTTTTACGTTTTCAAGCGTCTCTCGTGCCGTTTTGCCTTGTAAGTGTTTGTGCGAGCATTCGCCGAATACTTGTGTCTCACGTGTATGTTTGTCTAGCTTATCATCGTTGCACGCGGTTGTTTGTTTACACTGCAATCGCGTGTTGTCATGTTTATGTTATATGTTGAGCACATGTGATCGTGTTTTGTTTGTCACGCACATGTGCTCCAATGTCATGTCATCTGAGCCCCTCCCATCTTGTTATCTGTTTATTAGTTAGCTCTTTTCACCTGCTTTTGCTTGTTATTGGTTAATTCCCTTCCTATTTAATCTCCTTGTGTTTTTTGGCCTGGGCTGAATCGTCGTCATTCGTGTCTTGATCCTGTCTGTTTTCTCCTGCAGTTTGTCAAGCCAGTTAGCCTTGTTCTCCCCCTCAGGGTGGTTTTTGTTTGTTTTGTTTATTTTTGAGAAATAAATATTGCTAATTCAACCTCTGCATCTGACTCCTCCATCCTAGCACCCAATCCTGACAGAACGATTCAGCCAAAATGAGGACCCAGCAGAGGAAGAACCCCGTACCACTCCCATGTTCCACCACCACTGGGAGCCCCCTGTACCAGCAGATGCAACAGTTCAAGTACCTGAGTCAACGGAGGACTGACGTTAGGGGGTTTGCTGCTGTTTTTTTAACGGCAGCAGAGGGACTGGGTTTCAATGATGCGGCTCTGAGGGAATTATTTAATTATGCTTTGGATGAACCCCTCAGCTTCTGGAGGATGCAAGGGCTGAAGCACCTGTCCTTTGTGGCCTTCGTGGAGTTCCTGTCCCGCGGCAGCCTGCGGGGAGAGCCTTCCCATGCTGTATCTCCAGAGCTTGCTGCAGCCCATCCTGCCTCCTTCCTGGCTGCAGCATTTCCTGAGGAGGAGGACACCACAGCTCCTCAGAAGATGGCCACACCCGCATCGCAAAAGCGAAAGAGGAGGAGGAAGAAGATGCCTGCAACGGCCACAGGGGCCAGTCCAGAGCTACCAGCACTTCCTGATACGGCCACTGGGGCCATTGCTGAGGAGCTGCTCTTCCTGTCACGGCCAAGAAGGCTTGTCAGGATTGGGTGCTAGGATGGAGGACTCAGATGCAGAGGTTGAATTAGCAATATTTATTTCTCAAAAATAAACAAAACAAACAAAAACCACCCCGAGGGGGAGAACAAGGCTAACTGGCTTGACAAACTGCAGGAGAAAACAGACAGAATCAAGACACGAATGACGACGATTCAGCCCAGGACAAAAAACACAAGGAGATTAAATAGGAAGGGAATTAACCAATAACAAGCAAAAGCAGGTGAAAAGAGCTAACTAATAAACAGATAACAAGATTGGAGGGCTCAGACGACGTGACATTGGAGCACATGTGCGTGACAAACAAAACAAAACAAAACACAATCACATGTGCTCAACATATAACATACACATGACACAGCACGCCATTACAGTGTAAACAAACAACCGCGTGCAATGATGATACGCTAGACAAACATACACGTGAGACACAAGTATTCGGCGAATGCTCGCACAAACACTTACAAGGCAAAACGGCACGAGAGACGCTTGAAAACGTAAAAAACACAGGACTAGACAAACGGAGCGAGAGCCACCGTTTCCCGGCACAAAACATACACCAACCTGACAAGGAAGTGCCGAGATCCGATGCCCCGCGCCGCATACACAAACACGAGTGCGCACGCGCCTCAGGCAAGCCTGAAAACACACGCCCGCAACAGACGTACACAAGTACACGAGCGCGCGGCCCAAATGAATTCGGACATGCGCGCTCACATAGACACGTAACAGATATGATAAAGGAGAGCATCAGAGTTCTGCTACCAACCAGAAGAAACACAGCAAGACCGAAGCAGAACCCTGACAGAAATTGCTTTCCAGTGGGTGTTGGTTGGATGCGGATGGTGTCCCCATGGTAGCTGATGCAGTGATCAATGAAAATTCCAACATACATCGTCTTTGTTTACAATTTTGCCACAGAATATAAAGGGTATTCTTGGAATTGTGAGTTTACATATTGCAATTCAGACTTTATCAGTATTGTGAGATAAAAAAAAGTCACAATTACCGTTTACCCTTTATATTCCATGGCAGAAATAAGCTTTCATAGGTTACACATGTGTGAGGAGAAAAAACAAACATAAAACTGCAAAGTTCAACACATTCTCTCCCCTACCTCTTCTCCTCCCTTTTTCTAATCCAACTACTCCTCTACCTCCTACAACCATTTCTCTCCCTCTCCCCAGGCAGTTTCTCTCTTTCAGATTCTTTGTGTTGTTCTGCATCCACAAAACCAATTCAAAGAGGTCTTTTTTACTCTATGTTGATGTAATGAAAATAGCTTCAACACCTGTCTAGTCCTCCAACTGAGACTGGAATCAGCTATTTTTTAAATATTTCATTGATCTGTTACCTAAATATGCTTATCAGTTGTTACAATATTTTAAATAAATATATTTTCAATCATTTTGAGCTGCTGTTGTTGCAGAAATAGAGGCTTTATACTGTATTTAAGGTTCGGAACATTAGGTCTTCATTTCTGACATGATGTGTTTAAGCATTTGCAAAAAAGACTAAAAAGACCCATGATGTTGGTTTTGGGTAAGCTTGTACGAAAAGAAAATGTTTGCATTTTAGAAACATTGTAATTGACTGGATATTGTGTGAAAACAACACATATTGTGTTAATTGTATGGTCACAACAGACCGATTTTTGCTAATTGTGTTTAGAGTTTTAAAAATATAACTACAGATTGGACAAAAGTATGTTAGCAATTGAAAAAAACTGTGACACTGGGATTTAGCCATGATGTAATAGTTCAACACCTGACTATTCCTCCAACTGATACTGGAATCAGAGTTTTTTTCTTTCTTTCTTTTTTTATACCTTTGAGCTGCTGTTGTTGCAGGAGTAGAAGCTTTATAATATATTTAAGGTTTGGAACATTAGGTCTTCTTTTCTGACATGCTGTGTTTTGTAAAGATGACAAAAAAGATCCATGATTTTGGTTTTGGGTAAGCTTGTACGAAAAGAAAATGTTTGCATTTTAGAAACATGATAATTGACTGCATATTGTGTGAAAACAACACAAATTGTGTTAACAGTATGGTCACAACAGATGAACGTTGTGCTAATTGTGTTTAGAGTTTTGAAAATATAACTACATATTGAACAAAAGTATGTTAGCAATTGAAAAAAAAAAAAAACAACTTTATATTAACTCTGTATTTTGGGATTTAGCCATGATGTAATACTTGTGTGTTTCGATATATCTGCTGACAGCCCAATATTTCACTTCCCTAAATCAACTATATATATAGTTCAACACCTGACTATTCCTCCAACTGATACTGGAATCAGAGTTTTTTTCTTTCTTTCTTTTTTTATACCTTTGAGCTGCTGTTGTTGCAGGAGTAGAAGCTTTATAATATATTTAAGGTTTGGAACATTAGGTCTTCTTTTCTGACATGCTGTGTTTTGTAAAGATGACAAAAAAGATCCATGATTTTGGTTTTGGGTAAGCTTGTACGAAAAGAAAATGTAAGCATTTTAGAAACGTGGTAACTGACTGCATCCTGTGTGAAAACAACACAAACTTTGTTAAAGTTATGGTCACAACAGACGAATGTTGTGCTAATTGTGTTTAGAGTTTTAAAAATGTGAAAACAGATTGTGCAAATGGATGTTAGTCCTTGAAAAAAAAAAAAAAAAAAAAAAAACTAAATCAGAAGACATTTTTCAGATATTGTATTCAAAGAGGAATATAGAGCCTATAAAAATGTACTTCACAACACTTCAGCATGTTATTATTAGTAGTTAAGTTTATGGATTTGGTGGGATTTGGGATGTAAAATATGGCCAAGCTGGATCCAAACACATCGACAGGTTTATCTTTCCAATGTGGAAAACGCTGGACCAGGATGCTTTGTGTAAGTCACTCCTTTTTTTTCCTTTTTCTTCCTTTTTCTTCTGGTCTATAAACTGCAGTTTTTTTAACTTTATAGAGCTGATTACTGCTTGATTTTCACATATGTATCAAAGTAGATCGTATCCTTTCAGTGTTTGCTGAGCTGCGTGAAACTTTAGGAGCAGTACATAAAGAAGGTACGTGAGACCTGTGATGGCAAACCCCTGTATTATTAAAAAATAAACTCTTTCTTTTCATCTCAGACTGGTGGACAGGCAAGAAAGAGACAGATAGGGCATACTGTAAAGAACATACAAAGCATTTATTAAGGCTTTTGACTTCTCTTACATAACTAGACTGATTTGTTTATTTCTGTCCTTTAGGCACAAAATGCAAACGTGACTCGTGAGATGCAACGTCTGGATGTAAGTTGTCGTCTTTTCTTATTTCCCACATATGTTTTAGAGCAGTGTTTCTCAACCTTTTTTGGGCCAGCGCCCCCCTACCCATTATTCAGGTTCCTCACCGCCCCCCATCAAATGAGCCTAATTGTCCTCACTGAATATCAAAGTTGATTATTATAAATTTTTGTTCATAATAATGACTGTTATTATATTTACAGTAATTTAAATGTATGGGGTTTTTAAGAAATTAAAGATGCATCGAATTGATCAAAAAGACAGTCAAGTACTTTTTTATTGTAAACTATTTTAAAATAAGTGTAATAACATTCATTTTCAGTTTTTAAGCATGTCGGTTATTTTCATTGCTACAGCTTCAGTGTTGTTGAGATGCTGGTTTTCCCCAAATTTAAAAAGACTAAGAATTCCTGTTTAGAACATATACACAGCAACATTTTTACAGACAAGATTTTTAGCTTGTTCTTCCATTCCTGAAACTCTTGAACACCTTTTTACTGCTGTGATATGTTTGGATGTTTTCAATTAACTTTAAGTGAAAAATAATTACATTTATCCCTTAGTTTTAGAAAATACCCTGTTTTTGAGAATATATTGAATTCCCCTTCCCAAGATTATTTTGGTGGGTAAATAATACCACATTTGCACATGCAAATGGATGAAATGTAAACCATGCTTTACTATATTTCATAAAATTTGTAAGAATATTTCAAAGTTGAGACATTCTGTAAAATGATTAAAGATTTGACTTTTATTTAATTGACAAAAGAAAATAATAATAATAATAAAAAAAAATTCTCTGACCAACTTAAATGTATTTTGTAAATATGAAAAAATGACAAAACATATTTTCTGGAATTGGGAAACATGCTTCTCATTTTCAAAATATTTACTATTTTAGTGCTGTTCTGATTTATATATGTGTTAATTAAATTTCAAATCTTGCTTTTTTTGTCAGTCTGGTGTGCCAGCTATAAGAAGAAATGTTTCTTAAACAACAATCAGCATGATTTCTGAAATTCATGCTTTTAAATAAACAAATGCAACTTTTTTATTAATCCATTAACAAATCTCACTGAGATTTTAAATGGTAGTGCATATTATACAATATTTTATTTGTTATAGGCCTATTTCAAAAGCATGTATTTTAACGTAAACATAACAGCCCACATTAGCCAATACATAATTTTATTTTAAAAATAGGCCATGTCATTAAATGCCACATGACATTAATCACATATGATTTGACTGGACTTGAACTATTATTATCATTAGTGTCCCAAGGAGCAAAAAAAGCGCAAAAATATAAATTCAAACCATTCAAACCATTTTGGCATTCAAACCAACCGCAGCCAATCAAAAAACAAATGCTTTGAATATTAATGTTTCTAAACAAGAAAAGGCTTCTCATGCTTTGTCTTGTCTGTTGTTTTGAAGAGAAGTTCGGCTTGTTTGCATGCTAAAAATCACTATGCACAAAAAAACTGTTTTTCAATTACCACCATGCCTTCTCCAGCTTAAACAGCTAACAGAAATTATTATTGCTCTCCCTCAAGTATTGTGTAAATGCATACGCATATTTTTATTTATACTGTTGAGTAAATATTGCACAAATCTGTGCATAAGTTATATATACAGTTGAAGTCAAAAGTTTACATACACCTTGCATGCCAAATGCATGCTGCTTTTTATTTAGCACTGACCTGAATAAGACATTACACATAAAGGATATTAACATATAGTCCACAAGACAAAATAATAGTTGCATTTATAAAGTTTACATACACTTGATTCTTAATACTGTGTTGTTGCCTGAATAATTCACAGCTGAACCATTAAACTGCCCGCTGTTATTCAGAAAAATCCTTCAGCTCCCACAAATTATTTGGGTCTTTCTGCATTTTTTTGTGTTTGAACTCTTTCCAGTAATGACTGTCTGATGTTGAGATCCATCTTTTCACACCGAGGACAACTGAGGGACTCATATACAACTATTACAGAAGGTTCAAACGCTCACTGATGCTCCAGAAGGAAACATGATGCATTAAGAGCCAGGGGGTGAAAACTTGTGGAATATGAAGATCAGGGGACGTTTCACTTATTTTTTCTTATGGGAAGCATGTAAGTATCTACTGCAGCTTCTGAAGAGCAGTACTAGATAGATAGATAGATAGATAGATAGATAGATAGATAGATAGATAGATAGATAGATAGATAGATAGATAAATAAATAAATAAATAAATAAATAAATAAATAAATATGATGTATAGGCAAAACAAGAAAAATTTACACATCTCTGACACATTCTGTTCAAAAGTTTTCCCCCCCAGCTCTAATGCATTGTTTTTCTCTCTGAATCATCAGTAATCTTTTGAACCTTTTGTCATAGTTGGGAAAACCACTGCAGACCACATTTGAAATTCCCAGTCATTAGCCCCTTTCACACCTTTTCAAAATACCAGTAAATTACTGCAATTTACCGGAATGAGAAGTTGTCATCATTATTTAGTGTATGTCACTACAACAAGATTTATTAATTTAGGAGTATATTATTCGTCTTAATTTTATTGCAGTAAATTGTACTGTATTTATTACATTTACTGTATTATTGTTTTTATTTTATTGTTGTTTATTCACTAGTTTTCTATTACATGTATTACTATGAAACACGCAAAAGAAGATCTTTTGAGAAGCGTCTCAATATGGTGAAAGTCAGTGGGGTTCAGTGTTATTTCTGTGATTTACTGAAAAAATCCCTCAGGTAACTTATGATCAAAACTGTCATCAAAAACACACGTTAGCATGCTTTCATAATCCTATTTTCTGTCATTCAAAGGTGATGATTAAGGAATTATTTGTCACTGCCTGGGAGCTGCAGCACAATGATGACCGCAAAAACTTCACAAACAGGTCTTTTCCTTGTCAAAAATGCATCATATAGCACTAGATGGGAACTACAAGCTCACTGTCCAGCTTCAGTTACTGCAAAATGAGAATTAAACAGAAGCAGAGCAGATACGTGCGACTGAGTGATGAATAAATGCTGCTGTTTACAAGACTTTGAATGTCATGGGCATATCTATGTCTGTCTGTCTCTCATCAGACATTGGGCAAAAAAAAAAAAAAAAAAGCAATATTTTGGGGTACTTGTTTGTTTATTTATTTATTTTAGAAAAGCATGATCAGGTGATATTTTGCTGAGTGTGTTTGTCATTTGTGCTGCAGTCATGGCTGGTTTAGGACTGTCTAAAAGCACCAGTAGGTGGCAGCACAACCCTGTCTTAATGAATGGTTCATTTAAAAACAGATTCTAGCAAATAACAAACATGTTGCATAATCATCTTATAATTAATTTAATCAATATATATAATATATAACGCTTAACTGTCATTGCTTAGTGAAATGTAATTATTTAATTACACAGCATATTATGTGAATAGTGCAATGTGCCTTCCTGCTGTACTTCTTTTCATCTTTTTGGGGGTTGATTTTTCATATTTTTGGCAGATTTGTCAAGATCATCTGAAAAGAGTTCATCTGTGCCATGCAAGTAATTGAATGCTTTATTTTGCTGAGTGTAGATGTGTAAATATACAGGTCCTTCTCAAAAAATTAGCATATTGTGATAAAGTTCATTATTTTCTGTAATGTACTGATAAACATTAGACTTTCATATATTTTAGATTCATTACACACAACTCAAAGTAGTTCAAGCCTTTTATTGTTTTAATATTGATGATTTTGGCATACAGCTCATGAAAACCCAAAATTCCTATCTCAAAAAATTAGCATATCATAAAAAGGTTCTCTAAACGAGCTATTAACCTAATCATCTGAATCAACTAATTAACTCTAAACACCTGCAAAAGATTCCTGAGGCTTTTAAAAACTCCCAGCCTGGTTCATTACTCAAAACCGCAATCGTGGGTAAGACTGCCGACCTGACTGCTGTCCAGAAGGCCATCATTGACACCCTCAAGCAAGAGGTCTGTGGGAAGGGAAAAGTGTGGCAGAAAACGCCGCACGACGAGAAGAGGTGACCGGACCCTGAGGAAGATTGTGGAGAAGGACCGATTCCAGACCTTGGGGGACCTGCGGAAGCAGTGGACTGAGTCTGGAGTAGAAACATCCAGAGCCACCGTGTACAGGCGTGTGCAGGAAATGGGCTACAGGTGCCGCATTCCCCAGGTCAAGCCACTTTTGAACCAGAAACGGCGGCAGAAGCGCCTGACCTGAGCTACAGAGAAGCAGCACTGGACTGTTGCTCAGTGGTCCAAAGTACTTTTTTCGGATGAAAGCAAATTTTGCACGTCATTCGGAAATCAAGGTGCCAGAGTCTGGAGGAAGACTGGGGAGAGGGAAATGCCAAAATGCCTGAAGTCCAGTGTCAAGTACCCACAGTCAGTGATGGTCTGGGGTGCCATGTCAGCTGCTGGTGTTGGTCCACTGTGTTTTATCAAGGGCAGGGTCAATGCAGCTAGCTATCAGGAGATTTTGGAGCACTTCATGCTTCCATCTGCTGAAAAGCTTTATGGAGATGAAGATTTCATTTTTCAGCACGACCTGGCACCTGCTCACAGTGCCAAAACCACTGGTAAATGGTTTACTGACCATGGTATTACTGTGCTCAATTGGCCTGCCAACTCTCCTGACCTGAACCCCATAGAGAATCTGTGGGATATTGTGAAGAGAAAGTTGAGAGACGCAAGACCCAACACTCTGGATGAGCTTAAGGCCGCTATCGAAGCATCCTGGGCCTCCATAACACCTCAGCAGTGCCACAGGCTGATTGCCTCCATGCCACGCCGCATTGAAGCAGTCATTTCTGCAAAAGGATTCCCGACCAAGTATTGAGTGCATAACTGAACATAATTATTTGAAGGTTGACTTTTTTTGTATTAAAAACACTTTTCTTTTATTGGTCGGATGAAATATGCTAATTTTTTGAGATAGGAATTTTGGGTTTTCATGAGCTGTATGCCAAAATCATCAATATTAAAACAATAAAAGGCTTGAACTACTTCGAGTTGTGTGTAATGAATCTAAAATATATGAAAGTCTAATGTTTATCAGTACATTACAGAAAATAATGAACTTTATCACAATATGCAAATTTTTTGAGAAGGACCTGTATAAATTATAATATAATTATAATATACACTTTCACCAATACATTAGTAGCCTATTGTATTGTCATGGACATTTACATTTTTTATTTTCTATTTCACATATTGTATTTGCAAACCATGTGTTTACAGGAATTATGATACCAAGGAATAAAACACTTGAAATGGGACTAAACAAAACACTAATATGCTCAACAGTCAGAAAACAGACAAGATTTTGTCTTAGAGATGCTTTGGTTATTATATACACGTTATATAATCTTTCAAAAGTCTTTTTTTATGTTTTTTTAAAGAAGTCATTTATTTGGTCCAACGTACAGCAAAAACAGTTACATTTTGAAACAGTTTTACCATTTAAAATAGCTGTTTGAATATATTTTAATCTGTAATTTAGTCCTGTGATTTCAATCTGAAATTTCAGCATTATTCCTCCAGTCACACGATCCTTCAGAAATCATTCTAATTTTCTGATTTGTAATTGTTTTGTTATTGTTTCAAGAATAAAAAATAAATAAATAAATAAATACTTTTAAGACATAAGGGACATATACCATGCAAGAAAAGCTCATTATTGTTTAACAATTTGTAATAACTCTGTGTATGACAGCCCATGTCTGAACAATCTAGCCATATGTATTCCTAATAGTTAAATATGCCACAATTTTGGTAGAATGCTAAAAACATTTTTTTTTTCTAAATATTATGAAGCCAAAATGTTACTGGATACAAAGAATGACCCTCTGTTTTATTCTCATTATTGAGCTCATAAAGTCTGTCAATGTGTTTTAGATCATCCTCAGGGAGACACAGGTAAATCTGACCTTTGATTTCAATTCGCTGGAGAGAAAATGGCGTTTAGCTCAGGTAAGATCGAAAGAAAGGGAAACAGAAATCTAATCTTAATCAGCTAATATAAGTATTAAGCTAAATTTCTGTGGAGTTATTCTTAAGCAAGATTTTCTAGTCGATATTGATGTAATTTTCGTGTGTTGTCGTTTTGTTTCCCAAGTGTTTATTTCCTTTATTTTTTCATATTTTCCAGACTAGGCTACACGAATAATACAACGTATGAATATGGCAGACAACAGTGGTAAAGTATATATTTATAATATAATTTTCTTGCCTATACATAGTTATAATACAAAATGTAATAAATATCAATTCAAATATTCAAATATGGGATTAGCTAAGAAAGGGAAACTGAATGTAAAATAACTACTAGATAAATCTCCCTTTATGGTATGCATTATGTTCTAACTATGAAATAATTTTCATGTAACTTTTTATTACATGAATAGCTGTAATTACACAAATCCAAAATATTTTTGGGGGGTATTTAGGAAATCATTGCCATATGGAGCCAACTCTGCACTTTTCCTATTGCCTTTTCTGTGAGATATTGCTGTATTTGTTTTCTGAAAAGAATACATAATTTTCTTATTCATAAACACATCCAAATTAAGATAAATTTAAATAAATAACTGCAATTTAAAATCTTATGTTCCCAATACTTCAATTGCACTGTGATACAGCATTGCCATATGGCAACATTTTTTTTCCCATTTTACAGTAAAACTATGTTAGATAATGTTGATTTGTGAATAAAAAGATGTGATTTACTAACTAAAGATAATGCAAAAAAAAAATAAAAAATTTGAGTATGTATGTATGTATATATATATATATATATATATATATATATAATTTATTTTATTTTATTTATTTATTTATTTTTTCAAAACGGTCTGTGGGGTTTTTAAAGCTGAATTTAAAAAAAAAAAAAAAAAAAAAAAAGAAGAAAAAGGTTTTGATCCATTTCGAATGTTGACTATACTGTTTGATGTCTATTTATTTCTTTACTCTAGGTCTGCTGTTTTTCCTTTTTCAAAAAAATAAATTTTTGCTTGAATCATTTTGAATTTGTCTCTTTGCAGTGAGGATTGTTCTTCTGGGTTCGAGTGTGTCTGAAAACAGTGATGTGGGAAACTTCATATTAGGACGAGCAGCGTTTAACAGTGAAGCTCCTCCAGATGTTGTAGAGAGAGTCACAGGAAGACTGAAGGACAGACACGTGATCATCATCAACAGTCCTCAGCTGCTCCAGACCAACATCTCAGATCATCAGATCACACAGACAGTGAGAGAGTGTGTCCATCTGTCTGATCCAGGACCTCATGTGTTCATACTCATACTGCAGCACAAACACTTCACTGAGGAGGACCTGACAAGAGTCAAACACGTGCTGAAACTATTCAGTGAAGATGCCATTAAACACACCATAGTCATCACCACTGATCAACAGACACACACAGATAAAGCTAATGAATCCATTCAGCAGTTAACTGCAGAGTGTGGAGGAGGACATCTTCAGGTTAAGGATCAAAATGAAATCTGCTCTCAGATTTTCAAAACAGTAAAGAAAACACTAAAGAGAAAATATTGTGAGATAGTGAAAGAAACACCAAAGACTGGTTTATCAAAGGACACAGAAGACAGAGGATCTGTGGATTATGATCTCTCTGAGAGATATAAAGTGAAAAAGGAAGAAAGCAGCACATGCAGTTTAACACAGAACCCAAACCTTTGTAAGTCTTCATAGTTTTGTTGCCTTAAAAGTACTGTGAACCCAAAAGATATTTTGAGCAGTTAAGCCACACTTGCATGTTCATTTACCATTTACATTTATGAATATAATTGCATAAAATCACAAAATACTTTGAACTTGTAAGCAGATGAATTGTTTTTTTAAGATATGATGTTTGTTCGAGAGACAACTATTTGAAAATCTGTAATTTGATGTAGCAATTAAGCGAAATATTGAGAAAGTCACCTTTAAAGTAGTCCAAATGTAGTTCTTAGCAATGCGTATTACTAATCAAAAATGAAGTGTTGATAAATTTACAGTAGGAAATTTACAAAATATATTCATGGAACGTGATCTTAGCATCCTAATGGTTTTTAGCATAAAAAGTCAATCATTTAAAATCACATTTAAAAACAGTTTTGTACAAGTGCAGTTTAAATAAAAGTATAAATAAAATTAAATAAAAAATAAAGGGCTTTAAATGCAAGGGAGAAGGGTCTTGAAAATAATGTTTTAAAAATAATGTTTATTATGTAAAAGAGTCACCTTTTAAACCTTTTTGCTCATAAGAGTCCTTTGAAATTCAAATTATTTTATATTCATATTTGATCATATTTGAACTCGTAAGAATATAAACTCCTGAAACCTGCAGATAAACCATAAACAACAAAGAAACCTATTCATTCTCTGTCAGCACCATAGGCTAAAGAGAACAAATTAGTTTTTATTGTCTTTATTATTATCAAATGAATTTAAATATTTTAAGTTTTAAAGTTCACTTCCAGAACAAAAATGTTCAGATAATGAGAAAAATTCAGTATTTTTATTTATTTTTTTTTTTTTTTAGGAAAACATTCCAGAATTTATCTTCATATAGTGGTGCCCCAAGTTTGAACTTCTAAAATGCAGATTAAGTGCAGCTTCAAAGGGCTGTAAATGATCCCAGTCGAGGAAGAAGTGTCTTAGTAAAACTAAGTGAAACGATCACTTATTTTCTAAATAAATTGAAAATGTATATACTTTTTAACCTCAAATGCTTGCCTTGTCTAGCTCTAGTTGGAGGAGAAAATTAGGTGTTTTTTTTTTTTTTTTTTTTGACATACCCTGTCTTGAACTGGAATACACAGAGTTCCTCACAGGCACCATAGAAGTCCACTATATAGAGAGCAATCCTGAAATGTTTTCATCAAGAGACATAATTTCTTTACAACTGAAGAAAGAAAGACAAACATCTTGGATATCACATCGCCACTCGCGAATATGAGATTGTAGCCACTTACGGTTATTTGAATAACATCAAACTAAACGTGTGCAAATATTGTCAGTCTCTTATTAACAAAGCATACACTTAAGCCCAACCTACCTGAAACATTTTAACCGAGACCAAGTTCAAACATAACACCACTACACCTACCGCCATTCACAAAGTCCACACAAAAGGGCAGGGCCAAGAATGATGCAAGGCCAATCGGGACACGAAACCAATGGCGGCACATACCCAACCAACAAGCCACTCTCCTTTGTTTATAGCATTAAAATGGGCACCGATAGGCTTGCTGCATTGGCAAGACATCAACCAATACTCAGTGCAAATTGAATGTCAATCAGCTACATATATAAACAAATATTTTTCTGTTTCTTTTATTTTGATTGCAGTTAGCAGCAGAGTGCAAAGTCCAGATATCAGACGTCCTAACAGTAAGTCAAACATCCTGCAAATTCAAAGACGCTGTGTGTTCTACTTAAATTTTAAAATGAGTGTCTAATGTATATTTTGCTACATTTTTTTTTTTCAGTGTCAATGCTGAATCTAGTTGTGTGTGGATGTGATGAGACATTAAAATCCTTTATATCAGAGCTGATCCTGCAGCAGAAAGACAGAAGATCAGAGTTTGTGAAGAAAGAGGAGAAGATATATGGTCGTCAGATCAATCTGCTGGTGCTTCCAGCTCTCACTCGTCTCTCAGAGGAGGAAGTGATGCATCAGACTCTCCGCTGTGTTTCTCTCTGTGATCCTGGAGTTCATGCTTTCCTCTTCATCATTCCTGTTGGTCATCTTTCTAATGACAGCAAAGCAGAAATGGAGAAGCTCCAGAAGATATTTGACTTCAAAAATCACTTTATGGTGATATTTACCTCTGAAATTAGTGTTTCTGAATCTGTCATAGGGTTTGCTAAATCTATCATTGACTCTCAGAGTCTCTGTGGGGGTCGATATAAAGTGATTGGGTTTAAGGAACCTAGAAACTCCAGACAGATCCCAGAACTGCTGGATTATATAGAGAACATGAAGACTGAACCTTATTCAACTCAGATGTACGTGAAAACACAAGAGAACAGAGTCAGACTTGAACTGGAAGAACAACACCAGAAAGAACTGAAGAAAATGGAAAATGAAATCAAAGAATTAAAGCAGAAGATTCAGTCAGAAGGTGAGTTTTACTCTCAAGTTGGGACCCATTATTGGGATATTATATATAAAGTTGGGACAAACTATTTGCCCGTTGGCTGTAGTCTTTGCTGTGTTCAATTCCACATTTTTTTTACCCAGACACTGTTAACACCACTGGCAGCTTTGTACTGGCCTTAACATGTGTTTAAAATGTGTTTTAGGATCTGAAGATAAACAAGATGATCTGAGGATTGTGCTGATCGGGAGGACAGGAAATGGAAAGAGTGCAACAGGAAACACTATTCTGGGAAGAGAGGAGTTTGTGAGTCAGCTCAGGCCAGATTCAGTGACGACTGTTTGCATGAAGGGAGTTGGTGAAGTTGAAGGTCGATCAGTAGCTGTTGTTGATACTCCAGGACTCTTTGACACAACACTGACTAATGATCAAGTGGTGGAAGAAATAGACAAATGCATCTCACTGTCGTCACCTGGACCTCATGTGTTTGTCATTGTGTTGAGTTTAGGAACATTCACCAATGAAGAGAAAGAGACTATGCAACTGATAAAGAAGATCTTTGGTCCCAAAGCTGCTCAGTTCAGCATTGTTCTGTTCACTCGAGGAGATGATCTTCAGGAGTCTATAGAGGATTATGTGAGCAAATATAACTGTGCTGAACTCAAGAAACTGATCAGAGATTGTGGAAATAGATTTCTGGTTTTTAATAACAGAGAAAAACAAGACAAAACTCAAGTGATTCAACTGTTAAACATGATAGAGATGATGAATAAACACAACACAAACCAATATTTTACTATGCATCAAGAAACAGATTTGTCTATTAAAAAGAAAATGGAGGAAATACTGAGAGAAAAGAGAGAAATTCAGGCTCTGAATGAGAAATTGAGAGTCAAATATGAGACAGAAATGGAAGAGCTCAAGAAAAGACATGAAGAGGAGAAAAGAAAAGCAGAAGAGGAGAAAATACAAAGAGAGAATGAGTTCAGACACAAAGAGGAAAAACTGAAAAAAGAGTTTGAGGAAAAAGAGAGAACAGAACAGAAGAAACAAGAGATTGAAAACCAGAAACGATCAAAAGAGGAAAAACAGCAAAGAGCTGAATATCTCAGAGAAATGGAAGAGATGAAGAGAGAGATTGAAAATCAGAGATTACAGTTTGAAAAACAGCAAAAAGAAAGAGAAGAAGAAGATAGAAAGAGAGAAGAGAAATTCAGACAAGATCAAGAAAAGATGAAACATGAGAATGAATGTGCCATGGCAGAATTGAAAAAGAAAAAAGAAGAAGAAACTAAAAAGAGAGATTTAGTGGAGAAAAGGAGGAATGAAGAAGAAGAGAAAGAAAGAAAGAGATGGGAAAGAAAATTAAAAGAGGCAGAAAATGACAGAAAAGAGATTCAAGAGGAAATTAAACAACAGCAGAGAGAATGGGAGGATAAAAATAAAAGACAGATGAAAGAACGAGAGGAAGAAGAAATGAAAATAAAAGAGAAACATGAGAAACAACTGAGAGAAAAACAAGAAGAACTGGAGAAAATGAGAGAGAGATTTGAAATAGAGAGAGAGAAAGAACGACAGAAGATAGAGGACGAGGGACAGAGACAGAAAAGAGAAAGAGAAGAAAAAGAGAAAGAATATGAAGAAAAGAAAAATGAATTTAAACGACATTATGAACAACTGGAGCGAGAAAGAAAAGAAGAGTGGGAGAGAAGAAAACAAGATGATGAGAGACGAGAAGAAGAGAGAAAGAGATGGGAGAAAATGACTGAAGATCTGAAACAAGAGCAAGACGAAGAGAAAAAGAGAAGAGAAAAGGAGGAGAGGGAGAGAAAAGAAAGAGAAGAGAAAGAGAGAGTTGAAATGAAGAAGGAATATGAGTGGAAAATAAAAGCCATGAATCAGAAGCATGAAGATGAAGCCAGAAAACAAGCAGAAGAGCTGAATTATTTGAGAGATAAGAAAAGAGAATTGAGAAAATTAAAAAAGGAGATAGAAGATTATAAAAGTAGATGGTGTTCTGTTATGTGACATCTTTTCATCCTTATAAAGGAGTCAAAGTTAAAGCTGTGGTTTAAGTGAGCTGCTGTATATAATAAAACAAGCATTATTTAAGAAATAACAAGACCTGCAGGATTTTAGAGTTTGATCAGCCAAATAAATTTAACATATGTTTGTAATGCACTTTCAATTTAGTTTATTTCTGTTATGTTTTATGCAGTTGCTACATCCTTATGTTGGTATGAATATTTTGTTTTGTGTTTTTGAAATTAATTAAATAAATAAACATTGCCAACTAAATAAATAAACTACAAGCCCACTGTCCAGATTCAGTTAATGCAAAATAAGAATTAAACAGAATCAGAGCAGGCAAATGTGTATGACTGAGTGATAAATATATATATATATATATATATATATATATATATTTTTTTTTTTTTTTTTTTTATTTATTTATTATTTTTTTTTTGCTGAGTGTGTGTTTGTCATTTGTGCTGGAGTCATGGCGGGTTTAGGACTGCCTAAAAGCATAATGATTTTATAATGATTTGAATCAATATATAATATATAATGCTTAACTGTCATTGCTTAGTGAAATGTAAATATTTATTTACACCGCATATCATGTGAATCATGTAATGTGCATTCCTGTAATACTGCTTTTCATCTTTTTGTGATAGATTTTTTTCATATTTTTGTTGGATTTGTCAAGATCATTTAAAAAAAAAACAAGTTAATCTGTGCCATATATATATATATACTTTTGACCAACTTTTTCCACAATAAATTAGTAGCCTTTTGTAGTGTGATAGACATTTTTGCATTTTTATTTTCTACTTTCCATATTGCATTTGCACAGGTGTTGGCCTTCAGTATTTCTCTGTGTATGTGGCTAACTTCTGATTTGCAATGGCCTTTGACTTCAATGATTCCTTCTCCAGGGCTCTCTTTACTCATTTAAATTGCACAGCAAATAACAATACTATGCACATGTTGACAACACCTTTATGAATGTTACCACAACCAAAGATAGACTTATTCTTTTTGGAAACAAGACAAGATAAAGGTCAGGATTTATTAGAGGCAGAACTGACAATTGGAACTAAACATAAACAAAATATGTACGTTTTTACACATCTAAGGGTCCACAGAAGGGCCAGCTTATGTCATCCCGAGGTTGAAAGAGGCTGAAAGAGGCAGAAGGGAAAATTATATCAAATGATGTGTCAGTGTTTACATGAATTATGATAGCAATGAATAAAATACATGAAATGTGACTAAACAAAACATTAATAGCAGCTAAACACTACTACACTGGCCGCGAACGGCGCGACTTACAATCAGTCGTTCAGTAACTGAGCGCGAGCACCTCACAAACAAATGCCGCGTTCTCTGCCGCGTTCCACGCGCTTGCGCGCTACCGACAAGTTGACAGATATGGAAAGTGCGTTTGGATGCATCCAGTGTAGAGATGGCATTATGATGTGACAGACCATCTTCTTTTGCAAGTTTTAGCTCACACATCTTTGGCATAAACCAAACGACCCCCAAGAACAGCTCAGCGCCCCCTTTTCAAAATTTTGCTTCCAGCGCCCCCCGTTGCTCTCCGAACGCCCACTGGGGGGCGGTACCGCCCCCGTTGAGAAACACTGTTTTAGAGGGACACAAGTAAATCCTATTCAAATTAAAATGAGATATTCTTTCAAGACTGACAAGACTGAAGATGTCATGGAAATGGTTAAATGATTAAATTACTTTATTATATGCACAGTCCGCATTATATGACACATTTACAACATTGTTACTAACCAACTAGGTCACAGCCGTTTTAACACACCTCCTAATGGGTGGGTATGATCATAGCGGCCGCTTGCACCACAACTTGTTTGCATGCTAAAAATCACTATGCACAAAACAACTGTTTTTCAATTACCACCATGCCTTCTTTAGCTTAAACAGCTAACAGAAATTATTATTGCTCTCCCTCAAGTATTGTGTAAATGCATACGCATATTTTTATTTATACTGTTGAGTAAATATTGCACAAATCTGTGCATAAGTTATATATACAGTTGAAGTCAAAAGTTTACATACACCTTGCATGCCAAATGCATGTTGCTTTTTATTTAGTACTGACCTGAATAAGACATTACACATAAAGGATATTAACATATAGTCCACAAGACAAAATAATAGTCGCATTTATAAAGTTTACGTACACTTGATTCTTAATACTGTGTTGTTGCCTGAATAATTCACAGCTGAACCATTAAACTGCCCGCTGTTATTCAGAAAAATCCTTCAGCTTCCACAAATTATGTGGGTCTTTCTGCATTTTTGTGTGTTTGAACTTGTTACGTTCCGTATTGTTCCGGGAGGGAAGTTTTTCTTTTTTGTCTCTTTCTCCCTCTTTCCCCTCACAGGACCTGCGATTGGACCACGCTTCCTCCAGTCAGCATTTGGACAGACCAATTAGGCGTTTATTGACGCGTATAAAGACCCGGATGTGACGCGAGTTCGGGAGAGGCGTTTGTTTTTCATTTTGTTTGTCCTCTCTCGTTTGTGTTGGTTTTCGCTCCCAAGTTTTGTATTATTTGTTTTGAATTTGAGTTTTCGTGCGTCTTAAACTTTGTATTAAGTGATTCCTGGCTGCTCAGCCGTGTTTGCTCTGTGACTCGTCTTTCGATTTATTCAGGTCCTTCTCTGACACTTAGTGATGGGACTAGTTCAGCATGTCACGTGACTTACATCTTACCACACGTATGTTAGCCGATTAAACAACACCCTTATAGGGTTAACTTTGTTAAAAGAGCTGTTATGGAGAAAGAAGTTCAGTATCTGTTGGAGAAGGGTTTGGCCAGTCCAAGCGTTAGTCGATGGAGTTCACCATGTCTTTTAGTACAGAAGTCAGATGGTACTGCACATTTTTGTACCGATTATAGACGTGTTAATGCTGTAACAGTACCGGACTGCTTCCCGATGCCAAGGATGGAGGACTGCATCGACAGCATCGGTTCTGCCAAATTCGTGAGTAAGTTAGACTTGCTCAAGGGATATTGGCAAGTTCCATTGACGCCTAGAGCATCAGAGATTTCAGCTTTTGTAACATCAGACTGTTTTCTGCAATATAAAGTCATGGCCTTTGGCTTGCGAAATGCAGCAGCCACCTTTCAAAGGTTAGTCAATTTAGTTCTTGCTGATGTTCCAAATTGTAATGCTTACCTCGATGACCTAGTAATTTACTCACAGAGCTGGTCTGAGCACGTATCACTTCTAGAGCTGGTTTTTAAACGTTTACAGGAAGCTTCTTTGACGTTGAATTTGGCCAAATGTGAAATTGGAAAGGCTTCCGTGACCTACCTAGGTAAACAGGTGGGATATGGCCAGGTACGCCCTGTGATGGCTAAAATTTCGGCTATAAACGACTTTCCAGCACCCAAGACCCGCCGTGAGTTGCGTAAAGTGGTTCCTATCAAACGTGTATACGTTCGTTTTTAAGGATGAGGGTGTTACGTTCCGTATTGTTCCGGGAGGGAAGTTTTTCTTTTTTGTCTCTTTCTCCCTCTTTCCCCTCACAGGACCTGCGATTGGACCACGCTTCCTCCAGTCAGCATTTGGACAGACCAATTAGGCGTTTATTGACGTGTATAAAGACCCGGATGTGACGCGAGTTCGGGAGAGGCGTTTGTTTTTCATTTTGTTTGTCCTCTCTCGTTTGTGTTGGTTTTCGCTCCCAAGTTTTGTATTATTTGTTTTGAATTTGAGTTTTCGTGCGTCTTAAACTTTGTATTAAGTGATTCCTGGCTGCTCAGCCGTGTTTGCTCTGTGACTCGTCTTTCGATTTATTCAGGTCCTTCTCTGACACTTAGTGATGGGACTAGTTCAGCATGTCACGTGACTTACATCTTACCACACGCAGGGTAAAGTCTGTTTAAGCACACTAGTTTAGGAGCGGATGCCAACTTTGTATTTATGTTTTTCAGTCAGCGTAGTTAGTGGCGTACTACGCTGAAGATGTTATTTTTCTTTGTTTAGTTTAGCTTTGTTTGATGTTTAGTTAGAGTGTTTGTTTTATTATTATTTTTTTTTCTCTTTAGCACCGCTCTTGTCCCTCACTTCTGTTGTCGTTAAGTCTTTATTGTTTGTGTATGATTTGTAAATAGATATTTTGTTGGTATGTTTGGGAGCTTTATGTTAATTTTCTTTACTAAACAAAACTAAAAACGCAGTTCTTGTCTCTGCCTGATTAATTACCGCACACATCCCTCTCCATGGTGGAAAAGGTAGCCCAGCTGGCGATTTTTATATTTATTTAAGGTTTTGTGTTACCTTCCAAAAACCCTAGACGTTAAGCCATCAGGGAGTCGTAACAGAACTCTTTCCAGTAATGACTGTCTGATGTTGAGATCCATCTTTTCACACCGAGGACAACTGAGGGACTCATATGCAACTATTACAGAAGGTTCAAACGCTCACTGATGCTCCAGAAGGAAACACAATGCATTAAGAGCCAGGGGGTGAAAACTTGTGGAATATGAAGATCAAGGGACGTTTCACTTATTTTTTTCTTCTGGGAAACATGTAAGTATCTTCTGTAGCTTCTGAAGAGCAGTACTTGATAAAATAATAAATAAATAAATAAATAAATATGATGTATAGGCAAAACAAGAAAAATGTACACATCTCTGACACATTCTGTTCAAAAGTTTTCCCTCCCAGCTCTAATGCATTGTTTTTCTCTCTGAATCATCAGTGATCATTTGAACCTTTTGTCATAGTTGGGAAAACCACCGCAGACCACATTTGAAATTCCCAGGCATTAGCCCCTTTCACACCTTTTCAAAAATACTGGTAAATTTGTTACTGTAATTTGCCAGTATGAGAAGCTGTCACATCATTATTTAGTGTATGTTTGAACAAATCTGCAACTACAACAAGATTTATTAATTTAGGAGTATATTATTCGTCTTAATTTTATTGCAGTAAACTGTACTGTAATTATTACATTTTCTGTATTTTTATTTATATTTTATTGTTGTTCATTCACTAGTTTTCTATTACATGTATTACTATGAAACACGCAAAAGAAGATCTTTTGAGAAGCGTCTCAATATGGTGAAAGTCAGTGGGGTTCAGTGTTATTTCTGTGATTTACTGAAAAAAATCCCTCAGGTAACTTATGATCAAAACTGTTATCAAAAACACATGTTAGCATGCTTTGATATATCCTATTTTCTGTCATTCAAAGGTGATGATTAAGGAATTATTTGTCACTGACTGGGAGCTGCAGCACAATGATGACCGCAAAAACTTTGCAAACAGGTCTTTTCCTTGTCAAAAATGCATCATATAGCACTAGATGGGAACTACAAGCTCACTGTCCAGCTTCAGTTACTGCAAAATGAGAATTAAACAGAAGCAGAGCAGATACGTGCGACTGAGTGATGAATAAATGCTGCTGTTTACAAGACTTTGAATGTCATGGGCATATCTCTGTCTGTCTGTCTCTCATCAGACATTCAACTGTACATACAGTTCTATACAACTGTATAGAACAAGATACCTGAAAATCTGGATTCCGAGGGTGCAAAAAAATCTAAATATTGAGAAAATCATCTTTAAAGTTATCCAAATAAAAGTTTGATATATTTATGGTAGGAAATTTACAAAATATCTTCATGGAACATGATCTTTACTTAGTGTCCTAATGATTTTTTGCATAAAAGAAAAATCTATAATTTTGACACAATGTATTTTTGGTTATTGCTACAAATATACTCCAGCTACTTATGACTGGTTTTTGGTCCAGGGTCACACACATTAATTATTATTATTATTATTATTATTATTATTATTATTATTATTATTGTTGTTATTTTTAGTATTATTTTCTTTTTTATTATATATATATCAGTGACAACAGTTTGCATGAAGGGAGTTGGTGAAATTCATGGTCGATCAGTAGCTGCTGTTGATACTCCGGGTATTTTTGATACAAAACTGTCAAATTAACTAGTAGTGGAAGAAATAGTGAAATGCATCTCACTGTCGTCGCCTGGACCTCATGTGTTTGTCATTGTGTTGAGTTTGGGAAGATTCACCAAGGAAGAAACAGACACTGTGGATCTGATAAAGAAGATCTTTGGTCCAGAAGCTGCTCAGTTCAGCATTGTTCTGTTCACTAGAGGAGACGATCTCGGGAGTAAATCTATAGAAGATTATGTGAAGAGAAGTAACAATGCAGAACTGAAGAAACTGATCAGAGATTGTGGAAACAGATTCCTGGCTTTTAAAAACTCAAAACTCAGGTGAGTCAACTGTTACACATACTAGAAGAGTTGAAAAAATATATATATAATGAGGGTAAATACTTCACTAACAGCATGTTTGAGGAGGCAGAGATGTCCATTAGAAAGAGAATGGAGGAAATAATGAAAGAGAGAGAGAGAAAATCAGACTCAACATGAGAAACTATATCAAATATGAGACAGAAATGGAAGAGCTCAAGAAAAGACTTGAAGAAGAGAAAAGAAAAGCAGATGAGGAGAGAATACAAAGAGAGAATGAGTTCAGACAAAAAGAGGAAAAGCTGAAAAAAGAGTTTGAGGAAAAACAGAGAACAGAACAGAAAAAAAAAAAAAAAAAACGAGAGACTGAAAACCAGAAATGAATCGAAGAGGAAAAACAGCAAAGAGCTGAATATCACAGAGAAATTAAAGAGATGAAGAGAGAGATTGAAAATCAGAGATTACAGTTTGAAAAACAGCAAAAAGAAAGAGAAGAAGAAGATAGAAAGAGAGAAGAGAAATACAGACAAGATCAAGAATAGATGAAACATGAGAAAGTTTTCAGTAAGTAGAACCAGACAGACATCAGCTGGCGATTTGACTCTTCTTTACTCTGATAACACATAAAACAGGCTTTACAGTGACATAAACTTAATCAGGTGACATTTTGCTGAGTGTGTTTGGCATTTGTGCTGGAGTCATGGCTGGTTTAGGCCAGTAAAAAAGAGGACCAGTAGGTGGCAGCACAACCCTGTTTTAATCAGTGATTCTTTTAAAAACAGATCCTAGCAAATAACAAACATGTTGCTCTGAGATGTCAAACAGTTATGTCAGATATGGGAAACATAGCCTAAAAATAAAATATAAACTGAGGACTTGAGAATGAATAACAAATAAATCACAATGGATTATGCAATGGCCTTTGGCTTCACTGATTTCTGCTCCAGGACTTTTTACTTGTTTAAATTGCACAGCAAATAAAGATTATACAAATACTGATGACAACAACTTTATGGATTTCACCCCAATCAAATATAGATGTATTCTTATTAGAAATAAGACAAAAAAAAAACTTATTAGAGGCAGAATTTATATAGGGACTAAATATGAACATATGCAAGTATATGCATCTAAGGATCCACAGAATTGCCAGGTGGATCAGCATATGTTATCCTGAGGCTGAAAGAGGCAGGAGGGAAAGTAATATCAAATCATGTGTCAGTGTTTACAAAAATTATGATAGCAATGAATAAAATATTTGAAATGGTAGTAAACACAACACTAATATGCTCAGATTCAAGTTAAACCTTATTATGCCTGGATGCTCAACAGAAACCAGACAAGATTTTGTCTTGGAGATACTTCACACTATCAGTCAAAAGTCTTTGAACAGCCAGTTTTTTTTTTTTTTTTTTTTTTTTTAAGAGAAGTCTCTTCTGCTCACCATGCCTACATTTATTTGATCCAAAGCAGTGCAAAGACAGTACAATTTTGAAACATTGTTACAGTTTAAAATAACTGTTTTCTGTTTAAATATATATTTAACCTGTAGTTTATATACTCCACTCACATGATCCTTCAGAAATCATTCTACTATTATGATTTGTAACTGTTTTGTCATTTTTTCAGTAATGATACTCATAATATTAGGTCATAAGGGACAAACACCATCCAAGAAAAGCTCATTATCAAAAATTTACATTATTAACATTTTGTAATTACTATGTGTATGACCCTAACACTAACAGGATTGAATAGTTTCACAGCAAGTGTCTGAACAATATACCCATATGTATTATACCCAAAAGTGTTACGAAGGCAAAATTTTACTGGATACCGGATACGACTCTCAGTTTTATTCTCGTTACTGAGCTAGTAAAATCTGTCAATGTTTTAGAGCCTCCTCAGGGTGACACAGATAAGTGTCTCTTTCATTATCATTACAATATATCTGACGTTTGATTTCAAGACGTTGGTGAGGAATGGTGTTTGGTTCTCGGTAAGATCGGAAGAAAGAAAATCTATATTTTTAGTTTATTCTAATTTAATCTTAAGCAACTAATATCATTTAAGCATTAAACTATATTTCAGTGTAGTTAAGATTTGCTTGTCCATATCTGTGTCATTTTCGTTCATTTCCCAAGTGTTTATTTCCTTTATTTTTCCATCTTTTCCAGACTAGGCTGCACAAATAATGCAACATATGAATATGGAAGACAACAAAGGTAAAGTATATATTTTTAATATAATTCTCTTGCCTATACATAGTTATAATACAAAATATCTTGTTCAAATAGTAGTTAAGACAGGAGAAGTGTTTCACGAATCAAAGGGCTCTGAACATTAGATTTCCATCTAATGCATTTAATGCAAACGTGTTTCTTACTTGTTTTCTAGTTTTGCTTAAAACAAGGAAAATGATCTGCCAATGGGGCAAGAAAAATAATCTAGATTTCTGCTTGAAATTAGATTATTTATAAACATCTGTCTACTCTAGTAGTCTAGACAATATTTAGGACAATAGTTGATCCAAACAATATAAAAGTGTATGTTGTACTGTTGATAGGCTAACAATATAAAAACGGACATCACACAGGGCTAAATGTGTAGCGTTTCAAAAATGGCTAACATTACAGCAGCAGGGAATATGAACGTGCATTAGTTATTTGATTTCATTTTATTTCAATGTAGCCTATTGTGTTTGACCATTTGAATATTATAATCATGTGCAAGTTCAGGGTTTTGGTACCTGAAAGTGCGATTTGCAAACTGAACCGATCCTATATTATATGTGAAAGAATTTGTAGTGATTTTCAATACTATTTAGGGCAGATATGGATAGTATGTACACTGGAACAAAGAGTCAGTTTGTTCAAGAATCAGAAACCACTTCTGCGTCTCAGAACATGTGATATATTATAAAGAGTAACAATATGTTTTATGAAATGCAATGAAGTAAAAAGTACACTGTAAAAAATTACCTTTTATGGTGAATTTTATTGTTAAAAACTGTAAAATGCAATCATAAAAACCTGTCAAATGGTTGACAGTAAACGACTGTAACATTTGCAGTGAGTATCTGTAAACTGACATTCCCAAAATGTGGTGGTTTTGGTTGAAATAACTCTTTATTCATAGTTTTATTTGTACATTAGCATTGTATGCCAAATCTAATGTTGCTAAATTAATGTTTATTGCATTATTTCAGTTTCGTGTGGTCAACATAATGGTGTTTAGTGTTTGTGTGAATGACACTGTGCATCTTCTATATATGTTAATATTTAAAAGATACTTATGATGGACTTTGATTCATCATGTGACTTTCTCATCACCACCTGCTTTTAGTGGTTATCAGTGCATTACAAAGGAACAAAACTGATTTTAGAACTTCAATAGGTTGGTATATTACCATTACATCAGTTAATGAAATTACGGTAACCTGTAAATTTTGGTAAAAATCATAAACTGTAAAGCCTTGCTACTGTATTTATGGTCCCACTTTATATTAAGTGGACTTAACTACTATGTATTTACATTTTAATTAATTATTTCCTACAATGCACATATTGTGTACATACATGTTTTTACATTGTACTTATATTTTAAAAAATCCTGCATGCAATTAAATCTGTAATTAATTTCTGTATTTACATTTGTAATTACACTGTTGACTGATCCCTTACACCTTATCCCACCCCTAAACCTACCCATACCACCAAACCTGTCCCTAAACTTCCCACCTCAATAGCAAATAAGGTGTTTTGCGATACAATATGAACACAATAAGTACATTGTACTTATATTTTGATTTAAGTACACAGCAGTTAAGGCCACTTAATATAAAGTGGGACCGTATTTTTTACTGTAAAATTCTGGCAACCACAGTTTCTACCATAATTTTTACAGATTTATTTTAATGTGTATATGCTTATAATATAGTGAAGTAAAAGTAAAAGTTACTCAAAATAAAACAACTCCAGTAAAGTACAGATACTTGAAAAATTTACTTAAATACAGTAACTGACCACAACTGATCATTTTGTAATTCATAATGATTGATTATATTGTTTTTAATTTTAAGCTAAAGCTGTCTGTACTCTGATTTTGCTGTATATGTATAAAGTAAATACATATACACACATAATACACACACACACACACATTTTTGTTAAAACTGTAATAGCATGAAAACTTTGGACACTTCTCATACTTGATTTTTAATGTATGCCATTGTCACTAAAACTATGATAACTATTTTTTTTTTTTCAAGGCATTCGTCATATTTAAAGATAAACAGTAGTCAGCATTTGAAGTGGTCAAAAAAAGTTGTCCTAAGACAAGAACGGGTATTGATTTGCTTTTGAAAGGTTTTGATCCACTTCAAATGTTGACTACTGTATTTAAAGATGTCTTTTTATTTTTATTTTACTGATTTGACTGTTTGCAGTGAGGATTGTTCTTCTGGGTTGGAGTGTGTCTGAAAACAGTGATGTGGGAAACTTCATATTAGGACGAGCAGCGTTTGACAGTGAAGCTCCTCCAGATGTTGTAGAGAGAGTCACAGGAAGACTGAAGGACAGACACGTGATCATCATCAACAGTCCTCAGCTGCTCCAGACCAACATCTCAGATCATCAGATCACACAGACAGTGAGAGAGTGTGTCCATCTGTCTGATCCAGGACCTCATGTGTTCATCCTCGTACTGCAGCACAAACACTTCACTGAGGAGGACCTGACAAGAGTCAAACACGTGCTGAAACAGTTCAGTGAAGATGCCATTAAACACACCATAGTCATCACCACTGATCAACAGACACACAGAGCTACAAGGACATCTGTGAAAGTTAATACATTCATTCAGCAGTTAACTGCAGAGTGTGGAGGAGGACATCTTCAGGTTAAGGATCAAAATGAAATCTGCTCTCAGATTTTCAAAACAATGAAGAAAACACGGAAGAGAAAATATTGTGAGACGATTGAAGAAACAGCAAGTGTATCTGCGGATTATGATCTCTCAGAGAGCCATAAAGTGAAAAGGAGGAAAATAAGCACATGCAGTTTGCCACAGGACCCAAAGCCTTGTAAGTCTTCTTAGTTTTGTTGCCTTAAAAATACTGTGATCCCAAAAGATATTCAAGCAGTTAAACCACACTTGCATGTTCATTTATGAATATAATTCCTGACCACAAATAAGGGTCTTTTTTTTTTTTTTTCAAATGGATATTTATACATCCTCTGAAAGCTGAATAAATGCACTTTTCAATTTTGGTTGAGATACAACTATTTGAGTATCTGGAATCTGAGGGTGCAAAAAAATCTAAATATTGAGAAAATCGCCTTTAGAAGTGATCAAATGTTCTTAGCAGTGCATATTACTAATCAAAATAAGTTTTGATATATGTACTGTAGAAAATGTACAAAATATATTCACAGAGCATGATCTTTATGATCTTTGCATCAAAGAGTAATTGATAATTTCAAAGGACATTTATAAACAACAAGTGTTATATCAAATTTCTTTGCTTTAATTGATTTAACAGAACACATTTAAAAACAAGTGTTGTACCAAACTTGTCTTGAACTGTGACTTCTGTGTTTTAGCCTTTCAAGGCAATCACTGATGTAATACCATCAAAACATATACTTTTTTCTGTTTCTTTTATTTTGATTGCAGTCAGCAGGAGAGTGCAAAGTCCAGATGTTGTTCGTCCTAACAGTAAGTCATGCAGCCTGCAAAATGTGTTGGCTGTAGTCTTTGCTTGTGTGCAATTGCACATTTTTTACCCAGATACCATTAACACCACTGTCAGCTCTCATTGCCAGTATTTCTTTGATGTCAGTTTGGTGTACTGGCCTTAACATGTATTATTATTTGTTTTTTTAGTGTCTGATCTGGGAAGAGAGGAGTTTGAGAGTGAAAGAGGAGACATGGCTTTTAATAACAGAGAAACACAAGATAAAACTCAAGTGACTCAACTGTTAAACATGATAGAAAAGCTAAAAAATACAAATCAACATCGATACTCCACTAACAGCATCTCTGATGAGGAAAAATGGAAAGAGAGAGAAAAAGAAATTCATGAGAAACTCAAAGTCAAACATGAGAAAGAAATCAAAGAGCTACTTGAAGGAGAGCAAAGAAACGCAGCTAAATATAACAGAGAAATTGAAGAGATGAAGAAAAAGATTGAAAATCAGAGATTACAGTTTGAAAAACAGCAAAAAGAAAGAGAAGAAGAAAAAAGAAAGCGAGACGAGAAATACAGACAAGATCAAAAAAAGATGAAACATGAGTATGAATGTACCATTGCAGAATTAAAAAAGAAACAAGAAGAAGAAATTAAAAAGAGAGATTTGGTAGAGAAACGGAGGAGAGAAGAAGACGAGAAAGAAAGACAGAGATTGAAAATACAAATAAAAGAGGAGATGTCCATTCGAAGGAAAATGGAGGAAATGCTGAAAGAGAGAGAAAAAGAAATTCATGAGACACTCAGAGTCAAATATGAGAAAGAAATGGAAGAGCTCACAGAGATACTTGAAGAAGAGCAAAGAAACGCAGCTAAATCTAACAGAAAAATGAAAGAGATGAAGAGAGAGATTAAAAATCTGAGATTACAGTTTGAAAAACAGCAAAAAGAAAGAGAAGAAGACAGAAAGAGAGAAGAGAAATACAGACAAGATCAAGAAAAGATGAAACATGAGAATGAATGTGCCATGGCAAAAATAAAAAAGAATCAAGAAGAGACTAAAAAGAGAGATTTGGCAGAGAAACGGAGGAGAGAAGAAGAAGAGAAAGAAAGACAGAGATTAAAAAGACAACTAAAAGAGGCAGAAATGGACAGAAGAGGGATTCAAGAGGAAATTAAACGAAAGCAGAGAGAACAAAGAACAAGAGAGAAAACAGAGAAAAACAAGAAGAACTGAAGAAAATGAGAGAGATGTTTGAAAGAGAGAGAGTGGGGGAAAGACAGAAGATAGAGATTAAAAATCTGAGATTACAGTTTGAAAAACAGCAAAAAGAAAGAGAAGAAGACAGAAAGAGAGAAGAGAAATACAGACAAGATCAAGAAAAGATGAAACATGAGAACGAATGTGCCATGGCAAAAATAAAAAAGAATCAAGAAGAGACTAAAAAGAGAGATTTGGCAGAGAAACGGAGGAGAGAAGAAGAAGAGAAAGAAAGACAGAGATTAAAAAGACAACTAAAAGAGGCAGAAATGGACAGAAGAGGGATTCAAGAGGAAATTAAACGAAAGCAGAGAGAATGGGAATGTAAAAATAAAAGACAGATGAAAGAACAAGAGAGAAAACAGAGAAAAACAAGAAGAACTGAAGAAAATGAGAGAGATGTTTGAAAGAGAGAGAGTGGGGGAAAGACAGAAGATAGAGGAGGAGAAACAGAGACAGAGAAGAAAAAGAGAGAACATAAGGAATGGAAAGATATTATGAACAACTGGAACAAAGGAGAAAAGAGAAGTGGGAGAAAAGAAAGCAAGAAGATGATGAGAAATGAGAAGAAGAGAGAAAGGAATGGGAGAAAGATCTGAATCAAGAGCAAGAAAAAGAGAAAAAAGGGTAAAGAAAAGTAGAAGAGAAACGAAAGAGAAGAGAAAGAGCGATATGAAATGAAGAAAATCAAAGATCCATGCAGAAGAAACATAAAGACGAAGCCAGAAAACAAGCAGAAGAACTGAAGAACATGAGGATAAAAAACAGTATGAATTACTGAAAAAAAAAAAAACACTTGTAACAATTAAAAGATGAGGATTTAAATAGACAGTGTTCTGTTATGTGAATGTTTTCATCTTTTTAAGGAGCCAAAAGCTGTGGTGTAAGTGAGATAACATGCATAACAAAACATGCATAAATGAAGAAACAACAAGACCTGTAAGCTTTTAGATGTAAATATGTGGGAAATAATTGTACTTGTAATCTCACACATCTACTACTAATGCACATGTGGCAGTAAATGTTTTGCCTTTTGTTCACTTTAACTAAACTTTCTGATATTTATATGATTAAATTCAGATTCTTGTAATCAGTGTTTTAACATATGTTTGTGATGCACTTTCATTTTCATTTATTTTTTATTTTATTTTTCTGCAGATATTACATTCTTATATAGTTTTTTTTTTTTTTTTTCAATAAATAAATAAATAATAAAAAAAAACTAAATGAATTGTGTTCAATACTTTTCACCAACACCACAACTTCAAGCTTTCTTCTCATTTTTTGATCAGTCAGCAGGATATATGAGTAATATCCATGCAGTATTCCTAAAGAACAACAGGCATTTACTTTTAAACTGCAACATTTAGATGTAAGTTTAGCAAGAAGATGATGATGAGGCATCAGCCAATGTGTTATGATAGGAAATAAATAGAAAGAGTGTCTGGGTCAGAGTACACTGATAAAAATGATTTTGTGGTAAGTAATAATACAGAAAAATACACATAATATTTACATTAAATAATTTAGTTCAGGCAAGAAATAAAGTGCCATGCAGAAGAAATATGAAGATGAAGCCAGAAAACAAGCAGAAGAACTGAATGATTTGAGAGATAGGAAAAGTGAACTGGAAAAAATTAAAAAAGAAATAGAGGATTTCAAAAGTAGACATTGTTCTATGATGTGAAAACTTGTATCTTTATAAAGGAGCCAGAGTTAAAGCTGGGGTGTAAGTGAGCTATCGTACATAATAAAACAAGCGTAAATTGAGAAACAACAAGACCTGCAGTCTTTTAGAGTTAAATATGTGGAAAACCTTATACTTGTAATCTCACATATCTACAACCATTGCACATTTAAGTGGCTGTAAATGTTCTGCTATTTATTCACTTTAAGTTTGATCAAGTTAAGTAATGATTTAAGCTCTTTCTGAGGGTCATCTCTTTTAAGTGTTGTGTGCTCACTTTGAGTCAAAAATGCAAAATAGACCCTCACTGCTATAATAATAATTTATGAACCAAGCACATCCTGATAGTTTTCATCTTCTGGATAAAAAATCCTCAACTTATCAACATTTGTATTTTAACATTCAGTTATTTACTGCTAACAGCAGATCAGCAAACTTTTCCTTCAACAAAGAGGTTGAAATAATAGGGAAAAACTGAAATGGAAGTTTATTAAGCCTTTTAACAAAATGTTTAGTATCTCAGTTTTTATGTTTGGTATTTGATCCATGAGACTTTTATGGCTGGTAGCTGGAATATAAAGAATGGGAAAAAAAAAAAAAAAAAAATCAGTTTAATGCAGAGACTCAAAAAACAGATTCTTGTAGTTTGTGTTTGAGGAATCAGATTTTTTTTTTTTTTTTTTTTTTTTTTTTTTTAAGTAACAAGCGAAAGTAACATTACTTGTTGCAATTTTAAAGATTATTTAAAGATTATTTTAAAGATTATTTGAATAAAACATGTTTTATTGTTTGAACATGATGTCATTTGATCAACCAAATAAATGGAAGGTATGTTTGTGATGCATTTTCATTTAACTACTTCTTCTTTCGGGTTTTATGGGGGGTGGCAACTCGTCTTAAAAGGTGCATTACCACCACCTACTAGACTGGAGTGTGGGCAGTAGAATAACATCCAAAAAAACTTTTTTTTTTTTTTTAGAAATTAATTTAATAAATAAACAAACATTACTAGGTAAGCCAGCAGGGTAATTGAGCAATATCCATGATATCCCCCCCCCCCCCTCTCTCTCTCTCTCTCTCTCGCTCTCTCTCTCTCTCTCTCTCTCTCTCTCAATGAGTAACAGACAGACATCAGCTGACGGTTTGACTCTTCATTACTCTGATAACACATATAACAGGTTTTACAGTGTTCTTCACTTTTTTTTCTTTTCTTTTCTGTTAAAGGGAAACTGCAAAGCATTAAGCACATGCCTCAAATGCACCGATGAGACATCAAAATTACTCCTGACCTCAATTAAAATGAAAACATGAAAATAAAAATAAAGTTATAGATATGATTTTAACTTGGAAACTACCTTTAAAAGTGATTTTTAAAGTAAAGTTTACATTTGATTAATAGGAGCTTAACAGAAACCCACCTCTCATGTGAGGAGACTTTCCCACATGGATATTTTTATTTAATTCCATATACAAAATGAACAAATTACTTTCCATACCTGTTACATTTTTACAGTTAATTATTTAAAAAAACAGTTTGTGAAACTTAATGCTATTTAATATAAAATATAAAATAAAATATATCCAGCACAATGAAGACCACAAAAGAAGGAAGGGGGGAATATCAGCAGTGTTACTCTCCTAAACCAGCACTAGATGGGAACTACAAGCCCACTGTCCAGATTCAGTTAATGCAAAATAAGAATTAAACAGAAGCAGAGCAGGCAAATGTGTGTGACTGAGTGATATATATGATGATCTTAATCAGGTGTCATTTTGCTGAGTGTGTGTTTGGTTTAGGACTGTCTAAAAGCGCCAGCAGGTGGCAGCACAACCCTGTCTTAATCAGTGATTCGTTCAAAAACAAACTAGCAAAAAACTATTATGTTAATTAGAGATGTGCAACAGTTATGTGTGCGTGAGTCCACCTTTAAAAATAAAATACAGTACATGCTCTACCTATATTTCCTCTCTATAAAGCATAATAATTTTATAATGCTTTTAATCAATATATAATATATAATGCTTAACTGTCATTGCTTAGTGAAATGTAAATATTTATTTACACCGCATATCATGTGAATCGTGTAATGTGCATTCCTGCAGTACTGCTTTTCATCTTTCTGTGATTGGTTTTTCATATCTTTGTCAGATTTGTCAAGATCATCTAAAAAAACAAGTTCTGTGCCATGTTGTTTATTTTGCTATGTTTAAATGTGTAAATATGTTTTGACCAATTTTTTCCACTTTTAATTGTCATTTCCAACAATAAATTAGTAGCCTTTTGTAGTGTGATGGACATTTCTATATTTTTAATTTTCTATTTTCCATATTGTATTTGCACAGGTGTTTTTGTATGTGGCTAACTTCTGATTTGCAATGGCCTTTGACTTCACTGATTCCTTCTCCAGGGCTCTTCACTCATTTCAATTGCACAGCAAATAACAATACTATACAAATGTTGACAACAACACCTTTATGAATGTTACCACAGCCAAAGATAGAGTTATTATTTTTGAAACAAGACAAGATAAAGGTCAGGATTTATTAGCGGCAGAACTGACAACTGGAACTAAACATAAACAAAATATATAAGTTTTTACACATCTAAGGGTCCACAGAAGGGCCAGCGTATGTCATCCCGAGGTTGAAAGAGGCTGAAGGGAAAATTATATCAAATCATGTGTCAGTGTTTACATGGATTATGATAGCAATGAATAAAATGCATGAAATGTGACTAAACAAAACATTAATATGCTCAGATTCAAGTTCAGGTTTATTAAGCCTATATGCTGTCAGAAGTCAGAAACCACACATTATATTATCTTGGAGATACTTCTGTTATTATATACACTACCATTTTTAACAGTTATTATTAACATATTACTCAAATGTTTTTTTTTTTTTTTTTTTCTCACCAAGCCTGCATTTATTTCATCAAAGCACAACAAAAACATGAGTGTTTCCATATGTTTGCCATTTACAATAACTGTTTTCTGTTTGAATATATTTTAATCTCTAATTTATTTCTGTGATTTCAATCTGAATTTGTAGCATCATTACTCCAGTCACATGATCCTTCAGAAATCATTCTCTGATTTGTTTTGTTATTGTTTCAAGAAAAAAAAAAAAAAAAAAAAAAAAAAAAAAAAATACTATTATGGCATAAGGGACATATACAATCTTAGAAAATTATTATTCATTATTTAATGATCATTATTGTTTTACATTTTGTAATAACTGTGTGTATGACCCTAACAAGACTGAATATTTTCACAGCCAGTGTCTGAACAGTCTACCCATGCATCCCTAATAGTTAAACGTCACTATTTTGGTTGAATGCTAAACACAAGAACACATGTAACTTTCTTCCTAAAGTCAATGCAATGACCCTCTGTTTTATTCTCATTACTGAGCTCATAAAGTCTGTCAATGTGTTTTAGATCATCCTCAGTGTGACACAGATCACTTCTACGTGCCTCTTTCATTATCACTACAATAAATCTGACCTTTGATTTCAAGGCATTGGTGAGAAAATGGCGTTTAGTTCAGGTAAGATCGAAAGAAAGAAAAACAGAAATCAATATTGTTGTTGTTTAAAGTTTAAATTACGTTTCTCAATCAACGAATATCATTTAAGAATTGAACTATATTCCTGTGAAGTTATTCTTAAACAACTTAAGATCTGTTTGTCGATATCTGTGTCATTTTCGTGTGTAGTTGTTTCATTTCCCAAGTGTTTATTTCCCTCCCTTTTCCAGGCTAGGCTACGCAGATAATACAACGTGTGAATATGGCAGACAACAATGGTAAAGTATATATTTATAATATAATTCTCTTGCCTATACATAGTTATAATACAAAGAGTAAGAAATATCAAGAAATATTGTTCAAATATGAGATTAGTTAAGACAGGGAAACTGAATCAAAGGGTAGATTCAGGAAAAACTGGCCACCAGTTCTACTGTTTTCTAAAATAACAACTAGATAAAGTCAGGATATATTGCATTCATTTATACAATATAAATGTATTATACAATAAGGGGAGGAGGTATTTAAGAAATCATTGCCATATTAAGCCAACTCTGTACTCTTCCTATTGCACTTTCTGTGAAATATTGCTGTATTCATTTTCTGAAAAAATAAATAAATAAAAAAATAAAAAATAAATAAATAAAATAAAATAATAATAATAATAAAACAAATAAATAAATAAATAAATAAATAGATTTCTTCTTCATACATAAATACAAATTAAGATACATTCAAATAAATAAACAACTACAACTGAATTATTGATGTCACTAAAAAACTCCCAAATGGGGAAATACAAAACTTTCAAATTACAAAACAATTCCACTGTGGTACAGCGTTGCCATATGACCACATTGATATTTTCTCATTTTACAATAAAACTATGTTAGATAATTTTGATTTGTGAATAAAATATGTAATTTACTAACTAAAGACGATGCAAAAAAGAAATCCCCCTTGAGAAAAGATGCTCAAAAATGAGGTTAACAGCAGCACTTCTACAGAAAAAAGCGTTTAGGAGGAACATTCAGATATCATTTTACTTAAAATGTATTGATTGTAACTGTGGACCATGTTGACAAGAGTGATACAGAAGTATTCACCGTGAAGCTTACAGTGAGAATAGTAAGGCATAAGGTGTGTATAGGGAGCGTATACATATTTTTTCCAACTGTCTTTACATGTAATAACTGTAGTTACTCTGTTCTGAACATCAAATCCTTTGTTTTTCCATCTAATGTATTCTAGTTGGTTGAATAAAAATACTTGATACTCAAATATTCTAATAAATACTCGATACAACAGATTTATTTCTTTATTTTAATTTTTTTTTACATAAATTACAATCTCATTCCAACTTAGATGACCATGATTGGTTAGTAACATTAGATGTGACATCCTTACTTCAGTTACACACAAAGGTGGTTTAGAATATTTAGATTATGGTTACACTTTATTTTGATAGTCCACTTTAGACATTCTACTAACTGTAAGTAACTTTGTAGCTACATGTCAACTACTTGTCAACTACATATCAACTAAATCTCATTATTTGTAACTACATGTCCACTAACTCTCAGAGTAGACTTTAGGGTTAGTTTAGGGTAGGTTTATGGTTAGTTGAATAAGTTGACAAAGAAAGTGTTAGAAGATATTAAGCAGACAGTCTACTAATACTCTACTAACTGCTGGTTGACATTTTGTTGCGAAGTTAATTACTGTTAGTAGAATATCTAAAGTGGACTATCAAAATAAAGTGTTACCTAGATTATTTTCTCAAAACTTCTCAAATTTTAAAATAATCTCCACAGTTTATTTTGGATTTGACCAAATTTAACCAAACTAAAACTTATGTTTGATAAAGAATATTACCTTCAAATACACGGCACTGCTATGGGCACACCTTTAGCACCCAATTATGCTAACCTGTTAATAGGGAAATTTGAATTGGATTTAATTTATAATAATAATCCCTTTGGAAAATTCATGCACCGGGCAAGATATATTGATGATTGTTTTCTCATTTGGAAAGGAAGTGAAGAGAAGTTGCATCAATTTGTACAAAATATACAAATATTTTGAAGAATTGTTTCTGTTTGAGAGGATACTCAGAAACTTTTTTTGTTCAGCAGTTGAAAAAGTAAAAAAAATAAAAAATAAAAAATAAAAACTGAAAGAATTCAGTTACTAAATTATCAAAAAAAAAAAAAAAAAAAAAAAAAAAAGAAACAATTCCCAGTATTTTTTTTTTATTATTATTATTTTTTTTTACACGAAAAACAGTTGTCAGATTAAATCAATTCTTAATAAATATCGGTTTATCTTAGCTCCAGACCCTTCTTTAAAAGACATTTTCAAACAACCTCCAATGTTTACTTATAAAAGATCTCAAAGTTTGGCAAACATGTTAGTTTGGTTAGATGTCATACGTGACAACAACAAAAAAAATATACATACAAGGTTGTTTTCCATGTTGAAACTGCACATCATGTTCTTCAATATTACAATGCAAAAAGATGACATGATTTTCGTCAAATAAAAGATATCAAATCAAATCTTGTATTACATGTTCCACTAACAATATAATATACCTACTTCAATGTCCATGTCCACTGATGCATGTTGGAAAAATTTTGAGGCCATTGTAAATTAGAATTAGTGAACATAAATCAGCCATCCGTAGACGTGATATTACTTCTCCAATTGCCAGACATTTTATTGAATATAACCATAATATTGAACAACTGAAATGCATAGGGATTGAGAAAATAACAAATCCTCACTGAGGTGGAGATGCCAATTAAAGACTCTTACAAAGAGAGGCATTTTGGATGTTTTATTTAAAGACAATGTCAACTTTGGGTTTAAATGAAAATTTTGATCTTTCATGTTTTCTGAAATGTGTTGTTCTTCTTCTTTTTTTTTTTTTTTTTTTTAATGTGTATGAACAACATTTTCTTGTCAAATGTGCAATTGTTCCTGCTGATATTTGTTAAGTTTTCTGTTATTGCAAATGGAACTGATCTGGAGTCTGTGAAACTCTGAAGTGTGAAATTGTGAAGCTAATCATTACCACCTGTCAGACTTTATTGGTCTTAAAATAAGACTCTTGAGATACTCTTGAGTTACTGAAATCTAGTCACACTGACGAAAGCAGCAAGCTGAAAAATTTGCTTTTTTTTTAATCTCCTGCTCAAATAAATAACATTTTTTTTTAGAGTGCAGACCTTGTGCTACATTTAATATAAAAAAATAATCTTTGTACCTATAAATAGCTGGGGGAGCGCAGTGAGAGCTGTGATTGAAATAAGCTATAATAAAAAGAGACAAAAAAATAATAAAAAAATAATAATAATCACAATATTCTAATTTTTTGAGCTGCACCTATACACGTGAAGTGCATCCAAAAAAGTTCACCAAAGTGGTCTTAAACAAGAACGGGTATTGTTTTGGTTTTAGGACAACTTTTATAAAAGGTTTTGATCTACTTCAAATGTTGACTATACTTTATTTATGGGTGTCTATTTATTACTTTACTTTAGGCCTGCTGTGTGTATTTTTTATTTATTTTTTTTTATTTTTTTTTACTGAAAGTCTGATTTGTCTCTTTGCAGTGAGGATTGTTCTTCTGGGTTCGAGTGTGTCTGAAAACAGTGATGTGGGAAACTTCATTTTAGGGCGAGCAGCGTTTGACAGTGGAGCTCCTCCAGATGTTGTAGAGAGAGTCACAGGAAGACTGAAGGACAGACACGTGATCATCATCAACAGTCCTCAGCTGCTGCAGACCAACATCTCAGATCATCAGATCACACAGACAGTGAGAGAGTGTGTCCATCTGTCTGATCCAGGACCTCATGTGTTCATCCTCGTACTGCAGCACAAACACTTCACTGAGGAGGACCTGACAAGAGTCAAACACGTGCTGAAACAGTTCAGTGAAGATGCCATTAAACACACCATAGTCATCACCACTGATCAACAGACACACAGAGCTACAAGGACATCTGTGAAAGTTAATACATTCATTCAGCAGTTAACTGCAGAGTGTGGAGGAGGACATGTTCAGGTTAAGGATCAAGAAGAAATCTACTCTCTGATTTTAAAAACAGTAAAGAAAACACTAAAGAGAAAATATTGTGAGACAGTGAAAGAAACACCAAAGATTGATTTATCAGAGGACACAGAAGCCAGTGGATCTGTGGATTATGATCTCTCAGAGAGATATAAAGTGAAAAAGGAAGAAAAAAATACATGCAGTTTACCACAGAACCAAGGCCCTTGTAAGTTTATTTACCGTTTACACATATGAATTTTAATTGCATAAAATCATAAAATATTTGTGACCCTGGACCACAAAACCAGTCAGTTTTTCAATTTTACTAAGTTTTTTTTTTTTCCTGTTATACATCGTCTGAAAGCTAAATAATAATAATAATAATAAGGTTTTTAATTTTGGTCAAGATACAACTATTTGAAAATCTAAATAAAGTTGTTCAAGTTAAGTTCTTAGCAATACATATTACTAATCAAAATTTAAGTTTTGATATATTTACTGTAGCAAATTTACAAAATATATTTATATAGCATGATTTTTTTATGTAATATCCTAATGATTTTTGGCATAAAAGAACAATTGATAATTTCAAAGCACGTTTAAAAACAACGTGTTGTATCAAATTGCTTTTATTTGTTTATTTATTTTTAAATAAATAAACCATAAACAACTAATAAACCTATTGAAGAGCTTTAAAAAGTAATATAATATATTCATTCAGCCAACACTTGGTGATTCTCTTGTAATGAACTGTACAATAAAATTGTCAATAACTAGAGCACTTTCATCAGGTTTCTTAGTGGGTTTGTCACTAAGTGGAGAAAACATGTTTAATATTTTGATCAGAAAGAAACTGACTGTCTTCAGAAAAGTTTCAAGGGCATACTCTTCTCTTACCTCTGTATAATGTAATCAATGAAACACTGTAATGCTACTGTTTCATAAGCGCCACCTGCTGTCAGACAGTATATTTGCATTTTCATTCAGTCTGTCTGCTGCTTTTATTTTGTGCAGGTGTCTTATGTATTATAATTTCACAAATATAAAGTCAAACCATTCTATTTTTGCTTTAAACCTTGAAATGACACAATTCAAGAAAACAAAAATCTATTAAAATCTAAATCTAAATGCATGTAGCACTAATCTTTTTTAAATAAATTTAAAAAAAATTCCTGTTGTACCAAACTCGTATTGAACTATGACTCAAAAACCGAGGTACATACCAAACTGTGACTTCTGTGTACATCCCTTACACCCCTAACAGTCACTAATAGATCAACAAAGTTTTATCCTTTCAAGGCAATCAAACATGTAATTCCATCAAAACATATATTGTTTCTGTTTCTTTTATTTTGATTGCAGTTAGCAGGAGAGTTAGCAGGAGTGTGCAAAGTCCAGATTTTGTTCGTCCTAGCAGTAAGTCACACAGCTTGCATATTTAAAGACTCTGTGTATTCCACTTAAATTTTAAAATGGATGTCTAATGTATATTTTGCTACATTTTCAGTGTCAAATCTGAATCTGGTTGTGTGTGGGTGTGATGAGACATTAAAATCCTCCATATCAGAGCTGATCCTGCAGCAGAAAGACAGAAGATCAGATGTGGAGATTCATGGACGTCTGGTCAGTCTGGTGGAGCTCCCAGCTCTGATTCGGCTTTCAGAGGAGGAAGTGACGCGTCAGACTCTCCGCTGTGTTTCTCTCTATGATCCTGGAGTTCATGCTTTCCTCCTCATTATTCCTGTTGGTCCACTTACTAATGACAACAAAGCAGAAATGGAAAAGATCCAGAAGATATTTGACTTTAAAAATAACTTCATTGTGATATTTACCTCTAAAATGAGAGTTTCTGAACCTGTCATAGAGATGGTAAAATCTATCACTGACACTCGGATCCTCTGTGGGGGTCAGTATAAAGTGATTGGGTTAAAGGAACCTGGAAACTCCAGACAGATCCCAGAACTGCTGGATTATATAGAGAACATGAAGACTGAACCCTATTCAGCTCAGATGTACGTGAAAACTCAAGAGGACAGAGTCAGGCATGAACTGGAAGAACAGCGCAAGAAAGAACTGAAGAAAATGGAAGATCAAATCAAAGAATTCAAGAGGAGGGTTCAGTCAGAAGGTGAGTGAGATTTATTCTCAGTTTAGGACCCATTATGATTATTGCTTAACGTAGGTGTAACCAAACCCCTTATGAGTGATTATGATCTTCTGTTCTTGGTAACTCTAAGGTTAAAGTACGACTACGCTACCCCTATATATACACAGGATAGAGGGACCTGTTGTAAATATTTCCCGCACAGGCGGTTAAACCAAAAGAACACAAACAGCTAATATTATTTCACTAAAGCAATGCTCATTAGTCAGCACATTAACAGAGATATTAATTTCAATTTAACTTTGAGTCACAAAATACCGCTGTCTATCAAAAAAAAGTCATAAAAAAGTCCTTGAAGAATAATTATACACAATCTAGATGGTAGAAGCCAGCCACTTTGTAGAAAGGAAGGCACAAGAGTACACAGCGTCTCACTAACAGCGCCCGAGATGTTATTTCCCCACAATCATACACCCTCCACATTGAGACGATCCTAAAGTAGCATTACATCGAGAGGTTTATATATACACATACACATATGTTGGTTAGGTAGGTTTTGATGCTGGTATGCTGGTTTAAGTTGGTCCTTTGCTGGTCATGTGCTGGTCCTGCACCAGCATAAACCAGTAAAGGACCAGCTTAAACCAGCAAAAAACAGCATACCAGCATCAAAACCTACTGTCATATGCTGTTTTTTCCAAACAACGGTAAAGATCCTAAAATAACATTCAGCTTGTACAAGTACAAATACATGTGAGTTGTTAAAACATACAAAATCTTTACTTACATTAATTAGCAGAAACCCAAGAGGTATTTGGTTTCAGTTTGATGTACTGACCTTAACGTGTATTTAAAATGTGTTTTAGGATCTGGAAATAAAGAAGATGATCTGGAGTGTCTGAGGATTGTGCTGATCGGGAGGACAGGAAATGGAAAGAGTGCAACAGGAAACACTATTCTGGGAAAAGAGAAGTTTGTGAGTCAGCTCAGGCCAGATTCAGTGACGACTGTTTGCATGAAGGGAGTTGGTGAAGTTGAAGGTCGATCAGTAGCTGTTGTTGATACTCCAGGACTCTTTGACACAACACTGACTAATGATCAAGTGGTGGAAGAAATAGACAAATGCATCTCACTGTCGTCACCTGGACCTCATGTGTTTGTCATTGTGTTGAGTTTGGGAAAATTCACCAATGAAGAGAAAGAGACTATGCAACTGATAAAGAAGATCTTTGGTCCTAAAGCTGCTCAGTTCAGCATCATTCTGTTCACTCGAGGAGATGATCTTCAGGAGTCTATAGAGGATTATGTGAGCAAATATAACTGTGCTGAACTCAAGAAACTGATCAGAGATTGTGGAAACAGATTCCTGGTCTTCAATAACAGAGAAAAACAAGACAAAACTCAAGTGATTCAACTGTTAAACATGATAGAGATGATGAATAAACACAACACAGACCAATATTTTACTAACAGTATGTATCAAGAAGCAGAGATGTCTATTAAAAATAAAATGGACGAAATACTGAGAGAGAAAGAGAGAGAAATTCAGGCTCAGAATGAAAAATTGAGAGTCAAATATGAGACAAAAATGGAAGAGCTCAAGAAAAGACTTGAAGAAGAGAAAATAAAAGCAGAAGATGAGAAAATACAACGAGAAAATGAGTTCAGACAAAAAGAGGAAAAAATGAAAAAAGAGTTTGAGAAAAAAGAGAGAACAGAACAGAAAAAACGAGAGACTGAAAACCAGAAACGATCAGAAGAGGAAAAACAGCAAAGAGCTAAATGTAACAGAGAGAATGAAGAGATGAAGAGAGAAATTGAAAATCAGAGATTACAGCTTAAAAAACAACAAAAAGAAAGAGAAGCAGAGGACAGAAAGAGAGAAAAGAAATACAGACAAGATCAAGAAAAGATGAAACATGAACATGAACTTATTATTGCAAAATTACAGATGAAACTAGAAGAAGAAACTAAGAAGAGAGAATTTGAGGACAGAAAGAGAATTGAGCAAGAAGAGAAACAGAGAGAAGAATGGAAGAAAAAAATAAAAGAGGCTGAACACGACAGAAAAGAGATTCAAGAGGAAATTAAACAACAGCAGAGAGAATGGGAGGATGAAAAGAAACAACAGATGAGAGAACGAGAGGAAGAAGAAAGAAAGATAAAGGAGAAACATGAGAAACAACTGAGAGAAAAACAAAATGAACTGGAGAAAATGAGAAAGAAATTTGAAAGAGAGAGAGAGAAAGAACGACAGAAGATAGAGATGGACAAACAGAAAGAGAAAAGAGAGAGAGAAGGCAAAGAGAGAGAATATGAAAGAAAGAAACAGAAAATGGAAAGATATTATGAACAACTGGAACAAAAGAGAAAAGAGGAGTGGGAGAGAAAAAAACGAGAAGATGAAGAGAAACAAGAAGAAGAGAGAAAGAGATTTGAGAAAATGATTGAAGATCTGAAACAAGAGCAAGAAGAAGAGATCAAGAGAAGAGAAAAAAAGGAGAAAGACAGAAAAGAAAGAGAAGAGAAAGAGAGAGTTGAAATGAAGAAAGAACATGACGAGACAATAAGAGCCATGAAGAAGAAACATGAAGATGAAGCCAGAAAACAAGCAGAAGAACTGAATGATTTGAGAGATAAGAAAAGTGAATTGGAAATACTCAAAAAAGAGATAGAGGATTTCAACAGTAGACAGTGTTCTGTTATGTGAAACCTTTCCATCCTTATAAAGAAGCCAAAATTAAAGCTGCAGTGTAAATGAGCTACTGTACATAATAAAACAAGAATAAAATTAGAGTTAAGTATGTGGGAAACCTTATACTTGTAATCTCACATATTTATAAGTATTGTGCATTTATGTGCCAGTACGTGTTTTGCTCTTTGTTCATTTTAAGTTTGATCAAGTTATTTAATGATTTGAATGCTTTCTGAGGATCATCATTTAAGCATTGTGTGCTCACTTTGAGTTAAAAACACACAAAAAAATATCTCAGTTTTTATGTTCGGTATTTGATCCATGAGACTTTTATGGCTGGTATTTGGAATATAAAGAATGGAGGAAAAAAAAAAAAAAAAAAAAAAAAAAAAGCTCAGTTTAATTCAGAGACTCAAACTGAGCAAAACAATGCTATATGCACTGTAAAACCGAACAGTGAAATTAATTAAATGAAATTAGTTATTTTCACTCAAATAACAATGAAAGTTTATTGGACTTAATTGAAATAAGTTCTGTAAACTCAAAATGCCGTTGTAGTAAAGTGAACTTAGAATGATTGAGTTTTCTAGCTCCCAGCATGCTTTGCATCAGACAACATTTAAAATAAATGTTGAAATTAGGTGTTATTGTCTGTGTTTTTTGCACAAGATTAACATAGGGAGACATAAGTTAGTATTTAAATGTTGAGATATGTTAGGATTTGCATAGATTTCTGTTATGTTGGTTTTGTAGTGTTACCGTTGTGGTAAAGAGTAGAGCCTGTTCTTAGGTTGAGGATGGACAGCAAAATTTGAAGACTACATATACTGCATGTTCTTTGACAATTTCAATGCAAGTATATATTGAGAGTCTTTCTGATACACTGTAACTGAAAATATTTAAGCTGATTTCATAACAAGTTTTAATTTAACTGTAATGAAAAGTTTTATGTAGCATGTAATCTAAATATTTAACTTTTGAAATATTTAATTTTTAAGTTCATGAACTTAAAAAATTTGAGGCAACGAGTTACATCAAATTTTTTGAGTTCTGCTTACTAATTTGGGTTTACAGTGTAGTGCAGATGCTGATATTTATATGATGAAATTCAGATTCTTGTAGTCTGTGTTTGAGGATTTAGATTATTAAAGTAACAAGTAAGATAATCATTACTTCTTAATTTACAATATATATATATATATATATTTTTTTTTTTCTTGTTTCATTTCTTTATGGTGCAGTTTTAATCTTTGAATAATAAACATTATGATTTCAGTCTAAATTTGCATTTATGTCGAATTTCGACTCACTTCCAGAATTGGACTGCACTCCTTTTATATGCACATGATACTATTTGATCAAACAAATAAATTTAATGTATGTTGGTGATGCACTTTCATTTTCATTTAATTGTATTATGTTTTATGCAGTTCTTACATCCTTATGTGGGTATAGATGTTTTGTTTTGTGTTTTTTAAATTAAATAAATAAATAAAAACATTACTAACTAAATAAATAGTTCTGATCAATGAATGCCAATGTTTTCCACCCAGCGCAACAACGACCTCAAACCTTCTTCTCAATTTTTGTTAAGCCAGCAGGGTATTTGAGCAATATCCATGCAGGATAAGATGAGGAAGACTTCTCCTCAAGAACAATGAGCATTTACTTTTAAACTGTAACATTTAGATGTAAGTCTAAAATGTGCAGGATAATAATGAGGCACCAGCCAATGTGTTATGATAGGAAATAAAATTGTTCATTTATTTATTATAGCACAAAATGTTAAAATATAGCCACTCCAGTAACCACACATGATTGATCCTTCAGAATCATTCTAATATTCTGGTTTGTAATTGTTTTGTTATTGTTTCAATAATAATAATAATATTCATAATATTATGGCATAAGGGACATATACCATCCAAGAAAAGCTTGTTATTGTTTAACATTAGCATTATAAACATTTTGTGATTACTATGTGTATGACCCTAACACTAACAGGATTGAATACTTTCACAGCCAGTGTCTGAACATGTATTAATAATAGTTAAACATGTCACTATGTTGGTAGAATGCTAAAAACAAGAAATACATGTCCAATTTTTTCCAAGTATTATGAAGCCAAACTGTTCCTGGATACCAGGAGTGACTCATTTAATGTATATAATCTCATGACAATGTTCTTCAGTCTCTGTTTTATTCTCGTTATTGAGCTCGTAAAGTCTGTCAATGTGTTTTAGATCGTCCTTCAGGCTGATGCAGGTAAGTTTCTATGTGTCTCTTTTATTATCATTACAATAAATCTGACCTTTGATTTCAAGGCGTTGGTGAGAAAATGGCGTTTAGTTCAGGTAAGATCGAAAGAAAGAAAAACTGAAATCAATATTGTTCTTTAAAGTTTATTCTAATGTAATCTTAAGCAACTAATATCATTCAAACATAAAACTATATTTTTGTGGAGTTACTTAAGCTTCTTCAGATTTGCTTGTCAATATCTGTCATTTTTGTTTGCAGTTGTTTCATTTTCCAAGGGTTTATTTCCTTCTTTTTTTATTTTTTTGGCTTTTCCTGACTAGGCTACATGAATAATACAGTAAACGTATGAAAATGGGAGACAACAATGGTAAAGTATATATTTATAATATAATTATCTTGCCTATACATAGTTATAATACAGAGTGTAAGAAATATCTCGTTCGAATATGGGATTAGTTAAGAAAGGGAAAGCAAATCAAAGGGAAGATTCAGGGAAAACTGGCTACTGGTTCTACTGTTTTCTAAAATAACTACTAGATAAATCAGAATATAAATTTTTGTATTATTATTATTATAACTATGTACTGCTTTGACAAGAGTGATGTAGAAGTATTCACTGAAGCTTACATTGAGAATCCGACATGTTATTAAAAAATAATAATAATAGGAATTACTTTTTTTAACCATCTGTGCAGTAAAGTGCACAAATATGTAGTTACTCTGTTCAGAACATCAGATCCTTTGATTTTCCATCTAATGTAATTTTAAGATAATGCCTGTGTTTTGATTTTTTAGTAAAGGTATAAAGCTAATTTTTCCACCTGTGACTGAAAAAGTGCCATTAGTACAAATTAAATTTTTGTAAAAATCTAATAACATGACATTGTTTTGCTTTTAGGACAACTTTGATGAAAATTTTTGATCCACTTCAAATGTTGACTCTATTGTATTTAAAGATGTCTATTTATTTCTTTATGTATGAATCATTTTTTACTGAACGTCTGATTTGACTGTTTGCAGTGAGGATTGTTCTTCTGGGTTCGAGTGTGTCTGAAAACAGTGATGTGGGAAACTTCATATTAGGACAAGCAGCATTTAACAGTGAAGCTCCTCCAGATGTTGTAGAGAGAGTCGCAGGAAGACTGAAGGACAGACACGTGATCATCATCAACAGTCCTCAGCTGCTCCAGACCAACATCTCAGATCATCAGATCACACAGACAGTGAGAGAGTGTGTCCATCTGTCTGATCCAGGACCTCATGTGTTCATACTCGTACTACAGCACAAACACTTCACTGAGGAGGACCTGACAAGAGTCAAACACGTGTTGAAACAGTTCAGTGAAGATGCCATTAAACACACCATAGTCATCACCACTGATCAACAGACACGCAGAGCTAAAAGGACATCTATGAAAGTTAATACATTCATTCAGCAGTTAACTGCAGAGTGTGGAGGAGGACATGTTCAGGTTAAGGATCAAGAAGAAATCTACTCTCTGATTTTCAAAACAGTAAAGAATACACGGAAGAGAAAATATTGTGAGACGACTGAAGAAACACCAAACATTGGATTATCAGAGGACACAGATGCCAGTGGATCTGTGGATTATGATCTCTCAAAAAAAAGAAGCACATACAGTTTCCCACAAATCCCAAACCCTTGTAAGTCACATAGTTGTGTTGCCTTAAACATATTGTGATCCATTTACTTTATGAATATAATTGCATAAAATCACAAACTATTTTAAGATAAATAAATTTAAAAAGAACTTTAAAAAGATTAAATATAAGATATTTAAACATAATCTGAAAGCTGAATAATAAGCATTTCATTTGTGTATTTTTTGTTTGTTTGTTTGTTTTTTTTGTTTTGTTTTGTTTTGTTTTTTTTCTCCGGACACGGAGATGTTGGCTATGCTTGCCCGGGCAGCCGAGAAGGTAGGGCTTGAGTGGAAGCCTCCATCATGTCCTGAACCTTCTCGGCTTGACGACTGGTATGTGGCTCTGGGTGGCTCGTGCTGGTTCTCAGGGCCCCACCCCAGTACCTTTCTTCCCAGAGGTGCATGATGAGCTCACTTGGACATGGGCGACACCTTTCACTGCCAGAAATCGTGCCAGTGGGACATCCTCATTCACCACCCTTGATGGCGGCCCAACACAAGAGTATTCAGCTGTCCCTCCAGTGGAGCTTGCGGTGGCATTGCAATTGTGTCCCGGCGCTGCTTCCATCTGGAGGGGCAATCTGTTGCTCCCCACCCGAGCCTATAGGCACTTGTTGGCTCTGATCAGCAGTGCCTATGTGGCTTGTGGTGAAGCTGGAGCCACCATACATGCTATGGCGTTGTTACAGGTTCATCACGCCCAGGCACTGAAGAAACTTTGCAAGGGTGGTCATGACCCAGAAGTTCTCATAGAACTTTGCATCGCCACGGACCTCACGCTATGTGCGACAAAGGCAACCGCGCGGTATCTGGGTTATGCCATGTCCACAATGGTGGTCCAGGAATGCCATCTCTGTCTGTGTCTGGCCGACATGAGGGAAACCGATAAGATCACGTTCCTGAATGCCTCCATATCCCAGACTGGCCTATTCAGCGACGCAGTGGAGAACTTTGCCCAGCAGTTCTCTGCTTCCCAGAAGCAGACCGAGGTGATTAAATGCATCCTGCCCCGGCGTGCAGCTGCTGCCTCCAACCGACCCCTGGCCACACCTCAGCCTACTCATCACTGAGGGGGGCCCCCTGCCTCCACCCCTGCTCCAACACAGCAGTCTTCACAAAGGCGCCGTGGAGCCGGTTGCAGGGCAGCCCCCCAACCTGTCCAGGCCTCCACCAAGACCAGTGGAAATGGAGGAGACAGCTCTTCTGGAGATGGTAAACGCACCGTTCCCTCTTCCGGAGAAGGGCCGGGTGGAGAAACTATTGGGTTTTTTTTTCCCCAAATGTTTGACAAAAGAGCAGTTTCTTCTATCTCTGGGTCCCCAGAGGGGATTGGGAATGAAGGACAGACCAATTCCGGACCTCACTCACCCTCCCCTCTCGCCAGCAAGCAGCAATGGATGGTCAGAGAGTGCTGCAAAATGCGCGACCAGAACGCAGGTATGTGTCTCTCACCCTCACTACACAGACACTCAGCCGATATGAAGACAGGGTTCTACAGCCCCTACTTCATAGTACCCAAGAAAGGAAGTGGGTTATGGCTAATCTTGGATCTGTGGGTCCTGAACCGAGCTCTTCACAGGCTCCCGTTCAAGATGCTAATGCAGAAATGCATCTTCAGATGTGTCCGTCCCCAGGATTGGTTTGCAGTGATCGACCTGAAGGATGCGCCACAGACTATTTCTGTGATTTGTGTTCGAAGGACGAGCATATCAGTTCAAAGTCCTTCCTATCTGGCTGTCCTTGCTGCCTGTGTCTTTACGAAAGTCACGGAGGCAGCCCTTCTTCCCCTCAGAGAACTTGGCATCCACATCCTCAAGTATCTTGATGACTGGCTTATACTGGCCAAGTCTCGAGATCATTTGTGCGATCACAGGGACACGGAACAGAGAGCACGCCTCATGCAGGATTGTGCTTAGTCAATGTTGAACTGCTTGAATACATTCAAGAGCAGGACAGCGGTCCCACTGAAACAATTTCAGAGGCTCCAGGGGCATATGGCAGCGGCAGCAGTGCTTACCCCGCTTGGGCTGCTTCATATGAGACCGCTTCAACATTGGCTCCACGGCCGAGTACCGAGGAGGGCGTGGCACTCACCGGGTCAAAGTAACACCGGCCTGCCACCAAAACTTCACCCCGTAGTCAGACATTGCCTTTTTCTGGGCCGGAGTGCCCCTACAGCAGGTTTCCAGGCATGCTGTGGTACACACGGATGCCTCCACAACCGGCTGAGGGGCAGACTGTGTCAGGGGTTTGGGCAGGCCCTCAACTACACTGGCACATCAACTGCCTAGAGTTGCTAGCAGTTAGCCTTGCCTTGCTACATCTAATCTCAAAGGGCGCTTGCAAGGCAAGCAGGTGCTGGTCCGCACAGACAACACTAAGACCATTGTGTACATCAACCAACAATGTGGTCTGTGCTCCTGTTGCATGTCGCAACTCTACCGTCTCCTCCTACTATGGAGTCAGAGGCATCTGAGGTTACTTTGTGCCGTTCACAACCACACAGCTGATGAGCTGTCACAAGCTGCTCTTCCTGGAGAATGGTGACTCCATCTCCAGACAGTCCAGCTGATTTGGAGACGTTTTGGGGAGGCTCAGGTAGACCTGTTTGCTTCTCCCAAAACGTCTCATTGGCAGTTGTTTTACTCCCTGACCAAAGGAACTCTCGGCTCGGGCGCACAAATATGCGTTTCCCTCAGCGAGCCTTATCGCACAGATACTGTGCAAGATCAGGGAGGACGAGGAGCAGGTCCTGCTAGTAGCACCCTACTGGCCCAATCGGAGCTGGTTCCCAGAATTAATGCTCCTCATGACAGCCCCTCCCTGGCGGATTCCTCTGAGGAAGGATCTACTGACTCAGAGATGGGGCTCCATGTGGCACCTGCAACCAGACCACTGGAAACTTCATGTCTGGTCAGATATTTGTAGTTCCCCCTCAGTCGTTCTCTACGACGTTACGTCAATGACGTAATATTGGGGATCGGCAACGAGACCCTATCACCTCTGAGCTAAAGAGAAAAAGCCAATGAACATTGGCGAGTGGAATTTGCATGCCGCGCCACTCCCCCGGACATACGGGTATATAAGATGGCGGCGTGCATCCACTCATTCAGATTTCTGCTTCGGAGCCTCGCCTGTGAGCTGTTCCTGAGTGTGAGAAACTGAAGACGGAGAAGAAACTTTTCCTGTTCCTGCTCCTGTTCCTGCAAGTGTTCCTGCTCGATCGTGTTACCGGCGCTGCCGGCATCTGTGCCAACCAGCGATCTCCCGGCTTAACTGCCTTCCCTGGGGCACGCCGATCTAAAAGAGCAATTTTCTTACACGGTCGTCGATAGCATCTTCCGGGATGTCTGTCCGACCGTGTGCTGCTGGATGTGGTGGTTTTCTGTCGTCTAATGACGGCCACGAGCGCTGCCTCTCGTGCCTGGGCCGAGAACACGCTGAGGCGGCGTTTGTGGATGGATCGTGCACTCATTGCGAGCGCATGTCCATGGCCACGCTACGATCGCGCCTCTCGTTCGCGAGATGGCGCCCTTCATCCTCTACCCCTTCCAGTTCGGCGGGCCGTCCTGGCTCCTCGGCTGCATTGGTTAGAGGTGAAGGCGATCTGAGGGTGACAGTGCCGAACGTTCCGTCGGGTCAGCCCCCGCGGAAGTCCGGTCCCTCAAAGCGTGGCCCCGTGGAGTTGCCAAAGCTCAGCACTCGTCCACCAGCTGGACCCAGTGTTACCTTTGGCGCTCCAGAGGATGACAGAATGTCCGTCACTGCATCAGAGGAGGGGCTTACGCCTGCTGATGCGGAAGCTTCTACTGGGCAGCCCCCCGCTGCGGCGGCTGCTCAGTCGGAGGCGGACGCAGAACTGGCGGCCATGCTCCGTCGGGCAGCCGCGAGTATCGGGTTGGAGGTGTCTAAAGCGCCTTCTCCCGAACGCTCGCGGCTCGACGATTGGTATCTGGGCGCGAGTAGCGACGTCGCCACACCTCGCTCCGCCCCAGTGCCTTTCTTTCCCGAGGTGCATGAGGAGCTCACCAAGACGTGGAAGGCCCCCTACTCGGCCCGTACACGTCAGGGCTCCTCCCTTCTCACTACCCTCGATGGCGGGGCAGCCAGGGGGTACGTGGATGTCCCTCAGGTGGAGCGTGCGGTTGCGGTGCACCTGTGCCCGCAAAACGCCGCCACCTGGCGGGACCGTCCGCGTCTCCCGTCCAAAGCTTGTAAGCTCTCGTCAGCGCTTGCTGCGAGGGCTTATAATGCGGCGGGCCAGGCTGCCTCAGCCTTGCATGCGATGGCCACCCTGCAGGTGTACCAGGCCAAAGCACTGAAAGAACTGCACGAGGGTAGTTCTGACCGAAGGATGATGCAGGAACTGCGTTCGGCTACCGACTTCGCCCTCCGGGCGACGAAGGTAACGGCGCGGGCCCTCGGTCAGGTGATGTCTACCATGGTAGTCCAGGAGCGCCATCTCTGGCTGAACCTGGCGCAGATGGCTGACGTCGACAAAGCTCGCTTTCTCGACGCCCCCGTCTCCCAGGCCGGCCTCTTCGGCGACACCGTGGAGGACTTTGCCCAGCAGTTCTCCGCGGTACAGAAGCAGTCTGAGGCCATAAGCCACATCCTGCCCCGGCGCAGTGCCAACAAGCCGCCGGGTGCCAGGCCTCAGGCTGCTCGTCGCCGAGGGCGCCCCCCTGCGGCTGCGGCTTCTGCTCCGCCCCCTGCTCCACCAGCTGAGCCCAAGACCTCTCAGCCCGGGCGTAGAGCCAGTCGCAGGAAGGCGGCGCAGCCCGAGACTCAGCGGCCCGCTAAAACCACCCGCAAGTCTGCGAAGCGGCCCTGACACGGGCTGCCCGGAGATGAGGGACATTGCTCTTCGGGGGACGTCACCATCAGTCCCCCCAGCCCCGGGGGAGGGCCGGGGCCAGCCAACATCGCTGCTGCCACTGACCCCCGGGTCAGTGGTACCCAAATATTCAAAAAAAGAGCAATTTTCTTCACCTCTGGGCCTAGTGCCCCGAGTTTCGTTCCTGAGCGACGCACTGCCTCCTCGGACTCGGACTCGGAGCCTGAATTCGCCAGCGCGGGATCCAGGGAAGGTAAGCGCTGCCCCGTGCAGCTCAGCTCTTCTCCAGAACGCCTCGCTTTCTGGGATGAGCCCCCTTCCCCTTCCCCCCCCCGGCTGCCCCACCCCCGGCATGTCAGTTACCGCTCCGTTGATCCCACTGGCACGTCGACTGGGAGCCTGGTTAGCGCTTCCCAGTCCGTCCCCGTGGTTGATCAGGACGGTGCGACTCGGCTACGCGATTCAGTTCGTGAGGCGACCGCCCAAGTTCAGAGGCGTCCATTTCACGTCTGTTCGTTCGGACACGGATGCCTCTGTTCTACGGGCGGAGATTGCGGTTCTCCTGGCGAAGGACGCAATCGAGCCTGTCCCTCCAGCCGAGATGAAATCAGGGTTCTACAGTCCCTATTTCATCGTGCCCAAGAAAGGGGGTGGGTTACGGCCGATCCTGGATCTTCGAGTGTTGAACCGGTCCCTTCACAGGCTACCGTTCAAGATGCTTACCTCGAAACGCATACTGTCTTGCGTACGACACCAGGATTGGTTTGCAGCCATCGACCTGAAGGACGCGTACTTTCATGTCTCGATTCTGCCTCGACACAGACCGTTTCTTCGGTTTGCTTTCGAGGGTCGGGCATATCAGTACAAAGTCCTCCCATTTGGCCTGTCCCTGTCTCCCCGCGTCTTTACCAAAGTCGCGGAGGGTGCCCTCTCCCCCCTTTGGCGGAAGGGCATCAGAATCCTCAACTATCTCGACGACTGGCTGATTCTAGCTCACTCGCGAGATGTGTTGTGCGAACACAGGGACCTGGTGCTGCAGCACCTCAGCCACTTGGGGCTTCGGGTCAACTGGGAGAAGAGCAAGCTCTCCCCTGTGCAGAGCATCTCTTTTCTCGGTATGGAGCTGGACTCGGTCACCATGACAGCACGCCTCACCAACGAGCGCGTCCAGTCAGTGCTGAACTCCCTGAAGGCTTTCAGGCACAAGACAGCGGTCCCTCTCAAAGATTTTCAGAGGCTCCTGGGGCATATGACAGCCGCAGCCGCAGTTACGCCGCTCGGGCTGCTTCATATGAGACCGCTTCAGCGCTGGCTACACGACCGAGTCCCGAGATGGTCATGGCACCGCGGTACATTCCGGGTGGGCGTTACTCCGGAATGTCGCCGCCTGTTCAGCCCATGGTCGGACCCTGTTTTCCTCCGGGCAGGAGTGCCCCTAGGACAGGTGTCCAGGCATATTGTGGTCAACACAGATGCCTCCATGACGGGCTGGGGTGCTGTGTGCAACGGGCAGACAGCCTCGGGCTCCTGGACAGGACCTCGACTGCAGTGGCATATCAATTGCCTCGAGTTGCTGGCCGTGTTTCTGGCGCTCCGGCGGTTTCTTCCGCTGCTGCGCCACAAGCACGTGCTTGTCCGTACGGACAACACAGCGACCGTAGCGTACATCAACCACCAGGGTGGTCTGCGCTCCCGTCGTCTGTCGCAACTCGCCCGCCATCTCCTCCTCTGGAGTCAGACGCGGCTCAAATCGCTGCGGGCCGTTCATGTTCCAGGAGAGCTGAATCGTGCAGCCGACGTGCTCTCACGACAGCTCACCCTTCCTGGAGAATGGCGACTCCACCCCCAGACGGTTCAGCTAATTTGGAGTCGATTCGGGGAAGCTCAGGTAGACCTGTTTGCTTCCCCAGAGTCCTCCCACTGCCAGCTCTTTTTCTCCCTGACCCAGGCCCCCCTCGGCAGGGACGCTCTGGCACACAGCTGGCCTCGGGGCCTCCGCAAGTACGCCTTTCCCCCAGTGAGCCTCCTTGCACAGACCCTGTGCAAGATCAGGGAGGACGAGGAGCAGGTCCTGCTGGTTGCGCCGTTTTGGCCCACCCGGACCTGGTTTGCCGACCTCATGCTCCTCGCGGCAGTCCCTCCCTGGAAGATTCCCCTGAGGAAGGACCTTCTTTCTCAGGGGGACGGCACGATTTGGCACCCGCGTCCCGATCTATGGAACCTACACGTGTGGCTTCTGGACGGGACACGGAGGACCTCACTGGCCTCCCCCAGGCCGTGATAGACACTATCACTCAGGCTAGAGCCCCCTCTACGAGGCAGGCCTACGCCCTGAGGTGGGGTCTGTTCGTTGACTGGTGTTCCTCTCGCCGAGAGGACCCACGGAAATGCTCGGTCGGAGCGGTGCTTTCCTTCCTGCAAGAGAAGTTGGAGCGGAGACTGTCCCCCTCCACTTTGAAAGTGTATGTCGCAGCAATTGCGGCATATCACGATGCAGTGGATGGTTCATCCCTAGGGAAGCATCACCTGATCGTCAGGTTCCTGAGAGGTGCGAGAAGGATTAACCCTCCTAGATCGCACCTCGTACCCTCTTGGGATCTCTCCGTGGTCCTCCAGGGCCTTCGGGGAGCTCCCTTCGAGCCGCTCAGTTCAGTTGAGCTGAAGTTCTTGACACTCAAGACTTCGCTCCTGGCTGCGCTGGCCTCCATCAAGAGGGTAGGGGACCTTCATGCATTTTCGGTCAGCGAAGAGTGCTTAGAGTTCGGGCCAGGTAACTCTCACGTTATCCTGAGACCCCGGCCCGGCTACGTGCCCAAGGTTCCCACCACTCCCTTTCGAGATCAGGTGGTGAACCTGCAAGCTCTGCCCCAGGAGGAGGCAGACCCGGCCTTAGCGTTGCTGTGTCCCGTCCGTGCCCTGCACGTCTATGTGGACCGCACCCGGAGCTTCAGACGCTCCGAGCAGCTCTTTGTCTGCTTCGGGGGACAGCAGAAGGGGAATGCTGTCTCCAAACAGAGGTTGGCTCACTGGGTAGCTGATGCCATCACCTTGGCGTACGAAGCACAAGGTGAGCCGTGCCCCCTGGGAGTGAGAGCCCACTCCACCCGGAGTGTTGCCTCCTCCTATGCGCTGGCGCACGGCGCCTCTCTAGCAGACATCTGTAGAGCTGCGGGCTGGGCGACACCCAATACCTTTGCGCGGTTCTACAACCTCCGCGTTGAGCCAGTGTCCTCCCGTGTGTTGGGTAACATCAGGTAATTTGCGGGAGGACGGCTCAGGTGTCGGCTTGCTGCGCCACTCCTCTCGGATCCGTGCGCTATTTTCCCAGTTGTTCCCAAGGTTGAACTCTGGGTCCTCCATGCCCCGCAGTCCTGGACTAGACGGAGTAGTCCATACTGTGCTCCGGAGTGGGGCCTCCTTCACCCCCCTCCGGTTGTGGCATCATGTCTCAGTATCTCCACGGAACCTTCCGTGTTTCCCCAGTCTAGTTAGACTTACTTCTAAAAGCTTCCACATGACTTAACCATCATTGTGCTCCGCCCCCCAACGGCTGCTTCAAAACTTGGCACCCCTGGTGGGCCACCACGTGGTCTACAGGGCGTTGGGACGGTTACGCATTGAGCCCTTTGTTCCGACACGCTTGCCTGCCGGCATTGGGTCTCGGCTGCGTAACGCAGTTCAGGATTGTGGCGTTTTCCAGAGGTCCCCAATATTACGTCATTGACGTAACGTCGTAGAGAACGACTGAGGGGGAACGTCTCGGTTACGAAGGTAACCCTCGTTCCCCGAAGGAGGGAACGGAGACGTTACGTCCTCTTGCCACAATCCTGGACTGCGCTGAAGCCGGGTTGCGGCTCGGCTCCTCAGCAAATCTGAATGAGTGGATGCACGCCGCCATCTTATATACCCGTATGTCCGGGGGAGTGGCGCGGCATGCAAATTCCACTCGCCAATGTTCATTGGCTTTTTCTCTTTAGCTCAGAGGTGATAGGGTCTCGTTGCCGATCCCCAATATTACGTCATTGACGTAACGTCTCCGTTCCCTCCTTCGGGGAACGAGGGTTACCTTCGTAACCGAGACGATCTGCGGGTTGGGCGACCCTGTGCCATCTGTGCATTTTGAACTGGGTTATATTTTGTATATTTGAATATTTAGAAACAAGTGTGTAGCTTTTTGAATTATTGTGTATAAACAATGGCAGTTGTGTTGAAGTTGTGCTCAACTTTTGCTTACTTGTATTTAGGGTTTTGCATGACAAGTTCATCACAGAGGAAATTGTGTTTAGAGTTTTGCAAAAAAAGAGTGCATGAGATCTGCAAACAGTGTCAAAACTGCCTGAATTTGTTTAAGGTTTTGCAGAAAGAGTTATTTATTTGACAGATTGGTTTAGACTATTTGGTTCAGAGAATGGGGTTTAGTGTTATAGCAAATGTGAAAAAAACTACTATCAGATCCTGTTATAATTCAGAACTGGTTTTTAGCATTATTTTGAAAAACTGTAATGCTGCTGTTTCATAAGTAGGTGGTACTTATGAAACAGCAGCATTACAGCTTTTCAAAATGTCAGAGAGTATATTTGCATTTTCATTCAGTCCATCTACTGTTTTTATTTTGTGCAGGTGTCTTATTATATTATAATCTCACAATTATAAAGTCAGACCATTCTGTTTTTACCTTAAATCTTAATATTATACTATATATATATATATATATATATATATATATATATTTATTTTATTTTAATTTAATTTATTTTGATTGCAGTTAGCAGGGGAGTGCAAAGTCCAGATGTCAATTGCCCTAACAGTAAGTTAAACTCTTTGTATTCTACTTACATTTTAAAATTGATGTCTAATGTACATTTTGCCACATTTTTCAGTGTCAAAACTGAATCTGGTTGTATGTGGGTGTGATGAGACATTAAAATCCTCCATATCAGAGCTGATCCTGCAGCAGAAAGACAGAAGGTCAGAGTCTGTGAAGAAAGTTGAGAATATTTATGGTCATCTGGTCAATCTGGTGGAGCTTCCGGCTCTCACTCGGCTCTCAGAGGAGGAAGTGATGCGTCAAACTCTCCGCTGTGTTTCTCTCTGTGATCCAGGAGTTCACGCTTTCCTCCTCATTATTCCAGTTGGTCCACTGATCAATGAAGGCAAAGCAGAAATGGAGAAGATCCAGAAGATATTTGACTCAAAAATACACTTCATGGTGATATTTACCTCTGAAATAAGAGTCTCCAAATCTGTCACAGAGATGGTAAAATCTATCATTGGCTCTGAGATCCTCTGTGAGGGTCGATATAAAGTGATTGGGTTAAAGGAACCTGGAAACTCCAGACAAATCCCAGAACTGCTGGATTATATAGAGAACATGAAGACCGAACCCTATTCAGCTCAGATGTATGTGAAAACACAAGAGAACAGAGTCAGACATGAACTGGAAGAACAACACCAGAAAGAACTGAAGAAAATGGAAGATCAAATCAAAGAATTAAAGCAGAGGTTTCAGTCAGAAGGTGAGTGAGATTTATTCTCAATTTAGGACCCATTAAATTTATTGCTTAACTCAAGCAATAAATGGTTCTCTATTTTGTATTGCCTAATTATCATTTTCCATCAATAATGGAATATTCCATCATCTTAGCAACAGTTTTGTGATAAATGATGAGAGTAGCTTTACCAATTCTGCTTTCATAGCCAGTAGTTCTTTGATGTCGGTTTGGTGTACTGACCTTAACATTTATTTAAAATGTGTTTTAGGATCTCAAGATAAACAAGATGATCTGGAGCGTCTGAGGATTGTGCTGATCGGGAGGACAGGAAGTGGAAAGAGTGCAACAGGAAACACTATTCTTGGAAGAAATGAGTTTGTGAGTCAGCTCAGGCCAGATTCAGTGACGACTGTTTGCATGAAGGGAGTTGGTGAAGTTGAAGGTCGATCAGTAGCTGTTGTTGATACTCCAGGACTCTTTGACACGACACTCGCAAATGATCAACCTGTGGAAGAAATAGTGAAATGCATCTCACTGTTGTTGCCTGGACCTCATGTGTTTGTCATTGTGTTGCGTTTGGGAAGATTCACCAAGGAAGAGAATGATACTATACAACTGATAAAGAAGATGTTTGGTCCAAAAGTTGCTCAGTTCAGCATCATCCTGTTCACTCGAGGAGATGATCTTCAGGAGTCTATAGAGGATTATGTGAGCAAATATAACTGTGCTGAACTCAAGAAACTGATCAGAGATTGTGGAAACAGATTCCTGGTTTTCAATAACAGAGAAAAACAAGACAAAACTCAAGTGATTCAACTGTTAAACATGATAGAGATGATGAAAACCCACAACACAAACCAATATTTTACTATGTATCAAGAAACAGATTTGTCTATTAAACAGAAAATGGAGGAAATAATGAAAGAGAAAGAGAGAGAAATTCAGACTCAGAATGAGATTTTGAGAGTCAAATATGAGACAGAAATGAAAGAGCTCAAGAAGAGACTTGAAGAAGAGAAACGAAAAGCAGATGATGACAAAATACAAAGAGAGAATCAGTTTAGACAAAAAGAGGAAACACTGAAAAAAGAGAGAACAGAACAGAAAAAACGAGAGACTGAAAACCAGAAACGATCAAAAGAGGAAAAGCAGCAAATAGCTAAATGTCACAGAGAAATGGAAGAGATGAAGAGAGTGATTGAAAATCAGAGATTACAGTTTGAAAAACAGCAAAAAGAAAGAGAAGAAGAAGATAGAAAAAGAGAAAAGAAATGCAGACAAGATCAAGAAAAGATGAAACATAAACAAGAACTTATAGCAGAATTACAGAAGAAACTAGAAGAAGAAACTAAGAAAAGAGAATCTGAGAAAAGAAAGAGAATTGAGCAAGAACAGAAACAGCGAGAGCAATGGAAGAGGAAAATTAAAAATGCTGAACACGACAGAAAAGAGATTCAAGAGGAAATTAAACAACAGCAGAGAGAATGGGAGGATGAAAAGAAAAAGCAGATGATTGAACGAGAGGAAGAAGAAAGAAAGATAAAGGAGAAACACATGAAACAACTGACAGAAAAACAAGAAGAACTGGAGAAAATGAGAGAGATATTTGAAAGAGAGAGAGAAGAAGAACGACAGAAGATAGAGAAGGAGAAACAGAATCAGAAAAGAGAGAGAGATGACAAAGAAAGAGAATATGAAGAAAAGAAACAGAAAATGGAAACGTATTATGAACAACTGGAACAAGAGAGAAAAGAGGAGTGGGAGAGAAAAAAACGAGAAGATGATGAAAAACAAGAAGAAGAGAGAAAGAGATGGGAGAAAATGATTGAAGATCTGCAACAACAAGAGATTAAAAGAAGAGAAGAGGAGAGAATACAAACAGAGAATGAGTTCAAACAAAAAGAGGAAAAAATAAAAAAAGAGTTTGAGAAAAAAGAGAGAACAGAACAGAAAAAGCGAGAGACTGAAAACCAGAAACGATTAAAAGAGGAAAAACAGCAAAGAGCTAAATATCACAGAGAAATGGAAGAGATTGAAAATCAGAGATTACAGTTTGAAAAACAGCAAAAAGAAAGAGAAGACGACAGAAAGAGAGAAGAGAAATACAGACATGATCAAGAAAAGATGAAACATGAACAAGAACTTATTATTGCAAAATTACAGAAGAAACTAGAAGAAGGAACTAAGAAAAGAGAATCTGAGAAAAGAAAGAAAATTGAGCAAGAACAGAAACAGAGAGAGCAATGGAAGAAAAAAATAACAGAGGCTGAACATGAAAGAAAATATATTCAAGAGGAAATTAAACGACAGCAGAGAGAATGGGAGGATGAAAAGAACCAACAGATGAGAGAACGAGAAGAAGAAGAAAGAAAGATAAAGGAGAAACACGAGAAACAACTGAGAGTAAAACAAAATGAACTGGAGAAAATCAGAGAGAAATTTGAAAGAGAGAGAGAAAAGGAAAGGCAGAAGATAGAGAAGGAGAGAGAAGACAAAGAGAGAGAATATGAAGGAAATAAACAGAAAATGGAAATATATTATGAACAACTGGAACAAGAGAGAAAAGAAGAGTGGGAGAGAAAAAAACGAGAAGATGATGAAAAACAAGAAAAAGAGAGAAAGAGATGGGAGAAAATGAATGAACTGAAACAAGAGAAAGAAGAGATCAAGAGAAGAGAAAAAGAGGAGAAAGACAGAGAAGAGAAAGAGAGAGTTGAGGAGATAATAAGAGCCATGCAGATGAAACATGAAGATGAAGCCAGAAAACAAGCAGAAGAACTGAATGATTTGAGAGACAAGAAAAGTGAATTGGAAAAACTTAAAAAAGAGATAGAGGATTATAACAGTAGACGGTGTTCTGTTATGTGAAACCTATGGAAGCCCATTTCTGTCAGGTAAGAAAAAAATTCAAGTATGACATAAGTCATAATTATGAGATAAAAAGTCATAATTATGACTTACTAAGACGAAATTATGACTTTAAAAGTCATAATTATGAGAGAAAAATTTTAAATTATGATTTAAAACGTTGAAATTATTACTTAAGTCATACAAGATAGAAAGTCAAGAATTTTTTTTTAATTGAGAAAAAAAGAGTGGTCAAAGTAGAGCTATTCATGGTCTGAATCTGGAATTCTTTTAACAGATCTTTCGGATATTCAGCAAAGGACAGTTGCTTTTTATGAAAACATATTAAAGTGAAGTTGGTGTAGAGCAAGAAAAGGAGGGTGAGTTTTTCTTTGAAAAATTTGTCAGAAAATACCAATACTGAAATTTCTGGCCCTCTGAGTATGAGTGAGTTACAGAAAGCACTTGGAGAGATGGTGTCTGGAAAGACGCCAGGCATAAATGGTATACCAGTGGACTTTTATAAGTCCTTTTGGTCAACAATAGGAGAGGATCTCCTAGAAAGAAAAAGCATGTGTGTCAACTGCTTAATTCTGTGGTGGAAAAAGCAAAAATGGCCATTTATTTCAGCAGGAGAAAACAAATTGAGCAGAATATAACACAAAATATTGTCACTTTGTTCTTGACCTTGGTGCAGTCTAGAATTTTAATTGACTTCTATTACTATAAATATATTGATGTTTTGGTGTCTTTTGTAAATATCTGGTGCTGTAATGATACTTTATGTGTCATTTTCTAAGATTAATTAATTTAATTTAAATTTAATTTTCACGTTTTATTGATTGTGACTGAGTTTTTGTGTGTGTGTGTGTGTGTGTTTGTTTTCAAAGACTATGTAATTGTCATTTTGTAAATTTTTGTAAATAAAAGCCTTTTGTAAATTAAAAAAATTCTCTACCATATTTGGTTTCTGCTCTGATTTAATGATTTAAGCTCCTTCCAAGGGTCATTCTCTTTTAAGCATTGTGTGCTCACTTTAAGTCAAAAATACAAAATAGCCCCTCATTGCAACTAGGAAAAAAAAAAATAAATAAAAAAAAAAAATTATGATCTGAAAACATCCTGATAGTTTTCACCTTCTAGATGAAATATCCAAAAAATACAAAATACCAAAAACACTGCTGTACATCTAAGTGTAGTCAAATGTGCTATTTTGGGACACAATATTAACTAAATGTGCTTTTAACATACTTTTTTTTTGTTTAAATATATACACATACAGGTCCTTCTCAAAAAATTAGCATATTGTGATAAAGTTCATTATTTTCTGTAATGTACTGATAAACATTAGACTTTCATATATTTTAGATTCATTACACACAACTGAAGTAGTTCAAGCCTTTTTTTTGTGTTAATATTGATGATTTTGGCATACAGCTCATGAAAACCCAAAATTCCTATCTCAAAAAATTAGCATATTTCATCCGACCAATAAAAGAAAAGTGCTTTTAATACAAAAAAAGTCAACCTTCAAATAATTATGTTCAGTTATGCACTCAATACTTGGTCGGGAATCCTTTAGCAGAAATGACTGCTTCAATGCGGCGTGGCATGGAGGCAATCAGCCTGTGGCACTGCTGAGGTGTTATGGAGGCCCAGGATGCTTCGATAGCGGCCTTAAGCTCATCCAGAGTGTTGGGTCTTGCGTCTCTCAACTTTCTCTTCACAATATCCCACAGATTCTCTATGGGGTTCAGGTCAGGAGAGTTGGCAGGCCAATTGAGCACAGTAATACCATGGTCAGTAAACCATTTACCAGTGGTTTTGGCACTGTGAGCAGGTGCCAGGTCGTGCTGAAAAATGAAATCTTCATCTCCATAAAGCTTTTCAGCAGATGGAAGCATGAAGTGCTCCAAAATCTCCTGATAGCTAGCTGCATTGACCCTGCCCTTGATAAAACACAGTGGACCAACACCAGCAGCTGACATGGCACCCCAGACCATCACTGACTGTGGGTACTTGACACTGGACTTCAGGCATTTTGGCATTTCCCTCTCCCCAGTCTTCCTCCAGACTCTGGCACCTTGATTTCAGAATGACATGCAAAATTTGCTTTCATCCGAAAAAAGTACTTTGGACCACTGAGACCTTTCATGAGAACCTAGCTTGTTTTATTTATGTAGCCAGTTCTGTGCTTGTGCTTTTGACTGAATTTGAAATATCATGTGGTGCGACTAGATATCATGTGGTGTGACCACTGCAGAATTTTTTTTCCATTACAGATGTATGTCCCAGATAGGCAGTTTTTATACTTTTACATTCAATTACTGTTTTATATACATAAACATCATGTGGTGTGACCAATAATAGCAATAACTGTCTCAAATTAAAAATAAGTTATTCTGTGGCTGAAATATGAATCACTGCTACAGTATGCTTAAGTACATGGTATTTTTAAAATATTTTTATCAGTTGTATGCAATTTACAGAAGAATACGTCTGCTAAATACTTTTAAAAAGGCAACTTTTACATTATAGAAGAAAAACATGAGATAATTATTTACAAAAACTCACAAAAAAAATCTGATACTTTGCTTCTCAACATTTTAATTACTGAGATCATCTAAATAAAATTTGTAAGCATGTTAAGGAAATTAATTAATTTTAATATAAATCATGGTCACACCAATTAACTTTTTTTAAGGCTATGGCTGATTCATCCAGATGAAAAAAAAAACAAACAACAACAAAAAAAAAAAACATTCAAATCACTTAATTTAAAATTTGAAAATGAATTCAAACTTGCCTGTCAAAAATCCTTATACACCAATGACCCATGGATATATATGTGTGTGTGTGTGTATACATATATATATATAGATAGATAGATTCGTCAACTTGAGATGTTGAATTGTAAAAAGTTGTTCTAACTGACATCTTAGATATTTGAGTTGATTCAACTTTAAATTTAAAGGCAGCCAGCTAAAAAATTATTTTAAGTTGACCCAGCAAATTGTGTTTTATTTATTACAGTGTAGGCAGGGACATGCCACCATCTTGTCTAGACCTCCGAAGGTATACTTTACGTATACATGTTTACACAATTCCACATTAAATTAGAGATAACAGTGTCAAAGGATATAAAAAATAACAATAGAAGAATTAACAGAAGTAAACACTGAAAAAGTTAAAGAAATCTAGGGAGCACCACCATTCTAATGGAATTAATGCGTCCAATGAGAGAAATATTTAAAGGGGACCATTTAGAAAAATCTTTCTGAATTTGTTCAAGAAGCTTATAAATTATGTTAAAATATATATCATAATAATACATAATATTATATAATAATAATATATTACCAAAAATAATGGTATGTTGGAACACTGTAAATGTAATTGCATAACTAACTTATTAATCTAAAAATAAATCATTATCTAATAAATCAATCATCAAAGAAGCATCCCGTATGAAAGCGTGTCTTGTATTCATAGGCATGCGCTGTATGTCAAGCTGGAACTTTGGCAGATCTTGGTGCAGTGTCTTAGGATTAACATTAATTTAGCCAAGAGCTCTTTGTCTCCCAACCAGGGTGTCACCTTGTTAAGTAGACATAAATTATAGTACTTGAGTAAGATATAGTTTATTAGGCAAATAAAATAAATACTTTATGGCTTTTAGATTTCAAAACTAAAATTATGAAATTATTTTTCCTGATTCAAATACAATCAGCAGACAATACAAGTTGTTGATAAAATATAAAAAGTAAAGACAGCAGTGTATTAATAAAAAGGGTAGCATTTAATGAATAATTACATTTAATCAGCAAATACAGAAATGAGCTAAGTAAAAGTGAAAACTAATGAGATGGACCTTTCTCCTACTGACTTAAAAGTAGGAAAATGTATCTGTGAAGTTTCAATGATATTACTATTCCTACAATCATCAGATCTAAAAGTGCTGGATCTGAAGATGATCTATTCACTGTGATATCTTTTTTCATGTCTGTGTAGAGCAGATGATTGATTGAAACACTTCCCACATTCAGTGCAGTGATACGGTTTCTCTCCGGTATGAATCCTCTCATGTGTTTTCAGATGGCCTGAGCTAATGAATCTCTTGTCACAGTGTGAACACGTGAACTGTAGGAGTAGGGTTGGGTACCGTTCACATTTTACCGGTACCAGTTCCAGTACCGGTACCCAAAATTCAATACCAATACCCAACGGTACCTATTTCAATACTTTACTCATAATGCCACAATCAAAGTATGCTATACTCTCTCAATATTCAAAGTGCATATAGAGACCAATTTTTTCCAAGAATGATACAGAGTTAGAGACAGAGTTATAAAAAGCCTAGACGTGTTACAGTCTAATTTGTGTGGATTTTGGCGCTCCCCAATGCGCGCAAATAACACGAGGTATTAAAATTGCTTTTGAATGCTTTGAAACTTTTGGCGGCTCTCAAGGTGCATTCTACAGGCGAGTCTGGCGTGAGCCGTGTTAATCATACTTAATCATAATTTTTAGTCTTTGCGCTACATTTATGTGCAGAATTGAGATCACTTTCGTAGTGTTTTGAATGGATATAATATAGAAATAACTTTTCATTTCTAAATAAAACTAACTGAGCCGTCCTCCCTTGAAATTCACTCCCCAAACTACGTCCCTCAACATTTCCAGCCCTGGATTCGGCTATCTAATAAATCGCACTCCTGCGCTTTTAAATGCATGTTGCAGCCATCTGTCTGCATGAATCTTTGTGAAATGTAACCCACACATTAGAGCACTTTCTGTTAGCCATTGCCCTGTGTGTTTGAGCATGGTCTCTCTCACGCGCACACTTTCACTACGTACTACACTCACACGGCCCACAGACGTTGAATCGATACTCGGTAGTACCGACGCAATTCAGTAGGTGCCTATAAAAGTACAGAGTCTGGTACCCATCCCTACTGAGGAGTAAGAACATTCCCGGGACCCTCACTCCCAGGGAATCGAGCTGATTTGCCACCTCACTAAAACAGTAGCAAAGCTTGGCTTGGACTGGTCGGCCTCTGAAAAGCCCACTCATAGCCGCTGCAATTAGAACACTGTCAATGATTCTCCCACAAAAGACCAGCCCTGTTTTTCCCTAAGATTCATGATGAACTCACAAAGCACTCTCCCCTCGGATGACGAGTTGAAGATAAAGGTTACAGCAAGCTCCCACTTCTAGAAGAGGCTGTCTCTGTGCATCTCTGCCCTTCACTAGCCCTGAAATTAAAGGCCCATGCAATGCATCCATCTAAGCCCTGCAGGACCACCTTCGCTCTAGCAGGCAGTGCTTATTCAGCAGCTGGCAAGCCTGGCTCAGCACTCCACACGATTGCGGTGCTACAAGTTTTCCAAGCCAAACTTGTCGGCTCAGTGTTCCAATGCCTTCAAGGAGATGCACACAGTGGAAAACCTGGCTCTGCATGCCAATAAGGCCATCTTAGGGCAAGGTCATGGACAATTTGATGGTGCTGGAGTGCCACCTTTGGCTAAACCTCATGGCTGACCCCCTAGACTCACCAGTTTCTTCAAAGAGACTATTAGGCTCTGCTGTGGACCAGAAGCCTCAGAAGCTGTCCTGATCCCAGAGAGAGAAAGAGGATGGAGTTAATCCTTCCGAAGCCAGACTTTCAAAGAAGTCCCATGTTCGTTCTTGATCCCTTCGCTCAACTCTGGGTGGTGGAAGTGTTGTTCAACCCGGGCATATACGTCCCACTCAGCATGCACCCAAACATATTTACTGTTATGGTAGTGGACCCGTATCCACTTGACATGATTGTCAATTCCCCACCCTGCCAGGTATAAAACTCCTACCATTTGCTGCTTGGTTACAGGCTTCGAAAGCCATCCTAGGTGTGTCAAGCTGGGTCTTAAAGAACTCAGAACTAGGCTAGTTGTTTCAGTCCCTTCGGCAGACCTAGGTGCAGCGTCTTGAGCTGAACATCAATTCAGCCTCTCAACCAGCGAGTCACCTTATTGAGTAGACAAAATAAAGTCCTTGAGGAAAATAAAATATTTTACTCTTGAGTAGAGGAAAAAAAATGTTTATTTGGCAAATAAAATAAAGTGTATTAATAAAAAAGGTAGCATTTAATCAGCAAGTACAGAAATGAGCTAAGTTAAAGTGAAAACTAATGAGATGTTTCAATGATATTACTATTCCTACAATCATCAGCTCTGAATGTACTGGATCTGAAGATGATCTATTTGCTGTGATATCTTTTTTCATGCGTGCGTAGAGTAGAAGATTGATTGAAACACTTCTCACATTCAGTGCAGTGATATGGTTTCTCTCCAGTGTGGATCCTCTCATGTGTTTTCAAATTTCCTGAACTAATGAATCTCTTGTCGCAGTGTGAACACATGAACTGTTTATCTCCAGCGTGCATTTTCTCATGTATTCTCAGATGTGATGACTGATTGAAGCTCTTGTTGCATTGCAAACACATATAAGGTTTTACACTAGTGTGGATCCTCACATGTGTTTTCAGATGCGATGGCTGATTGAAACTCTTGTCGCAGTGTGAACACTTGTAAGGTTTTTCTCCAGTGTGAATCCTCCGGTGTAGTTTTAAACTGCTTGCTGAAATAAAAGTCTTCTCACACTCAACGCACATGTAATCTTTCACACCAGTGTGTATTTTCTGATGCACTTTCAAACTTTGCAGTAATGAAAAGCTCTTTCCACACAAATGACATGAATGTGGCTTCTCCTCTGTATGAACTGTCAGGTGTGTCTTCAGGTCTGCAGGTCTTACAAATTCTTTCCCGCATTGATCACATGTGTACATCTTCCCTCCAGTGTGGATCTTCATGTGTTCCTTAAGGGTTCTTGATCGTGAGAAATTCTTCCCGCATTGATCACATGTGTACATCTTCCCCCCAGTGTGGATCTTCATGTGTTCCTTAAGGGTTCTTGATCGTGAGAAATTCTTCTTGCACTGATCACAAGAGAACGGTTTCTCTCTAGTGTGGATCTTCATGTGATCCTTAAGGGTTGATGATTGTGAGAAACTCTTCCTGCACTGATCACAAGTGAACGGTTTCTCTCCAGTGTGAACTCTCATGTGAACATCAAGATGACTTTTGCGTGTGAAACTCTTTCCACACTGAGTGCAGGTGAAAGATTCCTTGGCCCTTCCTTTCTTTAAATCTTTCTTTTTGGGTTTTTCTCCACTTCTGACATGATCTTTCTCCTCGACTTCACTCAATTCCTCTTTCTCCTCATCATCTTCAATCATGTCTGAAATAAAAGTAAAACAGTGAATTTTCAGGACGGTTTTTCTTTGCGCACAAAAAGTATCATCGTAGCTTTGTAAAATTACGATTGAAAGATGTCACATTAGAATTATTTCAACAATCTCCTTGCTATGTTTCTGAGCACCAGAATATGATGACATCAAACAAATGATTCTCTCCAGCAAAATTAGTAGCAAGAGGTTCCTGTCAGTTCCTGTTCTCTTATTGCAAGTCAAATGAGGCAGATTACTGAGACTCACAGCTTTTGTTTGTAATGGTTCTTGGTGTCTCTGCCCCTGTGTTTGAGTAGTTATGATGATTGCATTTGGACTAGTGCAAATGGCAAGATGCTATACCTGAATACTGCATTTGCATGCTTTAAGGTCATCACCCAGGGGCATTGTCTCCATTTCCAAACACTGCCTCCTAAATGTATACCAAACTACAATGCATCACTGCCTTAAGGTCTTTCTACACTGAGCATGCAAACCAAACAAATATCGACCGCAAAACATTTAAGCACCGAAAAAGGAAATGTTTTTTTTTAACAACTAGTTCAAAGCTGTTGCACAAAAAGACGAGAGTGGTGGCGCTGTTTCAAAAACCAGTGTAAACAAACACAGAAGAAGAATATTCTGAGAGAGAAGAAGATGTGCTATTGTTATCGTTGCATATGAGAACAGATGGTTATTCTCACATCTTCTTAATGTAATTTATATTATTTCTCCCCTGAATTATGTGATAATTATGTGAGGAGAACACTGTCCGTTTTGTGTGCAAGTTTAATCACTGTAAAAAATGACTGTGAATTTAACTCTAAAAATGTTACAGTAAAAACCTGTTAAATGGTTAACGGTTAAAAAAAAAAACTCTAAAATTTACATTGTTTAACCATAAACTGACATTCCCAGAATTTTCTACATTACATTTTTAAAATGTATTTTTTTTTGTTGTTGTTGTTGAAATAACTCTATTTCTTCTTCTTTTTTTTTTCTTAGCAGGTTTGTACATTAGGGTGGAATGCTACATCTAATGTTGCTAAATTAATGTTTATTGCATTATTTCAGTTACATATGTGTTTACACGATAGTGTTTAGTGTTTGTGTAAATGACTCTTTATATGTTAATATTTAAAAACTGCTTGTGATGGGCTTTGGTTCATCATGTGACTTTCTCATCACCACCTGCTTTTGGTGGTTATCAGTGTATTACAAAGGTATAAAACAGATTTCAGTACTTCAGTAGGATGGTACATTATAACAGTTAATGAAATTACAGTATTTACCTGTATTTTTAAGTGAAAACCATAAACTGTAAATTGTTGCTACAGTATTTTTACAGTAAAATTCTAGCAACCACAGCTGCCTGTTTTCTACCGTAGATTTTACTCTTTTTTTTTTTTTTTTTTTTTTACAGTGTATCAGTCACAGCATGTTTACTCTCTAGTTTATGAGAGTAGTACTCTCTGGTCACTTAATGGACAATGTCGAATCCACATACAAGACACATATCTAAGGAAAAATGCATTGTTGGTTGCCATCACCTAGCATGCAGACGTGAATTAGCAGAAGGCGAATAATTGGTTTCATGTACGGTGTGAAAGAACCATTTGTGTGCGTTTTGCCTCGCGTTTTCACATCGTGTGCAAAAGCCTTAAAGGTCCCATGACATGCTGCTTTTTGGATCCTTTAATATAAGCCTAAGTGGTCCCTAGCAGGGGTGTGCAACATTGACAAAAAATAATATCTCGATATTTTCAGGGATTTTATCGATAACGATAATTAGACTATATTTTCAGTGTGTTATTGTGCTTAAGGTCTTTTCATATTCTTCATATTCTCTGTGGTCAGTTCACAGCAGTGATACCAATTCTTTTAAAAATAAGTTTAAATTGATTTTCACCTTTTATGGGCATTTTTACCATTATAAAGCCATGTTTTCTAAAAGTGTACATTATCTTTTGAGTCAAATTCTTACATCTAATCAGTCAATTGTAATAATGATACATTTCATCTGTTACCAAACAAATTAAATCAGTATCAACACAATTATTCTTTGCAGAAGTTGCAGAAGAAGTGGCATTTTAGATGTATTTACATGTCAATGAAATTATTTTAAAAGTGAAAAGATACTGAAAATGTGAAATTAAAATCACTAGTAGGCGTAAGTCGCTGTTAATAAGTGAGTCATTGTGATTGAACTGAATCATTTAAACGATTGATTCATTCATGAACAAATCACCGTCATGTTGCTCAGAGACGCAAAACAGCGCCGTGGCTGTGCTTGAAATGATTTTTGATGGCGAAATTGAGCAAAAACAGGAAATATCCAGTCTAAAATGTAAGTCTTTTAATATTAACTTATTTATTGAAATGAAGTATAAAATGAACATCACATTTGTAGTCATGCTGATTTTTTTGAAGGAAAAAAAAAACGGTTTCATGATATTAACTATATGAAAATACATTTTCCGCCCTCATATCTTGAATAATGTGATCAAAAAGCATTTTAATGACTGAACCATGCAGTGAAAGCATTACTAGACTTCATCACGCAACATAACTTTATGCGTGAACTCTGTAGGTGTGGTTTGTTTATTTTTTTTTTTTTTAAATACTCGATAATGTCAAAAAGTACATCGCTAAAATAACAATTACGATATTATCGCAGACGATATATATCGCACACCCCTAGTCCCTAGTACTATATCTGAAGTCTCTTTCCTGAAATTCAGCCTTGGAACAGAATATCAGCCACTACAAGCCATTATAATTAATATTTATGTCATTATAAGCAGAGCATAATGGTAAGAACAGCATATGAGCAAGGCGGACACACTGCCTTCTGAAAGACGCAACACAACAACATTTTGCCACAAAGCACCAGAAAAAAAAAATAATACAATGAATGTGTCTGGGGAAATGGTAAGAAAATATTTGAATGATTCATTAATAAACTAGTGTATTCTGAGATATTTTGTCAGGATCTGGCATCCAACTATCTGGCGTGGAAACTCCATCTAACATACATTTTGTTGAAAAAAAATAAAGTACCCAGCTCATAGGAAGTGTCCCTTATGATTTGATGCTTCAGCAAACTTATTCAACAGCTCCAAAGACTACAAACAATTACAACAAACAAAATATAAAACTGTCTATAGCTTTATAACATCAGCATTATTAATGAAGAATAAACGCCAACCTGTTTGTTGTTTAGTATCTTCGGTGTGTTTGATTCTCCTCATCTTCTCTCTGTCCTCTTTAATAAACTCAGTCTCTGCAGATTTCAGCTCTTCCTGATGGGAATATTCCAGCATTTATTAGTGAATTGCTGAATGAGTGATTGATGGAGTAGATTCACTGAACATGAATTTATGTGTGGAAAATCAACAATATGTGACCCTGGGCCACGAAACCAGTTTTAAGTTGCTGTAGCAATAGCCAAAAATACACTGTATGTGTCAGAATTACCAAAATATAAGTTTATGCCAAAAATCATTAGGGTATTAAGTAAAAATCATATTCCATTAAGATATTTTGTAAATTTTGTACCATAAATGTATCAAAACTTATTTTTTGATTAGTAATATGCATTGCTAATAACTTAATTTGGATAACTTTAAAGGCAATTTTCTCTATATATATATTTTTTTTTTTTCAAATAGTTGTATCTCAGTCAAATATTGTCTGATCCTAACAAACCAAACATCAATGGAAAGCTATTTATTCAACTTTCAAATGATATATAAATCTCAATTTTGAAAAATTGACACTTATGACTGGTTTTGTGCTCCAGGGTCACATATCAATTTTAGTCTCTTAGAAACGCATTTTATAGATGCAGGGGTAATTTTTTGTCTAAAATCATTTAGTACAAATGCACACATGCTATAGCTTAATCACACAAACATACTATAACTTTATACCATTAGGCTACTCCTGTAATGAAATGTAATGCAAATATCCAACATTTCTGCAACAATACCATGGTGAAGTGAGTGTTACTAAAGTAAATCCCTGATAAATTATGTGAGAGCGATTCGAAAGCATGAGAATCCATCTGCTCTTTCTGTGCTTTTTATCATTTGATCATTTTCCTCACATGCCCGTTTCTGCTGTTCTTTACTTTAACGTTATTCAGCAAACACTCGGTATCCGATGAAAACAAGGCAGTGTATAACTGTTATTTACAGCCTAACGGGACTTTTCCTCATTTGTTAAACTATTTGTCCGGAACAACTCCGTAGTCAACTCATCTTTTATAAACGGAGGAATATTAGACTCAGTGATCATTTTAGGGCATTTTCCTTTCTGCACTGAACACACACACATATAAATTACTACAGCGTTATTATGCCGTACACCAAAGGTTATATAACAGAGAGAGGGGAAAAAAAAAAGGACTTAATCTCACCGTACAACTGACTCTCCCACCAGCTCCACTGACTTGCGCATGCGCACAACAAGCGAGTCTTAGGAGCGCTGTAGAGTGTCTCGATCGCCCCCAGGTGGCTGGACTCCGCCATCTCCATACAATATAATGGGACGTGAGAAAAAAGTAATTTATTTACACTTCAGTTTTATTTTTTTTCCAAAGTTGGGTTTTGAAATTGTGTGTATTTTTATTAGGTATGTATAGTTTCTTAGGTTGAAGCTGAATTTACAGCTAATTATCCAAAACAAATTACGCAAATATGTGATCCTGGAGCACAAAGCCAGTCTTAAGTCGCTGGGGTATATTTGTAGCAATAACCAAAAATACATTGTATGGGTCAAAAAATTCAGGATCAGGTCATTAGGATATTAAGTAAAAATAATGTGTCATTAAAATATTTTGTAAATTTCGTACCGTAAATGTATACGGTACGAGTAATATATGCACTGCTAAGAACTTAATTTGGACAAATTTAAAGGCGATTTTCTCAATATTTTTATTTTTTTGCACCCTCAGATTCCAGATTTCAGATAGTTGTATCTCAGCTAAATATTGTCTGATCCTAACAAACCACAAATCAATGGAAAGCTTATTTATTCAACTTTCAGATGATATATAAATTGACTTATATACTTATGAACACTTATGACTGGTTTTGTGGTCCAGGGTCACATATATTACATTTGAGGTCACATTTTTCATGTTCAAAAATAAAAGTTGTTGTCTGAATTACTAATTTGCAGTTTAAAACTCCTCATATGAGGGTCTACAGTGCTCAAATTGAATCAAGTCTTATGGGGGGTCCCCACTTTTTTGGGTGGAGGGCGGGGGTTGTTAATATATAAATTAATAATAATAAAAGGTGTATTTAATTATAAACCTATAAAAAAAATCTATAAATCTATAATCTATTTAAAATCTATAGTAACCTTAAGCTTATTTGAGATTTTATCTTTGCAATTATTGGATATTAAGACTGGCCAAGTCTTAATTCTGGCCAAGCCTCCAAAACCTTTAGATTTAGTTTTAGATTCACATTTAAAAACATTTTAAAACAAAACATTTAAAATTATAAACTTTTATTAAAAAAAAATAATAATAATTAAACAATGCATTCAATTAAAATAATAAGATATAGTCAAGAAGTGTAACCCTTCTTTTGCATTTCATAACAATGTTATAATGTTATAAATATAAATTGGAATTGAAATTGGTTCAAATTTAAATGGTTCAGTAAATAGGCTACTTAAAAAATTCAACTGAAATGGCCACTTGGCGGCAGCAAGTCATTGTCTTGTCACTGAATCGTTTATGTAATCGATTCATTCAAACGGCTGAAGATTCATTTAAAAATGAAAAAAAAAAAAAAAAAAATGTTTGTTTGGAGATACGCATCGGATCAGCTGTGACTTTGTTTGAGACTATTTTCGTTGAAGAAATACAGCAAAATCAGACAAGAGTGTTCCTGAAATAACTAAGTCCTTATGATAACTTTTGTATAAAATGCAAAATAATAAAACTGTTGCATAAATTTAATTTTACATTTGTAAACTCCCTTTTTAAAACTATTACCCGTCTTCGCGATTTCACAAACTTCCATTTTAATTAATGAGGCTTTGAATCTATTATTTACATTGTCTCTTTCAAAGTTTTTTGTTATAATGAATGACAAAATTGCAGTCTGCTTTTACGATCTGAGGCTCACCAATAGAGAAGCATTTCTATTGGCTAAAGTGAAGTCTCCAAGCATTTGCGTGAATCCCCGTTCCCCGTCGAAATTCACTCCCTGGACTTTGTCCGTCTAATTTACTGTCCTAACTGCGTGTTTGTTTGTTTTTTCAGATTTGCATTTGTTGTTAATACTAATATAAAATTTAATTCGAACCCCTTTAATTCGAGCGCTATGTGAACAAGGCTTAAGTGAGGGCGCGGGCGGAGTCGTGTTGCCAGATCCAGTTATTGTAAGCGTCTTTGGATTTGTCTTTTCCACTTAATTTGACAGTTTAATAAGTAAATAAAGTGGGAAGTTGCAGTTTTGGGATAGAGGTATATTTATTTTATATTATTTGCAGAATAATTGTCCACTTGTCAGATTTATTTGTTTATACAATATCCGGCAACACTGCATAGCCAGCACTTAACTTGACAGTAACCAAAAAGCCCATGGACAGGTTATTGCTAGGACTGTTCAATTCCGAAATTTTTGGAATTGAATCCGATTCCTGGTTCTGGAATCGATGGGATTCAATTCCAAGAATCGATTCCTCACTGCCGTTTTCGATTTTTTTTCTATTCTTGTTTTTTAGATTGTAGGAAACTAATTTCGAAATGACTGCAGGAAATAAAGGTCATAGAAAGTAGCCATTTCATAATATGACGCTTCATTTGTAAACATTTCGATACATTTCTGTAGCTGTACCCACTGCGCAATGTGACGTTGTAGTGACGTCTTTTCCATGTCATTTTTGACATATGGTCTACCAAATAAATAAATAGTCATACAGATAATAAATCTTGTTTGTTTATAAATAATCTGTATTCATATGTATAATCATGTTGATAGGCTCTATTTTGTAAAACACATTTACTGCAACTGCCATAGACGTCCAAATGACGTCCAAAAAAACCCAGATCAAATGTTGAACGTCAAAATGACGTCCAAGTTGGGTCATGGTTGGACGTCCAAATAGTAGACCTAGTTTGGACGTCGAATAGATGTCCAGAATTGGTCATGGACCGACGGACCCAATATAAACATGATCTGCACGTCTATCCGACGTCCAATGTTTAGTGGGTAGTTGATTAAATTAGTCATAACCCACAGCTCAACAGTGGACATGTGTTTATTGCATGAATAAAACAAGACATATGTATCAAAATAACCATAACATTAACAACAACACTGATAAAAGAGCTTGCGGTTTATCTGTCAATCACATGCGCTCTCTTCCACTGATTTGTGTTTTTTTTTTTTTTTTTTCAAAATTATTTTTGACTGATAGAAAGGTGTATATATATATATATATATATATATATATATATATATATTCATTTAAATAATCGAGACCCTCAATCACGTCATGATCTATTCTGTCATGCAATGTTCAAAATTGTGGACAATATGAGCCAGTTCCATCGTAAAATAATTTCTGAATCGTTTTTTGAACTGGTCTAAAACAATCTGTTCGAATGAGCCTTTTCCTGGAAACAAATCAGACTTCTAATCTACAGACGAGCTCCGTACCAACTCAGACGTTCAGCAACGTTTAATGACATAGTAGAGATATGCAGCCTTTATAGGATGCAGCCTTCTGTTTGAGAGGCATCCACAGATAAGCTTTGTTGAAATGAAAACATCTCTGAATGAGGAGTCGATTCCAAACTTTGGAATCAACTCTCGATTCCCAATGCCTCGGAATCGATTCTTTTTGGAATCGATTCCAGCCCTAGTTATTGCTGACAGGACACCACATTCGGTCAGAAAAACGCAAAAAAACACCATGTTATTGTCTGTCAGAAACGTTAATAACTCTATTAAAATTAGCAACGTCGCCAGAATCGCATCTAGTAGCATAGAAAACATGCACATTGCAGGTTAATTTCATTTGTTGTTGCGTGTTCTTGTGATAAAATTAGTGAATGCTAAAGAAGATGGCCCCTATGTGAACTGATTATTTTGTAGACATCTGTTGAAAAGTGAAACAACGTGAAACAATTGGGTGAGTGCGATGGAATTAAAATAAATTGGTACGTAATCAGAGTTGTGTTCAAATATTTAACATTTAGTTAATTTAATAAATAAATAAATACATTTGAGCCCCTGCCCCTCAAAATGTCTGTGCATGTCCCTGTGTTGGGGTTCAGGCACATCTCTCTTGTTATTTTAGGGGCCTATCCTACTAGCCAGTCCATGCAAGCACACTTTTGTTTATATAGAGGCCCACTAGTGAGCCACATAGTGGGGAAGAACATGTTTAAATTATAAAGGTAAACTGGACCCCCAATAATTCAGTCTGAAATGTCTGTATATTGAAACAAAAGTAATGCATTAAGAGTAGAGGAGAAAAACTGAACCTAAAGTATTGATCTGATACCAGCGTTGATCTAGATACTATCGATATTATCTACCCAATGCTAGAAGAAGCAGAAGAAGGAGGAGGAGGGCTGCTAATGTAGACAAACTCATTCAGTATCAGTCATGTGTGGAGTATAATAGTTTATTAGGCAAATAAAAGCTTCACTGAGAAATTGTAAAGCACAAAAAGCAATTATAATACTTCATGGCCTTTGCATATCAAAACTAAAATGATTCAAATTCAAATGCAATCAGCATGCAATAAGTTGATGATAAAATATTAAAAGTAAAGCAATCCATTAATATAACATTGTAGAATTTAATCAACAAATACAGAAAAGAGCTAAATAAAAGTGAAAACTAATGAGATGGATCTCTCTCCTACTGACTTAAAAGTAAGTCAAGTCATGTCGGCTTTATTTATATAGCGTTTTTTACAATACAGATTGTGTCAAAACAGCTTTACAGTATCAAATGGGAAAGTAATATATCAATAATTCAAAAAGAAACTGTAAACAATTTTACACTGCAAAAAATGCTTTTCTAGCTAATGGTTTTTTTCGTCTTGAGTTGTCTTTGAGTCTTTGAGTTGATCTCAGTTGAATCAACTTGAACTTTATTCAGTGTGAAAGCTTTAGATGATGTTTCTTTGTCATGTCACTGACAGATTTATTCAGAAGATATTTCATAGCTTGATTCATTATTGAACATTTCAGATCAGGAGATGATCTATTTGCTGTGATATCTTTTTTCATGCGTGCGTAGAGCAGAAGATTGATTGAAACACGTCCCACATTCAGTGCAGTGATATGGTTTCTCTCCAGTGTGGATCCTCTCATGTGTTTTCAGATTTCCTGAACTACTGAATCTCTTGTCGCAGTGTGAACACATGAACTGTTTATCTCCAGCGTGCATTTTCTCATGTCTTCTCAGATGTGATGACTGATTGAAGCTCTTGTTGCATTGCAAACACATATAAGGTTTTACTCTAGTGTGAATCCTCTCGTGTGTTTTCAGATGTGCTAACTGACTGAATCTCTTGTCGCAGTGTGAACACTTGTAAGGTTTTTCTCCAGTGTGGATCCTCTGGTGCTGTTTTAAACTGCTTGCTGAAATAAAAGTCTTCTCACACTCAAAGCACATGTACTCTCTCACACCAGTGTGTATTTTCTGGTGCATTTTCAAACTTTGCAGTAATGAAAAGCTCTTTCCACACAAATGACATGAATGTGGCTTCTCATCTGTATGAACTGTCAGGTGCGTCTTTAGTTCTGCAGCTCTTAAAAATTCTTTCCCGCATTGATCACATGTGTACATCTTCCCTCCAGTGTGGATCTTCATGTGATCTTTAAGGGTTGTTGATCGTGAGAAACTCTTCCCGCAGCGATCACAAGTGAACGGTTTATTTCCAGTGTGAACATCAAAATGACTTTTGTGTGTGAAACTCTTTCCACACTGAGTGCAGGGGAAAGATCTCTTGGCCCTTCTTTTCTTTAAATCTTTCTGTTTGTTTTGTTCTCCACTTCGGACATGATCTTTCTTCTCAACTTTACTCAATTCCTCTTTTTCCTCATTGTCTTCAATCAAGTCTGAAATAAAAGTAAAACGGTGAACTTGTTAAACGCACACAAAGGGCATAAGAAATTGAAAGAACATAAAAACAAACCCTGATATAACAGCAGAAAGTAGACAATTGCAATACAAAATTCGGATAATTTTGATGCAATTTCTGACCCTGGACCACAAAACCAGTCAAAAGTGTAGGTCAAAGGTTTCAAAACTGAGATTTATATATCACCTGAAAGTTTAATAAATAAGCTTTTTATTGATGTATGGTTTGTTAGGATCAGACAATATTTGGCTGAGATACTGAGGGTGCCAAAAAATAAAAAAATAGTGCGAAAATCGCCTTTAAAGTTGTCCAAATTAAGTTCTTAGCAATGCATATTACTTATTAAAAATTTACGTTTTGATATATTTACGGTAGGAAATTTGCTAAATATCTTAATGGAACATGATCTTTACTTAATATCATAATGATTTTTGGCATTAAAAAATCTATAATTTTGACCCATACAATGTATTTTTGGCTATTGCTACAAATATACCACAGCAACTTAAGACTGGTTTTGTGCTCCAGGGTCATATATAATGAGTTTGGTAATTTTAGAGAAAAGTGTAATAAATGCATTACACTGTATCTAAATCTAAACGATTCAGGCTGACTAAATCTACTGTAGATTTAGTCGACTAAAATCTTATGATATTTAGAAACTAAAAACAATTCAGATGACTAAAATGTGACTAAAACTAAATGGCATTTTCAAAAGACTATGACTAAAACTAAATCAACATTTGCTGTGACAATTAACACTGTTTGGGATGGCACAATAATGCACACATCACTTTGTTGAATAACGTTGTTATTTTAGTTTTCTTTGCGCACAAAATGTATTCTCGTAGCTTTTTTAAATTACGGTTGAAATACTAATGGCATTATTAGAATTATTTGAACAATCTCCTTGCTATGTTTCTGAGCCTTGATCGTGTAAGGATCCTTGCTGTTGTAGGATTACAAATTTAAGAATCTGTTAAAGATATGCTGACATCACATGAAAAACTAAGGTGAAGGGCGTTGTATTTAGATGATGCAAATTTACTTTGACAGAGAGAAAATAGAGAATATAAGCAGTATAGCTGAATCACCCCTGCTGTTTGATTTAGTCTGATAGTTTGTGTGGGTTCATTTCATACTGAATACACATGTGCAGGAATTTCCCTCAAGGTTTCTGGGATGTTGCTGTGAATCATTTTGGTAAAACACTACTTGCTGGATTTGTGCTGGTCAATTAAACTCTGAGCATTGAAACATGCAACTAGGATTTTTAATTAAATTTGCTCCTTTATCATCATCACCTCATCTCCTGTTTCTGCTCTTCTCTGGCTTTGCTCCATCAACTTCTTGGTTTATAGAAGACTGTTAATACAGTTTTTGCTTCCAGACTAGATTGATGTTAATGGGTTTTGGGTATCGACAATCCTGCTGACTATTTGTTGGGACACCAGACAAAATGGATATTTTCTGACAGGATCTGGCATCTGGGACTGTATCTTAACTATCTACTGTAGAGACTCCATCTAACATACATTTTCTTGAAAAAATAAAGTTCATAAGAGGTGTCCCTTTTTAGTTGATGCTTCAGCAAAATTATTCAACAGCTCTAAATACTTTTCCAATTTTAACATATCAAAATATAAAACTGGTTGAAACCGTCAGCATTATTAATGAAGAATAAACACCAACCTGTTTGTTCTTCAGTATCTTCAGTGTGTTTGATTCTTCTCATCTTCTCTCTGTTCTCTTTAATAAACTCAGTCTTTGCAGATTTCATATTGTCCTGATGGTCTGACAAGTATTTTTCAGCATTTATTGCTGAATGTGTGATTGTTGAAGGAGAAGCTTCACCGAAGGTGAATTTCTGTGTGGAAAAGCAGATTTGCCAAAATCAACAATAAATCAAACATTATTATACTATGTTATATTACTTTGTTTAACGTCACAACTTATAACTTATAGTGAATAACAGCAACATCACGCTTAAGGGTCTGTATGACATTTCCACCAATTGCATTAAATGTCAAATCTGTCTAAGAATTAGCCTTCATAACTACTCCTGTATGGCCAAAAAAAAAAAAAATCACAATAATTGTTTCATATCAGTGGATATTGATATTCATCATGATAAATGTCAAATATTTCTTTCTTTCAAGTTTTAAGCCAGATTTTTGCTCTAAAATGAAAGAAAATTTAAACCTATTGAGAACATTAATTTTCTTCAACAAAATAAATATCTCAACAGAAAAAAAAAGATTCTAAAATTGTTTGTTTTTTTTTAAATGAAAAAAAAAAAATGTTTTTTAATGTTCTAATGTGTGATACTGTTTTAAATCAAAAAACAGGTTTGGGTTCCCTGATAATTATAACAATAATACCACTTTTTTGTCTGTTAGAAACGCACATTTGATAGTAGCTTGAGTTATATGCAGAGGTCATTTTTTTGTCTAAAATCATTTGCACACATGCTACAGCTTAATCACAAATACTATACTTGTATAGCATTAGGCTACTCCTGTAATGCATTTTTATGCGAAAATCCTACATTTCTGCAACAATACCGTGGTGAAGTGAGTGTTACTAAAGTAAATCCCTGGTAACTAAAGGATGCGAGAGCGATTCGAAAGCATAAGAATCCATCTGCTCTCTCATCGCTCTCGCTGTGCTTTTTGTCATTTGATCACTTTCCTCACATGCGTGTTGCCTGTTGTTCTTTATTTTAACGTTATTCAGCAAACACTCGGTATCCAATGAAAACAAGGCAGTGTTAAACTGAGAGGTAAAGTACAGCCTAACGGGACTTTTCCTCATTTGTGAAACAATTTGTCCGGAACAACTCCGTAATCAACTCATCTTTTATAAACGGAGGAATATTAGACTCAGTGATCATTTTGAAGGTATTTTCCTTTCTGCACTGAACACACATATACAATTACTAAAGCGTTATATGCCGGACACCAAAAGTTTAATAATAGAGAGGAACAAAAGAACTTCATCTTACCGTACAACTCTCACTCTCACGCCAGCTCCGCCCACTTTCTCGCGCACGCGCACAACAAAGTGAGTCTCAGGAGCGCTGTAGAGCAGAGGCCTTCAACCCTGTTCCTGGGGACCCACTATCCTGAAGAGTTTAGCTATAACCCTAATCAAACACACCTGAAGCGGCCAGTCAAGCTCCTCAAGACTGCTTGAAAATTGCAGGCAGGCGTGCTGAAGCTGGTTGGAAATAAACTTTCCAGGAGAGTGGGTCCCCAGGAGCAGGGTTGAAGACCTCTGCTGTAGAGTGAAGCCACTCTACAGCGCTCCTGAGGCTCACTTCTTGTGCGCGTGTGACTCTGTGACTCACAGAGTGTCTCGATCGCCCCCTGGTGGCTGGACTCAGTATAGGTCATAAACCCCGCCCTCTCCATACAATCTAACGGGACGTGAGAAAAAAGTAATTTACTTACACTTCATTTTTTTTTTCCAAAGTTGGGTTTTGAAATTGTGTGTATTTTTTATTAGGTATGTAGTTTTCTTAGGTTGAAGCTGAATTTACAGCTAATTATCCAAAAAAATAAAATAAAATTTAAATTAAAATTTGAAAAAAAATACAAATAAAAAATAAAATTTGTTGTCTGAATGACTAATTTGCGGTTTAAAACTCATCATATGAGGGTCTACATAACAAAGTTTGGCCAGTTTCCAAGAATGATAGCTGCGACGAGTGAATGAGGCTTGAGAGAGTTGTAAGAGAGGGCGCGGGCAGAGCCATGTTGCCAGATCCAGTTATTGTAAGCGTCTTTGGATTTGTCTTTACCACTTAATTTGACAGTTTAGACAGTTAATAAAGTGGGAAGTTGCACTTTTGGGATAGCGATATATTTATTTTATATTATTTGCAGAATATTTTGCCTAATTTTGCTTTATTTGTATTATCCATTTGTCAGATGTATTTGTTTTATACAATATCTGGCAAGCCAGCACTTAACCTGACAGTAACAAAAAAAACCATGGACAGGTTATTGCTGACAGGATACCACATTCGTTAACGCAAACGCAAAAAACACCATGTTATTGTCTGTCAGAAAAGTTATGAACTCTATTAAAATTAATAACGTCACCAGAATCGCATCTAGTAGCATAGAAAACATGCGCATTGCAGGTTAATTTCGTTTGTTGTTGCGTGTTCTTGTGATAAAATTAGTGAATGCTAAAGAAGATTGTAAAACAAAGTTATGTTTCAAATTAAATGCATCTCTTCATTTAATTTGAAACATAACTTTGTTTTACAATCATCTTTACCAACAATTTACCAAATCAAAAGGAGCTCCCACAAGAAGCTAAATGAGGATAAAGAGGAAAAAAAACTGAAGTATGAATTACTGAAAAAAACTCAACTCTTCAAAGATGAGAAAAGTGAAAAAGTGGAAAATGTACAAAAGGAGTTAATTTCATTGAAGTGGTTGCCAGTACGACTAAAAATTATTTATAAGATCTTCATACTTGTTTTTAAGGTCTTGCACAATCTAGCCCCTGTGTATTTGTCCAGTATGGTGGCAATCTACACTCCCTCTAGATCCTTGAGATCAGGGGCCGGATTCACCAATCATTCTTAAGAAGAAACTTCTTCTTAACTGCCATTTTCTTCTTATTTTCCATGTTAAGTAAAAAGTTAAGAATATTTTGTATTCCCAAAAATTCTTCTTAAGAATATTCTTATCTTTTTACCTAAGATTGTTCTTAAGACAAAATTTAAGAATAAAATTCTTGAAAAGAATCTTCTTAAAAACCATCGTAAATAACTTCTTAAAGTTAGGATAGCCCCAGACCTGTCTTAAATCGAAAAAAGTATAAATTATTTAATGGATTTATTGGGTTATTTCAAATTAATTGTTATATTTAAGTATTACAACAGCTAGCTACATATAATACATATTTGGACTGTTAATAGGGATGTGCACCAGTTCTCTGAAGTGACAGCGATGGCTGATACTGTAAACAATGACCAATCAAGGTCGTGACGAAAACAGGCTTGTGCGTGCTTATTATGATTATTAGGATAATTTGCAGAAACCGCAAAAAGACAATCCGTGGTGTATGTTTATCGATGCGTCTTCAGCCATGTATTCACACAAATAAAGATGTGTCATTTTCTTCTTAAGAAAAAATTAAGATGTTCTTAAGAACATATTTGAGAACTTCTTAAAAAAAAAATCAAGAATTGCACTTAAGAACATTCTTACGAACTTCTTAGAATTTATCTTAAGATATTTCGTCATTTATTTCTTAAGAAGATGTTTGCGAATCCGGGCCCAGAAAATCAACATCTGCTTTGCGCTACTAGGACAAAATAATAACATAGAGGTGACAAGAGATTTTTCTTGAACAAGCCATAAACTGTTGTAGAGGAAAAAATCTGCAAAGGACTCTCAGCGATCAGAGACAAAATCAATTAAATGTGTTTTAAAGGTTTTATTCTTTGCAAAGAGGTCAACAGTCATACAGACACACAAGTTGCTGCAGAGTGCGACAGAGGAGGGAGAGAAAAACCTCCTCTTTATATCTCTCTGCACACCCAAGGTTACAAACTAAGAACAGCTGCAGTTCTCATATCAGGACAGAAACACAGAAAAAACATCCCTATACATCATCTTCCAAGACATGTTCTACCTATATTTTAGGCTTCTCCCGACCCCCAGGTCACCCAAAAGACGCCCAAGAATTCCCGGTTGTTTCTCACATCCTCCCGTTACTCCCTACTCGGAGAGGAAGGCCCTCTATGGGAGTCTCAGTCCTACATATTGCTTTGCACGGCATTCAGACATATATCACATAAGCATATGGAAATCACCCCCCTTTTGAATTTTTCTACAACAGTTTCCCCCTTTTTATCATTTACTGATTACCTAAATCGAAAAATTCATCACTGCTTATTATACTTTACTAAAGTTACATTTTGCCTGTAAGCCGGGCTAAAAGGATAAGCGCTGTTATCGTGCTCCTGACGTGGGTCAGACCCTCAGTCACTTAACAGACACTGAACACTCTTCACACTTCAAATACAGCAAACTTAAGTCGTTACATCACATTTATACCCTTCACTTCTGACTTTTATATAAATGATCATTCTCTTGAGCTTGTGAAAGAAGTTAAAAAACATGCTTAGGCTTTTTGTTTGGTATCCCCAAGCAATACAGTACAGACATAAATGGACAAACCCTTCAAATAATAAAACTTTGTCATCATCAAATGACTTCTCCATACTGAAATCTGTAATCAGGTCTTCATTATACACGTTCATTTTCACCATCAGTTTTGAAACGCTAGATGTCACCAGTCTCTGTACTGAGCTGGATACAAACTGAAAAATGCATGGTAAACAAAACACCAGTAGGCCCACCCCCACAATTGGTATCACAGTATTACCCAGTCAGTATTCCCATTTTCCCCACAGATTGGCCAATCATTCAAACCAAACTTTGCTTGCTCATTCGGGCTCTTTTACGGCCATTCTCATGTAGGTCAAACAATAGGCTCTAGCGTATACACATTCTGAAATACTGCTTTCTAGTCGTGCCCTTGCTCTTGCGTTGGTAGTGCCACCCGGTGTTTAGACAGGACCCTGGCTTTGTTGATGTGCCTCAGATCTCTTACTCCCTCTGCTCCTCCTCCTGGGATGAAGATGGGACCTTTCTGCAGTGGCTGTCATGAATCCATGTGGCCTCTTCAACTACCTTCACAGCCGTATGTGTAGTTAGAAGCACCCAGAATGGTCCCAAGCCACCTTTCTGCCTTCCTGCTCTTTCTCCTGAGATCTCATATCACTACGAAGTCTCCCGGTTTGATGTTGTGCAAGAGTGTTTCCGCAACTTTCCCCTGGGCTGCTTTCACCTGCACCCAGACATTAGACAACAGAGAACACATTTCTTTGCAGTAACTCGGCATGTCATATTCACACAGCTCTGTGGATGGCAGCAGTTGTTTACCCCCTTCTATCCCCACTTGTGGTGCTCTGCTGATCAGAGTTTTGTGTGGGCTTAAATTTGATCTCACATGCTTTTTATTTTACACAATTGTCCAAACTGATCCTCCGTGGAATTCCCTATCTCAGAACTATTTCCGTCAGCAGGGCCTTCACCACTACTGCTGCGCCCTGTTTTGATGATGGAAAGACCTCAGTCCATTTGCAAATATTCAAAGGGTCCCGCCAGTGGTGGCTGAGACACCCGAGTCATTTTTATACCTTGCGCTACGTTGTGGATATTACAAATCACACATCTTCTACAAAAGTTTATTTTTTTTATTTTTATTTTTTTTTTTTGCAAAAATTGTGAACCCCTTTGTAAACCAAGTCTTTTATCTGTGCCATCCTTCCCCCTTTTGACACGTGATCCAATCGTGTCAATCTAATATAGTGCACAAATAAATGTTTGGGTAAACAAAGTCTGCCATCCCTGCTCATCCACACTCCACTTTACAGCTGCACTGTTTCCACTGGTCCTTCTCTGCCCCTGTGGCAAGAGTTTGGATGCTCTGTAAAGATGAAAAAGTGTCATTGTTAGTTTAAGATAACAGGGTACACTCTGGTTCCTCTGTCTGCTGTGTGTCAGCGGCCTTCGCTGCTATGTCTGCTCTCACATTTCCTGTAGAAACAGAGTCTTTGTTGTTAGTGTGTGCTGCACATTTGCAAATGGCTATCTTCTGTGGCAGCAAGATGGCTTCTAATAATTCTGCCACAAAACGGGCATTCAATACTGGGCGCCCATCTGATTTCAGAAATTTTCTGTGTTTCCACAAAGCCCCAAAATCATGTGTTACCCCCAAACGCGTAGCACGAATCGGTGTAAATCGTTACACATTTTCCTTCCATTAATTTACATGCTTCTGTTAATGCCACAAGCTCCGCGGTTTGAGCTGAATAATTTGATGGCAATTTTCCTGAAGCCATGATTTCGAACTCAATTGTTATCGCGTAACCTACTTTATTCTGGCCTGTTTGTGGGTCCTTGAATGCCGATCCATCCACAAACAGGACTTTCTCGCAATTTTCAAGTGGTACATCAGAAAGGTCAGGACACGGTGTACACACTTGTTCTAACGCTGTTAGACAACAATGATGCTCCTCCCCGTCTCCCTCGGTTGGGAGGAGAGTAGCAGCATTCAGGGTCGTGCAACGTCTAACGGTGATATTAGGCAAATCAAGCAAGATTGTATGGTATCGCAACCAGCGAGCCATCGATAAATGCGATGTTTTTTTTTGTTCCAGCAAAATCATGGTAACTGCATGTGGCGTCAACAATGTCAGGTCAGAATAACCTACAAATCTCTTGAGGCCATTGCGGCCTGCTCCGCAGCTGCCACTGCCCTCAGACAGAATGGCAGGCCCGATGCTACCAGATCTAGTTTACTTGAAAAATAGGCCACAGGCTGCAGTTTGTCACCATGGTGTTGCAGTAACACAGAAGTCATAAACCCATTTTTCTCATCCACCATCTGCACAAACAGTAAATGACCGCAAAATGGTTGTCACTTTAAATTTGTTCTGCGTATGTTACATGCCTTATGCAGTAGGGGGTGGGGTAGCGAAAGTTAGTCAGAACAGCAGAGAGATGAGAGAAGATTCACGTTCCTCCATAGTCCATGAAGATATATATGAGATTTCCAGTGAACAGTGCCTTGATTCTGCTTAATTTCATCTTAGTACCCTTTGGTAAAGCGGAGCGAGGTATGTGATGTCGACGTGCGTTACGTGTTGTAGTTTATTTTAAAGTCCTATGAGCTTGTTAGTATGTATATGTTAATTGTTGAGCTCAGCTGATTAATTAATCGTTTTTATATTGTCTTTATTAACTACATCGAATATATTTCATCTGTTTCTTTGCAAATGTGAACTTTATTCGTATTCTTTGCATATAAGTTGTACTTATTGGTCTTGTTGTTTCCTTGTGTAGTTTCACGGTGCTACGCAAACTAAAGCTTAAAGACGCTCTTCACGAGCGAAACAAAGAAAGAAGCACCCGTCGGAAACTCTCTGTGTCTCGTTTATGGATGCCAAAGGGCAGCTACATTTACAAAGGCCTCTTCTGCCTCTGCAGTCCACTCAATTTTGTCAGTGGCTCTCAGCCCCTTTCCTACTGTTAGGCTTCGCAGGGGTTGTTCCGCTATTGCATAATTGAGGATAAATGTTCTGCAATGTGAACACATTCCCAAAAATGACAACATTTGTTTCTTTGTGATTGGTTTTGGCACATCTTTTATGCCCCGAACCCGTTTGTCAGACAGAGATTTGCTGTTGGGTGTTATGACATGTCCCAAAAATGTTACCTGTTGTTTTACAAATTGCAATTTTGCCAAGCTGACTCTGTGGCCCTCCTCGGCCAGATGCTTCAGGAGGGACACAGTGTCTGCCACACATGTGCATTTACAGCACAAACACAAAGGTCATCCCCGTTGTAACAATACAGTTCCAACTGTCAGTTTCAAAGGCTCCAAACTTTTCCTCAGTGCCCTATTGTATCTACATTGTTTTTCACATTACCCCTTCCCATCATACTCAAAAGTAAACCAGTACTGGCTTTCTTTAGCCACTGGCACACTTTAAAATAAATGCATTAGCCAATTCAACCACAGAGATGAATTTTTCCTCCTGTGGTATTTGTAGCAGAATTGTGTATGGGTTTGGCTCTGAGGGGGCCCGTGGTCTGACAGCTGGATTTACTGCTTGTAAATCTTGTACAACCTGCCACTCTGTTGGCTGGCCCTTGTCTCTTATCTTTTTCACAGGGAAAATTGGAGTTCTCACTGGAGAATCACTGCATTCCACTATAACCCCTTCTTTCAACAGAGATTCAAACACTGGTCTTATTCCTTCAATTGCCTCTCTTTTTAGAGGATATTGGTGTTGACACGGCCTGCAATCAGATTTTGGGGTGATTACAAGCGGTTCACACCCTTTTATCAAACCCACATCGTACTTGTGTTTTGCCCACAAATAGGATGGTATTTCTGCCAGTGCTGGATGGATGTCTGAGGGGTTAACAACTGTCATGCATTGATCCTCTCTTTTGTCATTTACAATTGGTCTTACAGTTTTTTCAACCTCAACTTTGCATTTAAATTTTTACATAAAGGCTTTTAAACTTGCGCTGTACTTCACATCAGGCCCTATTTTACTCCAGTCTGTAGCATCAACACATTTCTTTCACAAACAAGCCTACCTCGGACTGTCTGTGGCCTTCGGCCTTCGAGAGTGATAAGTGAGGAACAGTCTCTTCTGTCATCTGATACTGCCTAGACTGAGCTTCTGTTAAACAGGCTGATAACGCACACACACTTTCTTTCCAAAACATTTTTGTCAAAACTCAAAGTTTCTGTCTCTTCTTTTGCAAACCAATCTTTTTCATAATGTTCATCTCTTTCCAGTGCAACATGTGACGTGCAATGCAAATCATCAGGTGTCATTATTTCTGCTTCACAGCATTCTACACGCTCTTTAGCCATTTCGCACATCATCACAGCCCAATCATAATTTATGATGCGCCATTCATAGACCCACTGAGGCTCTGCTTGCAAACAGCTCCACTGCTCTCCCCCCTCCTCCACTCTGACACCTGAGGAGTCAGCAATGAGCCTCAAATTCAGTTTGCACATCAGATCTCGTCCCAAAATGGGCACTGGGCATGTTTTTGAAAACAAGAATGCATGTTTTAACACCCTTCCCCCCTCAGCTTCGCAGTCCAAAGGCACTGTGAATCTGCCAGTAATAGCATGCCCTGAGGCAGACAGAGACTCAGCTACCCGGTCTGTTAATGCTGGGTGGCACGGCAAGTCACATGGTCGCACAGTTGATCTCGAGGCCCCCAAATCGGCCAAAAAATCAATTTCTACTTCCTGCACTAACAGCGAGTATTTAGGCATTTTTCGAAATGCTCCACATTCATACATTGCCAGCTGTTTTTCAACAGCATCATTATTCACACCAGAAAGACATACAGAAAAGCAAGCTTTTTCTTCATTGCAGAGAGCAGTCAGTATATCAGTGTATGTGTGTGCGTGTGTAATTAATTTATGTTCACTTCCCTTGTCTTGCGGCCGCTCGCCTTTCACTCCTTCCCCCTCCTGCTCTCCGTCCTCCTCCGTTGAATCCGACCCGTCTTCTTCGTGGTTCTCTGTGCAGGAATTAGCCCAACATCCATCTTTTCACACAGTCTGCACTTTCTGACATCATGCTCATCAGTCTCGCATATCCAGCAGTTCCACTTTTGTGAAAGTCTCTCAGTCTTTCTTTGGCCTTTTCCTCCTTTTTCTTTCCCCCCTCTTTTCTGTTTGTCTCGGTGCGCTGCACAGCTCCCCGCTTCTACCCCAGCCTCCATGAAAGCCAGCTGTAAATCTTTGTCAGGTTCTTGCTCTTGGTTCTTTCTCACTTTGCCGCTTGCAGTTTCTCTGCGTGCACAGCATGCTTCAAAATGACAATCAGTCGTCCGTTATTCCATTCAAGACTGTTTTCACTGCCTGTGCAATCTCAGGTCTCAGTCCGTGCAACAGAGCACTTCTCACATGACGTTCCCATGTGATGGGCACAATTCCTCCGTCGGTGGGCTCCTCCAGTTCTTCATGCATGCGGTTGTAGTGATCCTGGGCAGATTCCTCTCAGCCCTGGCAACCATTGCCAATCTTTCCCGTGTCAATTCTTGATGGAAACATTTTCTTTCATCATGTCGACCACTGTCTGGACAGCTTTACTGTCTGTCTAGTCACTCTTTTCCTCCTCCACTGGGGAGTTTTGCGCTCACCTTCCTCATTGCTGTCATCCTGGGGAGTTTCAGGAATTATATCGGGATCTTCCTCTGTCATGTCAGGCCACTTTTCAATGCTGCCGCTCCCGCTGGCAGCGCGGTTGGCTGTGCTGCTGTTCCTGGCCGCGGTGCTGTCTGTCTTCTTGGAGGAGAGCAGTCGAGGTCAGGGTCTGCTTTTAGGGGCTTGCATCTCGGCCATGGGATAGTGATGATATGGCGGCGGTGCATGTTTAGAAACACAGACATCAAAGAGATCAGTACTGCTATGTGCTGCAATTATTTTCTCTTTACACTTTTCATTGTCATTCTCTCTTTCTTTTCTGTGAGCTAACTCTTGCATCCAAAAAATTCACTGTTTTCTCACAGTTCACACTCACACGTCTCACACATCTGAGTCTTTTACAGCCATCAGCCTTGTAACACTCAATGTTCCTTCTTTTGGAAAATCATGATATTTGATTAACTTTTCTATACTTTGCATGCATCTTTGGCCAGTTATTTTTCCCCATCTAATTAAACACCGGTGTATCATATTCCTTTGAGCTCACTCTGGGACTTCCCCATACTGACCGCTCCTGACCGTTCTAGGCGCCTTTTTTTCCTTTTTTCCTTTTCTCTCTGTCAGACGTCTAATCTTTCACCCAAGATTGGCTAGGGTCGAAGTGCCATACTTCTAATGTGCCCCCACAGCCCTGATTCCCTTTTAGAAATACTCTTAACATTTTGCACGTGATTTTGATCACCCCGTGCTCAGTTTCAATTCCCTTTCAGGATTATACGTTGCTGTGCGGCTTCTATTCGCGTGCCCACGCGATTGTTACACTGCCACAAACGCAGTCTCCTTCTGAGACCTTCCGCGGTTGCCGTTAGTCTGTAACCTCTTGTCAGTAGTCAGTACGGTTCATCCCCTTATCTAATTTCCAATTCAAAATTCCAAAAACCCTTACTTTGGAATATTTTAATTTGTCTCTTACCCGAGAGTCTCAATGCTGCCTGGGTTCGTTTATTGATTCCAGTGGTGTCTCCTCTGGTCCTTTGGCGGAGCGGCCCCTGTCTCCCTTAAACCTATTTGGGGTTAGGGCTGAACGTCTATTGTTCAGGATGTACGGTCACCGTTCCGCTGTCAGGTCCAGAAGACACAGCCAAGGAATCCCACATTCTGACACCAAATTGTAGAGGAAAAAATCTGCAAAGGACTCTCAGCGATCAGAGACAAAATCAATTAAATGTGTTTTAAATGTTTTATTCTTTGCAAAGAGGTCAACAGTCATACAGACACACAAGTTGCTGCAGAGTGCGACAGAGGAGGGAGAGAAAAACCTCCTCTTTATATCTCTCTGCACACCCAAGGTTACAAACTAAGAACAGCTGCAGTTCTCATATCAAGACAGAAACACAGAAAAACATCCCTATGCATCATCTCCCAAGACATGTTCTACCTATATTTTAGGCTTCTCCCGACCCCCAAGTCACCCAAAAGGCGCCCTAGAATTCCCGGTTGTTTCTCACATCCTCCCGTTACTCCCTACTCGGAGAGGAAGGCCCTCTATGGGAGTATCAGTCCTACATATTGCTTTGCACGGCATTCAGACATATATCACATAAGCATATGGAAATCACCCCCCTTATGGATTTTTCTACAACACTGTGAAATGGCCTTCCTCAATCTTTCCAATCTGGCAAATCCTTACCAATGTGCAAAGCTTAAAACAACATCTTTTAAATACAAATGGAGAGCTTTTTTTTTGTTTTAAAAAAATGGGTTATTGTTTATGTCTGTTTCTGTGATGTGGGTGCTGTGTATATTTATGCTATCTTCATGTGTTTCTGAACTTGTAAGTGTGAAGCACTTTGTGCAACATGAGTTGTATTAAACTGTGCAATATAAATACATGTCTAGATAAATTATCCTATAAATGATCAATAATAATTGCCATTCTAACTCAAATGCAAGGTCATTATAAAATAGAGTCAGATTACAATTTTACCTAAATTGATTAACATGCAAGAAACATTCAGCCACAGCTGTCTCTATCAGTCGAGAGATTCTGACCAAATGAGCAATGGCTGCATATGGTATGTGAAAGGAGCAGCATATATACACACAGAGACATGTCTACTCTTTGTTGAAACAAAAGTAATGCATTAAGAGGAGAGGAGAAAAACTGTACCTAAAGTATTGGTCTGACACCAACATTGATCTGCTAGAAGAAGCAGAAGAAGAAGGAGGAGGGCTGCTAATGTAGACAAACTCATTCAATCTCAGTCATGTGTAGAGTAAAATATAGTTTATTATGCAAAGAAAAAAGACATTTTTAAAGCCCCAAAAGCAATTACAATACTTCATGGCCTTTGCATATCAAAACTAAAAGTATTAAATTACTATTTCCTGATTCAAATTCAATCAGCATGCAATACGTTGATGATAAAATATTAAAAGTAAAGCAATGTATTAATAAAAAAATGCAGAATTTAATCATTAATTCCATTTAATCAGCAAATACAGAAAAGAGCTAAATAAAAGTGAAAACTAATGAGCTGGATCTCTCTCCTACTGACTTAAAAGTTGGAATGGGTATCTGTAAAGTTTTAATGATATGACTATTCTTACGATCCTAAAATACTGAATATAACTTTTTGAATTTTTTCTTTGGGGAGGAACTCCATCTTTGAGTTGATCTCAGTTGAATCTGCTGCTTTTGAAGATGAACTTTATTCAGTGTGAAAACTTTAGATGATGTTTCTTTGTTATGCCTCTTGTAATGACAGACTGATCCAGAAGATATTTTATAGCTTGATTCAGATCTGAAGATGATCTATTTGCTGTGATATCTTTTTGCATGCGTGCGTAGAGCAGATGATTGATTGAAACACGTCCCACATTCAGTGCAGTGATACGGTTTCTCTCCAGTGTGGATCCTCTCATGTGTTTTCAGGTGTCCTGAATGAATGAATCTTTTGTCGCAGTGTGAACACATGAACTGTTTATCTCCAGCGTGCATTTTCTCATGTGTTTTCAGATGTGATGACTGATTAAAGCTCTTGTTGCATTGCAAACACGCATAAGGTTTTACACTAGTGTGGATCCTCACATGTGTTTTCAGATGTGCTAACTGACTGAATCTCTTGTCGCAATATGAACACTTGTAAGGTTTTTCTCCAGTGTGGATCCTCTGGTGCTGTTTTAAACTGCTTGCTGAAATAAAAGTCTTCTCACACTCAAAGCACATGTACTCTCTCACACCAGTGTGTATTTTCTGGTGCATTTTCAAACTTTGCAGTAATGAAAAGCTCTTTCCACACAAATGACATGAATGTGGCTTCTCCTTTGTATGAACACTCAGGTGCGTCTTCAGTTCTGCAGCTCTTAAAAATTCTTTCCCGCATTGATCACATGCATGCAGTTTCCCTCCAGTGTGGATCTTCATGTGATCTTTAAGGGTTGTTGATCGTGAGAAACTCTTCCCGCAGCGATCACAAGTGAACGGTTTATTTCCAGCGTGAACATCAAAATGACTTTTGTGTGTGAAACTCTTTCCACACTGAGTGCAGGGGAAAGATCTCTTGGCACTTATTTTCTTTAAATCTTTCTGTTTGTTTTGTTCTCCACTTCGGACATGATCTTTCTTCTCAACTTTACTCAATTCCTCTATTTCCTCATTGTCTTCAATCAAGTCTGAAATAAAAGTAAAACGGTGAACTTGTTAAACGTACACAAAGGACACAAGAAATTGAAAGAACATAAAAACAAACCCTGATATAACAGCAGAAAGTGGACAGCAATTTGTGACCCTGGACCACAAAACCAGTCATAAGTGTCATTTTTTCAAAATTGAGATTTACATATCATCTGAAAGTTAAATAAATAAGCTTTCCATTGATGTTTGGTTTGTTAGGATCGGACAATATTTGGCTGAGATACAACTATTTGAAATCTGGAATCTGATGGTGCAAAAAAATACAAATATTGAGAAAATCACCTTTAAACTTGTTCAAATGAAGTTCTTAGCAATGCATATTACTTATCAAAAATTACGTTTTGATACATTTACCATGCAAAATTTACAAAATATCTTAATGGAACATCATTTTTACTTAATATCCTAATGATTTTTGGCATGCATTGTTTTTAGACAATTTTTACCCATACAATGTATTTTTGGCTATTGCTACAAATATACCCCAGTGACTTAAGACTGGTTTTGTGCTCCAGGGTCACATTTCATAAATGATACTTGCCTGAAGCTTTCCATGAATGAGGTACAATGATCTTCAACTTATTAGTTTTAAAAATCTCATCATAAGAAATTGAAAACTTAAAATATTTAAATTCATCCTTTGAAAAGCATCTTAAAATCAGACATCGTATTACCATGAAAAACGTACATCAAAATCATATTACAAACAGCTTTCTTTCATGAATTATAAAAATTTAAGTTTGAATAATGTATTTATATGTCTGTGTTTTAGCTGATTCTTGCAGATGGCTAAGGACTCAGCTGTTCGAAGTGAGCTGGGCAGGTCATTCCACCAGGAGGGAACATTTAATGAGAAAGTCTGTGAAAGTGATTTTGTGCTTCTTTGGGATGGCACAATAATGCACACATCACTTTGTTGAATAAAGTTGTTATTTTTGTTTTCTTTGCGCACAAAATGTATTCTCGTAGCTTTTTAAAATTACGGTTGAAATATTAATGTCACATTAGAATTATTGGAACAATCTCCTTGCTATGTTTCTGAGCCTTGATCGTGTAAGGATCCTTGCTGTTGTAGGATTACAAATTTAAGAATCTGTTAAAGATATGCTGACATCACATGAAAAACTAGATCTTGCATGCAATATTGAATACACATTCACACAACATAAATTTGAGTAAAACTATATGATAAACACACAATCCCCCACTGAAATTCAGGACCAGAATTTGTGAAACAAATTTCCTTGCAGCGCTGGAAATTGCTGTTTTAAAACTCCAGGTTTTTCACTTAAGCTGGTCCACCAGTGTGATTGCATAAATGCTCTGTTACCCCTCTCTCCTCTAATCACATGCTGGATCAGTCACCCCATTTGTTCCTGGACCTCGCAATTTACAAACGAAGCACTGACAGAGCTCATAATTATAAACAACAACCATATCATCCACAGTAGATAAATCAACTTTGGTGGAGAACATGGCAAGATCTTCGGCAAAAGCATATAAATCAATAGACTTATTATTAGAAAAACTGAATGGCTCACATTCACTTTAGACACCCTAAACAACTGCCTTATTTTCATTGTTGAATCTCGTGATTGTGAGGTTTCATGAACTGTTTTGTCTACAAGAGATAAGCGGGAATGTTTATGGAAACTCAAGGTTTCTGGGATGTTACTGTGAATCAGTTTGGTAAAACATTACTTGTTGGATTTGTGCTGGACAGATGAAGTCTGAGCATTGAAACATATGCAAATAGGATTTTTTAAATTAAATTTGCTCCTTTATCATCATCACCTCATCTCCCATTTCTGCTCTTCTCTGGCTTTGCTCCATCAACTTCATGGTTTATAGAAGACAGTTAATACAGTTTTGGGTTCCAGACTCGACTTGATGTTAATGGGTTTTGAGTATCAATTTGTTCAGACACCAGACAAAATGGACATTTTCTGACAGGATCTGAAATCTGGGACTGGATCTTAACTATCTGGTGTGGAGACTCAATCTAACATACATTTTGTAGCAAGTGCATAGGAAGTGTCCCTTATTATTTGATGCTTCAGCAAAATTATTCAACAGCTCTGAAGATTTTTCCTGTTACAACTGTAAGGATCCATCCACTGGCCCAAAAGCAAAGTCCAGTGGCCTGGTTGAAGGTCTAATTCGTGTTCGGTCTTTCCTTAGCGCTTCTGTAAATTTACGTAATTTCTAAGAATTTAGTTGCAGTTTTAGTTTAGCTCCTCATTTAATCTGACTCCAATTTTAAGTGATTATTAAGTTTAGCGAATATCTCTAATCATGAGGTGATCACAAATACTGATTGTTAATTTGGATATTTGATTATTCCGGACTGGCTATACTTTCAATTATCCGTTCCCTGGGGACTTAATGTCGCTTTTATGTCTTCCGTGGCCAGCGTAGATCATACGATCACAATACCGGCAGTCTGATTATTAATCAGAGGTTGTAGTGGACTAATACCCTAATTGCTCGCCGCCTAATGCTTGCGTTAATCAAAGAGGATAGTTTACATAGCCTATCACATACACAACGTGTTAATATCAGGTGATAGGCAGAAATCAGGAGGTCTTAAAAAATGCGCCTAATGCTTCATTTGATCTAAGCCGGCTGTTTGCCCATCCTGCACATATCCTTGTGGTAACAAGAAGCCTCCTCACAGTCTACTAGTCATAATGATTTCAGCCAAGTCTGAAATAAATCAAATATAATAATTTATTTGGCAGGTAAATACGTATTAAGTCAATTTACATAACAGGACAAAGAAAGTTCAATTCAAAATTAAATTCATTTCTAATTCAAATAAATACATAACATCAATTGCTCAAAGATGAATCTGAGAGTAAGAAATGTTCACCTGCCAATATAGAAAGTACATAGCATGAGAGCTACGGGCGTCTTTGTTACTGACCGCCTCGAATGATTCTGTTCCCTTGCATTTATACTCAGACCAAAATAAACAAATCTTCCAATCTTCAATTGTAAAACCATAAAAAGACCTTTTGGGTAGGTTCTCGTGACCCAGTGTCACACCTGACCAGAGATAAGAGAAACATTCCCATGGCACCCTAAGGGGTAAACACGCCCCTAAGTTGCAGAACATAATTGTACAAAAGTTTCCAATCTTTTTTATAATATAAATGGCTGCCGCAAAATTGAGACCATTTTACAAATCGCACAGAGACCTTTACAATGATACCAAGCATGAAGGGGAAAAACAACATATTCACAAGATATAACACATGTGGTACATAGATATTCCTGGTGAAAATTTAAGTGGGAAAACCTTTTGTTAGGGAAAGTGTGAAAAGTCAGGTTGAAGAGAGGAAGGAAGGGGTCGTAAATGAGCAAGGGGGTAGTGTTGTTTGCTCTCTTTGAAGATCACATATTCAGATTAGTTGTGTTCTGTTGCATGGAATCTGTGATTGTGAATTTAATTTCTTGAGGAAATAATTTCACTATAGCTTTATAACATCCGCATTATTAATGAAGAATAAACACCAACCTGTTTGTTGTTCAGTATGTTCAGTGTGTTTGATTCTTCTCATCTTCTTTCTGTCCAATTTAACAAACTCAGTCTTTGCAGATTTCATATTATCCTGATGGTCCGGTGAGTATACTCCAGCATTTATTGCTGAATAGCTGAATGTGTGATTGTTGAAGGAGGAGCTTCACTGAACATCAATTTCTGTGTGGAAAAACAGATTTGCCAAAATCAACAATAAATCAAACATTGCGTAAGCAATAAGGTACGAGAGGCCGTGCTATATCGTGAATAAATCAAGGCTGAAGGGCGTTGTTAGTGTTGGACTGAAGGTCTTCTTGAGTCCGCGTGTTCGTTTTAAGGAGGAGAAGAGAGAATCTTTCAAAGTTCAAACAATTTAATTCAAATAAGCATATGGATAAAGCATTACAGAGCTCTGGGTCACAGATATCCCTGATTTACACAAAACTATGCGAGTCTTATGTTCAGGCACTCAAATATTTGCATTTATTCACATATGACTGGATGTGGTGGACAGTGATGATTTTGGTTAATGCAGGACACTACTGAATGATGCGCATTGTAGGGTGTTAGAAGTTACAGATTAGCAGTCTGTTCAGACCTGCACCTAACGCTACATAACTGCTGATGCCATATTCTTCACCTCTGGAGTTTCTGGCTGTTCCGAATAAATCACAGAGAAGTGCAACCAACTGAGCTACACGTAATCCTGAAAGTGCATTGGATACCTGTTGCTGATAAAGGAGCAATTGTTGTATATGCTCTATGGAGACGTGTTTTGAAGATTTATGAAAATGACTTACGTCGGACATATAAATTGGAGGACATGCTGAACATAAAATCCATTCTCAACGTTCCAGTGCCAACCGCAGCTGGACATCTTACATCTCAGGTTCTTTAGTGTTCAGAAATCACTGTCCCTTAATGACAGCTACTCGAGCATAAAAACCCTTGGCATGAACAGCGGATTGTGAGCAGATTATTTGACGACTCAGAACCAATGCCTCTAATTTCATTGTATTCAGAAAAGGACAATGAAAACAAAAGCTTTCAATTAAATTCAAAATCTTTATTGAGATTTAAAACAGAAAGCGCAAAAAGCAAACATAACACTACATGGCTTTCAGATATTATAACTAAAACTATAAGATGACTTTTTCTCTAATGCAAATACAACCAGCAGACATTTCATTTGATGATACAATAATCACCTATTAGTAAAAAGGTAACATTCAATCAATAATCACTCAAAGCAGAACGTAAATGTGAAAACTAATGAGCGGGATATTACTATTCATACAATACTGCACATCAGTCTGGTTCTTTAATGGTATTATATTTCTTCTTCTTCTTTTTTTAAAAAAGGGCTCATTTAATACTGTGTTTTGGAAGAGAAGCAAATAAAGATCAGCTGCAAAGCTTGCATCTGCTTTTTCTAAATATATCATAAGTGGAAGAATAACTAGTAATTAAAAAAAAAAAGTGTCACAGCCTCTTCTTCAGCTTCCTGAACAAGAACAGTTTGAAAAGCTTCAGCTTCAGCTTTCCTTCATGAAAAAGAACGCAAACTACAAGTGACTCATACGCATTATCAAACATAATATGAAACTCATAGGAAAACACAGTGCAAACATTTATTTATATCATGAAGGAAAATCATGTACTAGAACATAATGAATATAATTGTTCTTTGCAGAGGAACTTTGATCTGAATCTCTGTTAAATCTGTTGGTTTTGAAGATTGTGAAAGTTTTAGATAATGTTTCTTTGTCATGGCGCTTGTAATGACAGATTGATCCAGATGATATTTTATTGCTTGATTCATTTTTGTGTCACATATGTCAAGAACACTGCATCAGATCTGAAAATGATCTACTTACTGTGATTGTTTTTTGTGTGACTGTGTAGAGCAGATGAATGACTGAAACGCTTTCCACATTCAGTGCAGTGATACGGTTTCTCTCCAGAGTGAATCTTCTCATGCAGTCTTAAATTGCTCGCTGTAGTAAAAGTCTTCTCACACTCAAAGCACATGTGCTCTCTCACACCAGTATGCACTGTCTGATGTTCTTTCAGACTTTGTGAATGTGAAAAACTCTTTCCACACAAATGACATGAATGTGGCTTCTCCTTTGTATGAACTCTCAGGTGTGTCTTCAGGGCTGAAGCCCACAAAAATGTTTTATCGCACTGAACACATGCATATAGTTTCTCTCTAGTGTGGATGTTCATGTGATCCTTAAGATGTGTTGATTGATTGAAACTCTTCCCGCAGTGATCACAAATAAATGGTTTCTCTCCACTGTGAAATCTCATGTGCCCTCTAAGGCTTCCTTTTTGCGCAAAACCCTTCCCGCACTCATTACATGCGTATGGCGTTTCTCCAGTGTGGATGTTCATGTGCTCCTTAAGTTTTGATGATCGTGAGAAACTCTTCCCGCATTGGTCACATGTGTGCAGTTTCTCTCTAGTGTGGATGTTCATGTGCTCCTTAAGGTTTGATGATTGTGAGAAACTCTTCCCGCACTGATCACAAGTGAACGGTTTCTCTCCAGTGTGAACTCTCATGTGAGCATCAAGATGATGTTTGCTTGTCAAACTCTTTCCACACTGAGTGCAGGTCACAGATTTCTTGGCTCTGCTTTTTCTTAAATCTTTCTGTTTGGTTTGAGACAGACTCATTTTGGCATGATTTTTCTCATCAACTTCAATCAGTTCTTCATTCTCCCCATTTTCTTCAATCAACTCTGAAATAAAAGTAAAAACATTTTCAGAAACGCACTAAAAAAACAAAAAAACAGAACTGTGAAAGACAAAAAAGAACCTTGATGTAACAGCAAAAAGTTTAATTTTAATCTTCAAATTATTCTCAAATAATCCCATGTTTTGATAACTATTACATTTGTTTAATCAACTGCACAATTATCTAACATATGGTTTCCATTGTTGACTCACTATTTTCCTATTTAATACTGTAAAGTGAGGAAGATTTTATTAAACAGAATATGTAAGAGAATCATGTACAAATGTTATATATTACATACAGCTGTGCTGTGCAAGCACATCTCTTGTTACTGTTATGTTAGGGGCCCATGGTGAGAAAGAACATCTGTTTCAAATTTTAATGATGGATGTGTGTGTGTGTGTGTGTGTGTGTGTGTGTGTTTGAGAGAGAGGATTGCTGTAAAGACCTGTCCTTGACAATAATAAAGTCTATTTTTCATCAATATTCATTGGCTACCAATAGCTGCTCTCATTAAATGCAAGGCATTAATGTTTGCCTACAGAACCACCACTGGCTCTGCACCCCTTTACCTGAATTCATTACTTCAGACTTATGTGCCTCTAGAAGCTTGCGTTCTGCAAGTGAATTATTGAGCCATTCCAACGAGGCACACAATTACTTTCACAGACTTTCACATTAAATGTACCCTCCTGGTGGTTTGACCTGCCCAACTCACTCCGAACAGCTGAGTCCTTAGTCATATTCAAGAATTGGCTAAAAACACATCTTTTCCATCTTTATTTGACCCTCTAACTCTCGCACACTCTTTTCCAGTTCTGTTCTTTAAATTATGCTCTTTTATACTTATGCTCTTTCTTCTTACTTGATCCTATCCCCACTCACATTCTCCAAGCAATTTCTGCAGTTATACCTGCACTCACATCATCAACACCTCTCTCCACACATTTCCCACAGCATTTAAGCAGGCTCAAGTAATGTCACTGCTTAAGAAACCCTCTCTTAATCCTGAACTTTTAGAAAACTACAGACCAGTGTTCTCTCTTCCATTCATCGCTAAGACACTCGAGCGAGTTGTATTCAACCAACTCTCTGTGTTTCTTGCACAGAACAACCTCCTACACAACTACCAATCTGGCTTCAAAAGTGGCCACTCAACTGACCCTGCTCTGAGTTACTGAAGCCAGAGACTGGCAAGAGCAGTGTCCAAATCTTCAGTACACATTTCGCTGGATCTGTCTGCTGATTTTGACACTGTTAACCACCAGATCTGTCTGTCCACCCTCAGGGATATGGGTGTCTCAGGAACTGCACTCCAGTGGTTCAAGTCTTACCTCTCAGGTAGGTCCTTCAAGGTGACAAATTCTTGCAACTGGGGTTCCTCAGGGCTCAGTGCATGGACCACTGCTCTTCTTAATCTACATGTTGTCGTTAGGTTCTGTCATTCAGTAGCATGGTTTTTCCTATCACTGCTATGCTGATGACGCACAACTCTACTTCTCATTCCATCCAGATGATCCAACGGTACCTGATCGCATTGCAGCCTGTCTGACAGACATTTCTGCTTGGATCAAAGACCACCATCTTCAGCTCAACCTTACTTAGACAGAACTGCTCGTGATCTCAGCCAACCCAGCACTTTATCACAACTTCTCTATTCAGCTAAATTCATCAACCATAACTCCTTCCAGGACAGCCAGATACCTTGGAGTTTTGACTGACAACCAAGTTTAGCTTCACAGACCATATTGCTGCTACAGTTCAATCCTGCAGATTTGCCTTATACAACACTACGAAGATTAGACCCTTCTTATCAGAGCAGGCTGTACAACTCCTTGTCCAAACTTTTGTGCTAACCAGACTAGACTATTGCAATGCGCTCTTGGTGGGCCCTCCTGCATGTTCTATCAAGCCTCTGCAACTGATTCGAAAGCAGCAGCAGCAAGAGTGGTCTTTAATGAGCTGAAGAAAGCCCATGTCACACAACTCTTCATCAGTTTGCACTGACTGCCAATAGCCTATCACATCAAAGTCAAGGTACTGGGGCCGGATTCACTAAACATTCTTAAGTAGAAATTTCTTTTTAACTGCCATTTTCTTCTTATTTTCCAAGTTAAGTAAAAAGTTTAGAATATTTTGTATTCCTGAAAATTCTTTTTAAGAATATACTACCTAAGATTGTTCTTAAGACGTAACTTAAGAAAAATTCAAATGCTTGAAAATAATTTTCTTAAAAAACATCGTAAATAACTTCTTAAAGTTAGGATAGCCCCACACCTGTCTTAAATCCCAAAAAGTACAAATTATTTAATGGATTTATTGGGTTATTTCAAATTAATTGTTATATTTAAGCATTACAACACTACTAGCTACATATAATACATATTAGGACTCTTAATAGGGTTGTGCGCAAGTTCTCTGAAGTGACAGCGATGACTGATAATGTAAACAATGATCGCTCATGATGTGACCCTATTTTTTGCTGACATCAAAACTCAGTAGCAACTCTACAAAGACGAGTCAGATAGTGAGGTTTGATTGAACATTTATTTTTTTTATTTAGCCTATAAATACAACACAATCTTGGGCCGTCTTTAGCGCAGATGAATGCACGCACACACATAACATTACCGGACGCGTTCATTCGGATGAGGGTGCAAAAACACAGCACGGAAATGAATAAAACAGATCGCCGAAGCTTAAGACAGGCTTTTTGAAGGTAACTGTTCAAAAACATGGCGTGTTACAAACGCCGAGTGCCAATCAAGGTCGTGATGAAAACTGTCTTGTGTGTGCTTATTATGATTACTAGAATAAGTTGCAGAAATACGTCATCTGCATTGCTCACTGTTTTACAATGACAGCTGGCAGTAGTGGTGTGCGATATTGACAAAAAATAATAGCTCAATATTTTCTGGGATTTTATCGATAACAATAATTAGACAATATTTTTCTGTGTGTTAGTGCTTAAGGACTACTGTGCTGACTCCTAAAGCTTTTGATATTCTTCATATTCTGTGTGGTCAGTTCACAGCAGTGATATAAATTATTCTTTTCCAATACGTTTAAAAGGAAAAGAATACGTTTTATGGGCATTTTTACCTTTATAAAGACATTTTTTCTAAAAGTGTGCATCATCTTTTGAGTCAAATTCTTACATTTAATCAGTCAGTTGTAATAATAATACATTTAAGCTGTTTCCAAACAAATTAAATCAGTATCAACAAAATTAATCTTTGCACAAGTTGCATATGAAGTGACATTTAGATGTATTTACACATCAGTAAGTCGCTGTTAGTGAAATTAGCGAAACACAGTCATGTCGCTTTGAGATGCAAAACAGTGCTGTGGCTGTGTTTGGAATGATTTTTGTTTGCGAAATTGAGCAAAAACAGGCAATATCCTGTCTAAAACGTTCAGATCCTCTCTCAGTTACTCATGGTGTTCCACAGGGGTCTGTCTTTGGTCCACATTTAATTTATCATTTATATTCTACCTCTTGCTCATATTTTTAATTCTTATGGTATTCATTTGTACTGATTAATTTGCTCTTTGTACTGTACTGTTTTCTCACCAGTGAATTATACCCTTCATCAACGCCGTCTTTCATAGTGTCACTAGTAAACACCAACCTGTTTGTTCTTCAGTATCTTCAGTGTGTTCTGGATCTCTCATCTTCTCTCTGTCCTCTTCAGTCTTGAAGATTTCAGCTCTTCCTGACGATCTGATACTCGTCTTCACTTGTAAACTGATGGGATATTCCAGCATTTATTGCTGAATGTGTGATTGTTGAGGGAAGAGATTCACTAAACATGAATTTCTGTGTGGAAAGACAGGAGTAAACAATACATCAAAGAGGCAGTAAGTGTTGTCACTAAGTAAGTAATAATATTACTTTTTGCTGTACCGCGGTAATACAACATAAATAATAAGGATGCATAGTCAGGTGCAATCTATGTGCGACACCAAACTCTCAACATGGAGAAATAGCAAACACATTCTTGCTCCCAACTCGTCACATACTGGCGCTTGGTCAGGACTGCTTTGCATCAATTTCTGATGCTCAGAACTAGCCTTCATAACTTTTAATATACAAAAATAATATACAAAAAATAATTAAAAAATTCCAAGTGACATTCCTGAAAATCCTGGTTCCTAGTGACAAGAATGACTTACTACAGATGTACCTCACATTCAGTAAGCCATTCTGGCCATTAGCTTGGACAGTTTTTTTTTTTTTTTTTTGCACTATGGCTGGATTTTGCTTTTCCTTAAACAACAATCGCGATTATCCTGTGAATATTGACATTAAAAACAACTTTATCAAGTTATAAAAGTAACTATAACACATTTGATCAAATCCGTTATAGTATATATATAACAGATCTTAATGTTCTTAATGTTTCCCTCACAAGTTGTTGTCTGCTGTTCTTTATTTTAATGTTATTCAGCAAAAACTCGGTATGAGATTCACAGCCGAATGGAACTTTCTTAATTTGAGAAACTATTTGTCCTGAACAACTCCGCATCTTTTATGAACGAAGGAACATTAGACATAGAATAATTGCTTTTGCTGGTAGAAAAAGGACATTTTTTCGAGTAAAACTCTCCTTTCTGCACTGAATGTATATGTTATATAAAATTAGCCTACTACAGAGTTATTCATAAGTGAAGCTGACATTTACCTCAAATTCTTGCTACCTTCAAACCTAATTACGCAAAATAAGACATGCAGAACACCAAGACGTAAATAATAGAGAAGAAAAAGAAAAAAAGGGGGACTTACTCTCGCCGTACAACTGTCACTCTCACGGAAGAGCCGCTCACTTACTCGCGCATGCGCACACCGAGTCAGCGCTGAAGAGCGTCTTGATCGCCCCCAGGTGGATTGACTCAGTATAGGTCACAAACCCCGCCCTCTCCATCTAGTCTAATATGATGTGAGACTAAACTAAATTATTTCCACTTCAAATGTATATTTATTTTTCCAAAGGTGAGTTTTGACATTGCATTCAGTTTTTAATTGGAATGTAGTTTTCTTAGGCTGAAGCTGAAACTGGTGTATTGGGCTACTGTAAAAGGGCATTCAGAAATACAGCCAGTTATAAAAGTATTGAAAAACTGCTGGGAACATGAATGCAAATCTAAATAGCTTTGGGTGGAAATCAAATAATGAGGCAGAATGCACAGAAATTATTGGACTATTATTGGATCTTCAGTCGACTGAAGAGATTAAAGTGGTCATATTTTCAGACTCGTATTTAAAGATTGGTAAATCTCAGACATTTTACAAAGTTTGTTCAAAATGAAGAAGATAATGGCAGAGAATAATACAGTTAAATGCCAAACGCAACTGTAAATGATCCCAGATGAGGAAGAACGGACTTACCTAGTGAAACGACCAATTTATAATAATTTAATATTACTACAATTTATATACTTTTTAACCTCAAATGCTCAAAATCAAGATAAAACACACTTTACAAAAAAGGACGATTTTGAAGTTGAGGGAGAAAATTAGATTTTTCGACATACCCTAACTATCTTGAACCAGGAAAACAAAACAGAGTTCAGGCAAAGTAAGACAATTCAAATGTTAGAGGTTGTGGCTGTGCTTCATCCATGAAAGCCTTCCTTATGTTAAGGAAGAGGCCCCATCATATGTTCATGGTCTCGTGTCTAAACAGGATGTGCTGCTTCAGCATACCATGTATGTCCACACATTCCCAGCATTTATGCTATGCTTAGGTAGGCCTCTGTACACACAGGCAATGCATGATTATAATGGTAGAATTGACTTGACACATAAATGGCTATAGTTTCATTGATTATACTTTGAAACATTAATATTTTGATTAATAAAAATCTTCCTCAAGGGTGAGGAGTTTTAAACAATAAAAATGTTTGTCTCAGTCAAATTCAACTTCTCAAAAGCAGAGGAATGGACAAAGTGGAGTAAAAGATTTAAAAGATTTAGAGTGGCATCTGGACTTGAACTACAGCCAGAAGAGAACAAAATATATAAAATATAAAATATATACAATGGGTGTCTCACTTCAGAACAGCTCAGTCACTATAATACTGCCACGAGCACTTTGTAGTATGAAGAAATGTAATATCTGAACATGCAGAGTTTAACATGAGACAGCAAGAAGCAGGATGGTCTGCAGATAATTTCATCACAGCATTGCATTGCCTTGTAGAGCATTGCCTAACAAAGCATAATTTGTGCTACCATTGATGGGGGAAATCTGTTTGCTTATAGTAGCACTTGAAGAGCTCTTTTCCAAAACGCTAGGCTATAAATCCATTTTGATTCATGTGGTTCGTTCGAACCGCTGATTCATTGAGGAATAAAGCAAGTGAGTGTCTTTATGAATGGAAAATTGACTTACTAGGTTAGTGTAAAAACGCACGTTCATTCATAAAACACAAACCCGCTGTGTTTGAATGGAGATGCGCAGCGGCTCAATTGTGACTTTGTTTCAAACTATTTTTCACAAAAAAATGGAGCAAAATCGAGCAATAGTGTTAGAGTCAGACAATGTAAGTAACTTATTACCTTCTTGTTTATTTAACTGTTATATTAAATTAATATCTCATTTACAAACTCACTTAAAAATCATTAAAAGCTGTCACTCGTCTTAGTTCATCAGAACTATAAGGTTCAACGATTTAGTTTAGCTCAAATGGATTTAGGATTTTATAGGGAATTTGAACAGAATCACTGTTTTACGGCTGATCAGTCGGCCTGTGATTTTCGGAATGAGCTGTATAACTTTAACTCTGCATTGGATAGTAATATCCAAAATATAGCAAAAACACTATAATTTATGAGCACATTAACAAGATCGGCAGTTTAAGACATTAGCTTGTAAGCACAAAACACACGATACTTCTCTTTCAATAAAAATAAGGCTTTATTGACTAAATCTAAGACACATAAACTAATCTAACACATGCATTCACACAGGATGCAGAAAGAGAGAGAAAGTGAAAAAAGGATAAGATTAGAAGAGTGTAATTATGAAATTCCCAAATTTATAGCAATATGCAATTGCTTAGGCCTGATGAACCATCAATCACCTAATCAACACTCGCATTGAGTTTCTCAATGAGTCTATTAACTTTATATTAATTACTGCACCAGTTAAAAATCTGGAAGATACTTGCTGTGGCTTCGTGTTAAGGAGTTGCCTTTGATGACGTCGCAGAGAGGGGTTTCCCAAAGTTGCTGATTGGTTGAAAGTTCGGTGGTCTTGGGTGTTGGCTAGAGAGATGATGACGCGGAGTCATGAGCTGTTGTTTAGGCAGCACAGACATTTGGTTATGGCTTGCAGTCGACTTAACTAGAACACAAAACTCTTAACGGAAAGAAAGAAAAGAAACTAAAGTAAAATATGAGGTGGTGTTTTCTTCATCGTTCATTAGGAACGAACGTGCAGACCAAAGCACGCTGCAGTTGTCACGAGCATGGCGAGAAATCACGCAGCAGCCTACAAAGAGCAGGGCAAAGAGGCAAGAATGCGAGAGTAAGAGGGTAATTTGATGGTGTCCTGTGGTTTTAGACTGAGGTGCTGGACACATCCCAAATGGTGTCTTGGCCAAACGAACATTATCTGTGTTTGGAGGTTTACTACGTTATCTCCTCCCAGTCTTGTTATCTTGTCAGTCACACGGTTTAAGTTTTCCTGCTTCTACCAGAGTATAACTTGGATGCGATTTCTATAACAAGAATACCATATCTTTTACAAATAATTGATCGACAGAAATGTTCAAAGCATGAATTTTCAAACTCATACATACCAAAAACGAATATAGCAAATATGAGTCCTTACGAGATCCACTAGTTCTTAAAAGAACATGCACAATAAATGATTAGAAACATAATGGACAAATGTGTGAGTTACATACATGATAGGGAATGGACTGATATTAATTTAAAAGTCATTTTAAGAATTGGTATTAGTGCATATTATATATATATATATATATATATATATATATATATATATGCAAGTCTGCCTGGTCTTCTAGGATTGGGGGAAGGCTAATGATCTACTTTATGAGACAATTACGAAGTGATTAATCCTTGAACATTAATCTTGGTTACTTGCCCAAATTTGACAATCTCCTTCCTTGGGATTATCAATGTGTTCTTTTGTGTTAACTCAATCTGCAAATCTGTTCAAGGATCCTGGTTAGACTTGATTTACGACTTCCGCCTATCCTGGATCCATTGGAATTTGGGGGGTTGTTGATTAGAGTGTTAGACTGTTTTAGGATATTTCATGACTCTTAATCGAATCGTCTGAATTGTTTGATTCACTGATCCCTTAATTTTTTTTTTACTAGTTGTTTCGCAAGACACTAATCCTCAGCTTAAAGAGCAATTTCTCTCTCTCTTTATATATAGAGTTCAGATGCAAAAGCCTCTAAATCCATTTGACATCTTTCTTTAAAAAATGCATTTTTATCAGATCGATGTATAGGTTTCTATGTAAGCACTGGTACTTCTGATTGGGCCGAGGCTGCGATTTTAGCGAGTTTGAAGTAAAAATATTTGATGGACATAATATGTGTCAAGAGCATTCACTCACTATCATTATCATTTTTGACAGAGATGGCTTTTAGGGGGTTTTGCATCTGAACTCTGTTTACAGTGTAGAGTGGGTGTTCATGTGTGTTAAGGTTTACTATTTGTGCAAAACTCTTCCCGCACTGATCACATGTGTATGGTTTATTTCCAGTGTGGATCCTCTCATGTGTTTTTAGGTCACTTGAATCTGTGAATCTCTTGTCGCAGTGTGAACACTTGTAAGGTTTTTCTCCACACTGTAAAAAATGCAAATGCATGTTTTCCACTTTACAAATCATTTTGTGCGTCAAATACTAAAAAATGCTCTTTTCTTGAAAAAGCATAAAACCCCCTGTCAGACCAACAAAATTGCCCCAAATGTTGTTCTAACTATAGTCAAACACAGTTGTCTGAACAAAGAATTTCGTATTGTTGAAATGTTAAGGCTTTGTGGTTTCCCAGCATGCATTGCAGCACGAATAAATTAAGCAGTTACTGTTATAGGATTATTGTTTTGCTGTTTACTGACTTAATTTAAACTTTTTGCTGTCATTTTGTCATTATTGTTAGTTATTTGTTGTACTGTGATCTAAAGTCACTCATCTTTTTAACATTTGTTAATTGCAACCGTTCTTGAGGTCTGTGTGTCTAGTTTTGAGGCCTAGAGTATATGTTCAACCACTTACTTCTGTTTGCTGGATATCTTAGCCTTGTAAGATGTTTTACAAACAAAGACAATGTTGTCTGCATATTAGACTAAGTTATCTATGAAGGATTTTATAACAAATCACTGTTTGTCATCTGTAAATAAACAAATTCACACACACACACAAAAATACTGATACATAAAAAAATAAATTACTCCAATGACAGTAATTGTTATTCCAGTTGCTGTGACAAGACTTTTTCTATTAGCAAAACAAGACAATCAGCATTGCATGAACAAACAAATTTATGTTGGCTAAACAAAGTATTTTTACTAAGAAAAACAAAAAAAAAAAAACTACTGTTGAGAAAACTCAAAAGCCTTACTGCATCAAGTTGCCCTACTTTAAGTTTTCTCAACTATTTATTTTTTACAGTGGCAGTGTGAATCATCTGGTGCAGTTTTAAAAGGCTTGCTGTAGTAAACGTCTTCTCACACTCAAAGCACATGTGCTCTCTCACACCGGTATGTATTTTCTGATGTACTTTCAAATTGTGTAGTAATGAAAAACTTTTTCCACACAAATGGCATGAATGTGGCTTCTCCTTTGTATGAACTCTCAGGTGTTTTCTGAGGTTTGAAGCCCACAAAAATGTTTTCTCGCATTGATCACATGCATACAGTTTCTCTCTAGTGTGGATGTTCATGTGATCCTTAAGGGTTGATGATCGTGTAAAACTCTTCCCGCACTGATCACACGTGTATGGTTTTTCTCCAGTGTGGATCCTCTTGTGTGTTTTCAGATGTCCTGAATGTCTGTATCTCTTGTTGCAATCTGAACACTTATAAGGTTTCTCTCTAGTGTGAATCCTCTGGTGCCGTTTTAAACAGTTTGCTGTAGTAAAAGTCTTTTCACACTCAAAGCACATGTACTCTCTCACACCAGTATGTGTTTTCTGATGCACTTTTAGATGTTCTTTTTGGAAAAAACTCTTTCCACACAAATGACATGAATGTGGCTTCTCCTTTGTATGAACACTCAGGTGTTTTGTCAGGTTCGAAGCATACAAAAACGTTTTATCGCACTGATCACATGTGTGCAGTTTCTCTCTAGTGTGGATGTTCATGTGCATCTTAAGGTTTGATGATTGTGAGAAACTCTTCCCGCACTGATCACAAGTGAACGGTTTCTCTCCAGTGTGAATTCTCATGTGAACATCAAGACTATGTTTGTATGTGAAATGCTTTCCACACTGAGTGCAGGTGAAATATTTATTGGCTCTGCTTTTCTTTAAATCGTTCTGTTTGGTTTGAGAGAGACTCATTTTGGCATGATTTTTCTCATCAGCTTCACTTAGTTCTTCATGCTCCTCATTTTCTTCAATCAACTCTGAAATAAAAGTAAAAAACTTTCTTTTCAGAAGCTCATCAAAAGAGAACTGTGAAAAGACATAAAAAGCACCTTGATGTAACAGCAGAAAGCAGGTGTTGGAAACTCAGAGAGAAGATCAGGAGACTCTTGGGTATCTTCAGCAGAGCTCTTTATTGAGAAAGCACTGTGTGTCATCAGAAGTCTAACTAAAGCAGTGCTACATTGTAGTTTATATACATTTAGGAGGCAGGGCTTAGAAATGCAGACAAAGCACCTGAGTGATGACCTTAAACAAAGAATGCAAATGAAGTATTCATGCCCCATTATACCTGTCCTAATCCAATCATCATAACTACTCAAAGACTGGGGCAGAGACACCAAGAGCCATTACAAACAAATGGTGAGCATCTCAGTAATCTGCCTCATTTGACTTACAATAAGAGAACAGGAATCTGTTACAAACTTAGCTACAAACTTAGCTTGAAAGCAAAAGTACCCAGTTCACAGAGAGTGTCTCTTATTATATGCTGCTTCATCTACATTATTCAACAGCTCTAAAGATTTGTCCTGTTACAACAAATCTACAACAAAAACTACAAGATTTATAACCATCATCTAAATAATCTATGTTGTTATATTTTCCTTGATTTTCAGAATTTGTGATTGCTTATACACAACATCACTGGGTCCCATCATAGAGTCACATTCATACATTTGTTGTAAAGGTGTGGAAACCATTAGGCAAACATCTATTTTTAACCACAGTTTTTGCCAAGGTCATGATTACCTGATCTACAGTCGATACAGCAACATATGACTCAATGATAAACCTGTTTGACCTTTTCTTATTAGAAATAAACACCAGTTTTGAAGGCTATAGGTTTGCTGCATATGTATTCATTGTGCCAACTTTAGTTTTCTTTAGCTTTTCCCCTCTCTTTGCATACTTTTTTATCCTACTTTTATCTTTCCTTCTGTTATTCACTACTTCATCCGTTACATATAATAAATTGCACTTCAGTATGCGTTACTGAATATGATAGATCTTCATTTGATTTAAACTTTACTCTTTTATTGTGTTAATAATTTAGCATATTTTATTTAATACATTTCTTACTTCTTCTAAAATTGATCTCTGATCATCATTAGGATCGCAGTGCATCAGTCAGACTAAATAAGGGCAACAGAGGTGATCTGGTTTAAAAAACATTTTTGTTATGCTGTTTGTTTAAGTGCTCTAAATGTATTTATATGCGTACCATCTGTGTAAAGTGCAAAACCATTACATATTTGACCAATCAGATTATTCAGTCCAAACATAGATGCCTGTCTGTTAGCGTATTTGCATTGTGTTCACACAGACATTGCTCTCCGTTTTACAATGAGCACTAGCAGTGTGAGAACCTTGTCACAAGATGTTTGTGAACAATTTTGGACACAGAAGGACCACCATTCAAGTGGGAATTAAAATAAATAAGGTGGGTATCTCGATTAATAAACAGTTTGTGCAGATCTTCTCTCAGTTTCTCATGGTGTTCCACAGGGTTCGGTGTTTGGTTCACTTTTAATTTATCACTTATATTCTACCTCTTGCTTGTATTTTTTATTCTTAAGGTATTCATTTGTACTGATTAATTTGCTCTTTGTGCTGTAATGTTTTCTCATCAGTGAATTATACCCTTCATCAACGTCGTCTCTCATAGTTTCACTAGTAAACACCAACCTGTTTGTTCTTCTGTATCTTCAGTGTGTTTGATTCTGCAGGGTTCTGGATCTCTCATCTTCTCTCTGTCCTCTTTAATAAACTCAGTCTTTGCAGATTTCAGCTCTTCCTGATGATCTGATGCTCGTCTTCACTTGTAAACTGATGGGAATATTCCAGCATTTATTGCTGAATGTGTGATTGTTGAGAGAGGAGATTCACTGAACATCAATTTCTGTGTGGAAAAGCAGAATTTCCAAAGTAAACAATAAATCAAAGAATAACTATATTATAGTACTGTGTTTAACATCAAGACTTTAACTTTGCGCTAAGAATTAAAGCAAATAATTAAGAATTGTGTAAGAATTAACCTTCTTAACTTTCAATATACAATAATAATAATAATATTAAAAAAATAAAAATCACATGCTTTTTGTAGGTTCCTAGTGACTACAGGTGAGACCTAAATATATATATATATATATATATATATATATATATATATATATATATATATATTATAATTCACCAAAATACCTTCTTATTCTGATGACATTGCTAGTGTCTAGAGTGACTTAATGCAGATGACATTTTGCCAAAAAAGTACACAAATACAATGTTAAAACACTCTACCTCAACTACCTCACAATCCAAAATGTTGGCCACTAGCTGTTACTACAACATTGTAAAAATCATCCATTTGCATGAGTGATTGGACACATTTTTTTTTTTTTTTTTGCACTATGGCTGGAATTTGCTGACAGTTTCTTAAACAACAAATATCGAAATTAAAACTAACTTTATCACGTTATATAGGTGGCTATATCAAATTAAAATAAAAAGAAACAACGTTATAAATAAAATTGCAGCAGCAAAACGTGATATCTGTTCTCTTTCTCATTCAGTATTAGCATGGTTTTACTCCACACATTGAAACAATCATTCACACGAACATACAAAACACAATCACTCAGATCTGAATGAAATTAACACGTTTTCCTCACGTTGTTGTCTGATTTTATTCAGCAAACACTCGGTATCCGATGAAAACAATACAGTGCCTAACTGAGATTCACAGCCTACAGACTTTCCTCATTTTTGAAACTGTTTATCCTGAACAACTCCTCATTAGACCTCCACCTCATTAGGAACATTAGACGCAATGACTGTTTTTGCCGGTTGAACGAAGGACATTTTTCGAGTAAAAGTCTCCTTTCTGCACTGAATACACGTTATTAGTACAGAGTTATCCATACGTAAAGCTGACACTTACCTCAAATTCCTGCTACCCTCAAACATAATTACGCAAAATAAGATATGCAGGACACCAAAAAGCAAATAATAGAAGAAAAAGAAAAAAAGAGGACTTACTCGCACCGTACAACTCCACTCACTCGCGCATGCGCACACCGAGTGAGCCTCACGAGCGCTGAAGAGTGAAGCCAGATCGCCCCCAGGTGGCTGCAATCAGTATAGGTCATAAACCCCACCCTCTCCATCTAAACTAATCTAATCTACACTGCAGAAATTAATGAACTATTATTGGCTTTTCAGTGGGTTGAAGAGATTAAAGGTGCAATAGAATGCATTGGTCAAATGTTTTAAATTGTTCTCTGATATCTACACAGAAGTTATATGGCTTAGGTAAGGGCAAAAAAAAAAAAAAAAAAATCCAGAAACGGTTTTACATGTCCATTTACAACCCTAGGATTTGTCCCTAGAATTAAATGGTCTGTTATTACCTTATTTGGAACGAACATGAATAATAATGATGAGCTCTGCTCTGATTGGCTGATTGCAAAAATGTTTTTCTTACTTAGATGTGTTTTGTCTTATTTCAAGACAAAATATCTAAAATTTATTAAATCAAGAATGATTTTCTAGACAAGTAAAAACTGTTGTCTTGTTTTCAGAAAAAAATAAACCAAAATTAGGTGAGTTTTTGCTTTAAACAAGCAAAATAATCTGCCAATGGGGTAAGCAAAATAATCTTATTTCAAGTAGAAACCTAGATAATTTTGCTTACCCCACTGGCAGATTATTTTGCTTGTATAAAGCAAAAAACTCCCTTAATTTTAGTTTATTTTTCTGAAAACAAGACAATAATTTTTACTTCTCTAGACACTTCTTCTTGATTTAAGAATTTTTTGATGGAAACTAGACAAAAAATCTAAGTAAGAAAACCATTTTTTGCAGTGTATACTAGAGCAGCTGTTCTTACCCCAGTTTCACAAGATCAGATGCTCTTCAGTTTTGCTGAGAATCTGTAAATCATTCGCCATTGTCCTCAGCCATCTCCTTTTACTCTGTTTATGTGGTAAGTGAAATCTTATGTACTGTAATGTAACAGACTAACGCTAACCACATCATATACATTATTTTTATTAGAACGCGTTATTTGTTTTATGTACCTTTTTTGAAAACAGATTCGTCTGTGCAGGTACAGCTGGCCTATGGGCTGGTATATGCAAATGTTGGGGGCATAAATTAATATATACACTATTAATATCATAGTTGGTTTTATGTTGGGATTTGCCTCATTTTCAGTGGTGTTTTTCAAAAATGAGGGAGAAGGGAGAAACAATGGTTTTTGTATGTCATTTCCTGAAGTGGTCATATGTTCAGACATTTTACAAAAAACAAAAATCAAATAGCAAAAAAAAAAAAAAAAAAACACAAATAAAATAAAATAAAAACAAATAAAATAAAATAAAATAAAATAAAATAAATGAAAACGGCAAGAGTTTAATTTTCAGATGAGTAAATTAGAAATAAAAGGGCTAATTAAAAAAGCATTAAATATATTTTCTTTTACAGGTTTGGTTCTCTCTGTGATGAATTAATTAGAGACCAACTGGTAACACTTTATAATAACTTTCATTAATAAGCCATTAACAAACATTATATAATGTTTAACTAATCGTTGCTTAATACATATTCACATATCTAGAAATATGAAATAATGTGCTTGTTAATGTTAACTAATGAACTTATTAAACATTACCAAATGGTTAACAGATCATTATTTCATGTAAATTGAAATGGTTATAAATGTCATCAAACTTTCAATTCATATGATCTTGCATTTAAAACAAACAAACAAAAAATAAAAACAATCTTCAAATATTTTTGACAGATGGTTTACAATGATTAAAAGCTGAATCATTAATAATGAATCATTAACAAACATTATATATTACTTAATGGAATGCCATTAAACTTTCAGTGTGTTTTAAAAATCTACAAATTATTTAACATAAGCTGCAGTGACCTAATGTAAACTATGGAAAAGAAGATCATTTGAGAAACATCTCAGTATTTTCTTAATACGATGCAAGTCATCGTTGGTAACCAAAACCGTTTTGTTTCCAGCATTCTTCAAAATACCTTCTTTCATGTTCCACAAAAGAAAGGATTGAAAGTACATGAGGGCGAGTAAATGATGACATAATAAAAAAATATATATATGGTCAACTATCCCTTTAATTTAATTTAAAATAGAAAAAAAAATCTTCTCTTTATCTTCTCTTTTGTTTTATTTACTATATATTGAAAAAAAAAAGCTCAAAGCTAATCTGATCACAACGTTGCTCTTTTGTTGATTTTGATTGCTTCTGTTGTCCGCATTTGTAAGTTGCTTTGGATAAAAGTGTCTGCTAAATGACTGAATGTCAATGTAATGTTTTTATTTTTCTTCTTGTTATTATTTTCTTATGAAATTATACTATAAGAAACTGAATCTGCCAGTAGGTGGCGGTAAATGTCTTTGATTCGTTCAAACAGCTGATTCATTCAGGAACCAGAATTAAGGCTTTCAATTAAATGCTTTATTGTGAAATTTAAAACAGAAAACCCAAAAAGCAAACATAACACTGGATGGCTTTCAGGTATTACAATTAAAACTATAAAATGACTTTTTCCCTAATGCAAATACAACCAGCAGACAATTAGTATGAAAAATGATAATGTACTAAAAATTCAGTCAATAATTACTCAAAGTAAAAGTGATCAATAATTACTGAAAGGAAACTAACAAGCTGGATCTTTGTTAAGGTTTTAATTATGTTACTATCAGTCTGGTTCTTTAATGGTATTTTTTTTTTTAATCATTTAATACTGTGTTCCGGACACATATGCATTATAAGACAACTGAACATAATATGACACTCATAAGATATCATTTGTATCGTGAAGCAAAATCATATACAAGAATAAATCTTTTTGACATTGGGGAGGAACTCCATCTTCAAATTGATCTGAATCTCTGTTAAATCTGCTGGTTTTGAAGATGAACTTTATCACTGTGAAAGCTTTAGATAATGTTTCTTTGTCATGTTGCTTGTAATGACAGATTGATCCAGATGATATTCTATTGCTTGATGCATTAATGAGTCATATCTGATGAGGACGCAGAATCAAGATGTGAAGATGATCTACTTACTGTGATTGTTTTTTGTATGAATGTAGAGAGAAGATTGAAACGCTTCCCACATTCAGTGCAGTGATATGGTTTTTCTCCAGTGTGAATGTTCATGTGTGTGCTAAGATTTACTTTTTGTGTGAAACTCTTCCCGCACTGATCACATGCATATGGTTTCTCTCGTGTGTGGATCCTCTCATGTCTTTTCAGATTTGCTGAATGATTGAATCTCTTGTCGCAGTGTGAACCCTTGTAAGGATTTTCTCCAGTGTGAATCCTCTGGTGCTGTTTTAAACAGTTTGCTGTAGTAAAAGTCTTCTCACACTCAAAGCACATGTGCTCTCTCACACCAGTGTGTGTTTTCTGATGTACTTTTAGATGATCTAGACGTGAAAAACTCTTTCCACACAAATGACATGAATGTGGCTTCTCCTTTGTATGAACTCTCAGGTGCTTCTTCACATTTGAAGCATACAAAAATGTTTTATCGCATAGGTCACATGCGTACAGTTTCTCTCTAGTGTGGATGTTCATGTGCTCCCTAAGGGTTGATGACTGTGAGAAACTTTTCCCGCACCGATCACAAGTGAACGGTTTCTCTCCAGTGTGAACTCTCATGTGAGCATCAAGACCATGTTTGCTTGTCAAACTCTTTCCACACTGAGTGCAGGTGAAATATTTCTTGGCTCTGCTTTTCTTTAAATCTTTCTGTTTGGTTTGAGAGAAACTCATTTTGGCATGAATTTTCTCAACTTCTCTCAGTTCTTCATTCTCCTCATTTTCTTCAATCAACTCTGAAATAAAGTAAAAAAAAAACAGTTTATTTTCAGAAACTCATGAAAAGAGACCTGTGAAAAGACATAAAAAGATCCTAGATATAACAGCAGAAAGCAGGTGTTGGAAACTCAGGAAACTCTCTGGTATCTTTTGCAGATATCTTTTTTGAAAACATGCTGTGTGTCACTGCAGTCATCAGAAGTCTAACTAAAGCAGTGCTACATTGTAGTTTATATACATTTAGGAGGCAGGGCTTATAAATGCAGACAAAGCACCTGAGTGACGACCTTAAACAAAGAATGCAAATGAAGTATTCATGCCCCATTATACCAGTCCTAATCCAATTATCATAACTACTCAAAGACTGGGGCAGAGACACCAAGAGCCATTACAAACAAAAGGTGTGAGTCTCAGTAATCTGCCTCATTTGACTTACAATTCAGATTCAGTTCGAATGTGTGACATCAGCTGCTAATGACATGTCATAGAGATGCATTTTGCTAATCAGAGCTCTTCTAAAGCTCTGGGATGGTCTCTATTTATCTTTATATTTTAGCACTTTGGCAACAGTTTGTACTTGGACAACAGAACTTGACAGGAACACTTTCAATCCCCGGAGATCTTCTCCAAGCATTACATACTTCAAGGGCATTTACATCTTTCTCCATCTTTCTAGTATTGCCACAGTTTTCTTGTTTACATGAAGACTGTAAATCAGGATGACTTTCATCTGTTTCTTGGTGGTTTGAATCACTTTTCACATTTTGCTAATCAGTGCTCTTCTAAAGCTCTGGGATGGTCTCCTGTCTCAGTTACTCATGGTGTTCCACAGGGTTCAGTGTTTGGTCCACTTTTATTTAATCCTTTATTTTCTACCTCTTGCTTGTATTTTTTATTCCTATGGAATTTATTTGTACTGAATCAATTTGCTCTCTGTACTGTAATGTTTTCCCATCAGTGAATTATACCCTTCATTAATGCTGTCTCTCATAGTTTCTCTAGTAAACACCAACCTGTTGGTTCTTCAGTATGTTCAGTGTGTTCTGGATCTCTCATCTTCTCTCTGTCCTCTTTAATAAACTCAGTTCTTCCTGATGATCTGATGCTCATCTTCACTTGTAAACTGATGGGAATATTCCAGCATTTATTGCTGAATGTGTGATTGTTGAAGGAGATTCACTGAACATCAATTTCTGTGTGGAAAAGCAGATTTTACAAAGTAAACAACAAATCAAATGTTGTCCCTAAATAAGTGATTATATTACAGTAGTATTTTACTTTTTTGCTGTAACGTTGTACTAATACATTACTAATATAATTTGGATAATATTATTACTCGTTACAATCTCAGTAATTCACATTACAACAACATATTTGAACTTAAAATCAGTTGGTGAATTTAACACCTCAATAAACTCAATTCTGACATTTTAAAGGTTAGTCATACTTCTGTGGATATTTTGATGTAAGTAACTCAAAAGTAGTGTAGCGCATTACAGCAATATTGTAATGTAACATTTTTACTCCAAACACTGAAACAACAGTTCTCATGAACATACAACATAAATCACTCAGATCTTAAAGACTAATGCTCTTAATATTTTTCCTCAAATGTTGTTGTCTGCTGTTCTTTACTTTAACGTTATTCAGGCAGTGTCTGACTGAGATTTATAGCCGAACAGGACTTTCTTCATTTGTGAAACAATTTGTCCTGAACAACTCTGCATTTATAAACAGAGGAACATTGGACACAATAATTGTTGTCACTGGCTGAACGAAAGACATTTTTTTTAGTAAAACTCACCTTTCTGCACTGAATACATGTCCAGCTACGTCAGCAAATGCGGCTATCTCATTGGCCGGCCAGTTTTTAACGCGGGCGCGTCAAACAAAAACGCGACAGAGGCGTTTTTTTTTTTTAAATGACGGTTTTGCGCCTTGCGTTTTACTCGTTGGTGTGCACACTCTCAATGGCCCCATTTGTTTATTCACGAGGTGTGAATGCTGTCTGTTCTTTTATAGGAAATGTTTTGAATCTTGACTTTTTATCATCTTATGAAGTTTAAATTTCGTGCCACACCAGTGTCCTACTGTTTTGTTTTCTGTTTTCTAAATCGTCTTTTACTGTGTAAAGCTAAACTGTCTTCCACAATACAGGTATTTTTTAGTGTTTGACACAATGCTAAATGAATGAATTTGATTGATTAACTGATTGATGAAATTGTTTTGTCCTAAGCAATTTAATGCAAACAAAAGCCAATGAATGCACATTTAAGAATGTTTACATCATATAGTGTGCTGGATTTATTTGATATATTTGTTTGTTTTTGTTTTTTTCCAATGAAAACATGTTATTGTCAACATGCCTAAGTGGTTTAAATAAAAATAAAACGTATATAAGATGTTTTTTTTTTCTTTATATATATATATATTTTTTTTTTAATATTAACAAACAGAGGGAAAAGAGAAAATAATAAAATCTGATTTCTTTATTATTATTATTATTATTTATTTTTATTTCTTGTTGTTTGCAATGTTACTTGGAAATATTCTAAATATATTATTATTATTTGCATTTTGCATGGTCAGAGTATCACCTGGGTGGGAGTTATATTCACTGGTGTTTAATAATAATAAAATAATTCAGTCGAGCCAGAGATATAGAACACTCTGAATTTTATGTATCATAAAGGAATACGTTTGGCATTTTTTATTTGGAAAAGCAGCTATGTTTTTCTAGCATGAAAATAACTATAGATAAATATGAAACAATACAAGAAAGACTGGAAACCAGTTTTATTCACAAATAAAGTAGGAAAAGCACATACTTTTAAATCGACACCTGCCACAGTGTGCTCCTCGTTAAGTTTGTTTGGGGGTTGGGAGGGGGGTCTTAGCACTCAGCATACCTGGTAAAAGAAGTCACCATTTGCCACTGATATATATATATATATATATATATATATACAAAACTGTTAATTAACAGAAAATTTTTGTTTTTTAATTACTTTAAAAAGTCCAGCTTTGTTTTTTTGTTTTTGTTTATTTTGTTTGGCTTCTCAGGTGTTTTGTGAGGTCTGAAACCCACAGAAATGTTTTCTCATTTGATCACATGCATAAGGTTTCTATCTAGTGTGGATCCTCTCATGTCTTTTCAGATTTGCTGAATGATTGAATCTCTTGTCACAGTGTGAACACTTGTAAGGTTTTTCTCCAGTGTGAATCCTCTGGTGCAGTTTTAAATTGCTTGCTGTAGTAAAAGTCTTCTCACACTCAAAGCACATGTGCTCTCTCACACCAGTGTGTGTTTTCTGATGTACTTTTAGATGATCTAGACGTGAAAAACTCTTTCCACACAAATGACATGAATATGGCTTCTCCTTTGTATGAACTCTCATGTGCTCCTTCACATTTGAAGCATACAAAAATGTTGTATCGCATAGGTCACATGCGTATAGTTTCTCTCTAGTGTGGATGTTCATGTGTGTCTTAAGGTGTGATGATCGTGAGAAACTCTTCCCGCACTGAACACAAGTGAAAGGTTTCTCTCTAGTGTGGATGTTCATGTGCTCCTTAAGGGTTGATGACTGTGAGAAACTCTTCCCGCACTGATCACAAGTGAAAGGTTTCTCTCTAGTGTGGATGTTCATGTGCTCCTTAAGGTTTGATGATCGTGAGAAACTCTTCCCGCACTGATCACAAGTGAACGGTTTCTCTCCAGTGTGAATTCTCATGTGAACATCAAGACCATGTTTGCTTGTCAAAGTCTTTCCACACTGAGTGCAGGTGAAATTGGCTCTGCTTTTCTTTAAATCTTTCTGTTTGGTTTGAGAGAGACTCATTTTGACAAATTTTCTCCTCAACTTCACTCTCTTAATTTTCTTCAATCAACTCTGAAATAAAAGTAAAAACAGTTAATTTTCAGAAACTCATAAAAAGAGACCTGTGAAAAGACAAAGAAAGCACCTTGATATAACAGCAGAAAGCAGGGGTTGGAAACTCAGAAGAGAAGATCAGGAGACTCTTGGGTATCTTCAGCAGAGTTCTTTATTGAGCAAGCACTGTGTGTCGCTGCAGTCATCAGAAGTCTAACTAAAGCAGTGCTACATTGTAGTTTATATACATTTAGGAGGCAGGGCTTAGAAATGCAGACAAAGCACCTGAGTGACGACCTTAAACAAAGAATGCAAATGAAGTATTCATGCCCCATTATACCAGTCCTAATCCAATCATCATAACTACTCAAAGACTGGGGCAGAGACACCAAGAGCCATTAGAAACAAAAGGTGTGAGTCTCAGTAATCTGCCTCATTTGACTTACAATTCAGATTCAGTTTGAATGTGTGACATCAGCTGCTAATGACATGTCATAGAGATGCATTTTGCTAATCAGAGCTCTTCTAAAGCTCTGGGATGGTCTCCTGTCTCAGTTACTCATGGTGTTCCACAGGGTTCAGTGTTTGGTCCACTTTTATTTACTCATTTATATTCTACCACTTGCTTGTATTTTTCATTCTTATGGTATTCATTTGTACTGATTCATTTGCTCTTTGTACTGTAATGTTTTCCCATCAGTGAATTATACCCTTCATTAATGCTGTCTCTCATAGTTTCTCTAGTAAACACCAACCTGTTTGTTCTTCAGTATGTTCAGTGTGTTCTGGATCTCTCATCTTCTCTCTGTCCTCTTTAATAAACTCAGCTCTTCCTGATGATCTGATGCTCATCTTCACTTGTAAACTGATGGGAATAATCCAGCATTTATTGCTGAATGTGTGATTGTTGAGGAAGGAGATTCACTGAACATCAATTTCTGTGTGGAAAAGCAGATTTTCCAAAGTAAAAAAATAAATCAAAGAGGTAGTAAAATGTTTTCCATAAATAAGTAATTATATTACACTAGTATATTACATTTTATATTACGCTGTAACACAGTAATATAGTGCATTACTAATATAATTTGGATAATATTATTACTCGTTACAATCTCAGTAATGCACATTACAACAACATATTTGATCTCAAAATCAGTTGTGAATTTAACACCTCAATAAACTCAATTCTGACATTTTATAAAGGTTAGTCATACTTCTGTGGATATTTTGATGAAAGTTACTCAAAAATAGTGTTCGCATTACAGCAATATTGTAATGTAACATAGTCACTCCAAACACTGAAACAACAGTTTACACGAATATACAACATAAATCGCTCAGATCTTAAAGACTAATGCTCTTACTATTTTTCCTCAAATGTTGTTGTCTGCTGTTCTTTACTTTAACGTTATTCAGGCAGTGTCTGACTGAGATTTATAGCAGAACGGGACTTTCTTAATTTGTGAAACTATTTGTCCTGAACAACTCTGCATTCATAAACAGAGGAACATTAGACACCATAATTGTTGTCACTGGCTGAACGAAGGACATTTTTTCGAGTTATTAATACGTTATTAATATGTAAAGCTGACATTTACCTTAAATTTCTGCTACCCTCAAACCTAATTATGCACAATAAGAAAAGCAGGACACCAAGACGCAAATAATAGAGAAGAAAAAGGGAAAAAAAAAAGAGCACTTACTCTCACCGTTCAACTCTCTCACTCTCAAGGCAGCGCTGCTCTCTTACTCGCGCATGCGCACACTGAGTCAACGCTGAAGAGCATCTCCATCGCCCCCAGGTGGATGGAATCAGTATAAGTCACAAATCCTGCCCTCTCCATCTAATCTCATGGGATGTGAGACAAAACTAAATTATTTACACTTAAAATATATTTTTATTTGTCCAAAGATGGATTTTAACATTGTATTTAGTTTTTGTTAGGTATATAACCTTGACAATACTCATGCCTGCCTTTAGGAGAGAGAGATCCAGCTCATTAGTTTTCACATTTACTTTTGATTTGAGTAATTATTGATTGAATGTTACCTTTAATACATTATAATTTTTAATATTGTATCAACAACTTTATTGTCTGCTGGTTGTATTTGTTTTAGTGATATTACTATTCTTAAAATACTGCGCATCAGTTTTGTTCTTTAATGGTATTGTTTTTGTCTTCTTTTTCTTTCTTTCTTTTTTTAACAAAACAGGGCCTAGTTAATACTGTGTTCCAGTAAGAGAATCAAATAAAGATCAGCTGCAAAGCAACATGATAAATACAATCTTGCATCAGTTTTTTTTTCTAAATATAACATAAGTGGAAAAATAAGTAGTCATTTTAAAAACAACAATAAAGAAAATTGTTAAAGTGTCACAGCCTCTTGTTCACATCGAAAAAGAATAGTTTGCAAAAGCTTCAACTTTAAGGTCAGCAGGACCTTAATACATGTGGCTTGCATACAATGCAGTGCTTCTGGGATGGGTTGTATTGTTAGAAAATCTCATCTCTCATGTCAACTCAACATGTACACAATGTGAATGTGTCAGAGTTATTGTGAGAAAAAAAACATAATTTGTTTTGTTTGTTTGTTTGTTTTGTATACCTTTCAGGGCCTTTTCAGTTGCGTAGGTCATTAGAGCGACAGAAATCACCCAGATTTAATTAAAAAAGTCTTTCATTGGGGATCTGAAGATGAATGCAAGTCTTATGGGTTTTGAATGGTATAAGGATGAGTAGTTGATGACATAATTCACATTTTTGTTTGACCTATCTCTCAAAACAATGTTGTATTCTTTTATAGGAAATGTTTTGAATCTTGACTTTTTACCATCTTATGAAGTTTAAATTTCGTGCCACACCAGTGTCGTACTGTATGGTTTTCTATTTTCTAATTCATCTTTTACTGTGTAAAGCTAAACTGTCTTCCACAATACAGGTATTTTTTAGTGTTTGACACAGTGCTAAATTAATTAAATTGATTGATTAACTGATTGATGAAATTGTTTTGCCCTAAGCAATTTAATGCAAACAAAAGCCATTGAATGCACCTTTAAGAATGTACGTATTTTATACAGAGATCGCATTGCCATAGTGTACCTATAGTAACAGATAACCACATAATATTAGATTAAAAATAAAACATTATAGAAAAGAACGGCAACATCACAGTTGTTTGAACCAATGAGCATAAGCTGTGTCGTCAGTCAGTCGTTTCCCATCGTGCTTTTGGCCAGCGCAGTCGGTAAAAAGCTACTGCACTCGGCTGCTCAATCCGACACAGCCGCCTCGCCGTCGCCAGAGTTTTTTGGCACACGTCAGCATGACATCAGAGCAAGGCGGACGTAACTCGGACACATTTCTAACTGGCATCTCGCGCTGGTCACCGGTGATCGGTTCTGCGCAGATTTTGCTCATCTCAAACGAGCCTGTTCTCACTACGAAACAAGGCAGCCCAAACGACGTAACAGACAATTTGATGTCTGCCCCTCCCACTCCCAAAGAAAAACACAGTACTCCGGGAGGGTTGTGATGGTGAGGTAAATTTGTTAGAATATCCCTTCTTTTTCTCACTTTTATTTGCTTTTAAACAGCTTGTAAATGCCAGTACACATTTTACTTTTAGTTTCACTTTTGAATTAGCGCCAAACTGTACGGAAAACTCACGTATATTAAACAGAATGATTAATCTATATCAATACGAATATAGGCTATAGGCCTAATATAAAACAACAAATAACTTATACAAAGTTTAAATATTAAACACTGGAGATCAGCAAATGGTGGAACCTTGCAAAATCATCTTAGATAAATAGCAAAAGTCTAAAATATTTTTAAGCAGGTGCTTTTGTACTACGTTTTAAAACAAAAATATTTCGCCAACTAACCTACTTGTTTTTCTCACCTCACTGGTCAGCTCGACTCATTCTCCATGGGATAAATTAAATCCGACCCCTGCCGCTGATCTGAGATGCATAGCCTTCTTTATGTTAGTTTTAATAAACAAAAAATGTGTAAAAATCAAAACTGTTAATTAACAGAAAATTTTTGTTTTTTAATTACTTTACAAAGTCCAGGTAAGTTTTTTTGTTTTTGTTTATTTTGTTTGGCTTATCCTTTGTATGAACACTCAGGTGTTTTGTGAGGTCTGAAACCCACAGAAATGTTTTCTCATTTGATCACATGCGTAAGGCTTCTCTCTCTAGTGTGGATCTTCAAGTGTATCTTAAGGGTTGATGATTGTGTAAAATTCTTCCCACACTGGCCACATGTATAAGGTTTCTCTCCAGTGTGGATCCTCTCATGTCTTTTCAGATTTCCTGGATGTCTGAATCTCTTGTCGCAGTGTGAACACTTGTAAGGATTTTCTCCAGTGTGGATCCTCTGGTGTAGTTTTAAACAGTTTGCTGAAATAAAAGTCTTCTCACACTCAAAGCACATGTAATCTCTCACACCAGTATGTATTTTCTGATGTAATTTTAGATGTTCTTTTTGCGAAAAACACTTTCCACACAAATGACATGAATGTGGCTTCTCCTTTGTATGAACTCTCAGGTGTTTTGCCAGGTTTGAAGCACACAAAAATGTTTTATCGCATTGATCACATGCGTATAGTTTCTCTCCAGTGTGGATGTTCATGTGATCCTTAAGGTTTGATGATTGTGAGAAACTCTTCCCGCACTGATCACAAGTGAACGGTTTCTCTCCAGTGTGAACTCTCATGTGAACATCAAGATTACGTTTGCTTGTCAAACTCTTTCCACACTGAGTGCAGGTGAAATATTTCTTGGCTTTGTTTTTCTTTAAATCTTTCTGTTCGGTTTGAGAGAGACTCATTTTGACATGAATTTTCTCCTCAACTTCTCTCTTCACTCTCCTCATTTTCTTCAATCAACTCTGAAATAAAAGTAAAAACAGTTCATTTTCAGAAACTCATGAAAAGAGACCTGTGAAAAGACAAAGAAAGCACCTTGATAAAACAGCAGAAAGCAGGTGTTGGAAACTCAGAAGAGAAGATCAGGAGACTCTTGGGTATCTTTAGCAGAGTTCTTTATTGAGAAAGCACTGTGTGTCGCTGCAGTCATCAGAAGTCTAACTAAAGCAGTGCTACATTGTAGTTTATATACATTTAGGAGGCAGGGCTTAGAAATGCAGACAAAGCACCTGAGTGACGACCTTAAACAAAGAATGCAAATGAAGTATTCATGCCCCATTATACCAGTCCTAATCCAATCATCATAACTACTCAAAGACTGGGGCAGAGACACCAAGAGCCATTACAAACAAAAGGTGTGAGTCTCAGTAATCTGCCTCATTTGACTTACAATTCAGATTCAGTTCGAATGTGTGACATCAGCTGCTAATGGCATGTCATAGAGATGCATTTTGCTAATCAGTGCTCTTCTAAAGCTCTGGGATGGTCTCCTGTCTCAGTTACTCATGGTGTTCCACAGGGTTCAGTGTTTGGTCCACTTTTATTTAATCATTTATATTCTACCCCTTGCTTGTATTTTTTATTCTTATGGAATTTATTTGTACTGAATCAATTTGCTCTTTGTACTGTAATGTTTTCTCACCAATGAATTATACCCTTCATTAATGCTGTCTCTCATAGTTTCTCTAGTAAACACCAACCTGTTTGTTCTTCAGTATGTTCAGTGTGTTCTGGATCTCTCATCTTCTCTCTGTCCTCGTTTAAAAACTCAGCTCTTCCTGATGATCTGATGCTCATCTTCACTTGTAAACTGATGGGAATATTCCAGCATTTATTGCTGAATGTGTGATTGTTGAGGGGGGAGATTCACTGAAAGAATAAATCAAAGAGGCAGTAAATGTTGTCCCTAAATAAGTAATTATATTACAGGAGTGTATTACTTTTTGCTGTAATGTGGTAATATAGCACATTACTAATATAATTTGGATAATATTATTACTCGTTACAATCTCAGTAATGCACATTACAACAACATATTTGAACTCAAAATCAGTTGTGAATTAAACACCTCAATAAACTCAATTCTGACATTTTCTAAAGGTTAGTCATACTTCTGTGGATATTTTGATGAAAGTAACTCAAAAATAGTGTTCGCATTACAGCAATATTGTAATGTAACATTGTCACTCCAAACACTGAAACAACAGTTTACACGAATATACAACATAAATCGCTCAGATCTTAAAGACTAATGTTCTTAATATTTTTTCTCAAATGTTGTTGTCTGCTGTTCTTTACTTTAACATTATTCAGGCAGTGTCTGACTGATACATGTTATAAAATTATATTAAAAGTTATTCATATGTGAAGCTAAGGTTTACCTAAAATTTCTGCTACCCTCAAACCTAATTATGCAAAAAAAAAAAAAGATGAAAAAAAAAAGAGTATTTACTCTCACCATTCAACTCTGTCACTCTCAAGGCAGCTCTGCTCTGTTACTCGCGCATGCGCACACTGAGTCAACGCTGAAGAGTGTCTCCATCGCCTCCAGGTGGATGGAATCAGTATAGGTCACAAATCCTGCCCTTTCCATCTAATTTAATGGGATATGGGACAAAACTAAATTATTTACACTTAAAATATATTTTTATTTGTCCAAAGATGGATTTTAACATTGTATTTAGTTTTTGTTAGGTATGTAGTTTTCTTAGGTAAAATGACTTCCTAATGCAAATACAATCAGCAGACAATAAAGTTGTTGATACAATATTAAAAATTATAATGTATTAAAGGTAACATTCAATCAATAATTACTCAAAGCAAAAGTAAATGTGAAATCTAATGAGTTGGAGCTCTCTCTCCTACAAGCAGGCATGAGTATTGTCAAGGTTTTAATGATATTACTATTCTTACAATACTGTGCATCAGTTTTGTTCTTTAATGATATTGTTTTGTCTTCTTTTTCTTTCTTTCTTTCTTTTTTTTTTAACAAAAAAGGGCCTATTTAATACTGTGTTCCAGTAAGAGAATCAAATAAAGATCAGCTGCAAAGCAACATGATAAATACAATCTTGCATCAGTTTTTTTTTTTTTTTTTTTTTTCTAAATATAACATAAGTGGAAGAATAAGTAGTCATTTTAAAAACAACAATGAAGAAAATGGTTAAAGTGTCACAGCCTCTTGTTCACCTCAAAAAAGAATAGTTTGTAAAAAGCTTCAACTTTAAGGTCAGCAGGACCTTAATACATGTGGCTTGCATACAATGCAGTGCTTCTGGGATGGGTTGTATTGTTAGAAAATCTCATCTCTCATGTCAACTCAACATGTACACAATGTGGATGTGTCAGAGTTATTGTGAGAAAAAAACACAATTTGTTTTGTTTTGTTTGTTTGTTTTATATACCTTTCAGGACCTTGAAAGAGGCAGTTGGGTAGATCATTAGAGCGACAGAAAGCACCCAGATTTCATTAAAATAGTCTTTCATTGGGGATCTGAAGATGAATGAAAGTCTTATTGGTTTTGAATGGTATAAGGATGAGTAGTTGATGACAGAATTCACATTTTTGTTTGACCTATCTCTCAAAACAATGTTGTATTCTTTTATAGGAAATTTTTGAATCTTGACTTTTTATCATCTTATGAAGTTTAAATTTCGTGCCACACCAGTGTCGTACTGTATGGTTTTCTATTTTCTAATTCGTCTTTACTGTGTAAAGCTAAACTGTCTTCCACAATACAGGTATTTTTTAGTGTTTGACACAATGCCAAATTAATTGATTGATCAGCTGATTGATGAAATTGTTTTGTCCTAAGCAATTTAATGCAAACAAAAGCCACTGAATGCACATTTAAGAATGTTTACATCATACAGTGTGCTGGATTTATTTGCTGTCTTTGTTTGTGTTTGTTTTTTTGTTTTTTTCACTGAAAACATGTTATTGTCAACATGCCTAAGTGGTTTAAATAAAAATAAAAAAGTATATAAGATGTTTTTTTAATTAATTTATTTTTTTAATATTAACAAACAGAGGGAAAAGAGAAAATAATAAAATCTGATTCTTTATTATTATTATTATTATTTATTTTTATTTCTTCTTGTTTGCAACGTTACTTGGAAATATTCTAAATATATTATTATTATTTGCATTTTGCATGGTCAGAGTATCACCTGGGTGGGAGTTATATTCACTGGTGTTTAATAATAATAAAATAATTCAGTCGAGCCAGAGATATAGAACACTCTAAATATTACGTATCATAAAGGAATACGTTTGGCGTTTTTTATTTGGAAGAGCAGCTATGTTTTTCTAGCATGAAAATAACTATAGATAAATATGAAACAATACAAAAAAGACTGGAAACCAGTTTTATTCACAAATAAAGTAGGAAAACCACATACTTTTAAATCGACACCTGCCACAGTGTGCTCCTCGTTAAGTTTGTTTGGGGGTTGGGAGGGGGGTCTTAGCACTCAGCATACCTGGTAAAAGAAGTCACCGCTTGCCACTGAGATATATATCTATATACAAAACTGTTAATTAACAGAAAATGTTTGTTTTTTAATTACTTTAAAAAGTCCAGGTAAGTTTTTTTGTTTATTTTGTTTGGCTCATCATTTGAACACACAGGTGTTTTGTGAGGTCTGAAACCCACAGAAATGTTTTCTCATTTGATCACATGTATAAGGTTTCTCTCCAGTGTGGATCCTCTCATGTCTTTTCAGATTTGCTGAATGATTGAATCTCTTGTTGCAGTGTGAACACTTGTAAGGTTTTTCTCCAGTGTGAATCCTCTGGTGCTGTTTTAAACAGTTTGCTGTAGTAAAAGTCTTCTCACACTCAAAGCACATGTGCTCTCTCACACCAGTGTGTGTTTTCTGATGTACTTTTAGATGATCTAGACGTGAAAAATTCTTTCCACACAAATGACATGAATATGGCTTCTCCTTTGTATGAACTCTCAGGTGCTTCTTCACAGCTGAAGCACACAAAAATGTTGTATCGCATAGGTCACATGCGTATAGTTTCTCTCTAGTGTGGATGTTCATGTGTGTCTTAAGGTTTGATGATCGTGAGAAACTCTTCCCGCACTGATCACAAGTGAACGGTTTCTCTCCAGTGTGAATTCTCATGTGAACATCAAGATTACGTTTGCTTGTCAAACTCTTTCCACACTGAGTGCAGGTGAAATATTTCTTGGCTCTGCTTTTCTTTAAATCTTTCTGTTTGGTTTGATAGCAACTCATTTTGGCATTACTTTTATCCTCTGCTTCACTAAGTTCTTTAATCTTCTATTTTTCTTCAATCAACTCTGAAATAAAAGTAAAAAACGTTCATTTTCAGAAACTCATAAAAAAGAGAACTGTGAAAAGACAAAGAAAGCACCTTGATATAACAGCAGAAAGCAGGGGTTGGAAACTCAGAGAGAAGATCAGGAGACTCTTGGGTATCTTCAGCAGAGTTCTTTATTGAGAAAGCACTGTGTGTCGCTGCAGTCATCAGAAGTCTAACTAAAGCAGTGCTACATTGTAGTTTATATACATTTAGGAGGCAGGGCTTAGAAATGCAGACAAAGCACCTGAGTGACGACCTTAAACAAAGAATGCAAATGAAGCATTAATGCCCCATTATACCAGTCCTAATCCAATCATCATAACTACTCAAAGACTGGGGCAGAGATACCAAGAGCCATTACAAACAAAAGGTGTGAGTCTCAGTAATCTGCCTCATTTAACTTACAATTCAGATTCAGTTTGAATGTGTGACATCAGCTGCTAATGACATGTCATAGAGATGCATTTTGCTAATCAGAGCTCTTCTAAACTCTGGGATGGTCTCCTGTCTCAGTTACTCATGGTGTTCCACAGGGTTCAGTCTTTGGTCCACTTTTATTTAATCATTTATATTCTACCCCTTGCTTGTATTTTTTATTCTTATGGTATTCATTTCATATTAATGCAAATGACATCAGCATATTTCAACTCAAAATCAGTTAGTGAATTTAACACCTCACTAAACTCAATTTTGATATTTTCTAAAGGTTAGTCATACTTCTGTGGATATACTGATGAAAGTAACTCAAAAGTAGTGTAACACATTACAGCAATATTTTAATGTAACATTTTCACTCCAAACACTGAAACAACAGTTTACACGAATATACAACCTAAATCACTCAGATCTTAAAGATTTATGTTCTTAATGTTTTTCCTCAGATGTTATTGTCTGCTGTTCTTTATTTTAATGTTATTCAGCAAACACTCGGTGTCCGATGAAAACAAGTGAGTGTCTAAATTTACAGCCGAACGGGACTTTCTTCATTTGTGAAAGCATTTGTGCTGAACAACTCTGCATCTTTTATAAATGGAGGAACATTAGACACAATAATTGTTGTCACTGGCTGAACGAAGGACATTTTTTCGAGTAAAAGTCACCTTTCTGCACTGAATACATGTTATAAAATTAAATAAAAAGTTATTCATATGTGAAGCTGACATTTACCTCAAATTTCTGCTACCCTCAAACCTAATTATGCAAAATAAGAGATGCAGGCCACCAAGATGCAAATAACAGAGAAGAAAAAGAAAAAAAGAGTATTTACTCTCACCGTTCAACGCTCTCACTCTCAAGGCAGCGCTGCTATCTTACTCGCGCATGCGCACACTGAGTCAACGCTGAAGAGTATCTCCATCGCCCCCAGGTGGATGGACTCAGTATAGGTCACAAATCCTGCCCTCTCCATCTAATCTAATGGGATGTGAGACAAAACTAAATTATTTACACTTACAATATATTTTATTTGTCCAAAGATGGGTTTTGCCATTGTATTCAGTTTGTATTATGTATGTAGTTTTCTTAGGTTGATGCTGAAACTGGTGTATTTGGGCTACTGTAAAAGGGCATTCAGAAGTGTAGTTTGCAATACTGTAATGTTGCCTGTAACACAGTTGTGGATACTCCCAATGCCTGTAGGTGATTTTCAGGCTCCAGTGAGTAAATAATAAAAACAGACTAGTATCTAAAAATACAACAATACATAGTAATAGTATGACACAAGATCTCACTGAGACTATTAGTTACTAGAGAACAAAAACAAAAGGAAGACAATCAGCCTCCAGCAAAAGTTGTGTTTCAGAACTATTGGGAACAAAGTGAAGGGTGTAGAACAAGTTTTGGGTGGAGTAGTAAAGTAATGTTCATCCTTTGATTCCTCCATCCTCGATTCCTTCCCTTATATCCTAAAAGTGTGGAGCTAAGATGCGAGCAAAGGTAGCAAGGAAAGGAAACGAGGATACACAAATAAGAAATGAGAAGCCATATATTCTTGTTGTAGAGAAGTGATCTCAGAAAGGGGGATGTGGTGATATGGTTAACTACTGCCCCCTAGTGGCGGGTAAGGAGTTTAGACAATAAAAGTTGCAAGGCATGATGTTCAGTTCACCTGGCTTGTCTTAATATGAAACTCGCACAAATAGCCATTCTAACTCGACACTTACTATCTCAGGTTCTTCAGTGTTCTGAAATCACTCAGGAACAGTGGCCCTCGTTTCACTGTATTCAGAAAAGACAATGACAATAAAAGTTTCAATTCAATTCAAAAGCTTTATTGAGAAATTTAAAACACAAAGCCCAAAAAGCAAACATAACACTACATGGCTTTCAGATTTTATAACTAAAACTATAAAATGACTTCCTAAAGCAAATACAACCAGCAGATAATAATGCTGTTGATACAATATTAAAAATGTAAAAAAGCTAACATTCAGTCTATAATTGCTCAAAGCAAAAATAAATGCGAAAACTAATGAGCTGGATCTCTCTCTCTCCTACTGACAAGTAGGGATGAGTATTGTTAAGGTTTTAATGATACTACTATTCTTACAATACAATATTCAAACAAGAGCAGTTTGTAAAAAGCTTCAACTTTCCTTCATGAAAGAGTAAGCAAACTACAAGTGAGACATATGCATTACAAGACAACTGTACATAATATGACACTCATAAGAAAACATAATGATGTAGTTTATATCATGAAACAAAATCATATACAGGCTTCTCCTTTCAAGTGGGTCCTAATTAGGGCTGGGCAATATGGCAAAAATGTAATCTCGATAATTTTTTCCCATATTGATCGATAACGATATATATTTAGATAAATAAACTGTTAATGTTGCCAGCTTTAAAAGAGTATCCCAACTATGACTGAAGCCACAAAATGGGTTCATTAATTACATTTTAAAGTAGCCTATAGTTTATTAACAAAAACTATAAAAAATATTTAATATTCTAAAAAAATATTTAGAAGCCACATTAATGTCTTTCACATTTACAACTCTAAACAACTATGTGTTTGCTGCATAAAACAGGGCTCTACGCTTACTTTTCTTTTTAGAAGTACTTGTGCCCCTAACTTAAAACATTTAGGAGCACAGACAACAATTTAGGAGCACCATCTAATCAACAATAAAAAAAAAAAAATCTGATGAAAAATTTGTCTTCTAATTAAAGATTTTCAGGGGCATTTTGTTTTTACCTTTATAATGGCATTTGTTTTATTAAAATTATGTAATCTTTTACATTATATTTAAAAATATGTACATTTATAATCTTTATATGTCGAACTAAAACAGCAGAATCAGAACAAGTAGAATAAGCATAAGTTATCAATCAAATTAAATCACTATTAACAATTTATTTGTACTACAGAGATGGCACAGAAGAACACAAAAGTGGCTTGTAGGTGTGTTTTCATATGCTTCATGTGGCTCAGAAGTGGCATGAGGGCAATCAAATTCATACATTCATGTTGAGATTATTGTTTTTACCATTTTGAATACAGAAATATTAAATGATTTAAATAACTGAAAAGATACTTTAAAAATGAAACAACTGCCGGTAGGGGGCGTTGATTTTAATTACTGAATCATATTCATTTGATTCGTTCGAACAGCCGATTCATTCAGAAATGACGCATTATGAATGGAAATGATCTCTGGATAATTTTGACGACGAAATAAAGCCAAATCGGGCAATGGTGTTAGACAATAGTCAGTGTAAGTCACTTAATATTAACTTATTGTTTCTTTTCCGATGTATTAAATAATATTTAAGTTATAAACTTGCTTAAAAATCATTAAAAGCTGTCACTCATCTTAGTTCATCATAATCAACGAATATCTCTACACTGCGTAATGAATCTCTTAATTCGTGCTAACTTTTTTACAATTTCATAATTTTTGGATAATAACTCGAGGTTAGTTTCACTTTTGTCGGTGCCTCCACTCATTTTTTTCGTCCTTGTGTCGAGTTTGCTCTGCAAAGTGCCGTAGGAAACTGACTTTGTTCTTGGACGTGAACGTTAAAAGCTGCACGCTGCTTGGCTGTTGTTGCATATTTCTGCTGTGTGATTGGCTCTTATATTATTCCATATCGAGTAAAAATGCTTTGAGCTTATCATCGTTATCGACATATATTTTATCGCGATTCGATATGATATCGTTTATCGGCACAGCCCTAGTCCTAATGCTGATGATACACAGGGCAACTTTTTAAGCAGTGTTGCCAGGCAACTTTGGCAAATTTTGCTGTCAACGGGTTGCCAGGTGAGATACAGGGCCCACGACTGATCTGCATTATTCAGATGGAAAATGTTACCTATTCTCAATGGGAAAGTGCCCAAGCAACATTGCTCAAAAAAAGTTGCCTGATAAAATTGCTCAACAAGTTGCCCAGTGTATCATCAGCTTAAGGTTTGAACTCCATAAAATGTTTTAGCACTTTGATCACATGTGTACAGTTGGATGTTCATGTGTCTGATTGTGTGAAACACTTTCTTTGTGACATTTTTCTTTGGATGGAAACTCCAAAGAACCTCTGCTAAATCTGCTGGTTCTGAAGATGAAGATTAACTTTAGTCACTGTGAAAACTTTTGATGATGTTTATTTGTCGTGTCACTTATAATGACAGATTGATCCCGATGATATTTTATTGCTTGATTCATTATTGTGTGCGCCATCAGATCTGAAAGTGCTGGATCTGAAGATGATCTCCTTATTCAGAGCAGTGTTACAGTTCCTCTCCAGTGTGAAACCTCTGGTGTTTTTTCAGGTGTCCTGACTGTCTGAATCTCTTGTCACAGTGTGAACACTTATAATGTTTCTCTCCAGTGTGGATGTTCATGTGTCCGTTAAGGTGTCCTTTTTGTGCAAAACTCTTCCCGCATTTATCACATGTATAAGGTTTCTCTCCACTGTGGATCCTCTCATGTATTTTCAGACTTGATGAATGACTGAATCTCTTGTTGCAGTGTAAACACTTGTAAGGTTTTTCTCCAGTGTGAATCCTCTCATGCAGCTTTAAATGTCTCGCTGTAGTAAAAGTCTTCTCACACTCAAAGCACATGTACTGTCTCACACCAGTGTGTATTTTCTGATGTGCTTTCAAACTCTGTAAAAATGAAAACCTCTTTCCACACAAATGACATGAATGTGGCTTCTCCTGTGTATGAACACTCAGGTGTTTTGTCAGGATGGAAGCACACAAAAATGTTTTCCCGCATTGACCACATGTGTGCAGTTTCTCTCTAGTGTGGATGTTCATGTGTGTCTTAAGGTTTGATGATTGTGAGAAACTCTTCCCGCACTGATCACAAGCGAACGGTTTCTCTCCAGTGTGAACTCTCATGTGAACATCAAGGTGACTTTTGCTTTCGAAACTCTTTCCACACTGAGTGCAGGTGAAAGATTCCTTTGTTTTGCTTTTCTTTAAATGTGTCTGTTTTATTTGAGAGAGACTCCTTTTGACATGATTTTTCTCACCAGCTTCACTCAATTCTTCATTCTCCTCATTTTCTTCAAACAACTCTGAAATAAAAAGTAAAAACGGTTCATTTTCAGAAACTCATTAAAAAGCATAAAAATAAAAAGTAGACAATTTATTCTTAAATAATCTATATGGTTTACTATTAAATATGTTTAATCAACCACACAATTGTCTAACATACGTTTTGTTTAAAAAAGTACCCAGTTCACAAAAAAGTGTCTCTTATTAAATCTAGATTATTCAGCAGCTCTAAGGATTTTTCCTATTACAACAAATCTAAACCTGAAACTACAAATAATGCAAATAATCTATTTTATTTTGTTTAATATATTGTCATATGTAATATTTGTAGTATTCTCAAAACAAAAAATAAAAATGTTATGCACATTTTTTACTGTTTGAAAGATATAGCTTTACTGCTGTTTTGTTGGATATTAAACATCTTCCAGCTACTGCCTTAGTGATGATACTAGATGTTCTTTCCAGAAACGTTTTCCCTTTCTGTCATACATTTCTGCATTGTGTCGAATGCACAACACTAGTGGTTGCTCTTGGGAGCCCAGACACCAGTTTTGAGAAAAGGTCAATGAAATTGGGTGTGCAGAATTGTGATGTTTCAAACCAAAACATTTTCGGCACATACAATGTATCTCCACATGTTTTGCAACACCAAATTCGTCATCCAGACGATCCTCTGGTCAATATCCATCTGACAAATTCATTGAACAAAACACTCAGTGGCCTTTGGGGCTTTTTACCTCTATCCACAATTCTTTTTGCTCCGACCAACCACAGTGTCCCCACTTCAGGCATGTTGGGAACGTCAGGTATGTCCCCTTGAGATCACTGCCAGAGAGTCTAAATCAGGGTTCCTCAAATCTCATCCTGGAGGGCCAATGCACTTCAGAGTTTAACTCCAACCCTAATCAAACTCACCTACCTGTGATTTTCTAATGATCCTGAAGACACTGATTTGCATGCTCAGGTGTGTTTGATTAGGGTTAGATCTAAACTTTTCAGGAAAGTGGATCTAGTGGGCCAGATTTGAGGATCACCAATCACATGATTGGCAATCCCACTCATCGACTTCTCAGAACCATTCAGTCCTTCGGATGGAAGTTGCAACACTTCTGGTGAAGGATGCGATGTAAGCCCATCCCCCTCAGCTGACATGAAGTGTTTTACAGCCCTCACCCTAGGATGGACAAATCTTGGATTTGAGAGTTTTTGAATCTGACCCTTCACAAGCTTCTGTTCAAAATATTAACCCTCAAGCACATCATCTCATGTGTCAAAAGGCAAGACTGGTTTGTGGCAACAGACCTGAAGGACGTCTACTTTTCATTATCAGCCTTCAAAGGCTCAGGCCGTTTCTACGGTTTGCCTGCGAAGGATGTTTCAGTAGAAGGTCTTTCCCTCCTGGCTCTCACTGTTATCTTGCATCTTTACGGAAATCATAGAGGCTTCCTTTGTCGCCTCAGTGAAATGGGCATATGCATTCTCAATTATCTCAGCAACTGGCTAAACTTTCGATACTTCTCAATAGTTGGCTTGCACCTACAGGGACATGGTTCTCAACCACTGAGCACGTTTGGGACTTCATATCAACAGGGAAAAGAACAAAACTCTCCCTAGAGTATCTCTTTTCTTGGTGTCCAACTGGACTCGGCCACTATGACTGCATGCCTCTCACAAGGCCATGCCCAGTCAGTGCTAAGCTGTGTGAGAACACTAAAATGCAGAGCAGCAGATACTTTTAAACACTTCCAGAAGCTTCTAGGGCACATGGCATCCTCAGTCGTGGTCACTGACTGCACACCTGAGTCCCGACATGGCACCAAGGTTCATACCATATGAACACCAGTAGGCCACAAGACCTTCAGTCTTTGGGAAGACATGTTCCCCCTGAACAAATGTCCAGATGCATCTTGGTCACTTTAGATGCTCCCAAGACAGACTGTGGCACTGTATGCAACATTCAGGCAGCATCAGGGTTTGGACAGGCCTATGGCTGCCTCATCAACTGCCTTGAGATGTTGACATTACTTTGGCTCTGAAGGGGTTCTGACCTTTGGTTCAACATGTAAGTCCGGTCAGACAACACAGCAACTGTAGCATACATCAACCACCAGGGCGGTGTTCGTTCCTTTTGCATGTCACAACTAGTCATCTCTTACTCTGAAGTCAACACAGACTCAAGTCTCTGCATGTCACTTTTATTCCAGGCAAACTCAATCATGAGGCCTCAGACAGTCCAGCTGATTTGAAGTTGATTCAGTCAGCTTCAGATACAGTAGATATGTTGCCTCATCAGAATCCACTCACTGCCAGTTGTGGTGCGGCCTGTCTGAGGCTCCCCTCTGCACAGATGCACTGGCACACAGCTGACCCAGGGGCCTACTCAAGTATGCATCATTGCACAGACCTTGAGCAAAGTCAGGGAGGACAATGAACAGTTTCTGCATGTGGCCCCATACTGGCCCAACAGGACCTGGTTCTTGGAGCTGGGGCTCCTCTCTTCCATTCCTTCCTGGCGCATTCCTCTGAGGAAGGACCTCCTTTCTCAGGGGAAGGGCACAATCTGGCACCTGCTCCCAGATCTCTAGAACCTCCACCTATGGTCCTGGACGTGACCAAGAGGATTTCAGAGATATTCCACCCAAGGTGGCAAACACCCTTTACAGTCCAGAGCCCCCTCTACAAGGTGGCTATACAACCTCAGATGGCACAAACTTTACAAAGCTGGTGTTTTACCCAGGGGAAGGACTCTTGGAAATGTGGCATAGAATCAATACTTCCTCCAAGAAAGAATGGATAGGTACTTTTCTGCTTCAACTCTCAAGGTTCAGGTAGCAGCTATATCTGATAATCATGACCTAGTAGAGGGCAGATCAGTGAGGATTTGGTTATCAGATTTCCGGTCAAAATCTGGTCAGTTTAAAGGGTTTGTTGTAGACTACAGGGAACTAAACCGGCTATAATGTTAATAAATGTATGATGGTATTTAATACCTATACATACCAATATAATAATAATATAAATGTTTACTATTGTTTACAAATATGCAGTTAAAAGAACACATGACTCGATTTTCCAACTCCCCCAGAGTTAAACAGATAAGTTTTACTGTTTTCGAATCCATTCAGCCAACTATATTCAAGTGCTGCGTAATATAACTGTGCCTGTGCACCCATAATACAGCAGCAAATTTTCTTGATTATTACGCCAGAATGAGAGTATAGTTTCTAGTCGTATCAACCTAGAAATCCGCAACTTTTCATTTTCTGCAGGTCTTAGTACATGATGTTACTATAGAATAGTCAAGTTTTAAATAGGAAGAATATCGAAAATCTTTGGTTTTACTTTTGAATGCGATGCTAATGGTCTAACCTGATTCAATGATTTATGCTAAGCTATGCTAAAAGGGCTACCGGGAGAACCGGAGCTCAGCTGAATGGATTGAAAAATGGTAAAACTCATCTGTTCAACTCTGGGAGAGTTGGAAAATAAGCCTATTTGCAAAAAAAAGTGCAGTTTTCCTTTAAAGGGTGTTCTCTTTCATAAGTTTACATCCCCTTTTTGTCTGGGTTTCGTTTCTCCATGTTTCATGAATCTAACGTGAACTCTGCCGTAAGTTGATTTGTGTGCTCAGATCTGCGCTCATCTGTGTTAGATTGATAAATGAGGCCCATTGGGGAGGAACTCTCCAAAATCTGGTGGTTTTGAAGATTAAAATAAACTTCATTCATTGTTATATCTTTAGATAATGTTTCTTTGTTATGTCATGTTTGTCATTTTTACAGATCTATCCAGATGATATTTTACATTATTGTGTCACATTTGGTGAGGACACAGCATCAGAACTGAAAGTGCTGGATGTGAAGATGATCTACTTACTGTGAATCTTTGTTGTATGACTGTATAGAGAAGATAAATGTCTGAAACACTTCCCACATTCAGTGCAGTGATACGGATTCTCTCCAGTGTGGACCCTCTCATGTGTTTTCAGATTTCTTGAATTAATGAATCTCTTGTCACAGTGTGAACACATGAACTGTTTATCTCCGGTGTGAATCCTCTCATGTGTTTTCAGGTCTCCTATCTGTCTGAATCTCTTGTCGCAGTGTGAACATGTATAAGGTTTCTCTCCAGTGTGAATCATTTGGTGCCGTTTTAAATGGGCCGGTGAAATAAAAGTCTTCTCACACTCAAAGCACATATAATCTCTTACACCAGTATGTATTTTCTGGTGTTCTTTCAAATGGTGTGGTAATGAAAAACTCTTTCCACACAAATGACATGAATGTGGCTTCTCCTTTGTATGAACTCTCAGGTGTTTCTTCAAGTCTGAAGCCCACAAAAATGTTTTCCCGCATTGATCACATGTGTACAGTTTCTCTTTAGTGTGGATGTTCATGTGTGTGTTAAGATTTACTTTTTGTGCAAAACACTTCCCGCATTGATCACATGCATATGGTTTCTCTCCAGTGTGGATCCTCTCATGTCTTTTCAGGGCTTTTGATTCAGTGAATCTCTTGTCACAGTGTGAACACTTGTAAGGTTTTTCTCCAGTGTGAATCCTCTCATGTTTTTTCAGGTTTCCTAACTGACTGAATCTCTTGTCGCAGTGTGAACATTTGTATGGTTTTTCTCCAGTGTGAATCCTCTGGTGCAGCTTTAAAAGGCTTGCTGAAATGAAAGTCTTCTTACACTCAAAGCACATGTGCTCTCTCACACCAGTATGTATTTTCTGATGCACTTTTAGATGTTCTTTTAGCGAAAAACTCTTTCCACACAAATGACATGAATGTGGCTTCTCCTTTGTATGAACTGTCAGCTGTGTCTTCAGGTTTGAAACTCTCAAAAACATGTTGCCGCATTGGTCAAATGTGTACGGTTTCTCTCTAGTGTGGATGTTCATGTGATCTTTAAGGGTTGATGATCGTGTGAAACTCTTCCCGCACTGGTCACATGTGTATGGTTTCTCTCCAGTGTGGATCCTCTCATGTCTTTTCAGGTTTCCTAACCGACTGAATGTCTTGTCACAGTGTGAACACTTGTAAGGTTTTTCTCCTGTGTGGATCCTCTGGTGCCGTTTTAAACAGTTTGCTGAAGTAAAAGTCTTCTCACACTCAAAGCACATGTGCTCTCTCACACCGGCATGTATTTTCTTGTGTTCTTTCAAATGGTGTAGTAATGAAAAACTCTTTCCACACAAATTACATGAATGTGGCTTTTCCTTTGTATGAACACTCCAGTGTTTTGTCAGGTTTGAAGCACACAAAAATGTTTTATTGCACTGATCACATGTGTGCAGTTTCTCTCTAGTGTGGATATTCATGTGTGTCTTAAGGTTTGATGATTGTGAGAAACTCTTCCCACACTGATCACAAGTAAATGGTTTCTCTCCAGTGTGAACTCTCAAATGAACATTAAGACTAAGTTTGCATGTCAAACTCTTTCCACACTGAGTGCAGGTGAAATATTTTGAGGTTCTGCTTTTCTTTAAGTATTTCTGTTTGGCTTGAGAGTGACTCATTTTGGTGTGATTTTTCTTATCAACTTCACTCAGTTCTTCATTCTCCTTGTTTTCTTCAATCAACTCTGAAATAAAGGTAAAAACAGTTTTCAGAAACTCACAAAAAAGAGAACTGTGAAAAGACTTAAAAAATAACTTTGGTATAACAGCAAAACATTTGAAAATAAATAATCTAAAAAAAAAAACAATCCCATGTTTAAGGAGAGCTATGAAATATATTTATTCAGTTATATTTATTCATGGCGTTCCACAGGGGTCTGTGTTTGGTCTGCTTTTACTTATCATTTTATTCTACCACATGGCCATATTTTTAGTTGTTATGGTTTTAATTTTAATGTGTTTGCTGATGACACACATGTATATTTCTATAGGACCTAATGTTTCTCATTCCATAGCTAAATGTTTGCAGGGCATAATCATTTTTCTCAATCATTTTCTCCTTGTGGGTTCTAGGTCTGTTTTATTTTAAACTCAATCCTTGGCCTTGTTAATTGATAATTTATCTACCCAGGTGAAAAGTCTTGGGTTTATACTTGGTTTGTTTTATAATGGTTTGTTTTCATTTAGTTCTCATATTAATGATATTTTATGTTTTATGTATGATTTTTGCAATACTCTTTTATTCGGCATTCCTGAAAAACAATTTCATCAATTAGAGTTAATGCAGAATTCAGCAGCTAAGATAACTGCTCACATTCTGTTGATCATATAACTCTAAATCATTTTCAGCTGCATTGGCTTTATCGTGTACATTGCAAAATTGTACTTCTTACATACAAAGCTCTTCATAATTTGCAACCTCATTATCTTTTAAATCTTCTCCATATTGTATTGCCTGTTCCAAGCTTCAAGTAGGGGGTTTGTGATATATCATCTGTGATAACATTGTAATTGTTGTTTCAATGATGTACAATTTGACATTAGAGTATAATGCAAAAAAAGGACAAAACACACCTACAGAGTACACGCATAACATAACATTACGTGATTTAGATTGCATTCTTTCACTGCATGATTCATTCTATTAAAACACATTTAGAATGATCACAGAATTCAAAATATAGGGGCAGAAAATATATATATATTTACATCATTATATTTATTTTATCAAACAATATCACACAAAGAGTGCCATTTATTCCTTCAAAAATCAGCATGACTGCAAATGTGATATTGATTTTGTACAACAGTTCAATAAACAAGAAGTTAATATTAAAAGATTTATGCTATTTACATAATTTATTTCCTGTTTTTGATTAATTTCACCAACAAAAATCATTCCAAACACAGCCACAGTAGTGTTTTGCATCACTGAGCAACATGAAGTTGTTTAGTTTCTGAATGAATCAACCATTTAAATGATTCAGTTTAATCGCAATGACTCACTTATTAACAGAGACTTACTACCACCTACTGGTGGTTTTAATTTCACATTCAAAGTATTTCATTTAACACTTAAAAATAATTTAAATTTAACTGCATTGTTATGTGTAAATGCATTTAAATGACACTTTATATGCAACTACTGCCAAGCTGAAGTGTTGAAACTGATTTAATTACTTTAACAGCCTAAATGTAATATTATTATAATTGACTGATTAAATGCAAGAATTAGACTCAAAAGATGATGCACACTTTTAGAAAAAAATGGCTTTATAAAGGTTAAAATACCTATAAAAAAAATCATTTTTAACTTTTAGGAAAGTAATAATTTTTTATCACTACTGTTAACTGACCACACAGAATATGAAGAAATTCAAAAACTTTATTCTAAACAGAAAAAAAAAAAAAAAGAACATCATTAGGATATTAAGTAAAGATCATGTTCCAATAAGATATTTTGTAAATTTCCTATAGTAAATGCATCAAAACTTTTTTTTTTTACAAGTAATATACATTGCTAAGAACTTAATTTGGACAACTTGGATTTTCTCAATATTTTTTAATTTTTTGCACCCTCAGATTCCATATTTCAAATCTCAGAAAATGAGCTCTTTACATTAGGCTAACCACAATACATTCCTTAGTTTTACGACTGAAAACACACCATTCTAAGATGGTTTCCTGCTCGGAAAACAATTGGCAAATTCAAAATGGAAGTGAACATCCCTATGCCCTACTCCCTTCAAAGGGCAGAGCCCTCCGAAGTATGTTCTTTTAAGGGAGTATGGCATTTATGTCTCGTATAAGCTTCTGGAACTCCGTTGGCGAAGGGAATGACTGACCAAATGTTGCCTTGACAAAGCTCTGCATGCCTGCAGCATTCAGCATTCATCAGGTGTCGCAAATAAACATTTATTCTTATTCTTATTATTTTATTTAAATATTGTCTGTGTCTTATTTACTGTTTAAGTTTTTCAAAATAAACATGTTTAAACCTGCTTACACTACCTTTTTAAACAGATTTATATCGCCTATCTTCTCAGGATACCTGGAGTCAGTGTTACAAGTGCAGGCATATTGTTTTATTATTTTTGAAGCATAAACTCCATCAAACCAATGAAAGCTTTGATTCTTCCAATGTTTCTCTATGGCGCTGAAAGCGATTTCAGTTCTGCACATAAACATAGCACAAGTAGACTAAAAACTTAGCAGACTACGTGTCTGTGGTTCACACGGCTCACACCAGACTCCATCATCTTAAAGTTGAATAAATATGCTTTCCATTGATGTATGGTTTGTTAGGATCAGACAATATTTGGCTGAGATACAACTATTTGAAATCTGGAATCTGAAGGTGCAAAAAAATAAAAATATTGAGAAAATCACCGTTAAAGTTGCCCAAATTTAGTTCTTAGCAATGCATATTACAAATCAAAAATCAAGTTTTGATACATTTATGGTATGAATTAATTAATAACCTAATGATTTTTGGCATTTTTTCTTTTTTTTTTAATTTTACCCCAATCAATGTATTTTTAGCTATTGCTACAAATATAACCCAGTGACTTAAGACTGGTTTTGATGACCGGGGTCACATTTGTGTTTGCGTTTATCAGTTAGAATCCACTCACCGCTCAAAACGCTGGACCTTTTGTTCAGTTCAGCAAGATAATTAATCCTCTCATTATAACAAAGCCTGTAGACTCACCTGTAATGCACATTCAGTGCCGCCGAGAGTTTCACGTGATCATTACAATGAAATTGAAAGTTAAATGCACACGTGAATTCAAAAGCAATTTGAATACCCTGCGTTTAGAGAACAACTCCCTAATGCATGCAAATTAGGCTACATAACATATCTAGGCTAGCTCTGTATCATTCTTGTGATCTGGGAAAACCCAAAACATGGTGAAATTTTACCTTTTTTGGTTTTTGATGCCATATAAAAGCTGGGTTCAAGTCCTTTCCAAAACTGTTTTTATTTTGTCCATAGCTTGAAGTTATAGCTCTCTGAAGTTGGCTGATAGCTATGATTTTCAGGAATGGAATTTTGAGAAAGACGAGTTTAAAGTGATACGTGTTTTACTTTCACTTCACAGGTAGATGCTAGATGATGAGCGCTATACTGCATTATTACACAAACAGACTAACATCTTTTTTTCGTTGTTTATCATAGGTATAGTCTCCGAAATTTTGATCACCCTTTGTATGTTTAAATAGCACGAATAATGTACTTGTAGTTGTAGTTTACATTTTAGAAACGCAAGCGCAGCACAACTGTTCAAGCACTGTTTATATAACATCCGACGGGTATCCCCAGATTGCATCACATATCCACTTGAAATACTGAAAAAGTATAGCCTACTTTGATTATGGCTGCATTTCATATGACTAAGAAAGAACTGTGTTGTTTATTATTTATATTATACTTTTTTTATTAATATGTTCAGTATATATGCCACCCCACTTCTACCTAAAGTTAGGGTCGTGTCAATTTAAAATTAAAAATAGGGTCACGCTTAAAGTTTAAAAACCACTGCATTACACTATGCCATGGATTTTGTAGGGATTTATTTATTGAACGGATTGTGAACATTTCGAAATAAATAACAAAATGTTGAAAATGAGAGGTTTGGGCTTATTATATTCACTGAAAGTCACTTAAGAGTAAAGCATTGAAAAAGGTACCGGTATCGAATTTCAGGTTCGGTTAAAATGTGAACGGTACCCAACCCTACTAGACACCAACCTGTTTGTTCTTCAGTATGTTCAGTGTGTTCTGGATCTCTCATCTTCTCTCTGTCCTCTTTAATAAACTCAGCTCTTCCTGATGATCTGATGCTCATCTTCACTTGTAAACCGATGGGAATATTCCAGCATTTATTGCTGAATTGCTCAATGTGTGATTGTTGTAGGAGGAGCTTCACTGATCATCAATTTCTGTGTGGAAAAAGCAGATTTGCCCAAATCAACAATGCATCTATAGTGGGAAATGAATTTGAAGACTCACACAATTACAGAAACAGCTTATTTCTGCAGTGAAAAATAAGGAGGTTAACAAATTGGGAGATTAGAAAAAGCGTAATTGCTAACTTTCACGTGAGGCACCTCTGGTTTCCTTCCTGCAAACTGAAAACCACAGAGTTAGCATTAGCTATGGTATGCTTTTTTGGCTTCCCATGGCTTTGATAACTGAAACATGAATCATCTGATAGTTCTTCACCAATTACACTTAATCTAGTTAACATGTCTTCTAACAAAAATAATCCCAAGTAGTAACATATGATGTTTCATATCTATCTGAAATAACAAAAACAATTGAACCTTTCTGAAGTTTGACAGCAGTATTTGTACTGTAATTTTCAAGTGTAGCATTTATTGCATTTTGATAACAGAACTATACAATGTTAAAAAAAAGGCAAAATACAATCTAATTTGTCTCTTGACTAAACATGTTCGAATTACAACAGGTTACAAGAATGCTGTAAATATGCACACATTTGCATATTTAAATAGATTTGTATATCTTTAAGAATATTTATGATTGGCATTGAAAAAACGTAAGACAACATCTTATCTACTTTACACATTAACGTCAAAAATGCATGTCAGACAAAAACAATTAGAGACAGAAACTTACAGTTATTGCTTTTCAAAACTCTCAAAAGCAAGGCTTGAGGAGGACTATCCAAATGACACACAACAGCATGTGTTCAGCTGCTCATTTCCTGCTTTATATATCATCTGCAGTTTCCTCAAACAACCAGGAAGTTTAAATAAATACACAATACAATGAACAGAACAACCAGGGATTTTTATTATTTTTTTCACCAAAATAATTTTACCCCATATACAATCAGAGCTTTGTGAACTTGTGTACATGTTATTTCTTGCATCCAATGCAATAGAGCAAATAATGAAGTGCACTCTCTTAATCAATCGCAAGTCATTGACATGAGTGCTTTAATTGTACAAGGTCTGCAAGAAAATAAAATAAAATAAAAGAAAAGAAGTAAAAAAACACAGAAGAAAGTAGAGCTAGACAGAAGCATAAGGAGATCATCTACAAAGCAAAACTGATCAGATTAATTAGGCAATGAGAGAACAGATTGGATTTAATGATTTTTGTTCTGAATCGGAAACTGTAAGAGGCAAGGTTGAGGCCTCAGTGCCACCTGTAAGTGAGAAACGACTTTTTGCATCCTGTGAGCTGAAAAGGAAACATCTGTTTCTGCTGCAGTAGGAGTTGCTATGTGGGTTTAAGCATAAAAAAAATTACAAACCAAACGAAAAATCAAAATATAAAACTGCCTTAAAAGCTTTTTATTGCATTAGCCTACTGTATTATATTACTGTGTTTAACATGACTACATAAGCGAATAACTGCAACATCAAGCTTAAGGGACCGTCTGACAGTTAAAGGTCAAAGCTTTGTAAGAACTGTGTAAGAATGACTTACTGCAGGTGAGACTTAAATAGGAACCAAATGTTCCTTTTATGATGTTTGTAATACATTACTATTGTCACATATAGCTTTTTTTTTTTTTTTTTTTTTTCTCTTTCTTTTCAAAATCAAAATTAGATTAAGGAAATATGCTGATTGCAAAATTGTAATGACTAAAGCAAACTAAAGATACAATAGTAGGCTACATCAGTATTTGGATCAGATGTATAGAAAGACCTACTAATCAGTTTACACAACAGAAGTTATTGAACTATTAGTGGCTCTTTCGAAGGTTGAAGAGATTCCTAAAATGACGAACTTTAGGTTTTCAGTTTCAGAATATGAGGTTAGTCCAGCCCTAGAAAGCAGGGTAAGTCAAGCCCATTTCAGAATAAGAGGTATATTATACTTAGTCAATTATTCACTGTCAAGGTAATTGACACTGTTTTCACCTCTGAATCTGATATTAAAACTGTAATTAGGAATTAAAGTTATGTACTAACTTTGAAGTATATGGATGTCTTTTTGTCGAGTTCTGTTGCTAAACTCTGACGCTAAACTCAGAGTCAACCTGGACTGAACCAACTCCGTTTAGCCTTTCTGAAACTCCACAGATCTACAAATGCACTGGATCACAAATAAATGCCAGGAAAAGTTGTCTTTTTGACAAAAATATATTTGTTGTTTAACATTGCTTCTCAACGTGGCATAAAATCAACCCCTCTCTTTAAAACTTTATGGGCAACTTCTAAAGCAAGTGTTAAAAAGCTGTTTCTTGGGGTTTGGTTTGATGGATAAAATGAAAGACAAAAGTAAAAAGGTCATCAGCAAAATATACACTGGGCACTCTTGACGTCTGTTTTTAATTATGGATAGCTCACATGTCGGCAGCAGAATCAAACCTCGAGAAATGAGATGTTTTACAAGCTGAGGCCCTGAGAATCTGCAGTGGATCTTTCAAAACACTTGAAATGCCTTTAAGAATCAGAAGAGTAAAGCTAATGATAGTATACTGGTCAATCCCCAGGGACAAAATGAGTAACATCCTGTTAAAAGTGGATTAACTGAATGCTAGGAACATGAAACACATTTTACAAGTTTTGGGTAGATAGCTTTATGATAGGTAATGCAAAGCAAGAAAAATAAGATTGCACTAACTACAGTAGAATAACAAAGTCTCAGTGCGAATATTTCATATCAGTGTAGATGTCAATGTAGTGCTGTCAATGCTCACTTTAACACCTTTTTTTTTTTCTAACAGTGCTCCTGTTTTCACTGTATTCAGAAAAATAAAGGCTTTCAATTCAATATAATTCAAAAGCTTTATTGAGAAGTGTAAATCAAAAAGCCCAAAAGCAAACATAATACTACATGGCTTTTAGATATTATAACTACAGTTGTAAAATGCAAACACAACCAGCAGACAATACAAATTTTTGTTACAATATTAAAAATGATAATGTATTGCTAAAAAGGTAACATCCATTAATTATTCAAAGCAGAAGTGATCAATAATTACTGAAAGTAAATGTGAAAATGAATGAGCTGGATCTCTCTCCTACGGACTTACAAATAGGGATGATATTGTTAAGGTTTTAATGATATTACTATTCATATGATACTGCACATCAGTCTGCTTCTTTAATGGTATTCTTTTATTTCTTCTTCTTCTTCTTCTTCTTCTTCTTCTTCTTCTTCTTCTGCTTTTAACAAAAAAGTCCCATTTAATAGTTTTGGTACCCACCACTCTTACAAGAGAAGCCAATAAAGATCAGTTGCAAAGCCACATGATAAATACAATCTTGCATCTGTTTTTTTAAAAATATATCAAAAATATATCTAATAGGAAAACACAGTCATATCATTTATATCATAAAGCAAAACCATATACAGAGAAACGTCATTTTTGAGTTGATCTGAATCACAGATGGTTTTGAAGATGGTCAACTTTACTCCCTTTGAAAACTTTAGATCATGTTTCTTTGTTAATCCTCTTGTAATGATAGATTTATCAAGATGATATTCTTTTGCTTGATTCATTATTGTCACATTTGCTTTCGGATCTGAAGATGATCTACTTACTGTGATTGTTTTTTGTATGACTGTGTAGAGCAGATAATTGAACAAAACGCTTCCCACATTCAAAGCAGTGATACGGTTTTTCTCCAGTGTGAATACTCCAGCATCAAGACCATTTTTGCTTGTCAAACTATTTCCACACTGAGTGCAGATGAAAGATTCCTTTAAGTCTTTCTGTCTGGTTTGAGAGAGACTCATTTTGGTATTATTTTTCTCATCAAAGACTTTATTTTCAATAACTCATTAAAAAGAGAACTGTGAAGACAAAAATAACCTTGACAGAACAGCAGAAAGTATGCTATACAACATTTTAATCTTTAAATAATGTTTAAATAATCCTATGTTTCTATAAGGAGAACTACTGAATATATTTATTCAACTGAACGATTACCTAACATGTTTGATGTATTGACTCACTATTTTCCTATGTACTACTGCAAAGCTGCTTTGAAACTTAGCTGTATTGTTAAAAGCGCTATATAAACAAAGGTGACTTGACTTGACATACATTTTGTTTAAAGAAAACCTGTGCTTCCTTTCTTCCCTCAACTATTCATTTCTGTTGTTTAGTCACTACTCTGTGTCATATTCCTTCATCATTTCACTGTAGTCTAATGCCAAAATATGAATATTCAAAGTAGTCACACTGTCAAGTGTTAGTGTTAAAATGATTTAAATAAAACGTGGTTAAAGGTGGTTACCACACATTCATTCAGCCATTTTGAACAGTGGGATACGCATTAGGGGCTCGACTAAGAACACCAACGCACACAAACAAATTAGCCATGGTTAAAAAAAAAATATATATATATAGCAGTTGAAATTAAACCATTTAACACAGGTTTTACTTCAGTGACCATAGTTTCATTATAGGCTATTTGTAGTAAAAGTGCTGTTATACAAATGTGACCCAGGACCACAAAACCAGTCATAAGTATACATTTTTCAACACTGAAATGTATATATCACATATAAAAGTTGAATAAATAAGCTTTCCATTGATGTATGGTTTGTTAGGATCAGGCAATATTTGGCTGAGATACAACTATTTGAAATCTTCTTGGAAAATAATCTTTACCTAATAACCTAATGATTTTTGATATAAAAGAAAAATCAATAATTTTGACCCAATTTTTTTTTTTTTTTTTAAGAAATACTAGCCCTAAAACGTAGTAATAAAAGTTTAGAAGAAACTGTGTGTATGTAGATGCACTGAATTCTAACTGGAAACTCCTGAGTCGTATCAAGTAAAACACAGAAGTAGTCCATTTGGTTTCATCATAAAAAAAAAAAAAAAAAAAACTCTTGTACTTGTTTTGAAACAACGCTTGAAACTTGGTATTATGAGCACTACCTGTGTCTGTTTCCGTAAGTTGCTTTGGATAAAAGCATCTGCTAAATGAAAATATAGTATAAATTATTGAATAAGAATGATCTTAATTTGATTAAAACTTTACTCTTTTATTGTATTAATAATTTTACATTTTATATGTAATACTTCTTCTAAAACTTATCTCTGACCATCATCACTTGTCTGCCTGGATCTCACTGCATCAGTCAGACTCATTAAAGGCAGGGGAGGTGATTTAGCTCAAAAACATGTTTTTTTTCTGTTATGCTGATTGAAAATCTCTTAACATACCGATAGCAATCAATAAGTGCTTTAAATGTATTTATAGACATATCGTCTGTGCAAAGTGCAGAACCATAAAATGTTCAACCAAATATAATTAATATAATATATTTCAACAAAATATTTTCCCATTCTGAAGTTCGTAGTACATTGCTAGTGTCCAGACTGACTTAAAGCAGATGACATCTCACCAGTTAATCTCGTCATATGTGCACAATGCTCAAATGCAATGTTAAAACAGTTTTAAAACACATTTAAACGTTTTTTTCTTTCTCACAATCCAAAATGTTGTAACCCACATTCAGTAAGTCATTCTGGCCACTAGCTGTTGTAAAAATCATCCATTTGAATAAGTGATTGGACATGCAATAAAATAAATAAATAAATACATTGCGATTATCCAACGAATATCAAAATATCAAAACTTGATCACGTTGTAAAAGTGATTATTCAAAAATAAATTCCATTAGAGAAATAAGGTATAAATAAAATTGCAGCAGCAAAACTTCATATCGTTCTCTTCCCATTCAATATTAGCAACATTTTCACTCCAAACATCGGAACAATCATTCACACATACAAACATACAGAAACACAAATCTTAACATCACTCAGATCTTAATAAAATTAACACGTTTTCCTCACATGCTCGTTTCTGCTCTTCTTTATTTCAACGTTATTCAGCAAACACTCAGTATCCAATGAAAACAAGACAGTGTCTAACTGAAATTTACAGCCGAACGGGACTTTCCTCATTTGTGAAACTATTTGCCCTGAATAACTCTTTTCTCATCTTTTATAAAAAGAGGAACATTAGACACAATAATCATTTTACAATTACTACAGCGATATTTATACGAAAAGCTGATATTTACCTCAAATTCCTTCTGCTCTCACCAAAAAGCAAACAGAGAAGAAAAAGGACTTGCACTGACCGTAAAACACTCTCTCACTCGCGCATGCGCACAACCAATGAGCCTCAGGAGCGCTGTGGAGTAAAGCCAGAGCGGCTAGACTCAGTACAGCTCACAAACCTTGCCTTCTACATCTAAGCTGGGACGCGAGACAAATTAAATAATGAAATTACACTTCCAATATATATTATTTTCCAAAAATGAGACTTGACCTTGTATACATTTTTTATGCTGCTAATGTTAGTTATGATTAAGTTCCTAAAAAAAGGTTATAAACAGTACCAGAAAAAGGGTTCTTCTGTTTGTAACAAAAGCAGAACCCTTTTTATAGGACCAAGCTTATACAAAATGCTATATAGGACTTTAACAGTGTTATAAATAACTTGTTTAATGATGGTTTATTTTAATGAACATTTCTCCTCTGTCTGTCTGGTATTAAGTATCTTGTAGTGTTTTACACAAAAACAGCAACATGTCAATTAGGTACTTTTATCTTTTAATTTGCAACAAAAAATGTGCTGTGTTATGACCTTTGCTTTGTGCTGCCCTCTTGTGTTCTATTCATTCATACCATTACAGCAATCATTAACAGAATACATTAATAAATGACAACTGACATTGAACATAAATACTAAAAAATAACTAAAGACAGAAAATCGTGAAAATGATATGAGTGAAAACCTGATACAATTAATAAATAAATACATAAATAAATAAAACATATGGATTATAAATTCAATGCTACTTACTTAGTGACAAAGAGCTGCTCATACTTACATGTGATCAAAAAAGAAGAGAAATGAACATTTTTGTTTGGAAACCAGATACAATTTTAAAGGTAATTTTATATTTAAATAAAATAATGAAATCATGTACCTGTTAAAAGTGTGCTGACAGTCTATAGTTATGTTTTTGAGCTCCAGAAAATCAGTAATGAAGTGCTTTGACAGTTAGAGATTTGAAAAATCAAAAGGGTGAGAATAAAGAAGCCTAAACTCTAACACAAAGAACCTTTTCAGCATTAGAATGATTCTTCAGGATGCTATGGTTCTAAGTAGAACTGTAACTGCATTTGAAGAACCTTAAAGAACCATCTTTTTTAGAGTGTAGAATAACATAAGAACATCTAATCATCTATCAGTGTATACTTCAGAAATGATTGCACTATTATTGGCTCTACAGTCAAATGAAGAGATTAATACACCTGAGGTCTCATATGTTCAGGCTCTTTTGAAACATTGGCAAATCTTCGAGTAGGCAAGACATTTCATCAGACATTTAACAAAGTTTGTTCAGAATGGGTTCCATGATTGTAAAAGTTGCAAAGGCAACAAGACAGGAAAACAAAATATGGGCACAGAAGGGAGAAACCAAAACAGAGTTTACAGCGGTGTGACAACAGTGTGTCAATGGAGGGACAGCAATCTCTCAGATTTCATTACAATATTTTATTTTGTGTATCAAAGATGAATGTTGTAACAACAAGACATTAATAAAACATACACTTTCATTTTTGGGTCATTGTAAATTTTAGCCCTTTAGTGACTCAAGTAAAACAAAAGAATAATAATTAATAATAATAATAATAATAATAAAAAAAAAAAACAGGAATAAAGCAATAATTGAAAGACTCAAGAAATAGAGTGAAGAGTGTGATCAGTATTTAAAGTAAATTTTCATATGGCAAGATAAGCAGAAAATTCATTTTAGTTAAGTTTCTGGATGCTATTTCTAATTATATTTACTAAATTACACTAATACACAGCAACAACATTTTAAACAATGAAATAACTACTTATGTGCATATTTGATCACCGTTTTTGGGGGACATTTTCATACACAGCATTCGTCTTTGATTTCTGCAAGGAAAAATACATTAAACAAACAAACACTCAATCAGCAATGTTGCTTACACTGTAAAAAGTTTCCACCAGTCTCAACTGAAAAACTTAAGTTCAGCAGCTGCCTTAAAATTTGAAGTTAAATTAACTTAAAAGTGCAAGTAATTTTGACTCATTTTATTGTAGTGAGTTGAAATTTATTGTAGTTTTAAGTTTAAATTAATTTTAAGGTAGCTGCTGAACTTAAGTTTTCAAGTTTAAACTGGTGGAAACATTTTACATTGTACACTGTAAAAAAAAAAAAAATGCTGAGTCAACTTAAAATATTTTTACATTTTAAGTTGAATAAACTTATTTAAGTTGACTGAACTTAAAATTTTAAGTTCAGTCAACTCGGAAAAAAAAATGAGCAAACTTGAAATGTTTTGTGAACTTGAAAAAGTTTTACTAAGTGACAACTTAGATATTTGTGTTCATTCAACTTAATTTTTTAAGCCAGCTGAGTAACAAACAACAGTTAAGTTTAACCAGTAAATTTTAGTTTTGTCAACTCGAATATTTAAGTTGTTACTTAGTAAACTTAACATTTTAACTTGAAATTTTACTAAGTGACAACTTAGATATTCAAGTACAAATTCTAGTTATTTAAATTGACTCAACAAATTGTGTTTTACAGTGTATGCAGCAGAAAATAGTAGCAGTCCAGAAGAAATTTATCTGTGTTTAAGCAGATGCTAACATTGAGCAGCTACAGGAAATGGCATCAATCTTGACTTGTTAAGCAGATAAATCATCAAACAGACTATGTTCTGATGGTTTGTCATGACTACTTTGAGAAAGATTGTCTTTCATACAAATGCAACAGCAAATAAATTTTTGCAGCACATTTACAAAGCAACATTGCCTGCTAAAGCTGCATCTAAACTCAGCTCAACAATAGACTTCAGAACTTACTTAGCAGCCCTGCTGCATTTACAATGACAATCTAGTTATATAAAACAACAAGACTTAAAAAAGACATATGATTGAAAACAAAACTTAATTTAGGTCACAAATCACATCGCCAGCAAAAATACAAATGGGCTGTCCATAAACTTGCATCACAATGCAACTCCTTCGACTATAATGGAAGCAACACACAGTAGTTCACTCAAATGATAAATGCAACACTGACAGGGCAAGAATTATTATGTTTTAAGAATTGAACCTTTTTAATTATGTACTGTTTAATGATCACTGTGGTCTCTTTGAATGCATGTTTATATTGTTTCTAATCTGTAGTGGTATCCAATGATGAACTAATACTATAATGTATAATCCTTTAGCGTTGCTTAAAAAAAGTTTTAATACAATTTAAATTCATTGTCTATGTGCTGAAATGTTTTCATTTGTGCTACTTCATTTTTAGGTCTGCTAAAAATGACCTAAAAGCAAGCAAAATGAAAAGATTTGTGCTGAGGTGCAAAGAGTAGCCTTTGTTGACTTCATGTAAATAGCATAAAAACACAGTAAAACGCTTCTTTTGATGTGCTCCAGATGCAATGAAAGTAGTAATGATGGCACTTCAGCTGCTAAACCACAAACGCCTGCAAACATCCATCAGCAAACTTCAATCACACTAAATGGCTGCAACATCGTTCAGCTACTTACTGTTTTTTGTGTTGTTGGTTTACACAATGCTGAATCAGTTTTGTCTTCCTCATGTGTCTCCACTGCATTAACAACAATCACAGATGCATTAATGACAAAGTTTCATCATTAAAGCGGGCATACAGAGTGTGATTCTGAAGGGCGGAACGATTGAGTTTATCCAAAAATTGTACAAAAGCAGTCACACATGACATAACTTTACTACGATTTTAGGAACTCTTACATAAGCAATTCATTAAAATATGCAGTCTGAGAATGAAATAGTTTTCTTTGTGGCAGCTGTGATGTTCAAAAAAAAAAAAGAAAAGAAAACAGTGTAGCTACATGGCAAAGAGAATGGCTGAAAAGCAGAGAAAAAGCATGGACTTTGTTTTCTTAATAAAAAAAAGTGGAGGCGAGTAGGCTATTTTTGAATTTCTGTTTAACCCGTTTTGCTAGGCATATTCATTCATAAAGCTGAACAGCAAATTTGGTGAAAACTGCTGGAAAAAAAACAGCATATGCTGGTTAGGTAGGTTTTGATGCTGGTATGCTGGTTTAAGATGGTCCTTAGTTGTTTTATACTGCACATGACCAGCAAAGGACCAGCATAAACGAGCAAAAAACAGCTAAGGACCAGCAAAAAACAGCGAAAAAACAGCTAAGGACCAGCTTAAACCAGCGGAAAGCAAACAAAAAAAAAAGCTAACGACCAGCTTAAACCAGCCGGAAAAAAATAAAAACACTGAGGACCAGCTTAAACCAGCGCAAACAAAAAACAAACAAACAAAAAAACAACAACGGTTAAGGACCAGCTTAAACCAGCAAAAACCCATGAAAAACAGCCAAGGACCAGCTTAAACCAGCAAAAAAAACAGCTAAGGACCAGCTTAAACCAGCCGGAAAAAAATAAAAAAACACAAAGGACCAGCTTAAACCAGCGCAAACAAAAAACAAACAAACAAAAAAACAACAACAGTTAAGGACCAGCTTAAACCAGCAAAAACCCATGAAAAACAGCCAAGGACCAGCTTAAACCAGCAAAAAAAAAACAGCTAAGGACCAGCTTAAACCAGCAAAAACCAGCAAAAAAAAAAAACAACAACAAAAAAAAAACAACAACAACAACAACAAAAAAAAACAGCCAAGGACCAGCTTAAACCAGCAAAAAAAAACAAAAAAAAAAACAGCTAAGGACCAGCTTAAACCAGCAAAAAAAAAAAAAAAAAACAGCTAAGGACCAGCTTAAACCAGCAAAAAAAAACAAAAAAAAACAGCTAAGGACCAGCTTAAACCAGCTAAAAACAGCAAATAAAAACAAAAAAAAAAAACAGCCAAGGACCAGCTTAAACCAGCAAAAAACAGCAAAAAACAACAAAAAAAAAAACAGCTAAGGACCAGCTTAAACCAGCAAAAAACAGCAAAAAAAAAAAAAAAAAAAAAAAACAGCTAAGGACCAGCTTAAACCAGCAAAAACCCATGAAAAACAGCCAAGGACCAGCTTAAACCAGCAAAAAAAAAAAAAAAACAGCTAAGGACCAGCTTAAACCAGCAAAAAAAAAAAAAAAAAAACAGCTAAGGACCAGCTTAAACCAGCAAAAAAAAAAAAAAAAAAAACAGCTAAGGACCAGCTTAAACCAGCAAAAAACAGCAAAAAAAACAACAACAACAACAAAAAAACAACAACAACAACAAAAAAAACAAAACAGCTAAGGACCAGCTTAAACCAGCAAAAAAAAAAAAAAAAAACAGCTAAGGACCAGCTTAAACCAGCAAAAACCCATGAAAAACAGCCAAGGACCAGCTTAAACCAGCAAAAAACAGCAAAAAAAAACAAAAAAAAAAACAGCTAAGGACCAGCTTAAACCAGCAAAAAACAGCAAAAAAAAAAAAAAAAAAAAAAAACAGCTAAGGACCAGCTTAAACCAGCAAAAACCCATGAAAAACAGCCAAGGACCAGCTTAAACCAGCAAAAAAAAAAAAAAAAAACAGCTAAGGACCAGCTTAAACCAGCAAAAAAAAAAAAAAAAAAACAGCTAAGGACCAGCTTAAACCAGCAAAAAAAAACAAAAAAAAACAGCTAAGGACCAGCTTAAACCAGCAAAAAAAAACAAAAAAAAACAGCTAAGGACCAGCTTAAACCAGCAAAAAAAAACAAAAAAAAACAGCTAAGGACCAGCTTAAACCAGCAAAAAACAGCAAAAAAAACAACAACAACAACAACAAAAAAAAACAACAACAACAAAAAAAAAAAAAAAACAGCTAAGGACCAGCTTAAACCAGCAAA